>CM057341.1:236220492-237497815 GCA_030015575.1 Agapanthus africanus
CATTCGACGAGGAAAGGACCGACGATCCCTTCACCGGGAGTGACTCCTTTAGCAAAACTAGAAAAGCCTCAAAAGCACTCCATTTCAAATTCACTTGATTCTATAACGATATCAAGTTCATTATGCAATAGGTTTTCAGAAAAACCTGTCGTAGCCCTCCGTCATTTCAGATAAGTACTAGTTAGTATTCGTGCTGCGGTTGTTTGGCATGCGTCAAGGCGTAGTGTACGGTAGCTAACTAGTGCTTATCTGCTAGCATACGATGCGATTGGATTAGGGTATTTGTACGGCGTTGTTTGGCATGCGTCAAGGGTCGTGCGGGTAAGTTTAATTCAATCAAGAAATGTACGGGTTGAACTTGACTAGCAGACTATGGGTTGTTTGGCATGCGTCAAGGTCATAGCGAGCTAGGGGCAAAATATTATCGGGAATTTCAAGTGTTGAAATTTGCAATGAGATTGCATACCTTCTATGAGATAGTTGGATCCCGATACCCGCTGCGAGTAATTGTTACTCCTGGGAGAGTTTTATACATTACAATTAGCCGATCAAGTAGGTGTCTAGAAAGGTGTCAACGGGGTTACGCCTCTGGGAAAACGAGGTTTACAGTAATTAAGTTCGTGCGAAAGCACGGGGGACCTCCCTCAAAGTACCGACACAGGCCTGGCTGAAAGATTGGCGAACTTGTAGTGTATAATTAATCCTGGCTAGTCTTTCCTTTTAAGGTTTGAAGGAAGATTTGATAAAAAGCAGTAGGAGCCATCCTGATTAGATAAAATAATAACCAATCTATTCTTGCAAGAGCACACGCTGAGTGTTTTCTTCTCTCTCTCTCCTGGTAGCGACCATATCACGCCTTGATCAAGATAATAATACGGATTATTGACCGAACCCGCTTGTTATACTGAGCTGGCGAACGTTGGTCCCGCTCCGACTTATAATTGTTATAAGACAGAGCAGGAAATTGGGGATTACCAGAATTCCCGTGCCACCCAAACGAAGAGAGTGCATGCTGATGCATCATCTTCGGGTGTGTTCATTACAGAGAACCGTTTCTCAGTATCCTTTACGTCCTGGGTATGTGATACCAGATCAGGATCCCAGATATGTAATTTGTTACATAGGGCTACAGAAAGGTAGAGAACTGAGAACGGGTGATAAGTTTCATGAGGCAGAAAACGGGACAAGTGTTGCAGCCAAGTCTGTTGGTCACTGTCACCCTGTATTATAAATACATTGATTCTGAACGAATGTTATTAGATACCGAACCTGTTATGCAAAATCATATCTGTCTCTTTATTAGTAAAGAAACGATAAAATTTTGTATTGTTGGACAATGTTTTGAACATTTCCTATATCAAAAGTTGATCGGTTCAGGCACGTTATCTAAAAGCATTAACATTCTAAATCAAACTACAGTTCTTAGTATACGCAACACACACAAGAGGAAGAGTTCAGAAATGAACGGATCCTTCTTGAGGTATTGTAGACTAGGTCATATCAATGCGACCCGACTAGCTGGAGTTACATAAAGATACATATTTAAATTAGTTTGAATTTACATCTTGTGAAACTCGCCAGTCATGTCACAAAGATAAGATGATCACAGCTCTGTTTATTGGAAACAGAGAAAGAGTTAGTGAACTCTTGGGACTGATACATGATGATGTATGTAAGGTCTCCTGTCTACACATGCCGGGACTGGTTCTTTGTACTTCATTACATTCTCTGATAATCTCTCAAGATTCAGTCATATGTTTCTGTTGAAACATGAGTCCGAACCTTTTGAGATAGTCACAGAATATAAGTTAGAAGTAGAGAACCAATACGGGTATAAGTATTATGTCCTATGATGAGATCAAGGAGGAGAATACTTGTGCACGGAAATCCTGGATTATTCTAAAGGAGAATGAGATTCTCTCTCAGCATTACTCCTCCGAATACACCATAGCACGATGGTATATCGGGGCGGAGCAATCTCACCCTATATGATAAGGTGTGCTCTATGATGAGTACTACTGAGTTACCTATTTCCTTTTTGGGAGTTATGCACTTGAGAAGCTGCATACCAATTGAATTAGGTTCCACTCAAATCAGTTGCCTACCATTTCATATGTGATATGGAAAGGGAAGAGCCCATATCTTAAGCTAGTTAAGATTTGGGGTTGTCCAGCCTTTGTCTAAAAGCAAAATCCGGACAAGCTCAAGGCAAGGTCTGTTATGTAGAACTGGAAAGGTTCCAGCTATACAAACTACAGCTGATAATTTGAAAGAACCAAAGAGTTCAATAGTTACCAATGAACCTCGGCCTCTCCGCCGATCTAGTAGGGTTCCTCACCCACCTGAGAGATACTTCGATTTCTCTATGACAGTGGGAGCGAGGATTGCATCATGAGATGATGACCCAACTAGTTTCGAGCTGGCCATCAGGAGTGGGACTCTGTAAGAATGGCTGGATGCTTAGCGATCTGAGATGGAATCCTTATACACCAACAAAGTATGGACTTTGGTTGCGATATCTGAAGGGTTAAATCCCCATCAGGAGCAAGTATATCTTGAGAAGATTACTTGGTGTAGATGGAAAAGTTGAGACTTTCAAAGCTAGACTTGTTAAAGCTTTTTGTCATCGACCAGGCGTGGATTATGATGAAACCTTTTTCTAAGGAGCTATACTTAAGTCCATCCAGATCCTACTTACCACGGCTTCATACCATGACTACGATATCTGGCGGTTGGGTGCCATGACTGCTTTTCTAAATGATGTTTTAGAAGAGAGAGTCTATAAGTACACAGCCAGAGGGCCTCGTAGACAGTGGGAGCAGCGGAAACGTGTGCAAGATGCTTTATAGGATAAAGCAGGCATCGCGGAGTTGGAACATCTGTTTTGATGGATTAGTCAAAGAAGTTGACATCATCAAAATAGTAGATGAACCTTGTATAAACAAAAAGGTAGTAGGGAGTATGGTGGTGATCCTCGTAGAGTACGTGGATGACATACTCTTGATAGGGAAAGAGTTTCCTATGCTACGCTCGGTCAATCTCCGTTTATCACTATGATTTTCCATATAGGATCAAAATGATACCTCCTAAAATCCAGAGTTTTGGATCTATGAGATAGATTTAATTGGATGTTAGGATTCCCACTAGTTGTAGTGAGATGGTATCAATCGACCCTGGGGAGAATCACTGGAATGGTTCCAGGGTGATAATGACGACTGAGTGTCAGTCACAGGCATTGTCTTTACCCTCAGTAAAGGGACGGTATGTTGGAAGAGTTCCAAGCTAGATACCGTGGCATACTAGACGATAAAGGCAGGATACATCGCTACTAAAGATGCTACCAAAGAGGCTGTTTGGGTGTATATTGGTTCATGAGATGAACTATGTTCCTCCCATTGTGTGACAATGGAGTTGCGGCTTATGCCAAGGAACGCAGGTCCCATCAGTGATCCAAACATATTCTAAGGCAGTATCACCTGATCATGGAGATGGTTGATCTCCAGGGGATCGAGGTCAGGAGAGTAGACTCAGAGGACAACACAGCGGATCCACTCACAAAGGCCTTTTCCCAGAGAGAGACTTTTATGGGATGGTTGAGTATGAGATACTACAACCACTGCTACAGATGGCCCTAGTGCAAGTGGGAGATTGTTAGTTATATGTATGCCCCAGAGGCCATTACTATACATAGGATGTATATTGTAGTGGATGCTTGGACATATATAGGGAGGACTTTCTTGCTCGACATGATAGTATGCTATCTGGTTGCTCTTTACCTTAACGTGTACACTGATTGTCTCTCTGTTACATATTGGTAAAGCCCTTAGGATGTGTGCTTGACTACCTGGACTATGATGTGGATCATACTAGTGGGGACATGGTAGTCTATAAGTACATCCTTCAAAGTCCCTAGTCGTGGGTGTATCGAGACGGGGCATCGATATACCAGAGTAGACTAGCGTATACCTTCTCGACCCATATAGATGGGCGATGGATGATCCCATACCCATTGGTGTTTGACATCAGAGATGATATACGGGTGCTCAGTGGAGACTGGGTACACTGGACGGACTCGCCGAGAACTCCCAGATGGTATTATACCTCACGTCAGATGGCAGTTCTCTGGTGACACTGGTACAGAGTAGTCTGTTGACCCGAGATCGTCATAGAGTCTCATGTGGTTCCCACTGTACTTTGATTTCCATCTTACCACGTCCAAGAGGGCGTGTAAAACGGTGGTTTTTGGGTACAGTCCCGAGTCACATGGAGGCAATGAGCGATAGGAGGGGATTCGTCTCTCCCGGTATAGGGGGTTGATGTTGCGCTGTGTTCGATTGGCTATAACAGGAAATCCCTGGCCAGGGTTGCTGAGATTTACTGGTAAGTGTTACCAGTAATTTCTGGAATTGTTATAGACCTCATATCGACATGACTTATCGAGCTATTGGGGTCTGACGTTTACCACCCCTAGGCGAGATATGCGACATATCAGATGATCAGACCGGACTGTACGGTAGTGTTACTGGTTGGATTCACTGGAGTGTGAGCGGGCTTGCTCGTCGATCTTCAGATCGCTCAATACCCGGGTGGCCGTTACGTTTAGCAGACCGCTTGCGGCTTGTGGGTGCTTGATATGATCATCACCTGCTGCCGGCGTATTGACGAGTCTTTAGAGTCCTACACAGAGGTTTCCTGGCTCAAGCGAAACGAAATAGGAGCGCATATGAGATATGTGCGGGACCGAGAATAATACCAGTATGTGATACTGTATTCGATTCTCGCGATGTGACATTGATCGGTTATATGCGATATAGCCGGGTTATCGGATCAAGTGTTGATTCGATAAGTTATTATTATTGATACCAGTCGGTTATGTGCGACATGACCGGATCATTGAATCAAGTGTTGATTTAATGATTTAATGTATAATTATATATTTGATATATTACTTTGCATTAACTAGTATCGGTTCACTTTGAATGGATTTTCTCACTCGGATGTGCGCATTATATATGTGATATGATTTTGTGCACTTGCTTGTATCATGTTTGATGATACATACTTTTTGGTTAAGTGTAAAGTATTAAACCTTGGTTAATGAAATGGTTAGGGTTTATTATTTGTTATTCATTTATCTTATTTAATTATCCATTTATTTATGATAAATGAATAAAAGAAAATGAAATGAAATGGTGGCTTTCATTTGTTGTTTTCATGAAGCTTCATGAACACTTTGACTAAGTGACCATTTTGTCTCTAGCTTGACCCTAACCATTCCTTTAAGCATGATTGATTCTCTACACATTACCATGGTTAAAGATTATGATAAGTATTCTTTTATTTTATATTTTCTAATAACTTATCATAACATTTACCTTCTTCTTCTTCATTTCTTCAAGTGAAGAAAGCTTGCCTCCATCAATGGCAAGTGATGAAAAAGAGTGTGAAATCCAAATCTAAAGTCTACCCACTTCCTATTTCTTCATACTCTACCTCTTGCCAAGTAGTAGAGTGTGTTTTCTTCACAAGTTTCTTGACTTGGTGAAGTCGGAGCTTGATTTAGCGATGCCTCGACGTAGATCATCTTCGGCATGGACATCGATGACCTAGCCCGTCCATTCTCCGATGAAGCCGACGCTAGAGCCCGGGACTTGTTATGGACAGCGAGGAGACTTCATTGCGGAGCTATGGAGGTGGAGAACCGGATCTACAAAGGTTGTATTTCCGTATCTCTTAGTTAAGTGTTAACTAGTTTGCTTTTTTGGCGTAGACATCTAGCCGACGATCCGTTCTAGGGTTTCTCGGCACCGTTTAAATTTGAAATTGGTATGGTTGATGCCTTGTGAGACCTCATTAGGGTGCCTAGGAACCCTACAAAAGGTAGAGATGAAGAATAAAAACAATGTTTTATTGAGGGATAATGTGATTTCTAACATTTTTTCATGACTATTAAGATAGGGCTCATGACAACCGAAAAGCTAGTATAGTTGGAAACTCTAATTTTCAAAGATTTTTTTTTACAATTCTTATCTTTACATGTAACTTTCACGGTCTTCCTTTTATTATTGGATTTTGTGGGTGCAATCCGCTGAAAACCCTTAGGAGACAACACTCCTCTTACTAGGGACATCTAGAGGTTTAAAGGCTTGTTGCACGTGCTCAGTGCAATCGTGTTGCCTACGAAGGTGTGCTAGTTAGTTTTTATTTTATTTTCTCCTTCTCTTAAAGAAAAATAAAAGGTATTTGCTCGAGACGACCAAAATTAAGTTTGGGGGAATTTGATCAGTCAAAAATATTGCATTCTTAACACATCAATTTCCCTACTCTTTCTAATCATCTAAGGGTGTTTGGTATAAATATAGCACATATTAGCAATTCGTCTGCAAAATATCAAATAACATGTGTTATACATTATAACCGGCATTATGAGGGAAATTGTGTGTTTATTACTACACGCATGATCTTTGTATATTTAAACACTTGTCTCAAGATTTTGTGCAGAAATTCTTCAGGTCAAAGAACCAGAATCACAAAAGTTCCGATAAAAACGCATCAAGTCAAAGACTTGAAATATGGCAGAGATTTAGAAAGGAAAATAAGATTCCAGACATCAGAAGAAGACCCTAAAGACAACATAAAACAGCACAGAAGAATTAATGCAGTGATCTCCTTAAATGGCCACGGATCTACGGCCGAGTCAGGCTGATCCGCCTTGGATCCGCGGCCGATTCGACTTGTCGGCGGTTGGAACTTTTCCCGAGGCTTCTCTTTTAACGACCAAACTTCTTCAAGACGCTCCAAAATCCCTAGAAATCTCCAGAAGCTTCTCTCCAATAGCCAAGCTTCTCATGCAAGATAGATAACTACCTTCATCTAGAAACTTCCCTACAACTACCTAGCTTCCTATGCAAGCTTCATAATAACCTAGCTTCTAGGGGAAGATAAAGGAAAACTATAAAAGGGGACCTATGGCTTCATTACAAAGATTGTTGAGTGGTTCATTAGTTCATTAATTAGGGGTTCATTAGTCGGGGGTTCAATAATTTCACACACAAGTTGAGTGACACAACTTGTGATCCAATCCAAACCCTAACCCAAATCCAATTCCAAAGCCAAATCAAGATCCATTGAGAAGAAAATCAAGGGAGCAATCAAAGATCCTTCATCGCAATGCCGATCATCATCCGAGCAAGAGATCCACGACGATCCACGACTCACGGCAATCGATCTTCGCAAAGATCGACGACAAATTCACCTCTTCAAAGGAGCGATCGAGAGCATAATTTTGTACCTCGAATTAAAGAGTTGTATAAATTTGAAGAAGATTTAATGAAGGTGATAAATTGTTAATTCTCGTTTTCATTACATTCTTGCATTATGAAATATTTCATTTGTGATTCGTTAATTTTCATGATGTGTGAGTGAAATCTCCGCTTGTGGAGGATTCGAGAGAATCGATAGATCAAGTGATGATAAAATCCTAATACTAATCTTAAGTCTTATGAGATTTGTGAACTTTAGGAAAAAGAATCATCAATGACCTAATTTGGATCGAGATCATGTTATCGTGAATTTCTTTGCAAACTAGGGATCAAATGATTGATAATTCTCTTTGCTAAAAGCTAGATCCAAATGATGATCAATGAAAAGACAAGGGATAGAGAAGGAGAAACCCTAGTTGCTTCAATAGATCCCTAATTTTCATTCATCACCATCGTTCTAGCTACAAATTATCAATAAATAAGATTAGTCATCTCTAGATTCGTCACTACTACTAATTTGATCGAATCCTACAAGCTATTCTTCATAATCTTGATAACTAAATTGGTTTGGAAATCTTCTTAATTATTGATTCTAGATCTATTTTCTTTATGTTTCTTAGAATCAATTCTCATAAATCTTGAATCAACTTTCTTGCATTTTCTTTTATATTTTCATTTCAACTCATCTAAGGCAAGATCAAACAAATTCACGCATCTCAGTGGACGATCCGTATTCATTAACGCGCTACATCGACACCGTTAATTGATTGCGGTATAAATTTCTTTGGTTGTGATAAAAACTTTTCCAAATACACACGAAGATGATCAACCAGCGCCAACCAATGAGTGCGAAGCGCTCCTAATTAAGTAGTGCCCACGTGAGGGGCATGTGGTGCACTTGGCGCTAAGCGCCGACCAATGAGTGCAGAGCGTTCTTTATAAAATAGCGCCTATGTGAGGAGCACATGGTGCGTTTGGCGCTAAGCGCCCGACTTGGAGCGCTGAAGCGCTTCTTTTGAAATAGCGCACATGTGAGGAGCACGTGGCGCGCTTGGCGCTGAGCGCCAGACTTGGAGCGCTGAAGTGCTTCTTTTGAAATAGCGCATACGTGAGGAGCACGTGGCGCGCTTGGCGCTGAGCGCCAGACTTGGAGCGCTGAAGTGCTTCTCTTGAAATAGCACACACGTGAGGAGCACGTGGTACGCTTGGCGCTGAGCGCCAGACTTGGAGCGCTAAAGCGCTTCTTTTGAAATTCTAGTCAGTTTTGTGCTCTGAGAATTAAATTCTCGTTTATAAGAGACTTTGTCTCATGTATCTAAGAACTAAGTTCTTCTTTTTATGAAGAAATGCTATGATCTCTTTTGTTTTTCTTTATGAGAGACTTTGTCTCATGGATCTAAGAACTAAGTTCTTCTTTTTATGAAGAGATGCTATGATCTCTTCTTTTTTTTGTTTTTTTTTTGTGAAAGACTTTGTCTTACAGATCTGTGATCTAGAAAAAGAACTAAGTCCTTTTGATGTGAGGTTTAAACTCTCAAGAATTGAAGAGATGTTATGATCTCGCTTCTTATTATTTACCTTGAAGAAAATTTCTTCTTAGGAGAGCTTGCTCTTCTTGTTTTCTTTTTTGAGAAACTTGAAGTTTATGGGAGGTTCTTCTGTGTAAGACTTGAAGTCTTGGGTCCTTTATATAGGGGATGCTGATTTGTTGAATCAGTTAAGAAAATCTCTCGTTGAGAGATTTCTTAATTGATTTGTGGAATTTATCCACCGTTGGATTTTTGATCCAAGGGCTTCTGTTTTACAGAAGATAGTTGTCTTGTTAATAACAAAATTGGGAAAATATTTTCCCATACAGTACATGTTCTGTATCTTAGTGATTTTTTAATCACCATTGGATCTTTGATCCAATGATGCTCTGGTTTATAGAGCATAATATTTCTTGTTTGGAAAGATTTGAGGAGTATTTCCTCAACAGAATTAAATTCTGTGATCTGTTGATTTATTCATCTTAGTTGAATCTTTGATCCAACAGTGGAGAACATTTAGTTCTAGCGCTGGTGCTCTCATGCTTTGCACGTGAGCGCTGCTTCAGAGTCTTTGACTCTTAGCGCTGGCCCTCTTGACGTGAGCGCTATCGTGCTTTGCACTTGAGCGCTGCCTCAGAGTCTTTGACTCTTAGCGCTGGCACTCTTGGCACTAGCGCTCTCGATCTTTGCACGTGAGCGCTGTCTCAGAGTCTTTGACTCTTAGCGCTGATGCTCTTGGCGCTAGCGCTCTCGTGCTTTACACGTAAGCGCTTCCTCAGAGTCTTTGCCTCTTAGCGCTGGCGCTCTTGGCACTATCGCTTTTATGAAGCACTACTTTATTTCAAATTTCAAAATTTGAACAGATCTTTGCTCTGATTAGGGGAAACAAATGCCCCCTCACCGTTGCGCTCATGTGGCTCACACGTGAGTGCAACGGTGGCAGCTTTTCCACCGTTGGATTGTCTTGGAAGTTAGATCAACTTCCAGTGCCTATAAATAGGGCCTTTGGCCCTTGAGATGACCTCTATTTATCTACTTGCTTTGTTCTTGTTTCCTAAGAATTTAATTCTCTTCCAGAGCCAAGTTCTCCGCCCTTAAGAAATTTCTCAGAGTCAAACTCTGCCCAAATTCGGTAAGAATTGAACTTATTAACAGAGCTTTGCTCTTCTCAGATCATAGATCTTAAAAATATATTTTAGGATTTTACCCATTAACAGAGCTTTGCTCTTCTCAAATCATATAGATTTTTTAGGGTTTCTCAACAGAGCTTTGCTCTTGTTAGATCATAGATCTAAAGAGATCTTTTTTTAGGGTTTCTTAACCCATTAATGAAGAACTCTTAGAGTTAACTTTACAGATCTTAAAGATCTTGAATTTTTTAACTTCTGTAAAAAGCTTTGCTTTTAGGGGTTTTTTTGATGGATTATTCCATCTTCTCCGCAGAGCATGACTCCTTAGGATTCTTAGGGAATTTTTATTCCCCTCATGATTAGGGTTGACAGGTGTCACCCCTGTCTGCAGAGCGTTGCTCTCAAGGGAGATTAACTCCTTGGCCCAAGGGGCCTCTCATTAAATGAGAACCCCTTTAGGATATTTTATTTAATAAGTGTCTCATCAATGACGAGACTGTCTCATGATGAGCAGTCATCTAGATTGTGTGGGTCCCCTTTGGTCTCTTTCCACTGCATTGCAGTGCGGTACGAATTTAAAGTACCAAGTACCAGAACTTAAACTGTAGCATTAACGACAAACTTTTGTTCTTTTTCTCGCAGGTACTATGTCTTTCGACATTTCTTTCCCGTTTGTTCGTTCGGAAAGCGGATTCCCTGAAGCGCCTGAGGATAGGGAAGTCTTCGCGTTGATCAAAGATCATGACCCGGAGCAAAAGAACCTTCATTTATGGGGGACGTGGTACAATCAAATCATCAGGGGTCGGCGTAGCTTTTCTTGTGCAGCACCTTCGGAACCCATTTCAGCGATCCATTATGCCGACCCACCCCCAATGAACTATACTGTGGAGGAAGTCAACTGGACTTCGGAGGGTCTCCTTCAGCCTTCCATGGCCGCGATACCCGTACAGCCTCCAATGGCTTTGGATACCTTGAGGCGATGTATATGTCAAGGGGAGTCGGGCCCTTGGAGACAGCCATACATGATAGGCTTGACTCTTCGCCATCCAGCTGGGTACCTGCAGTGGGCCCGATACATCTTATTGGCCAGGAAATCGCAACTGCTAAAGCTCGGGTTGTATCCCGCGATTTATGCTTCTCTCTTTCGGTATTCCACGTCTCCTGTATGGTGGGTCAAAAATTTTCTGGAGCAATGGAATATTCCGACCCATACCTTCCTTCTGTCGGATCGGGAAGTTTCAATTTCTTTGGAGGAGTTCACGGAGATCTCCAGCTTACCCGTCATGGGAGAACACTACGAGGAGCTAATTCTTCCGGATGAATACATCTTTGTCACCAAATCAGTGGTAATGGGTCTTACCCCGGAGAACGCCATTCAACACCGATTCCCGAGCATGATCAAGGTGTTGAATATCTTCGAATGTCTATTTCTAGAGTCCGGAGGACACGGAGTCAGCTACACAGACTTCATGGCTCGCTTTCTTCGTCCGGAAGTCTTATCCAAGCAAGCTGCGCTGTTCGCCAAGCTTGACGATCCGTTTGGTTTTGGTTTGGATAAACAACCGACGGTGGAGGCCGTTTTGTCTTTCATGTTCGATTCTTGATACTATATGACGCATTGGAAATTGTAGGTACCCTCACGTGGACTTCGAGACGACGAGGATGAGCATGGCGTCATCAACTCCAGCAAGCGAAGATCAAGGTGAGTAGATTATATTTACGGGGGAAGTCGGGTGGATGGCGTATAGCTCCCCCTCAGTTCGTAGTATAGCTTATGTATATATGGTTATATATGTGTTTTATGTTACGTGGATGATTATCAAGATATGATTTTGTGTTCATGGTTTAGTTTAGGGTAGTTAGAAGTAATTTAGTTTAGGTTCTTAATCGCGAACCCTAGAACACGCACACACATGCTTACTTTGTTATACTTGTTCGTATATTGGGTATATGTGTGTGTGTGTGTGTGTACACATGGATAATGAGGATAGTGGATGATATTTGGAGATGAGTCGATGAGATTGGGCATGATGCTACGAGATCGGTGATATGTTTAGATTTGTATTATGAGATACGACATAAGATTTTAGAGGGCCTTTAGGCGTGTGTTTCATACACGCATTTATATGCAGATGGTATCAGTTTGTACTAGACATAGATCAGTACCCCCAGTTCATGAGATATGATGATAAGGATACCAGATAAATGATGAGATGAATGTGATATTTGACCCGTACCCAGATTGGGATACCGTACGATGGATTTACCGTACGAGCTTTATATTGATGATAGATCCTCACTCTTGGCTTGAGGATGTCATGTTATATATATTGTATCGTAAGTGATACAATTGAGGCTGAATCGCCGACTATTATATTTATATGTCGACTCAGATTTAAGTGGTTTTCCCTTACCCTTTCGGTTAGACTGTTCGTTTAGTCCTGTAGTTTACTTGTAAATGTTAGACTAGACTCGAGTCATTCCTATTTCCAAAACTAATGAATCGTGAGTATTTTAAAGACAGGCCAAGCGATTCTACGGATATTTCAAAGGACGTACCTATTTTCTTAAAAACACCATAGTCCCTATTTTTCCAAAACACCACGATTTGTGTGATTTTAAATGACAAACTGTATGACTCGTATAACTAATGTAGAATCCTTATTGTTGCATTTACTTTCCATGTCCATATATTCAGGTGGTTATTAGCGCATTGCATGCTTATATACTTGTGATTTATGTTATATTAAACCCATGCTGTCAGGATACCAGCACCATTATCGATGATGCATATGCTCCACGTACACCTGCTTGCCGGCTCACACACTTCATCATCGATAATTGCCATGTCACTACACAGTAGGATTGCTGACATCAGGATATGACTGCTTGCATGACATACTTGCGCACATACATATTGTACACCATATTAGTGCACATATATATTGTACACTCATACTGGCGTATATACCCACTTATACATCCATATTGGTGCACATACATATTTTGTGCATTCATGCCTACGTACATACACATTGTACTTACATAGATGATGCTGGCTTTGATTTTGGAGAATTGGGAACCGCGTGTTATATTTTAAAAACTGGATCCATTTTAAAGAGCAGTTTTTCCTTAATATGTCATATCACTGTTTCATATTGCATGATATTTGGATATGCTTACATTTCTGCTATATATCGCATACATCATGCTTTATGATTACACGCATTAAGATATGTTGTTTCATGAGATTTCTGGATTTAAGAACTGTGACTATTTCAAAAGAAAGCATATACTGTTTTAAAAACCCGGTTTCTCTTGATATGATATTTCAGTGCGTCCACTATGCGTTTTCTCGGTTCTGAGACGTATGACATGTGAAACCCGATTCGAGGAGTTGGATGAGGCCGATTACGGGTACATGGTGGACCCGGTATGGTACCCCGGAGCGAGAACGGATTTGCTGTGCAGTAGATGTTGAGCCTGGCAGATGGACCACTACCTACCGGTGATAGTATTTGGGCTCGGCGGATATCCGGAGGATACCGACCGGAGTCGAGAGATGATATGGGCCGATCCGGACAGACGGAGTCCGTGGGCCGATCCGGACTGACGGAGCCCGAGATATGAGGATTTACGTGTCGATGCTGGACACGGGTTTCATGATGTTTTCGGGTGTCGATGTTGGACACCCAGATTCCATAATTTTGATGTGTCGCAAGGGACACCGTTGATTTATATCCTCATACTTTCATGCACGCTCTTTTATGATATTTACGTGCATAAAGACATTGATTATTTGGTTGGACGAGATCCACATGCATACATACATTGATTACATTGTTGGATAATATCCACATACTTAGACTTGAGTATATTGTTGGCACTGGTTTCATGTTGATTACATTGTTCACACCTCATGTTTATGATATGTTGCTACCTGAGGCACTCATACGAGCACTTGGTATTACACTTATGTATAGATATTTACCCTTGCCACCTTCTCATGCTTCAGACTTTATCATATTGAGGATATATATTACTGATCGTTTGACCTAGGCTTGAGTCATATATACGATTTCTGCTCTGAGATGTTTTCTACTCACAAGTTGGCAACCCACCCCCGTTGTGCCACAGTTCTTGCAGGTTTTTGCCGTACAGGTTTCATTGCGGCTTTCTGGCACGCTGCTTCCTTTCTGGGTGATTGCTTTGGTGGGTGGGTTCACTCGCATCGTGACCACCATTGTAATTATTTATTTTCAGTTGTATCTAGTAAAATTCCATCAACCAAACTTGTACATTTTTCAGACTTAGAAAACCAGTTGTGTATTATTTCGACCTTAGAGTCGTGCGTTGTATATTATACTGCTTGCGTGGTTGTGACCGTCGATTGACGAAGAGCTAGCTCCCGCTTGGGGATGCCTTTATTCATATTATGCATGTTGTACCCCTTTTGGGGCCAGTATTTACAAAGGAAACTCTGCCGAAATTTTCAGAAAAGACTTGGGATTTTAAAACGCATAATTCAGCTTATACTTTTAAAATCACTTGCTTTTAAACATGTTTTCCCTTATTTATTATTTAAAATGGTTTTAGATTTATGGGCTTTGACTTACTTGAATTAGATGTGGTCCTATAGACTTCATATGATTCGAGTGCCAGTCACGTGTTATTTCGGGTCGTGACAAAGTTGGTATCAGAGCGCTAGGTTAACCTTGGTTCGAGTCTAAATTTGACTATGCGGAGCGTAGAGCGTTTGTATATATTCGGAACTTAGGCTTGACCTTACGGAACTTAGAATTAGTCGAGGGGGTATTAGACCCGAACTTTCGTCGCATAGGTTGACCTTGGTTGATGGAGTAGCTGACTTAAGGAGAGTGACGTACCGTGTGTATGTTCCGCAGCATACTTACGATACACTACTCCGCTTAAGAAGCCTTAGGATGTACATTTCCTTGCACATTATTATATTCATTCTATGATCTATCCTCATCGATATTAGTTTATGATTTTGCTGCCACGATTACACGGGCAGAGAGAGCTACGGCTAGAGTTGCGTCAGCATAAGCTCGTCACGGACGAGGACTGACCAGGGCGTGATTCCAGGGACATACGATTGCATAGAGGCGTCGTTTTATTGTGTTTTTGTGCCATGAGCGTTTGATGGATCGCTTTTGCAAGATTTCTCGGACGTGTAGATCAGCACCAGAGGATCAAGCTACTGCTAGAGGCTAGCCAGAATGTGATGATCGTCGATGCACCTATTAATTGATGATTGAGGCACTGTTCAGCGTGCGGACAAATGAGCCAGTTGCTACTGCAAATGACGAGATATTGCCCCAGATGCTTGGAGCTATGCCGCACGAATTGTACTTAGAGATATAATAGAAGATCGCTAGTCACCCATGGAGGAAGAACTAGGACATGTGATTCGTTGCCTACCCCGATGCGAGGTCATCAAATTGATTGATTCCAGCTATAGACGACTTCACGCAGGTACGTTGGGAGTCGATAGAGACGATCGAATGTCAGGAGCCCATTTTCCAAGTTTAAAGTATTCAGAGACAAATGCAAGTAACTCTATGGACCCTCTAAAAGAATGAAACCCTAACTCGACGTAATGACCATGGAACGCCTTTGAACCTTAGGCCTTGTGGCAGTTCAACGGTGCCATTTGTGAGGCTTGGGTTTGCCCTTCTACAGTTGGTCCACAGGTGCTGTGGCATGTACTGGAATACTATTAAACTGTACACAAGATGTTGAGCTCTTGGGAGATTATGGAACCTTAACGAATTGATCGAAAGGTTCGACGTCATTCGGATATCATGTGATGGGATACATTGCTTGGGAGACTCTAGATACAAGAATAACCGTTGGAGCGCAGTCCATGCAGCCACGAAGAGACGAGTCCGAAGCAGTCGACATTAGAGAAAAGTGGAGTAAGGGGTTCGTACGAGATCTTGATGAGATGACGTTCCACTCTGCCGACATCTGAGATGTGATGCACATGCAGAGGCATTGTATATGGATATATCTTCCAGAAGGAGTCACGATGAATATGCAGTCGTTCCGGAATAAGAAAACAGAATTAGTAAAGGGTGACAATTTCCGGGCAGTTCGGCAGAAACGAGATTTGGGAGAGACTTCGACAGAACCTTTCTGGAATATTATACGAGAAGATTTGGACCCAGGATCGGTCATTTTACGCACACCCAGTAGGCCAGAGTTCGGCATCGTCGACGAGATAGTTGGCCAGAGATCTTTAGATGATGTGCCAGAGCGGACTGCTTCCATATTGAACCATTGAGCCGAGGAGCTATGCACTTAGCAATCTACAGTGAAAGACGAGAGCCTAAGGGCACCAGACGCCAGGCCACGAACAGTAGGCAAATAGATATCTTGCTCTGCTAGCATTGGATGCACCGACACCTTCTCGACTTTGAAGGAGGAAATATCGACAACGATATTTATGATTTTTGATTTGGTGATTCGATTATCATGTATCCGTCACCTTGGATTTCGGTATTTTAGGCGATCTATTCGCATGATTTAGTCTTGATGATTGAGTTTCATGATATTTGTTTTCGTGCACCATGGTTGCACCTACTGTGTATTCATATTTTGTGCACAGTTATTACTCTTGAAATATACTTTATTCACCGTTGTGTTGATTTATGATTTGTGCACAGTGATTGCACTTAATATCGTTTTGTGTCTTGGTCGCACATGTTTATGATTTCATGGATTTCATACAATTGGGTTGATTTTGTGCATATGGTACGCACACGATTTGGTTGTTGCACTCGGTATAGTTCATATATGCTTACAGTGCATTGATATGTATTTTGTGCACCACTGTTGCACCTGACTTCGGTTTGATGTCATTCGATATGTTGATTTTGATTTTATGCCTATGTTATGCATGTGATTTGACTTATGCTTTCGGCATAGTTTTCATGCACTTTTAGTGTTTTGATTTGATTTGTGCATACTGATGCACATGGTTGTGAGATTATATACCGCGGTATACCTGATTTGGATTGAGGTTTATTGTATACCGTCGATTTCGATTATGATATTGATATTGATTTCGTGCGCTCTATGCATTTGATTTGGATTCTTATGCATATTTGGCGCGCTTGGATTGGATTTTGCGCATGTTCGGCGCTTGATATTAGATTTTGTGATTTCGTGCATGTTGGATGCACATGATTTAGATTTTATTCGTGCATGATGGATGCACCTGATTTGGATTTTCGGGCATGTTGGGCGCATGTTATGAGATGCGATTTTGGTAGACACCAGATGCACAGAATCGGGATTCTTCGTGCATACCAGATGCACCTAATATTTGTTGCCTTTGGCAGGTGTTTAGTGCACACCCGTTGCACTTAGATGTTGTTTCTGTGTACATGTATGGCACATTGATGGATTTCAATTTTTTCGTGCACACCAGACGCACGCGGCATTCTTATGCACATTTTAGATTTGATTTCTGCTGGATCAGTACGTTTTTATGATATTTACTATTTAATATAGTGACTGAGCATGACAAGTCAGAGGACAATACCTGAATATATTTTTACATGCATTGATAGTTACCGAAGGGATTTCAACAAAGGAGCTATAGTCTCAGTATTTACCTACGTGTCCGAGATGACACAAAACATTTTATAAAGGAAACCCTTCTAAATTATTTTCAAAAACGACGGGACGTACATATTAAACAAAGGATAAGTATATATAGAGTTATTTTCTTACAATAGACGTCCGCCACTGTGCCACGATACGTTCATCGCACAACAACATGAAAAGAGCTTGGCATGCATTCCTTTCAGATGTTTTAATGATGTTTACATGCATAGTTGATGTATATCATGTTGATTTTCATTTTGGGTTTTGACATTGGTGTCTTCGCCATAACTCCGATGATTGCGGGATGCTTGACGGAGTTTTGATTTTGGTTTATACACTCGTTTTTCATGCGCGTGTATTACGCTACGATGTGTTTTATGTATTTATGATATCGGAGCCCCGACGACATGGCCATTTTACTGAAATATTTTAGTATTGAGGGGTTTAAATTTAAATTCGGAGACTGAATTTATTTAAGGGGGGAAGATTGAAACATTTCAGAAAAATAAAATTTTATTTTTGGGGATTTTATAATTAAATAATATTATATTGAATATTTTAATAAGGCGGTATAATTAAATACCGATAAATTGGGGAAAATTTGGATAATTGTTGAAATTACTGAAATGAAGGTGCTTTATGTGAATTATGCAAATTATAAGTTTTTATGATTAATTATACACTATTTAGTGCTAATCACCATTAAATATCGCTAATCGCGCATTAAGCTTGTTTTGTGCACATGCCATACACATGTCATTTTTTAACACTTGTTACAATTTCTACCATGGCTTTTATTTTTCTCTTCATGCTTTGTTTGGGTTTTTGAATGAGAAGATAAGAAAAGAAAAATAAAAGGAAAACATTATTATATGAAGCATGGGCATGAGAGAGAGTGAGGTGAGGGGGTCAACCTTGGACCATGGCCATTATCCCTTCATTATTTCCTCTTCATATCTCCTCTCCCCTCTTAAGAGCTGCTGCCCTCTCCCTCCACCACCTCCTACACCTCACTTCACCCCCAAATCAACATCAAAACACATATTTCCCTTCACAAAAAACTTGCACAAGCTCAATACAAACACATTGGACCAAGAAAGTTTGCATTTTGGTGCTCTAGGGGACTCATGAGGGCCAAAGGAGATAATTTCTGAACCCTTAGTGTAGTATTTGGTTTACTTTAGCTTCCATGCATGTTTAGAAGTGATTAGGCGATGTTTAGTGAGGTTTGGAAATTCTAGGTTTAGGGCTAGGGTTTGAATTGAGTTGTGATGTGTAATTAAGGCTTATAGTGACCTTAAACCCCTGTAGGGATTGTAAAATGGACTGAAACCAGAGAATAGAACCCTAAACCCAAACTCAGAAACCCCGACATCGGCAAATTTTATGGAAATTGTGATGTATTTTGGTATCTGCTATCACCCGGGACATCTGAAAAATATTTAGCAAATACAGAGACACAAGCAGGCAACCTAGAACCTATACCCAAAACCCTGGACCCTAACCACACTGCCAGGCCATAAATTTATTGTTCCTGGCCGCAATTTGCGGCCAGGGTAGGGTCATTTTGGTCCGTGTTTGTTATGTGGCTCCTTTATCAGTAAAATAGACCCTCCATATATGCAAAATTGGCTAATTTGACCTAGGGTAAAATCTGGGACCATTTTCTTGAGTTGCTGCATTGTTTTGCGACTTTTTTTTAATTTGGGATTTGGTATTTGTTTTTGTGTTCCGTCTTCTGGTGTTTGTACGTCAGCGACGGGGGTTGTTTGATGGTTTTGCAGGCGTAGGCTATAGGTTCTAACCTATAAGCGATTCGCATGCCGTTTTGGCTTTCATGTTCGATTCTTGATACTATATGATGCATTGGAAATTGTAGGTACCCTCACGTGGACTTCGAGACGGCGAGGATGAGCATGGTGTCATCGACTCCAGCAAGCGAAGATCAAAGTGAGTAGATTATATCTTCGGGGGAAGTCGGGTGGATGGCGTATAGCACCCCCGCAGTTTGTAGTATAGCTTATGTATGTATATGGTTATATATGTGTTTTATGTTACGTGGATGATTATCAAGATATGATTTTGTGTTCATGGTTTAGTTTAGGGTAGTTAGAAGTAACTTAGTTTAGCTTCTTAGTCGCGAACCCTAGAATGAGGTTTACACCCACACGCACACACATGCATACTTTGTTATACTTGTGCGTATATTGGGGATATGTATGTATGTGTGTGTGTGTGTGTGTGTGTGTGTGTGTGTATACATGGATAATGAGGATAATGGATGATATTTGGAGATGAGTCGATAAGATTGGGCATGATGCTACAAGATCGGTGATATGTTTAGATTCGTATTATGAGATACGACATGAGATTTTAGCGGGTCTTTAGGCGTGTGTTTCATACACGCATTTATGTGCAGATGGTATCAGTTTGTACTAAACTTAGATCAGTACCCCCAGTTCATGAGATACGATGATAAGGATACCAGATAAATGATGAGATGAATGTGATATTTGACTCGTACCCAGTTTGGGATGCTGTACGATGGATTTACCGTACGAGCTTTATATTGATGATAGATCCGCACTCTTGACTCGAGGATGCCATGTTATATATATTGTATCGTTTGTGATGCTATTGAGGCGGGATCACAGACTATTATATTTATATATCGACTCAGATTTAAGTGGTTTTCCCTTACCCTTTCGGTTAGACTGTTCGTTTAGTCCTGTAGTTTACTTGTAGATGTTAGACTAGACTTGAGTCATACCTATTTCCAAAACTAATGAATCGTGAGTATTTTAAAGATAGGCCAAGGGATTCTACGAATATTTCAAAGGACGTACCTATTTTCTTAGAAACACTGTAGTCTCTATTTTTCCAAAACACCACGATTTGTGTGATTTTAAATGACAAACTGTATGACTCGTATAACTAATGTAGATTCTTTATTGTTGCATTTACTTTCCATGTCCATATATTCAGGTGGTTATTAGCGCATTGCATGCTTTTATACTTTTGATTTATGTTATATTAAACCCATGCTATCAGGACACCAGCACCATTATCGATGATGCGTATGCTCCACGTATACCTACTTGCCGGCTCACACACTTCATCATCGATAATTGCCATGTCACTACACGGTAGGATTGCTGACATCAGGATATGACTCCTTACATGACATACTTGTGCACATACATATTGTACACCATATTGGCGTACATATATATTGTGCACTCATACTGGCGTATATACCCACTTGTACATCCATATTGGAGCACATACATATATTGTGCATTCATGCCTACGTATATACACATTGTACTTACATAGATGATGCTGGCTTTGATTTTGGAGAATTGGGGACCGCGTGTTATATTTTAAAAACTGGATCCATTTTAAAGAGCGGTTTTCCCTTAATATGTCATATCACTGTTCCATGTTTCATGATATTTGGATATGCTTACATTTCTTCTATATATCATATACATCATGCTTTATGATTACACGCATTGAGATATGTTGTTTTCATGAGATTTCTGGATTTGAGAACCGTGGCTATTTCAAAAGAAAGCATGTACTGTTTTAAAAACCCAGTTTCTCTTGATATGATATTTCAGTGCGTCTACCACGCGTTTTCTCGGTTCTGAGACGTACGACATGTGAAACCCGATTCGAGGAGTTGGATCAGGCCGATTGCGGGTACATGGTGACATCATCTATATCAGGTGCTGAACCCGAATTTCTCCTTCCAGTCCGAAGTCAGTTTGCCTGCTGGTGTCGGTGAGTATAGTTTTTAACCGACATCTGTTCCTTCCTTTTATGGGCGACCATGTCGTTTTTTTTAATTCTTTTTTTAATTGATTACAGCGTTACAAATTGAAGGAGGGGACGAAAGAATAGTCGCGCCACCAGTACTCCCAACTTTACCACCTGTCACAGCTGGTATAGTGGACTCCATTGCTTATGCATTTTCTTTATCTCTTGAGCCTATCTTTGACCATAACTTGTCTTGCAGCAATTGCACCAGCTCCAGCTCCCTTCGAGTCTCGTATCCTGATGCCGGCAGGGCCTTTTGCTAAACGCCCATCTTCCAGGGGTAATGCGAATAGCCTGCGAATGTTGAGCGAGTTCGTCGAGGATCTTGACGCCGAGGCTCCCGCATTCGCTGCAGATTTTGCTGCCGAAGTTAATCCCATGCTGGAGACACTCGTGCACTACCACAGTGAAGGCATCGTTGAGTCTTGGGTTAATCACTCCAGAAAGATTGAGGCCTGCCTATATGAGATTGAGCTTAGGCGTCCCGCTCCGGAAGTGTTAGCTTTGAACTCTCAACGGGCCGCATGGGTTGAGCAGAGCGTCCCCTTCCTCCGCCATTTCGAACAAGAGGCGACTTTGATGTGGAAGGAACGTGAGGAGGCTTCAGGCGAATCTGCCCGGTTGTGCACCGAGGTCAAAGCGAATGCAGCGCAGTTGAAAGCTATCTTTGTCAATCTACAGCGATACATTTCGGATGGGCTAGCATTGAGGCAAAAGCTCGACTTCATTGAGCGGGTTACGCAGAGTCGCGAGGTTGCCCAGCGGGAAATTGATTAGAAGGTTTCATCCTGCTTGCAGCAATGGGCTCGAGTCGAAGCGGAGCTGGCCGCAGTGGCCGACCATGAAAAGGAGTTGAGAGGAGTGCGCGAGCAGCTGGCTGATTTATTGAAAACGCCTCGTTCTCAGTAGCTGCCTTGTATCGATTGAAAATTTGTAACTTATGAATAACATGTATTCATTTCATTTTTTTTATATATGATGTATCTTATATTCAATTGAATTCATGAATAAAGGACACATTTCTTTTCTATCTTGTACTATCGCCTTCTTTTCTTTGTTGTGTTGTCGGGCATGTCATTTCAGCAAGTGTAACTTGTAGACGATAGATAACAGTTCATTTTGAACTCTTTGTAGGATAGTGATGGCTTAGCAAACAGGTTCAGATCTGTCGCCTAAGACTTTTCAATTTTATGAGCCGTGAGGGTCTCATAAAGACTTTTCTCCATACGAGTCAAGAGGATCTCGCAGGTGTACTTTCTCCTTAGGAATCGTGAGGATTCCTAAGTGTTGCTTTCTCCTGAGAGTCGTAAGGATCTCGCAAGAGAATTTTCTCCCTTACAAATCGAAAAGACTCATAAGTGGTTGATGAGTTGACTTGTTCCCGAGTCAAAGCGTTGCTTCAACGGGGAGGTCGAAGGTCGACTTTCTCCGTTTTCTACGGTGTCGGGATCGACTTTCTCCGTTTTCTACGGTGTCGGGGTCGACCTTCTCCGTTTTCTACGGTGTCGGGATCGAATTTCTCCATTTTCTACGGTGTCGTGGTTGACTTTCTCCATTTTCTATAGTGTCGGGATCGACTTTCTCCGTTTTCTACGGTGCTAGGATCAGCTTTCTCCGTTTTCTACGGTGTCGTGGTTGACTTTCTCCATTTTCTACGGTGTCGGGATCGACTTTCTCCGTTTTCTACGGTGTCGGGATCGACTTTCTCCATTTTCTACGGTGTCAGGGTTGACTTTCTCCGTTTTCTACGGTGTCGGGATCGAAAGGATCGACCTTCCCCGTTTTCTACGGTGTCGGGATCGACTTTCTCCGTTTTCTACGGTGTCATGGTCGACTTTCTCCATTTTCTACGGTGTCGTGGTCGACTTTCTCCGTTTTCTACGGTTTCGGGATCGACTTTCTCCGTTTTCTACAGTGCCAGGATCTACTTTCTCCATTTTCTACGGTGTCGTGGATCGACTTTCTCCATTTTCTACGGTGTCATGGTTGACTTTCTCCATTTTCTACGGTGTCGGGGTCGACTTTCTCCATTTTCTACCGTGTCGGGGTCGACTTTCTCCATTTTCTACGGTGTCGGGATCTACTTTCTCCTTTTTCTACGGTGTCAGGATTGACTTTAAGTTGTCTGTGAACCGCAGAGTCTTGGAACTAGGGGCTTTGCCATGGCTCCGATTGGTAGTGTCGCATCCGTGTCCTGCTGGTATAAGGAGGAACGACGTTGCCGGTCTTCTGGGATGCAGATATTGCCGCTGAGACTTGACTCTCCCTTTGATAGAGTTTGTTGGGACATGTGGTTCCCTTTTCGTTTATGCCTATGGATTGTATACAAGGGTCAGTATGGACTTACCTGCAGGGCAAAAGTTTCATTTTATATGTATTTTTTGTTTTCTTTCCGCGATACTCTATCATTTTAGCTTTTTGTATCGCGAAAGTCGTGATTGCCCAATCATTTCGGCTATTTTTCGCGGTGCCCAATCATTTCGGCTGTTTTTTCCTTTTTACTCGTTGTTTTTTTATTGCGAGTTGCCCAATCATTTCGGCTATTTATGTATGCATATATTTTATTCGCTGATTTTTATTACGAGACGCCTAAACATTTTGGCTATTTCATATGCATTTTTTTTCAAGTATGGAACTCAAGGTCTGATACCAATCTTGCATCAGTATCGCTGTGACTGGAATGTTGCTAGGAGCGAATCATCATTTACCGTGAAAGGACTTGGAATTTATTACAGATTTAGGCATCAGCATCGCTACCACTGGGACACTACCAGGAGCGAATCATCATTTGCCTCTGTCGATTTGAACAAAGGTGTCTTAGCAAACAGGATTAGGATCCTGTCGACTAAGGCTTTTGACTTCATGAGCCTTAAGTGTCTCATAAAGGTGTTTCTCCCTATGAGTCGTGAGGATCTCATAAGTGCGATTTCTCCTTAGGAATCGTGAGGATTCTTAAATGTATGTTCTTTTGTAAGTAATAAGGATCTTGCAAGAGTGTTTTCCCCTTGTAAATCGAGAGAACCTACAAGTGTTCTTTCATCACATGAGGGCATTCCTCATCATTGGTGGGACTCGGCAAGGAAATGATTATTTGTGCCCGTGGATTGTATACAAGGGTCGGTATTGAACCGCTTGTTGGGCAAACTGGGAAAGGTGGTGGCTTAAGAACAAGTTCAAATCCCTATAGCTTAAGGCTTTTGAATCTTATGAGCCATGAGGGTCTCATAAGAGGATTCTCCTTACGAGACGTGAGGATCTCGTAAATGTAATTTCTCCTTAGGAATTGTGGGGATCCCTAAGTGTGTCGCTCCTTTGTGATTCGTAAGGATCTCACGCAAGTAGTTTTCTCCTTACAAGGTCGAGAGGACCTTGCAAGTGTCTTTTAACGAGATTGCGCCCTTTCGGGTTTTCACAAACTCGCCGGTAGCCCTGCTGTTTTTACTCACGGAGCCCTTTCGGGTTTTCATCCGTGCCCATTTTGCTTGTGGACGGACCTTTTTTTTACGAGTCTGCGCCCTTTCGGGTTTTCACAAATATCGGGTAGCCTTACTGTTTTTACTCATGTAGCCCTTTCGGGTTTTCATCCGTGTCCATTTTTCTTGTGGACGTACCGTTTTTTTTAACGAGTTTGCGCCCTTTTGGGTTTTCACAAACATCGCCGGTAGCCTTGCTTTTTTTACTCACGAAGCCCTTTCGGGTTTTCATCCGTGCCCATTTTGCTTGTGGACGTACCATTTTTTTTATGAGTCAGCCTGGGGATGCCAGGGGTTTGTAGTAGTTTAAAGACGTTTCAGTCAGGCGTAGTATTTTTTTAAGAACCAACCATTTATTGGCCTGAAGGGTCTTTCGCCATGCATATTCATGAGCAAGTAAGCCCCACCTTGGTAGACCTTGTCTATGATGTACGGGCCCTCATAATTCGGCTCGAACTTCCCACGTTTGGCATGATTGGGGATCATAGGTCTCTTGACCACTAACACAAGTTCGCCTTGGCGAAATGTCCTCGGCCTAGTCAATCTCTCGTATGAGCGCGTCATCTTCGCTTTGTAAGTCTCCAAGTTTTGCTACACCATGAGCCGGGTTTCGTCAAGGGCGTCGAGCTCCTTAAGCCGAAGATGAGCATTCTCTTCGTCTGTTAGCTCGTAATGAATCTCCACTTGTAGGGAGGGTAACTCTATCTCCAAGGGTAATACTGCTTCAGCGTCGAATACCAATGCATATGGCGTTGTGTTTGTGTCCGTTTTGAACGTGGTCCGATACGCCCAGAGAGCTTCATGTAGTCTCTCGTGCCAGTCCCTCTTATTTTTGGACACTGTCTTCTTCATGATCTTTATCAAGGTCTTGTCGAAAGCCTCAGCCAGACCGTTAGCTCGGGATTGTAGACCGAAGAGTATCTCCAGTCTATATTATGCTGCTGTACGAAACGGCTGATTTTGTGACTTCTGTAAGCTGGCCCGTTATCGGAGATAATCCGTCGCGGAGTGCCAAACCAATAAATAACGTGTGTCTTGAAGAAATGGAGAATATTCTCCGTCTTCACTTCTCTTAACGGTACAGCTTCTGCCCAATTGGAGAAGTAATCGGTTGTTACCAATATGAACCGATGTCCCTTGGACGATACTTGCTCGATGGGCCCGATTATATCGGTTCCCCATATTTCGAACGGCCAGCTATCCACTGTTGGGTGTAGCAGGTTTGGATGCTGGTGGATGAAGTCCCCATGAATCTGGCATGAGTGGTACTGCTTCGCGTATTCGAGGCAGTCCTGAATCATCGTGGGCCAATAGTAGCCCATCCTTTTGATCTTCAGCTTCATCTTTGACCCGGCATGATGAGAACCGCAGAGTCCATCGTGAGTTTCTTGGACGACTCTCCTTACTTCTTCCGGTCCTAGGTATCTCAGCCATAGAGAGTCGAACGATCTCTTATACAGCGTGTCATTAACGAAAGTGAAAGACAGAGCACGTTTCATGAGCTGATGTCTTGAGGATGCATCTTCAGATGATCGACGGGATTTGAAGTAGTCTATAAAGACTTCTCTCCAATCCTTAGCCTTTTCCTGGTCTTTTATTTGTAGGGTCGTTTGCTTGGTCGCATCCTTTTCTTTAGACGTCTCCGGAGATATTTCTGGCGGTGCAAGAACCCGACGACTTTGTACAACGATCCTCACATCGAGGTTTTCGTCAGCAAGACTTTAGCAAGTTTGGCTAATGCATCTGCCTTGCTAGTTTCTGTACGCGGTATGCTTTCTAGGACGTAGGAAGGGATTTGAGTCAGCAATTGTTGCACTCTCTTGCCGTACTTTATTAAGTCTGGTTTGCACGTTTGATAGTCGCCATTTACTTGACTAACGACCAACTGGGAGTCTCCGTATACGAGGAGGTTTTCGATTCCCATGTCGACGGCGATCTCAAGACCTACTATCAAAACTTTATATTCAGCTTCATATTTTGTTCTCGGTTCTGTCAAGGAAAAGTCAAAGCGCATTATCCCTCCTTGCGGAGTCATGAAGATAAGGCCTACCCCGGATTTGATTATGGGGGGTTGTGCTTTCGGTTCTTCATGGAAGATGCCCTGTCGAAATAGAGTTCCCACCGGGTATCACTCCCTCCTTTCTCCCCGTCGATCGTGTCAAACCCGTGTTCGTCTGGCAATTCACAGTTTAGAGGTGAATCGGCAGGTATTGGATGCTTAGCGAGGAAGTCGGCGATGGCCTGGCCTTTCACTACCTTGAGTGGTCGATATGTTATCGAGAATTCTATTAAGAGGAGGGCCCATTTAGCGAGCTGTCCCGTTAACATGGCTCTTGACATCAAATATTTGAGAGGATCTACTTTTGATATGAGATGGACCTCATGCGCCAACGCATAATGTCTGAGCTTCTTTATCGCGAAGATTAACGCCATGCAGTATTTTTCAATGGGGAGTAGTTTTCTTCTGCCCCCAGGAGAACTCGACTCAAATAGTAGAGGGCTCTCTCTTTCCCTTGGTCATCTTTCTGTGCACATAGTGCACCTAAAGAACCTTCAAGGGCTGTTGTGTATAGGATGAAGGGCTTTCCCTTGACCGGAGCGGTCAGTACTGGTGGATTCTGCAGGTATTGCTTGATTTCGTCCAGTGCGCTTTGGCATTTGCGATCCCAGACGAACGGGGTCCCCTTCTTCATTAAGTGACTGTAAAGATGGCACTTGCCGGAGAGATTGGCTATGAGTCGTCGGATATATGCGAGCTTTCCTTGGAGAGACCGCAGTTGCTTGAGAGTTCTTGGCGGAGGCATTTCCATGATCTCCTTGATCTTCGACGGGTCTATCTCGATGCCCCAGTGTTGTACGATGAATCCTAAGAATTTGCCCGAGGAAAATCCGAAAGCGCATTTCAGAGGGTTCATCTTCAGGTTGTATTTCCGAAGGCGCTGAAACACGATCTTCAGATACTCCCAATGCTCCTTGTACGACTTGATTTTCACCATGAGGTTATCGATATAGCATTCGACGATTTCATGTATGAGGTCATCAAAAATCCTTGTCATGGCCCCCTGATAGGTAGCACCGGCATTCTTCAAGCCGAAAGGCATCACTTTGTAGCAGAATATTCCCAGAAGAGTCCGGAAAGCGGTATGCTTCTGGTCTTCCGGGTGCATCTTTATTTGATTGTATCCTGATGATCCGTCCATAAAGGAGAAGACTTTATGAGTGGACGTGTTGTCAATCATCAGCTCGGTAACTGGTACGGAAAAATTATCCTTCGCGCAAGCTTTGTTGAGGTCCCGAAAGTCTACGCAGATGCGCACCGTCCCATTTTTCTTCATCACTGGGAAAATATTGGCAATCCAGTCAGGATACTGAACTTCTTGGATAAAGACAGAGTCGATTAGCTTCTTGACTTCGGTGTTGATGCTCATTTCAAGTTCGAGCCGCATTCTCTTCGGTGCTTATTTGATTGGCTTGACGTCCGGGGATATCGCTAATTTATGCACAGCTGTTTCCGGATCTAGCCCCGGCATCTTGGAGTAGTTTCATGCGAAGCAGTCTTTATACTACATGAGCACATCTCTTAGCGTAGCTACCTGCTCTTTAGAAAGCAGCTCACTGACGAACGTAGGCCGCGGGTCGTTTACCGTCCCCAAGTCAATTTTCCTTAAGTTCTCCGCAGTAGTATATATTCCATCTTCCAGCTCTTTTGGCGCCGGTGGAAGTTCTGAGATCAACTCATCTTCATCCTCATTTTCGAAGAACCAGGAGAGGTCATCCATATCCTCGCGTACTCCTTCTTCTGACAGTGTTATCGCGTGACAGGTACGAGATCGTTTCCAAGACCGATGTTGATCTTGTTCTACTCTCGCTATGTACGTTGATTTTGGAACATGCTTCTGTGGTGGGGTTACCCTCTAACTGCTGGATAGAGTGAACCTGCCTTGCTAATACTGGTCTTCTACCTAGTTTTTGAATGTGAAGCAGTCTTCGAGAGGATGTCCTATCGCTCAGTGATAGGAGCAATAATCCGGATGAGATACCTCGTCTGCTTGTTCGGGGTGTTTGGATTCCGGGAGCGTAATCATTTGTTGTTTCATGACAAGATCGAATATCTTCCTTGTCTTGTCTTGGGGAAAAGAATATGCTCGACCCATCTTCTTTATAAGAGACGAATTCTGGCTACTCAATTCTCGATCGCGTGGCTTCTTGGACCCGCTTTGCCGCTGTGGAACGTTTTTTCCGTTCTTTAGTTTGTTTTTGCCTCCGCGTCGGGTCTTCTGTATGACGGGCTGGCGACGAAGAGCAACGTCATTCTCTGTAGCCTGCTAAAGGAGGCACTGCGTCCTGGCTTTCTCGTAAATGGACATTTCACGGTTGTGGTCATCCCGGGCCTTTTGACCCGCTTCCCTTATTAGCTTGTCCATCTGTTCTTCAAACGACGGACTTGGCACTTTTACGGCAGGATCTCGTTTTGGTTCAATCGCAGTGTCTTCTAACAGAGCATCTTCTTCTACATCGAAGTCATGTATAATGCTGCAGCTATGGAATCGCTCCCGTTTCTTGGATCGAACATGTCCAAGCCCGTTCGTTTCCATTCTCCCGTTGGGCAATTTTCGCTGAGTTCCGGGGACGTTCCAGATCCTGTTGTAGAACTGAGCTTGTCGAGCAGTCTGTTTGAAGGGTAAGCCTTGGCACCTCAACAGCATTTTTAATCCTTCTGTGTAATATCTTGGCAGACGGATGGGCTAGAGCCTGTTAAGTGTAGAATCGGCACCATGCCAGATTTCTTTCTCCACTTTGGTTTCCGCGGATCGATAAAAGAGGATCGCCTTTTCATCTTTCCGCCTGGGAGGGATGTAGAACGTCTGCAGTTCTTGCACACTATAGAAATCAAATGCGTCAAGCTCTTTGTAGTGTTGCCGTGGAACCATAGCGATTTGCAAATTCTGATAATCTACAGCGAAGGCCTGTGCTGATGAACGGACCGAGAATACTGCGTTGATCTCGTCTTCAGAGTCACTGCCAAAGACCATATAGGGGTAGACGGTCCCGGTTTGTTGCATTGGGTCGGTCCTGAATAGACTATCTCTTCCTCCTCCTCGGTATCGCTCCGAAAGACCGGAATAGTGGTGATAGCTTTCTGCTTATTCTATGGTTTATGGCATCTTTCTGTGTCTTCAAAGTCTGACAGGAAATACTTTGCATCTTCGTATTTGCGGACTTCATTCACGGAGAATGGGTTTAGCTCCCCCGTTATGGTGTACTCGAGACCATCCTTGAAATACTTCATACACTGATGTTGTTTAGAAGGGATGATGTTGTACTCGTGCAACCAAGGCCTACCGAGCAAGGCGCTGTAGCAAGTCTTAGGGTTGATGACGTGGAACTTTATGTCAGTGATGAGCGACCCAAAGCGTAATGTCAGTATCACTGACCCGAGCGTCCGTGATGATTGAGAGTCGAACCCGGAGATGGTGATTTTATCTCGAGCTAGGCACTGCACGCTCATGCAAATTTCCTTTAGCACCCTCACATTGAGAAGGTTGGCAGAGGACCCGTTGTCAATTAGGATCTTTCCTATCTAGATGTCATGGCAATACCCGGAGATATAGAGGGGATGGTTATGCTCGCACGTTCCGAGGAGGAGATCTTCATCGCCGAAAGTGATGTCAGCTATGTGCACTTCTTCCAGATCATCCTTCATCTTTTCTTCGGCAAGGAAAGGTTGGAACTGCTCGGTCTCTTGTAGTGCCTTGATCAAAGAATCTCTTGCCTCTTTAGATAGCAGAAGGGTATCGAGAATGCTTAGCTACGCGGGTATCTTCCTCAGATGTGCCAGAACGTTGTAATCCACCTTATTTTTCTTGGGCGGGTCCTTTGCTGCGAGCTCTTCGACGACTCGGTCATCGAGGGTGATGTCCTCGAGGACTTTTTCCTTCCCCTTATATTTCTATCTGATCCCTTGTTTGTAGGTCCGAGATTCTTTTCGGGCAAGATTCGGTTGCGCAGCTGAATATTCTCACAGCTCTTCGCCTCTTCCTCTCTTCTTGAGGTGGATTCTCTGAAGAGAGGGCCGAGGGCTATTTCTTCATCTGAATCGCTCCCGAAAGTAAGAATTTGCGATCCCCCGGAATCAACCATGTGACAATTGCCGGCAATTATTTTGCGCTCATCTGTCATGCTTCTCTGCTCTCGACGAGTTTTGCGCTCATCTGTCATACTTCTCTGCTCTCGACTAGTTTTGCGCTTCATCCGCTTGAAATACTGTCGATGAGCAACGTATCCCTGCCACCAATTTTTAAAGGCCATGCATTTCTCGGTAGGGTGTGTGATCCTCCGATGGTATAAGAATTAGTTTGGATGTGCATCTAGTTTGTCGGGGGACGTATTTTCGGAAGTGTGTTCTTTCAAAGGTGGAAACTTCATTCCCATCGACAGGGCTTTAGTAAACTGCTTCCTTGTCTTAAATTTGCTTTTACTGGCGGCAGAAGTGCTTCTATCCGGTTGGGGTACTATATGGCTGTTAGTTATATGTATGCCCTAGAGGCCATTACTGTACATTGGATGAATATTATAGTGGATGCTGGGACATATATAGGGAGGACTTTCTCGCTCGACATGATAGTATGCTATCTGGTTACTCTTTACCTTAACGTGTACACTGATTGTCTCTCTGTTACATGTTGGTAAAGCCCTTAGGATCTGTACTTGACTACCTGGACTATGATGCGGATCATACTAGTGGGGACATGGTAGTCCATAAGTACATCCTTCAAAGTCCCTAGTCGTGGGTATATCGAGACGGGGCATCGATATACCAGAGTAGACTAGCGTATACCTTCTCGACCCATACAGATGGGCGATGGATGATCCCATATCCATTGGTGTTTGACATCAGAGATGATATAGGGTGCTCAGTAGAGACTGGGTACACTGGACGGACTCGCCGAGAACTCCCAGATGGTATTATACCTCACGTCAGATGGCAGTTCTCTGGTGACACTGGTACAGAGTAGTCTGTTGACCCGAGATCTTCATAGAGTCTTGTGTGGTTCCCACTGTGCTTTGATTTCCATCTTACCACGTCCAAGAGGGCATGCAAAACGGTGGTTTTTAGGTACAGTCCCGAGTAACATGGAGGCAATGAGCGATAGGAGGGGATTCGTCTCTCCCGGTATAGGGAGTTGATGTTGCACTGTGTTCGATTGGCTATAACAGGAAATCCCTGGCCAGGGTTGCTGAGATTTACTGGTAAGTGTTACCAGTAGTTTCTCGAAGTGTTATAGACCTCATATCGACACGACTTATCGAGCTATTGGGGTCTGACGTTTACCACCCCTAGGCGAGATATGCGATATATCAGACGATCAGACCGGACTATACGGTAGTGTTACTGGTTGGATTCACTGGAGTGTGAGCGGGCTTGCTCGTCGATCTTCTGATCGCTCAATACCCGGGTGGCCGTTACGTTTAGCAGACCGCTTGCGGCTTGTGGGTGTTTGATATGATCATCATCTGCTGCCGGCGTATTGACGAGTCTTTAGAGTCCTACACAGAGGTTTCCTGGCTCAAGCGAAACGAAATAGGAGCGCATATGAGATATGTGCGGGACCGAGAATAATGCGTGTATGTGATACCGTATTTCATTCTCGCGATGAATGTGTCGAATGGTTGTATGCGATATAACCTAGTTATCGAATCAAGGATTGATTCGATAAGCCGATACATTATATACTAGTCGGTTGTGTGCGACATGACCGGATCATTGAATCAAGTGTTGATTTAATGATTTAATGCATAATTATATATTTGATATATTACTTTGCATTAACTAGTATTGGTTCACTTTAAATGGATTTTCTCACTTTTTGTGCACATTGTATATGTGATATACTTTTGTACACAAGATTGTATCATGTTTGATGATACATGCTAGTTTGGGTTTGTGTAAAGAATTAAACCATGGTTACTTAAGTGGTTAGGGTTTCATTTCCTTTTCTCATTTGTTTATTTCATTTATTCATTTTGAAATAAATAAGAATAAAGAGAAAGAATGGTGGCTTTATTTGTAGTTTAGTTGAAGCTTCATGAAGCTTTGACCAAAGTCCACCATTCTTATCTCATTCTTAACCCTAACCATTCAACTAACTTTGGTTAATTCTCTACACATTACCATGGTTAAAGATTATGATAAACATTCCATTTATTTTCCATTTTTGGAATAACTTATCATAAGACTTTCTTCTTCTTCTTCTTCTTCATCATATGAAGAAGCTTACTTCATCAATGGTGATTGATGAAAACAAGTGAGAAATCCAATTCTAAAGTCTACCCACTTCCTATTTCTTCATCCTCTACCTCTTGCCAAGTAATAGAGTGTGTTTTCTTCACAAGTTTCTTGACTTGGTGAAGTCGAAGCTTGATTTAGCGATGCCTCGACGTAGATCTTCGGCATGGACATCGATGACCTAGCCCGTCCATTCTCCGATGAAGCCGACGCTAGAGCCCGGGACTTGTTATGGACAGCGAGGAGACTTCATTGCGGAGCTATGGAGGTGGAGAACCGGATCTACAAAGGTTGTATTTCCGTATCTCTTAGTTAAGTGTTAACTAGTTTACTTTTCGCCTAGAATTCTAGCCGACGATCCGTACTCTAGAGTTTCTCGGCACCGTATTTTTTAAAATTGGCATGGTTGATGCCTTGTGAGACCTCACTAGGGTGCCTAAGAACCCTACAGTGGTATCAGAGCCTAGCTAGAGCCTTAGGCGAAATCTAGACGGAATTTGAAACCCGATCGAACCGAAAAACCATCCCGGAAAATGCTCTATGTACTTTTTCTAAAATCGTGGATTTTTCCAAATTAAAAATTCGTAAAAAATTCAGCAGGAAAATATAAGAGTTATGGTGAAATACGACATCACAATTCATCTAAGCAGCCGCGGTTCCGCGGCATGAGCATGGCTCATGCGGCGGATCCGCGGCCGTACGGTCGTATCTCACTGTAATTTTTGTACAGTAATTCATGATTTCTGGTACTGGATTTTATGGGAATTTTTAATATTTATTATAGAGTTGAATTTTCTGGGATTGATTTGGGAATTCGGTGTTTCGATCGGAGTATCAAATTTTGTCTGTGTGGCTTTCCGGGTAATTTTTAGAATATGTTAAAAAGTTCGACCGGATATAAATACCCAATTTTTCCCCTGTCGGGAAATTTCCAAGTGTTGGATTTTTCCGTAGTTTAACGACGTTCTAAGTAGTGCAAGTAACTCGATGGACCCTCTAGAAGACAACAAACCTTAACTCGATTATGTGACCGTCTTGAACTGCCCTTTGAACCTTCGGATTTGGGGCAGTACGGTGTGCCACATGTGAGGCGTTGGCTTGACCCTTCTACGGCTGGACCGTTGGTACTGAGGCACGAACGGAATGTTGTTAGACTTATTTCATGTGTTGAGCTGTATCGGGAAAACTTGGGTGTTCGAATGTTCAATCGGAAAGTTTAACATTTTCTAATTATCTGGAATGGGATACAATAATTGGAATTCACAATAAGTTATGAGATAACTGAATGAATGTTATAAACATAGCAGTTTAGTCTCAATTGATCGGTTGCCACGGAATTTTGATGTGATCAAAAGTCCGTCGCAATCACGTAGCGTACGCGGATACTCGCCGGGTAAACTTAATAGACAGCCTCACTCCATAGCCCCGACCAAGTGACTGTAGGAGAACCCCGTCGCCGAAAGCATCCGTTCGGATGCTCGCGGTAGCGGTGTTCCGCCTTGGTGCACTTCATCGACGGTATCGGGGGTGAAGCCGCCTACTAAAGTTTGCGACGAGCATTCGATCAGAATGTCGGGAATCCTGTTGAATTGCCCGACTTGACATTGAAAAGTGTTTTCGATTTTGAGATTAAAATGCGGGGTTTATAATTGTTAGGCATGCGATGTCTAAGTAATTCATTTGGTCAGGCATGCGATGTCTGAGGTGGTTGCGGATTCCAACTATTGTAGTTTTACACTTTCTTTTCTGCGACCGTAAGTGTAATGTGTGATATCGCCGGTTTCGTTGCTATATGTCAACGACAATTGGGATGCGCATATTTACTTACGTTGATGACATGTGATGTTATGTGTTGCTGGATATGTTATATTGGATCGTCGTGTTTGAATAGCCGGGGTTTTTATGTGAGATGAGTGTTTTTCATTTTCATTCATGTAAAAATCTGTATGTAATATTCTTTTATTGGGGCACTTCCAGGTTGCGGAAGATGCCACCCTATGTATATTATTTACTTTTCCGCACTAGGATAGACCCAAGGAGGGGAGCACAAGTAACCGGGTTCTGGAGTCCAGTGGGAGACCAACTCGAGGAGTCGAGTCCGGGTCTCCTAACTTTAGAATTGGTAGGGTTGCTTGCCGCTCTCGTAGGGGTCTAGGGGTGTGGGTTTGGTTATTCATCACGACCATGGAATCCGTGTTTTATACTGGCTCGTATTGAAAACACGGACGTTCTAGTATATCCAATATTTCATATGATTCTTCTGCTGCGATATCTGTGATGTGATCATGTGATGTTCTGTGATAGATACAGTATATAGTATATATGATATATTATATAGACGTTACTTATGTTTTACACCCGTGCTAGCCCTGCCCTGCTCTGCCGTTGGTTACCTAACCTAACGGTGCATGAGGGGACATCGAGGAGAATGCGGATGGCATAAGTGTACGTCATATTTATCTGTGATGTTTAGGTACTTAAATGATGGGACTTCATTAATGTGATTAATGAAAGTAAAAGAAACCTAAGATGTTGTAGAATCGAATTTCAAAATAAAACAGGTAGCTACAGTTTTTGCTTTGCACAGCGGTATATGTGATATATCCTGCACCTTATTCGATGAGGAAAGGACCGAGATCCCTTCACCGGGAGTGACTCCTTTAGCAATAACTGGCAGATTCTACAACCTTCGGTTTGTCTTTTGATTGCTTTTAAGTGTTTTTGCTTTGCACAGTGATATATGTGATATATCCCACACCTCATTCGACGAGGAAAGGACCGACGATCCCTTCACCGGGAGTGACTCCTTTAGCAAAACTAGAAAAGCCTCAAAAACACTCCATTTCAAAATTCATTCGATCCTACAACGATATCAAGTTCATTACGCAATAAGTTTTCAGAAAAACCTGTCGTAGCCCTCCGTCATTTCAGATAAGTAGTAGTTAGTATTCGTGCTGCGTTTGTTGGCCTTTGTCAAGGCGCAGTGTGCGGTAGCTAACTGGTGCTTATCTGCTTATGCATATGAAGCAGATTGAGTTAGGGTAGTCGTGCGACCTTGTTGGCCTTTGTCAAGGGCCGTGCGGGTGGGTTTAATTTAATCAGGAAATGACGGGTTGAACTTGACTAGCATCCTATGGTTTGTTGGCCTTTGTCAAGGTCATAGGAGGTTAGGGGCAAAATATTATCGGGAATTTCAAGTGTTGAAATTTGCAATGAGATTGCATACCTTCTATGAGATAGTTGGATCCCGATACCCGCTGCGAGTAAGTGTTACTCCTGGGAGAGTTTTATACATTACAATTAGCCGATCAAGTAGGTGTCTAGAAAGGTGTCAACGGGGTTACGCCTCTGGGAAAACGAGGTTTACATTAATTAGGTTCGTGCGAAAGCACGGGGGACCTCCCTCAAAGTACCGACACTGGCCTGGCTGAAAGATTGGCGAACTTGTAGTGTGTAATTAATCCCGGCTAGTCTTTCCTTTTAGGGTTTGAAGGAAGAATTGATAAAAAGCAGTGGGAGCCATCCTGATTAGATAAAATTATAACCAATCTATTCTTGCAAGAGCGCACGCTGAGTGTTTTCTTCTCTCTCTCTCCAGGTAGCGACCATATCACTCCTTAATCAAGATAATAATACGGAATATTGACCGAACCCGCTTGTTATACTGAGCTGGGGAACGTTGATCCCGCTCCAACTTATAATTGTTATAAGACAGAGCAGGAAATTGGGGATTACCAGAATTCCCGTGCCGCCCAAACGAAGAGAGTGCATGCTGATGCATCATCTTCGGGTGTGTTCGTTACAAAGAACTGTTTCTCTGTATCCTCTACGTCCTGGGTATGTGATACCAGATCAGGATCCCAGATATGTAATCTGTTACATAGGGCTACAGAAAGGTAGAGAACTGAGAACGGGTGATAAGTTTCATGAGGCAGAAAACGGGGCAAGAGTTGCAGCCAAGTCTGTTGGTCACTGTCACCCTGTATTACCAATACATTGATTCTGAACGAATGTTGTTAGATACCGAACCTGATAAACAAAATCATATCTATCTCTTTATTAGTAAAGAAATGATAAAATTTTGTATTGTTGGATAATGTTTTGAACATTTCCTATATCAAAAGTTGATCAGTTCAGGCACGTTATCTAAAAGCATTGATGTTCTAAATCAAACTACAGTTCTTAGTATACGGAACACACACAAGAGGAAGAGTTCAGAAATGAACGAATCCTTTTTGAGGTATTGTAGACTAGGTCAGATCAATGCGACCCGACTGGCTAGAGTTACATATAGATGTATATTTAAATTAGTTTGAATTTACATCTTGTGAAACTCGCCAGTCATGTCACAAAGATAAGATGACCATAGCTCCGTTTATTGGAAACAGAGAAAGAGTTAGTGAACTCTTGGGATGATACATGTTGATGTATGTAGGTCCCCTGTCTACACATGCCAAGACCGGTTCTTTTACTTCATTACATTCTCTGATAATCTCTCAAGATTCAGACATACGTTCCTGTTGAAACATAAGTCCGAACCTTTTGAGATATTCACAGAATATAAGTTAGAAGTAGATAACCAATAAGGGTATAAGTATTATGTCCTTTGATGTGATCAAGGAGGAGAATACTTGAGCACGGAAATACTGGACTATTCTAAAGGAGAATGAGATTCTCTCTCAGCATTACTCCTCTGTATACACTATAGCACGATGGTGTATCGGGGAGGAGAAATCACACCCTATATGATAAGGTGTGCTCTATGATGAGTACTACTGAGTTACCTTTTTCCTTCTGGGAGTTATGCGCTTGAGAAGTTGCATACCTATTGAATACGGCTCGAATCAAATCAGTTGCCTACCACTCCATATGAGATATGGTATGGGAAGAGCCCATGTCTTAAGTCAGTTAAGATTTGGGGTTGTTCGGCCTATGTCTAAAAGCAAAATCTGGACAAGCTCGAGGCAAAGTCTGTTATGTAGAACTGGAAAAGTTCCAGCAATACAAACTACAGTAGATGATTTGATAAAACCAAAGGATTCAATAGTTACCAACGAACCTCAGCCGCTCCGCCGATCTAGTAGGGTTCCTCACCCACCTGAGAGATACTTCGGTTTCTCTATGACAGTGGGAGCGAGGAATGCATCATGAGATGATGACCCAACTAGTTTCGAGCTGGCCATCAAGAGTGAGACTCTGTAAGAATGGCTGGATGTTTATCGATCTGAGATGGAATCCTTATACACCAACAAAGTATGGACTTTAGTTGCTATATCTGAAGGGTTAAATCCCCATCAGGAGCAAGTATATCTTGAGAAGATTACTTGGTGTACATGGAAAAGTTGAGACTTTCAAAGCTAGACTTGTTAAAGGTTTTCGTCATCGACCAGGCGTGGATCATGATGAAACTTTTTCTAAGGATCTATGCTTAAGTCCATTCAGATCCTACTTGCCATGGCTACATACCATAACTACGATATCTGGTGGTTGGGTGTCATGACAGCTTTTCTAAATGATGTTTTAGAAGAGGGAGTCTATAAGTACACAGCCAGAGGGCCTCGTAGACAGTGGGAGCAGCGGAAACGTGTGCAAGATGCTTTATAGGATAAAGCAGGCATCGCGGAGTTGGAACGTCTGTTTTGATGAAGTACTCAAAGAGTTTGACATCATCAAAATGGTAGATGAACCTTGTATAAACAAAAAGGTAGTAGGGAGTATGGTGACGATCTTCGTAGAGTATGTGGATGACATACTCTTGATAGGGAAGTAGTTTCCTATGCTACGATCGATCAATCTCCGATTATCACAAAGATTCTCCACATAGGATCATGATGATACCTGCTAAATCCTGAGTTTTGGATCTATGAGATAGATCTAAATGGATGTTAGGATACTCACTAGCTGTAGTGAGATAGTATCAGTTGATCCTGGGGAGAATCACTGGAAGGGTTCCAGGGTGATAAAGACGACTGAATGTCAGTTGCAGGCATTGTCTTTACCCTCAGTAAAGGGACGGTAAGTTGGAAGAGTTCCAAGCTAGATACCGTGACATACTAGACGATAAAGGCAGGATACATCGCTACTTAAGATACTACCAAAGAGGCTGTTTGGGTGTATATTGGTTCATGAGATGAACCATGTTCCTCCCATTGTGTGACAATGGAGTTGTGGCTTATGCCAAGGAACGCCGGTCCCATCAGTGATCCAGACATAATCTATGGCAGTGTCGCCTGTTCATGGAGATAGTTGATCTCCAGGGTGATCGAGGTTTGGAGAGTAGATTCAGAGGACAACACAGCGGATCCACTCACAAAGGCCTGTTTCCAGAGAGAGACTTTTATGGGATGGTTGAGTATGAGATACTACAACCACTGCTACAGATGGCCCTAGTGCAAGTGGGAGATTGTTAGTTATATGTATGCCCTAGAGGCCATTACTGTACATTGGATATATATTGTAGTGGATGCTGGGACATATATAGGGAGGACTTTCTCGCTCGACATGATAGTATGCTATCTGGTTACTCTTTACCTTAACGTGTACACTGATTGTCTCTCTGTTACATGTTGGTAAAGCCCTTAGGATCTGTACTTGGCTACCTGGACTATGATGCGGATCATACTAGTGGGGACATGGTAGTCCATAAGAATATCCTTCAAAGTCCCTAGTCGTGGGTGTATCGAGACGGGGCATCGATATACCAGAGTAAACTAGCGTATACCTTCTCGACCCATACAGATGGGCGATGGATGATCCCATATCCATTGGTGTTTGACATCAGAGATGATATACGGGTGCTCAGTAGAGACTGGGTACACTGGACGGACTCGCCGAGAACTCCCAGATGGTATTATACCTCACGTCAGATGGCAGTTCTCTGGTGACACTGGTACAGAGTAGTCTGTTGACCCGAGATCATCATAGAGTCTTGTGTGGTTCCCACTGTGCTTTGATTTCCATCTTACCACGTCCAAGAGGGCGTGCAAAATGGTGGTTTTTGGGTACAGTCCCGAGTCACATGGAGGCAATGAGCGATAGGAGGGGATTCGTCTCTCCCGGTATAGGGAGTTGATGTTGCACTGTGTTCGATTGGCTATAACAGGAAATCCCTGGCCAGGGTTGCTGAGATTTACTGGTAAGTGTTACCAGTAGTTTCTCGAAGTGTTATAGACCTCATATCGACACGACTTATCGAGCTATTGGGGTCTGACGTTTACCACCCCTAGGCGAGATATGCGACATATCAGACGATCAGACCGGACTGTACGGTAGTGTTACTGGTTGGATTCACTGGAGTATGAGGGGGCTTGCTCGTCGATCTTCTGATCGCTCAATACCCGGGTGGCCGTTACGTTTAGCAGACCGCTTGCGGCTTGTGGGTGTTTGATATGATCATCATCTGCTGCCGGCGTATTGACAAGTCTTTAGAGTCCTACACAGAGGTTTCCTGGCTCAAGCGAAACGAAATAAGAGCGCATATGAGATATGTGCGGGACCGAGAATAATGCGTGTATGTGATACCGTATTTCATTCTCGCGATGAATGTGTTGAATGGTTGTATGCGATATAACCTAGTTATCGAATCAAGGATTAATTCGATAAGCCGATACATTATATACTAGTCGGTTGTGTGCGACATGACCGGATCATTGAATCAAGTGTTGATTTAATTATTTAATGCATAATTATATATTTGATATATTACTTTGCATTAACTAGTATTGGTTCACTTTAAATGGATTTTCTCACTTTTTGTGCACATTGTATATGTGATATACTTTTGTACACAAGATTGTATCATGTTTGATGATACATGCTAGTTTGGGTTTGTGTAAAGAATTAAACCATGGTTACTTAAGTGGTTAGGGTTTCATTTTCTTTTCTCATTTATTTATTTCATTTATTCATTTTGAAATAAATAAGAATAAAGAGAAAGAATGGTGGCTTTATTTGTAGTTTAGTTGAAGCTTCATGAAGCTTTGACCAAAGTCTACCATTCTTATCTCATTCTTAACCCTAACCATTCAACTAACTTTGGTTAATTCTCTACACATTACCATGGTTAGATTATGATAAACATTCCATTTATTTTCCATTTTTGGAATAACTTATCATAAGACTTTCTTCTTCTTCTTCTTCATCATATGAAGAAGCTTACTTCATCAATGGTGATTGATGAAAACAAGTGAGAAATCCAATTCTAAAGTCTACCCACTTCCTATTTCTTCATCCTCTACCTCTTGCCAAGTAGTAGAGTGTGTTTTCTTCACAAGTTTCTTGACTTGGTGAAGTCAGAGCTTGATTTAGCGATGCCTCGACGTAGATCATCTTCGGCATGGACATCGATGACCTAGCCCGTCCATTCTCCGATAAAGCCGACGCTAGAGCCCGGGACTTGTTATGGACAGCGAGGAGACTTCATTGCGGAGCTATGGAGGTGGAGAACCGGATCTACAAAGGTTGTATTTCTGTATCTCTTAGTTAAGTGTTAACTAGTTTACTTTTCGCCTAGAATTCTAGCCGACGATCCGTACTCTAGAGTTTCTCGGCACCGTATTTTTTAAAATTGGCATGGTTGATGCCCTGTGAGACCTCACTAGGGTGCCTAGGAACCCAACAATGGCTTCCCAATACCGGAGCTTCTTCAACGTGACGCCGACGCTTGGCCTTTTCATATATGGCCGTTTCACGCTCTCTGTCAGCTTTGCTTTTCTGAAGAGCTTCGCTCAGCAGCCTGTCAATCAATTCGTCTGATGGCTCCAGGGATTTTGGTTCCGGTTCCGGATCTGCCCCCAATTTCTCTGTATCAAGATCCTCTTTACCGTCTATTCACGAGTGAGAGGCTTGCCATATAATCCTTGAGCTCTTCTGAAGAATTGTCTCCTTCATCAGCGTCATCGTCTTCATTTTCAAGAACATACTTAAAGAATTCGTCCAATATGATTGGGGTCCGTGCCTTCTGGTTATATTCTTCCAGTGCATCGATGTATTTCTGCAGACTTGTACGGCTATCGTCGGGTTGGACGGGCTTCTTGGCCTTCTTCTTTTTCTTTAAAGACTTTGGAGACCTAGCCTGAATGTTTTGTCCACCTTCACCAACTTTCAGCGTTGGGCGCGGCTTCAGCATCTCCTTAATAATCTCGGGCTCCAACGGGCTCTTCCACCTAATCGCCGGACATGCTTGAAGACCTTTCAGCATTCTTTTAGTTTTTGTCGAAAGAACAACTTCCCATAGAGCTTCCTTTATAAATGAGCATAATGCCTCCGGGGTGTCCCTCTTTTTCGGAGTGTGTGGTTGTGGCGGGTTTACCCTCCAGTTTTCAGACAACACGAATTTGCCTTGCTGGTACTGGTCCTCAATCCAGTTTTTAAAGACAAAGCAATCTTCGATTGGATGGCCATTATTTGATGGTAGGGGCAATAGTTGGGACTGTTGACGTCATCGGGCTGCAATAGGCGTTTCGGATCCAGCAGGGTGATGAGCCTGTTACGCATCGCCAGCTCGAACAGTCTTCTTGTTTTATCCTGGGGAAACGAATAAGGGTGTTTTAGCTTCTCGTTGAAGAATCTTTGTTTATCGTTTTGGCGATCAGCTGGTTTTGGACCACTGGGCTGCTGCTGAGCATTGGCGACGAAGGTCGCTTTCCCTTTCCCCTTTTCGTTTTGAGGCTCCATTTTTGACGAAGATGGTCTATGGCCCATCTGATCCATTTGGGCCAGCTTGTCAATCAAGGCCTAGAAGGTGGTCGGCTTGAAAAACATCATGAACTAGGATATGGTCGCCTGCCAATCAAGGGTACCCACGAACATGCCTACTGCAGGAGATTCTTCAATGCGTTGTTCGCATTTCGACCATAGGTTCCGCCACCGGATTGCATACTGAATCCATGTTTCTCCTGGATTCACCCTGACATTGATCAAAGCCGTGATTGGGGTGCGTTCGCTAGCGCTTGCGAAATGCTGGGTGAATAGAAACTCCATTTCTGCAAACGTCTTGATAGAGTCGTTCGTGAGATCGGAGTACCATTCGAACGCCGTCTCTGCCAAACTGCCGATGAATTGGCGAAGCAGTAGCTTATCGTCACCTCCAGTATTGCCGTAAAGAGCCCTGAACTAGGCGAATGCTGATGGGGATTACTAGTCCCCTTATATACATGAAATTTAGGGATTGTCTATCCTGGTTGGTACTTAATTTGATCGTACCAACTAGGATATGGTCGCCCAGTTCTGACAACTTGGCCAGCAACTTCGTTCGCTTGATGAGCTCGTATCTGTTAATCTACATAATTATCGAGCGCAGCTTTCGAGATTATTTCCTCCTTTGCAGCTGAAGAGGCCGGAAGAGGGTTTGATGTCTCTCCTCTATCGTCTTTAATTATTACTGGAGGATCTTCGGCTGGGTGGTCTGGCTGAATCATCATGCCCACCATATCTTGGAACAATAGCGCCATTTATTTTATGTTGGCCGCTTTTTCCGCGGCCTCTTTGCCTTTCCTCTCGAGCATTCTTCGGAGGAACTCGGCGTCGATTTCCTGTTCTTGGCGCTGCTCTGACGACGTCTCCGGGATTTCTTTCGGCCCAGTGAGCGCGGCCATCTTCGTTAACATTTCCTGGAGCTTTTGCTGTTGCTCCTGAGCTTTTTTCACAGATCGGGTGAGTGGTCGATGACCCGTAGAGATACGGCTATCCTCCTTTCCGGAAGCCATGTAGATGGTGTGCACTACCATACCCCCAGACTTAGGGCGTTTGGATTCAGCACCCTTGAGATTTGTCGCAGACACAGGGATCTTCTCTTGCTGAACCTTCATTTTCTTTGGTCGGCGGGAGTAGTCTTGGTTAACCACAGAGTCTTGGACCCTTCTCCAAACCCTGCGAATTTTGGAGGAGAGCCGCTGAGGGGGCTGCTCTGGCTTTGTTTCAGTAACATTCTCCACAGACGGAGGAGATCTTTTAATCACAGCGGTCGGAGAGTTCTTGCGCACCCTCCTAAGTGGTTCAAAGTTGTTCCCAGTTGGAACAATAGAGTCAATTTCTACCATCGAAGCTGGTGGAGTCAATCCAGAAGGGGAACTGCCCCCAGCTTTCCTCACTCGGCGACAGTGGCGACGTCGAGCGCGTCTTGCAGATAGGATCACCTCGATTGTCGGGGTAGCTGCATCGTGCTTCATGCTTTCATGAGAAACTGTTGTTGGTGTCAGCCTATCAAAAATTGACGTCCATGGAGAGGGGATGGCCAACCTGTCGAAGGCAGACTTTCGAGCAGGGGTAGCAGTCTTGGTGACTTCGCCTGGAGCGCGAGTTGGAACAGCCAGTCTTGTGAAAACCGACCCCTTAGCAGGAGAAGTCTCTCTGGTGACTTCATTTACTGGAGACGGGATGGTTATCCGTTTCGGGATAACCCCTTCAGGTATTGCGGGCTTCTTCACGGGCCCATTGGAGCTTTGGCCCAGTCTGTTAAAGACTGCGGTAGTTGCAAGCCGATCAAAGACCGACTTCTCTGGAGCTCCTTGCGATGGCACTGGGGCGTCGAAGCTCATTGGTGGGATCGTGGTCCCAAAGAATAGTCCAGTGGTGGCCTGAGTCACCTGTTCCACTGGCATGGCGAAGATGGAGGCCGCTTGGGGCCTATAAGTTACTCCTCCAGACAGGACGGAGTGGGAGTTGTTGATGCAGCTAGTGCAATTGGAAGCCATTTTCTCTGCATGGGAGCAAGACACCAAATCTTAGTACCTCAAATCCAAGGGCAACCATATCAAACCGCGATTTGTTCGCAAACACGACACACGAAGTGTGGAGTGGAAAGAGGAAATGGTCCCACCGGGCGTGCCAGAGTTTGTTCTCCACAGAAAGATTGGGAAGACAAACGTCTTGCCTGAATTAGGGGGCAGATGCTATTTCGTTTTATCCGTCCACCTCTCCGAAGATGCCAAGTTGATTTATGGCACCGTGTATCGGAGGTTTAGACAGATGCGGCCATTATAGCAGACTTCGTCAGATTCTCCCTCGTGTACGAGGGGTTTTTGATTGTGGGGACGCTCTTCCCTGCAGGCGCAAGCCCCTACAGTAAATTATGCTACCGCATAGTGGTAACCACTTTCTCCTTCTCTAGATAGTCACTTCGCGTCATGTATGTTTGTTTTATTTTTGGTTGCCCGTGGATTGTATACGGAGACTAATTTATGTTGTCACTCGTAGGGCGTGGATTAGTCCAAATCCGTATTTTCTTAGATTTGGGTTTAGGTTGGTGTAAGGATTGTTTCCCCCAATAAGAATGAAACGCTATTTCTAAGACTGAAAAGTAAAACACCGCTTCATGAAAGAGGCTAAACACCAAAGGCAATTTATCCTTACAAGAATCACATGTAAATTAAATCATACGATGCACAAGCACAACAGAGAACTAAAATAAAAAGAACCCTTAACAGATAATGAAGTACTTGATTAAAAAGAAAGATACTTGTTCATTATTATTATTATTACATTTAAAAAAGATCACCAAATATGGGATCGGAAAGACAAGGGTTCGCAAAAATAAGAAGAAGATTCTCCAGTTCCCTTTCTGTCTTCTCCACCACGTTAAAGCGTCGGTCCTACCGAGAAGTAGACGCCCAACGATCATCGCCACATTCGTCAGAAAAGGTGGCGATGACAACCCGGCGAGCCCGTATCTGGCTCAGCAAGTAGAAAGAACAGTCCCTCAGGGCTTTGGTGATCAAGTGTGCTTCAAAGAAGCACTCGATCTTATCCTCGGCGGCGTCAAGCATTGCCAAGGACATCTCTACTGGAGGAGGAGGAAGATCGACGAGCACCGAGGCAAGGATCATCCGGAGCCAAATGGAATGCGGAGGAAGAGGAGACCCCACACGAGTCAAAAGCTCGTACATTGCAGCATCGCACTGCTCGTCCGTAAAAGAATAGTCCACCAAGCGCGCAGCAAAACGGGGAATGACGTCACGGATCGGCACTTCCCACGGTTGTCGACGGGCATGAGGGCGGTTGCAAGCCATGATCGAAGAAGTTCTCTGAAGATGAGAAAAAGAGAAGGCTCGGCCTTGGGTTATATACAGACCCAAGCACAGAAAATTCTGTGCACAATGGAATTATTCCCAAGACCCGGGAAATCAAAATTTTAGGGGAATACAAGTTTGACTTGAAAAGAGGAGATGAAAAGATATCTCAGGTGAAGCAACGCTTCCGATTCCCCCAATCAGAGCAAAGCACTACCTTGAAAATCTAAATTTTAATAAATGAAGCAACGCTTCAGATCCCCTGCGCTGTGCGCAGGATGCCACGTGTCAGGCGCAGATATGTCGGCGCAGATATGTCAGCGCAGCACCCGAAGCAGCGTGCCCAATCAGAGCAAAGCTCTATTAAAAGACAACAGGAAGCAACGCTTCAGTTGCGCAAGCGCTGTGCTGCGCGACACGTGTCCGCGCAGTTGCGCAAGCACAGCTGCGCAAGCACAGCTCCGCAAGCGCTGCGCTGCGTGACACGTATCTGCGCAGTTGCGCAAGCACAGCTGCGCAAGCACAGCTGCGCAAGCGTTGCGCTGCGCGACACGTGTCTGCGCAGTTGCGCAAGCACAACTGCGCAAGCACAGCTGCGCAAGCGTTGCGCTGCGCGACACGTGTCAAGCGCTGGGGCATTTACGCCAAACAGAACTAAAATTCTAATAAGATCTTTCTGTTCTTGTTAAAACAAGAAGATTTTCTTCTGTAAAACAGAAGCCCTTGGATCAAAGATCCAACGGTGGGAAAAATTCCCCAAATCACTCAGAGAAAGATCTCTTTAACAAATTTAACTAATTTATGGGCACTATAAAAAGGACCCTAGACCTTAATTCAAAGGCATCAACATTTTCTGAGAGGAAAAAAAAGAGAACTCTGAAGAATTCCTCAAGAACAAAAAAGGTAAAGACCTTCAGAAAAAGAGAAAATTCTCTTAAAAACATATCATTGATCTAAGAACAAGATCAATGATCTTCAATAAGAAAGAAAACTAACTAATAATAGTGCTTTGCACTTGCTTATGAACCATTGGTTCTTTGAAAACAAGAAAAACTTGTTTTCTTTGATTTAAAATCGATCAAAAGATACAACAGTGCTCTGCACTTGCAAGAACAGCGCTGTTGCGCTCCTGTGTTGGCGCAAGCCACCAGGAAGCGCCACGTGTCAGCAGTGCAACAGCGCAGCGCACTAACGCAGCGCACTGCGCTGTTGCGCTTGCGCTCATCAGAGCATGACACGTGTCACTTCCACATGCGCTTGCGCTCTTTAATTTGCGCAAAGCGCCTGACAAGCCATGTGGGGCACTGTCAGAGTATTTAATGCTCTGTATTATTAAGAAAAGGGACAGAGCCCAATTAAAAGGCCCAACAGGCCTAATCAAAAATGCTATGCATTTTAAAAAGAGCAGAGCCCAAACAAAATAGATGCTCTGCGTCATTTATAAAAGGGCAGAGCCCAACCAAAACAAAGAAAAATAATGCAGTAAAGGGGCAAGGCCCTAGCACAGGTCCAATAGGCCAAAGACAAAAGAATATTGAAACTGGACTTAACCCAGTCGTGGCCATAAACTGGAATATGGAACACCACGTCCCTAAACTGGCAATGGACCCCTATGTCCTTAAACTGGAACACGGACCACTACGTCCCTAAACTGGAACAATAGAGCCTCCAAATGCTCTTTTGTCGGATCTAAACGATCCCGTTTAAGTTGATCTTAGCCCCAAACACGGCTAACGTATCTTTAAACATTCAAACGGACTATAAAACTCCAAATCGACTTGGGTTCAAGGGTACATCTCCGAACTCCTCTGACTCCTATCGTTGTAATCCTTCAACGACGTCAGAGAGGTGATGAGTCCCGACAGCCATATATTAAATGGATCACCACGTTAAGTTAATCTTAGTCTCAAATCAGACTAACGTATCCTTAACGAACGTTTAAGTTGATCTTAGCCTCAATACGGCTAACGTATCCTTAAACTAAAAACACCAAACCCAAATCTGAGTAAATACGGATTTGGACTAATCCACGTCCTACGGGCGACTGCATTAATCAGTCTCCGTATACAATCTACGGGCAACCACAGACAAAACAAACACACACGACACGAAGTGAAATTCTGGAGAAGGAGAAAGTTGTTACCGCGATGCAGTAGCGTAATTAACTGCAGGGGCTTGCGCCTGCAGGGAAGAGCGTCCCCACAATCGAAAACCCCTCAAGCGAGGGGGAATCTGACGAAGTCTGCTACATCGGCCGCATCCGTCTAAACCTCCGTTACACGGTGCCATAAATCAACTTGGCATCTTCGGAGAGGTAGACGGATAAAACCATATAGCATCTGCCCCGAATCTCAGGCTAGACGTGCTCACGTCGTCTCGGCCGCCGTTCGGAGGGGAACAGATTCTGGCACGCCCGGTGGGACCTTTTCCTCTTTCCACTCCACACTTCGTGTGTCGTGTTTTTCCCGTGATTAGATAATCGTGGTGTGTATGTTTGTGGTTGCCCTTAGGGGAGTGGATACTGAAGTCGGCGCTTCGTCTTTATGAAGAATGGCGTTTGTTCCGACCTTAGCAATACAGGCTCTGTCATATCTGGTGGAGTCAAGTATGGGTCACTTGCGGCCTCAAGTATCTGCAATCCGACTTTTCAAGAAATTAACGGGCTTCTTTTTGGGTCGATGCTCCCACCTCCCACCCTCGGTGCCTCAACGCCGATGGAGGAAGCCCAGAGGATGTCTGTCGCCCACAGGCAGGCTCCCCAAGCAGCAGCCTTGCCGACGGAATCGGTCCTCAAACAGCTGGCACATGCCAAAGACCAAGGACGACGCAGGGGGCAGAATATTCAAGCTCTTCAAGAAATCAATGGCTTCGAATTGCACTAACTGCAACGGCAACTCTCGCTCTGTCCCATCTGGAGGAGTAACCTACGGGCCCCAAGCGGCCTCCCTTTTCACTATGCCAGTGGAGCAGGTAACTCAAGCCACCACTGGGCTCTTCTTCGGGACCATGCTCCCGCCAACGAGCTTCAGCGCTCCTGTACCATCGCAAGAAGCTCCCAAGAAGTCGTTTTTCAGCGCTCCTGTGCTTATTTACGCCTTACTTTGCATTATACTGTATATAAGCACACACAAAAAATTGTGATAATAAAAGAGTAGAAAGTGAAAAATTATATTTAAAAGATAGGAATAGTTTAAGAAAAACAAGAAAGTTAGATGTTTTCTTAAATGAAACTAGTAATAAGTAGTTATGAGCTGTTGTCCCAAGGGTTAGTAAGATGAAGGAAATTACTAATCTGAGGATAAAAATAAGCCTAAAAAATAGTTCATATTCTGGAAGCCAAACATTTGAATGTTGATACCCTACAATACGCACTTACACACATCTTGAAACTCGGGATAGTAGAGGATACCTTGAAATGCTCTTGTCTAAAAGCCAAAGTATGAAGAAAATAAAAGTGGAGAATAAAAGATAAAACGGTGAAAAGAAAAATGAATACTGGTTTTGTTATCACCGAGGCAGCAATAAAAAAATATAGCGAAGGTGCTTTATCACCTAGTGCCTTAGACCAACTGGTTTGGGAGCCACTGCTAAGCCTTAGGTGTTGCAAGACGAGGAAAAACACCTAATCAGCAAGCACATGAGTAATCGGTCGGTTAGTACCTCAAGAAGTATTAACGGTCGCATGAAGAATGTGTGAGCAAATTCCATCTAAATATCTATTAAAAAGTACTAAGGTAGATGGACAAGAGTATGATTACTTGAATTGAATTCTCTGAGTGTAGGGATGTCCAGTTCACACACGTAGGGGTATATGATCAATGTTTGGAAGAAAGGTAGGAATGAAAACTAAAAGGCGACGTTTTATTGAGGGATAATGTGATTTCTAACATTTTTTTCATAACCATTAAGATATGGCTCATAGCAACTGAAAAGCTGGTAGAGTTGAAAACTCTTATTTTCAAGTTCTTTCTTTTATAGTTCTTATCTTTATATAACTTTCACCATCTCTCTTTTATTATACGATTTTGTGGGTGTAATCCGCTGAAAACCCTCAGGAGACAACACCCCTCCTACTAGGGATATACCACTGGCGCCGCGTAAGGAAGACCGGGGGCAACTCTCCTTCTGGACTGACTCCGCCGACTCCAACGGCAGATTTTGATGCTGCTGTTCCAACTGGAAACAGCTTTGAACCACTTAGGAAGCTCCACAAGAACTCTCTAACCGCTGTGCTGAAAAGATCTCCTCCACCTATGGAGAGCGCTACAAAGGTGAAGCCGGAAAAGCCCCCTCAACGGCTGTCCTATAAAATCTACAATGTCTGGCGTCAAGTCCAAGACTCGGTAATTGATCAAGATTATCCCCGCCGACAGAAAAAGATGAAAATTCAGCGGGAAGAGGACCGTCCTATCAATCCACAAAATGCGATAGCTACTTGGGTGCCCACGGCAAGTGACCCGCGACCGACATTTGTCAGCGAGCTGCTATCTGAAGAAAGGGTTGCTGCGTTAAAAGACGTTCTTGTACAGCATAGAGATTGCTTCGCATGGAACTATTCCGAAATGCCGAGACTAGATCCAGAAGTTGCCGTGCACAAATTGGCGATATCCCCGGACGTCAAGCCAGTCAAACAGGCGCCGAGGAAAATGCGGCTCGAGCTTGAGATGAGCATCAACGCCGAGGTCAAAAAGCTAATCAACTCTGGCTTTATACAGGAGGTTCAATATCCAGAATGGATCGCCAACATCGTCCCGGTGATGAAGAAAAATGGGACAGTGCGCATATGCGTAGACTTCCGGGATCTCAATAAAGCTTGCCCGAAATACGATTTCCCAGTGCCAGTCACCGAACTGATGATAGACAACACGTCCACTCATGAGGTTTTCTCCTTTATGGACGACTCGTCAGGGTATAATCAGATAAATATGCATCCCGAAAACTAAAAGCATACCGCTTTCAGGACCCCTCTAGGGATATTTTGTTACAAGGTAATGCCTTTCGGTTTGAAGAACGCCGGTGCCACTTACCAAAGGGCCATGACGAAGATCTTCGATGACCTTATAGATGAAATCGTCGAGTGCTATATCGACGACCTCGTGGTTAAGAGCAAATCATACGAAGAACATCTCGAGCATCTAAAGACTGTATTTCAACGCCTTCGACAATACAACTTGAAGATGAACCCTCTCAAGTGTGCATTCGGAGTTTCCTCGGGCAAATTCCTGGGATTCATCGTCCGACCCGGGGTATCGAAATAGATCCGTCCAAGATCAAGGCGATCATGGAAACGCCTTCGCCAAGGACTCTCAGACAGTTGCGGTCTCTCCAAGGAAAGCTCGCATATATTCAGCGATTTATAGCCAACCTCTCTGGCAAGTGCCGCCCTTACAGTCACCTGATGAAGAAGGGAATTCCATTCGTCTGGGATCAAAAATGCCAGGGCATGCTAGATGAAATTAAACAGTACCTGCAGAACCCGCCAGTGTTGGCTGCTCCAGTTAAGGGAAAACCTCTCATTCTTTATACAACCGCCCTCGAAGGTTCCTTAGGCGCATTATGGGCGCAAGAGAATGACCAAGGGAAAGAAAGAGCTCTCTATTACTTGAGTCGAGTTCTGCTGGGGGCAGAAAGCAACTACTCTCCCATTGAAAAACACTGCCTGGCGTTGATCTTCGCGATAACAAAGCTCAGGCACTATGCGTTGGCGCACGGGGTCCGTCTCATTTCAAAGGTGGACCCTCTTAAATACTTGATGTCGAAGGCCATGTTGACGGGACGACTCGCTAAATGGGCCCTGCTCTTGATGGAGTTCTCGATAACATATCAACCTCTCAAGACAGTGAAAGGCCAGGCCATCGCCGACTTCCACGCTGAGCACCCGATACCTGCCGATTCTCTTCTGAATTGCGATTTGCCAGACGAACATGCGTTTGACGCGATCGACGGTGGTGATACCCAATGGGAACTTTATTTCGATGGAGCATCTTCCATGAAAAAACGCAAACAAAGTACCCCTATAATCAAATCGGGAGTAGGCCTCATCTTCGTAACTCCACAAGGAGGGATTATGCGCTTCGCCTTCTCCTTAACAGAGCCGAGGATAAATAATGAAGCCGAATACGAAGCTTTGATAGCAGGCCTCGAGATCGCCATCGACATGGGAATTGAAAACCTCCTTATATATGGAGACTCCCAGCTGGTCATCAGTCAAGTAAATGGCGACTACCAAACATGCAAACAAGAGTTGGTGAAGTATGGCGAAAAGGTGCAGCAACTGTTGACCCAAATCCCTTCCTACACTTTGGGAAACATACCGCGCGCAGAAAACAGCAAAGCGGACGATTGGCCTAGCTCGCTAAAGAACTGGCTGATGAGAACCTCGATGACATAAGAATCGTAGTACAAAACCGTCGGGTGCTTGCCCCAGCGGAAATACCTCCGGAATCATCTGAAGAAAAGAGAGCGACTGAGCAAATGGCTCTGCAAATAAAAGACCGGGAAAAGGCTAAGGATTGGAGGGAAGTCTTCGTAGACTACTTTAAGTCCCACCGATTGCCTGAAGAAGCGTCCACAAGACATCAGCTCATGAAATGAGCTCTGTCTTTCGCCTTCGTCAATGATACTCTGTACAAGAGGTCGTTTGATTCTCTGTGGCTGAGATGCTTAGGACCTGACGAAGCGAAAAGAGTCGTCCAGGAAGTTCACGACGGACTCTGCGGTTCTCACCAAGCGGGCCCAAAGATTAAGTTGAAGATCAAGCGGATGGGCTACTACTGGCCCACGATGATTCAAGACTGCCTTGAGTATGCGAAGCAGTGCCACTCATGTCAAATTCATGGGGATTTCATCCATCAACATCCAAATCCACTACACCCGACGGTGGCTAGCTGGCCGTTCGAAATGTGGGGAACTGACATAGTCGGCCCCATCGAACCAGCATCGTCCAAGGGACATCGTTTCATCCTGGCGACAACTGACTACTTCTCCAAGTGGGCGGAAGCAGTACCACTGAAGGAAGTGAAGACGGAGAATATCCTCCATTTCTTAAAGACGCATGTCGTATATCGATTTGGAACTCCGCGACGGATCATCTCCGATAACGGGCCAGCCTATAGAAGTCACAAGATCAGCCGCTTCGCGCAACAGCATAACATAGACTGGAGATATTCCTCGGTTTATAATCCGCGAGCCAACGGTCTCGCCGAGGCCTTCAACAAGACCTTAGCGAAAATCATAAAGAAAATGGTGTCCCGAAATAAGAAAGACCGGCACGAGAGACTGCAAGAGGCACTTTGGGCATATCGAACTACCTTCAAGACGGCCACGAACACAACACCATACGCGTTGGTATTCGGTACAGAAGCAGTACTCCCCCTCGAGATAGAGCTACCCTCTCTGCGAGTGGCAGTCCACTACGAGCTGACGAACGAAGAAAACGCTCACCTTCGGCTTGAGGAGCTTGATGCCCTTGAAGAAACACGGCTCATAGCGCAAAAAAATCTGGAAGCTTATAAAGTAAAGATGACGCGCTCATATGAGAGATTGACCCGACCAAAGACATTTCGCCAAGGCGAACTCGTGCTAGTGGTCAAAAGGCCTATGATCCCCAATCGCGCCAAGCGGGGAAAGTTTGAGCTAAACTATGAAGGCCCGTACATCATAGATAAGGTCTACCAGGGTGAGGCCTATCTACTCATGGACATGCACGGTGAAAGGCCTTTCAGGCCAATAAACGGTCGCATCCTAAAGAAATATTACGCTTAATGAGCCACAGCCTAGGTCAATGGTAGATGACGACGACTATGTCCGCTCGCTATATTCCTAAGCTTAAGCTTTATAACCAGTAGCCAGCCTTCTCCATAACAGACCGAAACGTCCTTAAACTAATAGCAGACCGAAACGTCCTTAAAACTACTACCGCAGCGTCCTTAGGCTGACGGGATGAATAAAAAAAAAGGAGAAAAAGAAAATAATTAAAAAAAATGATGATAAAAACGGTATGTCCATAAGCAAAAAGGGGCACGGATGAAAACCGAAAGGGCTCCGTGAGTAAAAACAGCAGGACTACCGGCGAGTGTTCGTGAAAACCCGAAAGGGCGCGACCTCGTAAAATAAAAGTAAATAAAAATAAAAAGAATAAAAAAAACGGTATGTCCATAAGCAAAATGGGCACGGATGAAAACCCGAAAGGGCTCCTTGAGTAAAAACAGCAGGACTACCGGCGAGTGTTTGTGAAAACCCGAAAGGGCGCAACCTCGTTAAAAGACACTAATAGGGTCCTTTCGACCTTGTAAGGAGAAACCACCCGCGTGAGATCCTTACGACTCACAAGAGAACAACACACTTAGGGATCCCCACGATTCCTAAGGAGAAAATACACTTGTGGGATCCTCACGACTCGCAAGGAGAACTCTCTTATGGGACCCTCACGGCTCATAAGATTTGAAAGTATTAAGTTACAGAGACCTAAACCTGTGCTTAAGCAATCCCCACAACTTTCGATATTGCCCTACAAGTGGCTCAATACTGACCCTTGTATACAATCCACGGGCGCGAATAAACATTTTCCTAACCAAGTCTCATCCGTGACTGGGGATATGTTCGCATGGTAAACGACCCTTGTAAATCCTCTCGATTTACAAGGAGAAAACCCTCTTGTAGGATCCTTACGACTTACAGAGGAACAAACACTTAGGAATCCTCACGATTCCTAAGAAGAAAATACACCTACAAGATCCTCACGACTTGTAGGGAGAAATACCTTTGTGAGACCCTTACGGCTCATAAAGTCAAAAGCCTTAGTCGACGGGACCTTAACCCTGTTCGCTAAGCCACCCTTGTTCGAGGCCGACAGAGGCAGATGATGATTCTCTCCTGGCAATATCCCAGTTGTAGCGGTGCTGATGCCGAAATCGGTGTCTAACTTCAGGTTTACAGCGAAAAGCCAATAGGCCGCACATGCATACGAAATAGCCGAAATGATAGGGCAACTTGCAATAAAAAGAAGCAAGTAAAAATGTGTGCATGCAAAATAGCTGAAATGATTGGGCAACTCGCAATAAAAAGCAGCGAGTAAAAATAAAAGAAATAGCCGAAATGATTGGGCAACTCGCAATAAAAAGCAACGAGTAAAAATAAAATAAATAGCCGAAATGATTGGGCACCGCGAAAAATAGCCGAAATGATTGGGCAATCGCGACCTTCGCGATATAAAAGCTGAAATGATAGAGCATCGCGGGGATAAAACAAAAAAAAGGAAATGATAAAACTTTGGCCCTACAGTTAAGATCACATCGACCCCTGTATACAATCCAAGGGCGTAAACAAAGAGGGAACCATACTTTCCCAACAGGCTCCGCCAGAAGACAAAGCCAAATCTTGACGATTCAGTCCAACTCCAAAGAAACCAGTGTCTTCAGCAGATACCTCAACTCAGAGAAACAAACACTCCTTGACAAGAGCCTCCTGATCCGCGTCGACTCGCAGAGCAACCAGTGCCTCCGTGGGAAATTCTCGACTCGTTTCAAACCCCAAGGAAACAAATAATCCTTGGCGCTAGGGAAACAAATAATCCCTAGCAAATTCCTCGACTCACGGATACAAACACTCCTTGACGAGAGCCTCCTGATCCGCGTCGACTCGCAGAGCAACCGGTGCCTCTGTGGGAAATCCTCGACTCGTTTCAAACCCCAAGTAAACAAATAATCCTTGGCGCTAGGGAAACAAATAATCCCTAGTAAATTCCTCGACTCACGGATACAAACACTCCTTGACGAGAGCCCCCTGATCCGCGTCGACTCGCAGAGCCACCAGTGCCTCCGTGGGAAATTCTCGACTCGTTTCAACCCCAAGGAAACAAATAATCCTTGGCGCTAGGGAAACAAATAATCCCTAGCAAATTCCTCGACTCACGGATACAAACACTCCTTGACGAGAGCCCCCTGATCCGCGTCGACTCGCAGAGCCACCAGTGCCTCCGTGGGAAATTCTTGACTCATTTCAACCCCAAGGAAACAAATAATCCTTGGTGCTAGGGAAACAAATAATCCCTAGCAAATTCCTCGATTCACGGATACAAACACTCCTTGACGAGAGCCTCCTGATCCGCGTCGACTCGCAGAGCAACCAGTGCCTCCGTGGGAAATTCTCGACTCATTTCAAACCCAAGGAAACAAATAATCCTTGGCGCTAGGGAAACAAATAATCCCTAGCAAATTCCTCGACTCACGGATACAAACATCCTTGACGAGAGCCTCCTGATCCACGTCGACTCGCAGAGCCACCAGTGCCTCCGTGGGAAATTCTTGACTCGTTTCAACCCCAAGGAAACAAATAATCCTTGGTGGTAGGGAAACAAATAATCCCTAGCAAATTCCTCGATTCACGGATACAAACACTCCTTGACGAGAGCCTCCTGATCCGAGTCGACTCGCAGAGCAACCAGTGCCTCCGTGAGAAATTCTCGACTCGTTTCAAACCCAAGGAAACAAATAATCCTTGGCGCTAGGGAAACAAATAATCCCTAGCAAATTCCTCGACTCACGGATACAAACACTCCTTGACGAGAGCCTCCTGATTCGCGTCGGCTCGCAGAGAAACCAGTGTCTCCGCGGGAAAATTCCCGATTCGTCTTAACTTGCAAGATGAAGCCTCAGGCAGCAGGGACTAAAAAAAAAACTTGCTTCCTGAACAATAGGACCCTGCAAGTCGATCCAAAAAGGTCTCTTGCATACTATTCACGGGTCTCACTCTCCAATGTCGAATCTCGACAAGGAGGGAAACAACCGCTTACGGGCCCTCTCGACTCGTAAGAGGGAAAAATTCTCTTATAGGATCCTTACGACTTGTAAGAGAAAACCACACTTAGGAGTCCTCACGATTCCTAAGGAGAAAAACCCACCTACGAGATCCTCTCGATCCGTACGGAGAAAAGTCTCTGTGAGACCCTCACGGCTCATAGAGTTGAAAAGTCTTGGGCGGCAAATCTGAACCTGCGGCCTAAGCCATCGCTATATCGTGAAGAAATCAAGGGGCTTATTCTATTATCTGCTAATTGTGACAACATGCTGATAAAAAAAAATAAAAAAAGAGAAGAAAGCGACAGAAGGAGCATCTGATTTACATTTGATTGGGCGTTTGAGACACACTCATTCACGCATAAGCAAAAGATTCAGAACGAAAAATAGAGACAAGATGGGATAAAAAAATTTCATTAATATTGCCAAAAGTTCGTACAATCATAAATGCAATAAACGAAAAATATTATTACAATGGAATAACCTCAGATCCAGGGCACGGATTGAGGAATTCAAAAGTAAGGCCATACAGAGTTCTTCTGGCCTTTCTGATTATTCTTGTGCGCAGCCTCTCGCGCTCCTGTGTGTCAAGATCCTCGGCAAGCCCTCCCAGCCTTCGATAAGCAGCGACTATCGTCGTCTGCTGGAAAATTTGATGTAGGATGTCGATGAGGCTGTCCCGCCATTTCTTCGAGATCAGCCCCGTCAGGTACACTGAATGAACCTTGTCTTCGGCATCATCCAGCGCATTGAGCGGTAGGCCTCGTGAAAACCCCGGAAGTGCTCTCCATATTGCTCCCAGTACGACCTTCAGGAGAGCTGAACGACGAGGAAGCAGCCAACCACCGCTTGCGTTGAGGCGACCCATGACCTCCGCACACTGGGCGTCCGTACACTCCTGGTTTTGATAACGGCCATGTACGCGGATATCGTCGTAGGTGATGAACTCGTGCAAACTGTATAGACGCACCGCCATTATGCCTGGAGGAAACATCACAAGAAGATTAGCGATAAAAAAAATACACAGAGAGTTAAACTTCTTGAGAGAAAAACTCTATTAATTAAGATTGATTTAATTCAAGACTAATTCTTACTTAAATAGTTGCTGCTTAGGAAAATATATCTCGGAGAGTTCTTGAAGGCGAGAGCAAAGCACTGAAGTTTCTGAAAATGAAAATTTTAAAGATGATAATCGTCTGTGCAGGACCAAATATCCTATTTATAGGTATCAAGTGCCCTTCCAACTTCCAAAGGTTGCCATAACGGTTAGAATTCTGATACCGTTGCGCTCGCATTTAGAACCATGCAAGTGCAACGGTGGGGGGGCATTTATTTCCCCCAATTAGAACGAAACTCTATTTCTAAGACTGAAAAGTAAAACACCGCTTCATGAAAGAGGCTAAACACCAAAGGCAATTTATCCTTACAAGAATCACATGCAAATTAAATCATACGATACACAAGCACAACAGAGAACTAAAATAAAAAGAACCCTCAACAGATAACGAAGTACTTGATTAAAAAGAAAGATACTTGTTCATTATTATTATTATTATTACATTTAAAAAAGATCACCAAATATGGGATCGGAAAGACAAGGGTTCGCAAAAATAAGAAGAAGATTCTCCAGTTCCCTTTCTGTCTTCTCCACCACGTTAAACCGTCGGTCCTCCCGAGAAGTAGACGCCCAACGATCATCGCCACATTCGTCAGAAAAGGTGGCGATGACAACCCGGCGAGCCCGTATCTGGCTCGGCAAGTGGAAAGAACAGTCCCTCAGGGCTTTGGTGATCAAGTGCGCTTCAAAGAAGCACTCGATCTTATCCTCGGCGGCGTCAAGCATTGCTGAGGACATCTCTACTGGAGGAGGAGGAAGATCGGCGAGCACCGAGGCAAGGATCATCCGGAGCCAAATGGAATGCGGAGGAAGAGGAGACCCACACGAGTCAAAAGCTCATACATTGCAGCATCGCACTGCTCGTCCGTAAAAGAAGGGTCCACCAAGCGCGCAGCAAAACGGGGAACGACGTCACGGATCGGCACTTCCCACGGTTGTCGACGGGCATGATGGCGGTTGCAAGCTATGATCAAAGAAGTTCTCTGAAGATGAGAAAAAGAGAAGGCTCGGCCTTGGGTTATATATAGACCCAAGCACAGAAAATTCTGTGCACAATGGAATTATTCCCAAGACCCGGGAAATCAAAATTTTAGGGGAATACAACTTTGACTTGAAAAGAGAAGATGAAAAAATATCTCAGGTGAAGCAACGCTTCCGATTCCCCCAATCAGAGCAAAGCTCTACATTGAAAATCTAAATTTTAATAAATGAAGCAACGCTTCAGATCCCCTGCACTGTGCGCAGGATGCCACGTGTCAGGCGTAGATATGTCAGCGCAGCACCCGAAGCAACGCGCCCAATCAGAGCAAAGCTCTATTAAAAGACAACAGGAAGCAACGCTTCAGTTGAAGCGCTGCGCTGCGCGACACGTGTCCGCGCAGTTGCGCAAGCACAGCTGCGCAAGCGCTGCGCTGCGTGACACGTGTCTGCGCAGTTGCGCAAGCATAACTGCGCAAGCACAGCTGCGCAAGCGTTGCGCTGCGCGATACGTGTCTGCACGGTTGCGCAAGCACAACTGCGCAAGCGCTACGCTGCGCGACACGTGTCAAGCGCTGGAGCGTTTACGCCAAACAGAATTAAAATTCTAATAAAATCTTTCTGTTCTTGTTAAAACAAGAAGATTTTCTTCTGTAAAACAGAAGCCCTTGGATCAAAGATCCAGCGGTGGGAAAAATTCCCAAAATCACTCAGAGAAAGATCTCTTTAACAAATTTAACTAATTTATGGGCACTATAAAAAGGACTCTAGACCTCAATTCAAAGGCATCAACATTTTCTGAGAGAAAAAAAGAGAACTCTGAAGAATTCCTCAAGAACAAAAAAGGTAAAGACCTTCAGAAAAAGAGAAAATTCTCTTAAAAACAGATCATTGATCTAAGAACAAGATCAATGATCTTCAATAAGAAAGAAAACTAACTAATAATAGTGCTTTGCACTTGCTTATGAACCATTGGTTCTTTGAAAACAAGAAAAACTTGTTTTCTTTGATTTAAAATCGATCAAAAGATAAAACAGTGCTCTGCACTTGCAAGAACAGCGCTGTTGCGCTCTTGTGTTGGCGCAAGCCACCAGGAAGCGCCACATGTCAGCAGTGCAACAGCGCAGCGCATTGACGCAGCGCACTGCGCTGTTGCGCTTGCGCTCATCAGAGCATGACACGTGTCACTTCCATATGCGCTTGCACTCTTTAATTTGCGCAAAGCGCCTGACAAGCCATGTGGGGCACTGTCAGAGTATTTAATGCTCTGTATTATTAAGAAAAGGGACAGAGCCCAATCAAAAGGCCTAACAGGCCTAATCAAAAATGCTATGCATTTTAAAAAGGGCAGAGCCCAAACAAAATAGATGCTCTGTATCATTTATAAAAGGGCAGAGCCCAACCAAAACAAAAAAAAATAATGCTGTAAAGGGGCAAGGCCCTAGCACAGGTCCAATAGGCCAAAGACAAAAGAATATTGAAACTGGACTTAGCCCAGTCGTGGCCATAAGTCCTCAAATTAAATTGACCGAGCACGGCTGCTCCCTAAATCAATTTACATCCGGTTCGAGGGTACATCTCCGAACTCCTCTGACAGTTCTCATTGTAATCCTTCAACGACGTCAGAGAGGTGACGGGTCCCAACGACCACGCATGAATATGGACTGCGGGGTCCTTAAACTCATGGACCGAGACGTCCTTAAACTAATATTGGACCGAGACGTCCTTAAACTAATATCGGACCGAGACGTCCTTAAACTAATATTGGACCGAAATGTCCTTAAACTAATGACGGACCACCACGTCCCTAAACTGGAATATGGAACACTACGTCCCTAAACTGGCAATGGACCCCCATGTCCCTAAACTGGAACACGGACCACTACATCCCTAAACTGGAACAATAGAGCCTCCAAATGCTCTTTTGTCAGATCTAAACGATCCCGTTTAAGTTGATCTTAGCCCCAAACACGGCTAACGTATCCTTAAACATTCAAACAGACTATAAAACTCCAAATCGACTTGGGTTCAAGGGTACATCTCCGAACTCCTCTGACTCCTATCGTTGTAATCCTTTAACGACGTCAGAGAGGTGATGAGTCCCGACAGCCATATATTAAATGGATCACCACGTTAAGTTGATCTTAGTCTCAAATCAGACTAACGTATCCTTAACGAACGTTTAAGTTGATCTTAGCCTCAATACGGCTAACGTATCCTTAAACTAAAAACACCAAACCCAAATCTGAGTAAATACGGATTTGGACTAATCCACGTCCTACGGGCGACGGCATTACTCAGTCTCCGTATACAATCCACGGGCAACCACAGACAAAACAAACACACACGACACGAAGTGAAATTCTGGAGAAGGAGAAAGTTGTTACCGCGATACGGTAGCGTAATTAACTGCAGGGGCTTGCGCTTGCACGAAAGAGCGTCCCCACAATCAAAAACCTCTCAAGCGAGGGGGAATCTGACGAAGTCTGCTATATCGGCCGCATCCGTCTAAACCTCTGATACACGGTGCCATAAATCAATTTGGCATCTTCGGAGAGGTAGACGGATAAAACCATATAGTATCTGCCCCGAATCTCAGGCTAGACGTCCTCACGTCGTCTTGGCCGCCGTTCGGAGGGGAACAAGGATCGTTAGTCTTATTTTAGACTAAGTTAAACACAAATGTTTGTTGATGATACATTAGTCTAATTTTAGACTAAGATCTACTCAACAAGGTTTTGGGATCATTTAGACCCAACGAGAGAGTATTTGGACTCTATCGTTTTAGTTTAGGGACATTGCGGTCTATAAGTTTAAGAACATTATAGTCCATGGAGTTTAAAGATATCATAGTCTAGTTTAGAGGCATCATAGTCTAGTTTAGGGACATCATAGTCTGCAAGGTTTAGTTTAGGGACGTTGCGGTCCATAAGTTTAAGGACATCATAGTCCATAAAGTTTAGAGACATCATAGTCTGTGTGGTTTTGGTTTAACCGTTTGGGGATGCACCAAAAGTTGTTAGTTATTAGGACCCTCTATCTCTCTGAAGACGCTGAAGAATTACAGCGATGTGTATCAAAGGTATGAAGAGATGTACCCTTGAACCAAAGTTGGCTGAGAAATCTAATTTAGGACTAAGACCAATTAGGGAAATTATGTGCACATGGGCTCGGTTGATCTGAGCTAAGGATTCATGGCCAATTTGGGCTCAATCCATTCCGTTCTGAATAAAGTGTTTAACACTTGTTTGGACTTGGTCCACTCATTTTGAATCAAATGTTGAACATTTGTTTGGGCTCAGCCCCTTTTAATCAACAATGCTGAGTATTGATTTGGGTTCTGACACCCCTTTTTCTTTTTGTCCTTTACTGAGTGTTAGACACTCTTTATTATGGCACTTGGCGCCAACCAATGAGTGTGGAGTGCTCCTTATTAAGTAGCGCCCATGTGAGGGGCACGTGGTGCGTTTGGCGTTAAGCGCCGACCAATGAGTTCAGAGCGTTCTTTATAAAATAGCGCCTACGGGAGGAGCAGGTGGTGCGTTTGGCGCTGAGCGCCTGACTTGGAGCACTGAAACGCTTCTTTTGAAATAGCGCACACGTGAGGAGCACGTGGCGTGCTTGGCGCTGAGCGCCAGACTAGGAGCGCTGAAGCGCTTTTATTGAAATAGCGCACATATGAGGAGCACGTGGCGCGCTTGGCGCTGAGTGCCAGACTTGGAGCGCTGAAGCGCTTCTTTTAAAATAGCGCACACGTGAGGAGCACGTGGTGCACTTGGCGCTGAGCGCCAGACTTGGAGCGCTGAAGAGCTTCTTTTGAAGTTCTGGTCAGTTCTGTGCTCTGAGAATTAAATTCTCGTTTATAAGAGACTTTGTCTCATGAATCTAAGAACTAAGTTCTTCTTTTTATGAAGAAATGCTATGATCTCTTTTGTTTTTCTTTATGAGAGACTTTGTCTCATGGATCTAAGAACTAAGTTTTTCTTTTTATGAAGAGACGCTATGATCTCTTCTGTTTTGTTTTTTTTTTGTGAAAGACTTTGTCTTGTTGATCTGTGACCTAGAAAAAGAACTAAGTCCTTTTGATGTGAGGATTAAACTCTCAAGAATTGAAGAGATGTTATGATCTCGCTTCTTATTATTTACCTTGAAGAAAATTTCTTCTTAGGAGAGCTTGCTCTTCTTTTTTTCTTTTTTGAGAAACTTGAAGTTTATGGGGGGTTCTTCTGTGTAAGACTTGAAGTCTTGGGTCCTTTATATAGTTGAAGCTGATTTGTTGAATCAGTTAAGGAAATCTCTCGTTGAGAGATTTCTTAATTGATTTGTAGAATTTATCCACCGTTGGATCTTTGATCTAAGGGCTTCTGTTTTATAGAAGATAGTTTTCTTGTTATTAACAAGATTGGGAAAATATTTTCCCATACAGAACTTGTTCTGTACTCAGTGATTTTTTAATCACCATTGGATCTTTGATCCAACGGCGCTCTGATTTATAAAGCACAATCTTTCTTGTTTGGAAAGATTTGAAGAGTATTTTCTCAACAAAATTAAATTCTCTGATCTGATGATTTATTCATCTTAGTTGGATCTTTGATCCAAGGGTGGAGAATATTTAGTTCTAGCACTGGCGCTCTCGTGTTTTGCACGTGAGCGCTGCCTCAGAATCTTTGACTCTTAGCGCTGGTGCTCTTGGTGCTAGCGCTCTCGTGCTTTGCACATGAACGCTGCCTCAGAGTCTTTGACTCTTAGCGCTGGCGCTCTTGGCGCGAGCGCTTTCGTGCTTTACACGTGAACGCTGCCTCAAAGTCTTTGACTCTTAGCGCTGGCGTTCTTGGCACAGACGTGCTTTGCATGTGAGCGCTGCCTCAGAGTCTGTGTCTCTTAGCGCTGGCGCTCTTGACGCGAGCGCTCTCGTGCTTTACACGTGAGCACTACCTTAAAGTCTTTGACTCTTAGCGCTGGCGCTCTTAGCGCGAGCGCTTTTATGAAGCGCTATTTTATTTCAAATTTCAAAATTTGAACAGAGCTTTGCTCTGATTGGGGGAAACAGTGGATGTTGGGAGTGTCCCAAATCCAGATAAGATGTAGATGGCTCACTAGGTGTGGTGATTAGAAATCAATCGGATCTTGGGAGAATTATTGGACAGCTGTGGAGGACATTCTTATGTACTTGAGAAGCACTAAAAGAAAGTTCTTGGTTACAGCTTCCAGAGTGATAAGTTCGACTGAAAGTCAGTCACAGGCATTGTCTTTACCCTCAGTAGAGGGACGGTATGTTGGAAGAGTTCCAAACTAGATACCGTAACATACTAGACGATAAAGGCTGAATACATTGCTACCAACGATACTACCAAAGTGGTTGTCTGGACATTTCTTGTTCATGAGATGAACATGGTTCCTACCATTGAGCGTCCAATAAGTGTTACTAAAACAACAATGGAGTTGTGGGTTCGGCCTAGGAACGCCTGTCCCATCCGCAATCCTGACACATTCTGAGGCAAGTATCACCTGATCAGGGAGATGGTTGATCTCCAAGGGATCAAGGTTTGGAGAGTAGACACGGAGGTTAATACGGCGGATCTACTCACCAAGGCCTGCTTCCCTAAATAATATTTGAGAGATTTTGGGATGGTTAAGTAGGAGATACTAAAACCACTGCTATATCGTTGAGTATGAGATACTTCAACAAATGGCCTTAGTGCAAGTGGGAGATTATTAGTTATATGTATGCCCTGGAGGCCATTACTGTACATGTGATACATATTGTAGTGGATGCTTGGACATATATAGGAAGGACTTTCTTGCTCGACATGATAGTATGTTATTTGCTTGCACTTTATCTTAACATGTTGACTTGTATAAGTGATGTTGTCTTGCTATTACATGTTGATAAAGCCTTTAGGATGTGTATTTGACTACCAGGACTATGATGAAGATCATACTGGTGGGGCCAAGGGTAGTCCACAAGTACACCCTATAATTGTTCCTAATCATGGGAGTATCGAGATAGGGCATCAATACTCCAGAGTAGACTAGCGTATACGCTTCTCGACCGATATGATGGGCGATGGATGATCCCACATCCATTGGTGTTTGACATCAGAGAAGGTACGCGGGTGCTCAGTGGAGACTGGGTACACTGAACGGACTCGCCGAGAACTCCTAGATGGTATTATACCTATCGTCAGATAGCAGTTCTCTAGTGACACTGGTACAGATTAGTCTGTTGACCCAAGATCGTCATAGAGTCTTGTGTGATTCCCACTGTGCTTTGATTTCCACCTTACCATGGTCAAGAGATCGTGCAAAACGGTGGTTTTTGGGTACAGTCCCGAGTCACATGGAAGCAATGAGCGATATGAGGGGATTCGTCTCTCCCGATATTGGGAGTTGATGTTGCGCTATGCTCGATTGGCCATAACAGGAAATCCCTGGCCAGGGTTACTGAGATCTACTGGTAAGTGTTATCACTAGTTTCTCGAACCGTTATGGACCTTGCATCGGCATGACTTATCAGGCTATTGGGGTCTGACGTTATACCACACCCAGGTGGTGATATGCGACATATCAGACGAAGAGACCGAAATGTACAGTAGTGTTACTGATTGTATTCTCAGGAGTTTGAGAAGGCTTGCTTATTGATCTTCTGATCACTCAATACCCTGGTGGCCGTTACATTTGGCAGACCGCTTGCGGCTTGTAAGTGTTTGATATGATCATCACCTACTGCCGGGGTATTGACGAGTCTTTAGAGGCCTACACAGAGGTTTCCTGGTTCATGCGAAACAGAGTAGGAGCACATATGTGATATGTGCGGGACCAAGATTAATGCGTGTATATGATACCGTATTCTATTCTCACGATATGTGATATCGGTCAGTTATATGAGATATAGCCGGGTTATCGGATTAAGTGTTGATTCGATAAGTTGATTCATATGATATTAGTCTGTTGTATGTGATATAGCCGGATTATTAAATCAAGTGTTAATTTGATAATTTAATGTATAATTATATATTTGATATATTAACTTACATTAACTAATATTTTCTCACTAAGTATTCTTTTTCTCACTTGTGTGCATATTGTATATATGTGTGATATATATTAATGTATATTTTATTGTGTCATGTTTGATGATACATAAAACATGGGTGTATGAGACTTACACTGTAGTTAGGATAATCCTAAGGTTTTTATTTATCAAAGTAATTCTAAAATGGTGGAATTTTGTCATGGTAGAAACTTTGAAAAAGTTTTGGATAACCATTGACCAAGTCCATTCTTTTGTTTTCCTTGAGATACTTATTAACCCAACATTTATCCTTACCCTAGTTAAGTCTCTACATGAGTTAGTGAATGACACTAACTCACCCATGGTTTATATTCTCACCTCATGAGTTTCATTTGTTCATTCACTTCTTCTTCTTCCTTATGAAAAACTTTCTAGCTTTTGAAAATGGTGAGAAAATATTGTGAGATAAAGAAAACTAAATAGAGCCCATTTCTTACTTCATCATCCTCTACTATTAGCCATTTAGTTTAAGGTGTTTGCTTCACTAAACCCTAATTTAGTGAAGAGGTAGCATGAGCTTGAGTCTCCTCGACGTAGATCATCTTTGGCCTCGAAGACTTCAAGCAAGTTTGCATCTTTCACCTTGTGGATCCTCTCAAGAGTTCGGGAGATTCTTACTCGCAGCGAAGGGACTTCTACACGGAGCATTTGAAGTGAAGGACCGGTCTACAAAGGTTGTATTCCTCATTCACTAGACTTGCAAAGTTGTTTGCATGATGTTTTGTTATATCTCTAGTTAAGATTCTTGGTTAGGGTTGTTTAGAACGGCAATTTTTTGAAAACGGCATGGACAATGCCACTCGAAACCTTGCTGCCTAGCTATGTAACCCTACATCTTGGCTATAGGATTTCTCGGTGGATGGCTCAGTGGCCGAGGAAGCTCGGCTATAGGATTGCTCGGAAGAGAGCAGTTGGTTAGTTGTTTAGGAGAAATAGGGAAGGCACTTCGGAGAGGTCTCCGAAAGGTTAGATGCAATCTCAGAGACGAGGTGCCGAAGAATGTCTCCAATGCATCATACTCGTTCCAGCTCCGTATCCCCCAGGAGTCTAGCAGTCTTAGCGGATGAAACATCTTCCGCCATGTGTCGTGATCTGGGAAATTCTCGTTTATGAGCCTCATCAGTGACAATAGCCACTTCCTGAGGAAACAAAGTAGCCATACACCTTGAACTAGGTCCTTTTATCAAGATCTGACTAAAGCATACATAGAAAGGCTTACAACATTGGGTTGCGGGTTGGTGCGTGTCATGCCCCGCTTCCCGGTGTACGGAGAAGGGGACGCGACTGGACCGCTACGTATTTACTCTGAAGTAAACACGCTAAGCGTATCTAAGCAATATAAGTAAAATGCACAAGAGACAAAGTCAATGGATATAATTGAACAGCAACTTTATTTATTAAACATTCTTTTTACAATACAGCTGAAAAGTAAATACTTGGAATGGAAAGCAATTCCTAAACAGTAGAAGAACAGAAATGGAAAATACAGAATATAAATGTGTACAAGAAATCTAAACCTCCGGGTCGAAAGCTAGCTGGTCCAAATCCTCGCTGGTGGGCTCGATCTCCAGTGAGTCCGAATCACCTGACGACATTCCAAAGAAAAAGAAAGAGAATGTCGTCAGTGAACAAATCGCTCGGTAAGTCCCAAAGAATGATAGAAGTAGAATAGACAGAAAAGAGAGTATATCTAGTATGATGTTTGATTGTTAGGTTAACGTAATGTTTGTAGCTTTGTACAGAAGATGCCAGTGTATACGAGAGGAGTCTCACTAGACCAGAGACTACGGTATATGGAGTACAAGGCTCCGTCGATAATACCACGGAATAACGGCATAGATGTAATTACGTTTTAAGTGACCACCTCATGCCACCTTTAACATATTCCGTACCAGTCTACCCCTTTATAACCCCGTAGTGTTTATAGTATTGATTGTATTAATTGTAAGGAATGTATTGTGTTGTAAATTGAATTGTATATGGATGACTTGCCGAAAGCATGATATCAGTAAATGGATGTAACTGGAGAATCATGTAGATGGATGTATATCCATGGTTCGGTTCGGTCAATATAGATTGATTAGATTGAACAGATTGAATATATAGATTCATGGATTCATGTTGAATTGTAGTTTATACTTGAATCATTTTCAAGTCAGATTAATTATATCGAGACTCAGTCTGAGTCAGATAATTAGAAAAGAAATTGAATCCTGAATTATATTATGGTGCTATCGGTAACTGCTGCACATGGACGGCAGGATTTGTGTCTTTTTCAAAGACAATTACCGTGTTGATAACACCGTTTGTTAAGTTGTCTACCTTAAACAGGCAAGCACCCATATCTCCGGCTCCCTGAGGCTCAAGAGACTGGTCCCGCTTAAACCTATATTTAATAGTATCCTTATTGTAATTTAGTATAACTTGAGGGGTTTTATGTAAAATAATTTTGTATAATTTTCAAAATACACCTCAATTATTTTATTATCGTCTTTAGAGTTTTCATGGATATATATTTGATCAATATGACATTTCTAGTGAATAGAACCTAATTTCATAACATATGGTATTTATTTGTAATATTGGAATTGTATGGTATTTTCTTGTAAATGAAATGTTTTCCTTGAATTTTGGAAATGTGAAAAATTATAAATATTAAAAAATAGATATTTTGACATTAATTACATATATATTTATTAAAAATATAAGTTTTATTTATAATAGAAATCATATTTTCTAAAGAAAATTGTATTTTAAATCTTTCGAGATCGTATGCTCCTTGCGGAGGTCTGCATCTCACTCTACTAAATATGAGGATGTGCGATAATCCGCACCATCCCTTACGGGTTCCCTGAAATGGGTTGTAGAGACGCATTTGCAAAGATTTGTTAAAATACACGTCTTGTAGAAAAATGTTTTTATAAGTCGGAGTTAGTTATGTGTAAAATCATATTTTTCCCAGATCTATATTCCCAAATTCCATCGTGCTATATTACATATGTGTGTTATGAGGAGATAGCTCATTACTTCGTGAGTTTTCTAAGATAATACGGTTTAAAAAGTTCAAGCATGTCGAAATAAAACATGAAGGTATTTTAATGTAAAAGTGGAATAAAACTTGTTGCGGTTATTATTTTGATTCCAAACTTATTCTACTATCTTCGTTAATGTTTAATGGCCATGATATAAGAGTTTGGTATTATTGTGGTTAAGAAAATAGAACTTTTTAAGGAAAAACCGAATCGGAAGTCGGACTAACTCCGCTTCCGTCGGGTTTTAGTTTTGAATGTTTTTAGAATAGTGAGAAGAAGAAGAAGAATTAGGGACTTACGGGTTATTTGACTAGAAGGGAGAAGGAGGAAGAGGTAGGAGGTGCCGGTGCATCGTTTCGTCGTCGGAATCTTCTCGGATCGTCATCGGAAGTTCGTCGAAGTTCCGCCCTTTGCTAACTCCACTTGCACACAAAAAGTCTTGGGAATTTTCTTGAGAGTTTGGACAGGGATTTGTGAGTAAGGGGGGTGATTTTGAGGGGTGGTATTTATAGGAAAAATCTAGGATTTAGGATAGTGAAAGGGTGTGATAAAAATTGTATTTAATTTGCATTAAAAAGGATTAAAAGGGGGTATTTTAATTCTCTGGTTAATTGTAGAGAATTTAAATAGTGCAGGGGGAGTGGGGTAGGCCAAAGGTTGTAGGGAGTTCAAGAAAATTTAGGATCGGGCTGAGTTAACCCGGCGGCGCCGGCCGAGTCGGGCGAGTCACCGGCCCGAGTCGGCCGAGTCGAGCCGCGTCTTCTTGCCACGTGTCCCCGTCGCTTCGTCTTGACTTGTGGACCGTTTGTTTATTCGGTAACGTATCATATTACTTGTAGTGCACGTGTAAACTCTTGGGCTTCTAAAAGATTAAAAGAATTTAAAATAAAAATAATATGTGGCTGATGAGATTTGAACTATGATGCTTTGGTTCAGCAGTGCAAGGTCTTACCAGTGAGCTACAAGCTCTTTCTTGCTGTTCAAAAGCAAATCAAATTTATAATGTGTGCTCGGGCTCAAGTACCCCTTTCTGTATTTTTGAAAAAATTGTACAAAAGGTTTAGGCTTGTTACAGTGTGTTAAAAGGTCATGCAACCAATACCGACTCATGAAGGAACGAGAGAGTTGGCCCAACTCTCTTGCTGCGATCCACACGGTGTCCCTCACATAGGTGAATCCTCAAAGGGTACAAGAATCCTGAAAAACATCAATTTATGTTTTGGATTCATTAAGAATTTTATATTCAACCTGTTTTGATCTCTCTATGAAACAACCCTGTCTTAAGGGAAAGATTGGAGTACCTTACTCCAATGTGGACTTGTATTCCACATGTATTTGAGTTGTTTTCTAATAGCTCATATGTCCGGCTTGTTGCTATCTTTTGAACTTCCTTTAGGGGATCACCCATCACAGAAGTAATGTTCCCGCCGTCGATAACCTAATCATAGGGTTTTGCCCCACCTCCATAGACTTTATTTATTTGTATAGGATCTTCATCCTACTTAAACCGTTATATATCAGACCATCGGCTTAACAAAATAGTTTTAAAATATAGTTGGACTTTATTGTCCATGATCTTAAATAGCTTAAAACTATTGTATTTTATATTTTTATAGGACTTTAGTCCTACATGGCCCTTTATACCCTTTATATAGAATATTTGGATTTTATAGTCCAAGGTCACAAATAGCTTTATAGCTATTTTAATTTTTCTTCATTTCTTCCGGCCGGACATACCTGCAAATGAAAACATAGTTCTTCCACTGCGAAAAACTTGACATAATTATTAGTATAAATATATCAACATATATACTTAAATTGCCGCTTAATAGAAAAAATAATGTATACATGCAAATTAAGATTAATCTAAGATGTGCAAAAGTAAGACTTATCCTCCACTTGGATGGTAATTCCAGTCTCGTCCTTATTCATTTTTCTCCAACTCAATAATAAAGAGCCTTATGCAAACTCTTGGATATTGGACATGTATTTATAAGAAAATGCAACACATTAGCACTTCACTAACATTCAAAACATATAAATCAAATGTTATAATGGCATTTGGGATATTATCAAATTTTTGTATTTCTTTTTCTTAGCAGATATAGCCTCTGGTATTAAACCTGAACTATAAAGCCCAAACATATAGGCAATGCTTAGGAATTGAAAGAAATATAGAACATGTATTAATTAGAAACTTTTATGTCATTGGGAAGATATGTAAATATGATATAAATATTTTATCAATGATAGTTTCTAAATTTATAGTATTGTGAAGGGTTATTTGGTTTCTCAAGCACTGTCTATTAAAGAAAATAAGTGTTCATAGATTTTATGAGTGTGATGAGGTTCACAGAACAACTAAGAGCAAATTCAGAGAGCGATAATATCAACATCAACTAAATTTCTTTCTGTTGGCACAAGTTATAATCTGAGATTGAAGTGCACGCTACCAAATAGGTATATGTAGTGATATAGAATAAACACGCCGCCTAAGTTATATAAATCAAATGTCGTCCTTTTTCTTAAGGCAGTAAGCCAGTTTCCTAAATTGTGCTAATAACGACAACTTCATTGCAATAAGTAGTAAATAATTAATGCAAATATGAAGATGATATAAATGACATTGAAAAATTTAGATATATATCAATTTGATATGCACCGATCAAATTATTTACTAAAGATTAAATGCAACTTTTTTAAAATGAAATATTTTATTTTTCCAAATGAAGAGCAGCAATTATATGGATCGGAGTTTAATGGTTTTAAAATTTGACAACTCCTTAAATAAACTTCATTTTATCTTAAACAACAAATTCATGTTTATATTTGATAATGCCACATATGGAAATATTGAAGCAAAATTGGCATCTATTTAAATTAATTAACCAGAGCCAATTACTTTTCCTAAAATGCTTGTTCGCAATTTGAAGAGGCGTTTATGGTAGTAAATTCCACAAATCAATAATTTTATCAGGATATATAGAATTGAAAAACAATCTACCATATCATAGTAAGTTTTATAAAAAAGAATTTATATTGGGATGCAAAGTCGACTGTAATGAATGATCATAAATTAAAATTGTGTTTATGTTGTTTATGGCTAATTAGGGTTGGCCAAAAGTTTAGTTATGGGAACTAAGAGAATTTTTTTTTGGTAATAATGCTAATAACTTTCAAATATTAAATAGGTAAGTAATCAAATACCACTTATAACCAAAGCAAAAAAAAGTAATTATCATTTAAATGTATGGAATAAATTCTTCCTTTTGATTGTATACTGTTAATGAAAGGGTATTGCGCCAAAATAATTATAAGAAAATTACAACTATAGTTATAGTGAAATTAAAAACAATATTTATGATGTAGCACATCAATATTAAGGGTGCTATGAAACCCTAATCTTTTTAATTCAGTAACAAAACATAGGAATTAAGAAATCATGGCCTATGTACTTCATACAAGGTGTATATAGATAAACTATATTTTTAAGACAAAGTGGTGCTAACAAATTACAAAATTAAACAATAATATTAGCACATCTTCATTTATCAATTTCTTTGGGTGCAAAAGAAAGGTAAGTGGTAACAAACATATCTAACAAATATATATCCTTTAGATTGTTGGATATTTTATTGCTATATCTTTATATTATTCATTAAATGTAAAATGATAGATCAAAATAAACGGAAAGATATTACCGGCTTCGGGAAGACGTGCAAACGCACTGTCCTAAAGGACATATCACCAGCCTCGGATGGCCAGTATAAGCAGATGTGCCCCCTAACGGTACAGACCCTTGTCTACCGGTGCCGGTGACCTCGACATGTCACGGCCGTCGAGTGAGGGATCTCGAGTTGTTAGCCAATGCCCGAAAATAGTATAATGAAAATACTATTTTATATAGTTTAGAGAACGAGAAATAGAGAAGATATTGTAAGGATTTATTTTGCGCCTCCTTATGTTTTGTACTTTGCAATCACCCATATATATGGGCTAGAGAAGATCATTTGTTAATGGCAATGATCAGTCATATTTATTGCATATTTGTATGGTCATTTTCCCTATTATTATTAATTACTAAATAGTGTTATTTATAATTAAAGAACATATGTGGGTTTATGTGTAAAAAGATTTTGTCATGTATTTCTTAAGTTATAATTAATATAATTGGGTGTAATATATGCATATTATATTTAAATAAAATATCCATGTAATTCTTAACCATTATTATTAAGATGTGTATATCATATCATATCATATCATATCAAACATCCTTTAATTTTTTTAACCATTAAGTAATTTACTTGTGAATGAATGGTTGAAATATTATCTCAAATAAAATAAATGATATTAATGATTTGATTTGAGATATTTTTCAGGTATTAAAATAACAAATCAAATGGCGCCGTTACCGGGGAAACTGTAGTGTTATTTTTCTTGTTATTCGGTTTGATTTCTAAAAAAACCAGAAAAAAATAGAAATAGAAATAAATACTGTATCTTGTGTTTTTAACAATCTTGTATGAGTTTTGCAAGAAATCAGGAGCATTTAGAGCAAACCAATAGAGATTCATAGATTGTCAAATAGGAGCAGAGAAATATTCGAGTGTGGTGCAAAAATTTAGAGAAGAGATTTCACCAGAAGGCAGCAGAACCGTGGCCAATTGATGTATTTGGCAACTGAAGCGCGGCTAACTAGTGGAGTTAAGCCCCCAAACTTTTCTGGTATTATTTTATCTTCTTCCTCTCTTCTGTGAAACTCCAATAAACTGCTTTTAACTACAGGATTCTTTGCAAAAAGCGCCGCTAAAAATCTTTTTGCGTGTTTTAAATTTTGGATTGTTTTACATATTTAAAACGGATATTAAGGGACAAGAAATCTAAATTCAGATTAGGTGGAAATTTCATCACCCTTCCTAGGTCCCACAAATCACAAACAAGCATACGTATCGCTGCATTAATAAAAAATATGTAGACCAAATCTCTAAGGACATTCGCGCTCAATTAGGATAAGGGAGGGTCATGGGTAATGTATTACTTATCCGCATTTTTCTTGTGATGTCTAAGGTAAGTGTGACTAAAAAATGGTTTACTTAATTAGACCCGCAATTTCGATAATTCGTATAGCGGATACCTCCTACTTACCTGGCTGCAAAATTGATAAGGAGATGATATAGGATTTATCCTAAGTCTTGTCCTTTGGAAGTCTAGGAGAGGTCTGGTGATTTGACCTAGGTGACCCTAATTCTCGGTATCGTTTGTGCACGTTTGTGATTGGTTGAGTCGGGTCCCTCTTTCCAAGAAAAACAATTTCAAAAATAAAAAAAAGACTTAAAAAAATTTACCATTTCACCCTCTTTTCTTATCATTCTCTTATGACGTGTAACCCAAACCGACCAACTCTTAGCAGACTTTGCTACACACAACCAGATAATTTTTTCTATCGTTATTGTTTTGGCAGAACTTCCGACCCTACCATTTCTTTAAGAGATAGGATAGAACGCTCTAGAATAACAGTTGGACACCTCACTCAAATTCCTATCAACCGTGTCAAAATTCAACACCTTCTTATATTGATAATTCTTTTAAGGTTGGTAAGGAAACTTTTAAACCCATGTCCATTGCTGAGCATATTGTGAAAGTCCGTAGCTAAAATTTCATACCTTTCACTACTCCAAAACCCTTAGGAAAACAATTACAATCACTTCCATATGAACATGTTGATATTCTTTTTGAGGCGACTATGGCAACTTTACACCTATGACCATTGCTGAGCAAATTGCAAAAGCCAATCGCCAACAATTCAACCAATCTCAATTTTCTTCTTATCACAATATTGATCCTAATGCTATTTATAAAAATTGGATACACCCTTCTAACTCTTATCAACAGCACAAAACTTTTACACCCTCTCATATTAATACTTCTCTTGAGGCTAATGTGACAATTCGTAAACCCATTTCTATTGCGTAACATATTGAACTCGTCCATACCTAACAATTAAACAAATTCCAAACATGCTCTGTAGGGTGTTTTTTTCACCCCATTGAGATAGGAATACGCGCACGCTTATCAGGCGTACTACAGATTCCTCCTGGGTAGGCTGGGGTTTATTGTTTGTGCAGATCCGAATCTCTGGCAGCCGTGGACTAAGCTACCGTTAATTACCCCTCGCCTTTGGAGCGAGAGAACCTCCGATTGATGGGTCAAACAGGTCATGCAAACTCAATGTGCAGTGTGGGTATGTATGCCTTGAGAGGTTTTGGATAAATTGGGGTCCCCGCAGAGTTTTACGGGGGTCCCGCTACCCAGATAGCGGGCTGGGGTTAAGGGGGATAGCAGCCCCCTAGCGGGGTGTGGGGCAACGCCCCGTTAGAAATTTTTTCTAATGGGGACAGTGTTGTGGAGAGTGTGTGTATACAAAAAAGGGAAGAATAGCGTCCAAAGGACGCGTGGGCGCTGGCGCCTCACGTGCTTGGCACGCGGGCGCTGGGCGATGGCGCCTCACATGCTTGGTACGCGGGCGCTGGGCATCACATGCTTAGCATGCGGGCGCTAGGCGCTATCGCCCCACGTGCATGGCATGTGGGCGCTGGGCACCAGCGCCCCACGTGCTTGGCACGCCCGCAGCGCCCCACGTGCTTGGCACGCCCGTGCCCGGGCGCTAGGCGCCCGTGCCCGGGCGCTAGGCGCCGGCGCCCCACGTACTTGGCACTCGGGTGCTGGGCGCCATCGCCCCACGTGCTTGGAACGCGGACGCTGGATGCCAGCGCCCCACATGCTTGGCACACGGGCGCTGGGCGCAGCAAGAAAAGGGTGTTTGTCCCTGCACTAGGAGATGTGCTCCCGATTTGACTTATGGAGTTGAACTCCTGACAGAGAGGACAAGTGAGCTTAGCTCCTACACTGGGAGTTGTACTCCCAAAAAAGAAAGATTTATTATTTTATAAATATATTTTTTTAAGGAGTTAAACTCCTATGATATTTTCGGAGCTGATGATAGGGGACTCCTTTCTTCTTTCTTGAGCCCTGGATTTTCCCCAAAGTGGGGTTTTCGGAGGTGGGTCTCCTTCTTCTTCCTCTCGGTTGGCCGGATCTTGGAGAAAGAGGGTGAGATTTAAAAATCTCCCCTTTTTGAGATCTGATGGAAGATCCGTGTTCCCCTTCAAGGTTTTGTGGTGGATAACTATTTCTTTTTGGAAAAGGAAGAGTAAAACTCTTGATTTAATTCAGAAAAGGGGAAGAAGGTTTAGAACCTTGAGGAAGGAGAAGGAGGCACAAAAAAACCTAGCGTTTTTTGAGAATGAAAAGTTCTTTTTTATTTCTTTATCATGTTACCTTAAATAGGCTTACAAATTTATATATAGCCCCTTGGGCTTTACAAAATGGCATTTTGCCCATCACATGCCTCATGTGCCATTTCTTTTGTACATGAGCTATAGGCTTTACAAAAATTTGGTTTTATGCCCATTTTTCTTACAATCATGCATAAAAAATTACATCAAAATTATTTATTACATGAATTCATTTTGGCATGGGGGAGGCCGGCTGCGGGGCTCAACTTGGGCATGGGCCCACTTGATCTGGGCTTGGGCCCGCTTATTTGGGGTTAACCTTGACTTTGACCTGGTCAACTGGGGTGCAAATTTTGACCTTAACAAAGTGCCCCCATCAATAAATGCACACCGCGCATATGAGTTGTGTGCATGAAATTGATGGATTTTGAAGCTGGACTTCGAGGTGGAACATCATTCCAGGGGCGGAGCATCCCTCGGGGAGCATGATTCCCGAGGATCGGAGCATCATTCCGATTTGCGGAGCATAATTCCAGGGTCGGAGTATCATTCCGAAGAGTCGGAGCATAATTCTGAGGATCAGAGCATAATTCCGAAGAGTAGAGGAATGATTCCAAGGATCGGAGCATGATTCCGAAGAGCGAAGTATGATTCCAGGGATCGGAATATGATTCCGATGAGCGGAACATGATTCCAAAGGGGATCGGAACATAATTCCGACGAGCGGCAGGCGTTCTGACCGAAGCATAATTTCGATGCAGAGGTTGATTCCCAGGCGAAGCATAATTCCGACAGGGAAAGCAGATACTCCGAGGCGAAGCATGATTTTGACACGGGGTACATTCTGAGACGAAGCATGATTTCGACGCAGAGCTTATTAGTCGATTTGATTCCGAGGTGGAGCTTGATTCCGACGGGGAGGTCGTTGGTTGACTTGATTCTGAGTCGAAACATAATTCCGACAGGGAGGTCGCTTGTTGACTTGATTCCAAGACGGAGTATAATTCCGACACAGAGGTCGCTTGTTGACTTGATTCCAAGACGGAGTATAATTCCGACGAAGAGGTCGCTTGTTGACTTGATTCCAGGGCGGAGCATAATTCCGGCGAGGAGGTCGCTGGTTGACTTGATTCCAGGACGGAGCATAATCCGACGAGGAGGTCGATGGTTGACTTGATTCCAGGGAGGAGCATAATTCCGATGAGGAAGGTCGCTTGTTGACTTGATTCCAGGAGGAGCATAATTCCGACGAGGAAGGTCGCTTGTTGACTTGATTCCGAGTCGAAGTATAATTCTGACAGGAAGGTCGCTTGTTGACTTGATTCCGAGTCGAAGTATAATTCTGACAGGGAGGTCGTTGGTTGACTTGTCCCCGGCATGGAGTGTCTGTGGTCGACGTTTTTCCGGCACGGAGTGTCACTGGTTTTGATGTAGAGGATGATTCCCAGGCAAAGCATAATTCCGACAAGGAAGGTGGATACTCCGAGGCGAAGTATGATTTAGACACGGGGTACACTCTGAGACGAAGCATGATTCCGCTGCAGAGGTTGTTGGTTTGATTTGATTTAGGTTGACATCAGCATCGCTACACTGGAATATGGTACCAGAAGTGAATCATCATTTGTCATGAGTGGATTTGGGGATTTGGGTTTTGGCCTGGCATCAACACCGCTTACACTGGAATATGGTACCAGGAGCGAATCATCATTTGCCATGAGGGGATCTCCTTCGTTCCCAGTTTAACGACTTAGGGGTCATCTGTTCCCATTCTAACGACTTAGAGGTCATTTGTTCCCAGTTTAAAGACTTAGAGGTCTATTGTTCCCAGTTTAACGACTTAGAGGTCATCTGTGCCCAGTTTAACGACTTAGAGGTTATATGTTCCATGTTTAACGACTTAGAGGTCTATTGGATTGGAAGTTTGGAAGTTTGGGGTAGGGGTCGGCATCAGTGTTGCTAACACTGAAGCACAGGTGCCAGAAGCAATTCGTCATTTGCCTTTTCCTGTTGGGGAGTGATGGCTTAAGAGACAGGTTTAGGTCCCTATCACCTAAGGCTTTTCAATTTTATGAGCCGTAAGGGTCCCATAAAAGCATTCTCCCTACGAGTCGAAAGGATCCTGTAGGTGTACTTTCTCCTTAGGAGTCATGGGGACTCCCAAGTATGATTTTTCTTCGTGAGTCGTAAGGATCCCACGAAGGTGTTTGCTTATGAGTCGTGAGGATTCCGTAAGTTTTGTTCTCCTCATGCATCGTGAGGACACATTAGTGGGTCTTCCCAAATGGAGCATAATTCCGAGGGCGGAGACCGGCCACGCGACTGGTGATTGGGGTGGGGTATGGATATGATGAGAATTATTTGAACCCGTAGATTGTATACAGTAGTCAATTTGGGGACTAACCGTAAGGCTGGTGTGATTTTTGGGACTTTGTTGGCGTCTGCATCGCTACACTGGAATATGGTACCAGGAGCGACTCATCATACTGTTGGGGACATTCAGAGATTTGAAATTTTGGTTGGCGTCTGCATCGCTGCACTGGAATATGGTACCAGGAGCGACTCATCATTCGCCATTTGGGGATTTGGGATTTGGTTGGCGTCTGCATCGCTGCACTGGAATATGGTACCAGGAGCGACTCATCATTCGCCATTTGGGAATTTGGATTTTGGTTGGCGTCTGCATCGCTGCACTGGAATATGGTACCAGGAGCGACTCATCATTCGCCGTGTTTTTTTTACCGTGATTACTCTATCATTTCAGCTTTTCTTATCATGAAGGTCGCGATTGCCCTATCATTTCGGCTATTCATTCATGGTTGCCCCATCATTTCCGCTGTTTATTTTCATTTTTATTTTACTCAATTATTTTTATTGCGAGTTGCCCATCATTTCGGCTTTTTTTATTTATTTATTTTTTATTTACACATTTTTACATCCCAATTTAACGACTTAGAGGTCGATTGTTCCCATTTTAACGACGTGGTGGTCGGCTGTTTCCAGTTTAACGACGTGGTAGTCAGTTGTTTCCAGTTTAACGACATGGTGATCGTCTGTTTCCAGTTTAACGACTTAGATGTCATCTGTGCCCAGTTTAACGACTTAGAGGTCATCTGACGGGGAGCTTAGAGAAGATACTCGATTGAGCAGTTGTCAGGGGCACCGCTGGAGCTTGTCCGAGATGCCTTATTACTTTGTCGGTGTTGATGGCCTTGCCCCCAGCTAGGGCCAAGGAAAGTCGTTCAAATACTGACTTGCGTTCGAAGATTGCGGTCGAAAATCGTTAACCTGCGAATAGAAGCACGATTTCAGTAGAGTTCGCATGAACGTTTAACCCGAAATATGGGAGTAGAGATGGATGTCCCACCGGGCGTGCCAGAATCTGTATGGTGTTTTTTGTCACCCCATTAAAATGGGAATACGCGCGTGCTTTTCAGGCGTACTACAGATTCCCCCTGCCTAGGGTAGGCTGGGGTTTATTGATTGTGGGGATCCGAATCTCCGGCAGCCGTAGACTAAGCTGCCGTTAATTACCCCTCGCCTTTGGAGCGAGGGAACCTCCGATTGACAGGTCAAACAGGTCATGCGAACTCATTGTGCAGTGTGCATATCTGTGTCTTGAGGGGTTTTGGATATATTAGGGGTGTGGGGTAGCGCCCCATTAGAAATTGTTTCTAACGAGGACAGTGTTGTGGAGTGTGTGAGTGTGTATATAAAAAAAGAGAAGAATAGCGTCCAAAGGATGCGTGGGTGTCAGCGCCTCACGTGCTTGACACGCGGGCGCTGGGCGCTGGCGCCTCACGCACTTGGCACGTGGGACCTAGGCGCTGGGCGCTAGCGCCCCACGTGCATGGCACGTGGGCGCTAGCGCCCTACGTGCATGGCACGCGGGCGCTGGGCGCCGGCACTCTACGTGCATGGCGCGAGGGCGTTGGGCGCCGGCGCCCCACGTGCTTGGCACGCGGACGTTGGGCGTCAGCAGGAAAAGGGACTTTGTCCCTGCACTGGGAGCTGTGCCCCCGATTTGACTTATGGAGTTGAACTCCTGACAGAGAGGACAAGTGGGTTTAGCCCCTGCACTAGGAGTTGTACTCCCAAAAAGAAAGATTTATTATTTTATAAATATATATTTTTTTGAGGAGTTAAACTCCTAAGATATTTTCGGACCTGATGAAAGGGGGCTCCTTTCTTCTCCCTTGAGCCCTGGACCTTCCCTAAAGTGGGGGTTTTTGGAGGTGGGTCTCTTTCTTCCTCTCGGTTGGCCGGATCTTGGAGAAAGGGGGTGAGATTTAAAAATCTCCCCTTTTTGAGATCTGATGGAAAATCCGCATTCCCCTTCAAGAGTTTTATGGTGGATAACTATTTCTTTTTTGAAAAGGAAGAGTAAAATTCTTGATTTAATTCAGAAAAGGGGAAGAAGGTTTAGAACCTTGAGGAAGGAGAAGGAGGCTCTAAAAACCCTAGCGTTTTTAGAGAATAAAAAGTTCTTTTTTATTTCATTATCATGTTGCCTTATATAAACTTACAAATTTACATTTAGCCCCTTGGGCTTTACAAAATGGCATTTTGCCCATCCCATATCTCATGTGCTCATTTCTTTTGCACATGAGCCATGGGCTTTACAAAAATTTGGTTTTATGCTCATTTTTCTTACATTCATATATAAAAAATTACATCAAAATTATTTATTACATGATTTCATTTTGGCATGAAGGAGGCCGGCCGCGGGGCTCGACTTGGGCATGGGCCCACTTGATCTGGGCTTGGGCCCGCTTAGTTGGGGTTGACCTTAACTTTGACCCGATCAACTGGGGTGCAAATTTTGACTCCAACATACTCAACTTTTGCATCTTATCTCGACAGTGTTTCTGAACATCAATTAGGAATTTCCACGGTTTAAAGAGAATTTTTCATTGAAACTTCTTCACAAATCATGTCCGGTCTTGAAGTAGAGTTGGAATTGAGTAGTGAGAAAGAATCAGGGATCCCTCCAAGTCAAACCAAAACCAATTCTTTTGATCTCACACCTTCCATCCTGAACCCCAACCGAATGTATTTGATGATCAACCACTTAATAATCTAATTGATGAGGTGCCCGAGAATAACATGTTTGACTTGCCAAATCGTGAATGTGAAAGAGAGCCTTACACCATTCCAAATAAAACCGATACTTATCCGACTAAACTTAACATTTCAAACCTTCCAATTCTATCAAGTAAACCTATTGATCCATCGATTGAAGATAATATAATTGATGAATTTTTAAAGAGCTATTCAGTTGGTTTGACTGACAGTGCTAGTGAGATCAGTGTTGAGAATATCTTTGATGATGAACTCACTATATTGGATGAGTTAGATTCTCTGACCCATCATGTCCCTTCCATTGAATGTGAATATCTTCCTATACATTTAACCGATCCTATTCTTACCACCAACATATCTGATATATAAAACAATATTCAGTCTTCATCTCCTATATCTGGTTCAACAATACTCGACACCCAAATTCATTTACACATTTCATTACACACTTTATTTGGTTCTTCTCATTTTCTTTCAATTCCACCGAGTTTTGATGAACCACACTCCGATATTTCGAGTTCTATGATTCTTGAAAGACCGCTTGATTTAGACTCTTTTAATTTAGATAAGCTTTTCGAGTCTCCTACCTCCATAATTTTTAACAAATCAAGTGTTTTGAAATCTGGTACGCAACACATTGATCTTGAAACTTTCAACCTTCCTAGTGAATCTGCCCATTTCACTGATATAGATACCGATTGCTTTCTTTCCGATGCAATCATCAATTGGAACATCAATGAAAGTTTCGAAAGTATTTTTGCCGATGAACTAATGTTCCTTCAAAACTTGGATGCTGTAATGACTCTGAAATCACTGTACAGAAACTTTCTTATTATTATACAGAAAAGAGTATTACAGCATGTGTAAGAGTTAAAAGTTATTTTTGTTAAATAAAAGCAAGAAGCAACTTGTAGCTCACTAATAAAATCTCTACATTGCTGTGACATAGCATGTGCGTTCGATTCCCATCAGACCCAATTATTTTTTTAGATTTTTCTTTTTAATTTTTGGAAGCCCAAGAGTAGCACGTACAATACACAGAGAAATGAAAAATTTCAGAAAAATCAAACAGGCGCAATGAGGTGTACACACCCAAATACACACGTGGCACGAATCTCAAGGCAATGCCTCAAGATTCGATCGCCCAAACCCATCAAAGGGCCGGCACCGATGGTCGATCTAGCTCCAAATCACCCATGTTTTGCACACACACCCTTTCGACTCCCCTTAACTCCCCTGCATTGTTTGATTTTCCTGCAATCAAACAGAGACTCTTCAATTCACCATTTAACACATTTTAATGCTTTTTAATCCAAAATTTTAATTCCCAAAACCTAATTCTTCACTATAAATACCATCACATGCCCTAGCTCCCCTCTATTCCAAAAATTTCTAGCAAAATCATCTCAAAAGTTCCTAAGTGCAAGTGGAGTCAAGTGGAGTTAGCAACTAAGCTCCTTCCATCGAAAATCGAAGCCGTTTCCGGAGCTCCCGCAACGCCACGAAGCCCCCTCTCTTCTTCCTTACCATTTTCTCGATATTACCAATCCGTAAGTCCCTCTCATCTCTCTTTCTTTTCATCTCAATTCATCTCCCAAAACTATATCGGTAAAGTGGAGTTACTTCCGATACATTTCTTTTTAAACTTAGAACTCTCTTTTTCCTTTATACTTTGGTGAAACTAATTCTACCACCGTACTTGTAACTTTAATTACAAATTTTTAGTTTCAAGTTTAACCAAAATTTTCATGTGAAACAAACATAAACGAACTTTTTCATTAAAATACTTTGAATTTTAGTATAAACCTCTTTTCGATAATGGTTAAAACAATACGTTTAGGATAACTTCATGGGGTAACGACCTACCCCACACGCACATTTTGGTTTCATAGAACGATATCTATATATATGTATGGTTGGTTCAAAGAATAGCTTTTCATTAAAATACCACATCTTTTCATAACCTGGTTTCTTTTAAAGTGGTATTTTGTAATGCTTGGCAAATACGTCTCTATAACCCTCGTTAGGGGACCCGCTAATGGATGGTGTGGATTATCACACATCCTTAAGATAGTAAAGCGAGATGCAGAACTTTTCACAGAGTATTTGATCTCGAAAGGAAATAAAATACGGTTTTTAAGAAATGCGATTTTTCTAAACAAAAATAATTTTTTGAAAAATTATATTAAAAAAATATAAATCCGTACTTTCAATAAAAATATATTATGAAATTATATTTTTTTTAAATGAAAGATTAAAATGGTAATAAAATACCACCAAATTACCAAAAGGGCTAGTTTTCAATAAAATATCATAAACTTTTAAAATCTAGGTTTTTATCATTAAAATCCCAATAATTAAATACATGCACATGAAAACCCTAATGCTTGTAAATCACCCTTGAGGTTATTTTTAAAATAATATTGAAGTATTTTTCATAAAACGCTCTCGAGATATACAAAATAATATTTTAAGAACTATAGAATTAACATAGGCTTAAGCGGTATCATTTTTTTTAGCCCCAGGGAGCCGGAGAAAGTGAGTGCTTGCATATTTAGGTTAGAAAATTTAACGGAGTTATCAAAGGCAATTGTCTTGGAAAAATGCATAAATCCTGCCGTCCATATGCAGCAGTTGCCGATTACTCCCGAACCTAAGAAATTCAAGAGTTAAATCCGTTCATAAGTTTCTGACTCAATCTGAGTCCAAACTCAAACCAGAATCCAAAATCAAACTTGAACTTTAATACTTGATCATGAACATGAACACTCGAAATCAAATTCAAACATCAAATTCAAACTTGTATATTTGACCCGACTTGACCGAACCATGGTTATAACGTGACATGAACTCGACATAACTATCTGAATACATGATTACATCCTGAGTATGAACCTGTACATTTTATATCCATGGATTCGGCGAAGACTTGTAATCTTAATCTATACAATACAATACGCGGAGATAAAGGGGTAGATTGGTACGGAACGTACATCGTGGCATGAGAGGTCACTTTGAAAGACACCTACATGATTTCATGTGCCGTTGTCCCATGGGTTATGACGGAGCCTAATACTATATGTTACCATAGTCCACGGGGTAAGATGGACTCCTTCGTATACATGAACGCCTTCTTTATCAAACTACAAATAAGCACGTTAGAATAACTATCTTATACCTGTGAATGATCATATACAATTTTACTTGTCCTCTGTTCTTTTAGTTCCTATTCACATGATATACTATCTTCTCTTATTTCTTTTGAGATTTATCGAGCGCTAGTTTGTTGACAATATTCCTTTCTGTTTCTTTCTTTGGAATGTTCGTCAGAAGGACCGGACTCTGAGGAGATAGAGCCGAGCCAAGAGGACTTGAACCAGGTTGATGCTCAGCCAGACTACTAGCTCTTTCCAGCCTGCACTTACTTTCTGTATGCCATTGTTTATGAATTTGCTTTATTATTGTCTCTTTTATTTTCAGACAATCGTATATAAAGTTGAATGTATATAAAGTTGTTGTTTCATTTTATTACTCTTATCATTCTTATTTATTTTTATATTGCTTAATTACACTTAACGTATTTGTTTCATAGTAAATACGTTGCGGGCTTACCACGTCACCGTTTCCGTCTATTGGGAAGCGGGGCGTGACAGATGCTGTGATGAATCAAACTCCACCAGAAATTTATGTGCCTCTATTTGAGGCCGAAGAAGTTGAACCGCCACCCTTTTTCTAATCACATACGAGAATACGACTATTCCATCCATTTCTTATTTTTCACATTCCTGTTTTCATTCACACTCACTTTTTCGTCTCCACCAACCGAGACGTAAAACCTTTCGATTGCATCTCTTATCGTCCCTCCCATATCATCTATTATCGTTACTCTCATTTTTATTTCATCTACTCAAGACATGATAAAACCTCTATTTTTATACAATCTTGAGTCTTTTTCGTGTCTATCCGTTACACTATCTTTCCCTAACCATGGTCTTATTATAATAAAATATTTGAATGGTTGGTTTTAATTTTTGTTCTTTGTAAATTTTTGTGTAGACCAATAATATCCCCCCTCTTATGTTGAATTTCAATGCCGGTAATGAAAACACTGTTTTACTCAAGTTTGGGGGGAATGAAGAAAAATATTTTTAAAATGGCTCTTGAAAGAAAGGAAATTTTTGCACCATTATAAGCTAAGAACAAGTTTGAGAGAGGGTTTCACTGTCATTCACTCTTGACCACTTCTTATACCATCTTCTTGAATTGTTCCTCCTAATCTTCAGGTTTTGAGCATAAAGGACAATATCGGTGGGGACACTGCTACAAACAGATTTGGGGGGAGGTTTGTATTTATTCACGTATCATTTTGTACTAATTTTTATATTAAAAAATTAGAAGATTTTGAAAATGAAAATTAGAAAGTGAAAAATACATATGAAAGAGAGGAAGATACTTAAGAAATGCAAGAAAATTAGATATTTTAGAACGAAACTAGTAATACGTGGTCATGAGCTATTGTCCCAAGGGTTAGTAAGATGAAGAAATTACTAATCTGTGGATAGAAATAAGTCTGAAAAATAGTCTATGTTCTTAAGTCCAAACTTCTGAATATTGATACCCTATTATATGTACTTGCACACATCTTGAAATTTAGGATAGTAGAGCATATCTCGAAATACTCTTACCTGAAAACCTTAGTATAAAAAAATCATCAACAGAATATAAATTACACATAAAATAAAATTTAAAAGATATTGCAAGATTAGGATTAGAGGTCACTGCTAAGTCTTAGGTATTGCAAGATTAGGATATTGCTAAGTACGTCTTAATAAGTGAGCACATTCGGTAATCGGTTAGTTAGTATCTCAAAAAGTATTAACGGTCGTATGAAAAATGTGTGAGAAAATCCATCTAAAACATCACCGACTAAAAATTACTAAGGAATATGGACAATGGATATGATAGCTTGAATTGAATTTTCCAAGTGTAGAGATGATTTTTACACACACGTAGGGGTATATGATCGATATTTGGAGGAGAGGTAGGGAGGAAGACTAAAGACGATATTTTATTAAGAGAGAATGTGATTTCCGACATCTTTTCAAGACCATTAAGATAGGGCTCGTGACAACTAAAATGTTAGTGTAGTTTGAAACTCTTATTTTTAAGTTTTTCTTTTACATGTTCTTATCTTTGCATGTAATTTTCGTCTTCTTTCCTTTATTTTCTAAATTTTGGGATTTTGTGGGTGTAATCCGTTGAAAACCCTAAGGAGACAACACTCGTCCTACTAGGGAAACCTAGAGGTTTAAAGGCTTGTTGCACGAGCTAAGTGCAATCATATTTCCTACAAAAGTGTACTAGGTTTTTCTATTTCTTTTAAAAATAAAAAAGTTTGCTCAGGACGATCAAAAGATAAGTTTGGAGGTATTTGATCAGTCATATTTATTGTATATTTGTACGGCCATTTTCCCTATTATTATTACTAAATAGTGTTATTTATAATTAAAGAACATATGTGGGTTTATGTGTAAAAAGATTGTCATATATTTTTTAACTTGTAATTAATATAATTTGGTGTAATATATGCATATCATATTAAATAAAATATAATTGTGATTCTTAACCATTATTATTAAGACGTGCATATCATATCATATCAAATATCCTTTAATTTTTTAACCATTAAGTAACTTATTTGTAAATGAATGGTTGGAATATTATCTCAAATAAAATAAATACTACTAATAATTTGATTTGAGATATTGTGCAGGTATTTAAATAACAAATCAGTTCAGGGCTACAAACATGAATAGGAGATCCAAATCAAATCAAATTAGCAAACCAAATCTGCCAAATTTAGGAGCAAATTGAAGATTATCGTAAGAGAGAAAGAAATATTTTCAAAATATATTCATCAGAAAAATCTCCTAAAATTACAAAAAGAAAGAACAAAAAATCTGGAGACGCAATTCCACCAGACGGCGGCAGAAACACGGTGGAACAAGGCTTTAGGCAGCGGAACCGCGGTTCTATAATGGCCGTTAGATATGAAAATTCATAGGCCTGATCGTCTTTTTACATACTTTAAGATGACGTCTAGGATTTCAAGTACCAAACTCTATTTAAAGGACCGAGAGTAATCTAGGATTATCATCTATCATCGATCATCAATCGATCGAGCAAACTAGGGTTTTTAGTTCTTGTAGTTTTATTTCAGCAATCAAATCTGTAATGCAAAAGTTTCAATAAAAGATAATTTTTTTTAATCTTGTCTCATTACTTTCCACGTTTATTTTCTGCATTTACTTTCCGCACTTTTATTTTTAGTTATTTCTTATGGTTCATTAATTTTCTATCTTTTCTCATTTACTTCGTTTATCCTAATAAGCGAGTAATTATCGCTTGTTAGGCTTTATAGGATAAGGTAGTATAATGGATGAAAAAATCCTTTAATTTCTTTTTATGTTTTAGTTTTTATAAACTTTAACAAAGGAAGTCTTAACCCTCTTATTCGGACGTGCTATCAATATATGATGGTCACGACCACGATTTGAGATTCGTTAATACTCGCTTTGTTGAAGGCTTGAGATAAATAGGGATCAATTGAAGAACAAATGTCGGTAGAGGGAAATCCTAATCCCTCCAAGAACTCTAATCCACATTCATCGCTATTTCTCTAGTATAAAATAATTAAAAGAATTATTTTTTAAAAAAAATCTCTATCATTTAACTACTCAATCCGAAAAACCCTACAAGCCATTCTCTTATAAAATTTTCAAATCTCCTTTGTATAAAACGATAAAAATCCCAACTTTTTTTATGAACTCGTCTAAAATAATAAAAATAGTTCACCATTTCTCTGTGGACGACCCGTACTCACTATCGGCTAATTATTACGACACCGTTATTGATTGCAGTAACTAGGAAGCATACAAAAACTTAGTTTTTCACACCAATCAAGCAACAAATCTAAATTACTAACCATTACCATTAACAATTAAAATACCTCATATAGAAACTTATTAATTTTTCATATCAGGTATCGAAAACATTTATGGCAATTATATTACCCATATTAATATTAATGTAGAGGAAAGGTCTGTAGGGTTACCTAGCACGGCAGCAATATTTCGGGAGGCATCGTCCATGCCATTTTCAAAAAATTGTCATGCTACTTAAGCCTGACACTAGAATCTTAACTTGAGAATTAGACAATAACATATGTAAACAACTTTACAACTAAGTGAATAAGAAATACAACCTTTGTAGACCGGTCCTTCACTTCAATAGCTCCAAGTAGTGGTCCCTTCACTGCGAGTAATGATCTCCCGAACTCTTGAGAGGCGCCACAAGATGAAAGATGCAAACTTCCTTGAAGTCTTCAAAACCGAAGATGATCTACGTCGAGGAGACACCGACTCAATCTATCTCTTCACTGATATGGAATTAGTGAAGCAAACACCCTAAACTAAATGGCTAGTTTAGTAGAGGATGGTGAAGTAGGAATTTTGCTCACTTTAGAATTTATTTTCTCACTATTTTTCTTTACTTCATCAAGAAGCAAGAGAGCTAGAAGGAGATGAAGAAGAAGATGAAGTGATGAATGAATAAATGTGAGGTTAGAAATGCAACCATGGGTGAGTTCATATCATATACTAACCCATGTAAAGGATAAACCATGGCTAAGTGATAATGGTTAAGTTAATAAATATCTTAGGTAAAACAAAATTAGTGGACTAAGTCAATGGTTCTACAAGCTTCCATCCAAGCTCAACCATGACTAATTTCCAAATAATTTTGAATTACTTATATAAATAAAAACCCATACATTATCAATAGCATGGTGTAAGTCTCATACATCCATATTGCATGTATAACCTAGCATGCCACAATAATATATATCACATATACATTATTTGTGCACAAAAGAAAATAATACAATTAACATATATCACACACGCATATATATATATATATATATATATATATATATATATTAAATGTATCATAAGTGAGAAAAAAGAAATACTTAAGTGAGCAAATATTAGTTAATATAATTTAATATATCAAATATATAATTATACATTAAATTATTAAATCAACACTTAATTTAATAACCCGGCTATATCACATATAACCGACTAATATCATATGTATCATTTTATCGAATCAACACTTGATTCGATAACTCGGCTATATCACATATAACCGGCCGATATCACATATCCCGAGAATAGAATACGGTATCACATACACGTATTAATCTCGGTCCCGCACATATCACATATGTGCTCCTACTTCGTTTTGCCTGAACCAGTAAAGTTCTGTGTAGGACTCTAAAGACTCGTCAATACGCCGGCAGTAGGTGATGATCATATCAATCACCCACAAGCCGTCAGCGGTACTAGCTGGACGTAACGGCTACCCGGGTATTGAGCGATCAGAAGATCAACAAGAAAGCCCGCTCTAACTCTTATAAAGACTGTCAGTAACACTACCGTACAGTCCGGTCTCTTCGTCTGATATGTCGCATATCCGGTCTAGGGGTGGTAAACGTCAGAATCCAGTAACCGATAAGTCGTGCTGATGTGAAGCTCATAACGGGTCGAGAAACTGCTGATAACACTTACCAGTAGATCTCCATATCAGCCCTGGCCAGGAACTTCCTATTATATCCAATCGAGCACAGCGCAACATCAACCCCCAATATCGGGAGAGACGAAACCCCTCCTATCGCTCGTTGCCTCCATGTGATTCGGGACTGTACCCAAAAGCCATCATTTGGCACGTTTTCTTGAACGTGGTATGATGGAAATCAAAGCACAGTGGGAATCACACAAGACTCTATGACGATCTCGGGTCTACAGACTAATCTGTACTAGTGTCACCACAGAATTGCTATCTGACGATAGGTATAATACCAACTAGGAGTTCTCGGTGAGTCCGTTCAGTATACCCAGTCTCCACTGAGCACCCGTATACCATCTTTGATGTCAAATACCAATGGATGTGGGATCATCCATCGCCCATCATATGGGTCAAGAAGCATATACGCTAGTCTACTCTGGAATATTGATGCCCTGTCTCGATACACCCTCAACTAGGAACAATTAAAGGATGTACTTGTGGACTACCCTGGCCCCACTAGTATGATCTTCATCATAGTCCTAGTAGTCAAGTACACATTCTAAGGGCTTTATCAACATGAGTCTTCCCCGCTGAAACACGATGACGCGACCGCGCAGGTCCGTCTAGCCTGAATTTCGGGACAGATGCTAATTGGTGCTATCCGTCCACCTCTCCGAAGATGCTAAGTTGATTTATGACACCATGTATCGAAGGTTTAAACGAATGCGGCCGATGTAGCAGATTTCGTCAGATTCCCCCTCATTTGAGGGGTTTTTAATTGTGGGGACGCTCTTCCCTGCAGGCGCAAGCCCCTGCAGTTAATTACTCTACCGCATCGCGGTAACCACTTTCTCTTTCCCCAGATGGTCACTTCGTGTCGTGGGTATTTGTTTTGTTTTTGGTTGCCCGTGGATTGTATACGAAGACCAATATATGTTGTCGCCCGTAGGGTGTGGATTAGTCCAAATCCGTATCTTCTTAGATTTGGGTTTGGGGGTTGGGTTTAAGAATACATTAGCCTCATTTGAGACTAAGATCAACTTAAACATTTGTTAAGGATATGTTAGTCTCATTTTAGACTAAGATCAATTTAATGGGATCATTTAGATCCAACAACAGAGAATTTGGACATTGCGGTCGATTAGTTTAAGGACATTACGGTCCAATGTTAGTTTAAGGACGTCTCGGTCCAGGTTAAGGACATTATAGTCCATGAGTTTAAAGACCTCACAGTGAAGGTTAAGGACATCGTAGTCCGTGAATTGTATATTTGTCGGGACCCGTCACCTCTCTGAAGACGTTGAAGGATTACAACGACATATATCAGAGGGGTTCAGAGATGTACCCTTGAACCAATTTTGATTGGTAGATCTGTAGTCCAATTTGGAACTAAGATCTGTTTAAAAGATTTATGAGCCTGTGGGCTCAATTGATCTGAATTTGAGGACTTATGGCCAATCTTGGGCTAAGTCTAATCAAGTTAAAATGTTTTAACATTTATTTTGGGCTGTTGGAGCCTTTGTTTGGGCTTGGCCCTTTTAAAAATGCTTGAATTCTGACAATATTTTGTCTTTTATTGAATGCTGGGCTTTCATCATAGCTCTGTGGCTTATTAAAGAACGATTTATGTTCTATGAGCGCACACGTGAGTGACATGTGGTGCGCTTGGCGCTTTGCGCCAGTCAAAAAGCGCAGTGCGCTTCTGCCAAGTAGCGCACACGTGAAGGACATGTGTCGCGCTTGGCGCTAAGCGCCAGATGATGGACGCATTGCGCCAGTTTATGAGCGCATTGCGCTAGTATTTTAGTGGCGCACATGTAATTGACACATGGTGCGCCTGGTGCTGAGCGCCAGCCCATGAGCGCAGTACGCTATTTCAAGAGCGTAAAGCGACACGTGTCGCGCTCGGCGCTAAGCGCCAGTCTAAGAGCGCAGAAGCGCAGTTCAAGAGCGCAGAGCGCAGTTCCAGAGCGCAAAGCGCATATGATCAATTTTGTGATCCAAAGAGAGATTTTGTCTCAAGATCTGAGAACAACCGTTTCAATCTCTTATATTAATGAAAGGACTTTGCCTTTATGGATCTATGATCCTTACGAGAATTGAATTATTCTCCTCTTCTTTCTATAATGAGATATTATGATCTCTTTGAGAAAGACTTTAATCTTATAGATCTATGATCTGTGAGAAGTAAGTTCTTCTTTTACTTGATGATGAGATCTTTTGATCTCTTTGTGGAAAACCTTTTGTCTTTGTAGATCTATGATCTTTTTAAACAAATGAATTCTTCTTTCTTAATTATGAGATGATTTCATCTCTGTGTTCATCATCATCATTTTTACCTTGAAGAAAGATCTTCTTGCAAGAGCTTGCTCTTTGAATTTTCTCAAAGTTTTTTTGGGGAGGTTTCTCTCTCTTTCTGTATATCTGGAACTTGAAGTCTAGGGGCCTTTTTATAGGGTAGGCTGATTTGTTGAATCAGTTAAAGAGATCTTTCTTTGATTGATTTGGGGATATTTCCCCACCATTGGATCTTTGATCCTAGGGCTTCTGTTTTACAGAAGACAATCTTCTTTTTTTTAACAAGATTGGAAAATCTTTCCATACAGAATTTATTCTGTCTTTTGGTAATTTTTATTTACCATTGGATCATTGATCCAACGGTGCTCTGATTTACAGAGCACAATCTTGTTATTTGGAAAGATTTTTGAGGAATCTTTTCTTAACAGAATTTAATTCTGATTAATTAATGATTTATCATTATTATTAGATCTTTGATCTAATAGTGGAGAGTTTTTAATTCCAGCGCTAGCGCACCCGTGCTCTGCACGTGGTGCGCTGCTTGAAGGGCAGCGCACATTGTGCTAGCGCACCTGTGTTTGACACGTAGTGCGCTGCTTGGAGCGCAGCGTACCTAGCGCTAGCGCACACGTGGCATGCTGTTTAGAGCGCAGCGCACCTAGTGCTAGCGCCCACGTGCTTTGCACGTGGTGCGTTCCTTAGGGCGCAGCACACTTAGCGCTGCATTTAAAGCGTTGATTCATTTCAAAAATTTGAATTTTAAACAGAGCTTTATTCTGATTAGGGGAAACAAATGCCCCCCCAACATTGCGCTCACATGGCCCACATATAAGTGCAGCGGTGGCAGCATCTGCGCCCTTGGATCAACTCAAAAGTTGAAACGGCACTCAATGCCTATAAATAGGACCTTTGGTCCTTAGGATGATTTATGTTCATCTTCTTCCTGATTTTCTGAGAATTCTTATTCTCTCACAGAGCATAGCTCTCCATCTTAAGAATTTTCTTAAGGACAAAAACTCTGTCAAAATTTAGGTAAAGATTAAATCTTTTAATAATCTAGGGTTTTACCCATTAACAGAGCCTTGCTCTTCATAAATCTTTGATCTAAAGAAAACCCTTTTAGGGTTTCATTAACAGAGTTTTGCTCTCTTCAAATCATGTTGATTTATTAATCACTTATGAAGAACTCTTAAGAGTTTGTTCATGGATCTTGAAGATCTCAGAAATTTTTTAATTCATGTATAAAAAATTGATTTCAATTTTTCTGATGGATTATTCCATCATTTTCTTCCAGAGCAAGGCTCTTAAGGAATTTTTATTCTTTCATGATTAGAGTTTGACAAGTGTCACTCTGTCACAGAGCACTGCTCTCAAAAGGAGATTTACTCCTCTGCCCGAGGGATTTCTCATTTAATGAGGATTTCTTGAGGATTTCCTCATTTAATGACAGCCTCATCAAATGATGAGGCTGTTTTATTAATGATGAACTGTCATCTAGATTTAGTGGGCCCCTTTTGGTCCCTCTCCACTGCATTGCAGTGTGGTACAAATTCTAAAGTACCAAGTGTCTGGATTTAAATTAAATTATCGCACTGACAGTTGACTTTTGTCCCTTTTTGTGCAGGCAACATGTCTTTCGATCCCTTTTTCCCGTTTGTTCGTTCAGAGGGAGGGTTCCCTGGAGCGCCTGTGGACCGGGAAGTCTTAGCATTGATCAAAGATCATGACCCGGAACATAAGAATCTTCACCTCTGAGGGACATGGTACAATCAAATTATTAAGGGTCGGCAGAGCTTTTCGTGCGCGGTACCCTCAGAGTCCATCATGGCGATCCATTACGCCAACCCACCCCCGGTGAACTATACCATAGAAGAAGTCAACTAGACTTCAGGAGGTCTTCTTCAGCCTGCTATGGCTTCGATACCCGTTCAGCCTCCAATGGCTTTGGATACCCTGGGGCGACGTATTTGTCAAGGCGAGGCGTGACCGTGGGGACAACCATATATGATTGGCCTAATTCCTCATCATCCAGCTGGCTATCTGCAATGGGCCCACTACATTCTGTCAGCGAAGAAATCACAGTTGTTGAGGCTTGGGTTGTATCCCTCCATTTATGCTTCTCTCTTCCAGTATTCTACGCTTCCCGCCTGGTGGGTTAAGGCCTTTCTGGAGCAGTGGAATATTCCTACTCACACCTTTCTTTCGCTGGACCGAGAAGTGTCAATTTCTTTAGAGGAATTTGCAGAAGTTTCTGGCTTACCGGTTATGGGGGAGCATTATGAGGAACTTCTTCCTACATATGAATACATTTTTGGTGCCAAGCCAGTGATGACAGGCCTTACCCCGGAGAACGCCATTAAACACCAGTTCCCTAGTTTAATCAAAGTGTTGAATATTTATGAGGGCCTTTTTCTCGAATCTGGGAGCCGCGGGGTTAATTTCGAGGATTTCATTGCTCCTTTTCTCCATCCGGAAGTCCTCTCGAAGGAGGCTGCTAAATTCGCCAAACTTGACGACCCTTTCGGTTTAGGGTTAAACAACTTCCCAATGGCGGAGGCAGATTAAAAGAGTTTTTTCCTTCCTAACGCTCCAGTTGTTTCTTTCGCCGAGGTCGCAGTCCCTGGGATTGATAAGGAAACGTTCTTTTTGGGGTTTCTTGGGCTATGGCTGAGCTGGTTTGCGCTCCCGATGAACCCTCATCGTATGAGACCGTCTGTCTTCTATCCGGCTTACCGAATGATTATTAGGGTGAAAGTGGCTGTCGGGATTACCGGGTTAGCTCATCTGTATTACGGCCTCAGTCAAGCGGTGGATACTACTGAACCCGAAGTGCAGTATGTGAACTTCTCGATGCATTACTTCATGTCATGGCTCGAGCTACATGCACTTGGCGTTTTCGGTATCCATAAAAGGCCATCCTTCTATGACAGGTGCGGCTTCCCTCGGATTATGCGATTAGTCGACGCATCTATTGTAAATCCATCACTGCGGGAAGCTAGAGATTTGCTCCTTCGTTCTCGCACGGTTGGAAATGGCATGACTTTTACCGATAAGATCCTGACTATCGGCAAAGAGTCCGCAACAACGGTGCAACCATTGCGGGACATTTTTAAAGATGGAGCCTCTGTTTTGAAAGATCAGGAAATCCTTCATTTATATTCCATCAGACCGGGCTTTCTAGTGTTTAAGCAAAATGATGCGGCGTTATTCATGAGATACAATCCGCACCGTTTCGCCCAGCAGCTGAGCTACAATCAAGGAGTCCCGCTTGAAGCTTTCTTGTTAGAACCTGCTGTCACTAAAGAAGGAATGTGAAACACGCTGCATCATTTCATGCGCATGAACACGGGGTCCAACTTCCTTATCAGCAAATCGAGCTGTGTCCCGAAGGCCCTTAGTGTGTACGTGGCGTGGTACCAGCATTCAATGGGCGCCGTCATCAGGGAGGAGAAGCGACTGCTGCTCGATCGCAAAGGTGCACCCCTGCTGGTGATCGAAACGTCCCTCTGAAGCGACGGACCATTGTCCCACCTCCTTTAAGAGAAGCTGCTGTGATCGAAGTCCCGCACGACAGGCCCGAGCTACCGATACCCCAGGCTCCTATAGAAACGGCGACTGTAGCTTCCCCCAATTCTGGCGTGGGTTCAGATATCGGGACCCGTCGTCCTAAAGTGCCTACCAAGCATAAGCTTTTGCTAGCTACGACCGGAGCTCGCTCGCAAAAGAGGAAGAAAAAGTCGATCCTTTTTGCCGACGTTGTACTCGGCCAGGAGCCTCATGCTCCTTATGGCGAGGGCCTAAGCGAGTATGGGACAAACGAGGGTCTATTCATGCCGCCAGATGATACTGATCTGGCGGTTGCCATTGCATCTTCTGAGCAATTGGTAAGACACGAAGCGGGACTGGCCATCCTCACGCAATCAGGTAACCATCAGCTGTATCTTTCGTCATTGCATCATATTTTTATCATCATGTTTTGACTGACACTTTTCCCCCCTTTTTTTAATAGGCATCTCCACCGAAGAAGCTCTCGCAGCTTCTCTCAAGACTTTTGAGGAAGAGGAAAGACTTCGAGCATTCTTAGGCATCGGTACATTTCGGTTCACCGCGTCTCCGTTCCCGTTTCTTATGGGTAATCCGGCCCCTCATTTTCATCTTATTACAGGAACTACCTCTACTCAGGTTATTCCAGGCGTGGCACCAACTTCGCAGGGCGGTGTGGAGATGCTTCCCGGGTCGGCTATCGAAGTCTCGGTTCCGCCGGTATTGCCGAAAGAAGCTTCACTTAAGCAACCGATGACCGATGCCATAACGGCTCCAGAGGTAACTATTGGCGCGGACGATGATGTCCCGTTGACGGAGGTATTTAGAAGATCTATCCTCACGGCCTGGATGGAAAAGAAGTGTAAAATGTGCGCTGCAAGGGAGCGTACCGCCGCCTTGGATGCGAGTGCAGGTCCAAGCGTTGTTACCCCTGCCCCTACTCCTTCAGAGGATATTTCGGCTGCCTTGTCTACCGCCCACAGATAGGCACCACGTGCGGCTCAGGAGGCAATCGAAAAACCGACCCAAGGTAACATGACATTGGGCTCTTTTGTCAAAGTTTTAATTTTTAGGTTCTCATATATCCTATCTTGCAGGGCCGATTCTTTCCGAGGAAGTGGTGGGTGACGTGGCGGCAACTACCGAGCCTGAGGTAGCGGTAGGTGAGACGGCTACAATCACCGAGCCCGAGGTAGCCACTCTTTCTCAAGAGTCGGGCACTACTCCAATCGTCGCTCTTTCCCCCTACGGCTCGTTGCCGTTGCCGGGCGCTGCGAGTATCACGACGATTCTCGTGGAATCGGGGGATAAGGATATGGGTGGCGAGACCGTTCCGATGGAGGAGGCTAAAGCATTCGCTGCATCCAGTGACGCCCTTGTCGCGGTCTCGACCGGCGACTCACCAGGTAGATTTTAGGTCATTACTCTCCCCTTTATTCTGCAATCCCATTCAATTTCTTTTGACAGCTTTTCTCTTATTTCTAATACAGGTGTGATGAGCGTTGGGGTTATTCCATCCGAGGAAGCGTCTCCAGTTGCTGCTTTGACGGTGACCGCTCCTTTACCTTCTCCCGTACCCTCTCAAATGCTGGAAGGTGCGGATTTGTGACCCATCAGCTTCATTGTAGGTAGTATACTTTATGTACTGATATTGCATTATTATATCCTTGCGGGGGTCCTTTTTGATCACCTGTATCAGGTGCTACACCCACACTTCTCCTTTCAGTCAGAGATTGCCTCTTCTAGCGGAGTTGGTGAGTACAACCTTTAGTTAACGTCTCTTCTTTTCTTTTACGGACAGTAAAATCGTTTCTAATTCTTCTTTGTTTTAATTGCAACCCTACAGATCGAAGGAGGAAATGAAAGAACAGTTGCACCACCGGTACTCCCGGTCTTGCCACCTGCTACAGCCGGTATAGTAAACTCCGTTGTTCATGAACCTCCTTTATTTCTTGAACCGTTATTTGACTGTGATTTTCTTTGTAGCTGTGACACCAATTTCAGCTCCATTTTCCAGCTGGCCCCTTCTCTCGATGCCCCTCTTCCAAAGGTGCTGTGAATAGCCTGGGAACGTTGATCGATCATCTCGAGGAGCTTGATGCGGAGACTCCTGCCCTTGCTGTAGATTTCGCTGCTGAGGTTAATCCCATGCTAGCGACGCTCGTGCACTTTCATAATGAAGGCGTCGTGGATTCCTGGGTTAATCATTGCAGAAAAATCGAGGCTTGTCTGCATGAGCTTGAGTTTAGACGTCCTGCCCCCGAGGTCTTAGCTGTGAACTCCCAGCAGGCTGCATGGGTCGAGGAGAGCACCCCTTATTTCCGCCATCTTGAACAAAAAGCGGATTTGAGGCGTAAGGAGCGCGAGGAGACTTCAAGCGAATCTACTCGATTGCATGCTCAAGTTGATGTAAATGCTGCACAGTTGAAAGTTATCTTTGAAAGCCTTCTACGATGTATTTCTGACGGGCTCACGCTGAGGCAAAAGGTTGACCTCATCGAGCGAGATGCACAGAATCGTGGGGCAGCTCAGCGGGTCGTCGAAGAGCAACTTTCATCCTACTTGCAGCAACGAGCCCAGGTCGAAGCAGAGTTGGCCGCGGCAGCTGACCAAGAAAAGGGGCTGAGGGAAGTGCGCGAGTGGCTGATTAGTCTATTGAAAACGCTTCCCTCTCAATAATTGTTTTTGTACCATTTGTAATTTTGAATAAAATGTATCCATTTTTTTATTCTTTCATATGATGTATTTTATACCCAATTGAATTTATGAATAAAAGATACATTTCTTTCGCAATGTCTTGTGTCATCTCTTTACTTTCTTCTTTTCTTTGTAATCAGCATGTCACTTTAGTAAGCGTAGCCTACAGATGATAGAGAAAGCATTCCGTTTTGAATTCTTCAAGAGGCAGTGATGGCTTAGAAAATAGGTTCAGATCTGCTGCCTAAGGCTTTTCAAATTCATGAGCCGTGAGGGTCTCATAAAGATTTTTCTCCCTACGAGTCGAGAGGATCTCGTAGGTGTATTTTCTCCTTAGGAATCGTGAGGATTTCTAAGTGCGTTTTCTCTTATAAGTCGTAAGGATCATACAAGAGAGTTTTCTTCCTTATGGGTCGAGAGGACCCGTAAGTGATTGATGGTGTTGCCATTATCCGCATTTCACGGAGTCAGGAGTTGCTCTGGGCGTTTCCCACGGGGTCAAGATTGACTTTAGCCGTGTTCCACGGGACCAGGATTTGCTCTGGATGCTTCCCACGGGGTCATGATTGAAATGAACCGTGTTTCGCAAGGACCAGGTTCCGCTCTGGACGTTTCCCACGGGGTCAGAATTGACATAGGTCGTATTCCACGTGACCAGGATTTGCTCTGGATGCTTCCTACGGGGTCAGATTGACATAGCCGTGTTCTGCGAGGACCAGGCTCCACTCTGGATGCTTCCCATGGGGTCAGGATTGACATAGGCCGTGTTCAGCGAGAACCAGGATCCGCTCTGGATGTTTCCCACGGGCTCAGGATTAACATAAGCCGCGTTCCACGAATCCAGGATTTTGCTCTGGATTCTTCCCGCGGGGTCGGATTGACATAGTCGTGTTCTGCGAGGACCAGGATCCGCTCTGGACGTTTCCCATGGGGTCATGATTGACATAGGCCGCGTTCCACGAAACCATGATTTGCTCTGGATGCTTCCCACGGGGTCTGATTGACATAGTTGTGTTCTGCGAGGACCAGGCTCCGCTCTGGACGTTTCCTACAGGGTCAGGATTGACATAGGCCGCGTTCTACGAAACCAGGATTTTGCTCTGGATGCTTCCCACGAGGTCTGATTGACATAGGCGTGTTCTGCGAGGACCAGGCTCCGCTGTGGACGTTTCCCATGGGGTGAGGATTGACATAAGCCACGTTCCACGAAACCAGGATTTGCTCTGGATGCTTCCCACGGGGTCGGTTTGACATAGCCGTGTTCTGGGAGGACCAGGATCCGCTCTGGACGTTTCCTACAGGGTCAGGATTGACATGAACCGCGTTCCACGAAACCAGGATTTTGCTCTGGATGCTTCCCACGGGGTCTGATTGACATAGCCGTGTTCTGCGAGGACCAGGCTCCGCTGTGGACGTTTCCTACGGGGTCAGGATTGACATAAGCCGCGTTCCACGAAACCAGGATTTGCTCTGGATGCTTCCCACGGGGTCGGTTTAACATAGCCGTGTTCTATGAGGACCAGGCTCCGCTCTGGACGTTTCCCACGGGGTCAGGATTGACATGAACCGCGTTCCACGAAACCAGGATTTTGCTCTTGATGCTTCCCACGGGGTCTGATTGACATAGCCGTGTTCTACGAGGACCAGGCTCCGCTGTGGACGTTTCCCACGGGGTCAGGATTGACATAAACCGCGTTCTACAAAACCAGGATTTGCTCTGGATACTTCCCACGGGGTCTGAATTGACATAGCCGTGTTCTGCGAGGACCAGACTCCGCTCTGGACGTTTCCCATGGGGTCAGGATTGACATAGGCCATGTTCCACGTTACCAGGAAGGGTTGACTTTATCCGCATTTCACGGAGTCGGAGGTTGACACTTGGTTGTCTGTGCACCGCCGAGTCATGGAACTGGGAGTTGCCGCGGTTCCGCTTTGCTGATGTTGCGTCTGTGGTAATGAAACGAATGTTGAGATGATCTCCAGTGGTCTTTCAGGCTTTATATGAGTTGCCATCGAGCCCTTGAAGCTAGGAATGTTGCCTTTGCTTCATTTGTTGTCATTGCGTCTACTGTATCGAGACGAATGTCATGGTGGTGATCACTCCGCGCTGGTGTGGGATGATCTCCGATAGTCTTTCAGGCTTTATATGAGTTGTCGTCAAGCCCTTGAAGCTAGGAATGTTGCCTTTGCTTCATTTGCTGTCATTACGTCTGCTGTATCGAAATGAATGTCATGGTGGTGATCACTCCGCGCTGGTGTGGGATGATCTCCGATGGTCTTTCAGGCTTTATATGGGTTGCCATCAAGACCCTGAAACTAGGAATATTGCCTTTGCTTCGTTTGCTGCCATTGCGTCTGCTGTATCGAGACGAATGTCATGGTGGTGATCACTCCTCGCTGGTGTGGGATGATCTCCGATGGTCTTTCAGGTTTTATATGAGTTGCCGTCAAGACCCTGAAGCTAGGAATTTGTCCTTTTCTTCGTTTGCTGGCATGGCGTCTGCTGTATCGAGACGAATGTCATGGTGGTGATCACTCTTCGCTGGTGTGGGATGTTCTCCGATGGTCTTTCAGGTTTTATATAAGTTGTCGTCAAGACCCTGAAGCTAGGAATTTGGCCTTTGCTTCATTTGCTGGCATTGCTTCTGCTGTATCGAGACGAATGTCATGGTGGTGATCACTCCTCACTGGTGTGGGATGATCTCCGATGGTCTTTCAGGTTTTATATGAGTTGTCGTCAAGACCCTGAAGCTAGGAATTTGTCCTTTGTTTCGTTTGCTTGCATGGCGTTTGCTGTATCGAGACGAATGTCATGGTGGTGATCACTCTTCGCTGGTGTGGGATGATCTCCGATGGTCTTTCAGGTTTTATATGAGTTGCCGTCAAGACCCTGAAGCTAGAAATTTGACATTTGCTTCGTTTGCTGGCATTGCGTCTGCTGTATCGAGACGAATGTCATGGTGGTGATCACTCCTCGCTGGTGTGGGATGATCTCCGATGGTCTTTCAGGTTTTATATGAGTTGTCGTCAAGACCCTGAAGCTAGGAATTTGGCCTTCGCTTCATTTGCTTTGGCGTATCCGAATCCTGTTGGAGGAAGGACGCTGTAGTGACATCTCGTCTGCTGTATCGAGACGAACGTCGAGGTGGAGCTGGGATTTTTCCATCACCTCGCTTTGTTTTGACCATGAGGTCTTTTGTTGACGTTGCATCTGCATCTTACTGGACTGCGAAGGGACGCCATTGTTGACATTGCGTCTGCTGTAACGAGACGAATGCTGAGGTAGAGTTGGGATTTCGCCATCACTCCGCTTTGTTTCGACTGTGAGGTCTTTCATTGACGTTGCATCTGCATCCTGCTGAACTGCGAAAGAACGCCGTTGTTGATATTGCGTCTGGTATAACGAGATGAATGCTGAGGTGGAGTTGGGATTTTTCCATCACTCCCCTTTGTTTCGACCGTGAGGTCTTTCGTTGACATTGCATCTGCATCCTGCTGGACTGCAAAGGAACGCCGTTCTGGGTCTTCAGGTTGTAGATGTGGCCGTCGAGACTTGGCTCTTCTTCTGATGGAGCCTGGTGGGAAGGTATGGTTCCCTTTTTGTTTATGCCCCTGGATTGTATACAGGAATCGATGTGATCTCGCCTGTAGGGCAAAAAGTTTCATTTCATTTCATTTTTTATTTCTTTCCGCGATGCTCTTGTTTCCCCCAATCAGAGCAAAGCTCTATTTGAAATTCAAATTTCAAAATTGAAGCAACGCTTCAGATGCAGCGCCAAGTGCGCTGTGCCCTAGGCAGCGCACCATGTGAGCGCTAGCGCTGCGCGCGCTGCGCTCTAAGCAGCGCGCCACGTGTCAAACACGGGTGCGCTAGCGCAAGGTGCGCTGCGCTCCGAGCAGCGCACCATGTGTAAGATACAAGTGCGCTAGCGCTAAGAGCGCTGCGCTCTAAGCAGCGCACCATGTGCAAAGCACGGATGCGCTAGCACTGGAATTAAGAAAAACTCCCCACCGTTAGATCAAAAGATCTAATAATAATGATAAATCATTAATTAATGAGAATTAAATTCTATTATGGAAAGATTTTCCAATCTTGTTAAAAACAAGAAGATTGCCTTCTGTAAAACAGAAGCCCTAGGATCAAAGATCCAATGGTGGGAAACATCTCCAAATCAATCAGAGAAAGATCTCTTTAACTGATTCAACAAATCTGCTTGTCATATATAAAGTCCCTAAGACTTCAAGTCTTATATAGAGAACCCCCCCCCCCCATAAACTTTGAGAAACTAAAAAGATAAAGAGCAAGCTCTTGCAAGAAGATTTTTCTTCAAGGTAAAAATGAGGATGATGAACACAGAGATGAAATCATCTCATGATTAAGAAAGAAAAATTCATTTCTTTAAAAAGATCATAGATCTACAAGACAATAAGTCTTTCACAAAAGAGATCAAAAGATCTCATCATAAAATAAAAGAAGAATATAATTCTTCGCACAGATCATGGATCTATAAAGGCAAAGCCTTTCATCAAAATAAGAGATTGGAAATATCTCCTGCAAAATAAGAAACGTTGTTCTTAGATCTTGAGACAAAATCTCTTTTAAAAGAACATAAATTTGTTTCCCAGATCATAAAATTGATCAAATGCGCTTTGCGCCCTTGAACTACGCTTTGCGCTCTTGAACTGTGCTTCTGCGCTCTCTGGACTGGCGCTCAGCGCTAAATGCGCCACGTGTCAATCACGTATACGCCAATTGACAACTTGCGCTTTGCGCTTCTGAAATAGCGCACTGTGCTCATGGGCTGGCGCTCAGCGCCAAGCGCACCACGTGTCACTCACGTGTGCGCCACTAAACTGAAAGCGCAATGCGCTCATGGATTAGCGCTCAACACTCATAAACTGGCATCATGCGCTCATCATCTGGCGCCTAGCGCTGAGTGCGACACGTGTCCCTTACATGTGCGCCATGTGGCAGAAGCGCACTGCGCTCTTTGACTGGCGCAAAGCGCCTAGCGCACCACGAGTTGCGCTGACGGAATATAAATTGTTCTTTAATAATCCCAGAGCTCTGATGAATGCTCAGCATTCAATAAAAAACAAAAACATTGTTAAAAGGGCCAAGCCCAAATAAATGTTCAACAGCCCAAAACAAAATGTTAAACATTTATTGGACTTAGCCCAAGATTGGCCATAAGTCCTCAACTCATATTAATTGAGCTCATCTGCTCATAAATATTTTAACAGATCTTTGTCCCAAATTAGACTATGGATCTTTCAACCAACTCACATCGGTTCGAGGGTACATCTTTTTACTCATCTGATATTTGTCGTTGTAATCCTTCAACGTCTTCAGAGAGGTGACGGGTCCTGACAACCATACGTTTCATGGACTGTAAGGTCCTTAAACTCACGGACTATGATGTCCTTAACCTTGACTGTGAGGTCTTTAAACTCACGGAATATGATGTCCTTAACCTTGACTGTGAAGTCTTTAAACTCACGGACTATGATGTCCTTAACCTTGACTGTGAGGTCTTTAAACTTATGGACTATGATGTCCTTAACCTGGACCGAGATGTCCTTAAACTAACATTGGACCGTAATTTCCCTAAACTAATCGACCGCAATGTTCCTAAACTAAACAATAGAGTCCAAATGCTCTTTTGTTGGATCTAGAAGATCCCGTTAAGTTGATCTTAGTCTAAAATGAGACTAACGTATCCTTAACTAACGTTTAAGTTGATCTTAGTCTCAAATAAGACTAACGTATCCTTAAACCCAACCCCCAAATCCAAATCTAAGAAAATACGGATTTGGACTAATCCATGCCCTACGGGCGACAACATAAATTAGTCTCCGTATACAATCTATCGGCAACCAAAAACAAAACAAACACCCACGACACGAAGTGACCATCTAGAGAAGGAGAAAGTGGTTACCGCGATGCGGTAGCATAATTAACTGTAGGAGCTTGCGCCTGCAGGGAAAAGCGTCCCCACAATCAAAAAATCCCTCAACGAGGGGGAATCTAACGAAGTCTGCTATATCGACCACATCCGTTTAAACCTTCGATATACGGTTCTATAAATTAACTTGGCATCTTCGGAGAGGTGGACAGATAGCACCAATTAGCATCTACCCTGAATTCAGCCAAGACGATCCTGCGCAGTCGCGCCTCCGTGTTTTCGACGGGGAACAGATTCTGGCACGCCCGGTGGGACCTCTTCCTCTTTCCACTCCACACTTCGTGTGTCGTGTTCGCGAACGAATCGCGGTTTGCTATGGTTGCCCTTGGGTTCGAGGTATTAAGATTTGGTGTCTTGCTCAGTGCAGAAAATGAAAGATCAATGGCGTCTACCTGCACAAAATGTTCCAGCTGCAACTGCAACTCCCGTTCCGCCTCATCTGGAGGTGTAACCTACGGCCCCCAAGCGGCCTCCCTTTTCACGATGCCGGTAGAGCAGGTAACGCAGCCTACCACCGGGTTGTTCTTCGAGACCATGCTCCCACCAGTGAACGTTAACCTCCCACTGCCGCAAGAAGTGCAGAAGAAGTCGGTCTTTGATCGGCTCACTACCACCACGACCCATCTTAACGGGTCATCCAACGCCAAGCCGACAGCATCAATCTTCGATAGGCTGAGCCTGAACTCTAATGGGCCTGTCAAGAAGCCCACGATACCTGAAGCGGCCATCCCAAAACAGATAGCCATTCCTGCTCTCGAGGTCACTAAAGAAGCTTCTCCCGTCAAAGGATCAGTCTTTAAAAGGCTGCCACTCCGGCTCCTCTTCCTGCTCAAAGGTCTGTCTTTGACAGATTGGATACTGATGCTCAACGGACGTCGGTCTTCAAGAGGCTGGTACCAGTAGCGCCTGACTAGAACAAGGGGCATGACAAAGCCATCCCCATAGCTGAAACAACACCATCTGCCCGACATGCTCGCCGTCGTCACTGGCACCGAGTAAGGAAGGCTGGGGGCAGCTCTCCGTCTGGATTTACTCCACCAGCTCCAACGGTGGAGATCGATGCTACTGTTCCAACTGGGAACAACTTTGAACTGCTTAACAAGGTACGCAGGAGCTCTCCTACTGCAGTGCTGAAAAGATCTCCTCCACCCATGGAGAATGCACCGAAGGCGAAGCTAGAAGAGCCCCTTCAGTGGCCGTCCTCCAAAATTTATAAAGTCTGGCGACAGGTCCAGGAATCGGTGATTAACCAGGACTACTCTCACCAGCCAAAGAAGCTCAAAGCTCAGCAAGAAAAGAGCCATCTCGTGGTACCACAGAAGACGTCATCCGTCTGGGTGCCCGCTGCAACGGCCCCATCAACTTCGACTGCTCACAAGAGAAGGAGGCCAGAGAAAGCCCCTGTGTCCGCGCCGAACCGCAGAGACACCAAGCCTTAACGCCCCAAGTCTGAGGGCATGGTAGTGCATACCATTTATATGGCTTCCAGCAAAGAGGAAAGCCGTGCTTCTATGGGTCATCGACCGCTTACTCGATCAATAACGAAGGCTCAGGAACAACAACAGCAGAAACTTCAGGAGATGCTGACTGCGATGGCCGCGCTCACTGGGCCGAAAGAAAACCCAGAGACCTCGGAGCAGCGTCGAGAACAAGAAACTGACACCGAGTTCCTCCGAAGAATGCTCGAGAGGAAAGAAAAAGAGGCCGCGGAACAGGCGGCCAACATAAAATGAATGGCTCTTTTGTTCCAAGACATGGCTGGGATGATGTTACAGCCGGAACCTCCAGCTGAAGACCCCCCGATCATCGTTGAAGATGACAGAGGGGAGACATGGAACCCTCCTCAGGCTCTTTCAGCAGCCAAAGAGGAGACCATCTCCAAGGCCACTCTAGATGATTACAATGCTCAGCAACTACGAGCTCACCATGCAAACGAAGCGGCTGGACAGGTCGTTAAGACTGGGCGACCCTATCCAGGCTGGTATGACCAAATAAGGTACCCGCCGGGATATACGATCCCTAAATTCTACATATATAAAGGGACGGGGAATCCACATCAACATGTCGCTCAATTCAGAGCCTTGTGCGGAAATACCGGGGGTGATGATAAACTTCTGCTCCGCCAGTTTGTCGGTAGCTTGTCGGAGGCGGCATTCGAGTGGTATTCTGAACTTCCAAACGACTTCGTCAAGACTTTTGCAAAGATGGAGCTACTATTCACCCAGCGTTTCACGAGTGCTAGTGAACGCATCCCAATAACGGCATTGATCAATGCCAGGGTGAAGCCAGGCAAAACTTGGGTACAATACGGAATACGATGGTGGAATTTATGGTCGAAATATGAGCAGCGCATTGAAGAAGCGCCGGTAGTGGGCATGTTCGTGGGCACTCTGGACCCTCAGGCAACTATTTCCCAATTCATGATGTTCTTCAAGCCGACCACGTTTCAGGCCTTGATTGACAAACTGGCACAAATGGACCAGATGGGTCATAGACCGTCTCCTTCAAAACCGGAGCTACGGAACGAAAAGGGCAAAGGGAAGGCGACATTCATTGCTAATACTCAACAGCAGCCCAGTGGTCTAAAACTAACTGATCGTTTAGACGAGAGGCGGCAATTCTATAATGAGAAGATGAAGCGCCCTTATTCGTTTCCCCGGGACAAAACGAAGAGATTGTTCGAGCTAGCGGTGCGCAACAGGCTCATCAATCTGCCGAATCTGAAATGCCCGTTGCAACCCGGTGAAGCTAATAGCCCCAACTATTGCCCCTACCATCAAACAGTAAGCCATCCAATTGAAAATCACTTCGTCTTTAAAGGATGGATTGAAGATCAATACCAACAGGGCAAATTTGCCCTGTCCAAGAATTGGAAGGTGAACACGCCACAGCCACATGCTCCCAAGAAGATGGATACACCGGGGGCATCATGCTCCTTCATAGAAGAAGCTCCATGGGAGGTCGCTCTTTCGGCCAAGTCGAAAAGAATGTTGAAGGATCTCCAAACATGCCCGGCGATCAGGTGGAAAAATCCACTGGAACCCGAGATCATCGAGGGAATGTTGAAACCGCGCCCAACTCCAAAGATTGGTGGTGATAGCCAAAGTACTCACACCCAGCCGTCAAAGTCTTCGAAGAAGAAGAAGAAGACCAAAAATCCCGTGAAGCCTGATGACAAGCTCACGGACCTGCAAAAATAGATTGACGAGTTAGAAGAATATAATCAAAAAGCGCGGACTCCAATCACACTCCAAGAATTTCTCAGCCACATCCTTGAGGACGGAGATGATGACAATGGAGAAGACTCGTCGGATGAATCTGAAGATTATGTGGCAAGTTGCCATGTGATCTCTCACTCGTCGATAGATGATGAAGAAGCTCCTTATGCAGAGAAACTGGGGGCAGATCCTGAGCCGGAACTTCTAGGGTCGTCAGACGAAATGATTGATGCGTTCCTAAACGAAGCTCTTCTGAAAAGCAAAACTGCTCGAGAGCATGAGACGGCCATATTTGAAAAAGCCAAACGCCGGCGACTGGACGAAAGGGTTGAAACACTCCCACCAGATCAAAGTACATCCGCCGTAGATAAAAGTAGGTTCAAGACGAGGAAGAGGTTCGCCAAAGCCATATCGATGGGAATGAAGCTGCCACCCTCCGAAGCGAATGCTCTTGGTGAAGCGGAAACACATCCTAGCTACCGCTTATATCATAGAAAGATTGCGCACCCTACTGAAGAGTGCATAGCCTTTAAAAGATGGTGGCAGGGATATATTGCTCACTGACAACATTTTAAGCGGATGAAACGTAAAGCTCGTCGGGAGCAAAGAAATACGACCGAGGAGCGCAAAAGAACTGCCGGCAACTGCCATATGGTTGACTATGAGGGATCGCAAGTTCTTACTTTCGGGAGCGACTCTGACGAAGAAATGACTCTTGGCCCTCTCTTTAAAGAATCCACCTTGGGAAAAGAGGAAGAACCAAAGACCTGTGAGAACATTCAGCTGCGCAATCGTATGCTGCCCAAAAAGAATCTTGGGCCCTCGAACACCAGGTCAAATAGAAGAGATAAGGGGAAAGAAAAGGTCCCTAAGGATATCATCCTTGATGACCAAGCCGTCAAAGAGCTAACAGCCAAGGACCCGCCAAAGAAAAATAAAGTGGATTACAACGTTCTGGCACACCTGAGGAAGATACCCTCACAGCTCAGCATTCTCGATGCCCTTTTGTTATCTAAAGAGGCGAGAGATTCATTGATCAAGGCACTACAAGAGCCAGAGAAATTCCAAGCTTTCCTCGCCGAAGAAAAGATGAAGGACGAGCTGGAAGAAGTGCACACCGCGGATATCACCTTCGGCGATGAAGATCTCCTCCTTGGGACATGCGAGCATAACCGTCCCCTGTATGTCTCCGGGTACTGTCATGATATCAAGATAAGTAAAATCCTGGTGGACAATGGGTTCTCCGTCAATCTCCTCAATGTGAGAGTGTTGAAGGAAATCTGCATGAGCATTCAGCACCTCGCTCGTGATAAAATCACCATCTCCGGGTTTGACTCTCAGTCATCACGAACGCTTGGGTCTGTAATATTGACACTACGTTTTGGGCTGCTTGTCACGGACATTAAGTTTCATGTCATTGACGCCAAGACATGCTACAACGCTTTGCTCGGCCGGCCTTGGTTACACAAGTACAACATCATCCCTTCTACACAACACCAGTGTATGAAGTATTTTAAGGATGGTCTCGAGTACACCGTAACAGGGGAACTTAACCCATTCTCTGTGAACGAAGTCCGCAAATATGAGAATGCCAAATACTTCCTGCCAGATTTTGAAGACACGGAAAGATGTCGCAAACCGGAGGACAAGAACAAAGCTATCACCACTAGTCCAGTCTTCGGGAGTGACACTGAGGAGGAAGAGGAAATAGTTTATTCAGGGCCCCCCAATGCAACAAGCCGGGACCACCCATCCCTATGTTGATATTCGGCAGCGACTCGGAAGATGAAGTCAATGCCGTATTCTCTGCTCGGCCATCAATACAAGACTTCACTGATGAAGATCAAAGTTTTCAAGTTGCCATGGTTCCGCCAAAGTATTACAAAGAGCTCGATGCACTTGACACCTATAGTGTGCAGGAACTGCAAACATTTTACATCCTTCCCAAGCAAAAAGGTGAAAAGGCGATCCTATTCTACCGATCCAGGAAAACCAAAGTGGAGAAATAAATTTGGCACGGCACGGATTCTACACTCGACAGGCTCCAGCCCATCCGTTTGCCCAGATATTACACAGACGGACTAAAGAGACTCTTGAGATGCTAAGGTATACCCCTAAAGCAAACTGCTCGACAAGCACGGTTTTATAACAGGATCTGGAATGTTCCCGGAACTCAACGAAAGTTGCCCAACGGGAGAATGGAAACGATCGGGCTTGGATATGTTCGATCCAAGAAACGGGAGCTGTTCCGCGGCTGCTACGTCATACATGACTTTGATGGAGAAGGAGATGCTCTGTAGGAAGATGCTAACCCTGAACCAGAAAGAGCTCCCGCCGTGAAAATGCACAGTCCGTCGTTCGAAGAACAAATGGACAAGCTTATAAGGGAAGCAGGTCAAAAGGTTCAAGACGACCATAACCGCGAAATGGCCATCTACGAGAAAGACAGGACGCAACGCCTCCTTCAGCAGGCTGTGAAAAATGAAAATGCTCCTCCTTGTCAACCCGTTCTACAAAAGGCCCGACGTAGAGGCAAAAACAAACCAAAGAACAGGAAAGGCGTTCGACAGCGACAAAGCGGGACCAAAAAGCCACGTGATCGAGAATCGAGCAATCCGGATTCGTCTCTTATAAAGAAGATGGGTCGAGCATACTCTTTTCCCCAGGACAAGACACAGAAGATACTTGATCTTGCCATAAAACATCAAATGATTACCCTCCCGGAGTCCAAGCACTCCGAGCAAGCAGGTGAAGTTAATCACCCAGATTATTGCTCCTATCATCGGGCAATAGGACATCCTCTCGAAGACTGCTTCATATTCAAAGACTGGGTAGAAGACCAGTATCAGCAAGGCAGATTCGCTCTATCCAGCAGCTGGAGGGTAACCCCGCCGCAGAAGCATGAACCCAAAGTCACGAGAGTAGAACCGGATCAGCATCGGTCTTGGAAGCGATCTCGTACCTGTCACGTGATAACGCTGTCGGAAAAAGAACCCAAGGATATGGATGAACTCCCCTGGTGCTTCGAAAACGATGATGACGAGGTGATTTCCGAGTTTCCACCGGCGCCTAAAGAGCTGGAAGATGGAATACATACTACTGCAGATAACCTCAAGGAAATTGATTTGGGGACGGCAAGTGACCCGCGGCCGACATTCGTCAATGAGCTGTTGTCTGAAGAAAGGGTAGGTACGCTTAAAGACGTGCTCATACAGCATAGAGATTGCTTCGCATGGAACTATTCCGAGATGCCAGGACTAGATCCAGAGATTGCTGTACACAAATTAGCAATATCCCCGGGCATCAAGCCGATCAAACAAGCACCGAGAAGAATGCGGCTCGAGCTTCAGGTGAGCATCAACGCTAAGGTTAAGAAGCTAATCGACTCCGGTTTCATCCAAGAAGTTCAGTATCCTGACTGGATCGCCAACATCGTCCCGGTGATAAAAAAACGGGACGGTGCGCATCTGCGTGGACTTTCGGGATCTCAACAAAGCTTGCCCAAAAGACGACTTTCCAGTACCGGTCACGGAGCTGATGATAGATAATACGTCCACTCATGAAGTTTTCTCCTTCATAGACGGATCATCAGGGTACAATCAGATAAAGATGCATCCCGAGGACCAGAAGCACACCGCTTTCCGGACCCCTTTAGGCATATTCTGCTATAAGGTTATGCATTTCGGTCTAAAGAACGCCGGTGCCACCTATCAGAGGGCCATGACGATGATCTTCGATGACCTCATACATGAAATCATCGAATGCTATATTGACGACCTCGTAGTTAAAAGCAAATCATACGAGGAACATTTAGAGCATTTGAAGATCGTGTTCCAGCGCCTTCGGAAATACAACTTGAAGATGAACCCTCTCAAATGCGCGTTCGAGGTGTCCTCAGGAAAATTCCTGGGATTCATCGTCCGACACCGAGGCATCGAGATAGATCCGTCAAAGATCAAGGCGATTATGGAAATGCCCCCGCCAAAGACTTTCAAGCAGCTGCGGTCTCTCCAAGGAAAGCTCGCATATATCCGGCGATTCATAGCTAATCTTTCCGGCAAGTGCCACCCCTACAGTCACTTGATGAAAAAGGGAACCCCGTTCGTCTGGGATCACAAATGCCAAAGCGCACTGGACGAAATCAAGCAATACCTGCAGAATCCGCCAATGCTGGCAGCTCCCGTTAAAGGAAAACCTCTCGTCCTGTATACGACAGCCCTCGAAGGTTCTTTAGGCGCACTGTGGGCACAAGAAAACAACCAAGGGAAAGAGAGAGCCCTTTATTATCTAAGTCAAGTTCTCCTAGTGGCAGAAAGCAATTACTCTCCCATTGAAAAACACTGCCTGGCGTTGATCTTCGCGATAACGAAGCTCAGACACTATGCATTGGCGCATGAGATCCATCTCATATCAAAAGTGGATCCTCTCAAATACCTGATGTAGAAGGCCATATTAACAGGGCGGCTCGCTAAATGGGCCCTGCTCTTGATGGAGTTCTCGATAACTTATCGTCCCCTTTAGGCAGTGAAGGGCCAGGCCATCGCCGACTTTCTCGCTGAACATCCGATACCCGCCGATTCTCCTTTGAACTGCGAATTGCCCAACGAGTACGCGTTTGACACGATCGATGGGGAGAGAAGAGAGAATGATACCCGATGGGAACTTTACTTCGACGGAGCATCTTCCATGAAGAAGCGCAAACAAAGCACCCCCATAATCAAGTTCGAAGTAGGCCTCATCTTCGTGACTCCACAAGGAGGGATAATGCGCTTTTCCTTCTCCTTAACAGAGCCGAGGACGAATAATAAAACCGAATATGAAGCTTTGATAGCAGGTCTTGAGATCGCTGTCGACATGGGAATCGAAAACCTCCTCATATACGGAGACTCCCAACTGATCGTTAGTCAAGTAAACGGCGACTATCAAACGTGTAAGCCAGAGTTGGTGAAATACGGCGAGAGAGTGCAACAACCGCTAATTCAAATTCCTTCCTACACCCTGGAAAGCATACCGCGTGCAGAAAATAGCAAGGCGGAAGCATTAGCCAAGCTTGCTAAAGAATTGGCTGACGAGAACCTCGATGACGTAAGAATCGTGGTACAAAGCCGTTGGGTTTTTGCACCGGCAGAAATATCTCCAGAGTCGTCCGAAGAAAAGGGAGCGACCGAGCAAATGGATATGCAAATGAAAGACCAGGAAACGGCTGAGGATTGGAGAGAAGTCTTTATAAACTACTTCAAATCCCGTCGAACACCTGAAGATGCGTCCTCAAGACATCAGCTTATGAAACGAGCTCTGTCTTTTGCTTTCATCAATGATACTCTGTATAAGAGATCATTTGATTCTCTATGGTTAAGATGCCTGGAACCTGAAGAGGCAAATAGAGTCGTCCAAGAAACTCATGACGGACTCTGTGGTTCTTACCAAGCCGGGCCGAAAATGAAGCTGAAGATCAAACGGATGGGTTATTATTGGCCCACGATGATCCAAGACTGCCTCGAATACGCGAAGTAGTGCCACTCGTGCCAGATTCATGGGGATTTTATTCATCAGCACCCAAATCCACTACATCCAATGGTGGCTAGCTGGCCGTTCGAAATGTGGGGAACTGACATAATCGGGCCCATCGAGCCAGCATCGTCCAGAGAACATCAGTTCATTTTGGAAACAACTGATTACTTCTCCAAGTGGGCAGAAGCAGTACCGCTGAGGGAAGTGAAGACGGAGAATATCCTCCATTTCTTCAAAACGCACGTCATTTATCGGTTCGGCACTCCGCGACGGATCATCTCCGATAATGGGCCGGCCTATAGAAGCTACAAGATCAGCCACTTCGCACAAAAGTATAACATAGACTGGAGATACTCTTCGGTCTATAATCCCCGAGCTAACGGTCTAGCTGAGGCTTTCAACAAGACCTTGACGAAGATCATGAAAAAGACGGTGTCTCGAAATAAGAGGGACTGGCATGAGAGACTACATGAAGCCCTCTGGGCATATCGAACTACGTTCAAAATGGCCACAAACACAATGCCGTAAGCATTGGTATTCGGTATGGAAGCGGTACTCCCCCTTGAGATAGAGTTACCCTCTCTACGAGTGGCAGTTCACTACGAGCTAACAGATGAAGAGAATACCCACCTTCGGCTTGATGATCTTGATGCCCTTGATGAAAACTTGCTCGTGGCGTAGCAAAATCTGGAGGCTTATAAAGCAAAGATGACGCGCTCATATGAGAGATTGACCAGGCCGAGAACATTCTGCCAAGGCGAACTCGTGCTAGTGGTCAAAAGACCTATGATCCTTAATCGCGCCAAGCGAGGGAAATTCGAGCCAAACTATGAAGGCCCGTATATCATAGACAAAGTTTACCAGGGTTGTCACGACCCGAAAATACGGAACGTGACCGGCACTTAGATTACGAAGCGTCTAGAGGCGCCACGTGACCTAAGTAAGCCGAAACCCAGAGATTTAAACCATAAAAGAAGAAAAAGAAGAAAAGAAAAGAAAACAAGTAAAAAAAACATCAGCAAATTTTACCAAAAATTTCGGCAGAGTCTCTTCTGTAAAAACTGGCCCCCAAACGGGTACAACAAGTATAATATGAATAAACAATAAAAAGCATCCCCAAACGGGTGCTAGCATCAACGCCAACAGGCGGAAACAACCACAACAAGCACAATAATATACAACGCCAGTAGGCGAGGCTCAAACTCAAAAGAAAACAAAACCACCAGATCAGAATAATACAGGCGTGACTCTAAGGTCGAAGTAAAATACTGGTCCAATAACTTATCAAGTAATACAAATATGGTTGATGGAGCTTACTAGATACAAATGAATGAATAAAAGTACAATGGTGGTTCGGATACAAGTGAACCAACCTACCATGCCAATCACCCTGAAGAAAAGATGTGCCAACAAGCTGCCACGGGAAACCTGTACATCGAACCTGTAAAGAATTTGGCACAACGGGGGTGAGTTGCCAACTCGTGAGTAGAAGACATCTACGAAAAGAAATCGAATGCACGACGCTATCCTAGGTCATAATAATACACTACTATATCCCAAACATCTAGTAATAGCAGGGTAATACTACGTGTAAGTGCAAATACTCCGTGTCGTGTCAGTGCCTCATATAGTACTAAGTCATATGAAATGAAATGCATGCACAATGAATGTAAAGTCACAAATCCTGAAATCCAGATATATATGTATGAGAACCTTTAGCCGTTATCATAGTAAAGTGTGTATAAGCATCTGAAATCTCAACAATGAAATCCATGGAAATCCGTGTCAAGCATCGACACAACACATGTAACCTCAAGTATCAATATGTCGGGCTCCGTCAGTCCGGATCGGCCCATATCATCAAATCCCACGACAACGGTCGGTATCCTCCGGATATCCGCCGCGCCAGACATCACCGGTAGGTAGCCTTCCCCTGCCAGGCTTATCGTCTACAACTCGATCTTCTTGCCCCGGGGTACCATACCGGGCCTACCATGTACCCGAGACGGTTCATCCACTCCTCGAATCGGGTCTCGAAATCCATCAGAAAACATGAAATACTCATGGCGGACGACACATACATCACGAGAAAACCGCATCTTATTTTAAAAAAAGAGAAGAGGAGAGAGAGAGAAGTTTTTATATATTTTTGCGGTTTTCCCCAAAAATCCAGAAATCTCATAGAAATCCAAATCTCAAAATCATGAGTAACTATATGATAAGTGTCGGCATATGCCCATAATACTGCATGATAACACGAAAATATGAATGCATGAATGTCTAAGTAATGAATGTCATGTCTTATACTTAACATCAGAGAGTGATCACAATATTACATCGGTTTAGTTGTTAACTGATTCTATCAATAAAAGATAATATGATCTAAAGTGTACGTGACATAGCAATTACCGATGATGATGTGTGTGAGCCGGCAAATAAGTGTGTGTGGAATATGCGCATCATCGGTAATGGTGCTGGTGTCCTAACAGGTAAAGGTTATACTGATTATAGCAACATATAAAAGACATGCACCATGATGATTACAGTATGAATGTAAATACAGACGTGCATTATCCGCTTCTCTGCGAGATACGAGTACAACTACCACTATGTGAGTCGAACCTAAACCAGTGTCCATCTAACATCCTAAGGAACTAAACCTAATAGACTAGTCAGTAAGAAACTAGAGTCTACCTAAGGTCCGAATCAATATCTCTAATAGTCGGCGATCCCGCCTCAACAGCGTCACGTACGTAGTACGGCTTTCTCGAATCAAGAGTGCGGATCAATCATCAAATCTAAGCCTCGTACGGTAAAATCCATCGTACGGCATCCCAATGTCGGGGTACGGTCAAGTATCTCCTAGGTGTCTCCTCATTCGTATAATGTCATATGTATCATATTGTGATTAAGTCATACTCATATGATATCGGCATCAGGTCACACCAATATAATGTCGAAATCAAGTTATACATATATCATATCGTAATCAGTCACAAGTTACAGTCCGAGTACTATTCTAGCGTCCCATGTACATCAATATCACCACCACTCTTTGTAATTTATATATTCAAGTTCATTATCTCATTCCCTAATGATCCGCTAACACTTTATTACGACTGTATAGTCAAAAATCACGGCATCAAGCCCAGTTATACTGTTTCATCATACCTCGGATATCATATCACATCACTGAATCACCTATATGTGTTGTATATATATGTATATACCTATACCTAGTTCTATATATTTACACATACACGTACCCCATGTCGATTTTCAGTGTGTGCGCGGGTGTGTTTCTATCTGAAACCTACGAACCTCTTCCAAAGTACTCATCCTCTGATATAGTTTTCCTAAATCGGTCTAGTCCAGCCTAGGGTCAATACTAGGGTCCTACTAGGGTCACGTCTGGTTTCCTAATGTCAATAAGTACTATTCCTATTCTACGTTGCGGGGGTGCTAAACGCCATCCACCCGACTTCCCCCCGTAGATATGCATCTACTCACCTGGTCCATGTCTGTCGAAGACAGTGTCGCCATCCTCCTCTTCATCGCCCGCAGTCCACGTGAGGGTACCTAGACGCAAACATATAAATAGCATCGTAAACCGAATCACATACAAAAGTCAAACGATACGAAGAGCAAGCACAGGTTAAAACCTATGTCCCGTCCACGCAAAAGAACCAAATACCGCTCGATATCGGCGTACAAACTCCGATGGATCGAGATAACATCATCAAACAACTTGTAGTTTTAAAACACATTACTTATACTGTAAAACATGATCAAATTCATCGAAACACTAAAATCGATCAAATCGTCCGTTTTCGAAAAACCCGAAAATGCCAATTTACCGTTTTTCATCGAAACTTGATATTTAAATGAAACCAATGGTCATAAAACTCATTAAATAGAATTACTAGACTATACAAACCATTACTATATTTTTATTACACAATTTTGCATTTATTTGAAATTTCTAGTTTGCAACTTTTAACAATTTTAACATTTTCCAAACAAAATACCACAATTCCACCTCAAAACATGATTTTGCATAAATTAATCACTTAAACCACAATTTATGATGATAATGATGTAATGAAACTATAATTATATTTTTAATCACATTTATTTAGAAATTCCTAAAATCTAGTTTACAAAATAATAGCATTTTATTACTATTTTTCCAATTATCAAAATAATCTAGTGATCAAACTAAGTTTTTCATTCAATTAATATGCTAATATTCTCACTAAAATTACCATCTAATGATAACACCCTTAATAAGAATTTTATTTTACCCACAACACATTTTAGAAAAAATCTAGTTAGCTAAATAGTTTAAATTAAACAATTTCGATCAACAATTTATTATACCACCACCATGCAAGAATTTTCCACTCTAAAAGATGTTAAACTAGCTATTATAACCCTAATTAATTAACAAAAACCACCTCTTGAATTTTCAAACCCTAACTTGAATTTTAGAATTTGCAACAAGAATTAATCTAATTAATCTAATTATGCTTTAAAAGAAATATCTAATAGAAATAAAACAAAAGAGAAGGATTTATACCTCCACAACCTCATGTCCAAACTTGAAAATGAGCCTCAAAAATACATGCTTTCCCACTCCAAAATCCATGTAGAGAAGAGTAGAGAATAAAGGGTATGAAATAATTAGGTTTTTGTGGAATTTAAATTGGATTTTTGTAGTATTTTTGATGATTTTTGAATAAAAATGAGGTGGAAAATGGGGGGGGCAGCCATGGTGATGGGGAGGCCGGCCACAATAAGGAGAAGAGGGAGAAACACATGAGAAATGGTGTAGAAACTTCTCCAAAATGTCATCATCTTAATGTCTTTTCATGCTTTATTCATTTTCTTTTAATTCTTTTCTAAAATAACTCAAGAAAGATCTAGAAACAAGGAAAAATTTGCAAATAAATTTTGCATGATACACACTAAATTCTAATATGCCAGGGTTCATTTTTACAAATTAAAACCATTTAAATTTGTAATTTACACTAATTTAGTGTAAAAATAAAGCTTATGTTAATATTTAAAATAATTAATTTAGAAAAAATATTTTATTAAACCAAAAATTTATAAGTGGCTAAATAAACACTATTTACTAGTAATTTCATAATTAAAATAGATATTTTTAAATTTATAGTGAAAAACAATCACGGTTTGGTTTTACGAAAAATACATTTTACTTTACCGAAAATCCTAAAATTCACTTAAACACTTTTATTCATTTAATTATTTATTTAATTATTTTTAAAATGTTACACTCTTCCCCCCTTTAAGAAATTCGGTCCCCGAATTTAAATTAACACTCCCCTTCCAAATACTAAAACATTTAGCAAAATACTCAAATCGTCGGGGTTCCGAAATCATTAACACATAACGAAAATCAACTCCGTCAAGCATGACGCAATCATCGGAGTTATGGCGATAATGAAATATCATAACCCAATGTGAAAACCATCATAATATACATCAATCTATAACTTATATATAGTTCGCATCCTAGTAAAATCGCCGAATCATCATAATAAAGCAGCATACAAAAACCCCTTCTTGAAAATCGCCGTGCAATGCACGTGTCATGGTCTAAGTAGCGGACGTTTAATTTTTTAAAATATAGCTATATATATATCTTTTATTTAACATACACGTCCCGCCTGGTTACTAACTCAAATAATAATGATCATGAAAACATACTGCTCAAACTAAAATCAATCCCAATCACATCAAAAAAATGTCATGTGCGTCCGGTGCGCACTGAAATCGAAACCAAATGCAGAAACCATGAATACCCACAAAACAAAACTAAGTGCAACAGGTGTGCACCAAAAACATCTGTCAAGTGCAACGGGCGTGCACGACTCACTATCAGGTGCATCTAATCTGCACAAAACCCCGATTTAGTGCATCTGGTGTGCACAAAATCGCATCAAGTGCGCCAAGTATGCGCAAGAATCCTAATCAGGTGCACATGGAGCACGAAAACATACATTGAATATCAAAATCGAAATCACAGCACAAAAATGCATGAAAATTAGGTCGAAACATATGTCAAAATCACGTGTAACCCCTATGCACGAAATCAAATCAAAAATCTCAAAAAAAAATATATATATAACCAAATCAAGTGTACTGGGTGCGTACTAAACCACATCAATACAACTGATATAAGAAACACAGATAGAATGAAGGTACACACAGGAAATACCAATCGTAGAACAAGTCCTCAAAATACAAAAATCCAATCAACGAAAATAGGAAATTCAAATCACTAAATCACAATCGTAAATACTATCGTCAATGTGCGCCTCTTTCCTCTGATGTCGACCGCTTCGAACTCGTTCTTTCATAGGTGTGCTGACTGCGCTACCAACGGCAATACTCATGTCTAGAGTCTCCCACATAGTCGATCCCTTCACTTGATATCCGGACTACATTAAACTTCTCGATCGATCCATCAAAATCCCATAATTCCCCGAGAGCTCAACACTCAAGTACAGTTTAAAAATATCCGGTACATACCCCAGCATCGATGATCCAGCTGTAGAAGGGCAAACCCAAGCCTCACTAATGGCACAGCGGAACTGCCATAAACCCTAAGGTTCAAGGGCGTTCTCGTGGTCATTATGTCGAGTTAGGGTTTCATTCTTCTAGAGGGTCCATCGAAATACCTGCATGTTCTTCCGAATATTTTAAACTTAGGAAATGGTTTTCTGATAATCGTTCGAACCCTTTAACTTCATCCGGACGGCATGTGAATACCCTTCGTCCGCACGCTAAGCAATGCTTCAGTCCTCAAGAATAACCAATACTCTAATGGTTACTGCATTCGAGCCGCATCTCCCTCTACCCGTGGTAACAGGAACCACCATCCGACATTGACGAAGATAGATCAAAGGAACGAATGAAATACGGTGCAAGCAATGTAAATCCTAGGGCTCCTTAAGAAGAGTAGCGTATCGTAAGTATGCCGCGGACCATACCCACGGTACGTTACTCTACCTAACTCGCCTACTCCATCAACCAAGGGTCACCTAGACTTATACAAGGTTAAACCTAGCGCTCTGATACCAACTTTGTCACGACCCGAAAGTACGGAACGTGACCGGCACTTAGATTACGAAGCGTCTAGAGGCGCCACATGACCTAAGTAAGCCGAAACCCAGAGATCTAAACCATAAAAGAAGAAAAAGAAGAAAAGAAAAGAAAACAAGTAAAAAAAAAATCAGCAAATTTTACCAAAAATTTCGGCAGAGTCTCTTCTGTAAAAACTGGCCCCCAAACGGTACAACAAGTATAATATGAATAAACAATAAAAAGCATCCCCAAACGGGTGCTAGCATCAACGCCAACAGGCGGAAACAACCACAACAAGCACAATAATATACAACGCCAGTAGGCGAGGCTCAAACTCAAAAGAAAACAAAACCACCAGATCAGAATAATACAGGCGCGACTCTAAGGTCGAAGTAAAAGACTGGTCCAATAACTTATCAAGTAATACAAATACGGTTGATGGAGCTTACTAGATACAAATGAATGAATAAAAGTACAATGGTGGATCGGATACAAGTGAACCAACCTACCGTGCCAATCACCCTGAAGAAAAGATGTGCCAACAAGCTGCCACGGGAAACCTGTACATCGAACCTGTAAAGAATTTGGCACAACAGGGGTGAGTTGCCAACTCGTGAGTAGAAGACATCTACGAAAAGAAATCGAATGCACGACGCTATCCTAGGTCATAATAATACACTACTATATCCCAAACATCTAGTAATAGCAGGGTAATACTACGTGTAAGTGCAAATACTCCGTGTCGTGTCAGTGCCTCATATAGTACTAAGTCATATGAAATGAAATGCATGCACCATGAATGTAAAGTCACAAATCCTGAAATCCAGATATATATGTATGAGAACCTTTAGCCGTTATCATAGTAAAGTGTGTACAAGCATCTGAAATCTCAACAATGAAATCCATGGAAATCCGTGTCAAGCATCGACACAACACATGTAACCTCAAGTATCAATATGTCGGGCTCCGTCAGTCCGGATCGGCCCATATCATCAAATCCCACGACAACGGTCGGTATCCTCCGGATATCCGCCGCGCCAGACATCACCGGTAGGTAGCCTTCCCCTGCCAGGCTCATCGTCTACAACTCGATCTTTTTGCCCCGGGGTACCATACCGGGCCTACCATGTACCCGAGACGGTTCATCCACTCCTCGAATCGGGTCTCGAAATCCATCAGAAAACATGAAATACTCATGGCGGACGACACATACATCACGAGAAAACCGCATCTTATTTTAAAAAAAGAGAAGAGGAGAGAGAGAGAAGTTTTTATATATTTTTGCGGTTTTCCCCAAAAATCCAGAAATCTCATAGAAATCCAAATCTCAAAATCATGAGTAACTATATGATAAGTGTCGGCATATGCCCATAATACTGCATGATAACACGAAAATATGAATGCATGAATGTCTAAGTAATGAATGTCATGTCTTATACTTAACATCAGAGAGTGATCACAATATTACATCGGTTTAGTTGTTAACTGATTCTATCAATAAAAGATAATATGATCTAAAGTGTACGTGACATAGCAATTACCGATGATGATGTGTGTGAGCCGGCAAATAAGTGTGCGTGGAATATGCGCATCATCGGTAATGGTGCTGGTGTCCTAACAGGTAAAGGTTATACTGATTATAGCAACATATAAAAGACATGCACCATGATGATTACAGTATGAATGTAAATACAGACGTGCATTATCCGCTTCTCTGCGAGATACGAGTACAACTACCACTATGTGAGTCGAACCTAAACCAGTGTCCATCTAACATCCTAAGGAACTAAACCTAATAGACTAGTCAGTAAGAAACTAGAGTCTACCTAAGGTCCGAATCAATATCTCTAATAGTCGGCGATCCCGCCTCAACAGCGTCACGTACGTAGTACGGCTTCCTCGAATCAAGAGTGCGGATCAATCATCAAATCTAAGCCTCGTACGGTAAAATCCATCGTACGGCATCCCAATGTCGGGGTACGGTCAAATATCTCCTAGGTGTCTCCTCATTCGTATAATGTCATATGTATCATATTGTGATTAAGTCATACTCATATGATATCGGCATCAGGTCACACCAATATAATGTCGAAATCAAGTTATACATATATCATATCGTAATCAGTCACAAGTTACAGTCCGAGTACTATTCTAGCGTCCCATGTACATCAATATCACCACCACTCTTTGTAATTTATATATTCAAGTTCATTATCTCATTCCCTAATGATCCGCTAACACTTTATTACGACTGTATAGTCAAAAATCACGGCATCAAGCCCAGTTATACTGTTTCATCATACCTCGGATATCATATCACATCACTGAATCACCTATATGTGTTGTATATATATGTATATACCTATACCTAGTTCTATATATATACACATACACATACCCCATGTCGATTTTCAGTGTGTGCGCGGGTGTGTTTCTATCTGAAACCTACGAACCTCTTCCAAGGTACTCATCCTCTGATATAGTTTTCCTAAATCGGTCTAGTCCAGCCTAGGGTCAATACTAGGGTCCTACTAGGGTCACGTCTGGTTTCCTAATGTCAATAAGTACTATTCATATTCTACGTTGCGGGGGTGCTAAACGCCATCCACCCGACTTCCCCCCGTAGATATGCATCTACTCACCTGGTTCATGTCTGCCGAAGACAGTGTCGCCATCCTCCTCTTCATCGCCCGCAGTCCACGTGAGGGTACCTAGACGCAAACATATAAATAGCATCGTAAACCGAATCACATACAAAAGTCAAACGATACGAAGAGCAAGCACAGGTTAAAACCTATGTCCCGTCCACGCAAAAGAACCAAATACCGCTCGATATCGGCGTACAAACTCCGATAGATCGAGATAACATCATCAAACAACTTGTAGTTTTAAAACACATTACTTATATTGCAAAACATGATCAAATTCATCGAAACACTAAAATCGATCAAATCGTCCGTTTTCGAAAAACCCGAAAATGCCAATTTACCGTTTTTCATCGAAACTTGACATTTAAATGAAACCAATGGTCATAAAACTCATTAAATAGCATTACTAGACTATACAAACCATTACTATATTTTTATTACATAATTTTGCATTTATTTGAAATTTCTAGTTTGCAACTTTTAACAATTTTAACATTTTCCAAACAAAATACCACAATTCCACCTCAAAACATGATTTTGCATAAATTAATCACTTAAACCACAATTTATGATGATAATGATGTAATGAAACTATAATTATATTTTTAATCACATTTATTTAGAAATTCTTAAAATCTAGTTTACAAAATAATAGCATTTTATTACTATTTTTCCAATTATCAAAATAATCTAGTGATCAAACTAAGTTTTTCATTCAATTAATATGATAATATTCTCACTAAAATTACCATCTAATGATAACACCCTTAATAAGAATTTTATTTTACCCACAACACATTTTAGAAAAAATCTAGTTAGCTAAATAGTTTAAATTAAACAATTTCGATCAACAATTTATTATACCACCACCATGCAAGAATTTTCCACTCTAAAAGATGTTAAACTAGCTATTATAACCCTAATTAATTAACAAAAACCACCTCTTGAATTTTCAAACCCTAACTTGAATTTTAGAATTTGCAACAAGAATTAATCTAATTAATCTAATTATGCTTTAAAAGAAATATCTAATAGAAATAAAACAAAAGAGAAGGATTTATACCTCCACAACCTCATGTCCAAACTTGAAAATGAGCCTCAAAAATACATGCTTTCCCACTCCAAAATCCATGTAGAGAAGAGTAGAGAATAAAGGGTATGAAATAATTAGGTTTTTGTGGAATTTAAATTGGATTTTTGTAGTATTTTTGATGATTTTTGAATAAAAATGAGGTGGAAAATGGGGGGGCAGCCATGGTGATGGGGAGGCCGGCCACAATAAGGGGAAGAGGGAGAAACACATGAGAAATGGTGTAGAAACTTCTCCAAAATGTCATCATCTTAATGTCTTTTCATGCTTTATTCATTTTCTTTTAATTCTTTTCTAAAATAACTCAAGAAAGATCTAGAAACAAGGAAAAATTTGCAAATAAATTTTGCATGATACACACTAAATTCTAATATGCCATGTTTCATTTTTACAAATTAAAACCATTTAAATTTGTAATTTACACTAATTTAGTGTAAAAATAAAGCTTATGTTAATATTTAAAATAATTAATTTAGGAAAAATATTTTATTAAACCAAAAATTTATAAGTGGCTAAATAAACACTATTTACTAGTAATTTCATAATTAAAATAGATATTTTTAAATTTATAGTGAAAAACAATCACGGTTTGGTTTTACGAAAAATACATTTTACTTTACCGAAAATCCTAAAATTCACTTAAACACTTTTATTCATTTAATTATTTATTTAATTATTTTTAAAATGTTACAAGGGTGGAGCTTACTTACTCATGGACATGCATGGTGAAAGACCTTTCAGGCCAATAAACGGTCGCTTCCTAAAGAAATACTATGCCTAACGAGTCACGGCCTAGGTCAACGATAGATGACGACGCCTATGTCCGCTCGCTGTCTTCCTAAGCCCAAACTCTGTAAGTAGTAGCTGGCTTCCTTAACAATGGACCGAAACGTCCTTAAACTAAAAACGGACCGAAATGTCCTAAAACTAACAATAGACTACTATGTCCTAAAACTGGCGTCACACCGAAACGTCCTTAAACTAACGATGGACCATTATGTCCTAAAACTAGCTGTTGACCGAGACATCGATAAACTACTGTGGACTGCAGCATCCCAAGGCTGACACAAAAAAAAGGAAAAGAATAAAAAAAAGAGAAGAAAGAAAAATAAAACGGTATGTCCATAAGCAAAATGGGTACGGATGAAAATCCGAAAGGGCTCCGTGAGTAAAAACAGCAGGGCTACCGGCGAGTTTTGTGAAAACCCGAAAGGGCGTAATCTCGTTAAAAGACACCTGCAAGGTCCTCTCGATCTTGTGAGGAGAAACCACCTGCGTGAGATCCTTACGACTCACAAGGGAGCAACACTTGGGGATCCTCACGATTCCTAAGGAGAAATTACACTTGCGAGTTCCTCACGACTCGTAAGGAGAACCCTCTTATGGGACCCTCACGGCTCATAAGATTCAAAAGTCTTAAGCTACAGGGATCTGAACCTGTTCTTAAGCGGCCACCACAACCTCCAATTTTGCCCTACAAGCGGCTCAATGTTGACCCTTGTATACAATCCACGGGCGCGAATAAACATTTCCCTAACAAAGTCCCATCCGTGACTAGGGATATGTCTACACGGTGAACAACCCTTGTAAGTCCTCTTGACTTAGAAGGAGAAAATACTCTTATAAGATCCTTACGACTTACGAGAAGCCATACACTTAGGAGTCCTCATGATTCCTAAGGAGAAAACGCACCTACGAGATCCTCACGACTCGCAGGAAGAAATACCTTTGTAAGATCCTTACGGCTCATGAAGTCAAAAGCCTTAGTCGACAGGATCTTAACCCTGTTCACTAAGACACCTTTGTTCGATATCGACAGAGGCAAATGATGATTCTCTCCTGGTAATATCCCAGTTGTAGTGGTACTGATGCCGAAATCGGTGTCTAATTCCAAGCTTGCAGCGAAAAGACAGCGAGCTAGACATGCATACGAAATAACCGAAATGATGGGGCAACTTGCAAATAAAAATCAGCAAGTAAAAATATATGCATGCAAAATAGCCGAAATGATTGGGCAATTCGCAATAAAAAGCAGCGAGTAAAAAATAAAGCAAATAGCCGAAATGATTGGGCAATTCGCAATAAAAAGCAGCGAGTAAAAAATAAAGCAAATAGCCGAAATGATTGGGCACCGCGAAAAATAACCGAAATGATTGGGCAATCGCGACCTTCATGATATAAAAGCTGAAATCATAGAGCATCGCGGAAAGAAATAAAAGAAAAATGAAATTTATGCCCTATGGGTGATATCATATCAATCCCTGTATACAATCCAGGGGCGCAAACGAAGAAGGAATCACACCTTCCCTCCCCAGGCTCCATCAGAAGAAGAAACTGAATCTCAACGGTTCACAAACAGCCTGGAAATCATCTCAACATTCGTCTCATTACAATAGACGCAACATCAAGTAAAGCGGAACCGCAGCAATTCCCAGTTCCATGACTCGGCGGTGCACAGATGACCGAAAGCCAAACCCCGACTCCGTGAAATGCGGATAAAGTCGACCCTTCCTGGTCATGTGGAACGCGGCTTATGTCAATCCTGATCCCGTGGAAAACGTCCAGAGCGGATCCTGGTCCTCGCAGAACACGGCTATGACCACGTGGGAAGCATCCATAGCGGAGCCTGGTCCTCCCAGAACACGGCTATGATCCCGTGGGAAGCATCCAGAGCAAATTCCTGATAACGTGGAACGCGGCTTATGTCAATCCTGACCCCGTGGGAAACATCCAGAGTGGAGCCTGGTCCTCGCAGAACACGGCTATGACCCCGTAGGAAACATCCAGAGCAAAATTCCTGGTTATGTGGAACGCGGCTTATGTCAATCCTGACCCCGTAGGAAACATCCAGAGCGGAGCCTGGTCCTCGCAGAACACGGCTATGACCCCGTGGGAAGCATCCAGAGCAAAATTCCTGGTCACGTAGAACGCGGCTTATGTCAATCCTGACCCCGTGGGAAACGTCCAGAGCGGATCCTGGTCCTCACAGAACACGGCTATGACCCCGTGGGAAGCATCCAGAGCAAATTCCTGGTTACGTGGAACGCGACTTATGTCAATCCTGGCCCCATGGGAAACATCCAGAACGGAGCCTGTTCCTCGCAGAACATGGCTATGACCCCGTGGGAAGCATCCAGAGCAAAAATTTTGGTCATGTAGAACGTGGCTTATGTCAATCCTGACCCCGTGGGAAACGTCCAGAGCGGATCCTGGTCCTCGCAGAACACGGCTATGACCCCGTGGGAAGCATCCAGAGCGGATCCTGGTCCTCATAGAACACGGCTATGACCCCGTGGGAAGCATCCAGAGCGGAGCCTGGTCCTCACAGAACACGGCTATGACCCCGTGGGAAGCATCCAGAGCAAAATTCCTAGTCACGTATAATGCGTCTTATGTCAATCCTGACCCCGTAGGAAACGTCCAGAGCGGATCCTGGTCCTCGCAGAACACGGCTATGACCCCGTGGGAAGTATCCAGAGCGGAGCCTGGTCCTCACAGAACACGGCTATGACCCCGTGGGAAGCATCCAGAGCAAATTCCTAGTCACATGGAACGCGACTTATATCAATCCTGACCCCGTAGGAAACGTCCGGAGGAGAGCCTGGTCCTCGCAGAACATGGTTATGCCCCGTGGGAAGCATCCAGAGCAAATTCCTGGTCCCATAGAACACGGTTAAAGTCGATCCTGACCTCGTGGGAAACGCCCTGAGCAACTCCTGACTCTGTGAAATACGGATAATGGCAACACCATCAATCACTTACGGGCCGTCTCGACCCGTAAGGAAGAAAACTCTCTTGTAAGATCCTTACAACTTATAAGAGAAAACGCGCTTAGGAATCCTCACGATTCCTAAGGAGAAAATACACCTACGAGATCCTCTCGAATCGTAGGGAGAAAAGTCTTTATGAGACTCTCACGGCTCATGAAGTTGAAAAGTCTTAGGCAGCAAACCTGAACCTGCTTTCTAAGCCATCACCACCTCTCGAAGAATTCAAAACGGAATGCTCACTCTATCATCTGCAGGCTATGCTGACTAAAGTGACATGTTGATAACAAAGAAAAGAAGAATGCAAAGAGATGACACAAGACATTGCGAAAGAAATGTATCTTTTATTCATAAATTTAATTGTGTACAAAACACATCATATGAAAGGATAAAAAATGGATACATTTTATTCAAAATTACAAATGGTACAAAAACGATCATTGAGAGGGAAGTGTTTTCAATAGTCCAATCAGCCGCTCGTGCACTTCCCTCAGCCCCTTTTCTTGGTCAGCTGCCGCAGCCAACTCTGCTTCGACTTGGGCTCGTTGCTGCAAGTAGGACGAAAGTTGCTCTTCGACGGCCCGCTGAGCTGCCCCACGATTCTGTGCATCTCGTTTGATGAGGTTGAGTTTCTGCCTCAGCGTTAGCCCATCGGAAATACATCGTAGAAGACTCTCAAAGATAGTCTTCAACTGCACAGCATTGGCATCAACCTGAGGATGCAATCGAGCAGAGTCGCTTGAAATCTCTTCACACTCCTTATGCTTTAAGGCCGCCTCCTGTTCAAGATGACAAAAGTAGGGAGTGCTCTGCTCAACCCATGCAGCCCGTTGAGAGTTCATAGCCAAGACCTCAGGAGCAGGACGTCCGAATTCGAGCTCATGCAGATAGGCCTCAATTTCCCTGCAGTGATTAACCCAAGACTTAACGATGCCCTTACTATGAAAGTTCACGAGCGTCGCCAGCATAGGATTAACCTCCGCGGCAAAATTTGCAGCGAATGTGGGAGCCTCCACGTCAAGCTCCTCGATATAGTCGCTCAACATGCGCAGACTGTTCACAGTGCCTTTGGAAGATGAACGTCGAGAAAAGGGGCCTGCAGGCATTACGACTCGAGATTCGAACGGAGCTAAAGTTGATATCACCGCTGCAAAACGAATCACAGCCAAATGACGGTTCAAGAAATAGAGGAGGTTCATGAACAATGGAGTTTATTATACCGGCTGCAGCAGGTGGCAAGGCCGGGATTACCAGTGGCACAACTGTTCTTTCGTCTCCTCTTTCGATCTATAGTGCTGCAATCAAAACAAAGAAGAATTAGAAATGATTTGGCTGCCCGTAAAAGAAGAGACATTAGCTGAAGGTTGTACTCACCGGCGCCACTAGATGAGGCAATCTCTGACTGGAAAGAGAAGTGTGGGTGTAGCACCTGATACAGGTGATCAAAAAGGACTCCTGCAAGGATGCAGTAATGCAATGTCAGTACATAAAATATACAACCTGCAATGAAACTGATGGGTCACAAATCCGCACCTTCCAGCATTTGAGATGGTACGAGAGAAGGTAGAGGAGCGGTCACCGTTAAAGTGGCAACTGGAGATGCTTCCTCGGGTGGCACAACCCCAACGCTCATCACACCTGCATTAGAAATAAGAGAAACGCTGTCAAAAAGAAGTTAAAGGGGATTGCAGAATAAAGGGGAAAGCGATGACCCAAAATCTACCTGGTGAGTCACCGGTCGACACCGTGACAAGGGCGTCACTGGAGGCAGCAAATGCTTTACCCTCCTCCATCGGAATGGTCTCGCCACCCGTAGCCTCATCCCCCAATTCCACGAGAATCATCGTGACACTCGCAGCGCCCGGCAACGGCAAGGAGCCGCAAGGGAAAAGAGCAACGATTGGAGCAGTGCTCGACTCTTGAGAAAGAGTGGCTACCTCAGGCTCGGCGACTGTAGCCATCTCACCCACCGCTACCTCGGGCTTGGCGATCGTGGCTATCTCACCTGCCGTTACCTCAGGCTCGGTGGTTGCCGCCACTTCTTCGGCAAGACTCGACCCTGCAAGATAGGATATATGAGAACCTGAAAGTTAAAACTTTGATAAAAGAACCCAATGTCACGTTACCTTGAGTCGGTTTTCCGATTGCTTCCCGAGCCGCACGTGTTGCCTGTCTGTGGGCGGTGGACAAGGTAGCCGGAGCATCCTCTGAAGGAGTAGGGCAGGGGTAACAGTGCGTGAACCCGCACCCGCATCCAAGGTGGCGGTACGCTCCCTTGCCGTGCGCATCCTACGCTTCCTCTCCGCTCGAGGGCAGATCTTCTAAAGGCCTCCTTCAACAGGACATCCTCGTCTGCGCCAATAGTTACCTCTGGAGCCGTTATGGCATCCATCATCGGTTGCTTAAGTGAAGCTTCTTTTGGCAATGCCGGCGGAACTGAAATAGCCGACCCGGAAAGCGTCTCTGCACCGCCCTGTGAAGTCGGTGCCACGCCTGGAATAACCGGAGTAGAGGTAGTTCCTGTAATAAGATGAAAAGGAGGGGTCAGATTACCCATAAGAAACGGGAACGGAGACACGGTGAACCGAAATATACCGATGCTTAAGGATGCTCAAAGTCTTTCCTCTTCCTCAAAAGTCTTGAGAGAAGCTGCGAGAGCTTCTTCGGTGGAAATTCCTGTTAAAGAAAAATGGGTAAAAGTGTCAGTCAAAATATGATGACAAAAATACGTTGCAATGACGAAAGATACAGCTAATGGTTACCTGATTACGCTAGGGTGGCCAGTCCCGCTTCGTAGCTTGCCAATTGCTCAGAAGCTGCAATGCCAGCCGCCAAATCAGTATCATCTGGCGGTATGAATAGACCCTCGTTTATCCCATACTCGCTCAAACCCTCTCCATAAGGAGCGTGAGGCTCCTGGCCGAGTACAACGTCGACAGAAAGGATCGACTTTTTCTTCCTCTTCTGCGAGCGAGCTCCGATCGCAGCTAACACAAGCTTACGCTTGCTAGGCACTGTGGGGCGACGAGTCCCGATGTCTGAACCCATGCCAGAATCGGGGGAGGCTACAATCACCTTTTCTACAGGAGCCCGGGGTATCGGTAGCTCGGGCCTGTCATGCGGAACTTCAATCACCGCAGCTTCTCTTAAGGGAGGCGGGACAATGGTCCATCGCTTTAGAGGGACGTTTCGATCACCAGCAGGGGGTGCACCTTTGCGATCGAGCAGCAGTCGATTCTCTTCCCTGATAACGGCACCCATTGAATGTTAGTACCAGGCCACGTGTACATTAAGGGCCTTCGGAACACAGCTCGGTTCGCTGATAAAGAAGTGAGACCCTGTGTTCAGGTGCATAAAATGATGCAGCGCGCTCCGCATTCCCTCTTCGGTGGCAGCAGGTTCTGCCAAAAAAGCCTCAAGTGGGACGCCCTGATTGTAACTCAGCTGCTGGGTGAAACGATGCGGATTGAATCTCATGAATAATGCCGCATCATTTTGCCTGAATACGAGAAAGCCCGACTTGATGGAGTACAAATGAAGAATCTCTCGGGCTTTCAACACAGAGGCCCCGTCTTTACAGATGTCTTGCAATGGCAGCACCACTTTTGAAGTTTCCTGGCCGATGGTCAAGACTTTGTCGGTGAAAGACATACCATCTCCAACCGTGTGCGGACGAAGAAGCAAGCCCCTAGCTTCCCGCGGTGACGGATTCACGATGGAAGCGTCAACCAGCCGCATTATCCGAGGGAACCTGCATCTGTCGTAAAAAGAAGGTCTTTTGTGGATACCAAAGACCCCAAGCACGTGCAGCTCCATCCATGAAGTGAAGTAATTCATTGAGAAGTTGGCAGGATGCACCCCTGGTTCAGTGGTATCCGCTGCTAAGCTGAGGCCGTGATATAAGTGGGCTATCCCGGTGATCCCGATGGCCACTTGTATTCCGGCAACCATGCTATGCGCGGGGTAGAAGACAGAAGGCCTCATGTAACGAGGGTGCAGAGGAAACGCAAACCAGCTTAACCATAAACTGAGAAACCCAAGAAAGAACGCTTCCTCATCAATGCCTGGAGCGGCGATTTCTGACAGGGGGATGATCGTAACATCGGGAAGAAAGAAACCCTTTTGATCGGTTTCCAGTATTGGCCGACGGTCCAAGCCAAAGCCGAAAGGATCATCAAGTTTAGCAAACTTTTCGCCTTATCGCGACAAAATTTTTGGGTGAAGAAAACGAGCAATGAAGTCTGCAAAGCTGACCCCCCGGCCTCCGGATTCAAGAAAGAGGCTCCCATACATGTTCAACACCTTTATCAGACTTGGGAACTGGTGCTGAATGGCGTTCTCTGGGGTAAGACCCATCACCACTGATTTGGTGGAAAAAAAATATTCATCCGGAGGAAGAATCTCCTCGTAGTGCTCCCCCCTAACTGGTAAACCAGAAACCTCGGCAAATTCTTCCAAGGAAATGGAGACCTCTCTATCCAATAGGAGGAAGGTATGGGTCGGAATGTTCCACTGCTCTAAAACGCCTTGATCAACCATGTGGGAGGTGCAGAATACTGGAATAAGGAAGCATAGACCGCAGGGTATAATCAAAGCTTCAGCAGCTGCGATTTTTTTGCCGATAAGATATATCGGGCCCACTGCAAGTATCCGGTCGGATGAGGGAGAGTTAGCCCGATGTTGTAGGGCTGTCCCCAAGGGCGTGACTCATCCTGACATATGCGCCGCCCTAGGGTGTCCAAAGCCACCGGCGGCTGCACGGGTATTGCGGCAATAGAAGGCCGAAGGAGACCTTCTGAAGTCCAATTTACCTCCTCTACGGTATAATTGATCGGGGGTGCATCGGCATAAGGGATCGCAGAGATAGGCTCTGAAGGCGTCGCACAAGAAAAGCTCCGGCGGCCTCTGATAATTTGATCATACCATTTACCCTATAGGTGAAGATTCTTGTATTCCGGGTCGTGGTCTCTGATCAGCGCAAGAACCTCTCGATCTACAGGCCTCAGGAAATCCGCATTCTGAGCGGATGAAAGGAAATGAAGTGTCGAAAGACATGTCGCCTGTGCGAAAAGGGACAAAAGTCAACTGTCAGTGCTATAATTTAATTTAAATTCTGACACTTGGTACTTTAGAATTTGTACCACACTGCAATGCAGTGGAAAGGGACCAAAGGGGGGCCCACAAACTCTAGATGACAATTCATCATTAATAAAACAGCCTCATCATTTGATGAGGCTGTCATTAAATGAGGAAATTCTCAAGAAAATTCTCATTAAATGAGATATCTCTCGAGCAGAGGAGTAAATCTCCCTTTGAGAGCAGTGCTCTGCGACAAAGTGACACTTGTCAAACTCTGATCATGAAGGAATAAAAATTCCTCAAGAGCCTTACTCTGAAAAAATGATGATGAAAGAATCCATCAGAAAAAAAGAAATTGAAATCAATTTTTATACATGAATTAAAATTCTAAGATCTTCAAGATCCATGAACAAACTCTTAAGAGTTCTTCATGGGTTCAAGAGAGCAAAGCTCTGGTAATGAAACCATAAAAGGGCTTTCTTTAGATCAAAGATCTATGGAGAGCAAGGCTCTGTTAATGGGTAAAACCCTAGAACTTTAAAAAGATTTAATCTTTACCTAAGTTTTGGCAGAGTTTTGACCCTTAAAATTTCTTAAGATGAAGTGCTATGCTCTGTGGGAGAATAAAAATTCTCAGAAAACAAGAAGAAGATGAACAGAATCATCTAAAGGACCAAAGGTCCTATTTATAGGCACTGAGTGCCGTTTCAACTTCTGAGTTGATCTAAGGGCGCAGACGCTGCCACCGCTGCACTCACATGTGGGCCACATGAGCGCAACGGTGGGGGGCATTTGTTTCCCCCAATCAGAGCAAAATTCTGTTTGAAATTCAAATTTCAAAATTGAAGCAACGCTTCAGATGCAGCGCCAAGTGCGCTGCGCCCTAGGCAGCGCACCATATGTGCGCTAGAGCTAGGCACGTTGCGCTCTAAGCAGCTCACCACGTGTCAAACAAGGGTGCGCTAGCGCAGGGTGCGCTGCACTCCGAGCAGCGCACCACGTGTAAGACACAGGTGCGCTAGCGCTAAGAGCGCTGCGCTCTAAGCAGCGCACCACGTGCAAAGCACGGGTGCGCTAGCACTGGAATTAAGAAAAACTCCCCATCGTTAGATCAAAAGATCTAATAATAATGATAAATCATTAATTAATCAGAATTAAGTTCTGTTATGGAAAGATTTTCCAATCTTTTTAAAAGCAAGAAGATTGCCTTCTGTAAAACAGAAGCCCTAGGATCAAAGATCCAATGGTGGGAAAGATCCCCAAATCAATCAGAGAAAGATCTCTTTAACTGATTCAACAAATCATCTTGCCTTATATAAAGGCCCCAAGACTTCAAGTCTTATATAGAGAAACCCCCCCCCCCAAAACTTTGAGAAACTAAAAAGATAAAGAGCAAGCTCTTGCAAGAAGATTTTTCTTCAAGGTAAAAATGAGGATGATGAACACAGAGATGAAATCATCTCATGATCAAGAAAGAAAAATTCATTTCTTTAAAAGATCATAGATCTACAAGACAAAAAGTCTTTCACAAAAGAGATCCAAAGATCTCATCATAAAATAAAAAAAGAATATAATTCTTCTCACAGATCATGGATCTATAAAGGCAAAGCCTTTCATCAAAATAAGAGATTGGAAATATCTCCTGCAAAATAAGAACTGTTGTTCTTAGATCTTGAGACAAAGTCTCTTTTAAAAGAACATAAATTTGTTTTCCAGATCATAAAATTGATCAAATGCGCTTTGCGCCCTTGAACTGCGCTTTGCGCTCTTGAACTGCGCTTCTGCGCTCTCTGGACTGGCGCTCAGCGCCAAATGCGCCACGTGTCAATCACGTATGCGCCAATTGACAACTTGCGCTTTGCATTTCTGAAATAGCGCACTGTGCTCATGGGCTGGCGCTCAGCGCCAAGCGCACCACGTGTCACTCACGTGTACGCCACTAAACTGAAAGCGCAATGCGCTCATGAATTAGCGCTCAGCGCTCATAAACTAGCATCATGCGCTCATCATCTAGCGCCTAGCGCTGAGTGCGACACGTGCCCCTTACATGTGCGCCATGTGGCAGAAGCGCACTGCGCTCTTTGACTGGCGCAAAACGCCTAGCGCGCCACGTGTTGCGCTGACAGAACATAAATTGTTCTTTAATAAGCCCAGAGCTCTGATGAATGCTCAGTATTCAATAAAAGACAAAAACATTGTTAAAAGGACCAAGCCCAAATAAATGTTCAACAGCCCAAAACAAAATGTTAAACATTTATTAGACTTAGCCCAAGATTGGCCATAAGTCATCAACTCATATTAATTGAGCCCATCTGCTCTTAAATATTTTAACAGATCTTAGTCCCAAATTAGACTACAGATCTTTCAACCAACTCACATCGATTCAAGGGTATATCTCTTTACTCCTCTGATATTTGTCGTTGTAATCCTTCAACGTTTTCAGAGAGGTGACAGGTCCCGAAAACCATACGTTTCATGGACTGTGAGGTCCTTAAACTCACGGACTATGATGTCCTTAACCTTGACTGTGAGGTCTTTAAACTCACGGACTATGATGTCCTTAACCTTGACTGTGAGGTCTTTAAACTCACTGACTATGATGTCATTAACCTTGACTGTGAAGTCTTTAAACTTACGGACTATGATGTCCTTAACCTGGACCGAGATGTCCTTAAACTAACATTGGACCGTAATGTCCCTAAACTAATCGACCGCAATGTCCCTAAACTAAACAATAGAGTCCAAATGCTCTTTTGTTGGATCTAGACGATCCTGTTAAGTTGATCTTAGTCTAAAATGAGACTAACGTATCCTTAACTAGCGTTTAAGTTAATCTTAGTCTCAAATGAGACTAATGTATCCTTAAACCCAACCCCCAAACCCAAATCTAAGAAAATACGGATTTGGACTAATCCACACCCTACGGACGACAACATAAATTAGTCTCCGTATACAATCCATGGGCAACCAAAAACAAAACAAACACCCACGACACGAAGTGACCATCTGGAGAAGGAGAAAATGGTTACCGCGATGCGGTAGCGTAATTAACTGCAGGGGCTTACGCCTGCAGGGAAGAGCGTCCCCACGATCAAAAAACCCCTCAACGAGGGGGAATCTGACGAAGTCTGCTACATCGGCCGCATCCGTTTAAGCCTTCGATATACAGTGCCATAAATCAACTTGGCATCTTCGGAGAGGTGGACGGATAGCACTATTTAGCATTTGCCCCGAATTCAGGCAAGACGAACCTGCGCGGTCGCGCCTCCGTGTTTTCGGCGGGGAACAGCTCTATCATTTCAGCTTTTTATATCGCGAAGGTCGCGATTGCCCAATCATTTCGGCTATTTTTCGCGGTGCCCAATCATTTCGGCTATTTGTTTTATTTTTACTCGTTGTTTTTTATTGCGAGTTGCCCGATCATTTCGGCTGTTTTTGTACGCATACATTTTTACTTGCTGCTTTCGTTGCAAGTTGCCCCATCATTTCGGCTATTTCATATGCATTTTTGGCTCGTTGAATTTTATCGCAAGTATGGGATTTAGGATCTGATACTGATTTAGGCATCAGCATTACTACAACTGGGATATTTTCAGGAGCGAATCATCATTTACCTTTGTCAATATCGAACAAAGGTGGCTTAGTAAACAGGGTTAGGATTCTGTCGACTAAGGCTTTTGACTTCATGAGCCGTAAGGGTCTCATAAAGGTATTTCTCCCTATGAGTCGTGAGGATCTCGTAGGTGCGTTTTCTCCTTAAGAATCGTGAGGAGTCTTAAGTGTATGGTATCTTATAAGTCGTAAGAATCTTACACGAGTGTTTTCTCCTTATAAGTCGAGAGGACTTACAAGTGTCTTTTGCCATATGAGCATATCCCCGGTCTCTGGTGGGACTTTGTTAGGGAAATTCTTATTCGCGCCCGTGAATTGTATACAAGGGTCAATATTGAACCGCTTGTAGGGCAAAATTGGAGATTGTGATGGCTTAAGAACAGGTTCAGATCCCTGTAGCTTAAGGCTTTTGAATCCTATGAGCCGTGAGGGCCTTAAAGGGGAATTCTCCTTACGAGTCATGAGGATCTCGTAAGTGTAATTTCTTCTTAGGAATCGTGGGGATCCCTAAGTGTGTTTCTCCTTTGTGAGTCGTAAGGATCTCACGCGGGTAGTTTCTCCTTACAGGGTCGAGAGGACCTTGCAAGTGTCTTTTAACGAGATTACGCCCTTTCGGGTTTTCACAAAACTTGCCGGTAGTCCTGCTATTTTTACTCACGGAGCCCTTTCGGGTTTTCATCCGTGCCTATTTTGCTTATGGACATACATTCTTTGTTTTTGTCAGCCTTGGAATGCTGCGGTCCGTAGTAGTTTATCGACGTTTCGGTCAACAGCCAGTTTTAGGACATGGTGGTCCATCGTTAGTTTAACAACGTTTCGGTCCGTTGCAAGTTTTAGGACATTGAGGTCCGCCATTGCCGTATTTGAGGCGAATTTCTAGTTTACGGACTTTTCGGTCCACGGGGCTTTCTCTATGAATGAGCACGATGCCCCCGGCATGTCCACCTTTTTAGGGGCGTGAGGTTGTGGCGAGTTCACCTTCAAGTTTTCGGATAATGCGAACTTGCCTTATTGGTATTGGTCCTCAGTCCAGCCTTTGAAGATGAAGCAATCTTCGATTGGATGGCTTACTGCTTGGTGGTAAGGGCAGTAATTAGGATTGTTGACATCGCCTGGCTGCAACGGACGTTTTGGATCCGGCAGATTGATGAGTCTGTTGCGCACTGCCAGCTCGAACAGTCTCCTCGTTTTATCCAGGGGAAACGAGTAAGGACATCCCAGTCTCTCCTCGAGGGATGGGCGTGGACGCACGTTGTTTTGGAAAACAACCGGCTTTAAGTTGCCCAGCTATTGTTGAGTATTGGCGACGAAGGTCGCTTTCCCCTTCCCTTTTTCGTTTCGAGATTCCAACTTCGAAGGAGATGGTCTATGACCCATCTGATCCATTTGGGCCAGCTTGTCAATCAAGGCCTGAAAAGTGGTCGGCTTAAAAACATCATGAATTGGGAGATGGTCGCCTGAGGATCAAGAGTACCCACAAACATGCCCACTGCAGGCGCTTCCTCGATGCGCTGCTCGCACTTTGACCATAGATTCCACCATCGTATTGCGTATTGCACCCACGTTTCACCTGGCTTCACCCTGGCATTGATCAATGCCGTTATTGGGGTGCGTTAACTAGCACTCGCAAAGCGCTAGGTGAATAGCAGCTCCATTTCTGCAAAAGTTTTGACGGAGTCATTGGGGACTCCAAATACCACTCAAACGTCGTCTCCGACAAGCTACCAACAAACTGGCGGAGCAGAAGTTTATCATCACCTCCGGTGTTGCCGCACAAGGCTCTGAATTGAGCGACGTGCTGATGCGGATTCCCCGTCCCTTTATATACATGGAATTTAGGGATCGTATATCCCGGCGGGTACCTTATTTGGTTATACCAGCCTGGATAGGGTCGCCCAGTCTTAACGACCTGTCCAGCCGCTTCGTTTGCCTGGTGAGCTCGTATTTGCTGAGCAATGTAATCATCTAGAACGGCTTTGGAGATGGTCTCCTCTTTGGCTGCTGAAAGAGCCTGAGGAGGGTTCGATGTCTCCCCTCTGTCATCTTCAACGATGATCGGGGGGTCTTCAGCTGGAGATTCCGGCTGTAACATCATCCCAGCCATGTCTTGGGAACAAAAGAGCCATTCGTTTTATATTGGCCGCCTGCTCCGCAGCTTCTTTTTCTTTCCTCTCGAGCATTCTTCGGAGGAACTCGGTATCAGTTTCTTGTTCCCGACGCTGCTCCGAGGTCTCTGGATTTTCTTTTGGCCCAGTGAGTGCGGCCATTGCAGTCAGCATCTCCTGAAGTTTCTGCTGCTGTTGTTCCTGAGCCTTCGTTATTGATCGGGTAAGCGGTCGATGACCCGTAGAAGCACGGCTTTCTTCTTTTCTGGAAGCCATATAAACGGTATGTATTATCATGCCCCCGGACTTGGGGCGTTTAGATTCAACGTCCATGCGGTTTACCGCGTTCACAGGGGCTTTCTCTGGCCTCCTTCTCTTGTGGGCAGTTGAAGTCGAGAGGGCCGTTGCAGCGGGCACCCAAACGGATGACATCTTCTGTGATACCACGAAATGGCTCTTTTCTTGCTGAGCTTTAAGCTTCTTTGGCCGGCGAGAGTAGTCCTGGTTAATCACTGATTCCTGGACCTGTCGCCAGACTTTATAAATTTTGGAGGACAGCCGCTGAGGGGGCTGCTCTGGCTTCTTTTCTGTACTAATCTCCATAGGTGGAGGAGATCTCTTCAGCACGACAGTCGGAGAGTTCTTGCGAACCCTTCTAAGTGGTTCAAAGCTGTTCCCAGTTAGAACAGCAGCATTGATTTCCACCATGGGAGCTGGCGGAGTTAGTCCAGAAGGGAGCTGCCTCCATCCTTCCTTACTCGGCGCCAGTGACGACGGCGAGCATGTCGTGTGGATGGGATTGTCTCGGCCATAGGAGTGACTCCCTCATGCCCCCTGTATTGGTCAGAAGTTGTCATTGTCAGCCTATTGAAGACTGATGTCCGCTGAGTGGAGATGGCCAACCTATCAAAGGCAGACTTCCGAGTAGGGGAAGCAACCTTGATGATTTCGCCTGGAACAGGAGCTGAAATAGTCAGTCTTGTGAAGACTGACCCTTTGGCAGGAGAAGCCGCCTCGACGACTTCGGGAGCAGGGATGGCTATCCTTTTTGGTATAACCCTTTCTGGTATCGCGGGCTTCTTCATGGGCCCAACTGAGCTTTGGCCCAGTCTGTCAAAGACTGAGGCGTTGGAGCTGGACGACCCATTGAGAGGGGCCGCAGTAGTGGTAAGTTGATCAAAGACCGACTTCTTTGGGGCTTCCTGCAACGTCAGCAGGGCATTGAAGTTCATGGGTGGGAGCATGGTCCTGAAGAATAGTCCAGTGGTAGCCTAAGTTATTTGCTCCACTGATATCTTGAACAGGGAGGCCGCTTGGGGCCCATAGGTTACACCTCCAGATGAGGTGGAACAGGAGTTGCAGTTACAGTTGGAGCAGTTTGAGGCTATTTCTTTTTCTGCGCAAGAGCAAAACCAAATCTTAGTATCTCAAACCCAAGGGCAACCATATCAAACCGTGATTCGTTCGCGAACATGACACACGAAGTGTGAAGTGGAAAGATGAAAAGGTCCCACCGGGCATGCCAGAATCTGTTCCCCGCCGAAACACGATGACGCGACCGCGCAGGTCCGTCTAGCCTGAATTTCGGGGCAGATGTTAATTGGTGCTATCTGTCCACCTCTCCGAAGATTCCAAATTGATTTATGACACCATGTATCGCAGGTTTAAACGGATGCGGCCAATGTAGCAGACTTCGTAAGATTCCCCCTCATTTGAGGGGTTTTTGATTGTGGGGACGCTCTTCCCTGAAGGTGCAAGACCCTGCAGTTAATTACGCTACCGCATCACGGTAACCACTTTCTCCTTCCCCATATGGTCACTTCGTGTCATGGGCGTTTGTTTTGTTTTTGGTTGCCCGTGGATTGTATACGGAGACTAATTTATGTTGTCGCCCGTAGGGCGTGGATTAGTCCAAATCCGTATCTTCTTATAGGGGGTTGGTTTTAAGGATACGTTAGCCTCATTTGAAACTAAGATCAATTTAAACGATTGTTAAGGATACGTTAGTCCCATTTTAGACTAAGATCAACTTAACGGGATCATTTAGATCCAACAACAGAGAATTTAGGCTTTGTTCTCCGCTGAACATAGAGACAAGACCGCGTAGGTTCGTTTTGCCTGAATTTCGAGGGCAGATGCTATTTGGTGCTATCCGTCCACCTCTCCGAAGATGCCAAGTTGATTTATGACACTATGTATCGAAGGTTTAAACAGATGCGACCGATGTAGCAGACTTCGTCAGATTCCCCCTCGTTGAGGGGTTTTTGATTGTGGGGACGCTCTTCCCTGCAAGCACAAGCCCCTGCAGTTAATTACGCTACCGCATCACGGTAACCACTTTCTCCTTCTCCAGATGGTCACTTCGTGTCGTGGGTGTTTGTTTTGTTTTTGGTTGCCCATGGATTGTATACGGAGACTAATTTATGTGGTCGCCCGTAGGGCGTGGATTAGTCCAAATCCGTATTTTCTTAGATTTGGATTTGGGGTTGGGTTCAAGGATACATTAGTCTCATTTAAGACTAAGATCAACTTAAACGTTAGTTAAGGATACGTTAGTCTAATTTTAGACTAAGATCAACTTAACGGTTTGTTAAGGACATTGTAGGGTGTTTTTCGTCACCCCATTGAGATGGGAATACGCGCGCGCTTGTCAGGCATACTACAGATTCCCCCTGCCTAGGGTAGACGGGGGTTTATTGATTGTGGGGATCCGAATCTCCGGCAGCCGCGGACTATGCTGCCGTTAATTACCCCTCGCCTTTGGAGCGAGGGAACCTCCGATTGACGGGTTAAACTGGTCATGCGAACTCGATGTGCAGTGTACGTGTGTTGTGTTTTGAAGGGGGGTTTTGAATATATCGGGAGCTACGCAGAGTTTTTACGGGGGTCCCGCTACCCGGATAGCGGGCTGGGGGTCAAGGGGGCTAGCAGCCCCCTTACGGGGTGCGGGGCAGCGCCCCGTTAGAAATTTTTTCTAACAGGGACAGTGTCGTGGAGTATGTGTGTATGTAAATATGTATACATATGTACAGATATACGTGTATATATATAAAAAGGGGAAAAGACATCCAAAGGATGCGTGGGGACAGCACCTTGGGCACTGTGCGCCTAGGTGCTGTGCGCTCAGGCGCTAGAGTGCCACGTGTCGGTACGTGGGCGCTCTGCGCTTGAGCGCTGGATGCTGGAGCGCAAGCGCGCCACGTGTTGACACGGGGACGACTTGCGCTCGAGCGCTTGCGCTTGAGCGCAAGCGCGCCACGTGTCGGCACCGGGGCGACTTGCGCTCGAGCGCTTGCACTGGAGCGCAAGCACGCCACGTGTCGGCACGGGGGCGACTTGCGCTCGAGCGCTTGCGCTGGAGCGCAAGCGCGCCACGTGTCGGCACAGGGGAGACTTGCGCTGGAGCGCAAGCGCGCCACATGTCGGCACGCGGGCGCTCTGCGCTTGAGCGCCGGCGAGAAAAAGAGGCTTTTAGCCTAAAAAAAATTTCTCAGAAGAGAAATCAGAGAGGAGTTGGACTCCTGAGTGTGTTTTTTTTTTGGGTTTAGTGAACGATGTTCTTCTCCTCCTCCTCTGTTAGCTGGATCTTGAAGATCAAGAAATATGGGATTTCTAAAAATCTCTTCTTTTTGAGATCTAATGGAAGATCTGAGTTCCCCTTTATGGGTTTTGTGGTGAAAAACTAATTTTTTTTATAAAAAGAAGAGTAAAAATCTTGGTTTAATTCAAGAGAAAAAGGAAGGTTTTGGAACCTTGAAGAAGGAGAAAAGATCTCAGATCTGAAGAAAAATTTGAGAGAGAGAGAAAAAGTTGTTGGGATATTTCATTATCCTTGCCTTTATAGGCTACACAGTTTACACATAGCCCCTTGGGCTTCACAAAATGGCATTTTGCCTATCCCATGGCTCATGTGCCATTTCTTTTTGCACATAAGCCATGGGCTTTACAAAACTTTGGCTTTATGCCTATTTTTCTTACATTTATCTGTAGGGTTCCTAGGCACGCTAGTGAGGTCTCCCAAGCCATCGACCATGGCAATTTCAAAAATTATGGTGCCGAGAAACCCTAAACTACGGATCGATAACTAGATGTCTAGGCGAAAAAGAACTAGTTTACACTTAACTAAGAGATACAGAAATACAACCTTTGTAGATCCGGTCCTCCACCTCCACGGCTCCGAGATGAGGTGCTCTCCGCTGTCCAAATCAAATCCGGGCTCTAGCGTCGGCTTCGTCGGAGAATGGGTAAGCTAGGTCGTCGATGTCCATGCCGAAGATGATCTACGTCGAGGCATCGCTAAATCAAGCTCCGACTTCATCAAGTCAAGAAACTTGTGAAGAAAACACACTCTACTACTTGGCAAGAGGTAGAGGATGAAGAAATAGGAAGTGGGTAGACTTTAGAATTGGATTTCTCACTTGTTTTCATCAATCACCATTGATGAAGCAAGCTTCTTCAATGAAGAAGAAGATGAGGAAGATGAATAATGTTATGATAAGAATTATCCAATAGAAAATAAAATCCATTCTTATCATAATATTAACCTTAGTTTAGTGTAGAGAATGGACCATGGTTAGATATGATGGTTAGGGTTAAGGAAGAGATAAGAATGGTTGACTTGATCAAAGTTTCAAGAAACTTCAACATAAAACAAAATAAGCCACCATCCTTAAATAATTTCCAAAATGAATATATAAATAAATGAATAAGATAATCAAAACCCTAATCATTAAGTAAACCATGGTTTAATCTTTACACTTAACTAAGTTAATATGCATCATCAAACATGATACAAACATGTGCATAAAAGTATATCACATATACAACTTGCACAATCCAAGTGAGAAAATCCATTTAAAGTGAACCATTACTAGTTAATGCAAAGTAATATATCAAATATATAATTATACATTAAATCATTAAATCAACACTTGATTCAATGATCCGGTCATGTCGCACACAACCGACTAGTATACAATGTATCGGCTTATCGAATCAACGCTTGAATCGATAACTAGGTTATATCGCATACAACCATTCGATACATTCATCGCGAGAATAGAATACGGTATCACATACACGCATTATTCTCGGTCCCGCACATATCTCATATGCGCTCCTATTTCGTTTCGCTTGAGCCAGGAAACCTCTGTGTAGGACTCTAAAGACTCGTCAATACGCCGGCAGCAGATGATGATCATATCAAGCATCCACAAGCCGCAAGCGGTCTGCTAAACGTAACGGCCACCCGGGTATTGAGCGATCTAAAGATCGACGAGCAAGCCCGCTCACACTCCAGTGAATCCAACCAGTAACACTACCGTACAGTCCGGTCTGATCGTCTGATATGTCGCATATCTCGCCTAGGGGTGGTAAACGTCAGACCCCAATAGCTCGATAAGTCGTGTCGATATGAGGTCTATAACTGTTCGAGAAACTACTGGTAACACTTACCAGTAAATCTCAGCAACCCTGGCCAGGGATTTCCTGTTATAGCCAATCGAACACAGCGCAACATCAACCCCCTATACCGGGAGAGACGAATCCCCTCCTATCGCTCATCGCCCCCATATGACTCGGGACTGTACCCAAAAACCACCGTTTTGCACGCCCTCTTGGACGTGGTAAGATGGAAATCAAAGCACAGTGGGAACCACACAAGACTCTGTGGCGATCTCGGGTCAACAGACTACTCTGTACCAGTGTCACCAAAGAACTGCCATCTGACGTGAGGTATAATACCATCTGGGAGTTCTCGGCGAGTCCGTCTAGTGTACCCAGTCTCTACTGAGCACCCGTATATCATCTCTGATGTTAAACACCGATGGATATGGGATCATCCATCGCCCATCTGTATGGGTCGAGAAGGTATACGCTAGTCTACTCTGGTATATCGATGCCCCGTCTCGATACACCCACGACTAGGGACTTTGAAGGATGTACTTATGGACTACCATGTCCCCACTAGTATGATCCGCATCATAGTCCAGGTAGTCAAGCACACATCCTAAGGGCTTTACCAACATGTAACAGAGAGACAATCAGTATACACGTTAAGGTAAAGAGTAACCAGATAGCATACTATCATGTCGAGCAAGAAAGTCCTCCCTATATATGTCCCAGCATCCACTACAATATACATCCTATGTACAGTAATGGCCTCTAGGGCATACATATAACTAACAATCTCCCACTTGCACTAGGGCCATCTGTAGCAGTGGTTGCAGTATCTCATACTCAACCATCCCATGAAAGTCTCTCTCTGGGAACAGGCCTTTGTGAGTGGATCCGCTGTGTTGTCCTCTGAATCTACTCTCCTAACCTCGATCTCCCTGGAGATCAACCATCTCCATGATCAAGTGGTACTGCCTTAGAGTATGTCTGGATCACTGATGGGACCTGCGTTCCTTGGCATAAGCCACAACTCCATTGTCTCACAATGGTAGGAACAAAGTTCATCTCATAAACCATTATACATCCAAACAGCCTCTTTGGTAGCATCTTAAGTAGCGATGTATTCAGCCTTTATCGTCTAGTATGTCATGGTATTTAGCTTGGAACTCTTCCAACATACCGTCCCTTTACTGAGGGTAAAGACAATGCCTGTGACTGACTTTCAGTCATTCTTGTCACCCTGAAACCCTTCCAGTGATTCTCCCCAGGATCGATTGATACCGTCTCACTACAACTAGTGAGAATCCTAACATCCATTTAGATCTATCTCATAGATCCAAAATCCAGGATTTAGTGGGTATCACTTTGATCCTATGTGGAGAGTCATTGTGATAAGCGGAGATTGATCGAGCGTAGCATAGGAAACTCCTTCCCTATCAAGAGTATGTCATCCACGTACTCTACGAGGATCGTCACCATACTCCCTACTACCATTTTGTTTATACAAGGTTCATCTACCATTTTGATGATGTCAAACTCTTTGACTACTACATCAAAACAGACGTTCCAACTCCGCGATGCCTGCTTTATCATATAAAACATCTTGCACACGTTTCCGCTGCTCCCACTGTCTACGAAGCCCTCTGGCTGTGTACATATAGACGCACTCTTCTAAAACATCATTTAGAAAAGCAGTCATGACACCCAACCGCCAGATATCGTAGTCATGGTATGTAGCCGTGGCAAGTAGGATCTGGATGGACTTAAGCATAGCTACTTGAAAAAGGTTTCATCATTATCCACACCTGGTCAATGATGCACACTTTTAACAAGTCTAGCTTTGAAAGTCTCAACTTTTCCATATACACCAAGTAATCTTCTCAAGATATACTTGCTCCTTATGGGGATTTAACCCTTCAGATATAGCAGCTAAAGTCCATACTTTGCTGGTGTATAAGGATTCCATCTCAGATCGCTAAACATCCAGCCATTCTTACAGAGTCTTACTCTCGATGGCCTGCTCGAAGCTAGTTGGGTCATCATCTCATGATGCAATCCTCGCTCCCACTGTCATAGAGGAACCGAAGTATCTCTCAGGTGGGTGAGGAACCCTACTAGATCGGCGGAGAGGCTGAGGTTCGTTGGTAACTATCGAATCCTTTTGTTCTTTCAAATCATCAGCTGTAGTTTGTATAGCTGGAACATTTCTAGTTGTACATAACAGATCTTGCCTCGAGCTTGTCCGGATTTTGCTTTTCAGACATAGGCCGGACAACCCCAAATCTTAACTGACTTAAGACATGGGCTCTTCCCATACTATATCTCATATGGAGTGGTAGGCAACTGATTTGATTCAAACCCAATTCAATAGGTATGCAGCTTCTCAAGTGCATAACTCCCAAAAGGAAATAGGTAACTCAGTAGTACTCATCATAGAGCACACCTTATCATATAGGGTGTGATTGCTCCACCCCGATATACCATCGTACAATGGTGTATACGGAGGAGTAATGCCGAGAGAGAATCTCATTCTCCTTTAGAAAAGTCCAGGATTTCCGTGCTCAAGTATTCTCCTCCTTGATCTCATCATAGGACATAATACTTATACCCGTATTTTGGTTCTCTACTTCTAACTTATATTCTGTGAATATCTCAAAAGGTTCGGACTTATGTTTCAACAGGAACGTATGTCTGAATCTTGAGAGATTATCAGAGAATGTAATGAAGTATAAGAACCGGTCTTGGCATGTGTAGACAGGAGACCTTACATACATCATCATGTATCAGTCCCAAGAGTTCACTAACTCTTTCTCTGTTTCCAGTAAACGGAGCTATGGTCATCTTATCTTTGTGACATGACTGGTGAGTTTCACAAGATGTAAATTCAAACTAATTTAAATATACATCTATATGTAACTCTAGCCAGTCGGGTCGCATTGATCTGACCTAATCTACAATACCTCAAGAAGGATTCGTTCATTTCTGAACTCTTCCTCTTGTGTGTGTTCCATATACTAAGAACTGTAGTTTGATTTAGAACAGCAATGCTTTTAGATAACGTGCCTGAACCGATCAACTTTTGATATAGGAAATGTTCAAAACATTATCCAACAATACAAAATTTTATCATTTCTTTACTAATAAAGAGATAGATACGATTTTGTATATCAGGTTCGGTATCTAATAACATTCGTTCAGAATCAATGTATTTGTAATACAGGGTGACAGTGACCGACAGACTTGGCTGCAACACTTGCCCCGTTTTCTGCCTCATGAAACTTATCACCCGTTCTCAGTTCTCTACCTTTCTGTAGCCCTATGTAACAGATTACATATCTGGGATCCTGATCTGGTATCACATACCCAGGACGTAGAGGATACGGAGAAACAGTTCTTTGTAACGAACACACCCGAAGATGATGCATCATCATGCACTCTCTTCGTTTGGGCTGCACGGGAATTCTGGTAATCCCCAATTTCCTGCTCTGTCTTATAACATTTATAAGTTGGAGCGGGACCAACGTTCCCCAGCTCAGTATAACAAGCGGGTTCGGTCAATAATCCGTATTATTATCTTGATTAAGGCGTGATATGGTCGCTACCTGGAGAGAGAGAGAAGAAAACACTCAGCGTGCGCTCTTGCAAGAATAGATTGGTTATTATTTTATCTAATCAGGATGGCTCCCACTGCTTTTTATCAAATCTTCCTTCAAACCCTAAAAGGAAAGACTAGCCGGGATTAATTACACACTACAAGTTCGCCAATCTTTCAGCCAGGCCAGTGTCGGTACTTTGAGGGAGGTCCCCCGTGCTTTCGCACGAACCTAATTAATGTAAACCTCGTTTTCCCAGAGGCGTAACCCCGTTGACACCTTTCTAGACACCTACTTGATCGGCTAATTGTAATGTATAAAACTCTCCCAGGGGTAACACTTACTCGCAGCGGGTATCGGGATCCAACTATCTCATAGAAGGTATGCAATCTCATTGCAAATTTCAACACTTGAAATTCCCGATAATATTTTGCCCCTGGCGTCCTATGACCTTGACGCAGGCCAACAAACCATAGTCCGCTAGTCAAGTTCAACCCGTCATTTCCTGATTGAATTAAACCCACCCGCACGACCCTTGACGCAGGCCAACAAAGTCGCATGACTACCCTAATCCAATCACATCATATGCTTATGCAGATAAGCACCAGTTAGCTACCGCACACTACGCCTTGACGCAGGCCAACAAACGTAGCACGAATACTAACTACTACTAATCTGAAATGACGGAGGGCTACGACAGGTTTTTCTGAAAACCTATTGCATAATGAACTTGATATCGTTGTAGAATCAAATGAATTTTGAAATGGAGTGTTTTTGAGGCTTTTCTAGTTTTGCTAAAGGAGTCACTCCCGGTGAAGGGATCGTCGGTCCTTTCCTCGTCGAATGAGGTGCGGGATATATCATATATATCACTGTGCAAAGCAAAAACTCTTAAAAGCAATCAAAAGACAAACCGAGTGTGTAGCATCTGCCAGTTATTGCTAAAGGAGTCACTCCCGGTGAAGGGATCTCGGTCCTTTCCTCATCGAATAAGGTGCAGGATATATCACATATACCGCTGTGCAAAGCAAGAACTGTAGCTACCTGTTTTATTTTGAAATTCGATTCTACAACATCTTAGGTTTCTTTTATTGCATTAATCACATTAATGAAGTCCCATCATTTAAGTACCTAAACATCACAGATAAATACGACGTACACTTATGCCATCCGCATTCGCCTCGATGTCCCCTCGTGCACCGTTAGGTTAGGTAACTAACGGCAGAGCGGGGCAGGGCTAGCGCGGGTGTAAAACATAAGTAACGCCTATATAATATATCATATATACTATATACTGTATCTATCACAGAACATCACATGATCACATCACAGATATCGCAGCAGAAGAAACATATGAAATATTGGATATACTAGGACGTCCGTGTTTTCAATACGAGCCAGTATAAAACACGGATTCCACGGTCGTGATGAATAGCCAAACCCACACCCCTAGACCCCTACGAGAGCGGCAAGCAACCCTACCAATTCTGGAGTTAGGAGACCCGGACTCGACTCCTCGAGTTGGTCTCCCACTGGACTCCAGAACCCGGTTACTTGTGCCCTCCTCCTTGGGTCTATCCTAGTGCGGAAAAGTAAATAATATACAAACGGTGACAACTTCCGCAACCTGGAAGCGCCCCAAATAAAAGAATATTACATACAAGTTTTTACATGAATGAAAATGGAAAAACACTCATCTCACATAAAAACCCCCGGCTATTCGAACACGACGATCCAATATAACATATCCAGCAACACATAACATCACATGTCATCAACGTAAGTAAATATGCGCATCCCAATTGTCGTTGACATATAGCAACGAAACCGGCGATATCACATATTACACTTATGGTCACAGAAAAGAAAGTGTAAAACTACAACAGTTGGAATCCGCAATCTTTTCAGACATCGCATGCCTGACCAAATGAATTACTTAGACATCGCATGCCTAACAGTTATAAACCCCGCATTTTAGTCTCATTATCGAAAACACTTTTCAATATCGAGTCGGGTAATTCAACAAGATTCCCGACATCCTGATCGAATACTCGTCGCAAACTTTAGTAGACGGCCGCACCCCCGATACCGTCGACGAAGTGCACCAAGGCGGAACACCGCTGCCGCGAGCACCCGAACGGATGCTTTCGGCGACGGGGTTCTCCTACAGTCACTTGGTCGGGGCTATGGAGTGAAGCTGTCTATTAAGTTTATCCGGCGAGTATCCGCGTACGCTACGTGATTGCGACGAACTTTTGATCACATCAAAATTCCGTGGCAACCGATCAAGTGAGACTAAACCGCTAGATTTATAACATTCATTCAGTTATCACATAACTTCTTGTGAATTCCAATTATTGTATCCCATTCCAGATAATTTAGAAAATGTTAAACTTTCCGATTGAACATTCGAACACCCAAGTTTTCCCGATACAGATCAACACATGAAATAAGTCTAACAACATTCCGTTCGTACCTCAGTACCAACGGTCCAGCCGTAGAAGGGTCAAGCCAACGCCTCACATGTGGCACGCCGTACTGCCCCAAACCCGAAAGTTCAAAGGGCAGTTCAAGACGGTCACATAATCGAGTTAAGGTTTGTTGTCTTCTAGAGGGACCATCGCGTTACTTGCACTACTTAGAACGTCGTTAAACTACGGAAAAATCCAACACTTGGAAATTTCCCGACAGGGGTAAAATTGGGTATTTATATCCGGTCGAACTTTTTAACATATTCTAAAAATTTATCCGGAAAGCCACACAGACAAAATTTGATACTCCGATCGAAACACCAAATCCCCAAAAAACACAGCAGAAAAATTCAACTCTTGAATTAATATTAAAAATTCCCAGAAAACTCAGCTCTTTGAACTAGGAATTACTGTGCAAAGGAACAGGGATGACGTCATCAAGTGGCCGCTGATCAGCCGCAGAAACCATACTTCTGCCGCTGATCCGCCGCGAAATTTACTGTTCACCAGAAACTTTTTGCACCGTAATTCTTATTTTTCCCTGCTGAATTTTTTAGCAATTTTTAATTTGGAAAAACTCACTGTTTTCAAAAAAGGACAGAGAGCATGTTAGAAATGGGTTTTCGGGTTCGTTCGGACTTCAAACTCCGTCTGGACTTCGCCTAAGGCTCTAGCTAGGCTCTGATACCACTGTAGGGTTCCTAGGCACGCTAGTGAGGTCTCCCAAGCCATCGACCATGGCAATTTCAAAAATTATGGTGCCGAGAAACCCTAAACTACGGATCGATAACTAGATGTCTAGGCGAAAAAGAACTAGTTAACACTTAACTAAGAGATACGGAAATACAACCTTTGTAGATCCGGTCCTCCACCTCCACGGCTCCGAGATGAGGTGCTCTCCGCTGTCCAAATCAAATCCGGGCTCTAGCGTCGGCTTCGTCGGAGAATGGGTAAGCTAGGTCGTCGATGTCCATGCCGAAGATGATCTACGTCGAGGCATCGCTAAATCAAGCTCCGACTTCATCAAGTCAAGAAACTTGTGAAGAAAACACACTCTACTACTTGGCAAGAGGTAGAGGATGAAGAAATAGGAAGTGGGTAGACTTTAGAATTGGATTTCTCACTTGTTTTCATCAATCACCATTGATGAAGCAAGCTTCTTCAATGAAGAAGAAGATGAGGAAGATGAATAATGTTATGATAAGAATTATCCAATAGAAAATAAAATCCATTCTTATCATAATATTAACCTTAGTTTAGTGTAGAGAATGGACCATGGTTAGATATGATGGTTAGGGTTAAGGAAGAGATAAGAATGGTTGACTTGATCAAAGTTTCAAGAAACTTCAACATAAAACAAAATAAGCCACCATCCTTAAATAATTTCCAAAATGAATATATAAATAAATGAATAAGATAATCAAAACCCTAATCATTAAGTAAACCATGGTTTAATCTTTACACTTAACTAAGTTAATATGCATCATCAAACATGATACAAACATGTGCATAAAAGTATATCACATATACAACTTGCACAATCCAAGTGAGAAAATCCATTTAAAGTGAACCATTACTAGTTAATGCAAAGTAATATATCAAATATATAATTATACATTAAATCATTAAATCAACACTTGATTCAATGATCCGGTCATGTCGCACACAACCGACTAGTATACAATGTATCGGCTTATCGAATCAACGCTTGAATCGATAACTAGGTTATATCGCATACAACCATTCGATACATTCATCGCGAGAATAGAATACGGTATCACATACACGCATTATTCTCGGTCCCGCACATATCTCATATGCGCTCCTATTTCGTTTCGCTTGAGCCAGGAAACCTCTGTGTAGGACTCTAAAGACTCGTCAATACGCCGGCAGCAGATGATGATCATATCAAGCATCCACAAGCCGCAAGCGGTCTGCTAAACGTAACGGCCACCCGGGTATTGAGCGATCTAAAGATCGACGAGCAAGCCCGCTCACACTCCAGTGAATCCAACCAGTAACACTACCGTACAGTCCGGTCTGATCGTCTGATATGTCGCATATCTCGCCTAGGGGTGGTAAACGTCAGACCCCAATAGCTCGATAAGTCGTGTCGATATGAGGTCTATAACTGTTCGAGAAACTACTGGTAACACTTACCAGTAAATCTCAGCAACCCTGGCCAGGGATTTCCTGTTATAGCCAATCGAACACAGCGCAACATCAACCCCCTATACCGGGAGAGACGAATCCCCTCCTATCGCTCATCGCCTCCATGTGACTCGGGACTGTACCCAAAAACCACCGTTTTGCACGCCCTCTTGGACGTGGTAAGATGGAAATCAAAGCACAGTGGGAACCACACAAGACTCTGTGGCGATCTCGGGTCAACAGACTACTCTGTACCAGTGTCACCAAAGAACTGCCATCTGACGTGAGGTATAATACCATCTGGGAGTTCTCGGCGAGTCTGTCCAGTGTACCCAGTCTTTACTGAGCACCCGTATATCATCTCTGATGTTAAACACCGATGGATATGGGATCATCCATCGCCCATCTGTATGGGTCGAGAAGGTATACGCTAGTCTACTCTGGTATATCGATGCCCCGTCTCGATACACCCACGACTAGGGACTTTGAAGGATGTACTTATGGACTACCATGTCCCCACTAGTATGATCCGCATCATAGTCCAGGTAGTCAAGCACACATCCTAAGGGCTTTACCAACATGTAACAGAGAGACAATCAGTATACACGTTAAGGTAAAGAGTAACCAGATAGCATACTATCATGTCGAGCAAGAAAGTCCTCCCTATATATGTCCCAGCATCCACTACAATATACATCCTATGTACAGTAATGGCCTCTAGGGCATACATATAACTAACATTATCCATAAAATAAAATAAAAGAAATACAACAAAATTATTTATTAAAAAAATTTTATCTTGGAATGGGGGAAGGCCGGTCGCTTCATGTTCGGGCTCGACCCGGGCATGGGCCCACTGGATTTAGGCTTGGGCCCACTTAGCTTGGGGTTGACTTTGATTTTGACTTGGTCAACCGGGGTGTAAATTTTTACCCCAACAGACATGTTAGTCTAATTTTAGACTAAGATCTACTTAACAGGATCATTTAAATCCAACAAAAGAGCATTTGGGCTCTATTGTTTTAGTTTAGGGACTTTGCGGTCAATTACCAGTTTAGGGACATGGTGGTCCAATACCAGTTTAAGGACATAGTGGTCCATGAGTTTAAAGACCTCACAGTCAAGGTTAAGGAAGTCATAGTCCGTGAGTTTAAAGACCTCACAGTCAAGGTTAAGGACATCATAGTCCGTGAGTTTAAAGACCTCACAGTCAAGGTTAAGGACATCATAGTCCGTGAGTTTAAAGACCTCACAGTCAAGGTTAAGGACATCATAGTCCGTGATTTTAAGGACCCCACAGTCCGTGAAATGTTTGGTTGTCGGGACCCATCACCTCTCTGAAGACGTTGAAGAATTATAGCGACATGTATCAGAAGGGTTCAGAGATGTACCCTTGAACCAATTTTGGTTCGGAAATCTGTAGTACAATTTGGGACTAAGATTAATTAATTAAATTATGAGCACATGGGCTCAGTTAAATCTGAATTGAGGACTTATGGCCAGTCTTGGGCTAAGTCCAATCAAGTCAAAATGTTTAACATTTATTTTGGACTGTTAAGCATTTGTTTGGGCTCAGCCCTTTTAATAATGCTGAGCATTAGAGTTCTGACAGTATTTCTGTCTTTCATTGAATGCTGAGCATTCATCATAGCTCTGGGCTTATTAAAGAACAATTTATATTCTGCCCAAGCGCACATAAAAGTATGTAGCGCGCTTGGCACTAGCGCCAGTCAATGAGCGCAGGATGCTATGGTTAAAGCGCCAATGCGCTTAGCGTTTTGCGCCAGATATGAAGCGCTAATGCACTTAGCACTTTGTGCTAAATGAAGAGCGCAGATGCACTTAGCGCTTTGCACTAGATGTGAAGCGCTGATGTGCTTTTAGTTGAAGCGTTGGGGCGTTTAGCGCTGATGCCATATAATGAGCGCAGAGCGCTTTTAGTAATGCAGCGCACACGTGAGGAGCACGTGGCGTGCTTAGCGCTGAGCGCTAGCCAATGAGCGCAATGCGCTGTGTTTGAAGTGCTATTGCACTGCAGCGCTTTGCGCTAGATGAAGAGCACTAAGGCACTTTTAAATCAGGAGCGCTAAGGCTCTTCTTAGCTTAACTTTGCGCTCTGAAGATTATCTTCTTTTTTATAAGAGACTTTGTCTCAAGATTTTAAGAACAAAGTTCTTAGTTTATAGGAGATATTTCAATCTCTTTTGATGAAAGGCTTTGCCTTTATAGATCTGTGATCCTAAGAGAATTGAATAATTCTCCCCCCCTCCCTTATAATGAGATGTTCATAATCTCTTTTGTGAAAGACAATTTGTCTTATAGATCTATGATCTGTGAAGTAAGTACTTCTTTGTTTTATGATGAGATCTTTTTGATCTCTTTATAAAAGACCTTGGTCTTTGTAGATCTATGATCTTTTAAGAAGAGAATTCTTCTTTTTAATTACGAGATGATTTCATTTCTTTATTCATTATCATTCTTTTTACCTTGAAGAAAAATCTTCTTTCTTGAGAGCTTGGCTCTTCTTCTTAAGATTTTTCTCAAAGTTTATGGGGGGTTTCCTCTGTACAAGACTTGAAGTCTTGGGGCCTTTATATAGGGCAAGATGATTTGTTCAATCAGTTAAATAGATTTATTCTCTAATTGTTTTGGGAATTTTCCCACCATCGGATTTTTGATCCAAGAGCTTCTGGTTTACAGAAGATAATTTTCTTGTTTTAACAAGATTGAGAAATCTTTCCTCCTTACAAAATTTGTTCTATATTTCAGTGATTTTCAATCACCATTGGATCATTGATCCAACGGTGTTCCAAATTCAGGGCACAATCTTTTCTGTTTGGAAAGATTCAACAGAATTTCATTCTTGTTAATTGATGATTTAATCATATCCGTTGGATATTTGATCCAACGGTGAGGAACATTTAGTTCCAGCGCTAGCGCTTATGCGCTCTGCCCATGGTGCGCTATTTGGAGCGCAGCGCTCTGCCCATGGTGCGCTTAGCGCTAGCGCACACGTGTTTTGCACGTGGTGCGCTAGTCAAAGTCTTTGACTCTCAGCGCCGGCGCTCTTGGCATTGGTGCTTTATGAAGCGCGGTTTTATTTTGAATTTCAAGACTCGAACAGAGCTTTGCTCTGATTAGGGAAAATATTTGCTCATAACTTTTGATCCCGGATGAATTATGAGGACCATAATATATCAAATCGAAGGATTTTTCGAGACACTTTCAATACTATCAGAATTTAGCTGTTTCTCATTCGGGAGTTTGTCAAAATACAGCACGGAAAATACTGGTTCGCATTTTCTTCCTTAGATTACACGTGCATAGCATATTTGCTCATAACTTTTGATCCCGGATGAATTATGAAGCCCATAATATATCAAATCAAAGGATTTTTTGAGACACTTTCGATACTATTAGAATTTAGCTATTTCTCATTCGGGAGTTTGTCAAAATATAGCCCGGAAAATACCGGTTCACATTTTCTTAAACGTATCGCTGCCATTTGATACCATGGGCTCTTTTGCGCAGAAAATTTTTTTGGCTGTAACAGGCTCTATTGTTTAGTTTAGGGACATTGCAGTCGATTAGTTTAAGGACATTACGGTCCAATGTTAGTTTAAAGACGTCTCGGTCCAGGTTAAGGACATCATAGTCCGTGAGTTTAAAGACCTCACAGTCAAGGTTAGGGATGTCATAGTCTGTGAAATATATATTTCTCGGGACCGGTCACCTCTTTGAAGACTTTGAAAGGTTACAACGATATATATCAGAGGAGTTCAGAGATGTACCCTTGAACCAATTTTGATTAGTAGATCTGTAGTCCAATTTGGAACTAAAATCTGTTTAAAAGATTTATGAGCCTGTAGGCTCAATTAATCTGAATTTGAGGACTTATGGCCAATCTTGGGCTAAGTCCAATCAAGTTAAAATATTTTAACATTTATTTTGGGCTGTTGGAGCCTTTGTTTGGGCTTGGCCCTTTTAACAATGCTTGAATTCTGACAATATTTTGTCTTTTATTGAATGCTGAGCTTTCATCATAGCTCTGTGGCTTATTAAAGAACGATTTATGTACTATGAGCGCACATGTGAGTGACACGTGGTGCGCTTGGTGCTTTGCGCCAGTCAAAAAGCGTAGTGCGCTTCTGCCAAGTAGCACAGACGTGAAGGACACGTGTCGCGCTTGGCGCTAAGCGCCAGATGATGGGCGTATTGCGCCAGTTTATGAGCGCATTGTGCTAGTATTTTAGTGGCGCACATGTAATTGACACATGGTACGCCTGGCGCTGAGCGCCAGCCCATGAGCGCAGTGTGCTATTTTAAGAGCGCAAAGCGACACGTGTCGCGCTCGGCGCTAAGTGCCAGTCTAAGAGTGCAGAAGCGCGGTTCAAGAGCGCAAAGCGCGGTTCCAGAGCGCAAAGCGCATATGATCAATTTTGTGATCCAAAGAGAGACTTTGTCTCAAGATCTGAGAACAACCGTTTCAATCTCTTATATTGATAAAAGGACTTTGCCTTTATGGATCTATGATCCTTAAGAGAATTGAATTATTCTCCTCTCCTTTCTATAATGAGACGTTCATGATCTCTTTAAGAAAGACTTTAGTCTTATAGATCTATGATCTGTGAGAAGTAAGTTCTTCTTTTATTTGATGATAAGATCTTTTGATCTCTTTGTGGAAGACCTTTTGTCTTTGTAGATCTATGATCTTTTTAAAGAAATGAATTCTTCTTTCTTAATCATGAGATGATTTCATCTCTGTGTTCATCATCATCATTTTTACCTTGAAAAAAGATCTTCTTGCAAGAGCTTGCTCTTTGAATTTTCTCAAAGTTTTTTTTAGGGAGGTTTCTCTCTCTTTCTGTATATCTGAGACTTGAAGTCTAGGGGCCTTTTTATAGAGTAGGCTGATTTGTTGAATCAGTTAAAGAGATCTTTCTCTGATTGATTTGGGGATGTTTCCCCACCATTGGATCTTTGATCCTGGGGCTTCTGTTTTACAGAAGGCAATCTTCTTGTTTTTAACAAGATTGGAAAATCTTTCCATACAGAATTTATTCTGTCTTTTGGTAATTTTTATTTACCATTGGATCATTGATCCAACGGTGCTCTGATTTATAGAGCACAATCTTATTATTTGGAAAGATTTTTGAGGAATCTTTCCTTAACAGAATTTAACTCTGATTAATTAATGATTTATCGTTATTATGATCTAACGGTGGGGAACTTTTAGTTCCAGTGTTAGCGCACCCGTGCTCTGCACATGATGCGCTGCTTGAAGGGCAGCGCACATTGCGCTAGCGCACCTGTGTTTGACACGTAGTGCGCTGCTTGGAGCGCAGCGCACCTAGCGCTAGCGCACACGTGGCGTGCTGCTTAGAGCGCAGCGCACCTAGCGCTAGCGCTCACGTGCTTTGCACGTGGTGTGCTGCTTAGGGCGCAGCGCACTTGGCGCTACATCTGAAGCGTTGCTTCATTTCAAAAATTTGAATTTTAAACAGAGCTTTGCTCTGATTGGGGGAAACAATGTGAGAGCAAGACGGTATCACAATACAAATCTACATGTTAAGACAAAGAGCAACCAGATAGCATACTATCATGTCGAGCAAGAAAGTCATCTCTATATATGTCCAAGCATCGATTATAATATACATCATATGTACAATAATGGCCTCTAGGGCATACGCATAACTAACAATCTTCCACTTGCACTAAGGCCAGTTATTGTAGTATCCCATACCCAACATCCCGAAGAGTCTCTCAAATTGTATCTGGGGTATAGCCTTCGTGAGTGGATCCACTGTGTTGTTCTTCGTGTCAACTCTCCTGACCTCGATCTCCCGGTGATCAACTATCTCCCGGATCAAGTGATACCGCTTCAGAATATGCCTGGATCTCTGATGGGACCTGGGTTCATTGGCCAAAGCCACTGCTCCATTGTTATCACAATACAAAGGTATTGGATGCTCGATGGACGGAACCACTCCAAGTTCGTTTATGAACTTCTCCATCCAGACAGTCTCTTTGGCAGCATCGTTGGCAGCGATGTATTCAGCCTCCATTGTCGAGTCTGCCACGGTTTCCTTTTCGGAACTCTTCCAACAAACCGCCCCTCTATTGAGGGTAAAGACAAATCTCGAGACCGACTTAAAGTCGTCCTTATCACTCTGAAAGCTCGAATCGGTAAAGGAATCCACTTGGAGTTCACCGTTACCATACACCAAGAACATCTCTTTAGTCCTTCTCAAGTACTTGAGAATGTTCTTCACAGCTGTCCAGTGACTCTCTCCTGGATCTGCTTGATACCTACTCATTACACTTAGTGAGTATGCTATATCGGGTCTGGTACATAGCATCGCATACATGATAGAGCCTACTGCCGAAGCATAGGGTATCCCTTGCATGCGAGCTCTCTCCAAATCAGTCTTGGGAGACATCTCTTTGGAAAGAGTAAGTCCTGTGATCGTGGGTAAATTCCCATGCTTGGATTCTTCCATACTAAACCTCTTTAGTATGGTATCAATGTACCTGAATTGGGACAATCCCAGTATCCGTTTAGATCTATCTCTATAGATCTTGATCCCCAAGATGTAGGAGGCATCACCTAGATCTTTCATTGAGAATCTATGTGATAAGAAGATCTTGACCGAGTGCAGTATAGGAACATCATTTCCTATCAAGAGTATGTCATCCACGTACAATACGAGGAAGACAACCTTACTTTCTGCCACCTTCTTGTATATATACAAGGTTCATCTACGTTCTTGATGAAGTCAAACTCTTTGACTACAACATCAAAACAGATGTTCCAACTCCGCAATGCCTGCTTTAACCCGTAGATGGATTTAAGCAGTTTGCGCACCTTTCCGCTGCTCCCACTTTCTACGAAGCCCTATGGCTGAGTCATGTACACGCACTCTTCTAAATCACCATTTAGAAAGGCGGTCTTACAGATTTCGTAGTCATGGTATGCAGCGATTGGCAAGTAGGATTCGGATGGACTTAAGCTTAGCTACTGGAGAAAAGGTTTCATCATAATCCACACCTGGTCGTTGATGAAAACCTTTTGCAATAAATTTAGCTTTGAAAGTCTCAACTTTTCCATCTACACCAAGTTTCTTCTTAAAGGTCCATTTGCTCCCAATGGGTTTTACCCCTTCAGGAGCAACTTCCAAAGTCTATACTTTATTGGTGTACATGGATTCCATCTCAGATCGCATTGCATCCAGCCATTTCACAGAGTCACCACTCGTGATGGCCTGCTTGAAGCTAGTTGGGTCATCATCTTCCATGATGCAATTCTCGCTCCCACCATCAATGAGAAACCTATAGTATCTCTCAGATGAATGAGGAACCCTACTAGATCGGCGGAGAGGCTGAGGTTCGTTGGAAACTATCGAATTCTCTGGTTCCACTAAATCTTCAATTGTAGTTTGTTCTGCTGGAACTTCTTCTAGTTCTATCTCTTCGCCACTAATTTCTTTTGCAAGAAATTCATTTTCTAAAAAGATGGCATGTTGAGAAAAAAACACCTTTTGTTGTTCACTGTGGTAGAATAGATATCCATTTGAATGTTTAGGATATCCAACAAACTTACAAAGAACTGATCGTGCCTCGAGTTTGTCCGGATTTTGCCTTTTGACATAGGCCGGACAACCCTATATCTTAACTCGTTTAAGACACGGTCTCTTCCCACTTCATATCTCATATGGTGTGGTAGGTAAAAATTTTGATGGAACTTGATTCAATAGGTATGCTGCTGCTTCAAACGCATAACCCCAAAAGGAAATAGGTAACTCAGCGGTGCTCATCATAGAGCACACCATATTTGATAGGGTGTGATTCCTCCGTTCGAATACACCGTTGTGCTGTGGTGTATACGGAGGAGTAAGCTGAGAGAGAATCGCATTCTCTTTTAGATAGTCCCGGAACTTATTGCTCAAGTATTCTCCTCCTCGATCAAATCGAAGGATTTTAATACTTTTACCTATTTGGTTCTCAACTTCGTGCTTATATTCTTTGAATTTCTCAAAAGCTTCAGACTTGTGTTTCAACAGAAACACATGTCCGTATCTTGAGAGATCGTCAGTGAATGTAATGAAGTACGAGGAACCATCCCTGGCATGTGTAGACATGGGACCGCATACATCACCTTGTATCAGTCCCAAGAGTTCCGTAACTCTTTCTCCGTGTCCAGTAAACGGAGTTTTGGTCATCTTTTCTTTTGAGACATGACTGGCAAGTGTCATAAGATGAAAATTCGAACGGATTCAAATATCCATCCTTATGTAACTTAGCTAGTCGTGTCGCATTGATATGACCTAGTCTACAATGTCACAAGAAGGATTCGTTCATTTCTGAACTCTTCCTCTTATATATGTTTTGTACATTAAGAACTGTGGTTTGATTTAGAACGTATATGCCATTATTTAACGAGCCTGATCCAATCAACTTTTGATTCAGGAATATGTTCATAACATTATCCTGTACCACAAAATTATATCCTTCTTTACTTAATAAAAAAACTGATATAAGATTGCATATCAGGGTCGGTATGTAATAGCATTCGTTCAGAATCAATGTATTACCATTTGGTAATACAAGGTGATATTCGCCAACTGTTTTGGCTGCAACATTTGCACCATTCTTTACTCTTACGGAATGATCACCTATTCCCAGTTCTCTACCTTTCTTTAGCCCATGCAACATATTACATATGTGGGATCCTGATCCGGTATCTAATACTCAGGACGTAGAGTGAACTGAGAAACGGTTCTCGGTAACTAACACACCCGAAGAAGATGCATCAACATGCTTATTCTTCGTTTGGGCTGCGTGGGAATCCGGATATTCCCTTATTTCCTGCTCAGTATTATAACAATTATAAGAAAGAACGGAACGAACATTCCCCTGCTCAGTATAACAAGCGAGTTCGGTCAATACATCCATATTAATATCTTGATTAAGGCCTGACATGATCGCCACCTGGAGAGAGAGAGAGAGAGAGAAGAAAACACTTTAGCGTATACTCTTGCAAGATTAGATTGGTTATTATCTTATCTAATCAGGATGACTCCCACTGTTTTTATCAAATCTTCCTTCAAACCCTAAAAGTAAGACTAGCCGGGATTAATTACACCTTATAAATTCGCCAATCTTTCAGCCAGGCCAGTGTTGGTACTTTGAAGGAGGTTCCCCGTGCTTTCGCATGGACCTAATTAAAATAAACCTCGTTTTCCCAGGGGCGTAACCCCGTTAACACCTTTCTAGACACCTACTTGATCGGCTAATTATGATGTGTAAAACTCTCCCAGGAGTAACTCTTGCTCGCAGTGGGTATCGGGATCCAACTATCTCATAAAAGATATGCAATCTCATTGCAAATTTCAACACTTGAAATTCCCGATAATACTTTTGCCCCTAGTGACTTATGACTTTGACAGAGGTCAACAAACCATAGTGCACTAGTCAAGTCCAACCCGCCATTTCATGATTGAATCAAACCCACCCGCACAACCCTTAACAGAGGTCGACAAGGTCGTACGACTACCATAATCCAATCGCATCACATGCTTTACAGATAAGCGCTAATCGGCTACCGCACACTACGTCTTGACAGAGGTCAACAAACGCAGCACGAATACTAAATAGTACTTATCTGAAATGACGGAGGGTTACGACAGGTTTTTAAAAAACCTTTTGCGTAATGAACTTAATATCGTTGTAGAAACAAGTGATTTTGAAAAGGAGTGTTTTTTAGGGTTTTACTAGTTTCGCTAAAGAGGTCACTCTCGGTGAAGGGATCTTGGCTCTTTCCTTATCGAATAAGGTGCAGGATATTTCACAAATACCACTATGCAAAGCAAGAACTATAAAAGCAATCAAAAACAAAACCGAGTGAGTTTTAGGATCTGCTAGTTTCGCTAAAAAGGTCACTCCCGGTGAAGGGATCTCGGCTCTTTCCTTATCGAATAAGGTGCTGGATATTCTACTAGGAATACCGCTATGCAAAGCAAAAACTAGAGCTGCCCTTTTTGAAAATTTGATTCTGCAACATCTTTTAAATTTCTTTTTTTCATTAATCTCATTAATGAAGTCCCATCAATTATGCTTTCTAAGCATCACAGAAGAAACGAAAATACAACGTACGCTTATGCCATCCGCATTCGCCACAATGTCCCGTTATGCACTGTTAGGTTACTTAACTGACGGCATAGCGAGGCGTGACTAGCGCGGGTGCAAAACGTTTATTATATATCATATATATAATAATAAAGCATTCGTCTCAAACATATAAAGTGATCACATCATAGAATATCAGCAGCAGAAGATAACATATGAAATATTAGATATACTAGGAATTCCGTGTTTTAAATTAAATCAGTATAAAACACGGATTCCACAGTCGCAATGAATAGCCAAACCCACATCCTTAGACCCCTACGAGAGCGGCAAGCAACCCTACCAATTCTAGAGTTTGGAGACCCGGTCTCGACTCCTCGAGATGGTCTCCCACTGGACTCTAGAACCCGGTTATTTGTACTCCCCTCATTGAGTCTATCCTAATGCGGAAAAGTAAATAATATACATCGATGGTGACAACATTCTCAACCCGAAAGTGCCCCAATAAAAGAATATTACATACAATGAATTTTACATGAATGAAAATAAAAAAAACTCTCATCTCACATAGAACCCCCGGCTATTCAAAACATGACGATCCAATATAATATATCACAGCAACACATAATATCACATGTTATCAACGTAAGTAAATATGCGTATCCCAATTGTCATTAACATATAGCACCGAAACCAGTGATACACCACATATTACACTTACGGTCGCAGAAAAGAAAATGTCAAACTACAACATTTGGAATCCACAATCACCTTAGACATTATAAACCCGAAATATCACATACCTCGGATTTTATGCCTAACAATATTAATTCTAAATATTGTATCACATTCCAAAAAAAGCTAAATGATGTTAAACATTCTGATCGAATCAACAAACACCCAAAATTTTCTAAAGAGCTCAACACTTGAGCGTGGTTTAAAAATACTCAGTACATGCCACAGTAATTATGGACCAACCGTAAAAGGGTCAACCCTTGCCTCACCTATGGCGCCGCGGAACTACCGCAAACCCTAGGGTTTAGCGGCAGTTCTTACGGTCACAGAATCGAGTTAGGCTTTCGTTTTTCTAGAGGATCCATCGCATTACTTGCATAATTTTTGCATGTTCTTTAACTTGGAAAAAATCCAACTCTTGGAAAATTTTCCGGCGAGGGTTAAAGTGGGTATTTGATATTCGTTCAAACTTTTTAACACCGTCTAAATAACCCGAAAACATGTTAGAATTACGACTGCGAAACACTCCGAATTGCCTTTATAGAAAATTAACATCTCATGCAATTTCAGGAAAAAAACAAGCACACCTGAAACACCAGAACCCAAAGACTGGAACACCAAAAAATTTTGAAGCCAAAACTCCACTTCCAAATCGGCCTGCTCGGAATTTATCTGCGTGTGGCCGAACAAAATCCGACCATATTGCTTCAAATTTCTTTGGTGTTTATTTTATATCACATACAACATTCTGCAGTTGCTTAAAATTTTTAGAGCCCATTTAAAATTCGACAGAAACTAGATTTCGTTGTTTCAAGTTTCGGAGTAGTTTCGGTTTCATAATCTAACAAATATCGTCTAATTCTCTAACTTGGCTCTGAAACCACTGTAGGGTTAGCTAGCACGGCAGCAAGGTTTCGGGAGGTATCGTCCATGCCATTTTCAAAAAATTGCCATGCTACTTAACCCTAACCCTAGAATTTTAACTTGAGAATTAGACAATAGCATATGTAAATAACTTTACAACTAAGTGAATAAGGAATACAACCTTTGTAGACCGGTCCTTCACTTCAATAGCTCCAAGTAGCGGTCCCTTCGCTGCGAGTAATGATCTCCCGAACTCTTGAGAGGCTCCACAAGGTGAAAGATGCAAACTTACTTGAATTCTTCAAAACCGAAGATGATCTACGTCGAGGAGACACCGACTCAAGCTATCTCTTCACTAATATGGAATTAGTGAAGCAAACACCCTAAAATAAATGGCTAGTTTAATAGAGGATGGTGAAGTAGGAATTTTGCTCACTTTAGAATTTATTTTCTCACTATTTTTCTTCACTTCATCAAGAAGCAAGAGAGCTAGAAGGAGATGAAGAAGAAGATGAAGTAGTGAATGAATAAATGTGAGGTTAGAAATGCAACCATGGGTGAGTTCATATCATATACTAACCCGTGTAGAAAATAAACCATGGCTAAGTGATAATGGTTAGGTTAATAAATATGTTAGGTAAAATAAAATTAGTGGACTAACTCAATGGTTCTACAGGCTTCCATCCAAGCTCAACCATGACTAATTTCCAAATAATTTTGAAATACTTATATAAATAAAAACCCATACATTATCAATAGCATGGTGTAAGTCTCATACATCTATGTTGCATGTATAACCTAGCATGCCACAATAATATATATCACATATACATTATTTGTGCACAAAAGAAAATAATACAATTAACATATGTGTGTGTGTGTGTGTCATAAGTGAAAAAAGTAAATACTTAAGTGAGCAAATATTAGTTAATGTATTTTAATATATCAAATATATAATTATACATTAAATTATTAAATCAACACTTGATTTAATAATCCGGCTATATCACATATAACCGACTAATATCATATATATCATTTTATCGAATCAACATTTTATCTGATAATCCGGCTATATCACATATAACCGGCCGATATCACATATCGCGAGAATATAATACGGTATCACATACACGTATTAATCTCGGTTCCGCACATATCGCATATGTGCTCCTACTTCGTTTTGCCTGAGCCAGTAAATCTCTGTGTAGGACTCTAAAGACTCGTTAATACGCCGGAAGTAGTGATGATCATATCAATCACCCACAAGCCGTCAGCGGTACCAGCTGGACGTAACGGCTACCTGGGTATTGAGCGATCAGAAGATCAACAAGCAAGCCCGCTCTAACTCCTGTAAAGTCTGTCAGTAACACTACCGTACAGTCCGGTCTCTTCGTCTGATATGTCGCATATCCAGTTTATGGGTGGTAAACGTCAGACCCCAGTAACCGATAAGTCGTGCTGATGTGAGGCTCATAACGGGTAGAAAAACTACTGATAACACTTACCAGTAGATCTCCATATCAGTCCCGGCCATAGACTTCCTGTTATAGCCAATCGAGCACAGTGCAATATCAACCCCCAATACCGGGAGAAACGAAACCCCTCCTATCGCTCATTGCCTTCATGTGATTCGGGACTGTACCCAAAAGCCATCGTTTTGCACGTTCTCTTGAACGTGGTAAGGTGGAAATCAAAACACAGTGGGAATCACCCAAGACTCTATGACGATCTCGGCTCTACAGACTAAGCTGTACCAGTGTTACCAGAGAACTGCTATCTAACGATAGGTATAATACCAACTAGGAGTTCTCGGCAAATCCGTTCAGTGTACCCAGTCTCTACTGAGCACCCGTATACAATCTTTGATGTCAAACACCAATGGATGCGGGATCATCCATCGTCCATTATATGGGTCAAGAAGCGTATACGCTAGTCTATTCTGGAATATCGATGCCCTCTCTCGATACACTCTCGACTAGGAACAATTAAAAGATGTATTTGTGGACTACCCTGGCTCCACTGGTATAATCTCCATCATAGTCCTAGTAGTCAAGTACACATCTTAAGGGCTTTATCAACATGTGAGAGCAAGACAGTATCATAATACAAATCTACATGTTAAGATAAAGAGTAACCATATAGTATCCACTATAATATACATCATATGTACAATAACGGCCTCTAGGGTATACACATAACTAACAAGAACATAATTATTAATGATAACAAATAACTTTAATCATTTTCATTAATTTCCAACATTAAGAACATGGTAGTTGAAATCAATAAACATAATTAAAAAGTTTAAATAAAAAGAATGATGATGTGACATTGTTGAAGACAGGGATATGATAATACTATTTCTCTAATCTCAATCTCATTAAAACCAATTTGCTAGAATCAAATAATACAGGAAATGGTTGTATATTTGTGGGACCCAGTGGATGATATCAGGGGAACATTTCGATCTCAGACTTGTCAAATCAATAACGACCTCTAAATAATATGTATCCATGCTTTATATTCCTTTTCCTTTATGCATTGATAATCCTTGTCTTTATATTATAATAATAGGACTCCATCATATTACGTGCAAGTATATATCTGCGCCCTTAAATTTTATCATATAGACACTAATTAGAATTTTAATTGAGAAATAATACATGCATGTTGCCAAGATTAGAACCAAATCCATGTGGGCTAAGCAAGACTAACGGGCATCTAGAGCTCTGGATTCTCTGTACTGATAAAATATAGCGATGCAGAGTTACGCTTGGAATTCACTTTAGAATAACGGGCAACTGATTTTCTTCTTGTTATTAGATTGGAGTTAACTAATGTACCTCCTGATGTATCAATTCAAGAAGCGAAAATTTTCCTAGCCACTTTGACGAGTGGATATGCGATATAGGCACAACAACCGGATTCTTTCATCAGTGGTCCAAATCCAATAGGTGGGTTATTATTTAGGATATATCTATATCTCTCATTACCTGCATTTATGATGATACATAGAAGGCCTTTTCAGTTAGATAATTGTAGTACCATTATACCTATTTTGAAAATGATAATAGGAGAAGTGTTAATCTCAAATTAAATTCCAATTTCAATTAACTGTCGGTTCTAACTAATCTCTTTATGCAGATGTATTCACAAGGGATCCTTATCTACTAATTTACATCTTTATCAAAAATTAGAACTCCGCTAGATTTAGGCGCGAATCATTATATAGCATAAATGATTTGTAAAATGTTTGAGCGGTTGTCATTTTGAGGGACCCTCTTTTCTTTTATGAAAATATTATTGATAAAGAAGATTACTTGAAACTATTTTCTTCTCTCTTTCATATGTAATTGGAAGCACATCTTCAAAAAAAAATTTACTGAATAATGCCTAGTGTAACATTCTATAGAATCAAAACGTCATCAATTGATCCTGTTGTTATGGAAAATGATGGATTACATCATATCATCGAAGAAAATATCGATAAGTCATGTGGATCATGTTATACTCATGTTATACTCATGATACTAGCTGAATAATGGGAACAGGAGAACATCCCACACTTAGAGAAAAAAAAGGGGGGTGAAAAGAAATAAAAATTCGGCATATTATCCACCTTAATTAACCAATCCATTCTTCACTCTATCCTTGCTCTCTATAAATACCCAACCCCTTTTCCCTCAATAGACACACAAGCGCTCTCTCTCTCTCTCTCTCTCTCTCTCTCACACACACACACACACACACAAACCAAGTGAGAATGAAGGATACATCTCAAAAGTCCTTCACTCGAAAATGCGCAAGCTTGGTGAAGGAGCAAAGAGCAAGGTTCTATATCATGCGCCGATGTGTCACCATGCTCATATGTTGGAAAGATTATCCTTAGACTAATTATTGTTCATGATTTTCTCCTTGCTTTACTTCTCTTCTTTCTTTTTTCCTTTGAGATGAGTCTTGGTTGCCATCCAAGATTAATGAAGGAAGAAGAACCATGAGTTTAATTTGGTGGAAGTTTGTTATGTGTACACACGATAACTACGTCTTGGTTGTAGCTTTGAGAATGCTATTTGGATTTTGTATTTCTAATTTAAGTGAATGATCTCATGAATGAAAAGTAGAAAATTGTGAATGAGGAAATTTGCTGGATTTGAATATGGTAAGGCAATGGTCTTAAGGTGTAGACAATTTTTTGGAATTAATAATGAATTTTTGAAAACAAAATTAACAAAATGGTGTTGGGAAAAAAATATTTAGTAATTTGGTGTTGGTGGTATGTTTATGGCAGATTAGCTGGAGATAACCAAAACCGCGCTTTTAAAATACGGTTTTCAAAAGAGGAGATGAGGAGAAAGGTCACGACCAAAACTACAATTTTAATGTGCGGTTTTTTAAGAGTCAACATTGAAGGAGATGGGGAGAGCGAGGAGGGAAAGGCTGAAGGCGAGGTTGTAGGCCACAGGATGAGGAGGGAAAGGCTGAAGATGATGAAAAGGCGAGGGAAGATGGATCACACAGAGGAGAGGGAGGCGGAGAAGGAGACGGGCTTGTCGGTGTAGAGGAAGATGACAATGAAGACGACGGCGGCAGTGGAGATGAGGGAGATGACGAAGAGGATGGCGAGGTAAAGGAGCTGGTAGAAGAGGAGACGGAGGAGCTCGATGGAGGAGAGGCCGGTGATGCAGCGGAGGGTGGTATGAGGACGGCGAAGGGGACAATAGAAGAAGTTAATTTCACTAAGAAGATAATTTCAATATGGTACTAAATTAAAGTGCGGTTTTATTTACACCCACTATCCACACTAACTACCTCCACTAGTACCATATTAGTAAATATATTTTTTACTACACTATTCTGCTGTCATTTTTTTAAAAATCCGTTAATTCACAAAATTTGCCGGGGTAAGTCAGTTAGAACCGTTTGAAAGAATTGGAATTCGTTGGGTAATTTTATTTTTAGTGTTAGTTAATTGGAATTGGTACCAAAACTTCAAATTTTTGGTGTTTGTCATGGATGTTACTAAAACTAGAACTAATGAGTGAAAAGTTTCAATTTTTAGTTCTATCGTATAAAAACTTCTATTTTAGCCTGATAATTAGCCACCTAATTGAGTGGAACAAACTTTTTAAAATGGAACTATAATAAAATATTGTTTTCCCTCTCTTTCCCACATCCCCTTCTCGGTCCTCCATCCATCACTTTATCTTTCTTTCTCCATCAATTTTCGTACTTGATGATGCTTTATATTGGCGATCTCCCAGATCGGGACACGTGGCAGATGACGTGTCCCAAAGCTCAGAAGAAGGGGCCCACAGGGGCCGACCAGGTCATACTCGACCTGCAAGCACAAGCTGGCTCTCCTCAGAGCCCCTGCAAATTGGTCTCCTCGGTCTCTCAGTTCGTCCCGAACTACCACAGGACCAAGATGCCTCGGCCCTCCCGCTCGTTCCCGAGCTCTCCCGCCGAGGCCATCTTCCTCGGTCCCTCCGACCGACCAACTCCACCACTCGCAGGCGTAACCGCCACTCCGCAAATCTTGCCATGCACGGATTCTCGGCCGGCAACATCCCACGTTCCACGCCATCACGATCCCCATTAATGGGCAATCCGCTTATTATGCGGGCGTGACGTCGGGAGCGTAACTGCCGGCGAGATTCTCACGCCTGCTACTGCGTGCTGCCGCCACTATATAAACCCCCATCACAGAGGGGTCAAGTAAACTTTTTTCACCCCACTAAGCCATTACTCTGCTCGGATCTTGTGCTAACTTGATCGTCGGAGGGTCCTCGGTGGTACCAAACCATCCCGGGACTTTCTTGCAGGTACTCGGCGCAAACGCCTCAAAACCCATTGAGACCCACACGCAACAGAAGATCACCTCCAAGATCCACCGGGAGATCGACGGAAGACAGTATCTGACGGAGACCCGAAAAGGACCTCCATCAATTGGCGCCGTCTGTGAGAACTAAAACTCCATAAAAACAAAAGTTGGCCTTCCAATCTCCATCCATATGGCATGCGATCACCATGAAGATCCAGGTACCAGCCGCCGCCTCCCCCTCACCGGAGGTGCGGATGAACCTCCTCCGGCGACCGTCATCAACGTCCTCGCTGGCCAAATAGACCGATTACAGTCCATCGTGGAGGCGCTCATCCGCGTCCAGACGGCTAGGCCAGGGCCTCAGATCGCCGCTCCTCCGCCTCCAGAAGACTCTGCCCTCGTCGGCACGGCTGACCACCGGCAAGCTACGTCCCATGGCCACAGATCTCACTGGCCAATACTCTCTAAGGCCCGCTGGGCGCCCCACAGCTCCACACCAAGATCCGCCGCCAAAGCGCCTCGCCTCAAGCCTCCTAGTGACCCTCACCCCCCTGAGGAGATGTCGGTCACCTTGCCTGTCCCTAGGAATGACCGACACCCCCTCCCTCGACGGGGTCGCACAGAAGGGGCTCGCCACGGCGGCTCGAGGGCCACCACGCCCGGAGATCTAAGGAATCTCATCAAGAGGAACCGGGGCCGCGCCCAGACGCAGATCTCCCACAGCAGAGGCCAGGGATCACAAGGCGCCGAATCCTCGGGGTACCACGGTCGACTCAACGCCCTCGAGAAGAAGATCGAGGGCATACGCCAAGAAGGTCACCTCTCGGGTGACGGGGCTAAGTACGCCACCGACTAGCTCACCAAACCATTTACCGAGGGACTGCTAGCTGTTCACGTCTCCTCGCGCAACAAGCCCCCGAAGGTCTCTCTGTTCGACGGGAAAACCGACCCGAAAGACCATTTGGATGCTTTCACCGTGGGGATAAGCTTCCAGGACCATTCCGACGCTGCCCACCGCAGAGCCTTCCCAGCCACCCTCATCCGCTCTGGTCGGGACTGGTTCCAAGGACTCGAGCCTCGCTCAATCTTGACCTTTGACGAGCTGGCTACTCAGTTCCTCGGCCACTTCGTCGGGAACCGTCGGCAGAAACGCAAGGTCGACTACCTCTTCACAATTAAGAGCGGGGACAAGGAGACGTTCAAAGCTTATGTCACCCGCTTCTACAACGCCCTCCTCGAGGTCCCCGAGCACCGGGACGAAACCGTCAGCACGACGCTCAGATCTAGTCTTAGGCACAAGGAGTGGTTGCGCTCCTTTGCATTGGCGCAGCTCAAGACCATGGTCGAGGTCAAGGCGTGGACCGAGCACGAGGTCCAGCTCGAGTCCGAGGTGAACGCGAACCTCCCTCGAGCAGAATGGTCCGACCAGAAGAAGAGGGCTTGGGAAGAGAGACCGGAGCGTCAGCAGCCCTATCACCCGAAGTTCCAGGAGTACACCCCACTCAACGTCTCCCTCGCAGTGTTACTAGAGGAGGCCCAGGGCGAGGGGTTCTTCAAGTTCCCTCCAATCCCGCGTCAGGCCTCGAAGCGAACCCGGGGCCCCTGCTGCGCCTTCCACCGGACGCTGGGCCACGCCACAGAGGATTGTAAGCAACTCCAGGACTACATCGAGGAGCTCATCCGATCAGGGCACCTTGCCGCCTACTTGAAGGATAAGCGGCAGGCCGACCGTGAGCAGGAGCAGCGTCCCCCTCCCGCCGAGCTAACCATCGGCCAGATCATGCTAGTTTCGGCAGATGACTGGTCCGGCGCCCAGGGAGCCCCATACCTGGTGCCGAGCACGGAGACCAACAAGCCTCCGGAGAGCTCGGGCCACGCTAATAAGGTCATCTATTAGCATGTACTTTTATTTTAAGGGCAATGTAAACTCTTCCTAGGGTCTGTTGTTAATTTAATAAAAGATCAATGGAACATTGCGAAAAAGAAGAAAAGGTCTTATTTATTCAAAAAGGTATTATGGGCTCCTCAGCCATACATACAAAAAGAAAAAGAAAATTACAGCAGCGGGGGAAGGCGGTGCAGAGAGCACTACTCATGGTACTCAGTAAAGATCTCCGCCAGCCGAGGCCTCGCGAGATCCAGCCTCTGCCCTCGATTCCCCCCGTGCGCGTTGACCTCGAGTCTCAGTTCGTAGCACTCACGGACGAGTGCCACCGAGCGATCCAGCCGACCCACGGAGATCAGGCCGAAGCGCCTCAGAAACCGTAGCTTTCCCATGGCCTCGTCGTAGAGCTGCTCGGATAGAGGGTTGTAAAGCCCTAGCGACGCCCTCCAAATGGAGTACATCAGCAGCTGCAGCAAAGGGGAGCGCCGGGGGAGCAGCCTGCCGAAGTGGTCTTCGCTGCTCCCATAGACCAACCGCACCATGTCCTCAGCGCAGTTCTGGTCGTAGAGGTATACGTCTTCGAAGTGGATGATTTCGAGGATGGTAAAGGGGAAGTATTCCATTCTCAACGATCTGTTTGTGAAGAAAGGAAGGACCAGCGCTCCCTCGGCTTTATATAGCCCATTGCGCCCCAAAGGAACCCAACAGTTGCCCGTATTCGCCCACAAAGTCGCTGCCACGCAAGCCTTCTCTGGCAGAATCGAAACGACGCGACTCTAGTGCTTCGCCTCCCCACACATTCAATGCGCATGCTACGCGCACGTTCACCGCGACCGTTCCTGTTCCCCATACCTGCAACGGGATGGTCGGGCGAAACCTCATGAAGAATCCGCCAAGCATCTACCATGCTCGGCTATCCCTGGCCGGTAGCTTCCCTACTCGCAACGCCAAGGATCAAAACCCTCACCAAGAGGTAACCGTGCAGCTTCACTGCCCGGTTATCCTTAGCAGGCCTCCTATGGCCCCTCCAACGCTAAGAATCAGAGTCCTCCTTAAAGGCAGCTCAGCAGCTACCCTGCCCGGCTATCCCTGGCTGGTAGCTTCCCTATTCGCAACTCCATGGATCAAAAAGTCTTCCCAGAGGCAGTCGAGCCCGACCCTCACTCAGCTATCCCCAGCTGGTAGCTTCCTACCACAACCGACAGGGATCAAAAGGCCTCCCAGGGGCAGTCGAGCCCGACTCTCGCTCGGCTATCCTTCAGGACAAAAGCCCTCACCAAGAGGCACCGGGCAGTAACCCTGCCCGGCCAGGGGTCCTTGGTAGGCTTCTTACAGCCCCTCCCGCTCTAAGGACCAAAGTCTTCCTTTGAGGCGGTCGAGCCCGACCTTTGCTCGTCTATCCCCGGCTAGTAGCTTCCTACCACAACCGACAGGGATCAAAGTCCTCGCCAAGAGGCACTGGGCAGTAACCCTGCTCGGTCCCCGTCCTGAAAGATCAAAGCCCTCGCAAGAGGCAACCGAGCCCGACCCTTGCTCGGTTATCTCCGGCTGGTAGCTCCCTACCCATGACGCCAGGGATCAAAGCCCTCGCAAGAGGCATCTGAGCGGCTACCCCGCTCGGTCATCCCAGGCTGGTAGTTGCCAACCCACGACGCCGGAGATCAAAGCCCTCGCCAAGAAGGAACCGCGCAGCTTCACTGCCCGGTTATCCTTAGTAGACTTCTTACAGCCCCTCCAACACTAAGGATCAAAGTCGTCCCAGAGGCAGCCGAGTGGCTTCCCTGCTCGGCTATCCCTGGCCGGTAGCTTCCCTACTCACAACGCCAAGGATCAAAGCCCTCGCCAAGAGGCAACCATACAGCTTCACTGCCTGGCTATCCTTAGCAGGCCTCCTACGGCCCCTCCAACGCTAAGGATCAAAGTCCTCCTTAGAGGCAGCTCAGCAGCTACCCTGCTCGGCTATCCCTGGCCGGTAGCTTCCCTACTCACAACGCCAGGGATCAAAAAGTCCTCCTACAGGCAGTCGAGCCCGACCCTCTCTCGGCTATCCCCGGCTGGTAGCTTCCTACCACAACCGACAGGGATCAAAAGCCCTCCCAGAGGCAGTCGAGCCCGACCCTCGCTCGGCTATCCTTCAGGACAAAAGCCCTCGTCAAGAGGCACCGGGCAGTAACCTTGCCCGGCCAGGGGTCCTTGGTAGGCTTCTTACAGCCCCTCCTGCACTAAGGACCAAAGTCCTCCTTTGAGGCGGTTGAGCCCGACCCTTGCTCGGCTATCCCCGGCTGGTAGCTTCCTACCACAACCGACAGGGATCAAAGTCCTCGCCAAGAGGCACTGGGCAGTAACCCTGCTCGGTCCCCGTCCTGAAGGATCAAAGCCCTCACAAGAGGCAACCGAGCCTGACCCTTACTCGGTCATCTCCGGCTGGTAGCTCCTTACCCATGACGCCAGGGATCAAAGCCCTCGCAAGAAGCATCTGAGCGGCTACCCTGCTCGGTCATCCCAGGCTGGTAGTTGCCTACCCATGACGCCAGAGATCAAAACCCTTGCCAAAAGGCAACCACGCAGTTTCAGTGCCCGGTTATCCTTAGCAGGCCTCCTACGGCCCCTCCAACGCTAAGGATCAAAGTCCTCCTTAGAGGCAGCTCAGCAACTACCCTGCTCGGCTATCCCTGGCCAGTAGCTTCCCTACTCGCAACGCCAGGGATCAAAAAGTCCTCCCAGAGGTAGTCGAGCCCAACCCTCGCTCGGCTATCCCCGGCTGGTAGCTTCCTACCACAACCGACAGGGATCAAAATCCCTCCCAGAGGCAGTCGAGCCCGACCCTTACTCGGCTATCCTTCAGGACAAAAGCCCTCGCCAAGAGCCACCGGGAAGTAACCCTGTCCGGCCAGGGGTCCTTGGTAGGCTTCTTACAGCCCCTCCCGCACTAAGGACCAAAGTCCTCCTTTGAGGCGGTCGAGCCTGACCCTTGCTCGGCTATCCCCGGCTAGTATCTTCCTACCACAACCAACAGGGATCAAAGTCCTTGCCAAGAGGCACTGGGCAGTAACCCTGCTCGGTCCCCGTCCTGAAGGATCAAAGCCCTCGCAATAGGCAACCGAGCTCGACCCTTGCTCGGTCATCTTCGGCTGGTAGCTCCTCCCCATGACGCCAGGGATCAAAGCCCTCGCAATAGGCATCTGAGCGGCTACCCTGCTCGGTCATCCCAGGCTGATAGTTGCCTACCCATGACGCCAGAGATCAAAGCCCTCGCCAAGAGGCAACCACGTAGCTTCACTGCCCTGTTATCCTTAGTAGGCTTCTTACAACCCCTCTAACGCTAAGGATCAAAGTCCTCCCAGAGGCAGCCGAGCGGCTTCCCTGCTCGGCTATCCCTGGCCGGCAGCTTCCCTACTGGCAACGCCAGGGATCAAGGCCCTCGCCAAGAGGCAACTGCGCAGCTTCACTACCCGGTTATCCTTAGCAGGCCTCCTACGGCCCCTCCAACGCTAAGGATCGAAGTCCTCCCAGAGGCATTTGAGCCCGACCCTTGCTCGGCTATCCCCGGTTGGTAGCTTCCTACCACAACCGACAGGGATCAAAGCCCTCGCCAAGATCAACCGAGCAGCTTTCCTGCTCGGTCATCCCCAGCAGGCATCCTCCTGCCTAACAGACGATGCAGGTTTGTAGCCCTCATAACGAGGCCACTGAACCCCCTTTATGCTCGGCACAACTACGGCAGACATCCCTCTGCCCATCACATGCAGCGGATCCGAAGCCCCAACAAGATACATCAGGTCTATCCAAGTCTGAGTGATCCCCCCTCGACTTTAGGGCTATGGAGATGCCTCCTTCTCAGAAGTGTTTGGCACACTTGGCAAGTGATCGAAATCAATTCGACGAACGATCGCTAGACAGATAGCCGACCTGACATAGAAGCCCAACAGTGCAAGCAAGGATATTTTACGAGCATTCTTCACAAACAGAAGATAAAGTGCAAGCTGATGAAAAAAGTTTTACTACCAAAAGTGAAGTCTTTACAAAGGGTATTTTGGACTCCCCAGCCATATAGATTGCCCGGAGGCTTACAAAAATTCCAGAAGCGGCAAAATAAAAGGAGGAGGAAGACGGGGGCTTTAGGCCTCGGGGCCAGGCACGACCTCGGGGTCCTCGATATCTACCACGAGTTGAACAGGGTCCTCGGCCACCTCCTTGTCAGGAATCTCTTCCCCCTGCTCATCGGCGTCCGTGAGGGGGTATTCGGCCTGGAGCTCTTCATCAGCGAACTCCGGCATCCGGACCTTAACGGCGTCGAGGGCCTCATGCCAAATGCGGGTGGTGGCCACGGCTAAGTCATTGTAGAAGTCCTTCGACTTCTTGTAGCCCTTCACTGCCTTCGCCGCCGAGAGGTTGGCCCGCTTCACCGTCTCGGCCGCCGCCCCCAGCTCCTTCCGGAGGGTCCTCACCGTCTTCTTCATGTTGCCAGCGAGCGCCTGTGTGTCCTCAAGCTTGACCTCGGCAACCACGGCGGCCTCGCGATGCCGGGCAACCTCCCGTTTCCCGACCTCCACCTCGCCCTCCAGGGCGGCAACCCTCGCTATCGCCTCCTCCAGCTCCCTCTTAGAGCTCTCTTCCAGCGAGGTAAGCTAGTTCGCGGCCTTCATCGTCGGGGCTATCATCTCGACCTCCATGCATACGGCAAAGGTGACGTGCTGGAGGACCTGAAATAATCAGAAAGAGGTCAGGAAGACGAAGGAAGCACCAAATCTCACAAACAACCGAGCACTTACCTGCACGGCCTCCTGGGCGATGGACGCCATCTGGGCCCTGAAGGTCCCCCTGGGGACCCTACCCCCTGCCGACTTCTCTATTTCGTGCAGCAGGCTATCCGCGACAGATAGCCCCGAGGGCACCGCGAACTGGAGGCCCCTCCTCCACCATGATCGGCGAGGGCGGGCCTCGAGGAGAACTCCGGGGACCCATCTTGAGTGGCTCCAATGGAGAGCCGGTCTCCTCCTCCGAGACCAGGTCCTCCAGAATTCGAGCCCGCTTCCGGCCCGGCGCTCTGCTAGGCCCCGGGGTGGGATCCGCCCCCGAACGCTCAAGGGACGCGGCCACCGGAGGCACTGGGTCGGAGGCCGAAGGAGCCGGGGCAGGCTTCGAACGGGAAGAGCTGGCGCCTCCAGCCCTCGTGACCTTCTTCGGCTGGCGCATGGAGGCTCGGAGCTCGTTCATGTCCATGGGTCCTGCACAAAACCAAATGCAAAGAAGTCAGCGACACATGCAATATAAAAGCCAAGAAGCAAGCCTAACTTACCGACGAACTCGACGGGGCTGAGCCCGGCCCAACTCAGGACCCTCTCAGACAGCAGCACGTCAAATCGAGGGACGGGCTCCCACGACGCCACTCTCACTGCGACGGGATCATTGGACTGGTTCCCCGGCAAGCATTTTTCCCTCGACCACTTGGTGGGCACGGGCCAGTCCTCACTCTCGGGCGGCGCGACGAAGAAAAACTTCTTTTTCCAGTCGTGAATGGAAGAAGGCAGGACTACAACTCCTGTCCTGGCGGCGCCTCCCTGTCGCTTTCTAAAAGAGATGTAGACCCATCTCGGGTCGCCCGCTCGACCCCCAGGATGATTTTTGAAAACAAGGGAAGAATCAAGGATGGAGAGGCTGAAGGGAACTCCCTGTAGCTTCAGTCGGATCAGAAACCCGAGGAGAATCCTCCACGAGTTCGGCACTAACTGGCCAGGGGCGAAAAAGTTCAGCGCTTCGACGACCTCGGGAGAGAAGGACAAGCGCATTTCACCCCAAAAAGTTTCCAAGTACAAAGCGATCTCCCTACCCCGTACTTGGTCTGCCCTCTCTCCCTCCTTGGCCAGACGAAGCGTATAACGTGGGGGGATATGGAAGCAAGCCCGAGCATTGGTAAGCTCGTCCTCATGCCTCACCCAACACGACGCGCCGGGGGCAGCGTCTACCGCCTCCTCCCTGGGGGCTGCCCCCACCGCACGATCCCGGGAAAAGGATCCGATCCCTGCTCCTCGGGAAGACTCAGGCTCAACTAGAGGGTCCCTAGAAGCTACCCCTACGACATCTACAGATTCTAAGAAAGAAGACATCTAACCTGGAAAGGAGGGATCCTCGGGAAACAAAAGCAGAAGAAAGAAGACGAGCGCCGAGCAATCAGGACTTAGAGCGAGGAAATATGAAGGAGTAGGGGCCCTGGAGTGGGCCCCATCCCTATTTATCACTGCAATCGCCCTCATCCAACGGCGCCCTTCATCCCCCGCCAAAATGCCTCTTCGCGTCCAACGGCCCCGATCGCTCCACTTGTCGCTCCCACATTATGCCGCATCCCATCAGACGCCACAGGTCTGCACAAGTCGCGTCGGCCAACCGACGCTTGACACGTGGACCGTCACTTCGACGTCAGAACGCACGAACCGGTGCACCTTCCTTAAATGCAGAGATCTCGTCCTGGTTCGCTGGTAGAAAAGACAGCTGACAGCCCGGAGACGCGTCCCGACGAAATCTTAGAAGGGGCTCATCCCGGATGGCCCGACAGTCCACTCTTGACCCGACCCGTCAGCTAGTCGGGACAAGAGTGGGGGGCTAATGATGATGCTCTATATTGGCGATCTCCTAGATCGGGACACGTGGCAGATGACGTGTCCCAAAGCTCAGAAGAAAGGGCCCACAGGGGCCGACCAGGCCACCTCTGTACCCGACATGCAAGCACAAGCTTGCTCTCCTCAGAGCCCCCTGCAAATTGGCCTCCTCGGCCTCTCAGCTCGCCCCGAGCTACCACAGGACCAAGATGCCTCGGCCCTCCCGCTCGTTCCCGAGCTCTCCCACCGAGGCCATCTTCCGCGGTCCCTCCGACCGACCAACTCCACCACTCGCAGGCGTAACCGCCGCTCCGCAAATCTCGCCATGCGCGGATTCTCCGCCGGCAACATCCCACGTTCCACGCCATCACGATCCCCATTAACGGGCGATCCGCTTATTACGCGGACGTGACGTCGGGAGCGTAACTGCCGGCGAGATTCTCGCGCCTGCTACTGCGTGCTGCCGCCACTATATAAACTCCCATCACAGAGGGGTCAAGTAAGCTTTTTTCACCCCACTAAGCCGTTACTCTGCTCGGATCTTGTGCTAATTTGATCGTCGGAGGGTCCTCGGTGGTACCAAACCATCCCGGGACTTCCTTGCAGGTACTCGACACAAACGCCTCAAAACCATCAATCTCCTCAAAACCCATTGAGACCCACACGCAACAGGAGATCACCTCCAAGATCCACCGGGAGATCGACGGAAGACAACATCTGACAGAGACCCGAAAATGACCTCCATGAGTACTCCCCCGAACGTGTACTCTTTCCTCTCTGTTCTTCTCTCGTGTCAAAGCATTAATTTAATTAAATTATTAGATTACAGAGATTGTTAATTTAATTTATAATATTTTTATTTCTTGTCTTTTAAATTAAGTTCTTTATGCTAATTAAATATAGTTGATATTATTGCTAATATTAATTAAATATAATTAATTGATTGGTTATTTAAAAAACGAAAAACAGAATTATATATTTTCAAGAGTTCAACTAAAATTTTTATTGATTTGTTTCTTCAGGTTTTTTAGACAATTATTAATATGATGCAGTGACTAGACATGCTATGCATTTTTTGAGCATGAAATACCATATTTGATTTAATCAATAGATCATTCATGTATTTATCATTCAAAAAATTTGCTCAATATTTTAGAGAAAATAAGATATACAGATTGTTGCTCTATATCTTTATATATAATGCAAATACTCTTGGTTATCTTTATATATAATACAAATACCCTTGATTAGAGGTCCACCATTCTCCTTTTTTCTAGAAAAAAAGAAAAAAGGAGAAAAATTCTTATCTCTGGAGCCCTCTACATCATCCCTCCCCCTTTTTTAAAATAAATAAATAAATAAGACTCTAGAACTCACCACATTTCTCTCTTCCCTTCTCAAATTTTTTAAACACGTGCAACGCACGTGCATAAATTTTAGTTTAACTACTACTATATAATAATTTTATTTTAAACTATAATTAATAATTATTTCTAAATAGCCACGTTCGTATTATTTTAATTTAAAGTTTATTTTATTATACTATTTAAAATCAAAAAGCAATTTTGGTCGTATATACATAACATAAGTTCATATCTCATAAAAGTTAAAATGAAGTTCAAGTTTTCAGTTCTAGTTCTAAGTTCAAGTTTTCAGTTCTAGTTCTAATAGTATAGTTCCTTAATCCCATTAAGAAAGCTGTAGTTCCATAATAGTTCTGATAAAATAGTTTCGATTTCAAATTTCCCAGTTCAATTTAAAAGTTTCAATTGACTAACTAACATGCCTTAAGAAGGTTTCTATCCCCTCATCAAAAGTATCAAAGATGATGAGAATTATTATTTTTATATTTCTAATACTTTAAGATGTAAAATAAATGAAGCCAGTTTTGGTTTCAGGGGGAATCTAAGAATGTGACGCCACATGCCAGAAAAGGAGGTCAAACGGGTCCTAATTTCCTAATTTTGCAAAGATTTGAATTGATTTTGGAGAAACAAATTGATATGTAATTTCTTGGCTAAATTTGGATAATGACTTTATTTGTGCGGTTGAATTACGAGGCAAAGCTAGCCATTTTCAATGGAGCCATAAATTTGAAGGAATAATTTATTGCTTGATTATTATATGAAGACAAGAGATAAATGACTCACAACTGTCTTGGGTTTTATTAAATGGTTTTTCACAATAATGGTGGGATGAATAATGCATCAACATCACATACCAGAATAAAAATGACAAAATTTTATGATTAACATTGAAGAAATATTTTATCGAACAAAAGATTGACATGCAAATATGGCTATAGCTCAGTGATAAACCTTCTTGTAGTTGAACTAGAAGTATGGGATTTAAACTCCGTTTGTAACAAGTTAACGGTTTATTATTTTAAAAAAGAAATATAAATAAATAACCGATGGGTCTAACACTCTACAGTTCCCATGATGATATAGAACTTGCAAACTATTGAAAGTAATATGACATTAATTAAGGTATGTGAATGCTTTAAAGACAAAGTAATCATGTGAAAGAAAACTATTAACTTAATTTCCTGCTTTAAAGTATGTACATGCTGGTTTTTTATTACAAATATACAAAAAGTAAAAAGAAAAAGAAAATAATGCACTTTAATTTGCAGAAAATACATACATGCTTGTTTTGATTCTTTCTCTCTCTCTTTTTCCTCAGATTCTTTTCATCCTAACTTCAAAAGGAGATGATTAAACCAGCTGCGGCTCAATTGAAAAACCGCATGCCAATAAAAAATTAAGACCGCACCTTTTGCTATCTCTAGCTTGCTGAAGCGAGATAACTAATAGAGACTGCGCGCTTCAAAGGTTTTGTAGAGCACGCACACACACAATAGAGACCTCAAGCCGATTTTGTAGCGCATACTTGATAAAGTTCTCAAGGTCCGCTTCGATAAAATCCAAACTGAACATAAATACCGCATCGAGGACCAATGCACCATTTTCTTTTGTGTTTGCTGCACTTAGCTCAAGCTGCCCTGCGTTTGCAAATGGGGCACGTTCCTTCTTGTCGCAACCATGGAAATATGCAACTTGCATGAAACTGTCCCAAAAAAGAAAGCTATTAGAACTTGTTAAGAAGTTCTTAGAACCATGGAATGTTTTCTTAGAATTAGTCAAGTCTGAACCTGAAGATTATATCGAGCACTAAAAAAAATGTGAAAAGAAAATATATGTGACATCTCATACATGCAGATGGCACCAACAAGTATATGTTGCTATTAATGAGCTATATTCTCCTCGAATCAAGCCTTCATGATGCCACAAAATCAAAGGCTGGGCTTCAACTAATCCATATAATGGAAATTGACATGTCTTTCAATCCACATAGCAGATGTGAAGAAATCGAGTTATAATAGCACAGGCTGCAAGCCTACAACTCTGCAGGCGTTGCCGTGTTGCTGAGGGTTGAGAGATGTAAATTTCTATTCTAACATGTTTCTATAGGCTGACACGGTCATATCAAATTATCCAATATTCCTTATACTTTGTACTTTATTCTACATGTCCTAAATTCACAATGTATCAAATACTTTAAGAAACTTAGATATTGTGATATTATTTGGTGCATATGTGTCTGGTATTTACAATTCTGATTAGCTGCCGTAAATTTTGAATGTATCCTAGATGTATCAAACATGTTATCTAACACTATGCTATGAAGGAAATATATTTAATTTCTAGATTCATTTATACCGAATTTCAGTATCTTAATTAAAAATTATACTTGCTCCATGCTGAATAATATAACCTACGGATTTATTTTGCGGTATATGTGTTTGTGGCTTTATCTAACTATTTTAGAATTTCAAATTCATTTAGTACATAACGAGTAATATATGGTGTATAATGTAAATCCATTATTATGCTCTATTTATGACATAACATTTCATGATTGATTAAAATTTTCCACTCTCTCATATTGTACCATATCAAAATCCCATATACGGTGCTTGTTGGGGGCACTTACCTTAATTGACATCTATTAAAATGTAAAATATAAGTGGATAAACTTTCATGAAGAGTCTTTTGGATGGAGTCCCACTATATTAAAATCCCATGTGTTATGGGCTCAAACAAAATTTTACATGGTCTCAGAGCTTTCGCATATGTTTGTTTATCCACGTTGCACGTGAGCTTTGAGCCATCGCACACTTTGCACATGAGGGGAAGTGTTGAAAATGTGGTTAGCATGGCCCTACATCGGGAAAATTGTGGGATGCATATAGATATAAAATATAAGTTGGGATAAATCTCCATGAGGCTTGAGTCTTTTAGATGGAGTCCTACTATATTAAAAGCCCATGTCCATCCATGTGTGGACCCATGTATTGTGGGCCCAAACCGAGTTTAACACATCATATCATATCCTGTATCCGTATCCTGTGCTACATAGGTGTTAGGAACATAATCAAGATACCATAAAAATCAAATAGACCTTGAACCTATGGACTTATGAGTGCCTCGCTTTACGTGAAGGGGAGTGTTGAGAATGTGGATAATATAGTCCAACATCGGGCAAATTATGGCATATGGGTATAAAATATAAGTTGTGATAAGCCTCAACCTCTATGAGGCTTGAGTCTTTTGGATGAACTCCCATTATATTAAAAGTCCATGTGTGGGCCCATTTGTTATGGGCACAAACCGAGTTTTATATAGTATCAAAGCTCGGATGTTTGTTTATCCACGTTGTGGATGAGCTTTGAGCCCTCGCACACATTGCACGTGAAGAGAAGTGTTGAAAATGTGGTTAACATGGCTCTACATCGGGAAAATTGTAGGATGCATATAGATATAAAATATAAGTTGGGATAAACCTCCATGAGGCTTGAGTCTTTTAGATGGAGTCCTACTATATTAAAAGCTCATGTGCATTCATGTGTGGACCCATGAGTTGTGGGCCCAAACCGAGTTTAACACATCATATCATATCCTGTATCTGTATCCGGTGCTACATAGGTGTTAGGGACATAATCAAGACACCGTAAAAATCAAATAGACCTTGAACCTATGGACTTATGAGTGCCTCGCTTTATAAGGTAAGAAATTTTTATTTTGTACTTTTCATTAGTGGCTTAGCCAGGCTTCGAACTAGAAACTTTTCACTTCCCATCTGTATACTAACCACCAAGCAAGCTCCCTCTCTACACTATACAAAAATAAATATATAAACATTTAAAATAAGCACAAAATTAAATTGTTTGATATGTTTTGGATGCAATCCTCTCTTAGGAATCGAACCAAAAACCTTCTATTTTGGAAAGAGAAGTTTTATTGCTAAGTTATTACCTGGTTTTGATTTCATGTGTACAGTATAATATAACCCAATTTTTGTGGTCTAGCGATTTCTTTTGTCATGACGAGAGTTATTGTTCTAAAAAGCGAATGTATGGATGTCTAATTCTTGGCAATCGCCTAGCTGTGATAAAGACTTGGCCACTTTGCTAATGTTGACTAATCGAGTTTTATACTCACCGTATAACTAGATTGGTTTTGCCATTTTTTTTGGTTTAAAGTGGTTCGCTTGAGGATATAATAAGATATTAAGTTAATGATTTTATTATTACATAATTGACTTATACTTTTTATAAGTCTCAAATAGTATATGCTAATCCTTGGTGTGAAAACAGCAATAGTCCTTTCAAAATTTAACCTAATTTGTTGTATCCCCTTCACTTCTGTTGTTCCAAACTATGGGTCTTCAGACGATTTTGTAGACGTTTCCAACACTTAGAAAATTTCATCTTTGTTGCAGATTAGACTTGCACGAGTAATGAGTAGATGGTGTACCATTTTGGGTATTTCTCGGCTCTTCAATTTTTCTTTTTCCTCTTGCTCTTTCTGTTATGTAATTTGATTTATGTTGTTATTTTAGTTTCTTAATTTTTCGTGAAGATTTAAAAATAAAATTTGACAAAATAACTAAGTTATTAAGAATGGAAAACTTCGATAATTAAGTTATAAAAACAATTAAAATTGATTATTAAGAAACAATAAATATCGCAACTAAATAAAGAATTGAGTTTGTTGATTTTTAAATGGCATTTCAAGTATTAAGGTTCTTGGTCGGACTGCGTGTTTCAGCTTTTAAAACACTAAAAGGAGCAATAAATGTTTCTACTATTATAAAAAAAACAAAGCATGATATGATCATTTTAATTCTCTCAAGATTTCTCAATCTTGAAAGAAGGCGTAACTCTTAATCTTGATCTTTTAAATAAAAATATCCTGACCTTTCTTTGCTTAAGAATCCTTTTCTCTTACTTTTATTTCACATGCTTTTAAAATACCTCTAGAATCTTGAAATAACCATAAAAATCCCTTAATTTGTTTATAATAATTTTCTAAATCTCTTTAATAAAACTACTGAGACCGATTAGAGTCTTTCCGAAGTTGTTAAACATCAAATTTAGATATAAACGATAAAGATTGTGTATTGGTCAATCTAAGAGATTAGAGAGTTTTTTAATCATATTTTTGGTTTTCTGAATGAGAGAAAATGCATGAGATTTTCTAAATTTTTTATCGTGATAGGTTTAAGGGCACTAGAATCGATCTTTACAACTCAATCTATTTGATCAAAGTGGAATGAACTAAGGTTATAAACTAACAAACTTTCTTAGTTGTCTTCATAGATATTAATAAAATTTCATAACATTATTGCTAGCGTTATTTCCTAAACCCTATTTGCATACACAAAATAATTTCCAAAAATTTACATATTTATTGCCTTGTTACATAAAATTCCAGCATATATCGATTATAGAATAACCAATAAAGAAATCTCTTTCGGAGAATGTGTCTTAACTTTCCTTATTTGATTTCTTTGTTCTTTTCTAATTGGATCGATGCACTTTTTAATAACTGACTGGTTCAATCGTAAATTTAAAGAGACGAAGACAACGATCTTATTTTTCAAGAGACATTAAGTTGAAAGAAAGCGATTTAGTTAGCCAAATAAGAAGGCATTGCAAAGTGCACTTCGGATTAACTTTTATGTATAGGGAATAGTAAGATGTGCACGGGTTGGGTTGGATGGGTTTTGGACCATAAATAAATCTGGCACCCGCTAGTGCGGGCGGGTTTTCTAGCCACTTTAAACATGTCTATTGGAACAGGTTGATAGATCCAAACCCGAACTCAAAGGGTTCGGACGAGTTTTGGGCCCGGGTTCGGGTTTCATTAGTTCGGACGGGTTAAACACGGTTTTGAGTTATCGCGGATTTCACATATTAAATTTGGCATTTAATTTATATGAAATAAAATAATAAACCATAAACACCTATCTTTCTTACACCTCCTGATCGTAATTAAACCATAGTTTTCTACCATCACTTGATATTAGAAGTTGAAATCCTAGGTTGGATCTTACGACTGAGAAATATAAAGATTTCATATTTAATTTAAAATATATATATAAAAGAGGGAAAAGGCTAAAAAAGAATGCGACACACTTAAACTTTAGATTTGAAAATTAAGAAAAAGGTATAGATAACATATATAAGTATAGGATATTGATCTTAGCCATATAATTAAATTTATCAACGGCTCGGATGTTTATTAAGCAGGGGATTCGAGTCGATTGCGAGCCGGTACGAGTTATGTGCGGGTTCGGGTTCGGGTTCGGATTCGGACGGACTATAAGAAATTTAAAACCCATCCTATTCAATGCGCGCGGGTTCGGATTTTAAACCCGTCACTTTCGGATGGGTTTAGAACGGTTATTTTATCCGTGTAAAACGGACAGGGTTGGACGTATAATGGATTCAAACCGATCCGGTGACCACCCCTAGAGAATAGTGATATTGAAGTTGCATAAGCATCATAATACAAGATTCTCTTTATTTTTAGTCCAGATCAAAAAATAAATCTATGTTATCAGAAATCGCTAACCGCTAGCGAATTACGATTTGGAACGATTGTTCCCAATTCGGGAACACTGGCGTTTCGGATAGATAGGATTACCGTTTCGATCAAAACTTAAGTTAAACGGAGCATATAATCGGGTTATTGTTAGATTATACAAAAATATTTATCTTTTAGCAATAGAAAGTGAATTATATTTATGTATAGTATACACAAATACACACACATACATACAAACGGTCCAAAACACTCCTTTTTAGAGGCAATGATTTCCATATAAACATATGGAAGAAGACTACCCTTACCGTATCACGTTTCATATTAAACGGCGTTCCGTGTTCCCATTTTCGTTTTGCATACGGAAATGTTCCGCGTTCCAGATAACATTGAAATAAACTTTTATTTTTCCGTTCCGGTGGTCTTTGCTTTAGTTTTGTTAAATTTAAATATATTCACAAACAAGGGAGCCTTGTTGAGGTTTATATTATCTTATATTTAGATCGTACAAACGCATGTTAATCTCTCGGAGTTTTTCCAACGTGGGACAATTCTAGAAACAAGTAGACCGCAAAAGGAAAAGGAAATGTGCAACTATAGCATAAGAAAAGGTGGATCTATTAAGGGTATGTAGACGACTCTCTCTCAGAGATGTTATTAAAATACAAATTCATAAATGTTATCAATCTAGCTCTAATACCATGTTAAATTTAAATATATTCACGAACGAGAGGACGAGACAATTTTATATTTATATTTCTATGAGTATACACGGACTTTTGATATAAATAGGCTCCATCACTATGACTCAAGTCTTGTTGAGTTTTATCCCATCTTATATTTTATACATATGCATCTCTCATATTTTTCCAATGTAAGACTATTCCTAAACACATCTCAACAAGTTTCTTGATTTAAGCTTAAGCATACAAGAGAAAAAATAGATATTTTGTGTATTATTACTTTAAGAAAGAAATAGATATTCAAGTGGTTGGTTGATATTTTTGTGTATCATTGCTTTAAGATGGTAGATGGCAGAGTCGTTGATGTATGGCAAAGCCGAACCAAATCATATTGTTAGTAGCAAGGGAAGAGGTAGAGTAATTATCTAGAATCTTCCACGCGAATGTTGCTAATTTCCTCACTTTTGAATATTTCGACATAAGTATAGAAATTATTCATGAACATCAAACAAATATTAAACAACTTCTTTATATGCATCCATTCCATCTCCCGACACTTTAGAAGTCTGTCACACACTCTTGCATTTTCTGATGGACTCTTCTTAAGCTGTCACCAAGAAGTGATGATTCTCTGTCGATCCCAACTTCCTTGAACAGCTGGTGATGCAATTTTCAAGATGATCAATAGAGGAAAACAATCTAGATTGGCTTGCACAACTACTACACTAAAGAAAGGGAGAGAAAAACACAATTACAACCCACTGTATGATTATACGTTAAGGCTAGTACCATATTCACTAACCTAATTTCATTTAATAAGCAAAAATAAACTTTTTTTGCTATAAGGTGTCCATTGCGAGAATCGCTCCCTAAATAATGTGAATTGGTGACCTTAGTCCTTTCATGTGTTTGACCTTGTAATCTTTCTATCACAATCTCATGTCCTACGGCTACCAATTGTTTTTACCCATTTTCGAAAATTTGGTATGCCTGTTACTTTGTGATTGAAATATTTGAAAACATGCCTCCAATGATTGGGAGGCCCAAACCCAACCCAGTAATTTATATTGGATTGTGTTGAGTTCGATCCAAGTCCAACCATTTTTAGACCATGTCAGATATCAACAAAGATGCAAATCTTGTCTTATTTATAAATAAGGATTGGAGTACATACATGTTACCTATGCTCGAATGAAAATTTCCTTTGCCTTTCCTCTACAGTAATTCGTCGCTTTTACTCCCGCTTCTAGAGATGCCTGGAACTTCTTTGATGTTGGGTTGCCTTCATTGAACCATGAATCCTTATTTGGAGCTAATTGGGGGGGGGGGGGAGTGTGTGGAGTGAGCAAGAAAGTGGTTGACATTGATGAATGCAAAATTCACGAGTGATGCTGGCAACTTCCGATGGTAGACTTTGTATAAGATGAGAAGAGAAAAATCCAAGCCAACAATTTGGAGAAGTATATGGCGTTGCAGCCATGAAGGGCCAGATACAGAAAAACAAAGATAGGTCCTTGGGGTTCAATTAGGGGTGGGACCCACCCTCCGGGGCTAGATTCCCAGAGGCCAGGTCTTGCAACAGCGGCCATCGGGTTGTGGTCGACCGCTGACCCATATAATTCTAATTTAATTTAATGATATGCGTATTTATGATTTTTATCTTTTAGTGGAATGATATGTACAAGGGGGTCCCCGTCAAGTATATTGACATAATCAAGGATATGTACGACGGAGTAGTGGCAAATGTCAGAACTTGCGGTGGCTTAACAAGTGATTTTCCGATTACTATTGGTTTACATCAAGGATCTGCATTAAGTCATTTCCTGTTTACCATCGTGATGGATGAGCTTACTAGAACTATCCAAGATGAGATCCCTTGGTGTATGCTATTCGCTGATGATATTATTCTAGTAAATGAGACGAAAGCAGGGGTTAATGCCAAATTAGAATTATGGAGACAAACATTGGAATCTCGGGGATTCAGATTGAGCAGGTCCAAGACAGCATATATGCACTGCAAATTTAGTAGCCAGAGAAGTCAAAACCATATTGGTATAACATTGGAAGGGCAAGAGATATCACCGAGCGACCAGTTTAGATATCTAGGTTCCATCATCTAAAGGAATGGGGAGATCGATAGTGATGTTAATCAAAGGATCCAAGCTGGTTGGTTGAAATGGAGGAGTGCAACAGGGATTTTGTGTGATCGTAACTTTCCGTTAAAATTGAAAGGGAAGTTTTATCGGAGCGCTATTCGGCCTGCCTTATTATATGGTACAGAATGCTGGGCTCCTAAGAAGCATCATACACAGAAGATGCACGTAGCGGAGATGCGCATGCTTCGTTGGATGTGCGGTAACACTAGAAAAGACAAGGTGCGAAATGAGGATATTCGTGCAAAAGTTGGTGTAGCACCCGTGGAGGAGAAGATGCGGGAAAACCGGCTTAGATGGTTTGGTCATGTGCGACGCAGACCTATGGAAGCACCGGTTCGACGAATAGATACTCTCGATATGGGTAATGGCAAAAGGGCAAAAGGGAGACCGAAGAAAACATGGATGGAGGTGATACGAAACGATATGGTTGCCAAAGGACTCAATGAAAGTATATTGTTCGATAGAAGTGAGTGGAGACAGAGGATTCATGTGCTGGACCCGGCGTGATTCTCATGTTGGTTCATGTAGCCTACCCCATATGCTTGGGATAAAAGGCTCAGTTGTTGTTGTAGTGGAATGATATGTACAAAAGATTCCCGATGGGTATTATGATAAGTTTTGGACTTTTATACAATTTCAAATGGTCTTTGTGAAATGTTCCACTGTATCAAAATTCCGAAGTTATAATGATGGTTGAGGGCTGCTATTTTATATTCTAATACACACCCCGCAGGTCGAAGGCGCTCTAAGTCGAGACATGAGCTTTTGCACAACGGTATTTTCTTTTAATTGATCCGCTTTTAAATATGCGCCCGGTAAGGTTCGAACATAGGTTGCTTAGAAGTTATCTTAATATACCTTCCACTGCACCAAAACTTCAAAGTTATGACGAGAGTTGAGAGAATATATTTAATATTGTTGGAACCCGGTTTTTGCTCACGGAATAAAGTGCCACATGGAACAAATTGCCACACCAAGTGTCATGCCAATGGGCGGGGGCCACCTCTTGAATCCGTGGGGCCACCTCTTGAGTCCGTGAGACCTGCTGTAGAACAATAGGGAATTTTCGAAATACATTCCGAAAGAGGGCAGATATGTACTGTAAATGGAATGATATCACTCTTCAATACAGAGACGCGTTTTAAGTGAACCGGCACTACAGAAACTTGAGAACTCTGTAGTTAAGCGTGTTCAGGCCAAGAAAGTCCTGGGATGGGTGACCTCCTGAGAAGTAACCCCTGCTCGGATCTGGTTCGCTTCGAAGGACAAAACCGTGCGGTTTTGACCAGAGCGGACAATACTCTCTGTCATGCCAAGGGACGGGGGTCACCTTTTGAGTCCGTGGGACCTACTGTAGAACAATGGGAAATTTTCGGAATATATTCCGAAAGAGGTCAGATCTGTACTATAAATGGAATGATATCACTCTTCAATACGGAGACGGTTTTTAAGTGAACCGGCACTACAGGAGTTTGAGAACTCCGTGGTTAAATGTGCTCGGGCCAGGGAAGTCCTGGGATGGGTGACCTCCTGGAAAGTGGCCACTGGTCGGATTCAATTCGCTCCGAAAGACAAAACCATACGATTTTGACCAGAGCGGACAATACTCTCTCTATTGGGGTGGGGCGTGACAAATATTCTAACACGCCCCTGCAGATCAAAGGCCCTTTCAGTCGAAACCTCGGCTTTTACACGGCAATATTTTTAATTTAATAAATCCGTATTTAATACACACCCGCTAGGAATCAAACCTAGGTTGCTCTGATAGCATGTAAAACGTCCCTTCCACTGCACCAAAACTCAGAAGTTGTAATGAGGGTTAAGGGCCGGTATTATATATTCCAATAGTCTTGATGGCAATGAAGGAGGGTTGGTAGGACATGATAATTGTGCGGCCATCACAAGTTCAGTGCATGCAAACCAACGCAAGGAGAGAGGAGTCCAACCATAATTATTTCGGGGAGGGCGATAAGATAATAAATTCAAGAAAATTAGAAAATTGATTAGCTGATGGTGGTGGTGGTGGTGGTGATGGTGCTGATGGCGATGAGACGAAAAATGGGCATATGCAGAAACTTCGTGTGCAGTAATTATAGAATAAAGGACAAGAAAACTGACTTAAAAGCATATAGCATGATATGCTGTCATGATCACAATAACAGGCAACAACATTATTGCATTATGCAGGAATCTAAGGTGTCAAAATTGGCCCGAGTAAAGGTTTTATTTCAAGACAGCTCATAAAAAGGGAACCAGAAACCCAACGATTAGCAAACAGCACACTGATGAAACGGGTCTCTGTTCCCTTCTCTTGCTCTGCTTAAAAAACAGAGTAGGGGGAAACGCAACTGTGAGTGCCGGTGTAAGACGGGGGGGCGGGGGGGGGGGGGGGGGAGGAAGTAGGTTTTGATATGTGATTTGGTTCTGGATTTGCAAAGCCTGGAGAAAACAATCAGTGAATCCCAACCCCCTAGCTGGGTTGTCTTTATTTAAAAATATTGGTACTGAGATTATCATAAGAGAGCTTATAAGCCAACATAAATTTACACCCTTGGTTATTATTTCAAATGACATAGGTTGATAACTAGTCATTATAGCTAACAATTTAAGGAAGAATAAGCTGGTTTGGTAAGAGAACATAACGAATATAGATATGTTCTGCAATGTCTACTAGGAGCATAATTTTGGCAAAAATGATAAGGATTATATAATTGGAAAGACACAAGATAATTATGGAGTGAGCAATAACCTCATGAGAGCAAGGCAATCTTCTGATAAGCTCTCCCTCATTGACTTGTTCCATGCAAATTGTGCACGATAGTTCATTTTCTTCATCATTCGCCTTCTGCAAGTGTAAACAGTAAAGTAAAAAACTGTGTGACCAGGACTTAATTAGGAAAAAATATTTTCTGCAAAATACTTGAGTGTGTGGATGAGGTTGAGCTTGGTATTTGTAGATCAGAAGAGCATTGATATCTTCCTCACTCATTCCAAAAGCATTTGAAACAATATCCTCATCTAACGCTCTCAAAGCATCGTAATCTGCAAAAGAAAAAAATAATGAAAAATCAAAATCAGTAAGCTTATGCAATATATTGTTGTATGCCTGTGATGCATGAATTTTTAACAAGTGTTTGGCCAAAAGAAATTAAATCTGCAGTATGATTATGACCTTGGGGCTGACGGTTGATAGAGGAAGTTTGTTGTTGAAGTGGCTATATACCTAAACTTTTGAGTATTTTTTTATTTGTTTGGGGGATAAATTTTTCAGCAGATGCCTATTGACGATTGTATATATCTTTGAGTTTTGTTTTAAAATTCTTCTCATACGATGTGCTCAGTGATATGCTTTAATTGGGTAGCAAACTAGCATCATATCCATTCTACCCAGTATTTATAATCTTTTTTTTTAAACAAATCAAGCAATAATTTTTTTAATAGGAAATTGCATGTGCTCTAAGAGATAAATCCAATTAGAAAGCAATAGTACAACAAACTGATACCTGAATCATCAAACTCACGGTCGAGCTCCGTGAGTTGAATCCTGATGTCAGGTAACTGCCCTCTTGTCACAAAAGTGGGCACATGCACCTGCTGCCCAGTATTATACCCAATTAGCTCATCATCATGATCTGTACGAGCTTGAGCTTGAGGCCTCTGTGGGTTCTGTTCAAAACTGGCATACCTTTTCATTATGCCAATCAAGAACAACAAACCCACAAACATCCAAATCTACAAGAACAAAACACAAGGCACAAAATTTTAAACAAAAAGGTTAATAGCATAAACCGCACCTGTAGCCTATCTCATACGGCACTTGCACACGCGCGCGCGTGCACAACCCCTTCCTAAGTGATATATTAGCACAAACACCCCCTCTGTTCATTGATCAAACCCCTTAAAACCCTCAAACTTTACTCTAAACAGCACAAGTAGGTTCTATAGTTAAATCAGATGATCTGTTTTGAGTTGTTTAGGGTTGAATTTATGTGTTCTTAAGGGGTTTTGATTGATGAGCAGAGGGGTTGTTTGTGCGAAAAAAATCACTCGAGGAAGTATAAGTGCTATACAGGATAACTTACAGGGGTGTGTTGTGCGATTTGCCCAAGAACGCTAATACAAATATGGTAACAAATCCTAAAAAACAAATGGAGGTAATAAAATAGTACCTGGAAATTAGGGGAGAAGATGTGTGAGTTCATGAATATGAACATTAAAATAACTGCAAGAAAAGTAATGAACACGGTGTTAGATAGCAATAAATTGGCTAAATTACAGTAAACTGCCTTAGACTATGAGCAGTTGTCGTTGAACTATGTAAAATGTTTAATTAATTACAATTAACGCCCTAAACATTGGTTTTAAGGAGGTTTTTCACTATAATACCCTTAAATGTGTAACTTTAAAGGAGCCTGTTGTAATAAAAAGAATTACGATAGTTTAGTGGAAAATGCTCGTGGTTAAGGGTAGTTTGCTGTAATTTAACCCAGTAAATTTACATTTGATGAGAAAGCATTGCAAAATATTTTTGCATAAAGATTGAGAGATTATCATACCTATGGAACTCATATAGCACACGAGTGCACGTCCCTGGGGTATGAACTTGGAAAGCCTCCTTTCGGTGTTGGCTGTGGTCATCCCGAAAACAGAACTCAAGGTCGCCATGTGAGATGTTGGGTGTTCAATGTCTGGGATACCACAGAAGGTTAAGAAAATTTAGCAGATTATTCATTCGATAAAAATGTTGTATATAGCAAGATACGAATTTGTATGTCAAAATTAACTTTATTCAAATGGTAAAGCTTATCAGTCTTGATTAACAACATATATCTAGTTAGTTTTAGTTCTTAGCAAGTCTTCGAACATGCCCTTTGAGCAACGTGAAAAGAACTCTAGCAGAAAAATGACTCACTTTAAAAGGCAAAATGTATAGAGTTCTTCATCCCTCACAACAACTCCGGAGTTGTAGTGCACCCTCACAACAACCCAGGTTCAAATCCCACAGGAAGTATGAAAAAACACCAGCAGAAAAGTCGTATGGATTGTTGATTAATGTCCCATATCTAGTTAAATTTAAATTTAATCCTTAGCACTCCTCATGACATGCCCTTTCATGAAAAGGCCTTCAGCAGAAACATGACTCGCTTAAAGAGCAAAATATATGGCGTTAGAATATGATGTCTCACAGAAAGTTGGAGGTATGGTAGGAACATTAAGATGGTATTAGAGCAATCCAGGTTCAAATCCCTCCTGGATTGTATTTAAAAATAACAACAGATAAACAAATAAATGCTACAACGGAATCGTAGTTATTGACTTACAGAAAGAACTCTCGACCTTCAAGGGCATGTCGAAATTCAATAAAAAAAATCTTTAAAAATTAGCCGCAACTTTAAAGTTTTGGTGCAATAGCTGAGACTTGCTAAATAATGTATTTACAAAATTGTCAATGTTTAACGCAAAAGTCACTTTTTAAAACAATGCATAGAACTATTTACCCAAAACCTTTAGGTCAAGCTTGAATCTATTGTCAAACTTAGAAACCTCATCAGGTTTCTCACAGGCATTATCTCAAACAATTAGCAAGCAAATTCTAACACAAAACCCTAATGGAAATCTAAAAACTTGATGCTCTGGTTTCATGTTAAGAACCCCTTTACCAAGAATCTCAAGCTTTGAGCTTGAATTTGTTCTAAACCTAAAGAACCACATCAACCTTCAAACAGGCATTCTCTCAAACAGTAAGCATGCAAGACTTGATAGAATAAGAAAGGCACTTACCAAGGAAGCAAAAAACTTGAACTGCTCCCTCTCTCTCTCTCTCTCTCTCTCTCTCTCTCTCTCTCTCTGTCTGTTTGCAGATGGTTGTGGTGTGAAATCAAATGGGTAGAGAGAGAGAGAGAGAGAGAGAGAGAGAGTGAAGCTCCATCGTCGAAGAAGTGCCACGAGTCCCCATGAGCAACGCCAGGGGTCGATGCAGCCATGCCTACGCGTTGGATAAGCTGCATTTTGGGCGCAAGGCGTCAAACTCCTGCAGTTACGCATAGAGCCCAAACCCAAAACAAAAACAAAATTACAGAAACTTTGTAATGGCTTCTTTGCGCTGTTGAGGAGGAGGGTGTGGAAGTGGGCATAAAAGAAAAAGAATAGTGGGTACCAAACAAACTAGGGAGAGTTTCTCTCATGTATATCGTTCAAGAAGTCGATCTTTCTCTGGGTTTATTTTAGGATCCGCATTGTACATCTTGGTTTTATAGAGATCCCGCTGTGTTAACCCTCTCTTTTTTATTATATCTGGATAATCAAAGGATAAGCCATTCGAGCATAGCATAAGACCGACATTTCTTTATGAATCAGAATGGTGGGCAATTATGAAACAAAAATGTTAAAAGACGAGTCTGTTAAAATGGATGAATGCTATTTCACTAAATTATAAGATTGGAAATGAGCGTACCTGTAATAAATTGGAGGTTGCTCGTTTAAAGATAAGATGAGAGAGAACAGATTGAAATGATTTGGACATTTGCAAAGAAGCCCAATAAATGCCCTGGTTAAAAAATAAATAAATAAAGTGACAAAATTATACTTAATGGCAACCAGAGAGAGAGGTCAAAAAAATTTCAAGTATTGGTTATAATCGGCAGGTAATATACACCATGTTTGTTGATATAGTTATCAAAACCAGAGTTTTCATAAATTAATCAAAATTTTGCTTCAGCATGATAACCTTGTCCTATTTGGTAATTGTGTTTCGGGTTGAGATAATTGCGATGTTGAGATAACCGCGGTTCTCTAAACTCCAATTTTCAAATGATGTTAGGAGGCATGTAAAGCCCTCTGTAAATCTTCCGATGAATATGGGTAAAACAAGGGATCCGAGTCCCACTAGTGCGTGACCCCTCTCCCCTCCCCGGTTCCGGGAGGACCGAACAGGGCCTAGGCCACTGTTCCTATTCTCAAATACATTTTAAATGGCGTTTTGGAGCTTTAAAACCAAAGTATGCATCCCTCTGCCCCACTAAAAATTAAAGTCCGGTTTTCCTAACCTCATACCCCAATAAATGTTGATCGTTGATTTGGTCATGGAAAATGCTCTATTGTCACTTAACGGTTAATAGAAGTATCGGAATCACATAACTTTTTGTATACTCATACATTAAAAATATGATGGTCGAGATTAACCGTGCGGATCATTAAAAAATTAATACATGGTTGACTTTTTAGCAGATTAGAAGAGTTTTTTCTTCTATGTACTCCCCCATTCTTCATAAAAGAAAAAGGGAAATGGCAATCTCTAAGAATTTAAGACATGAGAATCCAAGTATCTAAGAATTTAAGTTCATATCTCGCATTCTCAAGGAAGCGGCCATAAATACATTATTAAGACCCTTTTCCTCTAAAAGAAATAGGTTAGCCAAAGAAAGGTATTAACTTGGAGGATGATCTATGAGATTCGGCCAGGCCCGAAGTAAGCCTTGATAAAAAATACTCCATAAACAATCAATAGTGAGATGATACTATCTTTTGGCAGGGTTTCAAGAACTCTAATTCGTTGCCACGTCGAGGCTTAAGCAAACAAGCTTACGGTTTTTCCATACCAAACTCCTATTATCGAAACTGTGGTTCATTTGGCAATCAATTTAGGGGGTGTTAGTCTCAAGTCATTTGAAAATACAATTTCAGAATTTGAAAATCCATGTTAGTTCCAAATCATTTAAAATTGGAACTTACTTAATATAGTGTTAGTCGAAACTAGCATTTTAAAATGCGAAAATTTGGATTTTAGAATTCATCATTAAACTTATAGTACAAAAATGAAAAAAACCAATCAATTTTCAAATCACCATGTACTCCTGGGTTTTCTAAAATACCACGCTATACATAATAGATCAAAATTCAGATAAACTGTCACACCGGTTATTGCCACCATCGGCTGTCGCTGTCATTAACCGGATATCGACCGCTTCCACAGTCGCCGCCGGCCGACTGTCCTCACAGCCGTCACCGGCCGACTGCCACAACCGCCGGCCCTTCCCCGATCGCCGACCGCAAATTCAATCGCCGCCGTCTCCGATCGGCGCCTCCGCTCCCCGGCCGACCATCCTCGCCGGCTGTCGCCCTCCCCGGTCACTGTCGCCATTGCCGCCTTCGACCGCCGATCGACCATCCTTGCTGCTGTCCCCGATCGCCGCCACCATTGTCGCTTCCGACCGTCGGTTGACCATCCTTGATTGCCGCCACCATCACTGCCGACCGACCATCCTCGTGGCCGTCGCCGTCACCGGTCATCCTCCCCCATCGACTAACGTCTATCGAACGGCTGTCTGTTGAGTACCAGTTAACATCCACTATTAAATGTATTGTCCTGAAGTACATATGGATTTTGAAATCAAATAATTAGGATTTTGAATAGAATTTTTTTATCAAAATGAGTATCAGTTCATTTATAGATTCTAGATTCTAAAATTATTTGGGACCAACACACATTTAGAATTTCTTAAACCCTGGCTTTAATAAATTCAAAGGTCTCAAAACCCAATATTTCCAAACTCTAAAAAGAGCCAAATTTTGCAAAGTTTCGTGCAGCGAAAGAAATAAAATAAGTAGCTGCCAAACACGTACAACTTTATGAAAACCCAATTCCAGAGGACCATGGTTTCGGTTTAATTTAAACGGAGACCGAGATTTTAGAAACCTTGTTGTCAAACTAAGTACTAAGAGTTTAAGGCCTGGTTGATTTGGTAATAAAGTTTGCCAACCATGGTTTTGTTTAAATTAAAATGAAATTGGCGTTATCCTGAAACTTAGCTAATTCTAAATTCAACCCTGAAAACTTAATCTTAATCGTTTTAAATTCAACCCTAAAACTTATAACAAAACCAAATAAGTACGTTGTGGGCTTACGGGGCCAGTGCCACCGAAAGAAAAAAAATCCTTCCGTTGTTAACTTCCATCTTGTGGTGAAATCGGACCGGGTTGGGATTTTTTTGATGATTTTTTAGCCGATCCGAAAATTAAAACTAAACCCAAAACCGGCCCGAAGTCGATGGGTTTATATTACGCTAAATCCGAACCCGCAACTTCGGGTTTCGAGCGGTTCGGGTTTATACGGGTTATCGGTTTTTGCGGATTTTGCCATTATAGTTTATCAAAAAAATTAAAATATAATACTTGAGTATGTTCTACCAAATATATATGCACAAAATTTATACTTTATTAAAACTATATAAATTATATGTGATAAATTTATAAACTCTACTAAAAAATTGCACTAACTATATATATACAATAAATCACAATATGTATTTTGTAATATTTTAGATCTAAATGTCTATGTAATATATTGAGTTGGATCGATATAGGAAGCGGGTTTTGTTTGTGCTGGATTTAGGGTTCAGACGGACGGGTTTAACATTAAATCCATACCCAACCCCAATTTTTTTATCTAGTCTTTAACCCACCCGATCGGGTTCGGAAGAGTATAGGATGTCCAAAAAAATGGAAAAACCAGATTGGGTCGGGTCAGGTTCGGATTAAACCCAACCCGACTTTCACTCCTACTTCCATCCATCAAATAATTTCTAATAGCCATTTAGAGGTTAAGGCCATATTTACTTCCATCCATCAAATAATTTCTAATAGCCATTTAGAGGTTAAGGCCATATTTGGATACGCATGCTCTAATGGATAAAAGCATAGATTTTTTCTCTCCATTAGACTGAATCAATCCAAGAAAATCGGTTGTTTGGATAGATTTTTTTTATGAAGAATTCTAATGGAAAAAAAACCCAAAAATATCCCCAATCCAGTGGATTTTAAAAATTAACAAAGACCCAATTTTTCTAATCCACTGCACTTCTCTCTCTCTCTCTCTTGAAATGCCACATCAATCTCTTTTCTCTCTCGCGCGCGCTTTAATGATATTTTTATACCAACTACCCAAACATGCTTTATGTTACTAAAATATATTGGAATTTTACTTTTGGAATACACATGAATTCCAACACATTTTAATCCTAAAATCATTGTTATGTATTTTAACCTAGCTATCTAAACATGGCCAAAATGACATAATTAACCCCTCCCCAGAATGACCATATATATTATGCACTTCAAATAATCACATTGAATTGAATGGGAGAAAATAAAACTAAATATTATAATTAGCGAATCAAGAAAAACATGAAAACTTAACATAACAGCAATCAATGTAAAATTAAGAAAATCCTAAACATGATGGTCATTGAAATTAAAGGAACAAAAATTAGATTGCATGAAATGGGGGAAATAACCCTAGACATGATAGAAAGTGAAATTTCGAAAAGAAAAATATGTTGACTTAAATGCAGTCAACATACCATAATATGCACAATCATAAGTTACAATGCATAAGCTCGTTTGAGAGTAGATGATTAATGATTTGAGAGGAGGAAGAGAAGTTTACATGCTTTGGTGAGTTAAGAAGGAAGTTTAGTTAAGAGAATGAGGTGTATACTAACATATATATATCTTTTGAATCCTGACCCAAATTAGCCCCCAAGCATAAACGTAGGTTAACCTGACGTAAGGTCATGTTTGATAAATTGTGAAGTTTTAGGAGCTGCATATAGAATTAGCGGATTTTAAATAAAAATAAGAAATTTTAATGAAATGTGAGAGTTTCTAAACCTGTGTGTGTGAGAGGTTTAGGGGGAGAGATAGGAACTTGAGATAAAGTGGTGGGGAAAAAAGATGTAAATACATGTTATAAAGATAAATGAAATAAAATTTTATAAAGTCAAGATGGCCGAGTTGGTCTACGGCGCCAGTTTCAGGTACTGGTCCGAAAGGGCATGGGTTCGAATCCCATTCTTGACAATGTTTTTCCCCTTCCAACTGTAGCTTAATGAGTATTTATTTTTGCTTTCGAACTTGTATTTTGTAGTTTGTTTTAAGGATTGTTTATATAGTTTGTTGTTTATAGTTGAATTTGAGCATTTTCTTTTAAGGGTTTATGCCAATAAATTAGTTAACAAGATATAAGTGTCGCACTGGTAAACTACAGAGTTGTTTGGGCTATTAACTCTATTATTATTTAGAAAAGTCGGCAATAGAACCCAAACAACAAAAAAGAGTTCAAATGCAAAATAAAACAATCATTTGGCTTATTTAGAACTGAATTTGGACATTTTAAACCATTTTTTTGGGTTCTGATCGGTGGGCACAGGGGGTGTTTGTGTCAATAAATTAATTGAGAGGTATAAGTAGGATAAAACTACATGGTAGGCTTGTCAAAGATTCGGGTGGTCCGGTCTTAACCCTATTATTATTTAGAAAATTAACTATATAGTAGGCCTATCAGTGAGTTGGGTTTGGACCCGGACCCGACCTAGACTCAATGAGTATTTATTTTTGGTTCAGATACATGTGTGTTTGGATGCAGACGTGGCTTGATCCGGCTTCCTTTAATGGCTTTATAAATGGGTCTAGTTTGAGTGATTTTGATCCGAACCGGTTTAATGGCTTTATAAATGGGTCTGGTTTGAGTGTCTTAGGTCCGGATCCGTTTAGTCCCAACCTGTTTATATTTTATGTACATAAGAAATATATAACTTAGTTGTGGATTATAAATTAGAGCTATTCCAGATATATAGTGGCAAATTTGAAAAATCATATCACCAATTGTTTTAGTTCATGTTCTGACTTCTGAAATTTACTCATAATTAAGCTTCTAAATTATAATGATGCACTTGTAACCTAGATAAATGAATCCAGGTAAAATGGTTTGACTCGGTTATTAATGGGTCTGGGTGAAGACCCGGGAGATTTGTATGGTACATAAGGTTGGATCCATAAAAAATTAAATGGGTACGGGTTCCGAACATGCAACCCAATCGGACCCATATCATCAAAACACTGGAGATGGCCACCAACCCTACATGCAAGCATTTGTCCGAGTCACTGTTCCAATCATCAAAAGGGACCGCTTAGCCTTTTTTTATCTTAAGAATCCATGGAGCTGAACATAACAAGGTTGCCCCCATGCTTTGGAATTCATAGGCAGCACCCACAAAGTGATAACAACAATACTTTCAATATATATGTTAATTTCTTAACAAAAAACAAAACAATACTATCAATACAAGTTGTATGCTCTACAAATAAATTTAATACAAGTGGTTTCTATGAACTGGATAACATTTTGGTGTATGAAAGCGATTGATCACCTCTTAACTGGATTTATCTAAGGGATACAACCAAAATGCAATCAAGTTAATAACTTAAATGAGCACAAGAACAAGATTAATAAAGAGGCTGCAAAAATTAATATTTTTAAAAGAAAAGCTTATACAAAGCAATAGATCATAATCAAGATGGATCTTTGATTATTACCTCAATTAATTAATCAGAAAAACATCACACCATATTAAAACATGTATTATATTTCTGACATTCAAAATGATGTGTGGCATTCATTTGCTGCAGTTGCATCATTTTCCCTGCAACAAAATGAGGGCTTGAAGGAAATGAAAATGCATACAACATTTGCTTAACAAAGATCCATTTTTTATGTTCGCCCAGCAATATTAATAAGAATTTAAAATCCAATTTGTAAATTGTAATAGAATTTTGCAGCAATTACTGACTGGAGAGAAATGTTACAATTGAAAAAAGGATTATGCATGACAGTTAATAGGTATGATGAACCATTTTCTCATTTACTGACACTGCATTTTACATGCAACACATGTTGAATTTGATTTGGAAGCAGCAAAACCTAAAGGGGTTATTTACATGCAACAAATATTCCTTTTTTGCGTTGAAGCAAACCAAACAGTTACATTAAGGTTCTTTCACATTTTACATATTCTGCTTGGATCTGAGACAAGCCTACAGGTTGGTTCACAAACTGCCTGAGTTATATATATACCCACATCTTAGATGATTCCTCCATTAATTATATATATATATAATGGAGGAATCATCTAAGATGTGGGTATACCAAATTTCATGTGATTCTATAACTTTTTCACCGTTGATTTAGCAATGTAAAAAGTTCTATTGTTGGTAAACCGTTAAATTTGAACCCACTAAATCAACGGTGAAAAAGTTGTAGAATCACATGAAATTTGGTGTACCCACATCTTAGATGATGACGATAAAGATGGTGGGTACCGATCGTCGGAAAAAACTAGGAAGAGGGCATTTTTTCGACGCCATAGGAGGGAATCCCTTTCTATGGCCTCTTCCCTCCATTAATCTCTCTCTCCCTATATATATATAGGGTAATAGTCCAATGAAATATTTTCTTATGTGAGACAAATGAGACGTACTTTATAACACCCTACTCCTGTGTATTTCACCGATCCAGACCGTTCACCGTGATCTGCGTATCACGCATACCCTACGTATCAATTTTCATGAGATTCCTACACATCTAGCACGCACGATCAATGATATTTCAGACTCCCGAGAGACGTTTATTTTTCGTTCACTTGATTGCATGTGTTAGAACTGTAGGAATCTCATGAAAATTGATACGTGGAGTATGCGTAACATGCAGATTACGGTGAACGGTCTGTATCGGTGAAATATACGGAGGGTAGGGTGTTATAGAGTACGTCTCATTTGTCTCATATAAAAAAGCGTATCACTAGATCATTACCTTATATATATATATATAGAGAGAGAGAGAGAGAGAGATGGAGGAAAGATGCCATATAAGGAAATTTCCTTCTATGACGTCGGAAAAATGCACCATCCATCATTTTTTCGACGATCGACATACATCACGGCCATTTTTATCATATAAGACGTGGATATACCAAATTTCATGTGATTATACCATATTTTCACCGTTGATATAGTTGGTACAAAATTAATGGTTTGCCGACAATAGAACTTTTTACATTGTTAATTCAATGGTGAAAAAGTGGTGGAATCACAAGAAATTTGGTGTATACACATCTTAGATGATAGCGATGATGATGTTGGATGCCGATCGTCGGAAAAAATGGTGGAGATTGTATTTTTTTCGACGTCATAGGAGGAAATCCTCTCATATGGCCTATTTTCTTCATTATTCTCACGTCATAGGAGGAAATCCCCTCATATGGTCTCTTTTCTCCATTATTCTTATATATATATATATATATATAAAGGAAAGCTAAATAGTCCCGACATTTCATTAAAAAAACTATAACGAAACAGCATCAAGTTTTGTAAAGAGAAAAAAAACACAAGAAAAAATGAAGAAAAAGAGAATAGCAAATTCACGGGGAACAAATCCCTACGGTCCAAAATACATTTCCAAAGTACAGCACATAAGTTAGCACCTCTTCCCAAGAGGTCTAAGAACATATCATCCTTGCCTGTCGAGTTTCTGGCTGGACCTGCCCCCCCATCATGCGGTCTATCAAAAAGAAGAAGTGCTTAACAACCCATGTTTTGTCATAAAACCTTCTAATCATGGTTTGATGTCCACGTGATCCTGAACAACCGGATCTGATGATGCTCGATATCGGCGATCTCCCAGATCGTGGCACATGGCTGATGACGTGTCCCGAAACCCGTAAGGAAGGACCAAGAACAACACGTCGGAAGAACACCCGGGTCTGCGACCCTTGGATGTGACCGACCCTCTGTGACCGACCACGCAACTCCTGTGCCCGCCTTACAAACAACTGTTGGCTCACCTCCGAGCCTCCGCACAATTGGCCTCCTCGGCCCCCTCAGCTCGTCTCCGGGTTTTAGCAGAACCAGGATACCTCGGCCTCCCGCTCGTCCCCGAGCTACCCACCGAGCTAATCCTCCTCGGTCTCATCCTGACCGACCCGCAGCGCTGATCACAGGCTCCCACGCCACGGCTCCGCAAATCTCGCCATGCGCGAGATATCCGCTGCCCACGATCCCACGTTCCACGCCATCACGATCCCCCATTAACGAGCCTGTTTCGTCATTAATGCGGGATCCCGCTTATAACGCGGGCAAGACGTCGGGAGCGTAACGGCCGGCGTGATTCTCGTGCCTGGCTGCCCATCGCTGCCGCTATATAAACCCCTCCCTCAGACGATCAAGGTACGCAATTCTCTCCTCACTAGGCCGCTACTCCGCCCAAATTGCACCACTAACTTTATCGTCGGAGGGTCCTCGGTGGTACAACCACCCCGGGACTTCCTTGTAGGTAGCTCGGCCACCACAACCTAAAACCCATTGAGAATCCACACGCTTCAGGAGTCAACCTCCAAATCAATCTCAGCCGTCCATCGTCGCTCGACAGCAGATCTACGGAAGGTAACATCTTGACGTGATACGACGCACGTCAGCTAGCGCCGTCTGTGGAAACTTCTTGATTCCACTGAACAAAGTTCATCTTCCGATCTCCATTCAATGGCGAGCAATCATCGCGATGATCCGAGCACCAGCCGCCGCCTCCCCCACAACGGAGGTGCAGACGAATCTCCTCCCCCGAATGCCATCAACGTCCTAGCCGCCCGGATAGATCGACTCGCATCCGTCGTGGATGCTCTCGTCCGTGTCCAAACGGCGGGCCAGGCTCCCCAAGTCGCCGCTCTCCTATCTCGAGATCGAGACCCCTACAAAGGGAGAGAAGTCTCTGCACGCGTCGGCACAGCCGACCACCGCCTCGATGCCTCCCACGGCCGCCAATCTCCCGGGCCAACATATTCTATGACCCGCTGGGCGTCCCGCCCCGAGTTCAACGCCGAGGTTTGCCGCCCGAGCGCCTCGCCCCGCAGTTCAACGCCGAGGTTTGCCGCCCGAGTGCCTCGCCCCGAGTCCCTACACGCTCCTGTCCTTCCCAAGGAGATGTCGGTCAGCTCGCCTGCTCCTAGGCATGACCGACGCCTCCTCCCTCGACGGGGTCGCATGGATGGGACTCATCACGGCAGCTCGAAGACTACCTTTCCAGGCGACCTAAGGAACCTCATCGAGAGGAACCGGGGCCGCGGCCAGACACAGGTCTCCAACGGCCGAGGCCAAAGACCAGAATATGCCGAATCGTCAGGATACCACGGCCGACTCGACGCCCTCGAAAAGAAGATCGAAGGTATGTATCGGGAAGGTCATCATTCGAACGACGGGGCTAAGTACGCCTCCGACTCACTCACAAAACCCTTCACCGAGAAGCTATTCGCCGTCCATGTCTCCTCCTGAAACAAGCCCCCAAAGGTCTCTCTCTTCGATGGTAAGTCCGACCCGAAGGACCATCTGGACGCATTCACCGCAAGAATGAACTTTCAAGACAACTCTGACGCCGCCCAATGCCGAGCTTTCCCAGCCACTCTCATCCGCTCCGAATGGGACTGGTTCCGAGGACTCGCGCCACGCTCGATCTCTACCTTCGATGAGCTGGCAACCCAATTCCTCGGCCACTTCGTCGGGAACAAACGGCAGAAATGGACCACCTCTTCATAATTAAGAGTGGAGACAAGGAAACATTCAAATGGTATGTCACCTGCTTCTATAATGCCCTTCTTGAAGTCCCAGAACATCGGGATGAGACGGTCATTACGACACTCAGGTCTGGTCTTAGGCACAAGAAGTGGTTACGCTCCTTTGCATTAGCGCAACCTAAGACCATGGCCGGGGTAAAGGTTTGGACCGAGCGCGAGATCCAGCTCGAGTCCGAGATAAACGAGAATCTCCCTAGGGCTGAGCAAACTGACTCAAAGAAAAGGGCAAGGGAAGAGAGAAGGAGACTTGAGCGATCAAAGCCCTACTCCCCAAAGTTTCAGGAGTACACCCCGCTGAACGTCTCCCAGACGGTACTGCTAGAAGAGGCTAAGGGCGAGGGTTTCTTCAAGCTTCCACGATCTCGCATATGGCGGCAAAGCGCACCCGGGGTCCTTACTGTGGTTTCCACAGGTCGCAAGGCCACTCCACAGAAAGCTGTAAGCAGCTCTAAGACTACATCGAGAAGCTCATCCGTTCGGGACACCTGGCAGCGTACTTACGGGATAAGCTGACCGCGAGTAAGAGCAGCGTCCCCCTCCCGGCAAGTTAACAATCGGCCAGATCATGGTCATGTCGGCGGGGGATACGTCGGATACCTACGAGGCTCAGCACCCCACGCAGTACGCGGAGGCCAATAGACATCCGAGGAGTTCAAACCGTGCCAATGAAAAGAACATCTACTAGCTTGTACTTCTTTTACTAAGGCGGTGTAAACTTTTCTCAAGATCTTTCTGTTTATATAATAAGAAGGGGTCAATAAAGCATTGCAAAAAGAAGAGTTTGTTTATTCAAAGGGTACCATAGGCTCCTTAGCCGTACACCGAAAAAGAAAAATTACAATAGCGGGGGAAGGGGGTGCAGGAAACACTGCTCGTGGTCCTCCGAGCATATTTCCGCCAGCCGAGCCCTTGCCGTTTCAGCCCTTTGCCTCTGATGCCGCCCACGAATGTCGGCGTGGTGCCTCAATTGATAGCACTCAAGGATGATCACCACAGAGAGATCCCGCCGGTCCGCGGAGATCAGGCCGAAGCACTGCAAAGACCTTAGCTTACCAATCGCCTCGTTCCTCAGCTGTTCGGACAAGGGGTTGTAGAGCCCCAGCGACGCCCTCCAGATGGAGTACATCAACAGCTGGAGCAGGGGGGGCGCCGGGGAAGCAGTCGGCCGAAATGATCCTCAATGCGGCCAATCACTAGCTGCACCGTGTCCTCGGTGCAGTACTGGTCATAGAGGTACACGTCCTCGAAATTTACGATGTCGGGGATCGTAAAAGGGAAGTCCTCTATTCTTACGTTTTGGGTGTGAAGAAAGGAGTGATCAACGCTCCCTCCGCTTTATATCCCGCGACACCCCACGAGTCCAACAGTCGCTCGTTTCACCCACAACTGTACCACCACGCGACAGGCATCGAGCCTTTCTCGTTGAAATCAAAACGACGCGGCTCCGTCGCTCTACCTCCCCTACGCGTTCATGACACGTGTCGCCCGTGATCGTCCCTCTTCCCCACACTCGCACCGGGAGGGTCGGACAGAACCTCACGAATCGATTGGGCGGCTTCACTGCTCGGTCCATCCTTAGAAGGCCTCTTACAGCCCTTCCAGCGCTAAGGATCAAAGTCCTCGCCAAGAGGCACCGGGCAATAACCCTGCTCGGCCCATCCTTAAGGATCAAAGCCCTCGTCAAGAGGCACCGGGCAGTAACCCTGCTCGGCTCGTCCTTAGTAGGCCCCTTACGGCCCCTCCCGCGCTAAGGATCAAAAGCCCTCATCAAGAGGCAACCGGGCACGTCCTTGCTCGGTTATCCCTGGCTGGTAGTTTCCTACCCCACAATGCCAGAGATCAAAGCCCTCGCCAAGAGGTACCGGGCAGTAACCCTGCTTGGCCCGTCCTTAAGGATCAAAGCCCTCGCCAAGTGGCACCGGGCAGTAACCCTGCTCGGCCCGTCCTTAATAGTCCCCTTACGGCCCCTCCCGCGCTAAGGATCAAAAGCCCTCATCAAGAAGCAGTCGGGCCCGCCCTTACTTGGTTATCCCTGGATGGTAGCTCCCTACCCCACAACGCCGGAGATCAAAGCCCTCGCCAAGAGGCACCGGGCAGTAACCCTGCTCGGCCCGTCCTTAGCAGGCCACTTACAGCCCCTCCCGCGCTAAGAATCAAAAGCCCTCATCAAGAGGCAACCGAACAGCTACCATGCTCGGTTATGATGGATGTCGTTCACTACCCCACGAAGCCAGATACCTAAGCACTCGCCAAGAGGCAACCGAGCATCTACCATGCTCGGTCATCCGTAGCTGGTGTTACTAACCGCCGACACAACGGTCCAAGTCCTCGCTATGAGGCCATCCACGTCTAAGCGATCCCAACCTCGACTTCAGGGCCATGGAGATACCGACTTTTCACCGGTCCTTGCAAACTTGGCAAATAGTCGAATTCAACTCGACGTACGATCGCCAGACGAAGAACCGACCTGACGTGAAAGCTGGACCGTGCAAATACAAATGTTTTCGTCAAACAAAAGGAAAATATGCACGCAAAGAAGCAGCAAAAAGAATTTTTATTCACATAAATCAAAGTCTCTACAAGGGTATTATGGGCTCCCCAGCCTAACAAAAGTGCCCGGAGGCTTACAAAATTTCAGAGCAAAAGAGAGAAATAAGGAGACGTGGGGCTTCAAGATTCAGGCGCGGGTACAACCTCGGCGGGTGGCGTCTCCCCTGCGACCACCGGGGCAGTATCTTTAGGGTCGGCACCTCCGGCGGGAACTTCGGCACCGACAGCTGGGGCGATCGACTTGCCCCTCGCACTCCCACCGGGGGCCGCTTTCCCTACATCATGTCCGCAGGCGACCCCCTGCTCGTTGTCGGCGAGAGGATACAAGGCCCGGAGCTCGGTGTCAGGGAACTCCGGCATCTGAGCCTTGACAGAGTCGAGGGCGTCGTGCCAAATGACACCCCCGGCACTGGTAAGGTCGGCGTAGAACTGATCCGACTTTTTGTAGCTCTCCACCGCCTTCCGCGCCCGATCCTTCGCCGTCTCGTTCTCCTTCCGGAGAGTGCTCACCGTCTTCTTCATGGTGGAAACGAGCACTCGGGAGTCCTCCAACTGGGACTCGGCGGCTCAGGCGACCTCTCGGTACCGAGCGACCTCCCTGTTTCTGGCCTCCACCCGGGCCTCAAGGGCGGCAGCCCTCTCCATCGCCGCCCCCAGCTCCTGCCTTAAGCTCTCCTCCTGCAAGGAGGACTCGCTTGCGACCCGCATCACCGGAACAATCTCCTCGTCCTCTATATGGACGAGGAGGGCGATGTGCTGGAGAACCTGAAGAAAGAAAGAGGGTCAAAAAGGGGAGGAAAGCACCCGACCATGAAGTGCTGAATGAAAAAACAGGTGAGGTGCGAATGCTAATCTGCACGGCCTCTTGAGCTATCGCCGCCATTTGGGCCCGGAGAGTTCCTCAAGGGACCCTGCCTCCTGCCGACCTCTCCATATCTGAGAGCAGGCTATCGACGACAGAAAGCCCCGAGAGCACCTCGAAGCGAAGCTCCTCATCGTCCACAAGGATCGGAGAAGCGGGGAGCGAGGCGCACTCCTGTGCATAGTCACAAATTCGTGATTCGGCAATAATTCGGCGAGGTCGAAAATTCGGATTCGGAGAACTATTCGGAAAAAAATCGGCAGGTATTCGGGAAAGATTCGGTAAGTGTTTGGAAAATGTTCGGAAAGGATTTCGAGCAAAAATTAATATAAAATTAATATATGAGACGCTAGATTTTGATTTCGTGAATTATTTGCTGTTTTTTGAATAATTCGTTTTTTTGAATAACTCGCGAATAATTCGGAAATTATTCGCGAATAATTCGGCAATAATTCGGCATGTTCGGTGATGAAGAATAATTCGCAGATTTAATCGGCAGTCACATAATTCGCGAATTATTCGCGAATTCGCCGAATAATTCGCAAATTATGTGACTATGCTCCTGTGAGACCTCTTGAGGGATGGCGTGGGAGAACCCTCCTCGTCTCCTACCTCGGGGGCCCGAGGCTCTTGCGCCCGGGCACGCTTTCGAACCGGCGCATGGCTAGACTCGGGGGTCCGGGGCTCGCTTGGGCGCTTGGGTGAAAGGTCCACCGGCGGAGCTGGAACGGACGGCGGGCGAGAAGGACCGGCGCCTTTGGACTTCTTCCCCCTCTTCACGTCGACCACCGCCACGCGGAACTTGCTCATATCCATGGGTCCTGCATAAGACAGAAATACGAGGAGTCAGCGATGCCAGGAAAAATGAAAGAATGGCACAAGTCTAAACAGGTCGCCTGAGAGCTTCCAACTTACCTGCGTACTCGGCGGGGCTGAGCCCGGCCCAACTGAGGGCCCGCTCAGACAGCAGCACGTCAACCCGAGGAAGGGGCTCCCACTTCGACGCCGCCACTGCGTCGGGATCAATCAACCGCCTCACCCGCGGACAGCTGGCCTTTTGCCACAGGGTGGGCACAGGGAAATCCTCGCCCTCGGGCGGCGCGATAAAGAAAAACTTCTTCTTCCATTCGTGAATAGAAGAAGGCACTACGACAACCCCCGACCCGGGGGTGTCTCCCCGCTGTATTCTAAAGGAGAGGTATACCCAGCTCGGCTCTCCCCTACGAGCGCCGGGATGGTTCTTGTAGCAAAGAGAAGAGAGGAGAAGGTTCAGGCTGAAAGGGTTCTGGCACAATTTCAACCGGACTAGGAACCCGAGAAGGATTCTCCAAGAGTTCGGCACTAGCTGGCCCGGAACTAACCCGAAACAATTCAACGTCTCACTCACTTCCGGGGAGAAGGGCAAACGCACCCCGGCCCAAAAGGCCTCCAGGTACAAGGCAATCTCCTTGCCCTGTACCTGGTTTACCCTCTCCCCCTTCTCGGCCAAACGAAGCGAATAGCGTGAAGGGATCAAGAAACGGGTCTTGATGTTGGCGAGCTCCTTCGCGCACCTCAATGAGGATCGCACGCCAAGAACACCCGCGGCCTGAACTCTGGAGGCCACTCTATCTTCTCGGGTGAACTCCAGATCAGAGGAAGAAGAGGAAGAAGTAGAAGAGGAAGAAGTAGAAGAGGAAGCTTCAGAGGACCCCTAGACTCTACCCGCACTACATCTACAGACTTCTCAGAAGAAAACTTCTAACCTGATTCAAGAAATGTGTCCTCGGGTGATCAAAGGCGAGGAGTCCGAACTGAAGAGAAGAGCGCCGAGCTAACAAGACTATGGATGAGGAAAATATGAAGAGGTATGGGCCCTGATGAGGACCCTACCTCTATTTATAGCTACCGGCGTGCACATCCAACGGCGACGGTCGTTTCCCGCCAAAAAGACTTATCGCATTCGACGGCCACCATCGCTCCACCTGTCGCACGCGCATTGCTCGTACCCCATCGGACGCCGAAGATCTGCGGCCCGTTGCGTCAGCCAACCAGCGCCAGACACGTGGGCTGTCGCTTCGGTGGATGTACATACGATCCGGCACATCTTCTTTAATGCAAGATCTGGCCCCCGATCCGCTGACGCCATCAGAAAAATGCAGCTGGTTGCTCGAGAACACACGCTTACGATATCTACAACAAGGAACTCACTTCGGGTGATCCGACAGACCACTCTCGAGCCGACCTGTAATCAGGTCGGGACGAGAGTGGGGGGCTAATGATGATACTCGATATCGGCGATCTCCCAGATCATGGCACGTGGTTGATGACGTGTCCCGAAGCCCGCAAGGAAAGACCAAGAACAGCACGTCGGAAGAACACCCGGGTCTGCGACCCTTGGATGTGACCGACCTTCTGTGACCGACCACGCAACTCCTGTGTCCACCTTACAAACAACTGTTGGCTCACCTTCGAGCCTCCACACAATTGGCCTCTTCGGCCCCCTCAGCTCATCTCCCGGCTTTGGCAGAACCAGGACACCTCGGCCTCCCGCTCGTCCCCGAGCTACTCGCCGAGCTAATCCTCCTCGGTCTCATCCTGACCGACCCGTAGTGCTGATCACAGGCTCCCACGCCACGGCTCCGCGAATCTCGCCATGCGCGAGATATCCGCCGCCCACGATCCCACATTCCACGCCATCACGATCCCCCATTATCGAGCCTGTCTCGCCATTAATGCGGGATTCCGCTTATCATGCGGGCGTGACGTCGGGAGCGTAACGGCCGGCGTGATTCTCGCGTCTGCCTGCCCATCGCTGCCGCTATATAAACCCCTCCCTCAGACGATCAAGGTACGCAATGCTCTCCTCACTAGGCCGCTACTCTGCCCAAATTGCACCACTAATTTGATCGTTGGAGGGTCCTCGGTAGTACAACCATCCCGGGACTTCCTTGCAGCTAGCTCGGCCACCACAACCTAAAACCCATTGAGAATCCACACGCTTCAGGAGTCAACCGCCAAATCAATTTCAGCCGTCCATCGTCGCTCGACAGCAGATCTACGGAAGGTAACATCTTGACGTGATACGACGCGGACCCTTTCTAGCACGCAATGTCTGATTCTTGGTGAGAAGACCTTGTCTCTTTTCCTTTCATCTCTTGCAAGTGGATTAGTACCCTACTATGCACCATTTCCGATGTCACAACAGAAGTCCCTCCTTGTTTTCTTGTTGGCTCCTTCGTCTTTATATTGTCTATTCTATGCCTAAGTTTTTCCTTGGTCTATTGAAACTTGAACATTTCACCTTTATTCCCGCTTGCCAACCATGGCTTTTCACCTTTATTACCATTTTGTTTTGAGAATTAATGCATTCGGATCCGGATCCAAATCCGCATCTCTGTAAATCTCATCACCTAGCTAGGTTCGACTCACAGGCAACAGCATTTGCACTTACAAGAATAAGGTCCAAGTTCAAGTCATGGAATATTCGTCAACCCTTCCTTTGATGTCTCTTTCGAGATTGGATCAGTAACAGCCCAAATTTTGAGGTTGTAGTTTATTACAAATCCCATGTGATCCACAAAATTAATTTGCTAGAGTCCATTGGGATAAGCCCACTATTAGACACTGACGGCGCATGCTCGAAGAACTCATCAGAAGCCTTTTCAATTTTGTCTCCTTTCATGCATGCATGCATGCGTTCTACCGTTGTAAGCACCTTGTTTAATTTGAAGATTTCGCCACCGTTCACTGTTATTTCAACTTTTGCATGAAGACGGCCATGTGCCATTTTGTCCCTAGCTACAATATATATGCAGCCAAAAGTTAGTGTTGGCGCGCAACGTGATTAGTACGAAGCTTCTCCTCAATGCCCTCATAGCACTTGCCGCGTGGTCGTCTGTTGCCGCCTGTTGGCGCCACCGCAAGGATCAGGCAAAGCGTCTGCATGCAACCCGGCCGCTTTCCAACTGCAGGTTCATCTTCTTCCATTAATCCTCGCATTTCTTGTCTTCTTCCTGAACAGCAACTAGAATTCTCCTCGTCGTCGTCGTCGTCTCACAGTTGTCCTGACGATGAAGATGAGACCGGTCCATTCTTAATTTGTCTTCTCATCGGACGGATTCCGACAAACCCGTTCCTCACTTAAATTGCCGACCTCTCATCGATCGGAGACATGCATGCATCCGTGATGACGAGACGAGACGAGACTAGACGAGACCCTTCCATAAACTTGCTCACCGGAAACCCATTCCGATGAGAAGAGAGCGAGATCATTGATTGAGGCCTTGCTCATCCGACCTAGCTTGTTTTTGGTTTAGCTGAAGAAGGCAAATTAATTAATTAATTAATTAATTAATAGGCAGCCGACGTAGTCTTTTTCCACGCCCTAGTACCATTGAACCACTTGATCCACGCACCCTTCTTTCTTCCTCGACCCCCCTCGCTGGAGACCTACTCCGGTTTTTGGGTTTCCTCCCTCGCCGGGCCGGTACCTTGGCTTTCTCGATCCTCCTTTCTTTCGATCCAACTTGAATAGCGACTTGTCGATCATGACTAAAACCTTTGGAAAACGCCTAACTTTATGGCAATCGGATCTTGCCGGAGCACAGCCGGAGACCTCATCCGCACACGCTCCCTCACCTTTTCTTCTCTTCTTTTCCTTCTTCTTTGTCCTCCCATGAAATTTTTGTTGGTGCGGATGGTTGCCGGTCCTGTGCTATGCTAGCAACGGTCTAACGTGTCCGGTGCTGGGTAACGCTGGAATTACATCGGAAAAGAAAACTTAATTTAGAGAGTATAAGAAATTTCAAGAGAAGTAAATTGCCTTAGCTATGAAGGCTTTACTTTGTATTTGTTTTTCTGATCTTTCCAATGAATACAATACAATACAATACAAAAAGTGCACCCCTTTATATAGTGTATCTTAACACTATTACAAATCATTACTCTATACGTATGCACAGTTTAGAACAGTCTCTAAATATAAGTATACGGTCCCTGATATTTATTAGGGACCGTTTTTTAATAAAACGGTCGCTGATACACCGTCACTGACAAGATGGTCGCTAAAAGGTGTATTAGCGACCGTTTTTAAACGGTCGGTAAAACAAACGGTCGCTACTAGAGCTATTAGTGACCGTATCACACGGTCCCCAACGTATGGACGCGTGGCATTGCATCGATATTTAACTGAAAACTACGGTCGCTAACAGGGGTATTAGCGACCGTTACTATAGCTTATACGGTCACTAATACCTCTTTACCGTGAAATTTTTTTCAGAAAATTCCAAAATGCATACAATAATACATTCAATTACAATATAATACGCTAAAACTAGCGTTCAATCACAAACCAAATATAGAAACGATACAAGCTCTAATATCCAACAATTTCACCATCTCAAAAACACATATGAACTACAATCGAAATAAATAGTACAATACCTCCAACGATATGAAAAACACTCCAAATCAACACATAAACAACTTTATTTTGATTATAAACAATACAATACGTACGTTATATGAAAAATTCCCCAAGTCGCGTGCAATCCTAGCTTAATCAACCCCACGCACCTTACAAATCCAAAGATATAAATAATTACATAAACTCAAATCATAATTTTCGAAATTAAACGCGCTAGCTATTCTAATTAACACATGTAAATATGCTTACCTCGCTCACTCCCACCGTTTCATCGCCACCCGAACTTTGCCCTGCAAAAACTCGATTCGTTTGGTCGATGTCTTCTTGCGGAAAAAATGTCCACGGCCTTCCCTGTGGCGGATGCTGAGAGTAAAAAGGTTCCCGTGGCTGAGACGAACGCTGAGAGTAGCAGTAGACTCCCTGTTGCAGAGGCGGAGGGTAAGGCCCCTGTTGCGGAGATGGAGACTTAGGGATATATAGTACCCTTGTTGTAGAGTCGGAAAGTAGTACGACAGTGACGGTCCCTATGATGGAGGTGGGTAATACGCACGCTGTATCGAAAGAGGGTAATATGTTGGCTGCGACGGCCATGAACCTTGTGCTGACCACGGTTGTGAAGGCGAACCGTGTTGTTGCGAGAATTGATTCCTCCAGGCATCCATATCAGCTTTTCATGTTTTCTTCGTGCTCCCTCCTGAGCTCCTCCCGTAGCACCATCACTTCCAGCGTCTCAGCAGGAGATGGGTTGGAGAGAGCGGTTGACGAACTTGAAGTTTCTCTGGCGGAACCCGATCGTACAAAACCAACGGGACCACCTGAAATGGGATAACAGCCGTGGTCCCTTGAGCGAGGGAAAATCTGATCTAATATAGATAGGTCGGTATCCCTAAGAAGAGGATCGTCGGCCGGAAAATCGGGATTTGATTCCCGATAGCTCCTCTCCGCCTCCTCGAGCCTCAACTTCGATAAATAAAACAGTAATTAATTACTTTTCATTGTGAAGTTAATAATTGAGTGTAATTACTTAAAAGAATTTATAAATGCAATCTCACCATATGTTGAGAGGTTATTCCAATTCTTCTTCTATCATCCCTTTCCTAGTGTGCACCGCCTCCTAAGTCTTAGCAAGGCTCGGCTTTCTCCCAGGGTTTCTACTGTACCGGATATATGATTTATTTATATATGATTATATACAACAATAAACTTAAATAATTGAACATATATATAATTAAAGATGAACACATCAAAGTAGACCTATACTGATCAGTAAGAACCGATCCACCATAATACTCTTCCGTGTATTTCCTTCGGTTTTGCTTATTTCTTTTTGATTCTGCCTGCATATTTAGAAGACAACATATCATAATAAAAAGTAAACTAATCTAAATTCACGGTGTTAAAATCAATTAAGCATATTTTTAATTACCTTCGCATCGGATGTATCCCAATAAATTAGGAGAAAAACAAACTGCTTCTTAGGGATGACAGAGGGAAGAGCGGCAAACCGTTCCCAATCCGCCGTAAATCTATCAAACTCATAGAAACCTTTTTTAATCTTTGATGCCATCTCTTGAAAATCCCATCCATCTCATGCCGGACATACTTCTAATGTCCATCCATGTCGTCTTCTAAGAAGAAATGTTTCTGTAATACAAATTAATAAGTATATTGATTACTATATTAATACCATATAACAAGTATGCATGTAATGCTGGCATATGTTTAATTCGGTTAGACGCATAATTCCACTTAACATTTTTCCACCTAGACATGTATGTAATACTATATTAGTTCCGCTTAACATTTGTCCACCTAGACAAATTGCAGGTGCGACACTCATCGAGAGGCGCAAAATCCTTGCAATACAGCTGTAACATTTCAGAAAATATAAAATATTATTTTTGGAATTTAAATATTAAAATAATATATTTCGCGAAAAAAATTCGATTTGCGAATTGGGGTTTTCATAAGATGGTATAATTATATACCAATATTTGAAAAATAACTGGAGATTAAAAAGATTTATTTATTAAAAAGATATTTATTGGATTTAGGCATTTTATAATTAATTATATTCAAGTTTAAATTAAACTTGATTAGTACACTACTAATCACGATTAAGCCAAATCCGTAATTTTAAATATCTATAGCTAGTGCATCATGACATATAGCATTTTGTTACATGTTTGTTCTTTTGCATTTGGTTTTTATTCGTATGAGAGGGGGGAAAGGAAATGAAAGATTTTGATGAGAGAGAGAGAAGGGACAAGAGATGACATGGAAGCACGGGGGGACAATATGATGAGTATGGGTATGAGAGAGAGAGATCATGCCATGAGTGAGAGAAAGAGGGTATGCTTGCTTTCTTCATCCATTTTCTACACCTCATCCTTCCCCTTCTTCATTTCCTTCATTCCTTCTTCATTTTCATCCTCCTTCCTCCACCTCTTCTACCACCTAAAGCCACTCTCAAAACTTAGCGAAAATCTCACACCCCCTTCACTAAAAATGATCACAAGCTCTCTACAAACAACATGGATGCATCAAGTGGAGATTTTGATCACTTTGGGCAACCCAAGATCATTTTCTTGAGTTGCCAAATGAGGTATATTTTTATTCTTTTAATAAGTTTTTAGCTTTCTTTACACCCTATAGTAGTTTAAAGTTAAACCGATATAGATTAGTGATCTTGATATTTCTAAGAAGAGGTTTAAGGATATTTTGTTTGTGAAAGTGTAATTGAGATTTAGTAGCGGCCACAAATCCTTTTAGTGCTAGAATTCTGGTCTAGACTTGAGCTAGAACCCCTAATACGAAAACTGCAATTTTCCCGATGTCGGTTTTCTTAAATTGTGATACTCAGATGGAATCTGGAGCAACTTGGAATATTTATAAGAAAAATAAACAACTATATTGACCTAGTTAGACCACTAGAAGACCACCACAGAAGAACGATCCCAAAATTTCCTACTCCAACCGGCGACACCGGGCATTTCTTCATTCTCGTCAGCCATCTGTTGGGTTCTGGTGTTGGATTTTGGTTTGTAGCTCATACTCCTTATATCCTAACTACTGTATTGTTAGTTTGATCCTAGACTACCTGTGCCAAAATCTGGAAGTGATTTCCTTAGTTGTTGTATTGTGTTTTCCGATATTTGAATTTTGGATTTATGAAATTCTTGATGAGATTTGGTCGTTGGACGTTTGTACCGAATATGCGGAACTATAAGCCTCTTTTATGAATTCTTCACAAACTTCTCCTTTAGGCACACATAAACAACTTCCATATTTTAACGAACTATCTTCATGAATCAATAAATCCATTCGAAGTCATGCTTTTACTTATCCTCGAAATTTCTGTAATCTAGGATCGTGCAACTGTAAGTCGATGTCACACACCCCACAAGATTTGTGGAGAGGAAAATTTACAAAAAACAATTTTAATACGAGTAATATTGACTAAACTTCGAAGATCATTCAGAAACCTTAACTAGCTAAATACAAAGAGCTTTTAAACTACTATGATAGTGGTTTATACCTCCAAGATACAAGTCTTCGGGTCTTCTTCTCCTCTTCTTGAGCTCTTAGAAGGTACAGATCACGCTTGATCGTCGGCCTTCTCGTGTCAAAGAAGATCCATCCGAGAGTCTATGGTTCAAGCTCTAACCTCAAGAATAAGGTAACTAAAGTATCTAGTTTGCAAATCTAGATAGCTTAGGAGATATAGAGAGTTAAATTAGATTGTTTTATCTCAAAGAACCCTACGATTCACAACACATATGAGGGTTAGGGTTTGAGAAAGAAGAAGGAGAGCAATGAAGAGGGAATGAGAAAAATAGAATGATCATGTGAAAATGAGCAAGTGGAGAATGGCTAAGTATTTTTCCCAAATCAAACATGCATTATTTTTCCATAGAAAAATGTAACCATGCTTGAATAGTAAAGACAAATGAATAATAAAAGAATTAGTCATGCTTCAAACCATGCCACAAATATCTCCATCCCTCCACCTCATTATCTATTTTTCAAAAATAGATAAATCCAAAATGAGGTGTCCTCTTCTAGAAGCATATCTTGTACAATTACAAGAATGCTCTCACCGTATATACATACCCGTATTCGTACTGTAAAAAATACGAATACCAAGAGATAAAGATAATCCAATAATATAATAGAATGCGGCTTAATCCTAAACCCACCAGTATTATTCGTCCGAACAACATCTGTGTAGATAGTACATGTATATGATCAGAACCCTGCACGTAAAACCATACAACCTCTATATCGTTTCGCCTGAACTAGAGAAACTCTTTGTGTGGGACTCTAAATACTCGACAGTACGCTGGCAGTGGATTTAACCATAAGTCCGTCAGGTGGCACTAGCTGTACGTAACGACTACCCAGGTACCTGTCGAAAAGAAGGCTGACGAGCAAACTCATCTGAACCCCAACTGAGCCTGTCCGTGATAATCTCCGTACAGTCCGGTCTGTTCGTTTGAGAGTATCGCATGTCGGGTCTAGAGAGGTGGATCACGTCGGACCCCTAATAACCTGACAAGCCGTGCCGATGTGGCTCAAAACCATCCGAGAATCTACCGGTCTAACTACCAGTAATTCTCAATCCGTCCTGACCAGGGACTTATGGTGTTGGCCAACCGAACACGGTGCGATATCGACTCCCTATACCAGAAGAGACGAATCCCCAACAATCGCTTACTGACTCCGTTTGGCTTGAGGACACCCAACTAAAACCTGTTTGCACGACTCAGTAAAGCCGTGGTAGAGTAGTAATCAAAGCACAGTGGGAACTCACATGAGACAAATGACAATCTCAGGCCGACAGACTATCTGCACTCATGTCACCAGACAACAGCTATCTAGTATTAGGTATAATACTATCTAGCCAGTTCTCGGCAAGTCCGTCCAGTGTACTCACCCCCAGTGAGCATATGTATACAATCTTAGGTGCATTACACCAATGGCTGCGGGACCAACCATCGTCCCTCGTCAGGGTCTAAATATTTATACACTAGTCTACACTGGAGTATCGATGCCCAGTCTCGATACTCCCACGACTAGGGACATTTTAAGGATGTGCTTATCAACTACCCAGCTCCCACAAGTATGATTGTCATCACAACGCTAGTAGTCAAGCAAGGATCCTACGGGTTTTATCAACATGTATACGACATATAAAATAACAAGTAAAGCATATCACATATTAAGATAAAGACAAACCAAATAGTATACTATCATATCGAGAAAAATTGTCCTGTACATACATATCCCTAGAATCCTATACAATGAATGCCTCTAGGGCATACATATCCAACGGCAACTGTGCTACCTTAATACTATCAATTAACGATGACTGCACTTGTAATTGCATCAACTGTCCCGAAGAATTTGGTAGTACGAACTCCAACTCGAATCTCTGAAAATATGTTATAATCTCTTTCTGCGAAGTCAACTTCCGTATTGCTGGCAACCGACTTAAGGAATCCGGCACCACATTAACTTTCCCCATATGGTATTTTAGATCAACATCACAGTCGGCCATCAGCTCCAACCATCTACGATGCCTCATGTTTAGCTCTTTCCGTGTGAACACATACTTTAGGCTCTTGTGATCAGTAAATACTTCGACCCTTTCGCCCAATAAGCAGTGTCTTCAAATCTTCAGCGCAAAAATAACTGCTGCTAATTCCAGGTCTTGAGTTGGGTAATTCTTCTCATGAATCTTCAACTGCCTCGACGCATAAGCTACAACCTTTCTATGCTGCATCAAAATACATCCCAAACCTTTTCCAGATGCGTCATTGTGAATAACCAAACCTCCGGAATCATCTTCCACTGTTAAAATAGGAGCGGTTGTCAATTTTTCTTTCAGCGCTTCAAAAGCTAACGCACACTTCTCAGACCAAACAAACGGTATCTCCTTTTGTGTTATCTTTGTTAAGGATTCTGTTATCCGAGCGAAATTTCCCACAAACCTTCTATAATATCCAGCAGGTCTAAAGAAAATTCTGATCTCTCCTACATTCTTTGGAATTGGCCAATTGTGAACAAGTGCAAGCTTTTCGGGGTCAACTGTAATACCATCTCCGGATACAACATGACCCAAGAACATCACTTCTTCGAGCCAAAACTCGCACTTGCTCATCTTAGCATATTGTAGGGTGTTTTTCGTCACCCCAGTGAGATGGGAATACGCGCGCGCTTGTCAGGCGTACTACAGATTCCCCCTGCCTAGGGTAGGCCGGGGTTTAATGATTGTGGGGATCCGAATCTCCGGCAGCCGCGGACTAAGCTGCCGTTAATTACCCCTCGCCTTTGGGGCGAGAGAACCTCCGATTAATGGGTTAAACTGATCATGCAAACTCAATGTGCGGTGTGCGTGTGTTTTGTTTGAAAAGGGGGTTTGGATGTATCGGGAGCCACGCAGAGTTTTTACGGGGGTCCCGCTACCCGGATAGCGGGCTGGGGGTCAAGGGGGCTAGCAGCCCCCTTGTGGGGTTCTGGGCAGCGCCCCGGCCCGAAAATTTTTTGGAGGGAGAGAATGTTGCGGAGTATGTGTATGTGTACATTTGTATACAAATGTATATATATACATATATATATAAATAAAGGGAAAAAGGCATCCAAAGGATGCGTGGGGCAGCACCTTGGACGCTGTGCGCTTAGGTGCTGTGCGCTCAGGCGCAAGCGCGCCACGTGTCGGCACGTGGGCGCTTTGCGCATGAGCGCTGCGCACAGGAGCGCAAGCGCGCGCCACGTGTCGGCACGTGGGCGCTTTGCGCATGAGCGCTGCGCGCAAGCGCGCGCTCCACGTGTCGGCACGCGGGAGCTTTGCGCAAGAGCGCTGCGCGCAGGTGCGCAAGCGCGCGCCCCACGTGTCGGCACGCGGGCGCTTTGCGCACTTGCGCAAGCGCGCAGGTGCGCAAGCGCGCGCGCCACGTGTCGGCACACGGGCGCTTTGCGCACTTGCGCTGCGCGCTGGAGAGGACAAGAGGCTTTTAGCCTGAAAAAAGATTTCTCAAAGAGAAATCAGAGAGGAGTCGGGCTCCTGAATGTGTTCTGAGTTTAATGGAAGTGGTTCTTCTTCTTCCTCCTGTTGCTTGCTGGATCTTGAAGATCAAGAGATGTGAAATCTCAAAATCTCTCTTTTTTAAGATCTGATGACAGATCCAAGTTCCCCTTTGTGGGTTTTGTGGTGAAAAACTATTTATTTTGGGAGAAAGAAGAGTTAAACTCTTGATTTAATTCAAAAGAAAGAGGAAGGTTTTTGGAACCTTGGAGAAGGAGCAGGAGGCACAAAGAACCCTATTTTTTAGGGGAATGAAAAGTATATATTTTTATTCATCATCATGTTGCCTTATATAGGCTTACACATTTACATATAGCCCCTTGGGCTTTTCAAAATGGCTTTTTAGCTATCCCATGGCTTATGTGTCATTTCATTTTTGCACATAAGCCATGGGCTTACAAAATATTGGCTTTATGCCCATTTTGTTTACATTCATGCATAAAAAATTGCATAAAAATTATTTATGACATGATTTTATTGTTGGCATGAGAGAGGCTGGCCGCGGGCTCGACTTGGGCATGGGCCCGCTCGACTTAGGTTTGGGCCCACCTAGCTTGGGGGTTGACCTTGACTTTAACTCGGTCAACCGGGGTATAAATTTTTACCCCAACAAATTGCCCCCCATCAATAAATGCACACCGCACATGTGGGTCGTGTGCATGAAATTGATGGACCTTCTTTCACGTGGAGGCGACTTGCTTTGGTTCCCACTTTTTGGGATGCACTGCCATTTTTACGACGTGGACGGTCGACGCTTGACGCTTCTTCGAGATAGAGTGTCCGTGGTAGACGTTTCCCTTGCCCGGAGCGATCCGGTTCCTGCTTTGTAGGAAGCCTGCACTGCCCTTTTTGCGACATGGACGGTCGACGCTCTGTTACGAAGCGATTTGGGTTCCCAGTTTGCGGGAGCCTGCACTGCCCTTTTTACGACATAGACGGTCGACGCTCTGTTACGAAGCGATTTGGGTTCCCAATTTGCGGGAGCCTGCACTGCCCTTTTTGCGACATAGACGGTCGACGCTTTGTTACGGAGCGATTTGGGTTCCCAGTTTGCGGGAGCCTGCACTGCTCTTTTTGCGACGTAGACGGTCGATGCTCTGATCTGATCCGAAGCGATTTGGTAGACGTGTCCCCGGCATGGAGTGTCGCTGATGGACTTTTCCCCGGCGCGGAGTGTCGGGTTGACTTTTCCCCGGCACGGAGTGTCGCTGATGGACTTTTCCCCGGCGCGGAGTGTCGGTGGTTGACTTTTCCCGGCACGGAGTGTCTCTGATCGAATTTTCCCCAGCGCGGAGTGTCGGTGGTTGACTTTTCCCTGGCACGGAGTGTCGCTGATGGACTTTTCCCCGGCGCGGAGTGTCGGGTTGACTTTTCCCCGGCACGGAGTGTCGCTGATGGACTTTTCCCCGGCGCGGAGTGTCGCTGGTTGAATTTTCCCCGGCACGGAGTGTCGCTGATGGACTTTTCCCCGGCGCAGAGTGTCGGTGGTTGACTTTTCCCCGGCACGGAGTGTCGCTGATCGACTTTTCCCCAGCGCGGAGTGTCGGGTTGATTTAATTCCGAGGCGGAGCATAATTCCGGCAGGGAAGGTAGATATCCCGAGGCGAAGCATGATTTCGACACGGGGTAAATTTTGGGACGGAGTATGATTCCGCCATAGAGGTTGTTGGTTTGATTTGATTTGAGTTGACATCAGCATCGCTACACTGGAATATGGTACCAGGAGCGAATCATCATCTGTCTTGAGAGGATTTGGGAATTGTTTTTTTTTGTTTGGCATCTGCGTTGCTGCACTGGAATAATGCCGGGAGCAACTCATCATTTGCCCCGAGAGGATTTGGGAATGGGTTTTTTTTGTTTGGCATCTGCATTGCTGCACTGGAATGATGCCAGGAGCAACTCATCATTTGCCCCGAGAGGATTTGGGGATTTTTTTGTCGGCATCTACATTGCTGCACTGGAATGATGCCAGGAGCAACTCATCATGTGCCCTGGGAGGATTTGAGGATTTTTTTTTTGTTGGCATCTGCATTGCTGCACTGGAATGATGCCAGGAGCAACTCATCATTTGCTCCGAGAGGATTTGGGAATTGGTGGCTTAGGAGACAGGTTTAGATCCCTATCACCTAAGGCTTTTCCATTTTTTGAGCCATAAGGGTCTCACAAAGCATTTTCTCCTTACGGGTCGTGAGGATCCCGCAGGTGTATTTTCTCCTTAGGAGTCGTGGGGACTCCTAAGTGTGTTGCTCCTTTGTGAGTCGTAAGGATCTCACGCGAGAATTTTCTCCTCACAAAGTCGAGAGGACTTTGCGAGTGCATTTCATCTCCTTTTTTTTTACGAGTTTGCGCCCTTTCGGGTTTTCACAAACTCGCCGGCAGTCCTGCTGTTTTTACTCACGGAGCACTTTCGGGTTTTCATCCGTGCCCATTTTGCTTGTGGACATACCGTTCTTTTTTTTTCCCTTTTTTTTTGGAGAGATCGGGATTGTTTTACGCCCGTGGATTGTATACGGTTTTGCAGGATGTATGATCCAGACCGTAGGGCCGGTAAAATTTTAGGACATTATTGGCGTCTGCATCGCTGCACTGGAATATGGTACCAGGAGCGACTCATCATTCGCCGTTGGGGTATGGGATTTAGAATTTGGTTGGCGTCTGCATCGCTGCACTGGAATATGGTACCAGGAGCGACTCATCATTCGCCACTTGGGGATTGGGGAGCGATGGTGTAGGAGACAGGTTTAGATCCCTGTCTCCTAAGACTTTTCAATTTTATGGGCCGTGAGGGTCCCATAAAAGCATTTTCTCCCTACGAATCGTAAGGATCCCGCAGGTGTATTTTCTCCCTAAGAGTCGTGAGGACTCCTAAGTGTGCTTTTCCTTGGTGAGTCGTAAGGATCTCACGAAGGTTTGTTCTCCTCATGCATCGTGAGGACACATGAGTGGATTTCCCTCGTTCCCAGTTTAACGACTTAGAGGTCGACTGTTTCCAGTTTAACGACTTAGAGGTCATCTGTTTCCAGTTTAACGACATGGTGGTCATCTGTTTCCAGTTTAAAGACTTAGAGGTCATCTGATTCCAGTTTAACGACGTGGTGGTCATCTGTTTCCAGTTTAACGACGTAGTGGTCGTCTGTTTCCAGTTTAACGACTTGGTGGTCATCTGTTTCCAGTTTAAAGACTTAGGGGTCTACTGTTTCCAGTTTAACGACTTGGTGGTCATCTGTTTCCAGTTTAACGACTTAGAGGTCATCTGTTTCCAGTTTAACGACTTAGAGGTCATATGTTTCCAGTTTAAAGACTTGGAGGTCATATGTTTCCAGTTTAAAGACGTAGAGGTCATATGTTTCCAGTTTAAAGATGTGGAGGTCATCTGTTTCCAGTTTAACGACTTAGAGGTCATCTGTTTCCAGTTTAAAGACGTGGAGGTCATCTGTTTCCAGTTTAAAGACGTAGAGGTCATCTGTTTCCAGTTTAAAGACGTAGAGGTCATCTGTTTCCAGTTTAAAGACGTAGAAGTCATCTGTTTCCAGTTTAACGACTTAGAGGTCATCTGTTTCCAGTTTAACGACTTAGAGGTCATATGTTTCCAGTTTAAAGACGTGGAGGTCATCTGTTTCCAGTTTAACGACTTAGAGGTCATCTGTTTCCAGTTTAACGACTTAGAGGTCAGCTGTTTCCAGTTTAACGACTTGGAGGTCGATCGATAGCGAGCTCGGAATTTTGGGGTAGGGGCCGGCATAAGCGTTGCTAACACTGAAGCACATGCGCAAGGACACATAAGTGGGTCTTCCCAATGGAGCATAATTCCGAGGGCGGAGACCAACCGCTGGACTGGTGATTGCAGTGGGATATGGGTATGATGAGAATTATTTGAGCCCGTGGATTGTATACGGTAGTCAAGTTGGGGACTAACCGTAGGGTCGGGAGAATTTTGGAAATTTGAATTTTTGTTGGCGTCTGCATTGCTGCACTGGAATAATGCCAGGAGCAATTCATCATCCGCCTTTTTTGTTGTTTTTTTTTGTTTTTTTTTTTGCTTTTGTTTTACCGCGATTGCTCTATCCTTTCAGCTTTTTTATCGCGAAGATCGCGATTGCCCTATCATTTCGGCTTTTATTCGCGGTTGCCCCATCATTTCGGCTTTATTTCATTTTTATTTTTACTCGCTGATTTTTATTGCGAGCTGCCCCATCATTTCGGCTTTTCTCTATTTTTCTTTTATTTACACATTTTTTTATTTACATATATATATATGTATATTTTTACATTCCCAGTTTAACGACTTAGAGGTCGACTGTTCCCAGTTTAATGACGTGGTGGTCGGCTGTTCTTAGTTTAACGACGTGGTGGTCCTTTTTGCTTATCCCAGCTCCTTGAACTTTGATCTTGGCGGGTCTGTGTTGATGACCTAGCTCTGTGGCTTGCCGATACATCCAAGGATTGTGAGGTCTTCCCAAGCTTATATTGGTCCTCTGCCCAATCTTTGAAAATATAGCAGTCTTCGATGGTATGACCCACCACTCTATGATATGGGCAGTATAGGGAATTGCCGGTCATGTTCATTTCCTGTGGCCTCTTTGGAACAGGCAGTTGCAGACCGCTGTTCAGGGCGTCCATGAATATTTTGCGGACTTCATCCCTCATGAAGGAGTATACCTTCTTCTTTCCCTCCATTGGAGTAGGTGCCTTTACTGATGTTGGTCCTCGAGGCGCATGTCTGGGAGGATTAGGTTCCTGAAAGGTTTCAGTCTCCATTTGCATGAAATCGGCGATCGTAGCTTGACTGTTTGCTAACACGCCTTTAGAAAGTTCTATCTCTCCCATCTTATATTGCCTTTCGACCCAATCTTTGAAGACGAAGCAGTCCTCAATGGCATGACCGATCACCCGGTGATAGGGGCAATATTCTGGGTCGTCGGTCATATTCGCTTCTTGCGGTCTCTTTGATTCCGGCAGTTGTAGACCGTTCTTCAGGGCGTCCTTGAATATCTTGTGGACCTTTTCCCTTTTGAAGGAATAGACCTTTTCCAGCTTCTCTTTCAGAGGCGATTCCCCCCCGGTGTATGTATCGGAGGGACTGGAGGCTGATTGCGGCCGTTTTTCATGAAGGCGCTCCGCTTTTAGGTTGAAAGGGATATCAGTTGGCTGCCTCCGGGTATCAATCCCTGGCTCATGAGCCAAAATTTGATTCTGTTGTAATTGCAATCGGGCGACTTAGGTAGCGAGATCTGCCACGACGTTTGCCAGCTCGTCGACTTTGGAATAGACCTCGGCCATCTTCTCATCCCTGTCCTGAAATTGCCTTTGAAGCCATTGGAATAATGCTTGCTCTGTAGTTCCGGCTATAACAACCGGGTAATCTTTATTGCCTGAGCTCCATTCCGTAGGAACCACGGGCTCCTCTGGCTTATCGGCCTGAGCGGGCTCTTCATCATTTAGATCGAGCCGATGCTGGGTAGCGTCAACCGTATCATCGCCATGGCTATGAAGAAGAAGAGGGTTCGTTTCTTCATGTCCGGCCATGTAGACAGTGTGGATAACAAATTCAGCCATTCTTTCATCACTAGCAGCTGGTCTCGCGGAGCGGTCCGGGCTTTGGAAATTCATAAGTCTTAACATGGCCAGAGCCCTAGCCCTTTTGTTGGCTCTATATTTGAGCCGCTTCTGCCTCAGCTTCTCGATCTTGAAGGCTTGGCGGGCATCCGCTATCCGGGAAGCCATTGTGAGTTGATCAGCGGGGAGCTTAAAGAAGACACCCGATCGAGCATTTGTCAGGGGCGCCGCTGGAGCTTGCTCGGGACGCGTTGTAGCTTTGTTGGTGTTGATGGCCTTGCCCCCAGCTGCGGCCAAGGAAAGTCGTTCAGATACCGACTTGCGTTTGGGTTGGGGCGCCCTTAAGATCACCACGTTTGGCCTCCTGCCTTTCGAGACCGGTTTGTCTGCCACCGGGGCTTGAGGAGCTGGGTTGGCGCCAACTGGCATGAACATAATAGAGCCGAATGGTAGCAGCGGCTCCTCCCATTGTCGCCTGAGACTGGCCGGAAGGACCGTCCTGGAGTCTATCTTCATCGTGTAGGAGACAGGAGCTGAGTTCATCATCGAAGACATCGTCGAAAGGTGATTGCTCGAAAATCTGCATGAAAGAGCATTATTTTAGTATAAATATAGGTATGTATATTGATTGAGTTCGCATGAACGTTTAACCCGAAATATGGGAGGAGAGATTCGTCCCACCGGGCGTGCCAGAACCTGTAGGGTGTTTTTCGTCACCCCGGTGAGATGGGAATACGCGCGCGCTTGTCAGGCGTACTACAGATTCCCCCTGCCTAGGGTAGGCCGGGGTTTAATGATTGTGGGGATCCGAATCTCCGGCAGCCGCGGACTAAGTTGCCGTTAATTACCCCTCGCCTTTGGGGCGAGGGAACCTCCGATTAATGGGTTAAACTGATCATGCGAACTCAATGTGCGGTGTGTGTGTGTTTTGTTTGAAAAGGGGGTTTGGATGTGTGAGGCAGCACCTTGGACGCTGTGCGCTTAGGTGCTGTGCGCTCAGGCGCAAGCGCGCCACGTGTCGGCACGTGGGCGCTTTGCGCATGAGCGCTGCGCGCAAGCGCGCGCCACGTGTCGGCACGTGGGCGCTTTGCGCATGAGCGCTACGCGCAGGTGCGCAAGCGCGCGCGCGCCACGTGTCGGCACGCGGGCGCTTTGCGCATGAGCGCTACGCGCAGGTGCGCAAGCGCGCGCGCGCCACGTGTCGGCACGCGGGCGCTTTGCGTACTTACGCAAGCGCGCAGGTGCGCAAGCGCGCACGCGCCACGTGTCGGCACGCGGGCGCTTTGCGCACTTGCGCTGGGCGCTGGAGAGGACAAGAGGCTTTTAGCCTGAAAAAAGATTTCTCAAAGAGAAATCAGAGAGGAGTCGGGCTCCTGAATGTGTTCTGGGTTTAATGGAAGTGGTTTTTCTTCTTCCTCCTGTTGCTTGCTGGATCTTGAAAATCAAGAGATGTGAAATCTCAAAATCTCTCCTTTTTAAGATCTGATGACAGATCCAAGTTCCCCTTTGTGGGTTTTGTGGTGAAAAACTATTTATTTTGGGAGAAAGAAGAGTTAAACTCTTGATTTAATTCAAAAGAAAGAGAAAGGTTTTTGGAACCTTGGAGAAGGAGCAGGAGGCACAAAGAACCCTATTTTTTAGGGGAATGAAAAGTATATATTTTTATTCATCATCATGTTGCCTTATATAGGCTTACACATTTACATATAGCCCCTTGGCCTTTTCAAAATGGCTTTTTAGCCATCCCATAGCTGATGTGCCATTTCATTTTTGCACATAAGCCATGGGCTTACAAAATATTGGCTTTATGCCCATTTTGTTTACATTCATGCATAAAAAATTGCATAAAAATTATTTATGACATGATTTTATTGTTGGCATGAGAGAGGCTGGCCGCGGGCTCGACTTGGGCATGGGCCCGCTCGACTTAGGCTTGGGCCCACCTAGCTTGGGGGTTGACCTTGACTTTGACTCGGTCAACCGGGGTGTAAATTTTTACCCCAACACATATAACTTTTCTTGTCTCAACGTCTATAGTGCAATTCTCAAGTGCTCTTCATGCCCTTCTTTGCTCCTCGAATAGACCAGAATATCATCAATGAATACCACCACGAACTTGTAGGACGTTTTTTGTCACCCCATTGAGATGGGAATATGCGCGCGCTTGTCAAGTGCACTACAGATTCCTCCTGCCTAGGGTAGGCTGGGGTTTATTGATTGTGGGGATCCGAATCTCCGGCAGCAGCGGACTAAGCTGCCGTTAATTACCTTTCGCCTTTGGAGCGAGGGAACCTCCGATTGATGGGTCAAACAAGACATGCGAACTCAATGTGCGGTGTGCGTACGTGTTATGAAGAGGTTTTGGATATATCGGGGGCCCCGCAGAGTTTTTACGGGGGTCCCGCTACCCAGATAGCGGGCTGGGGGGCAGCGCCCCGTTAGAAATTTTTTCTAACAGGGACAGGGACAGTGTCGTGGAGTGTGTGTGTATATATATATACATACATACATATATATATATATATATACATATATATATAAAAGGGGAAAAATCATCCAAAGGATGCGTGGGGGGGCAGCGCCTCACGTGCGTGGCACACAGGCGCTGGACGCTGGCGCCTCATGTGCTGGCACGTAGGCGCTAGCGTGCTGAGCGTCGGGCGTCGGGCGCCCGCGCCCCACGTGCTTGGCACGCGGGCGCCGGGCGCCGGCGCCCCACGTGCATGGCACGCAAGCTTTAGGCGTCAGCAGGAAAAGGGACTTTGTCCCTGCACTGGGAGCTGTGCTCCCGATTTCACTTCTGGAGTTAAACTCCTAAAAAGAGATTAATTTATGGAGTTGAACCCCAACAAATCTTGAATGGAGTTAAACTCCTAGAAATCTTTAGAAACGATCAAAGGGAGCCCCTTTGTTTCTCTCCCTTTTGGTCCTGGATCTTCCCAAGATGTGATTTTTGGAGATGAGTCTCCTTCTTCTTCCTCTCGGTTGGCCAGATCTTGAAGAACAAGAAGTATGAGATTTTAAAAATCTCTTATTTTTGAGATCTGATGGGAGATCTGGGTTCCCCTTTGTGGGTTTTGTGGTGAAAAACTATTTATTTTTTAGAAAGGAAGAGTTAAACTCTTGATTTAATTCAAAAAGGGAAGAAGGTTTTATAACCTTGAGTAAGGAGAAGGAGGCACAAGAACCCTAACTTTTTTGAGAGAATGAAAAGTGTATGCTTTATTCATTATTATGTTGCCTTATATATGCTTGCACATTTACATATAGCCCCCTGGGCTTTACAAAATGGCATTTTGCCCATCCCATACCTCATGTGCTCATTTCTTTTGCACATAAGCCATGGGCTTTACAAAAATTTGGCTTTATGCCCATTTTGCTTACATTCATGCATAAAAAATTACATCAAAATTATTTATTATATGATTTTTATTTTGACATAGGAGAGGCTGGCCGCGGGGCTCGACTTGGGCATGAGTCCACTTGATCTGGGTTTGGGCCCACCTGGTTTGGGGTTGACCTTGACTTTGACTTGGTCAACCGGGGTGCAATTTTCAACCCCAACAAAGTGCCCCATCAATAAATGCACACCACATATGTGGGTCGTGTGCATGAAATTGATGGATCTTCTTTCGTGTGGAGGCGACTTGCTTTGGTTTTCACTTTTTGGGATGCACTGCCCTTTTTACGACATGGACGGTCGACGCTTGACGCGTCTCCAACACGAAGTGTCCGTAGTAGACGTTTCCCCGGCACGGAGTGATTTGGTTCTTGCTGTGTAGGAAGCCTGCACTGCCCTTTTTACGACATGGATGGTCGATGCTTGACCTATCTCCGAGATGGAGTGTCTGCTTGTTGACGTTTCCCCGGTACGGAGTGTCTGCTTGGCGTTTCCCCATTACGGAGTGTCTTCTTGTTGACGTGTCCCCGGTACAGAGTGTCTGCTTGACGTTTCTCCGGCATGGAGTGTCGCTGGTTGACGTGTCCCCGGTATGGAGTGTCTACTTGTGACGTTTCCCCGAGACGGAGTGTTTCTGATCGACGTGTCCCCGAGATGGAGTGTCTGTATGTGACATTTCCCCGGCATGGAGTGTCGCTGTTCGACTTGTCCCTGGCATTGAGTGTCATTGGTCGACTTGTCCCCGGCACGGAGTGTCGCTGGTTGACCTGATTCCGAACCGGAGCATGATTCTGACAGGGAGGTCACTGGTCGACTTGTCCCCAGCGCAGAGTGTCGCTTGTCGACTTGTTCCTAGTGCGGAGTGTCGCTGACTGTTCAACTTGTCCCCGGCATGGAGTGTCGCTGGCTGTTCGACTTGTCCCCGGCGCAGAGTGTCGCTGATCGACTTATCCCCGGCACGGAGTGTCGCTGGTTGATTCCGAGTCGAAGCATAATTTCGACAGGGAAGGCAGATATACCGAGGCGAAGCATGATTTCGACACGGGGTACATTCTGGAACGAAGCATGATTCCGCCGCAGAGGTTGTTGGTTTTATTTGGGTTAGCATTAGTATCGCTACACTGGAATATGGTACCAGAAGCGAATCATCAATTGCCATGAAAGGATTTGGGGATTTTGGTTTTGGTTTAGCATCAGCATCGCTTCACTGGAATATGGTACCAGGAGCGAATCATCATTAGCCATGAGGAGGTTTCCCTCGTTCCCAGTTTAACGACTTAAGGGTCATCTGTTTCCAGTTTAACGACTTAGAGGTCATCTATTTCCAATTTAAAGACTTAGGGGTCTTTTGTTTCCAGTTTAACAACTTAGAGGTCATCTGTTCCCAGTTTAAAGACTTAGGGGGTCTTTTGTTTCCAGTTTAACAACTTAGAGGTCATCTGTTCCCAGTTTTAATGACTTAGAGGTCATCTGTTCCCAGTTTAAATACTTAGGGGGTCTTCTGTTTCCAGTTTATGACTTAGAGGTCATCTGTTCCCAGTTTAAAGACTTAGGGGTCTATTGTTCCCAGTTTAACGATTTAGGGGTCGGCATCAGCGTTGCTAACACTGAAGCACAAGTGCCAGGAGCAATTCATCATTTGCTTTTTCCTGTTGGGGAGCGATAGCTTAGGAGACAGGTTTAGGTCCCTATCACCTAAGGTTTTTCAATTTTATGAGCCGTAAGGGTCCCATAAAAGTATTCTCCCTACGAGTCGAAAGGATCTCGTAGGTGTACTTTCTCTTTAGGAGTCTTAGGACTCCCAAGTGTGATTTTTCTTCGTGAGTCGTAAGGATCCCACGAAGGTATTTTCTTACGAGTCGTGAGGATCCCGTAAGTTTTGTACTCCTCATGCATCGTGAGGACACATGAGTGGGTCTTTCCAAATGGAGCATAATTCTGAGGGCGGAGACCGGCCGCTGGACGAGTGATTGCAGTGTGGTATGGGTATGATGAGAATTATTTGAGCCCGTGGATTGTATACGATAGTTAATTTGGGGACTGGCCGTAGGGCCGGGAGAGTTTTCGGAATTTGAATTTTGGTTGGCGTCTGCATCGCTGCACCGGAATATGGTACCAGGAGCGACTCATCATTCGCTGTTTTTTTTACCGTGATTGCTCTATCATTTCAGATTTTCTTATTATAAAGGTCGCGATTGCACTATCATTTCGGCTTTATTTATTCGCGGTTACCCCATCATTTTGGCTTTATTTTTCATGTTTATTTTTACTCGCTAATTTTTATTGCGAGTTGCCCCATCTTTTCAGCTTTTCCTTTGTTTTTATTCACACTTTTTTTATTTACATTCCCAGTTTAACGACTTAGAGGTCGATTGTTCCCAGTTTAACGACATGGTGGTCATCTGTTTCCAGTTTAACAACTTAAAGGTCATATGTTTCCAGTTTAACGACGTGGTGGTCATCTGCTTCCAGTTTAAAGACTTAGAGGTCTACTGTTTCTAGTTTAACGACTTAGAGGTCATCTGAAGGGGAGCTTAGAGAAGATACCCGATCGAGCAGTTGTCAGTGGCACCGCTGGAGCTTGCATAAGATGCCTTATTACTTTATCGGTGTTGATAGCCTTGCCCCCAGCTGGGGCCAAGGAAAGCCGTTCAAACACCGACTTGCGTTCGAAGATGGCAATTAGAAGTTGTTAACCCTTTGCAAATAGAAACATGATTTCAGTATAGGAAATCGGTATGTATATTGATTGAGTTCGCATGAATATTTAACCCGAAATATGGGAGGAGAGAAATGTCCCACCGGGCATGCCAGAATCTGTAGGTGTTTTTCGTTACCCTATTGAGATGGGAATGCGCGCGGGCTTGTCAGGCACATTACAGATTCCCCCTGCCTAGGGTAGGCTGGGGTTTATTGATTGTGGGGATCCGAATTTCTGGCAGCCGCAGACTAAGCTGCCGTTAATTATCTCTCGTCTTTGGAGCGAGAGAACCTCCGATTGACGGGTCAAACAAGCCATGCGAACTCAATGTGCAGTGCGCATACATGTTTTGAAGAGGTTTTGGATATATCAGGGGCCCCGCAGAGTTTTCTAACAGGGATAGTGTCGTGGAGTGTGTATATATGTATGTATGTATGTATATATAAAGGGATAAAAGCATCCAAAGGATGCGTGGGGGGGGCAGCGCCTCACGTGCGTGGCACGCAGGCACTGGACGCTGGCGCCTTACGTGCTTGGCGCGTAGGCGCAAGCGTGCTGGGCGCTGGGCGCTAGGTGCCAGCGCCCTACATGCTTGGCACGCGGACGCTAGGCGTCAGTAGGAAAAGGGATTTTGTCCCTGTACTGGGAGCTGTGCTCCCGATTTGACTTCTGGAGTTAAACACCTAAAAAGAGATTAATTTATGGAGTTGAACTCCAACAGATCTTGAATGGAGTTAAACGCTTAAAAATATTTAGAAATGATCAAAAGGTGCCCCTTTGTTTCTCTCCCTTTCGGTCCTGGATCTTCCCAAGATGTGATTTTTGGAGATGGATCTCCTTCTTCTTCCTCTCGGTTGGCCGGATCTTGAAGAAAAAGAAGTATGAGATTTTAAAAATCTCTTATTTTTGATATCTGATGGGAGATCTGGGTTCCCCTTTGTGGGTTTTATGGTGAAAAACTATTTATTTTTTAGAAAAGAAGAGTTAAACTCTTGATTTAATGCAAAAAGGGAAAAAGGTTTTAGAACCTTGAGGAAGGAGAAGGAGGCACAAGAACCTTAACTTTTTTGAGAGAATGAAAAGTGTATGCTTTATTCATTATCATGTTGCCTTATATAGGCTTACACATTTACATATAGCCCCTTGGGCTTTACAAAATGGCATTTTGCCCATCCCATACCTTATGTGCTCATTTCTTTTGCACATAAGTCATGAGCTTTACAAAAATTTGGCTTTATGCCCATTTTGCTTATATTCATGCATAAAAAATTGCATCAAAATTATTTATTACATGATTTTTATTTTGGCATTGGGGAGGCTGACCGCGGGGCTCGACTTGGACATGATCCCACTTGATCTGAGCTTGGGCCCACCTGGCTTGGGGTTGACCTTGAGTTTGACTTGGTCAATCGGGATGCAATTTTCGACCCCAACAGAACCGATCTAGAACTGGCGGAAAGATCCTGTTCATCAAGTTCATAAATATCGCTGGTGCTTTAGTAACTCCAAATGGCATGACGGGATACTCGTAATGCCCATATCGAGTTCAGAACGCCGTCTTGCAAATGTCTTCTGCTTTCACCCGAACTTGATGATACCCTGATCGCAAATCCAATTTCGAGATTATTCTCGCGCCACTAAGTTGATCAAATAACTCGCCGATGCGAGGAATTGGGTACTTGTTCTTAATAGTCACCCGATTTAACTCTCGATAGTCGATGCACATACTCCGCATGCCATCTTTCTTCTTGACTAAAAGAACTGGAGCTCCCCGGGGTGAACCGCTGTCATGATCCAGAAATGGCACGCGACCGACACTTGAATTACTTGAAGTCTATAGGACCCCACCGTAATCCAAGTAAGCCGAAAACCAGGAATCTAAACCTTTTTAAGAAAATAGTGGATGTGAAGTTTTGAAAAAGGGTATAACTGAAATCAGGTTCTCTTTTTAAAATATAAGTAAAACTTATAACGATATGAGTGGATTATATAGTATGGTTTGAAAACATTTTCGTTATTAGAAATTTGGACAGCACTTCCTTTGTAAATTTTGATCAAAACCAGTACATAAATGATAACAATATTGCATCCCCAAGCGGAAGCCAGCTCTTCACCAATTGGCGGAAACACAACCATACAACAAGAATATACGATGTCCAAGAAGAAGATCAATCATAGAAAAGAATAAAGGAAACTAAAAATACCATCCAATCCAATATAAAGAATATATATACAAGCCTCGACTCTAAATCCAAAGAATATACAAACTGGTTTTTAGGTCTACCAAATATATATAGTTGAAGGGGTTCCTACAGCACCACTACAAGGGTTTGGAGGCAACACACATGCCAAATTTAAAATTTATATGGTGCTAGAGAAACAAACTTAAGGATCATGCTAGAAAATCTAGGGTAACATAACTTTAACATAAACACAAGTAGTAAAAACTAGGGTTTTGAGAGTACAACCTTTGTAGCTCCCTACGCTAGACTCCTTGGCTACTTGAGGGTTGGAAAAAGGTTCACTTGAGATCCTCTAGGTCTACGACGATCCACCCGGAGTCCTCTTTGTCCAAGCTTGAAGCTCCACTAGATCAAGAGAAGAAATGGAAGCTAACACTCTATACTAATGAGCAAGACTAGTGTAGAATGGTGATGTGGTTTGTTTTCTCACTTCAAAACCCTAACTTGATGACTCTTTTGCTCACAAGAGAAAACTAGAGAGCAAGAGAGAAAGGAGGAAGAAGATGATGGCTTGTGAAGAGCTCAAGATAATGATAAGCATATAAATAAAAATGAGAAAATGAAAATATATATATTTTCTCTTTCTCATTCTTAACCATAGTTATAAAATATCTAGATATTTGTTTTGGATCAAAAATGGCCATAGAAATTAAATCATGGTTAAACCAAAGGGTTAGTGCAAGAATAAAATATTAAACCATGATAACAATTTCCATTTCCATTTTTCTTTTCCAAAAAAGAAATATCCATATATATTTATAAATGATGTGAGTCTTATATTGCCACCATCCACTATATCAACAACCATGATAGAATTATGTATGCATGTATGTGTGCATGCACATCCATATGTGCATGAATGAGAATAAATGCATACATGCATGCATACAACATAAAGTCAAGAAAGGGTTTAAAGTGAGAAACTAATGGTCAATGATAAATCAACACTTGATTTAGCAAATCGGCCATATCACATACGACCCGACCAAAAGCAAACCGCCCGATTAATATATGGTATCTTATACGCGTATTTTAACTGGGTCCACACGCATATCTCATATGCGTACCACATCGTTTCGCCTGGACTAGCTAACTCCATTGTGAGACTCTAAGACTCGTCAATACGCCGGCAGTGGGTGATGATCATATCAAGCACCCCCAAGCCGCAAGCGGTCAGCTAAACGTAACGGCCACCCGGGTATTGAGCGATCAGAAGAAAACAAGCGAACCTGTCACAACTCCCGTAGAGCCAACCGGCAACACTACCGTACAGTTCGGTCTTTTCGTCAGATATGCTGCATATCGAGTCTAGGGATGGTAACGTCGACCCCAATAACTCAATAAGTCGAGCCGATGAATGGTCTATAACAGATTGAGAAACTACTGATAACACTTATCAATAAATCTCAACAGCCCTGGCCAGGGACTTACTGATATAGCCAATCGAGCACAGCACAACATCAACTCCTAATACCAGGAGAGACAAAACCCCTCCTATCGCTCATCGCCTTCGTGTGTCTCGGGACTGTACCCAACGGCCACCTGTTTGCACGACTCAGTAGAGCCATGGTAGGGTGGTAATCAAAATACAGTGGGAGAACACACATGACTTTATGACGATCTCGGGTCTACAGACTAATCTGTACCAGTGTCACCTGAGAACTGCTATCCGACGATAGATATAATTCCATATAGGAGTTCTCGGCGAGTCCGTCCAGTGTACCCAGTCACCACTGAGCACCCGTATACGATCTCGATGTCAAATATCGATGAATGTGGGAACATCCATCGCCCATCATATGGGTCTAGTATCATATACGCTAGTCTACTCTGGTATATCGATGCCCCGTCTCGATACACCTACGACTAGGGACTTTTCAGGATATGCTTATAAACTACAGATGTCCCACTAGTATGATCTCCATCATAATCATAGTAGTCAAGCCTATATCCTCAGGGCTTTATCAACATGTATGAATGAATAAAAACATGATCAAGTCAATATATCAGATAAAGAAGAACCAGATAGCATACTATCATGTCGAGCAAGGATGTACACTGAATATATATATATATATATGTGTGTGTGTGTGTGTGTGTGTGTGTGTGTATGTATGTATAAATACATCCACTATCATATAATGGCCTCTAGGGCATACATATATCCAACAATCTCCCACTTGCACTAAGGCCAGTTATTGGCGTATCTCATACCCAACATCTCAAAAAGTCGCTCATGCTGCGGCTGAGGGAAGGCCTTGGTGAGTGGATCCGCGGCGTTATTCTTTGTGTCTACTCTCCTAATCTCGATCTCGCGGCAATCTACAATCTCCCGGATCAAATGAAAGCGCCTCAGGATGTGTCTGGACCGCTAATGGGACCTGGGCTCCTTGGCTAACGCCATAGCCCCATTATTATCACAATACAATGGTATTGGATCAATAATGGTTGGAACTACTCCTAACTCCGAGACGAACTTCTTCATCCAGACGGCTTTCTTGGCGGCATCATTCGCAGCAATGTACTCAGCCTCCATCGTAGAGTCTGCAACGATATCCTGTTTGGAACTCTTCCAACTTACCGCCCCTCCATTGAGGGTAAATACAAACCCGGAGATAAATTTGCTGTCGTCCTTATCATTCTGGAAGCTCGAATCGGTAAAGGACTCCATTTGGAGATCTCCATTACCATACACCAAGAACGATTCTTTAGTCCTTCGCAAGTACTTAAGAATGTTCTTCACAGCTATCCAGTGATTCTCCCCTGGGTTGGATTGATACCTGCTTACAACACTAAGTGCATAAGCTACATCTGGGCGTGTACATAACATCGCATACATTATAAATCCTACTGCCGAAGCATAGGGTATAATGCTCATGCGAGCTCTCTCTTCATCGGTCTTTGGGCATGAGTCCTTAGAGAGAGTGACCCCATGGCAAGCGGGTAAGGCACCCCGCTTGGAGTCTTCCATACTAAACCTTTTTAGGATGGTGTTGATGTACCTGGTTTGGGACAATCCCAATAACCTCTTAGATCTATCCCTATAGATCCTAATGCCCAGAATGTATGTGGCATCACCCAGGTCCTTCATGGAGAACCTTAGTGATAAGAAAGATTTGACCGACTGTAGCATAGGAATATCATTTCCTATCAGAAGAATGTCATCCACGTACAATACGAGGAATGTGACAGCTCTCCCTACAGCCTTCTTATAAACACAAGGTTTATCTGGATTTTTGATGAAATCAAACTCTTTGATAACATCATCAAAACAGATGTTCCAACTCCGTGATGCCTGCTTTAACTCATAAATGGATTTAAGCAATCTACATGCTTTCCCGCTGCTCCCACTATCAATGAAGCCCTCTGGCTGATCCATATAAACGCATTCTTCTAAATCTCCATTTAGAAATGCCGTTTTAACGTCCATCTGCCAGATTTCATAGTCGTAGTGAGCAGCTATAGCAAGTAGGATTCGAATGGGTTTAAACATGGCTACGGGAGAAAAAGTTTCGTCATAGTCCAAACCTGGTCTTTGACGAAAACCCTTCGCCACAAGTCTTGCCTTATAGGTCTCTACCTGCCAATCTACACCAATCTTTCTTTTAAAGATCCATTTGCACTCCGCAGGTTTTACCCCAGGGGGTACAACGTCCAAAGTCCATACTTTGTTGGTATACATAGACTCCATTTCGGATCTCATGGCATCCAGCCACTTCACAGAGTCTCCACTCGTGATAGCTTGCTGAAAGCTGGTAGGGTCATCATACTCCATGATGCAGTCTTCTCTGTCACCATCAATGAGGAAACCGTAGTACCTCTCCGGTGGGCGAGAAGTCTTACCAGACCTACGGAGTGGCCGAGCTTCCTCAGTTTCTGTTGCAACAGTCGGTTCAATCAAGTCGTCGTTTGTAGTTTGTGTCTCTAGAACCTCTTCTAGATCCACCACATTGCCATCAGTTTCATTTGTGAAAAACTCTTTTTCCAAGAATGTGGCATACTGAGAAACAAACACCTTTTGTTCCTCCTTGTGGTAGAACAGATATCTATAAGAATTCTTTGGATATCCCACAAAATTACACATGACTAACCGTATCTCGAGTTTGTCCGGATTCTGCTTTTTAACAGGTCGGGCAACTCTAAATCTTAATTCTCTTAAGAGATGGTCTCTTCCCATGCCATATCTCATATGGTGTGGTAGACACGGTTTTGGTTGGGACCCTGTTCAATAGAAACGCTGCAGTTCCAATGCATGCCCCTAAAATGAGATGGGTAACTCAGCATCACTCATCATGCAACAGACCATATCTAATAGGGTCCGATTCTGTCGTTCTGACACACCGTTGTGCTGTGGTGTGTAAGGAGGAGTGAGCTGAGAGAGAACCCCATTCTATTTTAGGAGTTTGCAAACTCTGTACTGAGGTACTCCCCACCTCGATCTGATCAAAGCATTTTAATGCTCAAGCCGGTTTGTTTTTCTACTTCTTGTTTATATTCAGTGAATTTCTCGAAAGCTTCGGATTTGTGCTTTAATAAAAATACAAGACCGAATCTTGAGAAATCATCAGTGAAAATAATGAAGTATGAAAAACCGCCTCTAGCCTGTGTAGACATTGGTCCACATACATCACTATGTATGAGGCCTAAGAGCTCAGTAGCTCTTTCTCCGTGTCCGGTAAACGGAGTTTTGGTCATTTTACCCTTGATACAAGACTGGCAAGTCGCATAAGATTTATATTTAAAAGGATTTAAATATCCATCTTTGTGTAACTTGTTTAGTCTTGTTTCGTTAATGTGACCAAGTCTACAGTGCCAAAGAAAAGCTTCATTTATTTCTGAAAGTTTTCTTTTATTAGTGTGTTGTATGCTGAAAACTGTGTGTTGATTTAGGACGTATATCCCGTTATTAAGCGTACCATACCCAACCAACATTTGATTCAGGTGAATGTTTATAACATTGTTCTGCAATACAAAATTATATTCTTCATTGTCCAACAAAAAAACATATATTATATTACAAAGCATATTAGATACAAAATAACATGGGTTCAAAACCAATATACACCCAGACGGCAACCCCAAATGATACTCTCCCACTGCAACTGTATGTACATTGGAACCATTTCCAACGCGGAGAGTATGGTCACCTGTCTTCAAAACCTTGTTATTTCTCAGCCCCTGCATGGAATTGCAAATGTGAGAACCTGAACCGGTATCTAATACCCAGGAAGCAGAGTTTATTGAAAAACAGTTTTCTGTCACAAACACACCTGAAGCGGAAGCATCCCCATGCCTCTTCTTGAGATTTAAGTACTCCGTGCAGTTGCGCTTACAATGTCCTGTTTTGTGGCAGTGATAACATTCCCCTTTCCCTGATTCTCCAGTTTTGGACTTGTCCTTCCCCTTAACCTTTTTAACTCCACCCCTAGAATTGGTGGGCTTCTTCTTTATCTTTTCCTTGGCCTTAGCCTTTGGACGAGAAGAGGAAGATTGCCTAACACTCAAAACGGGAGTTTTTACTGATTTCAGTGTGCTCTCTGCACTCCTTAACATATTAAGGAGTTCAGGTAGTTCCTTCTCCATGTTGTACATGTTGAAGTTAACTATAAATTGAGCAAAGGTGGAGGGGAGGGAATGCAGAATAATATCCGTATATTGTTCATTTTCCATCGTCCATCCAAGGTCCTCAAGCTCTTCTATGAGAGCTATCATCTTCAGAACATGGTCTCCTACTGGTGTGCCAGAGGCCATTCGCATCTGAAACAGTTTTCTTGATACTTCGTATCGTAATACGCGGGATTGCTCTCCATACAACTCCTTTGTATAGAGGAATATGGCGTGAACGTCCATATTCTCGTGCTGCTTTTGATGTGTGTTATCCATCGATGCAAGTGCGAGGCATTTGGCCGTGGCACAGTCAGCGTCCCATGTCTTGCGGACTTCAATATCCGCAATTGAGGATATTGGACCTGGGACGGACGGGGCTGGAGCCGTGAGGACATATGATACCTTATCATAAGTCAAGGCAATGTTAAGATTCCTCAGCCAGTCTTTATAATTGGTCCCATTCAGTTTATTTTTATCTAGTAGAAGCTTGAGTCCTGTCATTGGTATCTGCCATTAAGAGAGAGAAAAGAATACACTCAGCGAAAGCTCTTGCAAAGATCAGATTGGTTATTATCTTATCTAATCGATGTCTCCCACTGCTTTAATCAAGTTTTTCTTTCAAACCATAAAAAGAAAACTAGCCAGGATTAATTACAGTCTACAACTTCGCTAACCGTTCAGCCAAACCAGTGTCGGTACTTGAGAGAGATTCCCCGTGCTTTCGCACGGACCTAATTAATATAAACCTCGTCTTCCCAGAGGCGTAGCCCCGTTTAACACCTTTCTAGATACCTAACGGGTTAGCTAATTGTAAACTGCAAAACTCTCCTGAGAGCAACTATTGCCCACAGTGGGATCGGGATCTAACCATCTTATGGAAGGTATGCAATCTCATTGCAAATTTCAACTATTGAAATCCTCGATGTGGTTTTTACCCCTAGTACCCATGACCTTAACTATGGTCAACAAATCATAAGTACCAGTCAAGTTCTAACCGTCATTTCTTGATTAATTAGACCCACTCACATGACCCTTAACTATGGTTAACAAAGTCGCATGAATGTCCTAATTAATCTGCATCATATGCAGTGTAGGAAGACATCACTTAGCTACCGTACACTACGCCTTAACTATAGTGAACAAACGTAGCACGAATACTAAGTACTCTACTTCCTAAAATGACGGAGGGTTGCGGATGATTTTTAAGAAAATCTTTAACGTTTTGAACTTGATATCGTCGTAGAATCAAATGGTTTTCAAAAGGAGGGGCTTGAGCTCCGCAGTTTTGAAATGTAGCTTTTTCATAAAGAGCCGAGTGATTTTCAAATCCGATTCTACAACATCTTTTTAGGTTTATTTTCTTTACATTAATTATATTAATGTAGCTCCATCATTTAAGTTCTTAAGCCAATCACAGAAAAGAAACGAAAATACAACGTACGCTTATGCCATCCGCATTCGCCGCAATGTTCCGTTATGCACCAATAAGTTACTTAACTAACGGCATACCGGGACGGGACTAGCGCGGGTGTAAAACATAAGTAACGTCTACTATATATCTTATATATAATATATCATTCGTCTCAGATATCACATCACAGTATACATGCAGCAGAAACACATATATGATAATATAGGATATACTAGGACGTCCGTATTTAGTTGTAACACCCGAGTTCACTTATACCAATTCCAGTTCCGTATTTATTTATCCGTGGTCCTTCTTGATTTAATGTGTTTGGGTGCGAATGGTATTTCTACATTTTACATTGCATTCGACCCGACCCGCTTGCTTGAACCTGTTTTATAGATTACCCTGACTTGTTACATAGACACGTGCATCTCATGTATACTGCATACTGGCGTTTTACCTGGCACTGCATCTGTTACCATATAACATTTTAAGTCATGTAAAATAATTTAAAATTGCATTTCATGGCCTGTTGATACCCCTAACCCCGTGGTAGCGTCCGCGCATCTTGTTCTCGTCCCGTTCAGTGAAACGGACGTGTTTGGATGGCTACGCGCACGTACGTGCATCCGTTCTTGGGGGTATGCATTTACCTTGACTGAGCATTCATTTTGAAATTTGGAAGTCGCGTATATTTTTTATATTTTTAATCTGAATTTTTAGACCCGACCCGGGCTTATTTTGGAGTAAATTTGTATTTGCCAAAATCTCAATACGTACTAATATTATATTAATATATACTAAACTATTATTTAAATATACTACCTTATATATTTTTTCCTTAACAGAATATATTCCCAATCCCAATCAATTAAGAAATATTTGAAACCAAATATATATCTCTCTCTCATTAATCTATGCACGTGAACACTCTCTCTCTCTCCCCTCTCAAATCTTTCCTCCCTTCTCTCGCGCACGATAATCTTTCTCTCTCTCCCCTCTTATATTTTTCCCTGCATCATTCTTTCTCATGAACCCATTCCCAGTTAAACCTAACCGCCGTCGCCTCTCTCGCCGTTGCCCTAGCACCGGAGACGCCGTGCAAACCTCGTCGCCTCCCCTGCCTCACCTCCATCACTCCCTCTCCTCCTCTTTTCCCTTCTTCATCATTGTCTCCCGAACCCATATTTGAAAACCTAGCCCTAGCCTTTGCCGCTCCATCTCCACCGACCGTACCTCGCCGTCGCCACCATCATCTCGCCCTCGCGGCCACTCCATCCACCTCTTTTCTCTCCTCTCCTCTTTCAGACGATCCCCGAGAACCCATTGCACCCCGACGAGGCCACCTGCAGCAACCTGCGGCGAGCCCAACCTCTCCGGTGGCTAGCCGTCGTCATCCTCGTCACTTCCTCACCTCCCTCTCCACTTCCCGACACAACAAAACCTCTACCACCACCCTCTACAAACCCTCCGACCACAACAGCACCCGTGTAACCCACTGCCCTTCACCGGAAAACCACCACGCCGACCAACCCCACTGTCGTCGCCCCTTTTTGACTTCCCTGGAATCCCAGAACGCCTAAACCACTGTAAGATCTTCTTCTTTCTCCCCTACGTCGCTTCTGTTAGCATTTCATTATGTGGTTTTCACTGTTGTTTTGGGTTGCCGGAATCCAACCATGCCGGCGACGTTTCCCGACGACCCAGCAAGGACCCCTGACCCGTGTGTTTCCATCGTGCGTTGTTTGGACTCATTCCGTGTGCCGTGCGCGCGTCGCGACATTTTTCGCCGACGTGAGACGTTCCGTATTCTTGTTCTTGATCCGTCGAGGCAAGTGAAACTTGCTACATGCTATTCTAAATTATTTATATGCTAAATTACTTATTTCCTGTTAAATCTCTAATTAGAATCGAAAGAAAAGGATTTCAAGTTAACCGTATAAAGTTCCGTTACACATTTTATGATTCCGAACATGAAACTTAATCTTACATCTGACTATTTATATCTAACAATCACCTGTACATGATAGATCACATTTGTTTATTGCTATGATACCCTTTCTCCAGTTTAGCCTATCAGACATCCATGTGCAACTTTAACCGGTCTAATTACAACTGCATTCATTAAACAGATTATACATGTCGTCGCATCCATGGATCACTCAATGTTTATTAAACTGTTTTCAGCATTTACATCTATCATACTGTATCCACATTATGCTGACACTGTCTGTTAAACACAATTGATGACTGTACAGCTAAATAAATAAGATCTACTTAATTGCTTAACTAGTTGCTTAGATCATGTTATTGATAACCATGCTTGATTATTATAACCCTGATTTTGCTAGCTGTTTATGAGCACACACATGATGTCTTTTACGCCTTGACGTGACTCGCTACACACATATTGTTTGACCCGACATGGTACCGTACACTACTTGACTCGACCTGATGTACCATGGCTTGACCCGTTACTTGATCTCGTGTCTAATGCCAACAAACCTGACATGTAGTCCTCACGGACCGTTCCTGTTGTCTGTCCAGACAAACCTGCTCGTACCTGATCCTGTATTGGCATTAGTTCTTGATTACTGAATACCTGACTTGACATACACAACTTAGGGGTATGGGGAAATCAAAAGTGTAAACTAAAGTGTAACTTAAAAGGGTATTACTTGATCCGTGGTCCCGGGGGGTAACGGGACAGAGCCATTCGTGACTCTTGCATATTCCTGATCCGTGGTCCCGGGGGGTAACGGGACAGAGCCATTCGTGACTCTTGCATATTCCTGATCCGTGGTCCCGGGGGGGGGGGGGTAACGGGACAGAACCACTCTTGGTTCACATATTCCTGATCCATGGTCCCGGGGGGTAACGGGACATATCCTTTGAGTTATATGGAGGATTACTCAAATTGATTTCAAAGACTTTAGAACAGAAAACCTGATAGAACAGTTTAGTTTACTCACTGCACACTACCCTGCACTGCCCTGATTTATGTTACTGTTACACCTGCTTTTCATTCATGATTATATTTGCATTGCTTGTTACCCTGTTTGTATGTTTATTTCTTAATGACATGACGCGCTGACGTCTGGGTTTTGCATGGCCCAGATTCTTCTACCTGGTTGCAGACTGATCAGAAGTATTGCCGCTGTTAGACGAGTGGTGAAGCATTCCTGTCGGTATGTAGTTTCACTTCCAGGTGTTTCATTTATTGTATCTTTTGGCTTCCGCATATTGTTATTTCTTGACTCTTTACTCTGTCTTATGGACATGTACTAGATAGTTAGTTTACTTTCCTGTTCTTGATATCTCTACAGCCGTAATGTGACTGTGGAAGGATTTTTCCTATCCACAGGTAGCATGGTTAGCTATGTCACGTGCCCATCGTAGCGTACTTTGGGAAGCGTGGCATGACATGGTTCTTTTGGTATCAGAGCTATGGGATATAGGTTAATCGGGTTTGATTCTTTTGTAGTTGGGTATTGGACCCAATACACGAATCAGAATACTCGTGATTAGGAACATGTCCTGCCACCTTATTATCGTGATTCTTGAATCATATCTTTCTTTTGATCCTTTTCTTGACGATATGCAAACGACTTTGCATCTCGGCTTGAAACCTTTTGGGTTCACTATTGTCCCTCCCTGTTCCTTGATTCTGATACTAGGATCTGGGCGACTTGAGTGGAGTTATGTAATTGTACCCATGAACTGCAACATGGTTACAATGCGGTACTCTATTTGAGTAACTTGGAGTTCTGGTCTTGATTCACTTCCTTATTTCATGATCGTTGTATTACCTTGTTTTTCTCGGTTTCATTGCTTACCAGCTATTGTTTTATCGCCAGCTTGAATCATGTTTCCCGTGCTTAATCCTCTTCGGTATCTTGACTTCGGATGAAATCATCTTGGTATTTTACTTGTTCTTGTTTTTCCCGCATTAGGATCATTCAATCCTGGTGCATCCCTTGTTTGTTGTGGTCTTGGGAATGGATTTTTGCGGCACTTTCCACGCTTATATTGATGGTAAGGAAAGGAAAGTGATTCTCCAGATTTCCGGACATCCGGAGTTTGTTTTGTTGGAGGAAGCAGTTCTGTCGGGTCAGTCGAGTTTAGGGCTAGGCCGACAAACAGTGTCCGTTTGTCGATGGAAATTGATAAGAAAGAAGCGCCGGCTATAGTTCGAGAGTTTCATGGACATGTTTGAAGACATATCAGGTTTACCGCCGAAGCGAGACGTGGAGTTCACGATTGATCATGTTCCTGGTGCAGCGCCAATCTCAAAGGCGTATTACCAGATGGCACCAGTGGAGTTGGAAGAAAGTCAAGAAGCAGGTTACCGAATTGCTAGCGAAGGAGTAGATTCGCAGCAGCAACTCACTTTGGAGAGCTCTAGTTCTTCTAGTAAAGAAGAAGTTGGCACAGAGAAGACGTGTGTTGATTATCGAGAATTAAACCGGGTGACTATTGAGAACGAGTACCCGATCTCTCGTAATGGCAAGGTGTTTTGAGCGGCTGAGTGGTGCGAGGGAATTCTCGAAACTGGATTTGCGGTTCGGACATCATCAGGTTCAAGCTAAGTCAGAAGATATTTGCAAGACTGTGTTCCGAACTCAGTATGGACATTACGAGTATTTAGTGATACCTTTCGGAGTAACGAATATACCGGCAATATTTATGGACTTGATGAACGGAATCTTTTTCACCATTCTTAGTCCAGTTTATAGTGATGTTCATTGATAATATTCTGGTCAACTCAGGGAATAAGGAAGATCGTGCAAAACGTTGAAGATCGCATTGCAGACATTGGGGCAAGAAAATTGTATGCAAAGATGAGCAAGTGCAAGTTTTGGCTTGAAGAAGTAAATTTTTGGGACATATTGTAGCTGGAGATAGAATCGTCGTTTATTAAGGGAAGATTGCCGCAGTTCGAGACCGGCCGATTCCGAAGAACGTTGCAAAGATCAGAAGTTTCTTGGACTTGCAGGATACTATAGAAGGTTCGTAAAGAAATTTTGCTCGTTTGGCTGAGTCTCTGACCAAGCTTACGCACAAGAAAGTACCATTTGTGTGGACGAATAAGTGTGCGTCAGCCTTTGAGGCGTTGGAGCAAGAGTGATAACGGCTCTTGTTTAAACCGTGCCAGACAGTTCCGGAGGATTGGTGTTTCGCAGTAACGCATCTGGGAAGGATTGGGATGTGTATTGATACAGCATGAGAAGGTTGTAGCGTACGCGTTGAGACAATTGAAGACCCATGAGAATAATTACCCAACTCATGACTTGGAGTTAACAGCTGGAATTTTCGCTTTGAAGAATTGGAGACACTGCTTATTGGGCGAAAGAGGTCGAAGTATTCACCGATCAGGAAAGCCTAAAGTACGTGTTCACACAGAACGAGCTTAACACGAGGCAGCGTAGATGGTTGGAGCTGATGGCTGACTACGATCTTGATCTCAGGTAACATCCGGGGAAGTTAATGTTGTGCCGGATGCGCTTAGTCGGTTACCAGCAATTCGGATGTTGATTGCACAAAAGGGAACTTATTGAAGACTTCCGGAGATTCGAGTTGGAGATCTTGCTACCGCATTCTTCAGGACAGTTGATGTCGCTGTAAGTACAGTCGTCATTGATCAAGAGTATTAAAGCAGCGCAGTCAGAAAACCCAAGATTGCAAAGGTTTCGAGAACAGGTTGAAGCCGGATTTCAAACGGACTTGTTAATCCATGAAGATGGTTTATTGCGCTATGGTAGCCGTTTGTGTGTGCCAAAAGGAGACATTCGCGAAGAACTTATGAAGGAGGTGCACGGTTCAGCATATTCCATACATCCAGGAGGCAATAAAATGTACCGAGATATACGACAGCATTTCTGGTGGGAAGGCACGAAACGGGATATTGCCGTTTTGTGGCAATATGCTCGGTGTGTCAACAAGTGAAGGCTGAATATCAACGGGTTGCTGGTTTATTGCAACCACTTCCGATTTCTCAGTGGAAGTGGGAATATAACCATGGATTTTGTGGCGGCTCTACTGCGGAGTCCAAGAGGCAAAGGTAGTTTGGGTGATTGTTGACGGTTTGACCAAGGCAGCTCATTTCATCTCTTTTCGAGATGATCAATCAACAGAAGTTTTGGCAGAGCGGTACATGCAGGAGATTGTTAGATTGCATGGAGTACCGGTGAGTATCGTATCCGACCGTGACACTCCTTTCTTATCACATTTTGGAGGAGCTTACAGGAAAGTTTGGGGACTCGATTGAAGTTTAGCACAGCTTATCGCCCTCTCACAGATGGCCAGTCGGAGAAGGTGATCCACATTCTCGAAGACATGTTGAGATCTTACATGTTAGATTTCAAGGGTTCATGGGAGGATCATCTTCACTTGGTGGAGTTTTCTTACAACAACAGTTTCCAGGCGACTTTTGGATGGCTCCATTCGAAGTTTTTTTTTGTGGTCACAAGTGTCGTTCACCTGTTTGTTGGGACGATATTGGTGAACGAAGATTGTTGGGACCAGATTTGGTTGTGCAGACGATTGAGAAGGTTTATACTATCCGGAATCTTATGGAAGCAGCACAAGACCGACATAAGAGTTGGGCAGTTACATCGAGAAGACCTCTAGAGTTCGCTGTTGGTGGTTTAGTATTCTGGAAGATGTCGCCGACTAGAGGTGTGATCTGTTGCAGAGGTCGAAGAAAGCTAGTCCTCGATTCGTTGGACCTTTTAAGATTTGGAGGCGTATTGGAGAAGTGGCGCATCGTTCGGTGTTACTGCAATCTTTGGAGAATGTTCATGACGAGTTTCTTGTATCTCAACCCCGTAAGTATGCTCGAGATGAAATACATCTATTGGATCTTTTGGAGATGACTGTACATGAAGTTTTAGCCTTTGGGGAACGACTGAAGTCGAGTGTGGATCGAAAGGAGAAGGTCCCTAAGAATAAAGTTATCTATCCCTCTTGTACTTGTTTCTTAGAGAAATCGCTCGTATGGAGAATCAACTTGGGGACGAGAAGATGAAATCCGGCAGAAGTTTCCACATCCGTTCATGAAATTTCTTGTTTGTTTATCCTTTCTTGTTCTTGGGATTTCGAGGACGAAATTCTTTTGTAGTTGGGTATAATGTAACACCCGATTTCACTTATACCAATTCCAGTTCCGTATTTATTTATCCGTGGTCCTTCTTGATTTAATATGTTTGGGTGCGAATGGTATTTCTACATTTTACATTGCATTCGACCCGACCAGCTTGCTTGAACCTGTTTTATAGATTACCCTGACTTGTTACATAGACACGTGCATCTCATGTATACTGCATACTGGCGTTTTACCTGGCACTGCATCTGTTACCATATAACATTTTAAGTCATGTAAAATAATTTAAAATTGCATTTCATGGCCTGTTGATACCCCTAACCCCGTGGTAGCGTCCGCGCATTTTGTTCTCGTCCCGTTCCGTGAAACGGACGTGTTTGGATGGCTACGCACACGTACGTGCATCCGTTCTTGGGGGTATGCATTTACCTTGACTGAGCATTCATTTTGAAATTTGGAAGTCGCGTATATTTTTTATATTTTTAATCTGAATTTTTAGACCCGACCCGGGCTTGTTTTGGAGTAAGTTTGTATTTGCCAAAATCTCAATACGTACTAATATTATATTAATATATACTAAACTATTATTTAAATATACTACCTTATATATTTTTTCCTTAACAGAATATATTCCCAATCCAATCAATTAAGAAATATTTGAAACCAAATATCTCTCTCTCTCTCATTAATCTATGCACGTGAACACACACACACTCTCTCTCTCCCCTCTCAAATCTTTCCTCCCTCCTCTCGCGCGCGATAATCTTTCTCTCTCTCCCCTCTAATATTTTTCCCTGCATCATTCTTTCTCATGAACCCATTCTCAGTTAAACCTAACCGCCGTCGTCTCTCTCGCCGTTGCCCTAGCACCGGTGACGCCGTGCAAACCTCGTCGCCTCCCCTGCCTCACCTCCCCTGCCTCACCTCCATCACTCCCTCTCCTCCTCTTTTCCCTTCTTCCTCATTGTCTCCCGAACCCATATTTGAAAACCTAGCCCTAGCCTTCGCCGCTCCATCTCCACCGACCGTACCTCGCCGTCACCACCATCATCTCGCCCTCGTGACCACTCCCTCCACCTCCTTTCTCTCCTCTCCTCTTTCAGACGATCCCCGAGAACCCATTGCACCCCGACGAGGCCACCTGCAGCAACCTCCGGCGAGCCCAACCTCTCCGGTGGCTAGCTGTCGTCATCCTTGTCACCTCCTCACCTCCCTCTCCACTTCCCGACACAACAAAACCTCTATCACCACCTTTGCAAACCCTCCGACCACAACAGCACCCGTGTAACCCACTGCCCTTCGCCGGAAAACCACCACGTCAACCAACCCCGCTGTCGTCGCCCTTTGCTGACTTCCCTGGAATCCCAGAACGCCTAAATCACTGTAAGATCTTCTTCTTTCTCCCCTACGTCGCTTCTGTTAGCATTTCATTCTGTGGTTTTCACTGTTGCTTTGGGTTGCCGGAATCCGACCATGCCGGCGACGTTTCCCGACGACCCAGCAAGGACCCCTGACCCGTGTGTTTCCATCGTGCGTTGTTTGGACTCATTCCGTGTGCCGTGCGCGCGTCGCGACGTTTTCCGCCGACGTGAGACGTTCCGTATTCCCGTTCTTGATCCGTCGAGGCAAGTGAAACTTGCTACATGCTATTCTAAATTATTTATATGCTAAATTACTTATTTCCTGTTAAATCTCTAATTAGAATCGAAAGAAAAGGATTTCAAGTTAACCGTATAAAGTTCCGTTACACATTTTATGATTCCGAACGTGAAACTTAATCTTGCATCTGATTATTTACATCTAACAATCACCTGTACATGATAGATCACATTTGTTTATTGCTATGATACCCTTTCTCCAGTTTAGCCTATCAGACATCCATGTGCAACTTTAACCGGTCTAATTACAACTGCATTCATTAAACAGATTATACATGTCGTCGCAATCATGGATCACTCAATGTTTATTAAACTGTTTTCAGCATTTACATCTATCATACTGTATCCACATTATGCTGACACTGTCTGTTAAACACAATTGATGACTGTACAGCTAAATAAATAAGATTTGCTTAATTGCTTAACTAGTTGCTTAGATCATGTTGTTGATAACCATGCTTGATTATTATAACCCTGATTTTGCTAGCTGTTTATGAGCACACACATGATGTCTTTTACGCCTTGACGTGACTCGCTACATACATATTGTTTGACCCGACATGGTACCGTACACTACTTGACTCGACCTGATGTACCATAGCTTGACCCGTTACTTGATCTCGTGTCTAATGCCAACAAACCTGACATGTAGTCCTCACGGACTGTTCCTGTTGTCTGTCCAGACAAACCTGCTCGTACCTGATCCTGTGTTGGCATTAGTTCTTGATTACTGAATACCTGACTTGACATACACAACTTGGGGTATGGGGAAATCAAAAGTGTAAACTAAAGTGTAACTTAAAAGGGTATTACTTGATCCGTGGTCCCGGGGGGTAACGGGACAGAGCCATTCGTGACTCTTGCATATTCCTGATCCGTGGTCCCGGGGGGTAACGGGACAGAGCCATTCGTGACTCTTGCATATTCCTGATCCATGGTCCCGGGGGGTAACGGGACAGAGCCATTCGTGACTCTTGCATATTCCTGATCCGTGGTCCCGGGGGGGTAATGGGACAGAACCACTCTTGGTTCACATATTCCTGATCCGTGGTCCCGGGGGGTAACGGGACATATCCTTTGAGTTACATGGAGGATTACTCAAATTGATTTCAAAGACTTTAGAACAGAAAACCTGATAGAACAGTTTAGTTTACTCACTGCACACTACCCTGCACTGCCCTGATTTATGTTACTGTTACACCTGCTTTTCATTCATGATTATATTTGCATTGCTTGTTACCCTGTTTGTATGTTTATTTCTTGATGACATGACGTGCTGACGTCTGGGTTTTGCATGGCCCTGATTCTTCTATCTGGTTGCAGACTGATCAGGAGTATTGCCGCTGTTAGACGAGTGGCGAAGCATTCCTGTCGGTATGTAGTTTCACTTCCACGTGTTTCATTTATTGTATCTTTTGGCTTCCGCATATTGTTATTTTTTGACTCTTTACTCTGGCTTATGGACATGTACTAGATAGTTAGTTTACTTTCCTGTTCTTGATATCTCTACAGCCGTAATGTGACCGTGGAAGGATTTTTTCTATCCACAGGTAGCATGGTTGGCTATGTCACGTGCCCATCGTAGCTTACTCTGGGAAGCGGGGCGTGACATTAGTATTTAGCCGACATTAGTATTTAGCCAACAATAGAAAATACGGATTCCACAGTCGCGATGAATAGCCAAGCCCATACCCCTAAACCCCTACGAGAGCGGCAAGCGACCCTACCAATTCTGGAGTTTAGGAGACCCGGTCTCGACTCCTCGAGATGGCTTCCCTCTGATCCCCAGAACCCGGTCACTTGTGCTCCCCTCCTTGGGTCTATCCTAATGCGGAAAAGTAAATAATATACAACACTGGTGACTTCAACCTCAACCCGGAAGTGCCCCAAATAAAAGAATATTACATTACATTTGAATTTTACATGAAAAGAAAACTCTCATCTCACATCAAACCCCCCGACTATTCAATCACGACAATCCTACATTTCAAATCTCAGCAACACATAATATCACATATCATCAACGTAAGTAAGTATGCGTACCCCGATTGTCGTTGATGTATAGCAACGAAACCGGCGATATACCATATACTACACTTACGGTCACAGAGAAATAAAATGAAAAACTACAACAATTGGAATCGTAACCACTTTTAGACAACACAAACCCGGAATATCACATATACAAGATTTCATGCCTAACAATGTAAAGCTCGCATTTCGGTCTCATCCATGAAAACACCTTTTCAAAATAAGCCGGATAATTCAACAAGATTTCCGATTGTTGCCGAGACCGAACTGCTAGATTTACACGCAACAAATAAATTTGTAGATTCCAATTATTGTATCAGATATTAATAAACTAGGCGACGTTAAAACATTCAATCGAACGATTAAACACCCAAAGACTTCTCAAAAAGCTCAACACCTGAGCAGTTTTAAAAAATACCAGTAACAGAAAAAAATACATACGGGCCTGCACAAGAAACTACGACCCATAACTCTCCTACTGCGCCGCGGAACCACCGCAGAAAGGCCACTATGGCCGCGGTTCCGCGGTCGTACGGATGAGTCAGGGCTTCATATTTCTGGTGGCCCATAAAATACCCTGCTGAATTTTTTAAGTATTTTTAATTTGAAAAAATCCAGGTTTTAGAAAAAATTTCAGGGAGCACCCTTCGGGCGTCGATTTTCGTTCGTTCGAGGTTTTTAACGTTGTCTAGGTTATCCTAAGGCTCTAGCTTGGCTCTGATACCATGAAGGGGTTCCTACAGCACCACTACAAGGGATTGGAGGCAACACACAAGCAAAATTTAAAATTTATATGGTGCTAGAGAAACAAACTTAAGGATCATGCTAGAAAAGCCAGGGTAACATAACTTTAACATAAACACAAGTAGTAAAAGCTAGGATTTTGAGAGTACAACCTTTGTAGCTCCCTACGCTAGACTCCTTGGCTACTTGAGCGTTGGAAAAAGGTTCACTTAAGATCCTCTAGGTCCACGACAATCCACCCGGAGTCCTCTTTGTCCAAGCTTGAAGCTCTACTAGATCAAGAGAAGAAATGGAAGCTAACACTCTACACTAATGGGCAAGACTAGTGTAGAATGGTGATGTGGTTTGTTTTCTCACTTCAAAACCCTAACTTGATGACTCTTTTGCTCACAAGAAAAAACTAAAGAGCAAGAGAGAAAGGAGGAAGAAGATGATGGCTTGTGAAGAGCTCAAGATAATGATAAGCATATGAATAAAAATGAGAAAATGAAAATATATATATTTTCTCTTTCTCATTCTTAACCATAGTTATAAAATATCTAGATATTTGTTTTGGATCAAAAATGGCCATAGAAATTAAATCATGGTTAAACCAAAGGGTTAGTGCAAGAATAAAATATTAAACCATGTTAACAATTTCCATTTCCATTTTTCTTTTCCAAAAAAGAAATATCCATATATATTTATAAATGGTGTGAGTCTTATATTGCCACCATCCACTATATCAACAACCATGATAGAATTATGTATGCATGTATGTGTGCATGCACATCCATATGTGCATGAATGAGAATAAATGCATACATGCATGCATACAACATAAAGTCAAGAAAGAGTTTAAAGTGAGAAACTAATGGTCAATGATAAATCAACATCTGATTTAGCAAATCGGCCATATCACATACGACCCGACCAAAAGCAAACTGCCCGATTAATATACGGTATCTTATACACGTATTTTAACCGGGTCCATGCGCATATCTCATATGCGCACCACATCGTTTCGCCTGGACTAGGTAACTCCATTGTGGGACTCTAAGACTCGTTAATACGCCGGCAGTGAGTGATGATCATATCAAGCACCCCAAGCCGCAAGCGGTCAGCTAAACGTAACGGCCACCCGGGTATTGAGCGATCAGACGAAAACAAGCGAACCTGTCACAACTCCCGTCGAGCCAACCGGCAACACTACCGTACAGTTCGGTCTCTTCGTCAGATATGCTGCATATCGAGTCTAGGGATGGTAACGTCGACCCCAATAACTCAATAAGTCGTGCCGATGAATGGTCTATAACAGATCGAGAAACTACTGATAACGCTTATCAGTAAATCTCAACAGCCCTGGTCAGGGACTTACTGATATAGCCAATCGAGCACAGCACAGTAGCAACTCCCAATACCGGGAGAGACGAAACCCCTCCTATCACTCATCGCCTTCGTGTGTCTCGGGACTGTACCTAACGGCCACCTGTTTGCACGACTCAGTAGAGCCGTGGTAGGGTAGTAATCAAAGTACAGTGGGAGAACACACAAGACTCTATGACGATCTCGGGTCTACAGACTAACCTGTACCAGTGTCACCTGAGAACTGCTATCCGACGATAGATATAATTCCATATAGGAGTTCTCGGCGAGTCCGTCCAGTGTACCCAGTCACCACTGAGCACCCGTATACGATCTCGATGTCAAATATCGATGAATGTGGGAACATCCATCGCCCATCATATGGGTCTAGTATCATATACGCTAGTCTACTTTGGTATATCGATGCCCCGTCTCGATACACCTACGACTAGGGACTTTTCAGGATATGCTTATAAACTACAGATGTCCCACTAGTATGATCTCCATCATAATCACAGTAGTCAAGCCTATATCCTCAGGGCTTTATCAACATGTATGAATGAATAAAAACATGATCAAGTCAACATATCAGATAAAACAGAACCAGATAGCATACTATCATGTTGAGCAAGAATGTACACTGAATATATATATATATATATATATATGTATGTATGTATGTATGTATGTATAAATACATCCACTATCATATAATGGCCTCTAGGGCATACATATATCCAACATAGTCTGGTTGATAGAGGTTTTAACTAGATATAAAGAATATAAAAGTATACAATGGCGGTTACAATCCGAAATGTAACCCACCTACTAATGCAAATCACCTAAAAGAAGTATGTGCCAGCAAGCCGCTTCTGAATCCGAGCGGTCAATCCTGTAAGAAAACTATGGCACAACGGGGGTGAGTTGCCAACTCGTGAGTAGAAAATATTATCAGGTAGAAATCGAATATATGACGATCTCCTAGGTCATACAGTAATGTAGTAATACCGTATCGTGTGGTATCAAAGTGATCGTGTATACATATGTATATAAATATATAAACTCGTGCATGTGTCAATATATGCTACCATATCATCAATATCATATATATATATATATGTATCATTCAACATGTGTCCATCAACGACACATCAAAATCAATATAAAATCCTGAGTGTCCAGTATCGACACTCGAAATCATCATAAAACCCGTATCCAGTATCGACATGTAAATCCTGATATCTCAGGCGTCATCTCATCGGATCGGCCATCATATCTCAGCCATCGTCTCATCAGATCGGTCCTCACATCCATCTGTCTCATATCACTCCGGTCGGTATCCTCCAGATATCCGCCGAGTCCGGTACTGTTACCGGTAGATAGTGTTTCCCTGCCAGGCTCAACGCCTTTCTATATGATCTTCTTGCCCCGGGGTACCATACCGGGTCCACCATATATCTGCACTCGATTTCCTTCCCTGCCTCGATTCGGATAATCATCATAGCTCAGCACCGAGAAATCTCATCGTGGACGCCAAAATATCATATCAAAAGAAACCGCGTTTTTAAAACAATCACAAGTTTTTAAATAATATATGCAGTTTCTCAAATCCAGAAATCTCATGAAATGCATGGCAGTAATGAAATAATATGTACAGACACAGAACAATAATGTAATAATGCATAGCAAATGTGCTCATATGAGCGTGTCGTGTAGCAAGGTAAAGAAAGTGCAATAACTAAACTAGTATGTGGTACTAGGTATTAAACAGCAACTAAAATACTAACAGCTTATAAGGTGATACGGTAATATAGCGAGTTCTAATGTGTACGTGGTATGGCAATTACTGATAATATGTGTATGTGTGAGCCGCCAAGAATGTGTACGTGCAACATGTGCATCTGTTGGATATGTATGCCCTAGAGGCCTGTATTGTATAGGATGCTAGGGATATATATGTACAGGACAATCTTGCTCAGTTATATAGTATACTATTTGAGTTGTCTTTATCTCAGCATGTGTATTTGTTTTTCTTACTTCTTTGTATTGCTTATACATGTTGATAAAGACTCGTTATGGTAGTATACTATTTTGGTTTGTTTTTATCTTAACAGGTGCATATGTTGTACTTGATATCACATATGGCGGATGATAAAGTCCGTAGGATTTTGCTTAACAACCAGCGTTATGAAAGTGAAATATTACTATGCTTGTTTAGATGTAAAAGGTATTCCAGGGAATACTGTAACGCCCCACGCCCCGGTACAGATGGTATTGTCCGCTCTGGTCGAAACCGCACGGTTTTTTCCTTTAGAGCGAACCGGACTTGACCAGGGGCCACTTCCCAGGAGGTCACCCATCCCAAGACTTTCCTGGCCCGAGCATGCTTAACTACGGAGTTCTCAAGCTCCTGTAGTTCCGGTTCACTTAAAAGATACCTCTGTAATTGAGGGTGGTATCGTTGCATTTATAATACAGTTCGGTCCTCTTTCGGAATGCGTTCCGAAAATTCCTCATTGTTCTACAGTGGGTCCCACGGACTCTAGAGGTGGCCCTCACAGATTCAAGAGGTGGCCCCCGCCCTCTTGGTATGACAATTGGCGTGGCACTTTGTTCTGTGTGGCACTTTGCTCCGTGAACAAGAACCGGGTCCCAACATTCTCCCTACCTTTGAACAATGGTTCGTCCTCGAACCACAGACCTACTACTGAGGAACCTGCATGGGCCACCATAAATGTAACGCCCCACACCCCGGTACGGATGGTATTGTCCGCTCTGGCCGAAACCGCACGGTTTTTCCCTTTAGAGCGAACCGGACCCGACCAGGGGCCACTTCCCAGGAGGTCACCCATCCCAAGACTTCCCTAGCCCGAGCACGCTTAACTACGGAGTTCTCAAGCTCCTGTAGTTCCGGTTCACTTAAAAGATGCCTCTGTAATTGAGGGTGGTATCGTTGCATTTATAATACAGTTCGGTCCTCTTTCGGAATGTGTTCCGAAAATTCCTCATTGTTCTACAGTGGGTCCCACGGACTCTAGAGGTGGCCCTCACAGATTCAAGAGGTGGCCCCCGCCCTCTTGGTATGACAATTGGCGTGGCACTTTGTTCTGTGTGGCACTTTGCTCCGTGAACAAGAACCGGGTCCCGACATTCTCCCTACCTTTGAACAATGGTTCGTCCTCGAACCACAGACCTACTACTGAGGAACCTGCATGGGCCACCATAAATGTAATGCCCCACACCCCGGTACGGATGGTATTGTCCGCTCTGGCCGAAACCGCACGGTTTTTCCCTTTAGAGCGAACCGGACCCGACCAGGGGCCACTTCCCAGGAGGTCACCCATCCCAAGACTTCCCTGGCCCGAGCACGCTTAACTACGTAGTTCTTAAGCTCCTGTAGTTCCGGTTCACTTAAAAGGCGCCTCTGTAATTGATGGTGGTATCGTTACATTTATAATGCAGTTCGGTCCTCTTTCGGAAAGTGTTCCGAAAATTCCCCATTGTTCTACAGTGGGTCCCACGGACTCTAGAGGTGGCCCCCACAGATTCAAGAGGTGGCCCCCGCCCTCTTGGTATGACAATTGGCGTGGCACTTTATTCTGTGTGGCACTTTGCTCCGTGAACAAGAATCGGGTCCCGACATTATAGATCATATTAATCAAATGACCTAATTTCAAGATAATCATATACCCCCAAAACATGTCTATCCCAGACTACCATGGAATATTTCTGCCTAACATTTTTTATCCTATTACCGCCTAACATAAAAATAAGCCATGACCATCTACCGCCGACTTCTCTCGCCACTCGCCGGTCGGCCGGCCCAGGCCGTCCATCATAGATTTTCCATCGGCCGGCCCACTGCCGATCGGCCGTTTGCATGTCATCGCTGATCGTTCATCAACCGGCCCTCCACCGATCGGCCCTTTACCGTCGGTTCGCCGCCGGTCATCGTCGATTGTTCACCGGCCGGCCGCCAGCTGATCGGATGTTCGCCATCGGTCGGCCGTAGTTCGTCGTCGGCCAACCTAGCCGTCCGTTGCCGCCACTCTCGCCGACCCGCCGCCGATCATCCGTTCATCTCCGATCTTACCACAATTCACGCCCTCCTCTGGTCTCACCGCCGATCCACGGCTGCACATAAATATATTACCGGGAATGATTAAAATATACTAAGCACATTAATGTAAGATTTCTTGGAATTATACACCTGATCATCTCATTCCCGGGAATGTAAGGATTCACGGTAATCTTCCATTCCATTTCCATGTACCAAACGCAACCTTACTATCAGTGCTTTTCACTTACCCTAGTAACCTACCTTAAAATTATTATTTTTACCTTTTTAATAATTATAGTAAGCTCCCTTGAAATGCAACATTTAACGGTATTTTATTGAAGAAAACCTCCCTGGAACAAGAGTTTATAAGAGATTCATATTTAAAAAGCGACAATAATATAGCAAATTTTTGTAAATTTTGCCCTTTATTTGTGACTTAAAGTTTATTTGATTGATCTTGTGAAAGAGTGTGTAGTAACCGCAATCAATAACGGTGTCGCGTGTATCTAGCCGAGATGAGTACGGGTCGTCCGCAGGGATGCGTGGAACTTTTAATCTTGCTTTAGACGAGTTGATTAGAATAAAAGAATAAGGAGAATAGTTGTAGATCCTAGATCTATGTTAAACATGGATATAGAATATATAAGAAGAAGGCTTGTAGGATTCGTTAGGATTTAGTAGTCATGAATGACTAATAAAGATGACTCATTTTATCTTTTGATAGATTTAAAACTAGATAGATGGTGATGAATGATGATTATGGTTCTTGGAAGAAACTGGGGTTTCCCCACTATTGATCCTTGTCCCTTCATTGATCTCTATTCATGTCTAATCTTTAACAAAACAATTGTTAATCTGATTTCAAATCGCGGTCAAGACTATCAATAAATTGATAGCGCGTCCGATTAGGATGTAACGATTCTTTTGCTAAACTTTATAAACTTCATAAGACTTAAAAGAAAACATATTTTCTCATCCATTTTTCTACCCTAATCCTATGAATCTTAACAAGCGGAGAATTACTCGCACATGATGAAAATAGAAGAAGAACGGATAGAGATCATAATGTAAATATAGAAAATAAATGCGATAAGAATAAAACAACTATCTTATTAATCAACTTGATCAATTACACTTTTTGTTCGTTTAGAAAGTGGAATACAAAACTCTAGTTTGCTTCTCGATCTATCTTGAAAGAGGTAGATGAACAGCTGATTGATCAACCTGAATGTATGAGTCGACTTGGATTTCGTGATCTCTTTGGTTTGATGATTTTCCAAGTGAGGCTCTCGGTCTTTTATATAGTCCTAAACCAGAAACCCTAAATTCCATAGGTTAAGATATGTTGTTAAGATCATTATCCTGAAATCTCACATCGTATGGCCACCAAAGCGCCGCGGATCTGCCGCGTTTACCCTTATTTGGCCGTCTTTCCGCCACGGTTTGGTGGAGTTAGGGTTTGAGATTTTTTCTGGTATTTTGTGTTGATATATGGAGATCCCCAAGATGTCTAGATTCTGAAAATAATGTTATGGGTCTCTACCGTTGCTAGATCTCGTGATTTATTTCAATATTTTGGCAGATTCGATTCCGACATCTTGATTTAACCCGGATCTCCTTGATTCCAGACCCGAGCTAATATCTGCACAATATCTCAAATCAAAGTGTTAGTAATATTTGGTGTTTTTGAGAAATTATCCTAACCATTTTATATGATATTATATTTTAAGAATATTGATTGGGGATATTTGATATGATATGCATATTTAAATTACTAAAATATTATATAAATATTACATGCATATATTTTCCTTCATAATATTAATTATAATATATAAACATATGACAATATATATTTTACAGATAAATCCTCATATGTTTCATATTTATAATAAACATTTTTAAATATTTAGGAAAAATAAGGAAAATGTTATATCAAATGTGCGATATTTTCGACTGAACAAATACCCCCAAACTTAACTTTGATTGTCCCGAGCAAACTAGTTATTAAATAGAGGGAGAAAAAGAAAAAAAGAAAAACCTAAGTAGCACACTTTCGTAGGCAACACGATTGGACCGAGCACGTGAAACAAACCGTTAAGAGGAGTGTTGTCTCCAGAGGGTTTTCGGCGGATTACACCCACAAAATCCTATAATAAAAAAAGAAAATGAAAGTTACATACAAAGATAAGAACTATAAAAAAAAGAACTTGAAAATAAGAGTTTCCAACTACACCAGTTTTTCAGTTGCTATGAGCCCTATCTTAATGGTCATGAAAAGATATTATAAATCGCACCACCTCTCAATAAAACATTGCCTTTAGCCTTCCTCCCTACCATTTATCCAAATATCGATCATATATCCCTACGTGTGTGTAAAACACATCCCTACATATAGAGAATTCAATTCAAGCTATCATACTCTTATCCATCTTCCGTAGTACTTTTTAGTTGGTGAATATTATCAGATGGAATTGCTAACACATCCTTCATGCGACCGTTAATATTTCTTGAGATACTTATCAACCGATTACAAAATGTGCTCGTGCATTTAGGCGTAATTCCTCGTCTTGCAACGCCTAAGGTTTAGCAGTGGCTTCCAAACCAGTTGGTCTAAGGCACTAGGTGATAAAGCACCCTTGCTATATTTTTTTTTGGCTGCCTTAAGCAATTACAAAACCAGTGTTCATTTTTTTCTTCACCATTTTTTATATTTATATTTATATTTTTCTTCATACCAAGGCTTTTTAGACAAGAGCATTTCAAGGTATTTTCTACTATCTCAAGTTTCAAGATGTGTGACAGTGCATATAGTAGGGTATCAATGTTCAAATGTTTGGACTTAAGAATAGAGACTATTTTTCAGACTTATTTTTATCCTCAGATTAGTAATTTACTTTATCTTACTAACCCTTAGGACAACGGCTTATAACCATTTATTACTGGTTTCGTTTAAGAAAATATCTAATTTTCTTGTTTTTTTCAAACTATTCCTATCTTTCATATGTAATTTTTCACTTTCAAACATTCATTATCAATTTTTTTTTGTGTTTATATTTATGATAATGCAAAATAATGCGTGAATAAGCACAAACCTCCCCCAAACCTGTTTGCAGCAGTGTCTCACTGATGTCATCTATTAAGCTTAAATAAAACTGTAGACTTGAGAGGAAAAGTTAGTAACAGGGACACGAATTAATGACAGTGAAATCCTCCCCCAAACTTATTTTTGGCTCACAATTTTGTAAAAATTTATTTTCTTTCAAGAGCCAAAATATTTTCTCCCCCTCAAACAGTATTAAGCATTTTAAAATTATTAAGAGAGGAGGGGGTAAAGTTATTGGTTAATATAAAGCTTTACAAAGACCAAAAGTCAACACCAACTATTAAATTTTTTTACCAATGTAGCACCAAGGTTGGTAGAAGATCATGTTATATGTAGACAAGAAGAAGTGGGGAGGAGATAGAAGTGGTATGGTTTACGTCTCAGTTGATAGAGACAAAATAGTGATGGTGGATTACTTGCATTCTCGTTATTGTTAAGAAAAAGGGGCGTCGGTTCAACTTTTTTGAATTGGGGTTGACTCATCACAATGCCCATGTCTTCTAAGAATACGAGTTCCTCAGCAAAGATTTCTTCAAAGCTTTCATCGATATCCCGAATAATGATCTCATCGGAAAGAACAGGATGATACTCTGACTCCATAAAAGGTTCATATTTAGCGTTAGATGTTGACCCGGACAGCTCGATAGAAGGACCCGTATGTATATAATAAATAGCAGAGTCAAACAACAACGTACTAGCGGAGTCAAGATCAGTATCGTGAAGCTGTTCAAATTCGCTGCTGTCGGAATCTATCGCTTCGACAGAAAATACTTGAGCATGGGGTTCGGAGGGTTCACTTTCCAATTTGTAAATGTTAAGCTCAATTGATATCTTCCCGAAAGATAGGGTCATAAAGCCATTTTGACAATTGATTATTGCGTTGGAAGTCGCAAGAAAATCTCGACCTAGAATCACCGACATTTGGTTTCGCGGGTTTACTACAGGCTGTGTATCTATAACGATAAAGTCCACAGGGAATATAAATTCCCCGACTTTGATTAACATATCCTCTAGGTCGCCCCTACCTTAGGTGATAGATCGATCTGCCATTTGGAAAGTGCAGTGCGCCGGTTTTAACTCTCCGATCCCTAATTGCTCATACACAGAATACGGAAGCAAGTTAACACTAGCACCTAAATCGAGTAGAGCACGATTGATAGTTTTACTCCCAATAGAAATAAATATGGTAGAACTTCCGGGGTTCGTTCGTTTCTTGGGTAATTGTTGGGTAAACGCAGTGCTCACATTACTCGTTAAGAAAACTTTTTTAGGTACTTGAATTTTTTTCTTCGTAGTGCACAAGTCCTTTAGAACTTTCGCATAAGACAGAACTTGTTGAATAGCATCTAGGAGAGTAATATTTATGTTAACTTGTTTAAAAATTTCCACAATCTTCTCCATTTATGGACTTGGTCTGTTGTCTCTTAACCTATGTGGATAAGGAGCTTTATCAATAAGGGTTGGGTCCAACATTGGAGAAAATTGTAGAGATGGAATGGATCTCAGAATTGGAGTGGGGATCGTTTTAGGTTGACTCGAGGAAGTGGGCTGCAGGTTCGAGCCTAGGGAAAACGGAAAATAGGCTTAGAAGAAGGTGGTGGACTAGACGAATTAGGAGAAGAAGTAGAAGCCAGGGTGTCCTTAATATCATTAACGTCAACGTCATCAACATGTTCACCCACTTGGTTGTTCAGCACTCTTCCCGATCTCAACATGGTTACGACACTCACATTATAATTTTGTGAGTGGTCAGGATTCGGTATAGGTTGAGATGGAAGTTTCCCTTTCTCTCTCGCACTCATCGCGGCATTTAACTATGCAAGTTGTGCTTCTATCGATTTTATACTTTTACCATAAGAGGCGGTGTTCTATGTTAACATTTGGATAGAAGACTTTAAATCAGCCGTCGTTTGCGTGGAATGTTTAATAAACGTATCCAAGCTTCGTTCGAGTGCAGAGGAGTTTTTGGTACTGGCCGTTTGGAAAGAATTATTATAAGGTGCAAAATTGTTGACTGGATTTTGTAAGGATTGTGGTTGAAAGGGGTGCTGACTTGATTGTGGTGGTTGCTGTTGCTGTGGAGGAGGTCTTTAATAATTGCTTGAGAACGTATTTTGAGTTTGGTTTTGGTTCCAAGCAAAATTAGAATGATTCATCCATCCTTGATTGTATATGGAAGAATAAAGATCGTTTCTAGGTCGTTGCTGATAGGTAGTATTAATGTGTTCTTGACCTTGAAACAAAGAATTCAAAGGACATTCTTCCATCAAATGTGATGGGTCGAAACAGCAACCACACACGGTTTTAGGGAGCGTAACCTGATTTAGGGAGGCTGAAGAGACTTTGTTTTCTATGGTTTCAAGTTTCCTTTGTATCGCGGCCATTTCGGCTTTCACTGCGATGGAAACATCGAGCTGATGGATTCTTACCCTAGACGATATTGTGTAAAGTTTGTTCAGAGAGATCTTCCAGGAATTGCCAAGCTGATAAACGGCTCGTCTCACCGTGACCTTATCTTGAATCTTTAGACATGAAATGACATTGACAAATGGTTTCAAGCATCTGTTTTGTTGCTGGATTAATACCCTCATATATAATGCGGCAAAGTTGCCATTTATTGATTCCATGATGGGGGCATTGTAGAAGAAGATCCTTGAACCGTTCACAGCATTTCCAGAATGGTTCGTTGGGAAGTTGGGTAAACTGGTTAATCTCGCTTCGAACACGGGCGGTCTTATGATTGGGATAGAATTTCTTAAGGAATGCTATAACGAATTCGTCCCATTTTGCGATAGAATGTGTGGCAGTGTTATAAAGCTATTTTTCTGCTAGATCGTACAAGGTGAAAGGGAGAAGACGTAAGCGCATATCATCCCCTGAAAGTTGTGAAGTGCCCATCATTGCGCATACATTTTTAAATTTGGTTATGAAAACATATGCGTCTTCGGATTCAAGCCCGTGAAATTTGGGCAACAGTTTGATGAGGTGGGGTTTAATTTCGAAATTATCCCCATTGGCCGGTGGAATAGATAGATAGGTAGGAAGGGATCCACGCACGGGGTAGTATCTTTCTTGGAGAGAGAAGGACGGTGGATTCTGCGCACCAACGGGTGGCGGCAAGGTTGTGTTGGTAAAATCTGATGGAGAACCGTTCATCTCGGTCGATGTGGTGGGTGGAGGGAAAAAAGAAGATGAAGAAGTACCGACTTCGGAGTCGATAGCAGAAAAGCGGACAAGATGGGCACTAGAATCCCGTGTCCAACCGAGCATGCACTAAGCGGGTTTAACGCACGTGGCCGCATTTGAACGATTTAAAAATGGTTTGTTTTGAAAAGTGTTAGACGTGAGACAAATCACACAAAAAATGCACAATCAACCCTAAAACTAAGGTCAAGTCACTAGACCGCTCTTACACTTTCAAAGGATAAGCCGCAGGATCAATTCTCTACCATCTTTTTATTACTCTTATGACTAGGTAAGTGAGAGGTATCCACTATATGAATCACCGAAAATAGCGGGCCTAATTAAATAACCACTTGCTGTAGTCACACTTGTCTTAGACTCCACAAAAGTAATGCGGATAAGCGATAGATTACCCACGACCTTCCTCTGTCCTAATTGAGCGTGACGGTCTTTAGAGTCTCGGTCTAGATATTTTTTTTTATAATTAATATAGGGTTTTGCGGATGCTCGTTTTGTGATTTGTGGGGCCTAGGAAGGGTGATGAAATCCCCACCTAATCTGAATTTTGGTCTTACCCCTTAAATTCTGTATTAAAATATGCAAAAACAAACCAATTACAAAACACGCAAAAAGATTTGTGAGCGGCGATATTTTGCAAAGAATCCTGCAGAAAAATATATTATTGGATTTTAGAGGAGAGACAAAAATCAGGGAAGACTACCAGAAGAATTTGGCGCTCCAACTCACCAACTCCGCCGTGGTTCCGCCGCCAATAGCATACTATGGCCGCTGTTCCGCCGCGGTAATTAGGGTTCTTCTAAAAATAATTTATTCGCTTGCCCCCTTTACTCCTCTGGTCCTCTCTGAAGATTTCCGAATCTCGATTTACTCGTTCAAGTGACTCCAAATCCCCTCGCAAAAATCGCACACTAATCGTTAAATACACAATTTGCTGTTTTATTTTATTTTTATGATATGGATCGAATAAGAATTTAACACGAATAGCAAGAAAAAAAATTACACACGTATCCCCGGTAACGGCACCATTTGATTGATCTGTGAAAAAGTGTTTGTAGTTAACCGCAATCAATAACGGTGTCGCGTGTAGCTATCCGAGATGAATATGGGTCGTCCGCGGGGATGCGTGGAATTTTTAATCTTGTTTTAAACGAGTTGATTAGAATAAAAGAATAAGGAGAATAGTTGTAGATCCTAGATCTATGTTAAATACGGATGTAGAATATATAAGAAGAATGCTTGTAGGGTTCGTTAGAATTTAGTAGTCATGGATAACTAATAAAGATGAATCATTTTATGTTTTGATAGATTTAAAACTAGATAGATGGTGATGAATGAGGATTAAGCTTCTTAGAAGAAACTAAGGTTTCCACACTATTGATTCTTGTCCCTTCATTGATCTCTATTCATCTCTAGCCTTCAACAAAACAATTGTTAATCTGATCTCAAATCGTGGTCAAGACTATCAATAAATTGATAGCGCGCCCGATTAGGATGTTAACGATTCTTTTCCTAAAGTTTATAAACTTTATAAGACTTAAAAGAAGTTAACATATTTTCTCATTTATTGTTCTACTATAATCCTATGAACCCTAACAAGCGGAGAATTACTCGCGCATGATGGAGATAGAAGAAAAACGGATAGAGATCATAATGTAAATATAGAAAATAAACGCGATAAGAATAAAACAACTATCTTTATTAATCAACTTGATCAAATACACTTTTTATTTTTTTAGAAAATGGAATACAAAACTCTAGTTTGCTTCTCGATCTATCTTGAAAGAGGTAGATAGCTAATTGATCAATCTGAATGCGTGAGTCGACTTGGACTTCGTGATCTTTTCGGTTTGATGATTTTCCAAATGAGGCTCTCGGTCCTTTATATAGTCCCAAAACCAGAAACTCTAGATTCCATAGGTTAAGATATGCTGTTAAGATCATTATCCTGAAATCTCACATCGTACGGCCACCAATGCGCCGCGGATCCGCCGCGTTTACCTCTATTTGGCCGCCCTTCCGCCGCGGTTTGGTGGAGTTAGGGTTTGGGATTTTTTTCTGGTATTTTGTGTTGATATTTGGAGATCCCCTAGATGTCTAGATTCTGAAAATAATGCTCTGGGTTTCTACTGTTGCTAGATCTCGTGATTTGCTTCAATATTTTGGCAGATTCGATTCCGACATCTTGATTTAACCCGAATCTCCTTAATTCCAGACCTGAGCTAATATCTGCACAATATCTCAAATCAAAGTGTTAGTAATATTTGGTGTTTTTGAGATATTATCCTAACCATTTTATATGATATTATAATTTAAGAATATTGATTAGGGATATTTGATATGATATGCATATTTAAATTACTAAAATATTATATAAATATTATATGCATATATTTTCCTTCATAATGCTAATTATAATATATAAACATATGACAATAGATATTTTATAGATAAACCCTCATATGTTTTATATTTATAATAAATATTTCTAAATATTTAAGAAAGGTAAGAAAAATGTTATATCAAATGTGCGATATTTTCAACTGAACAAATAACACAAATCTTTAGGGCATACCTACCATTTTCTCATATTTTTTATAGGATATTCTCCCATTTTATGAGAATTTATGATTATGGCAGAATGGCAATCCTCTCTCTCTCTGCTCAATAAATTCCTTGGCTAGACATTTTCAAATTAGCTAAGATAGGTTTCACCACTTTATCAACTCTATCTATGAGTCTTGAGTTGTACCTCACTTATTGACGAAAAATCTCAGCATGAAAATTAAAAAATCTCAGCATGAAAAGTTTCTGTTCGGTTCAATAAGCACATTCAACCCCTTGTTACTTACTTTCTATACAATTAAACGAGAAAAAAGGATAATTAGGTGTACACTAACAGATAAGATGGATCAAATCGAACGATTCTGTAAGTAAAGGAGACCTTCCTTGATTCTGTCCCAAAGAACATGTTATTTCTTCATCGCGCAGAAAGTTTCATGACTTGAATCAGCTAATATTCATTGCACAAAAGAGAGATCAGGTTCTACATTTTGCTCCATTTCTAAGCCAAGTGAAACTTAGGAAAGTGTAACGGCACAACAATTGCTAACACTATATATGTTGAAGGCGTCCAGTCCAATACAATACAAGGTATAACAAACTAATTTGCGACCGTGTACATGTCTCTTATCATCAAACAAATTCGGACATTTTGTTTCATCCTTGTACACAATTCTATATTGAGGTCGAAGATAATGCAAAGAAGACGGAGCACTTCAAGCATCTATCATTGTTCCAATCATAGGTGCGGCTACTGAGCCTCTTAGGCATAGGAATTCATGGAGCTGAACATAACAAGGTAACCAACATGCATTGAAAGTCATGTGCAATATCCAGAGTGGTAACAACAATAGTATCAATATAACTAATATGCTCTAAAATTTAACTTGTTACAGGTTTTTTCCTATGAAATGGATAACATTTTAGTGTATGAAAGGGATTGATCACTTCTCAATTCTCAACTGGATTTAATTAAGGGATACAACCAAAGGCAATCAAATTAATAATATTACAAGAGCAAAAGAACAAGATTAAAGAGACGTTTCTATCGCATAAAGATACAACTCTATATGTAATGAGCATGCAAATTTATCTTTAAACAAATTGAAATATAAACCTTTGCACTCTAATTGCAACCAAAAAGGAGATTTTCTTCACCAAAATGGCAGGGATAAACATTCAAACTTTTATGTAAAGATAAAAATGGGGAAAAATCTATTATACAAGGGCTTGCATGGTACAAGCCCTTGTATAACTCTTGGATGGGCTCCCCCCACATGCAAGGGGAGCCCATCCAAGGGCTCTAGAGGGGCTTGCATAGTGCAAGCCCTTCTAGAGTAGATTTTTTCTAAAAATGGCTACAAGAGCGAGTGCCACTACGGACTAGTCATAAAACCTGTTGTCAAGAAAGAGGTCTAGGGTTTGTTTGCATCTGGTTACGGCTTATTATTCATAAAAAAACCTAAAAAAAGGGCGCAAGAGAAAATTAAGTATGAGCTTATACAAAGCAATAGGTCAATATCAAAGATCAATCTTTAATTTTAACCTCATCAAATTTGCGTACGTACGTACGTGTGTCTATACACAGACACGCATGTGTATATATACATATACACGTGCGCGTGCATGCGCACATTATTTTGCAGCAAGTACTGTCCCCAATTTGAACTTTAATAAATATGATTATGACATTTATTAGGTGAGACACAATATTCTCTCATTCACTAACACTAGATTTAACAACACACATTAAACTTGATTAGGAAATCTTGCAGCAAAACTATAAGCAAATACGGAGTTGGGGTTATGTACTTGCCAATTATTATTACTTTCTTATGTTGCAGCAAACCAAACAGTTAAATTAAATCACATTTTACATATTCTGCTTGAATCTGAGACAAGCCCACTGATTGGTTCGTTCACAATCTGCCAGAGTTAATAAAAGATATTTTGTAGGGTAAAGAGAGTAAAAATGGTCAATACAGTAAAGTTCAGATGCAATGAGCTCTTACCAATGAGATCATCCACAAAGCATCTTACAATTCATCTCACATAAAAGGAATATATGCCATCACAACCTATGAACTTAGGCATGTGTGCAGGAAAAGCAATACTTGGTCTTAACTTTAGTGACAACATATAGCGATCCTAAAAGAAAAGGTTTGCTTGAACTTGCAAAGAGAACAACAATTTCAGTGCCTTTTAGCAATTGATGTTCTTACCTTACACAATTTTCTTATGCACTCATATAAACCAATTACCTAAAATTGCGAGCATGTATTATGATTTTAACAAAAACATGTGGTGCTTTAATTAGTTTATTTTGGACTAAATTTCAGTTTAATGCCCTTAACTATGTTTGCTTCTCAGTTACCTTAAAGCTTGTTTTTCTTTTTAAATTATAGTAAGCTTCCTCAAATTGCTACATTTAAGGGTATTTTACTGAAGAAAACCTTCCTAGAATCAAAGTTTAAAAAGATGACTGTAATAAATAAACGACAATAGTGAAGCAAACTCTACCATATCTTCGAGTTGAACATAGTTTTTTACAGCTAACCTACCATCCTCCCCCCCCCCCCCCCCCAAAAAAAAAAACAAAAAAGAAAAAAATCCCTGGCCTGACATTTAAAACTACCTAAGAGAGGTTATGACGCTCATCAAATCTTTCCTAAGCCACTTTCAACATAAAAAATTTCATTTTGGTTCTATAGACACATTCACACTGGCTACTTTACTTTCTATACGATTGAAAAAAAAGGGTAATTGATTGTATGCTGACGAAAAAAATGGATCAGATCAAATGATTCTGAAAGCAAAATATCAATAGACAGTCAATGAGGGCTTTACTTCATTCTGTTCCAAAACACTTGCTCTTTCCTCATCATGCCGAAAGTTTCATAATTTGTGAATCAGCTAAAATTCATTTCTCTAAAGAGAGATCAGGTTTCAGTTTTTGCTCCATTTCTCAACACCTGAAAATTTTAAGGAACTGTAATGGCACAGTAATTGCAGACGCAATATATGTTATAGATGTTCAATATAATGTATAACAAAATGTTTTCAATTTTGCATGCATGTGTCTCTCATCATCAGACACAATCAAAGTACTTGTTTCATCCTTGTATTCAACAGACAATTCTATATTAAGATGGAAGAGAATGTAGCAAAGACAAATTAAGTTTGTTTATAGACCAAAATATACCATTAAAGCTCAATCTTCAATTAATAATAAGACAAGCATCAAATAATTGCAACTTTCTAAAGCTCAATCTTCAATTATTAGTTAACCCTACATTCAAGCATTTGTCTCCCTCACTGTTCTGATCAAAGGGACCACCTGAGCTTTTAGGACAGAAATTCATGGAGCACCACTCTTTAACAAGAGTTGAACATAACAAGGTACTCTTTACTTTGAGAAGCGATAATGATAATGGTAACGAATATAAAGAAGTTTAGTTGTGTACTATGGAATCAAATCTAATACAAGGGGTTCATATGAAATGTATAAACATTTTGGTGTATGAAAGCGATTGATAACGTCTCAACCAAATTTAAAGGGCAGGACAAAATGCAATCAAGTTGGTGTTCACATGTGCCCACGAATGGAAATGGAACCGAAGCCATAGCATTATTTTTGCTAGATATTTATATTTCACATATTTGATTAAAATGTAAAATGAAAACGGCACCAAAATTGTAGCTATCTGAAACAAAAAGGGATTCATGTTTGCCAAACAGAGCGAGAACAAAAAGGCCAGATTTTATATTTCAATAAAAGTAGTTTTTAAAAAAACAAAATAGAAAGAAATTACATACCAAAGATATCACAATATAACTGCTAAAGAACAATCTTCGATTGACAGGTCTAGTCTATCAAATTAACCATTAATATATTGCACAATAGAAAATCCATTTCTCATGTTTGGTTAACAACATTTCTCATTTTGACAAGGAAAAATCTTTAATACTGATTATGATGAGAATAAACTTCAATGTTAGAGATTTTCTACCAAACAACTGGTTGCAAACTACTGAGAAGCTCTAGAGGCAAATTGTGACATTTATGCTCTATATGAAAAAGAAGACATGAAATTTTGCTTTGTACACACCATTTTGACGAGTAAAAATATTTACTATTGATTATGATGAGGGAAAACTTCAATGTCAGACTTTCTACCAAACATCTAGTTGCAAATTACAGAAACTCCAAGAGGCAAATTGTACATTTATTTATACTCTAAATGAAAAATAACCGTTTGGCTCTATGAGTTCATACAAAAACTACCTGCTCTACTTTTCTAGCAAACAAGCATAAATTTGCAATTGAATGTATAGTAACAGAAATAATGGAACAAATCAAATTATTCAGCAAGTAAATATCCATGCATAGTCAATGAGGGCTTACTTGATTCTGTTCCATAATATTTGGTCTTTCTTCATCGTCATATTCATCTTTCTTTCCCTTGTTTCTTCACCAACAGTCTATACTTCTCAGCACCTGAAACTTGTTAAAAATGCACAATACAATTTACAAGAAAATATTTTGCGGTTTTTGCATCAATTTGTCTCTTATCATCAAGCACATTTGAAGTATTTGCCGCATCCCTATTTTCCATGAAAAATTGTTGTATATCAACGTGTTAGATAATGTAGGAAGACATATTAAGTTTGTTTATAGACCAAAGCAAACCGTTAAAGCTCAAACTTTAATAAAGAATAAGTCGAGCACCAAATAATTGCAACTTTCGAACGAAAAATTAACCACCTCTGACAAACAAACATAATCTCTACCTGAAAATAAAAGGGCTGCAGATTGAGAACAAAGCTCTTGCCTGCCCTTAAAATATATGAAGAATGTCCATTACAAAGGACACCAAACACATAAAGCCGCCAAAACTTTTGAAGTAGGAAGTAAAATCAAATAACATGTTTTATCCTTTATATGGTTCCCCAGTTGCCAAAAGAAAAGGGGCATGGAGAGCATATGCAAAATATGCCTAAAACCTCCAATAACGCACATGACACATAGCACAAAAACTTAATACTTAATCCATATTTTAATTAAAACTAGTGTATTGCTCTCTGCAGAGGATTCCGAACTCGAGGGCAAACCAAATATATCATATAACCTGCATATACATATAGTAAAAACAAGGCAGGAGGTATTCTGCATATAATATATAATATTGTTCATCAAATAAATTGTATTCCTCTATGCTAACAAAAAGAAATCATGTTTGTTTGGACATGCATAAAAATTAAAACGACAATACATATACATCTACAGAGTGTAGATTCCACAAAGCCCTGGTTAATTCTCTCGTGCCCACCTGCTCCTCGATCACCCAATACCGCAAAAATTTTATATACTATTAAAACAAATTTGTTTCTAAGATAACATATACTCACCGATCTGACTAAAAAAAACCATTTCTATCTACATAAAAAATGAGAAAAGCAAGATTTGCCATATATAAGGAAAGCATATCATAAAATGTTATATACTATTAGAAACTCATTAATCAATAAATTCTTGATTTTAATACATGATGAAGCTCATTTATAACGAATCTCTGAAACATAACAAAGCATAGTACATGAACACATGTACCTTCCATGATTTCAATCTGCTCCTCATTCCTTGAAAAGGAAAAACCACTAGAATCCCAAAGGACTCAGAAAGAAATCAGCATATTTTGCAGCATTTTTACCACTTCACATTTCATCAATTCAATCCGGGTCCAAGCTTCCCTCAACTCACTTCAATCTCCTTCACCATCTTGAAATCGAATTCCCATTACCATCCTCCAATGCCCAATTACTACTATGACTCCTCGAGCTCCTCAACATCGGAACCGTCCGATTCCTCCTTGATCTCGAACCCGAGGCCCCTGCATTTGAATTTGAAGATGAACTCTCACCCCCAAAACATCTAAATGTGAATAAATTACGGAAAAACCGACCAAGCCCACCACTCTCCCTCCTCCTACTTCCTCTCGAGGACCACGAGATCCTCCTCGGGGCCCCACCAGAGTTGAAACCCCCGTCCATCTCTGTGTAAACCACAGGCAGCTCTCGCTCTCCAGGCCTCCGCCCTCCTGTAAACCTCCCTACCGCGAATCCGCCGCCAGGCAGTCTCCAGATCGTAAGCCCCACCGACTCCTCTTCGTTGTCGTTTTCCGAACCTGCCCTTCTCCTGACATCCGTTGGCAGCTCGTGCCGGCACACCGGGCACGAGTTTCGGAGCGAGAGCCAAGGCAAGATGCAATCTTGATGGTAGATGTGCTTGCAGGGCATCTCCCTCGCGATGCTGCCAATCTCGAACTGCTCCGTGCAGACCGCGCAGTAGGAATCGGTGCTGACATGGCAATCGGCGATCTTGATGGTAGGCATGGATTCGATCGCCGATTTCGAAGCGGGAGGGTTCTCGAAGCTCCGAGCGCCGCCGTTGGCCTCGATCTGTGCGAGCTGCGTCAGGAGGCGATCGAACCCGGAACCCATTAAGAAATCGGACATGGTCGAGGGCAGCGGGCGCAGACCCGAACCCGCTCCATCGTCATAGAACAACTCGAAGCTGTTGCTGTTGGATTGATCTGGCGATAAGTCGGAGGCGCCACGTAGGACGATGACGGGGTTAAAGGGGGACCGGTCGCCGGCGGATCCCCGGCGTTGGCGGCGGTCGTTGGCCGCCGAAGAGGACGCGGCGAATCTTCGGCGGCGGTGCTCTGCGGCAGCGGCGGCGCGGCGCGGCGGCGTGGAGATCTCTTCGAGGAAGCCGCCGGTGCAGTCGGGGCACGAGACGGAGCCATGGCCGTGCCCAAGAGCGATCCTAACGAAGCGGTTGCAGCGGTAGCACCAGTAGTTCGAGGAGATCGACGACGAGGCGGCGATCGATGAAATTGACGACATGGGGAGGTCAGATCCAGCCGCAGATCGAATCCCCTCGGTAAAAATCGAATCTTGGAGCGCTGACTTCGCGAAATTGATCGAAGCCCTAGCAATTGTGGGGGGGATTGCGGGCGGTGAGCGTAAGGGGGAAGGAGACCGTGCGGTGATCCGATCCGACGAAGGGGAAGGGGGAATGAATGGAAGAAAAAGGGACTGGGTTGTTGTAAAAGGCCGCCATAACGTCGCGTTTGTTCCACTCCACGGATTTTAGACACGTGGCGGATGGTGGATGGATGAGATCTGACGCCGTTAGTGCATGGATCTGTGCAGTTTACCGTTTGAGCAAGGTGGCAAATGGGCCGGGCAGTCTGTGGCCCGGCCCATCCCTGAAATTGGCCTGGCCATTTTAGCGCCACATGACGGGCACCGGGCCAGCCCGGCTGAGGGACCTGCACGTCTTGGGCCGGACTGGGCTTGCCACCCACGGTCCGCCGACCCGGCCAGTGGGTGAGGCCAAGCCCGTGCCCGGTTCATCCCTGCCCGAGGCCCGGTTCGAACCGGCCCGGGAATTCAAATTTGAATTTTTTTGTGGGATGACCAAATATCATATACAGCAAGGTTATTGATGTGTTTATCAAGGCTGCAGAGTACATGGAAATGCCAGTTCGTTTGAGAGATGATGAACCTCTTCAGAAACTGTTTGTGGCAGTAAGAAGTAAATTGAATCTGGACCTTAAGAACATCAAGACACGGCAATCTAAGTTTTGGAAACAATATCCATCATTTGTATTTATGTCAATATTACCTAGCAATGCACAATATCGGCCTCACGGACTATTATTAGCTGCCACAATTTTGCTCGGTATCTTGTCCCTAAGCAGTAAAAAATTGATGCCATGATTAAAAAAAATAGTCTTAAATTTTTTTACAAAGTTGTCGGGCCAACCCAGGTCCGACCCAAACTAGGCCAGGCTCTCTGAATGAGCTCTTGGGCCGGCCCGATTGCAGTCAAACCGGGTTTGGCCCAGCTTGAAGACCGGCCAAGCCCGGCGGGCTTAGGACCGGGGCGGCCCGATTGCCACCCTAAGTTCGAACCAATGGTCCAAATTGAATCAAGCGGACAACTGAAGATTGTGCTAGAGTTACGATATTGCCCCTGCGTTTAAAAAATGGGATGACTTTTTTTTAACATATTGGTGCCTTATATTTCATGTATTATATACTGTTTTAAATAAAAAATTTAATTTTTTTGGAACTAGTCTGTAAGTTTTAATCTATGCACACAACACACACAACATACACAAACACACATGAAAGATGGGACCAAGCATTTTTCCCGAAAGAGAAAATTGTGGTGCGGTTTTAACGCAAGTGTTATATCCAAAGAAGCATGGCTTTAGATATCAATGTCTTTTCATATTTATGAAATTTTGATAGTGTCCGTGTATATATCATAATCTTATAATGTAAACCATGTTATTTTTTGGATATAGAGGATGCAAAATGTTTAATGTAATTAAGCTAGTATCATATGTAAATTCATTCTGATTTATTTACACACGGCATAGAATGTGATTTTGATTTTACTCGTAGAAGATATAAATTGCTATCCTCGTTTTATTTGCACATAATAAGAGGGATCGAGTGACAAGGACATTCATTTATTGCCATTTAGCAAAACTTTAGTGCTTTCAGTGAATAAACGAAAAGTTGAGTATAAATTTATCTTCGGGGAATAAAGATAGGGCTAATGACTCAATTTGATCCAAGTTAAATAAATATTTACTATAATTAGGAGCCGGCAAAAGGAGAAAAGGATGCATAATAAATTTAAGGTTTGTTTCTCCTATCCCTAAATCACTGAAAATTGCCCAAATTTATTATCAATAAGTTGGAGGATTTAGGGCTTTGTAGGGCTGTAGATGTGAATGAAGAAGGGTATAAAGGTTAATTGATGCTAAAAGCAGGAGAGGGATGCAAGGTAACGGAAGTAAACTACAAGGGAGCTCACTTTCGGTGTTTTTGAGCAGTTTTTGAGCAATTGACCAATAAGATGGCCGTGAAGAAATAAATCTAAACTTAAAACAATATAAGCATCCCCTCAAAAATAGCAAGGGCATGTCTCGCAAATCGAAAGAGAGAGAGAGAGGAAAACAAGAAAGTGATATTAATAAAAAGCAGCAAAACTTGTTTGTTTGGTCTCTAGAAAAGTGAGAAAGATGGTGAGTTGGAGCTTATATGGCAATAAGATGAATGATGTAAAAAACACTATTTTGTCTATTCGGTGCTTAAACTATCAGTTAATGCTTTAAAATAATATAAAATAACAAATAAACACCCTCTTTCTCACTTTCTCTCAACTTCTAGCTCAAATGCTAGAAAGTGAATTGGGGCAAAATCCTTAGGTGGCAAAAAAAAAGTATCCATATGCTTTCTCATCACTTTCCTCTTTCCAAACACAAAAAGTTCTAATTTTTTTACTTTCTCACTTTCTATATTCACATGCAGTCACGGTAACTCGAGAATTGTGTGGTTAGCTAGAAAATATTTATTTAAGATGAACAAGTCTCTTATTTTTTCGGCTTGAAAACTAGCAGCATACTGAAATTACAATTGCATCCCAAACATCTTTTACTATCCTTCTAAACTTTTTTATTTTTCTCTCCATGCATTTGTGATGACCGAAATATTTCAGTTTCCTTTTGATATTCTTGTGTTAGATGAAAAAAAAAAGAAAAAAAAACATCTTCAAGCTAATCCCAAGGAGCATATCAATCTTTAAGTTCTGTATTAATTTCATGAGACTAACAATATGCTCTCGATCTCACCATAAAAGAATGCTCCTTTTTTTTCAAGAGTTAAAGAATAGAAGCATTTAATAATTAATATAGAATGATATTGCAAAAATGTTGTTCCCTATGTAGCGGCGGATCCAGGATTATAAGTCAGGTAGGACAAAAAAATTTCTACAGTAACTTACCAAATACAATCAATACAACTAACTCGATAACTATTAACATTGTTATTTCTTTTATATGTGTATTTAGTTAATTTATTTATAGCTTGACCATAATATAATGCATCGAGTCAACATTTATATCTATTTCGTGGCAAGCTTTTCCTAGCATGCGGTAATTGCTTTTGTCTAAAAAGACATGAGGAAATTGCAAAAATCCGATATCAATTTGCATTATGTTAGTAGTATTCTTTTATAGCTTGAATGAATTTTAAATTTACATAAGAAATGCAAAAGAATTGGAAAAAGAAAATTGCAAATGCGAGGAAAACCTCCTATCCCTATTGCTATATGTCACAAACAATCTATCCATCCAAACAACTTGAATTTTGTTTTCTATTAGCGATTTATTTTTTATTTATTTCGGTAATATATTACCAATAGAGTATATACACACACACACTTAAAACCCCGTAATTCAGATGAGGCATCCGTCTCGTCTTGGCTATAGGTGGATCCGCCCATGTCTCTATGTTCCACTGCTGGTTCTTACTCAAAAGAAAATTTGTTTGTGTTTTATCATTAGTTTTCACCCAAAAAAGAGAAATTGTTTTGTTTCACATCAATGGGAAGCAAGTGGTAAAGGTTAAGGACTCCTAGGGTTGGCTTTACTATTTCTTTGTCCTGTTTGGTTTAGTTGTTGATAGTTGGTTGATTGTTGGCTTATTAATCAACCATTTAGCTCTGTTGTTTGCCAACCGTCACACTCTTGATCCAAACACTAAAAGTTCTTCTTTCAAGTTTCTAGTTGTATCATAATTAATTGAGATTTTTTTTCCAGATATGTGAAAGATAGTAAGTCTCACTGTAACGCTTTTGTTATCAAAATATAAGAAAGACATAACTCTCACGCTCATAAAAACTGCATGCCTCATATTTCTCACGCAAAAGGAAGGAACATACATGCAATGCTAAAACTCTGGCATTATTATATTTTCACCCAGGATAGTCCACACCATCAATAAATCGTACGATTCGCTCTGCTCCAGATGACCTGTAATTGTACAAACATATTTGAGACACAAGCCTAACTCTTTTTGTAAATCTGAAATCAAGAGATCATGTTTCTGTATGCCATTATATATTCTAACCATATGCCTTTTTCCTTAAGCTTGATAAGCTAGCATTTTCATATATATCTATATATCTATATATATATATAAAAGTTATCAAAAATACTTCTTTCTCGCCTTCTTGTCTTTCTCAATCCATTTAAAGTTTTTTCAATCTTATATATAACAGTATAAAGCAATAAGAAAAGATTTCCTTTTCAAGCATTTTATTTGTATTTTTTGGTCGCAAAATTATCTTGGCTCACTTCCCTCTAATTCTCATTAGCATTAAACCTTGCTTTTTAACTTCAAGCTTTTTTCTTAGCTGCAAAATTATTTTTGGCCCCTTCTCTCAAAATCTTATCAGCATTAAACATTGGTCGGGTCATCATCTATTTAGCTTGGAGTTGGATAGAAAATTAATTTCCATCCATTCCCTCAAAACTTTTTAGCATTAAAACATTCGCTTGATTTGAAAAATTATACTCAAGCCATGATCTATGTCAGCTTTAAACACGATAATTTGCAATATCTGAGAATTTTAATTGGACTTAATCAAGTCATGATTAAAAAATATGTACTTTAAATCTTGGTTGGATCATCATCTATTTAGCTTAGAGTTGGCTGGAAAATTATTCATTATATACGTTGGATGTTGATAAAAAAAAACAAAATCAAATCAAATAAATAAATTAATACTGATTGGTTTCTTGCCTTAAGGGCAATAATTGATCAGTTAATAAGTAAATCAAATCAATATTCCCTAATCAAATAACCTAAATCAACCATCAAAATTAAAAGGTAATTAATAAAATAATTGCATCAATTTATGATTCTAATTGTCTCTAATTACAGGTCCTAAAACTCTATATAAAGAGGCTTCAAATGAGCATAGATATACAAGCAAAAAGAAAACCTAAATATTAATTCTCCTCTCAAAACTTTACTCAAATACTATTTTACAATGGGAGCTTACTGTTCGTGGTATTTCATCCCAATCGGTCGTAGCAAGTTGGGATTTCCGGTGATAGGGATTCGTAACGTTATTGGGCAACTTGCTTTGACTAACCGTACAAGGTCGGCAGTTATTCCTTTAAGGCAGGTAACTTCATTTATTTTAATTTGTAACATTTTAGAAAATAGAAAATACTGTTTTTGAATTTAAATAATAAAATAATAAATTTTACGAATATTATACGAATAAAGATTTAAGTTTTTGTAGAATGGTACAGTATATACCTATATTTTTGGAAAATAATTGGAATTTTAAAATGAATTATTATTTATGAAAGTATTTATTTGATTTGGGATTTTTATAAATTAATATATAATTATTTCAATGCAAGTTAATGTTAAACTTGATTAGTAATTTCTAATTGTGTATTAAACAAAGTGTTCATTTTGTTAAACATGCTTTATGTGCATGACATGTAACATTTTATTCAAGATTATTTTAAGCATGGTTTTATGTTTAAAAAAAAGAGAATAGAAAAGAGAGAGAGAAAAGAAAAAGAAAATGGGGAGATAAGAAAACATCAACGCATGGGCATGAGAGAGAGGAGAGTGTGAGGGAGTTATGGTTGCTCAATCATGTGCTTTTCCTCATTCACCATCTCCTTCATCTTCATCTTCCTCCACCATCACTACCACCCCACAAACACCCCCTAAATCAACTCAAAACCTCATGAAACCTTCACCAAAATTGTTACACTCTTATCCTAAACCTCATGGTGGGATCAAATGCTAGTTTTGAGAAGTTTTGGTCATTTAGGATTTTTCTTGAGTTTTCATATGAGATTAAACTTCCTGCTCAAACCATGTTTTAAATTAGTTTGTTTTCACACATTAGTTAAAGTATAAAAGTCCATATTTTCTAGACTTAGAATTTCTAAAGTGAGACTTGATAGGGCGAAATTGTAGTAGAAATGTAGTAGAGGATTTAGAGCGTGATTACTAACCTAGTAGTGATAGAATTCCTGGTCTAAAGAAGTTTAAAAGTTCCAAAGATAAGTTTAGAGTTTTCCGATTTCTGTTTTCTTTGAGATATTGATATTCAATTGGAATCTGGTACTACTTGGGTTCTCTAAATTTTTTATAGAGGATACAGAGATATATAAACTAGTAGAAAGCCATCGTAGAAGCCCGAGCCCCCACTTCTCAATCCTGGCCGCAAATATATTCGTTATGGCCGCAATTTGTGGGTCTACTTTGGAGTTAGGGTGTGGTTTTTGTTCTGTAGCTCACTTATTAGATAACTAAGACTACCCTATATGCTAAAAAGTCTCATATCACCTTAAGAAAAATCTGGGAGCATTTTATTAGGTTTTGGGCGATATTTTATGATATTTGAAACTTTGGTGTTTTGGGTTTTCTTGATGTGATTTGGTCGTTCGACGTTCGTACGTCGACGTCGGAAAGTATGTTGTTGTTTAAGCACGCGTTGACCATAAGTTCTAACCTATATGCCTTTCGCTTTTCGTATCAGTTTTGTATATGGATTTCTATGCAATTCGATTCGGATATTTATTGGATTTTTGTTATAGATTTCGATTGAAGATACATTCGCATGGACTTTCTAGACGATGGAGGAGGACAAGAGATCCGTCGGAATCGACTAGAGCGAGACGTTTGTAGATGAGTAGATGTATATCTACGGGGGAAGTCGGATGGATGGCATATAGCACCCCCACAACCGTAGTACTATGATATTAGATATAATTATATATATATATATATATATATATATATATATATATATATTAGATATGTATACCTAGCCTATAGGATTATTAGAATACTATATGCGATAGAAGTAGACTTAGTAGAAGGATATATTTCTAGTTCTATTTTCTAAATCTTTGAGCTATATATAAATACATATATTTATGATATGATACGATAAGATGAGGATATAATCCGATATGATGACACGAGTCTATATGATACGATATGATGATATGAGAAAATGTGATATGATATGATATATGACGACATGAGATAATATATGATGATATGAGATGAGATGATGTATGCGACGATAGATCCGTACTATTTGATTGATGATATCGTACGATAGATTATTCCGTACGTGATATGATGAGGATGGATCGCCGATATTTATATTCGACTCGAAAAGAAATGTTTAATTTCATTAAATGGATATTATGATATGTTTAGAGCCATACCTATTTTCAAAACTAATGAATCGTTACGCACTTTTAAATGATAATTTTAAGGGGCGCTATGACTTTTCAAACGGTATCTCTTTCAAAAAACACCGTAGCCCTTATTTTCTAAAACAACGATTTGTACTATTTTAAACTATAATTGTATGGATCATACGTAGTTGCGTATCTTTATACTGTTCGTGTTTACGATTTCATTATTCTGTTTACGTTCGCGTTACCATTTCTTATTTCTGCATACGCTCACATTTCTTTCATTTACGATATATACTATGTTTCATGCTCTTATCTTTACATGATTTCGTTTGCTAGGACACACGTACCGTTACCGATGATGCACATGTTGCATATACACCTGTTAGTGATATATGCCTTAGAGGCCATTATTGTATAGTACTGGATTGCATATTACATTTTGAAAGCTTGGGATATATACAGATATAATAACAGTCTTGCTCAATATTATAGTATGCTATCTGGTTTGAGTCTAGCTTAACATGTGTATATGTTTCTTTTAATATATCGCTAATACATGTTGATAGAGCCCTTAGGATCTTTGCTTGATTACCACCGTTGTGATGGCAGTCACACTAGTGGGGGCTGGGTAGTCTATAAGCACATCCTTAAACTTGTCCTTAATCGTAAGATTATCGAGACCGGGAATTGATAATTTAGAGTAGATTAGTATATATGCTTCTTATCCCCGTCAGGGGAGGTGACATGTCCCGCAGCCATTGGTATACGATACTAAAGATAGTATACAAGTGCTCATTAGGTTATGAGTTACACTGGATAGACTCGCTGAGAACTGCTGGTTGGTATTATACCTATCGTTAGTTAACAGTTCCCTGGTGACATGAGTACAGCTTAGTCCGTTGACTTGACATCACTATTTTTCTCGAGTGTGTTCCCACTATATTTAGATTACTATCTTATCACGGCTCAAATGAGTCGTGCAAACAGGTAGTAGTTGGGTGCAGTCCCGAACCACTTGGAGGCAGTAGGGATTAGAAGGTATTCGTCTCTCCCGGTATTAGGAGTTGATATCACGCTGTGTACGGTTGGCCAATACACAAAGTCCCTGGTCAAGGCAAATGAGATTTACCGGTAGGTACACGAGTAGTTTCTCAGGGTGTATTGAGTTTCACACTGACACTACTTATTGCGCTATTAGGGGTCTGACGTTTACCACCCCCTAGGCCCGATATGCGATACTCTTAGACGAACAGATCAGACTGACGGAGAATGTCACCTATAGGCTCAGTAGGGTTTTCGGACTAGTTATCGTGTCGATCTTTCCTTCGACGGATACCTGGGTAGCCATTACGTATAGCTAGTGCCGCTGACGTGCTTGTGGTTAAACCTACTGCTAGCGTATTATCGAGTCTTTAGAGTCCAGAGGGTTTCCCAATTCAGGCGAAACGGTGTAGTTTACATATGGTTTTACGCACGGGTGTTCGAATGAACACGTGTATTTATACACATGCTTTAATCAAACGGTTTAGTAGTACTAGCATGTTTGAAAGACAGCCAGTTTTGATGCTAGTACTATTGTCAGGACCCGGTTCTTGCTCACGGAGCAAAGTGCCACATGGAACAAAGTGCCATGCCAAGTGTCGTGTTAAGTGGGTGGGGGCCACCTCTTGAATCCGTGGGGGCCACCTCTTGAGTCCGTGGGGCCCACTGTAGAACAATGGGGACTCTTCGGAGTACATTCCGAAAGGGGGCAGATCTGTACTATAAATGGAATGATACCACTCTTCAATACAGAGTCGCCTTTTAAGTGAACCGGCACTACAGGAGCTTGAGAACTCCGTAGTTAAGCGTGCTCGAGCCAGGGAAGTTCTGGGATGGGTGACCTCCTGGGAAGTGGCCCCTGGTCGGGTCCGGTTCGCCCCGAAGGACAAAACCGTGCCGTTTCGGCCAGAGCGGACAATACTCTTTGTATTGGAGGTGGAGCGTGACAGAATGGTATCAGAGATGGTCTCTCAATAGTAGGTCTGTGGTTCGAGGACGAACCATTGTTCAAAGGTGGGGAGAATGTCGGGACCCGGTTCTTGCTTACGGAGCAAAGTGCCACACGGAACAAAGTGCCACGCCAAGTGTCGTGTTAAGTGGGTGGGGGCCACCTCTTGAATCCGTGGGGGCCACCTCTTGAGTCCGTGGGGCCCACTGTAGAACAATGGGGACTCTTCGGAGTACATTCCGAAAGGGGGCAGATCTGTACTATAAATGGAATGATACCACTCTTCAATACAGAGGCACCTTTTAAGTGAACCGGCATTACAGGAGCTTGAGAACTCCGTAGTTAAGCGTGCTCGAGCCAGGAAAGTTCTGGGATGGGTGGAAGTGGCCCCTGGTCGGGTCCGGTTCGCCCCGAAGGACAAAACCGTGCGGTTTCGGCCAGAGCGGACAATACTCTCTGTATTGGAGGTGGGGCGTGACAACTATAATGTTCTTTTTGGGGTATTTGTATTTTAACATGAATACAGTATTTATACGAATACGTGTATTTGTATAAATACGGGTATTTGTATTTTGATACAAATACATGTATTTTTTTTTCTAAATATGAATACGCGCATTTTATATTTTCGGTACAAATACTGTATTCGTATTTTGGTAGAAATACGGTAAACGTATTTATACTGGTTAGAGTATACTTGTTTATATACATGCATTTATATTTATATATGTGTATGTGTATGTATATTTTATGAGGTGACCTCTCTCACACTCTCACTCATTCTTACCTCTTCTAGAGTTGTGTGGGCTTGTGACCCACACTAGTGAGTCACAACCCACACACCCACCCTTTTGTTTTGCATGAGAAGAGATAAAAATGAGAGTGTAGTGTAGGATTTGGATGGTTATCATTTTTCAAGTGATGGTTATCAGTTTCAAGTGAGGAAAATTCTTGAGTTACCACCTCTTCTTCTTCCTCCTCATTTTTCTCTCTTGAGTTCTTGAGAATTAAAAGAGAGTATCTTTTTCACAAACTACACCACTCTAAGTATCTTGTTCTAGTAAGACTTGATCTTCAATTGCTTCGGACGAAACTATCGATTGAATCGGTATCCTCGGGTGAATTGTCTTTGACGCGAAAGATCGGATTTAAGAGCTCGTTCTATCAACCCAAGGAGCTTGTGGGGTCCACCTTTCAAGACCTGAAGGACCGTCTACAAAGGTTTTAATCCCAACCTAGTAGCTAAAACTCTAGTTAGAGTTTGTTTAGTTTAGTGTTTGGGCTTGTATCCTGCGATTTTAGTGTATTGTGCTCAAGTTTTTAAAGTTTTTGATTCCGCATAGCCGTAGTTGTCACAGCAAGGAGCATATATAACTTACACTAGTATCAGAGCCTACCCAAACACTTAACTAATGGTTTAGACGAAGTCTAGAGTTTCAAAACCGAAATAACTCCATATCGGTAAAACCTAAATCCAAGTTACTGTCAAATTTTTCAGAGCCTCTAAATTTTTTTTAAACAATTGTAGAGAGCTCTTTATGATGTAACCAGAACACCATAGAAGAACGAGACCATAATTCAAAAATTGAACTGCCAGATTTCCTCAAAATCCCGTTTCTGGTTGTTTTACCGTAGCATCTAATTTCGTGCTTTTTGTGGTGTTTTGTACTCTTGGATTTAGGATTTATGGCATTGTTTGATTTTGCCCAAATTTCATCTAGTGTTATCTTTGTGCTTGGACAATACGGAGTGTTTCTAAGTCAAAATTTTAATATCGTTTATTCGCTTTAAGTTTGCATATGTGTTTCTAAACGTCGACTAATTGCTATATGTCAATTAGTAGGGGTTGCACATATCTAGTATCTTATTATTGCAGTTTATGGATATGAAGTATTGGATCACCATGGTTGAATAGCTGGGGGATGTGAGAAGAGTGTTCTTTTTTTTCATTTATGTAATTTGTAAATGTGATGTAATATTCTTTTGCGGGGCACATCCGGGTTGAGATTGTAGCCACCGTTGTATTATTTCATTTACTTTTTCTTGCACTTAGGATAGACCCAAGGTGGGGTGCATAAACTACCGGGTTTTTGAAGTGCCGAGTGGCCTACTCATTTCATTAAGGGAGCTTACTTCATTTCGGGAATTTGGCGGGTAGTTTTCCGCACCCGTAGGGGTCTAGGGCGAGGGTTTGGCTATTCATCACGACTGTGGAATCTGTTTTTCGTTTGAGGCTAAAACGTAACATGGAAACCTTAATATATCCAATATATTCATATATGTTACTTGTGCTGTGATCTGTGATTTGGAATGGCTATTATTGTGTGAGACGAATGACTATAGATATAGATTATATATAATAAACGTTGCTTATGTTTTGCACCCGCGCTAGCCCTAGCCCCGCTCTGCCTTAGTTAAGTAACCTAACAGTGCATGACGAGTCCCCGTGGCGAATGCGGATGGTATAATCGTACGTTTTATTTTTGTTTCTTTCTGCAATGATAGGATTAAATGATGGGACAACATTAATATTGATTAATGCAAAGAAAACAAACCAAAACTTAAATCGTTGGAACAATTTCAAAACCACTCGGTTTTATTTAAAAATAACTTTTAAATGCGGAGCCTAAACCAACTCAAAACCCTCACTCTAGACCTGGGGAGACAAGAAAACATCAAGGCATGGACATGAGAGAGAGAGAGAGAGAGTGAGAGTGAGAGGAAGTTATGGTTGATAAACCATGGGCTTTTTCTCTGTAACATTTCAAAAAAAAAAATAATAAAATATTATTTTTGGGAATTTTTATAATTTAATAATAAAATATTGAATATTTTAATAAGGCGGTATAATTAAATACCGATAAATTTGGGAAAAATTATAGAAATTACTAAAAAGAGGGTGTTTTATGTGAATTATGCAATTTTAAGTTTTTATGATTAATTATATGCTAATTTAGTGCTAATCGCGATTAAAAATCGCTAATCGCGCTTTAAACTTGTTTTGTGCAAATATGCACCATATCTTTTTTTTTCACTTGTTGCATTTTTACTACATGATTTTGGGTGGCTTGTTGTTTTGGGATTAGTATTGAGGAGAGAAGGAAAATAGAAAAGAAAAGGAAAGAATAAAATAAAGGAGTATGGGCAAGAGAGAGAAAGAGAGAGTGAGGGGTCAACCTTGTCATGAGCCATCCCTTCTCTATTCCTTCACTCATTTCTCATCCCTCTCCTCACCTAGCTGCTGCTGCTGCTGCCCCTCCCTCCTTCTCCACAAACCCCCCAAAACTCCATGAAAAACAGCTCAAAACCCATGTCCCATTTCATTAAAAAGATGCATGAGCTCACTAGCTACCCCATGGACCAAGAAAGCAAAGATTTTGAGGACTTTGGGCAACTCAAGAAAATTCTTGAGTTGCCAAATGAGCTAATTCTTTCACCCTTACCATAGTTTTCCATTCACTTTAGCACATATGTTTGTTTGGAACCGAAATGTCGATGTTTAGTGGACTTGAGAATTTCTAGTTAGGGTTTATGGAAATTTTGAGTAGTGATGGGTAATTGAGCTTAGTAGAAGCATAAACCAGAGACTAGAACCCCGGAATACGGATTTAGAAAACCCGATATTGGAAAATTATGGATTCTGTGGATGTAAAATGAAATCTGCTAACATTCGGGCTACTTGAAAATTATTTTGCAAACACAGAGATACATGCAGGCACCCAGGAAGCTAACCCCAAGACCCCAGCCCCTGAATCCACACTATGGCCGCAAATTTAATCTTTCTGGCCGCAAATTGCGGCCAGACCTGGTCCAAATGGGTTCATGTTGTTAGTGTATATGCCCTAGAGGCCATTACTGTATCATACTAGTTTGTATATTACTTAATGGATGCTTGGGATATTCACCTTGTATATACAATCTTGCTCAAAATAGTAGTATGCTACTTGGTTTGTTTCTACTTCAATGTGTACTTGTGTTTATTTCAGTATATCACTTATACGCATTAGTGGAGCCCTTAGGATCTTTGCTTGATTACCAGCGTTGTGATGGCAGTCACACTAGTGGGGGCTGGGTAATCTATAAGCACATCCTTATTCAGGTCCCTGGTCGCAGGACTATCGAGACAGGGCATCGATACTCCGGAGTAGACCAGCGCATGCGCTTCTCATCCCAGTGTAGGAGACGGTCTGTCCCACAGCCGTCAGTACGTCGTACTTGAGATAGTATGCGGGTGCTCGTTAGGTTATGGGTACACTGGACAGGACTCGTAGGGAACTGACTAGTTGGTATTATACCTATCGTCAGTTATCAGTTCCCAGGTGACATGAGTACAGCTTAGTCCGCTGACTTGACACTGTCACTTCGCCTCGGGTGTGTTCCCACTGTACTTTGATCACTACCCTACCACGGCTCAAAGGAGTCGTGCAAACAGGTGGTGGTTGGGTGCAGTCCCGAAGCACTTGGAGGCAGTGACGGTTAGACAGGATTCGTCTCTCCCGGTATTGGGGGTTGACATCGCGCTGTGTCTAGGAGAGCCATTACACGAGTAGTCCCTGGCCAGGGCAAACGAGATATACTGGTAGGTTTCCAGTGTTATCTCAGGGTGTATTGGGCTTCACTCCGGCACGACTTGTACCGCTATTGGGGGACTGACGTTTACCGCCCCCTAGGCCCGCCATGCGATGTATCAGACGAACAGACCGGACTGTATGGAGAATGTCACACTCAGGCTCAGTAGGAGTTCAGATGGGTTTCGCCTCGTCGGTCTTCTTGTCGGCATTACCTGGGGACCGTTACGCACAGCTAGTGCCGCTTGCGGTCTGTGGTTAAACCCACTGCCAGCGTAGTGTTGAGTCTTTAGAGTCCCACACAGAAAGCTTTTCGCCTTTAGGCAAAAGAGTAGAGGTCGCATGGTATTGCGACAGGTCGCATGGTTTTGCGACAGGGTTCGGTCACATCCGTGCACTTGTGCACGTACAGTGTCCGGACAGTTTACACTAGTGGGCTTTGGTTTAAGCCAGATCCTAGTGTACCTTATGGGATTGGATTTATCCAGTTTGCATTCGTGTTCCTCGGAACGCGGATGCGGGTGTGTATGCACAGTTGACAGGGAGGCAGAGGCAGCGGATTCTCATTAGGGTTGTTGACAGTTGACCGTTGACTTTTTGACTTTATGCTCAACCCTAATGAGAATATGATATGTGATTAACTATTATATTAATTAAGTGTTATGGTGATATGGTTGTTGACTTGTTGACTTTTGTTGACTTGTTGACTTTGGTGACTTGTTGACTTTTGTTGACTTGTTGACCGGTTGACTAGGCTTGACTAGTTGACCATCATGATAACCATGGTTATCATTTCATGCCAAAGACTTTTTCTTGCTTGTTCATTTGAGTAAAATGAGTGCATGACATGATAAGGTTATGGTTACTTCAACCATCACATAAGACTTTGGTTGATATGATGAGTTATCATTGCTTTGGATTATGAGAGGGTGAGAGACAAAAATACTTGCTCATTCTTTCTTGCTCATTCTCTCTCTTGTTCTTGAGCTCTCCTCTTGCTCTCATCCTCAACCTCTTGCTCCCTCTCTTGATCTATGGTTCTCTTGTCTCATGAGTTGAGAATCAAGAACCATAGATAAAATCCCATTCTAAATCATCTCTACTCATTCTAGTTCACTAGGTTTAGCAAACCAAGTGAACTAGTTTCTTCAAAGAACGAAGAAGGAGCTAAAGGTTGGAGCTTTCAAGTGGATCTATCTTCGGCGTACGGAGACAACGAGAAGGAGCCATCGAACCACCATCGGAGCTTGAAGAGAAGGAGTTCAAGTTTAGGTATAACCATCTTCATCCGAGTAGCTAACTCTCTTTAGCATAGTTTGCTAGTTTTAGTTTAGACAACGATCCCGACCATAGTTTAGTCCATGTTGCCTCTTGCGATAAAAATTCGTTTTTTATACCGTTTCCGCCTCCCCGTAAGAACCGGGGGTCGCAATATGGACTTACAGTGGTATCAGAGCCTAACTAAACTTAAACTAGCTTAGTAGTGAAGTGTAACGAAGTTCGGAACCGAAAAAAATCACAAAACCGGATAATCACAAAAACTGAGTTTCTGTTGAAATATTTTCTGCTCAAAATGAAAAACTTTACACTTGTAAATTCGGCTCAGGGTTTTGTGTGAACACCCAAGAAAAACGATACAGTGATTCGCCTAAAGTGCCGCGCTTCCGCCGCGTGATCCTTCTTAGCCGCCGCGGAACCGCCGCGACTTGGTGTCTTCTCTGCATCGTTTTTCGTGCAGTTTGTTTGTGTGTTGGTTTTGGGATTTTTAAAATATATTATATGTGCCCAGATTTTCCAGAAAAGAAATTTCCTTTTGGGGTCCTATAATTCCGTATTTTTTCCGAACTTCACTGTACTTTGACTATGATGGTTATATCTGTGATGCTTGCATGTATTGAACGTCGGCTAATCGCTATAAGTCGATTAGTCGGGGTTATACATGATCTGTAATGTGCTGGAATGTGTATATGAATGTGTTGGACTGTCACGGGTGAATAGCCGGGGTGGATATGAGATGAGCTTTTGTTTTTCTTTCATTCATTGTAAATGTAAATTGATGTAATAATATTATTTGTTTGGCCGCACAACCGGGTCGGGGTTGTAGCCGTCATTGTATAATTTTTTTTACTGTTTTTGCTCCTAGGATAGACCCATGGAGGGGTGCACAAACTACCGAGTACTTGGCGGGTAGTTTGCCGCACCCGTAGGGGTCTTGGGTGGGGTATTTGGCTATTCACCGCGACCGTGTTATCCGCTTTTCGTTTCAGGCTCGAAAGGATTGCGGATTGCTAGTATATCCAATGCATTCATCTGTGATTTGTAATGTCTATCATTGCTTACTATTTAGGCGTTGCTTATGTTTTACAGACGCGCTAGCCCAGCCCCCGCTCTGTCGTTAGTTAAGTAACCTAACGGGTAATGACGGGGCCCAGTGGCGAATGCGAATGGCATAAGCGTACGTCATATTTTGGTTGTTTTCTGCAATGGTAGGGTTAAATGATGGGACGCATTAAAAGTACTAATGCAAGAATATCACGCATTAAAAGAACTAATGCAAGATAATAAACCAAGTTAAAGTCGTTGGAACACTTTCGAAAAACCACTCGGTTCTTTTCAAAATAACTTTTAAATGCGGAGCTTGAGCCACTCCTTCTAAAAGCTATCTCGTTCCATCGATTAAATCAAGTTCACTACGTTCACGGTTTCGCCAAAACCATTCGTAGCCCTCCGTCGTTTCGTATGAATATTCAATAAGTATTCAAGCTGTGTTTGTTGACCTTCGTCAAAGCATAGTGATTGGTAGCTATTGGGTATTCATATGTAGCATAGATAGATGCGTTGGTTTGGGACATTCGCATTACCTTGTTGACCTTCGTCAAGGGTACATACGGGTGGATTCAAATTAACCTGGATAATGACGGGCAGAACTTGACATGTGACTTATGATTTGTTGACCTTCGTCAAGGTCATAAGAGCATGGGGCAAAAATCCACATCGGGAGTTTCATAAGTACTGAAACTTGCTAGATTTGCATACCATTTGGAGTGTGATGATTCTGGTAGGATTCCTTCAGTTTCGTCACGCGATGATATTTGGATCCCGATCCTACTGTGAGTATATGCTACTCCTCGGGAAATTTCTCACTTAACGATCAATGCTATAAACCTAGTAGGTGCCTAGAAAGGTGTTAGCGGGGCTACGCCCCCAGGGAAAAGAGGTTCTCTAATTAAGGAACTTCGCGAAAGCGTTGGAAAACCTCCCTCGAAGTACCGACACCGGCCTGGCTGAACGGTTAAGCAAGTATTGTACGGTGGGATTGATCCTGACTAATTCTTCCTTTATGGTTTGAGGAGGGATTCGAGAAACAGTGGGAGCCATCCTGTTTAGACAAACTAAAAACCACTCTAAACTTGCAAGAGCATCATGCTGAGTGTTTCTTCTTCTCTCTCCTAATTGCAGCGACCAATCAACATGACTGGACTTAAGTTACTCCTAGATAAAAACAAACTGACAGGGCCAAACTACAAAGATTGGCTCAGGAATGTCACGATAGCAATCACTTATGACAAGCTGGGGTATCTTCTTACCACCAAAGCTCCCCCTGTCCCTGGTCCAACTTCCAGTGTCGCGGATAAGGAAATCCGCAAGACTTAGGAGATTGATAGCGCGAAGGCCAAGTGCCTCCTGCTTGCCTCGATGGACAACGAACATCAGAGGAGGCATGAGAATATGGACATGGAGTCCATATTGCTCCATACAAAAGAACTGTATGGAGAGCAATCACGTATCGCAAGATACGAAGTGTCGAAAAAGTTATTTTCGACAAGAATGGCCGTCGGATCATCAGTAGCCGAGCATGTGCTAAAGATGATCGGCTTCATTGAGGAGCTCGCTGACCTAGGGATCACATTGGAGAGTGAGCTATATACGGATATAGTTCTCCAGTCCCTTCCTTCCACTTACGCCCAGTTTATACTGAACTTCAACCTACAAGAAAAGGAGGTTGAACTATCAGAGCTCCTCAACATGCTGAGGAGCGCAGAGGGCACCCTACAGAAAGGTAGGGAAACATCCACTTTGTTTGTAGGAGGATCATCTTCTTCTAGGTCCAAGGCGAAAGCCAAGGGAAAGAAGAAGAAGGCCCCCGCCAAACCAAGGGGCGGTGTTGGTAAAGTGGATACAAAGGGAAAAGGCAAAGCAACAAAGATAGCGGGGAAGCTTGTGGATAAGGAAGAATGCTTCTATTGTCATAAGAAAGGACACTGGAAGAATGATTGCAGGGCCTGGAAGGCCAGAACACAGGAATTGAAGCAGGTTGCAGCTTCAGCTTCAGCTTCAGGTGTGTATTGAAAACTGTCTTTCAATAAACTCTACTTCCTGGGTATTGGATACCGGATCAGGATCTCATATCTGTAATTCTTTGCAGGCGTTGAGAAACCGTAGTGTTTTGAAGGCAGGTGACATGACCCTCAAAGTTGCGAACGGAGCTAGCATGGATGCTAAAGCCGTGGGGGACTATCACCTGGGAATGTCAGATGGACATGTTTTGGTTTTGCGTAATTGCTTTTTTGTACCCAACGCAACTTGTAATATCATTTCTGTATCTTTAGTTTCTAAAGAAGGTTATGAATTTGCGTTTGTAAGTAATGTTGTAAACATTCACCTTAATCAAGTTTTGATTGGGTCAGGTATATTGAGTAATGGTATATACGTGTTAAACCAACCACAGATTTTCAACGTCCAGAATACACACAAAAGAAAGTCTCTGGAAATGAATCAGACTTTCTTATGGCATTGTAGATTGGGTCACATCAATGAGAGAAGGTTGACTAAGTTACATACAGAAGGATATTTGAATGCGTTCGAATATCAATCGTATGCCACTTGTCAATCTTGTCTCAAAGGAAAGATGACAAAGACTCCGTTTACTGGACAAGGAGTAAGAGCGAGCGAGCTCTTAGGACTCGTACACAGTGACGTGTGCGGTCCAATGTCTACACATGCCCGAAGCGGACATTCTTACTTCATTGCTTTTACGGATGACTTCTCAAGGTACGGTTATGTCTTCTTAATGAAACATAAGTCCGAGGCCTTTGGAAAATTCCAGGAGTATAAGAATGAAGTAGAGAAACAGACCGGCAAAAGTATTAAGATTCTAAGATCGGATCGAGGTGGAGAATACTTAAGTGCCGAATTCCTGAATTACTTAAAAGAGAATGGTATTCTCTCTCAGCTTACTCCTCCATACACTCCGCAACATAACGGTGTATCGGAGAGACGGAATCGAACCCTATTGGATATGGTTCGGTCCATGATGAGTAACGCTGAGTTACCGCGATCATTCTGGGGATATGCACTAGAAGCAGCTGCGTATCTCTTGAACAAGGCTCCTACCAAGACTGTGCCCACCACCCCATATGAGATGTGGACTGGGAAGAAACCCTGTCTTAATTATCTTAAGGTATGGGGATGTCCAGCTTTTGTAAAAAAGCAGCATGCGGACAAGCTTGAGGCACGTTCAGTACAGTGTAAGTTTGTGGGATACCCAAGGAACTCCAGGGGGTATCTTTTCTATTCCGCTGAGGAACAAAAGGTTTTTGTTTCTCAGCATGCCCGCTTCTTGGAAACTGAGTTTTTGGAAACCCAGATAAGTGGGAACACAATAGAACTGGAAGAAATTCTAGAACCACAGACTGTTACTGAAAGCTTAGTGGAACCAGAGGGTTCAACAGAACAGGACATTCCTACGCCGCTCCGCAGGAGTAGTAGGCAGTCTCATCCGCCCGAGAGATACTGCGGTTTTCTCATAGACGGGGATAGAGAGGATTGCATCATAGATTATGATGAGCCTACTAGCTTCCAGCAGGCCGTTCAGAGCGTTGACTCAGTGAAATGGCTGGATGCAATGCGGACCGAAATGGAGTCCATGTACACCAACAAGGTATGGACGTTGGACATTGCTCCAGACGGGGTAAAACCCGTAGGATGCAAGTGGATCTTCAAAAGGAAGATTGGTGTAGATGGACAGGTTGAGACCTATAAAGCTAGGCTGGTAGCAAAGGGTTTTCGTCAAAGACCTGGCTTGGACTACGACGAAACCTTTTCTCCAGTAGCCATGCTGAAATCCATTCGGATCCTTCTTGCCATTGCTGCCTTCCACGATTATGAGATTTGGCAGATGGACGTAAAAACCGCTTTTCTAAATGGAAATTTAGAGGAGTGTGTCTATATGGATCAGCCAGAGGGTTTCATTCAGAGTGGGAGCAGCGGAAAGGTGTGCAAGTTGCTTAAGTCCATCTATGGACTAAAGCAGGCATCGCGGAGTTGGAACATCTGCTTTGATGAGACGGTCAAAGAATTTGGCTTTATCAAAAATCCAGATGAACCATGCATCTATTGTAGATTTGTAGCGAGAACTGTAGTATTCCTCGTTTTATACGTGGATGACATTCTCTTAATAGGAAATGACATTCCTATGCTACAATCTGTCAAGGGGTTCTTGTCACACAGGTTCTCCATGAAAGACCTGGGTGATGCCTCGTACATCCTGGGTATCCGGATCTACCGTGATAGATCCAAGAGGATATTAGGACTTTCACAGTCCAGGTACATCGACACCATACTGAAGAGATTCAGTATGGAAGATTCCAAGCGCGGTAACCTACCGGCTTGTCACGGGATCACCCTCTCTAAAGAGATGTCTCCCAAGACTGATTTGGAGAGGGATCGCATGTCTATTATACCCTACGCTTCTGCGGTAGGCTCTATAATGTATGCGATGTTGTGTACCAGACCGGATGTAGCTTATGCACTGAGTGTGGTAAGCCGGTATCAGTCTAACCCTGGGGAGAAACACTGGATAGCGGTAAAGAACATTCTCAAGTACCTGAGAAGGACTAAGGAGATGTTCTTGGTGTATGGCGGAAAGGACCTCCAGATCGAGGCCTTTGCTGACTCCAGCTTCCAGAGTGACAAGGATGATTCCAAGTCCATGTCGGGTTTTGTCTTTACCCTCAATGGAGGGGCGGTGTGTTGGAAGAGTTCCAAACAGGAAACCGTTGCAGACTCGACGATGGAAGCGGAATACATCGCTGCATCTGATGCCGCAAAAGAAGCTGTCTGGATGAGGAAGTTCTTGAAAGAACTTCAGGTGGTTCCGTCCATTGTTGATCCAATACCTCTGTATTGCGACAACAACGGGGCTATAGCTTTAGCGAAGGAACCCAGGTCCCATCAGAAATCCAGGCACATCTTGAGGCGGTATCACCTGATCAGGGAGATCGTAGATCGCCAGGAGATCGAGGTTCGGAGAGTCGCTTCAGAAGACAACACTGCAGATCCATTCACCAAGGCCTTGCCCCAGACTCAGTTCGAGCGGCTGATCGAGATGATAGGTCTTCGATACGCCAGTACATGGCCTTAGTGCAAGTGGGAGATTGTTAGTGTATATGCCCTAGAGGCCATTACTGTATCATACTAGTTTGTATATTACTTAATGGATGCTTGGGATATTCACCTTGTATATACAATCTTGCTCAAAATAGTAGTATGCTACTTGGTTTGTTTCTACTTCAATGTGTACTTGTGTTTATTTCAGTATATCACTTATACGCATTAGTGGAGCCCTTAGGATCTTTGCTTGATTACCAGCGTTGTGATGGCAGTCACACTAGTGGGGGCTGGGTAATCTATAAGCACATCCTTATTCAGGTCCCTGGTCGCAGGACTATCGAGACAGGGCATCGATACTCCGGAGTAGACCAGCGCATGCGCTTCTCATCCCAGTGTAGGAGACGGTCTGTCCCACAGCCGTCAGTACGTCGTACTTGAGATAGTATGCGGGTGCTCGTTAGGTTACGGGTACACTGGACAGGACTCGTAGGGAACTGACTAGTTGGTATTATACCTATCGTCAGTTATCAGTTCCCAGGTGACATGAGTACAGCTTAGTCCGCTGACTTGACACTGTCACTTCGCCTCGGGTGTGTTCCCACTGTACTTTGATCACTACCCTACCACGGCTCAAAGGAGTCGTGCAAACAGGTGGTGGTTGGGTGCAGTCCCGAAGCACTTGGAGGCAGTGACGGTTAGACAGGATTCGTCTCTCCCGGTATTGGGGGTTGACATCGCGCTGTGTCTAGGAGAGCCATTACACGAGTAGTCCCTGGCCAGGGCAAACGAGATATACTGGTAGGTTTCCAGTGTTATCTCAGGGTGTATTGGGCTTCACTCCGGCACGACTTGTACCGCTATTGGGGGACTGACGTTTACCGCCCCCTAGGCCCGCCATGCGATGTATCAGACGAACAGACCGGACTGTATGGAGAATGTCACACTCAGGCTCAGTAGGAGTTCAGATGGGTTTCGCCTCGTCGGTCTTCTTGTCGGCATTACCTGGGGACCGTTACGCACAGCTAGTGCCGCTTGCGGTCTGTGGTTAAACCCACTGCCAGCGTAGTGTTGAGTCTTTAGAGTCCCACACAGAAAGCTTTTCGTCTTTAGGCAAAAGAGTAGAGGTCGCATGGTATTGCGACAGGTCGCATGGTTTTGCGACAGGGTTCGGTCACATCCGTGCACTTGTGCACGTACAGTGTCCGGACAGTTTACACTAGCGGGCTTTGGTTTAAGCCAGATCCTAGTGTACCTTATGGGATTGGATTTATCCAGTTTGCATTCGTGTTCCTCGGAACGCGGATGCGGGTGTGTATGCACAGTTGACAGGGAGGCAGAGGCAGCGGATTCTCATTAGGGTTGTTGACAGTTGACCGTTGACTTTTTGACTTTATGCTCAACCCTAATGAGAATATGATATGTGATTAACTATTATATTAATTAAGTGTTATGGTGATATGGTTGTTGACTTGTTGACTTTTGTTGACTTGTTGACTTTGGTGACTTGTTGACTTTTGTTGACTTGTTGACCGGTTGACTAGGCTTGACTAGTTGACCATCATGATAACCATGGTTATCATTTCATGCCAAAGACTTTTTCTTGCTTGTTCATTTGAGTAAAATGAGTGCATGACATGATAAGGTTATGGTTACTTCAACCATCACATAAGACTTTGGTTGATATGATGAGTTATCATTGCTTTGGATTATGAGAGGGTGAGAGACAAAAATACTTGCTCATTCTTTCTTGCTCATTCTCTCTCTTGTTCTTGAGCTCTCCTCTTGCTCTCATCCTCAACCTCTTGCTCCCTCTCTTGATCTATGGTTCTCTTGTCTCATGAGTTGAGAATCAAGAACCATAGATAAAATCCCATTCTAAATCATCTCTACTCATTCTAGTTCACTAGGTTTAGCAAACCAAGTGAACTAGTTTCTTCAAAGAACGAAGAAGGAGCTAAAGGTTGGAGCTTTCAAGTGGATCTATCTTCGGCGTACGGAGACAACGAGAAGGAGCCATCGAACCACCATCGGAGCTTGAAGAGAAGGAGTTCAAGTTTAGGTATAACCATCTTCATCCGAGTAGCTAACTCTCTTTAGCATAGTTTGCTAGTTTTAGTTTAGACAACGATCCCGACCATAGTTTAGTCCATGTTGCCTCTTGCGATAAAAATTCGTTTTTTATACCGTTTCCGCCTCCCCGTAAGAACCGGGGGTCGCAATATGGACTTACACATGTTTGTTCTGTGGTTCTTTCATCTGTAAACTAGATTCCTGGCATATGCAAAATTGACCAATTTGACCTAGGGTAAAATCTGGGACCATTTACAAGAGTTGCTGTTTTGATTCATGGTTTCGTTTCTCGTATTTTGAATTTTGGATTTGCGAATTTGTGTTTTACCTCAATTACTTGACGTTTGTACGACGATATCGAGGGTTGTTTGATGGTTTTGAAAGCGTAGTCCATAGGTTTTAACCTATAGGCCTTAGCGTGTCGTTTTGATTTTTCGATATGATTTTAATGTGCATTTGCGATTGTGTTATCCTTGTAGGTACCTTCACGTGGATTCCATACGATGAAAAAGATGATGGCAACATCGACACCGACACGCAAGATGCAAGGTGAGTAGATTATATTTACGGGGGAAGTCGGGTGGATGGCGTATAGCACCCCCGCAGTTCGATATTTAGTATACTATATATATATATATATATATATATATATATATATAGCGTTAGGTATGACATGAATATTCGAGATGTTATTAGGTGCACTATGGTTAGATTAGGGTTTAGAAGTAAACTAGTATAGTTTCCTAGTTGCGAACCCTAGAATAGGTTTACACCCACACGCACACACATGCTTACTTGTTATACTTATACCTGGAAGATGAGGATAGTGGATGACATTTGGAGATGAGTCGATGATATTGGGCATAGTGCCATGAGATCGGTGATATGATGTGGTTCGTATTTGGGATACAACATGAGATTTTAGCGGGCCTTTAGGCGTGTGATTTCATACACGCGCACACACACACACACACACATCGATGGTATCAGTTTGTACTAGAGTTAGATCAGTACCCCAGTTTATGAGATATGATGACAAGGATACAAGATAATTGATGAGATAAATGTGAGATTCGACCCGTACCCAGATTTGGGATGCCGTACGACGGATTTACGTACGAGCTATATATATTGATGATAGATCCGCACTCTTGACTCGAGAATGTCATATTGTATATTGTATCGTATGTGATACTACTGAAGCGGGATCACCGACTATTATATTTATATATGCATATCGACTCAGATTTAGGTGGTTTCCATACCCCTCCCGATTAGCTTGTTAGTTAGATATGTAGTTTGCTTAGTAGATGCTAGACTGACCCGAGTCATACCTATTTCAAAAACTAACGAATCGCGAGTATTTTTAAGACACGCAAAAGGGATTCTACGGATATTTTCAAAAGACACATTTTTTCTTAAAAACACCGTAGCCCTTATTTTTCTAAAAACCCCAATTCGTCTTCTTTCAAATGGCAAAACTGTATGACATAGATACATTGATGTAGATTCTGCATTGTTGTGTTTATTATTCATTTTCCGCATATTATTGCTATTCGCATCGCATTGCATGTGTAAATGTGTTTATCGTTATATTAAACCCATGCTGTCAGGACACCAGCGCCATTATCGATGATGCGTATGTTCCACGTACACCTGCTTGCCGGCTCACATACTTCATCATCGATAATTGCCATGTCACTACACTGTAGGACTGTTGCATTCAGGATATGATCTCTTGCATGATATATTGATATGCTTACATTTCTTTTATATGTTGCAAACATCATGCTTTATGATTATACACATTGAGATATGTTGTTTCCATGATATTTCTGGATTTGGGAACCGGGGTTATTTCAAAAGAGATATGCTTACATTTCTTTTATATGTTGCAGACATCAAAGAATTGTTTACCGCAATCAAGAACGGCGTCGCTTGGTAGCTAGCCGGTGAGTACGGGTCGGTCCACAGGAATTTTGTGTATTCTCAATTTGTTCTAACGAGTTAATTCCAAACGGTCTTGGATTGATTATCACTAAAAACTAGGTTGATTTGGACTAGGATTAAAATCTTGCTAGGATTAGATTTAGGTTAAGTTTGGAAATTTAATATTTCCCACCGCTTTCAATGCCCTAATTTAGATCTATTTAGATGTTATGGTAATAATTAATAAAGGGGATTAGCACGATCGGGAAGAAACCATGTTTCTTCCTCTAGCTCCTTGTCCGTCCTTTCTTAATTCTTACCCTAACCTCCATGAAAAATATACACAACCGGTCTTTTAAACTACAGTATCACCACTACCTCGTGGGGTAGAGTGCCGTAGTGAGCGGTATGTGTATGTATGCATGGAGTCCTACAAATCATATGTGATAGGCAAGAAAGGGGTGAGAGATTTTCATCTCTCAAACTTTTCCTATTCCTAACCCTAACAAGTGAGGAACTACTCACTCATTAGGGGATTGATAAAATACATTTTTTTATGATTTGTTTTTAAAACTAACTATCTAAATTACGACAAATTAATAAAAGTGCTAAACTAATTAATTAGGGCAGATAATAAAATCTATACTAGGGCAGAAAGGAATTTAAGAATTAGGGCAATGAAAAAAATCTACTTATTTTATTCGATGCTCTCTCAAAACATGACAATGAATTCTGAATTTTATTTGATAAAAAGAGGCATATCTTAAAAGGAGATTTAGGCTTTCTATTTATAGATCATAGAAATTCTAGGGTTACATTCGATTCACATCTGCATTTACAAATATACCCTAAGAAGACTAGTCAACGCACCGCCACACCGTCAAGAAATTGCACCGACACGGGCTTGTCATGGCCGCAGAACCGCGGCCAAAAGCCATGTTTGGCCGCGGATCCGCGGCCATATAGAGGGTTCTTGAGCTGCAATTTTCAGGGCTGCTTCTGGTTGCATTTGGCTTCTTGTTTTTTCACTTGGTTTCTCAGATTGTCTTCTAGTTTTCTTCCAGATTTCCACAGTGAATAATGTTGTGGACTTTACCGTTTGATTCATGTCGAAGTCTTGAACCTTGCGCTGCCTTTGTACTTTGTGAACCTGTTCATTGATCTTCATTGTCCCTCAAACTGTAGGCATGATCAAGATTCTTCCATTTGTCGGTCGTAGTCTCACTTTTGTATCATCTTTTCATCAATTTCACTGTTTTGTTCCGAAAACCTGTAACCTGCAACTATGTAGCAGACATGGATCAAAAGCACCTGTTTATTTGTAAAATGAATAAGAATGGGGAATATAATAATGCAAAATTATGATATGAACAAATACCGCCAAACTTATCTTTTGTTCGTCCTCGAGCAAAACTAGTTTTATTCTGACCTAACCTCACTTTCGCAGGGAAACGCGATTGCACTGAGCTCGTGCAACAAGCTGTTAAACCTCTAGGTGTCCCTAGTAGGAGTGTTGTTGTCTCCTGAGGGTTTTCAGCGGATACTACCCACAAAATCCTATCAATTCGGCCTATTGACTTTTATTCTACAATTAGGTTTTCCAACAAGGAATTCTATTATTATTTTCGACTCACAAATTATCCACCCGTATTTTCACGCTTTCTTATCATTTAACTTAAGATTATATATGATTTGTAGATTTACTTAGCTTTTAGCATCTTTTGAGTTTTCCTTCTAGGGTTTCATCTCAACTTAGGAATTTTTATCATCTCTACTAAAGATATTAGTCATATTTTTCATCCCTATCTCTTATCTAAACCCCAATCACATACCCCAACGTGTGTGTATATATCACCCCTACACTTGGAAATTCAAATCAAGCTATTATACTCTTGTCCATTGTTCAAATTACTTTTCAATTGGTGAATTTTTAGATGAAATTTGCTCACACATTCTTGATGCGACCGTTAATACTTCTTGAGATACCAATGACCGATTACAAAATGTGTTTGCATATTAAGACATAATTCCTAGTCTTGTAATACCTAAGGCTTTTAGCAGTGACTCCCAAACCAGTTGGTCTAAGGCACTAGGTGATAAAGCACCTTCGCTAAATATTTTTTCTATTTATGCAGCCTTAAGTAATTACAAAAACCAGTGTTCATTTTTTTAATCTCTTTATTCACACTTATATATATATTTTTATTTTCCTTCATACTAAGGACTTTAGACAAGAGCATTTCAAGGACTCTTCTACTATTCCAAGTTTCAAGGTTCGTATTTGTGCAAATTGTAGAGTATATATTTTCAGAATTTAGACTTAAACTTAGAAATTATTTTTCAGACTTATACTTTAATAAAAATATCAATACTTTTCCCTTGTTTTAACTTAGCCCAAGAAGTGAACTCGAAATTTGCCTATTTCTAAATAAAGTATAAAGACATATACTTTCTACCGTTAAATTTTAAGAAAGGTTATTTTTAGGGTTTTTAATTTACTAAGTCTAAGATCTAGTTGTTCCTAACTAGTTAACCTTTTTGTCAAACTCAAGTCAATTATGGCCAAAATCGAATGTTTTAATTTTTTATAATTTTTCAGTTTTTATTTGATTTTTATATTTTTATATTTTATATTTTCAATTTTTTCAATTTTTATGATTTTTATATAAGAATGCAATGCAGAATTTAAACATGCAAAAGAAAAAATATATACAAAAATTTTTAAAAAAAAGTATGCAATGCAAAAAATAACTATATACAACCACCAACTCCCCCAAACTTATCACAAACAGTGCCCTCACTGCTCGGCCCCACGCCACGCTCTCGAGCGTGAACGTGAGCGCTCAGCCCTACCCAACAGGGTTCGAATCCCCTGCTCTACCTCCGTCAACCGACGGTCGTGCTCCCTCGATGTCACCCTCAACTCATCAATGTCTCTCTCAACTCATCAATGCCCCTAACAGCTCTCCGCATTAATTATGCATATTCTAAAGGGGTCATTTCTCCTTCGCTCGCGGTCGAGCTAGAGCTAGGTGTGCGGGCGGGAACATGCTCCGCCGGTTCGGTTTTAGACCACACATCTGTCAATCGAGAATAGGACATAGAAACGCCCTCAATATGAGGCCTGACCGGTATGCCTCCATGCATGTAAAATTCGAACTCCTCCACGGGGAGGAAATATCAACATAGTTGTGTAACCAGCATGGGATAAGGGTAATTTGCGGCTCGTTTACCCGCACCTATAAAGTTTAGCAAAACTGTGCACATGTCGAAACGGGGGTTTCGTGTCATGAGGGTGTGCACAATAAATAGTGAGGGTGTAAAAAATGTAGTGTTGTGAGAGCTTCCAAAAATATTGTTTTGCGCCCACCGGCACACAGTTAAAACATTTGCGAAAAGGGTTCGCGCTTGGATCCCCTTCCGCGGCTCCCTTGAGCAATCATTGCCCATCAAGGTCATGTAATCCTCAAATTGTAAAGGTTGGTCATGTGTGGGTATGCGAGGGATTAGTGTGACTTCGTGTATGATATCCCTGTCGATAATAATTTCCCTATCACCCCAGTGCAATTTTATAAAACCAAATAGGGTGAGACACCCATCTTCCATACACTCGTAAAAACGAGTGACTAATTCCGGCAATGCATAAGCGTTAGGGTGATTATAAATCAGAAAGTTCCAACCCCTACGCGCTATTTCGTTCGCAAAATAACTACTGTACACCTTGTATGAAAATACTTGTGAAAAATCATGTTCAAGTTGCATGCCGTGTGCGATGAGGTCACTATAGATCTAAAAATTGAAAAACAGAGAGTGATTTGAGAGATCGTACCTCCCCTAAAAATTTCAGGAGGTGAAGACAGAGAACTGCGGCGGAAACGCGGTGGGAAGGCGGCTCGTGCGACGGATCAGCGGCGGCGCAGAGGATTCTTGCTGCAGAAATTGAAGCGGCGGCGCTGGTTTTTTTTTAGAAGATGAAAATTAGGGTTTTGATCAGAGAGAGTGGTCGGGGTCTTTATATAGGGGGAGAAATGATGGATATTTGCAAATAAACCCTTCTAAAAAGAGGAATTTATTTGCAATTTTTTTTAATTTTAAAATCTGAAAATTTACAAAAATACCAAATTTTTTTTATTTCATTTTAAAAAAGTTTTTTATGTTATTTTTGAAAGCCAAATCATACCCCCCCAAACTTGAGCTAAACAATGTTACAAGTCAATGCTAAGCTTTGCAAAGACCAAAAGTCAACACAAACCATTTGAAGAATTTATCTGTGTAGAGTATCGGTCGGTGGAAAAATATGTTGTACAGAGCCAAGAAGAAGTGGGGAAGAGATAAGTGGTGGTATGGAAAGTTTTTCCGTGAACGTGGATGTGAAGAGATAAGAGGTGATGATAAATAAAAATGAGAATGGGAATGATCATTTATGAGTGGAATATTGGCATTTTCGTATTTTATTAGAAGAAAAGGTGGTGGTTCAACTTCTATAGGTGGAGGTTGATTAACCACAAAATCCCCAAGGTGTTTCTGTGGATCCTTTACTGGCTTGGAATCATCCATCATATGTATATGATGTTCAATTATGAGGGAACTAATCTCCTCGATGTCCGCCATAGTCCAGCCAAAAGCTTGCCGGTTATTTTGTAAGACCATTAAAAGGGCTTTCTCTTACTCGAGGGTTAGAGAGGCCGATATGATAACGGAAAGGTCTCATTCTAACCTAGGTAAGTGTATTTAAGGTAAGATGGCCAAAGCTTGAGTTCGATTTTTGGAGGTGAAACAATTGAAGGTAAAATTAGTGAAACTGTCTCGAACTCGAAGGATTCTATCAATGGTTCGAAATCACTGTAGGCAACCGAGTCGGATGGTTCAACTAACTCATCCGAAAATTCAAAAGACTCAAACTCGGGTAGTGAGTCTTCAAAATCATCCGAAAAAGTGAAACATTCGTAATCGTTATCGGTTGTGCAAACTGTGTCAGATTCAAGGAGGGACGCACTAGTGGCATCAAAACTGCTGTGATCGAACAAAATTTTTTCAAGCTCACAGTCCTCCTGCGTGATTTCGTGGATAGAGAAAACATCACGTATACTAGCCTTAGGCACGGAGGGCAGACTTCCTATCTTGTAAATGTTGAACTCACTTGACATCTTCCCGAAGGATAGAGTCATAGAGCCATTGCGACAATTGATTACAGCATTAGAAGTGGCCAAAAATGGTCGACCGAAGATCACCAGAATTTGGTTCCGTGGGTTAGCCACAAGCTGTGTGTTCATAACAATAAAATCAACGGGGAATATGAAGTCCCCTACTTTGATCAACACATCCTCTAACTCACCCCTAGGATGGGTGATGGATCGATCAACCATTTGGAGAGTACAATAGGTGGGTTTCAACTCTCCAACACCTAATTGCTCATACACGGAATAGGAAAGCAGGTTAACACTAGAACCAAGATTTAAAAGTGCTCGATTGATGTTCTTATCCCCAATTGTTATTGAAATTGTAGGACAGCCAGGGTCCTTTCGTTTTTGGGGCAAGGGTTGAGGTTGGGAAATAGCATTGCTCACGGCACTAGCTACTAGCACTTTCTTGGGTATCTGAGACTTTCTCTTCGTGGTGCATAAGCCCTTTAAGATTTTCGCGTAAGAAGGGACTTGTTGGATTGCATCCAAGAGAGGTATGTTAATGCTAACTTGCTTGAATAACTCCACAATCTTCTCCATTTGGGGAGTTGGTTTATTGGATTTTAACTTGTTTGGAAAAGGAACATTTTGAAAATTTGTTGAGTCCAATGTCTGTGGAGTAGATTGTGGAGTTGGAATGGATCCCAGTGTTGGTGTGTTCGTGACGTGAGATGTGGGTCCGTTCAGATTAGAAGAAGAAGAGCCTTTTAAAGAATGAAGAACAGGCCCTGACGAAGAAGATGAAGATGAAGATGATGAAGAAGAAGAAGATGAAGAAGAAACACCGGCAGGGGTGTCATTACTAATACCCATATTATTGTGCAACACTTTTCCAGATCTCAACGTGGTCACAGCATTTACATTATGATTTTATTGTTCATAAGCAATATGTGCGTTGCGAGTGTGACCGGGATTCGGCAATGGTTGAGATGGAAGCTTTCCCTTTTCTCGCTCGCTCAATGTAGCATTTAGTTGTGCAATTTGGGCCTCGATTGATTTGATACTTTAATCATGTGAAGCACTGTTGTGCACCAAAGACTGAATGGAAGTCTCCAATCTGGCAGCGGATTGTGTAGATTGTTTTAGAAACACATCTAGACTTCTTTCTAGCGAGATAACCTTATCGTCATTTGGTTGAACAAAATTGTTTGGAGGGTAAGAGTTGTTGGGCACAAAATTGTTCATTTGATAAGGTTGTGGTTGGAAAGGTTGTTAATATTGAGTTTGTTGGGGTGATTGTTGTTGTGGAGGAGGAGGCCTTTGAAAATTGTTATTGCCATGGAATTGTTGATTTTGATTCCAAGCAAAATTTGGGTGGCTCCTCCAACCAGGATTATAAGTCGAAGAGTATGGATCATTTCTTTGTCTTTGCTGAAAGGCGGCATTGACTTGATCTTGTCCTTGAACAGGTGGATTGTAAGGACACTCTTCAGTAAGATGTGATGGATCTGAACAACAAGCACAAACAGCTCGTGGGGGTAAAGCAAGGACAGGAGAAGGCGATGAGATTTTGATCTCAATTGCTTTTAGCTTTTTCGTAAGTGCGGCCATTTCGGCCTTCATTGCAATCGACATATCTAATTGATGTATGCCTGCCCTAGACTGACCTGTTGAAGAAGATGAGGTGGTCTTAGTGCTTTCCCACTGAAGTGTTTGTTCAGCAAGATCGTCAAGAAATTGCCAAGCTTCCTCGCTAGATTTTGTTAGAAAGTGACCTTGACAAATGGTTTCCAACAACTGTTTAGTTGCTGGGTTCAATCCTTCGTATAAAGTTTGGCAATTCTCGATACTGTGGTGAGGGCATTGAACAAGTAGGTCTTTAAATCTTTCAAAACACTTCCAAAAGGGTTCGGAAGGAAGCTGGGAAAATTGAATAATCTCATTGCGAATTCTCGCGGTCTTGTGATGTGGATAAAACTTTTTAAGAAAAGCTTTAACAAACTCTTCCCAATTTTTAATCGAGTGTGATGCTGTGCTATACAACCATTTCTCGGCTAGGTCACATAAGGTGAATGGAATGACACGCAGCCTTATAGCATCATCTGAAAGTTGGGTTGTCTTCATCATTGCGCAAACATTCTGAAATTTGTTTATGAAGATATAGGCATCTTCGGATTCCAGTCCGTGAAATTTTGGCAATATGTTGATGAAGTGGGGTTTGATCTCAAAGTTATCCCTATTTGTCGGTGGAAGTGAAAGACAAGTAGGTAAAGCGGTGCGGATAGGATAGAAAAGATCCTGGAGTGCGATTCGTTGGGGCGCTTCAACAGGTAGGTGTTGTGGGTTATTCGTACCTAGTGGAGGTGGAATCAGTCCCGCGGGTAAGAGATTGTTAGGATTGAATCCCGACATCTCCTTAGAAGACGAAGAATGTGAAGGTGAAGGTAAGGAAGTGGAAGGAATTTCGACTTCGGAGTCGAAAGCGTCGTCAGTCGGTACTAACGAGACACAGACTAATCGGGTACTAGTGTCCCTAGTCCAACCGGACATACACTAAAGAGGTAGTGTAGTCAAAAGGTGAAAAACAGAAGGTGGGGGTAAGAAAACGTCAATGAGAGGAAAGTGGGTATAAGTAGGGTGCACGGATTTCTTAGCGACAAGTTGCAAGTTTTTTGTAAAATTTTTTCCTTTTTGTGTTTTTTTTATAAGGAGCTTTTTGCAAAAAGATTTTCAATAAAAGGCTTAGACACACGTTCAATCAATCACAAATGCACAATCAAGCCTAGATCTAGGGTCACCTAGGTCAGCTAGACAGCTCCTAACTGTTCCAAAGGGCAAGCTGTGAGGACTTCTTCACCGCCTCTTCACCGCCAATTGTGGCCAGGTAAGCACAAGTAGAGAAAGGAGGGATCCGCTCATGAATCACCGTGAGACGGACCTTTTAAAGTTACCTTTCCCTACCTGTCTAGCCTAGGCACCACAAAGTCAGGTTAGGATCAACGATCGATGCCTACAACTATTCCTTTGTCCTATTGAGCGCGAAGTCCTTAGGGCTGAGTCTAATCTTTTTTAATTAACTTGATGGTTAATGCAATATGCTTTATATGATTTTTGGGGTCCTGGGAAGGGTAATGAAATCCCCACCCAATCTGAATTGGTGTTCAAGCCCCTTAAAGGTCCATTTTAGATATGCAAAGTGTAAGTCCACGTTGCGACCCCCGGTTCTTACGGGGAGGCGGAAACGGTATAAAAATCAAATTTTTGGCGCATGGGGCAACATGGACTAAACAAAGTCGGGATCTTTTCCTAAACTAAAACTAGCATACAAGCTAAAGAGAGTTAGCTACTCGGAAAGATGGTTATACCTAAACTTGAACTCCTTCTTCTTCAAACTTTGTAGAGGTTGATGGTTCTTTCCTCGTCGCCTTCTTCCGTCGAAGATGGATCCACCTGAGGGTTCAACCTTCGGGCTCTTCCTCGAACTTTGAGTGAACTAGAATCTCCGGCTTGCTAAACCCTTGATCCTAGAGTGAGTAGAGAGTGTCTAGGGGTTGTTTTCTTTTCAAGGAGAGGGATTCTCAACACATGAGAAGGATTCTCCTTGAGCTTGAGGAAGAAGAAGATGAAGTGAGGAGAGAGAATGATTATCATAGAATGAGCTATTTTTTTCCTTTTTGCAACCATATCAAAAGAAAAAGAATTATCTAATTAGTAATAATAATTCAAATGAGAATAGTTGATGGTTGTTTTGGAATGACCACTATCATACTTCATTAAATGAATGTTGGCAAGAATCAAGGAGCATCATTGCAAAATAATGATGATGGTCAAACATTCAACCATGGTCAACAAGTCAACCATGGTCAACAAGCCAACAAAACCAACCATAACATAATTTCATTTAATTACTATTATTAATAGATATCTCACTAATTCATTAGGGTTTGGAAAAAAGACGGCTGTCAACTGTGCATGCGCACCCGTTCCGAAACCCTAATGAAAAACCACTTCTTCCGCCTCAAACAACTGTGCATACACACCTGCATTCTTGTTCCGAGGAACATGAATACTGAGAGATAAAAGTAACCCCAAAACATATACCAGTATCCGGCTCAAACCAGAGCCCGCTGGCAATATCCGTCCGGACTCCAAACGTGCACAAGTGCGCGGATGAGAACGAACCCTGTCGCAAAACCATGCGACCTCTACTCTGTTTTGCCCAGAGGCGAATACCCTCTGTGTGGGACTCTAAAGACTCGACACTACGCTGGTAGTGGGTTTAACCACAGACCGTAAGCGGCACTAGCTGTGCGTAACGGTCCCCAGGTAGATGCCGACAAGAAGGCTGACGAGGTGAACCCCATCTGAACTCCTACTGAGTCTGAATGTGACAGTCTCCGTACAGTCCGGTCTGTTCGTCTGATACATCGCATGTCGGGCCTAGGGGGCGGTAAAACGTCAGTCCCCCAATAGCGGTACAAGTCGTGTCGGAGTGAAGCCCAAAACACCCTGAGATAACACTGGAAGCCTACCAGTATATCTCGCTTGCCCTGGCCAGGGACTACTCGTGTAATGGCTCTCCTAGACACAGCGCGATGTCAACCCCCAATACCGGGAGAGACGAATCCTGTCTAACCGGCACTGCCTCCAAGTGCTTCGGGACTGCACCCAACTACCACCTGTTTGCACGACTCCTTTGAGCCGTGGTAGGGTAGTAGTCAAAATACAGTGGGAACACACTCGAGGCGAAGTGCCAGTGTCAAGTCAGCGGACTAAGCTGTACTCATGTCACCTGGGAACTGATAACTGACGATAGGTATAATACCAACCTTTCAGTTCCCGACGAGTCCTGTCCAGTGTACTCGTAACCCAACGAGCACCCGTATACTATCTCCAGTACGACGTACTGATGGCTGTGGGACAGACCATCTCCCACACTGGGATGAGAAGTGCATACGCTAGTCTACTCCGGAGTATCGATGCCCTGTCTCGATAGTCCTACGACTAGGGACCTGTATAAGGATGTGCTTATAGATTACCCAGCCCCCACTAGTGTGACTGCCATCACAACGCTGGTAATCAAGCAAAGATCCTAAGGGCTCCACTAATGTGTATAGATGATATCGCAAAATGAACACATGTACACATTGAAGTAGAAACAAACCAAGTAGCATACTACTATATTGTGCAAGATTGTTTAAACAAGGTGAATATCCCAAGCTTCCATTAAGTAATATACAAACTAGTATGATACAGTAATGGCCTCTAGGGCATATACACTAACACAAAGCAGTAAACACAATCAAACACTTGCAAATAATTTTTTATTGCGGCGCAAAGAATCCTGCACAAGATCAAGTTATTGGAGAAGGGGAGAAGTTTTTTTTTGCGCAAAGAACCCTGCAGAAAAATTTTACAGAGGAGATATCAGGGGGTTACAGAGAAGAAGAGAAAACTTACAGCGAATTTTCCATGTGCTGACATCACCCCACGACCGCGGTTCCGCCGCCAAATGTGCCTCCTTGCCGCGGTTCCGCGGTGGTATGTGCGGTTCAGTTCCCGAGACTTCTTCTGCTTCTCTGTTCTGATTTTCCTCTGTTGTTCAGATCTGCTGTTTTCTGTTTTTCTCTCTGGATTTTTCCAGATCTGAATTCGTTCGTCGGTCCTGCAAAATTCAAACGAAACACCCTTCAAACAATAACAAGATGATAAATTTTTTATATCTTTTTATTTTTTCATTTTTTATGAATTTTATGATTTTATATTAACCCGAAATTGCAAAAAGAAAATACTACGCCATCCCCGGCAACGACGCCATTTGATTTGTACGATGTTTTTTATGATCAAAGAATTGTTTACCGCAATCAAGAACGGCGTCGCTTGGTAGCTAGCCGGTGAGTACGGGTCGGTCCATAGGGATTTTGTGTATTCTCAATTTGTTCTAATGAGTTAATTCCAAACGGTGTTGGATTGATTATCACTAAAAACTAGGTTGATTTACACTAGGATTAAAATCTTGCTAGGGTTAGATTTAGGTTAAGTTTAGAAATTTAATATTTCCCACCGCTTTTAATGCCCTAATTTAGATCTATTTAGGTGTTATGGTAATAATTAATAAAGGGGATTAGCACGATCGGAAAGAAACCATGTTTCTTCCTCTAGCTCCATGTCCGTCCTTTCTTAATTCTTACCCTAACCTCCATGGAAAACATGTACAACCGGTCTTTTAAACTACGGTATCACCACTACCTCATCGGGTAGAGTGCCGCAGTGAGCGGTATGTGTCTGTATGCATGGAGTCCTACAAATCATATGTGATGGGCAAGAAAGGGGTGAGAGATTTTCATCTCTCAAGCCTTTCTTATTCCTAACCCTAACAAGTGAGGAACTACTCACTCATTAGGGGATTGATAAAAGAATTTTTTTTATGATTTGTTTTTAAAAGACTAACTATCTAAACTACGGCAAATTAATAAAAGTGCTAAACTAATTAACTAGGGCAGATAATAAAATCTATACTAGGGCAGAAAGGAATTTAAGAACTAGGGCAATGAAAAAAAATCTACTTACTTTATTCGATGCTCTCTCAAAACATGACAATGAATTCTGAATTTTATTTGATAAAAAGAGGCATACCTCAAAAAGAGATTTAGGCTTTCTATTTATAGATCATAGAAACCTTAGGGTTACATTCGATTCACATCTGTATTTACAAATATACCCTAAGAAGACTAGTCAACGCACCGCCACACCGTCAAGAAATTGCATCGACACGGTCTTGTCATGGCCGCGGAACTGCGGCCAAAAGCCATATTTGGCCGTGGATCCGCGGCCATATAGAGGGTTCTTGAGCTGCAATTTTCAGGGCTGCTTCTGGTTGCATTTGGCTTCTTGTTTCTTCACTTGGTTTCTCAGATTGTCTTCTAGTTTTCTTCCAGATTTCCACAGTGAATAATTTTGTGGATTTTACCGTTTACTTCGTGTCGAAGTCTTGAACCTTGCGCTGCCTTTGTACTTTGTGAACTTGTTCATTGATCTTAATTGTCCCTCAAACTGTAGGCATGATCAAGATTCTTCCATTTGTTGGTCGTAGTCTCACTTTTGTATCATCTTTTCATCAATTTAACTGTTTTGTTCCGAGAACCAGTAACCTGCAACTATGTAGCAGACATGGATCAAAAGCACCTGTTTATTTGTAAAATGAATAAGAATGAGGAATATAATAATGCAAAATTATGATATGAACAAAGGCACCGTCTGCGGGTACATGGTGGACCCGGTGAGGTATCCCGGGCAAGAAGACTCGTATATGTTGGACGGTGAGCCTGGCAGGGGAGTACTACCTACCGGTGATTGTATTTGAGCTCGACGGATATCCGGAGGATACCGACCGGAGTTGAGAGATGATACGGGCCGATCTGGACTGACGGAGCCCTATATATATGTGTGGATTTACGTGCCGATGCTAGGCACAGGTTTCATGATGTTTTCGAGTGTCGATACTAGTCACTCAGGTTCCATGATTTTGATATGTCGCGAGGGACACATGTTGATTTACATCCTCATACTTTCATGCATATGTTTTATGATTTTTACATGCATGATGCTTATTGTTATTGGGTGACACGTGGACGAGATCCACATACATACAGACATTGATTACATAGTTGGATGATATCCACATACTTATAGACTTCATGATATAGTTGACATTGATTCATGTTGATTACATTGATCATATCTTATATTTATGATATGTTGTTACCTGAGGCACTGACACGAGCACATGGGATTACACTTATGTATAAATGTTTACCATGGCCACCTTTTCATGCTTTAGACTTATTTATATTGAGAATATATTATTACTGATCGTATTGACCTAGGATTGTGTCATACATGCGATTTCTGCTCTGTGATGTTTTCTACTCACGAGTTGGCAACTCACCCCGTTGTGTCGCAGTTCTTGCAGGTTTTTCCCTATAGGTTTCATTGCGGCTTTCTGGCACACTGCTTCCTTTCTGGGTGATTGCTTTGGTAGGTGGGTTCACTCGCATCGTGACCACCATTGTATTTATTTATTTCAGTTGTATCTAGAAAAATTCTATCAACCAAACTTGTATATTGTTTCAGACTTAGAAAACCAGTTGTGTATTATTTCGACCTTAGAGTCGCGCATTGTAGTATTATGGTTTTCATGCTGATTTTGAGTTTCCTTTTGAGCTTTGATCCTCGCCCTTCGGCGTTGTATATTATACTGCTTGCGTGATTGTGACCGTCGATTGACGAAGAGCTAGCTCCCGCTTGGGGATGCTTTTTATCATTGTGCATATATTATTCTTGTCGTACCCCGTTCGGGGCCAGTATTTACAAAGGAAACTCTGCCGAAATTTTCAGAAAAGACTAGAGATTTTAAAAATGCATATTCGGCTTACTTATTTAAAAACCTTGCTTTTAAAACATGTTTTCTTTACTTCTTAAAAACTAGTTTTCTTTATTTACTCCTTAAAAATGGTTTTAGATTTCTGGCTTTTGGCTTACTTGGATTAGATGGGGTCCTATAGACTTCATATGATTCAAGGGCCAGTCACGTACTATTTCGGGTCATGACAAAGTTGGTATCAGAGCGCTAGATTAATCTTGGTTCGAGTCTAAGTTTGACTATGCGGAGCCTAGAGCGTTTATATATATATGAAACTTAGGCTTGACCTTACGGAATTTAGACTTAGTCGAGGGGGTATTATACCGAACTTTCGTCGCGTAGGGTGACCCTTGGTTGATGGAGTAGGTAGCTTGAGTAGAGTGACATAGCGTACGTATGTTCCGCGGCATACTTACGATACACTACTCCGCTTAAGAAACCTTCGGATGTACATTTCCTTGCACAGTATTATATTCATTCCTATGATCTATCCTCATCGATGTTGGTGATGATTTTGCTGCCATGATTATATGGGCAGAGAGAGCTACGGCTAGAGTTGCGGTCAGCACGATCTCATCACAGACGAGGATTGACCAGGGCGTGATTCCGGGGACATACGATTGCATATAGAGGCGTTGTCTTATTGTGTTTTGCGCCATGAGCGTTTGACGGATCGCTTTTACGGGACTTCTCGGACGTGCAGATCGGCACCAGAGGATCGGGCTACTGCTAGAGGCCAGCCAGAATGTGATGACCGTTGATGCATCTATTAATTGATGATTGAGGCACTGTTCACAGTGCGGACGAATGAGCCAGTTGCTGCTGCAAATGACGAGATATCGCTCAGATGTTGGAGTTACTGCAGCATGAGTATATACTTAGAGATATGATAGAAGGTTGCTAGTCACCCGAGGATGAATGACTAGGATATGTTGTTCGTTCGCTTACCCCGATGCGAGGTCATCAGATTGATTGTTCCAGCTAGAGACGACTTCACGCAGATTCGTTGGTAGTCGATAGAGACGATCGAATGTCAGGAACCCATTTCTAAGTTTAAAGTATTCGGAAGACAATGCAAGTAATGCTATGGACCCTCTAGAAGAGTGAAACCCTAACTCGACGTAATGACCATGGAACGCCTTCGAACTTTAGGGTTTGCGGCAGTTTAGCGGTGCCATTTGTGAGGCTTGGGTTTGCCCTTCTACGGTTGGTCCACAGGTGCTATGGCATGTTCTGGAATACTATTAAACTGTACTCAAGATGTTGATCTCTTGGGGGATTATGTGGTTTTGACAAATCGATCGAATGGTTCGACATCTTTCGGATATCATGTGATGGGATGCATTGCTTGGGAGACTCCAGATACAAGTATAGCCGTTGGAGCACAGTCTATGCAGCCACGATGAGACAAGTCCGAAGCAGTCGACAGCAGAGAAAGTGGAGTAAGAGGTTCAACGAGATCTTGATGAGATGACGTTCCACTCTGCCGACATCAGAGATGTGATACGCATGCAGAGGCGTTGATTATAGATATATCTTCCAGAAGGAGTCGGGATGAGTATGCAGCTGTTCCGGAACAAGAATTAGCTTTAGTAAAGGACGATGACTTCCGGGCAATTCGGCAGAAACGAGATTTGAGAGAGACTTCGACAGGACCTTTCTGGAATACTATACGAGAAGACTTGGACCCAGGAGCGGTCATATTGCGCACACCCAGCAGGCCAGAGTTCGGCATCGTCGACGAGATAGTTAGCCAGAGATCTGTAGAGAATGTGCCAAAGCGGGACTGTTTCCGTCGTCACTCTATATTGGGCCGTTGAGCCGAGGAGCTATATAACTAGCAATGCACAGTGAGAGACGGGAGCCTAAAAGCACCAGACGATAGGTCATGAACAGGAGGCAAGTAGATATCTTGCTCTGCTAGCATTGGATGCACCGGCACCTTCTCGACTGCGAAGGAGGGAGTATCGACGATGGTATTTATGATTTACGATTTGGTGATTTGATTATCACGAATCCGTCACCTTGGATTTCGGTATTTTGGGCGATCTATTTGCATGATTTAGTCTTGATGACTGAGTTTCATGATATTTGTTTTCGTGCACCATGGTTGCACCTACTGGGTATTCATATTTTGTGCATAGTTATTACGCTTGAGGTATTGATTGTGATTTCATGCCTATTTTATGCCTGTGATTTGATTTATGCTTCCAGCATAGTTTTCATGCACTTTTAGTGTTTTGATTTGATTTGTGCACGGTGATGCACACGGTTGTGAGATTATATACCGCGGTATACCTAATCTGGATTGAGCTGTATTGTATACTGTCGATTTCGATTCTGATTTTGTTGTTGATTTCGTGATTTCGTGCATGATGGATGCACCGATTTGGATTTTCACGCATGTTGGGCGCATGTTATGATATGTGATTTTGATGCACACCAGATGCGCTAAATCAAGATTCTTCGTCCATGTCAGATGCACCTGATTTTGCTGTCAGGCACACACGTTGCCCATGACAGATATTTCGTGCACACCCATTGCACCTAGATGTTGTTTCTGTGCACATGTATGGCACATATATGGATTTTGATTTCCGTGCGCACCAGACGCACGTTACATTCATATACATATTTTGGGATTGATTCCTTATGGAGCAGTTCGTTTTTATGATATTTGCTAAATGTTTTCGTACTGAGCAGGAATAGTCAGAGGATAGTACCTGGATATATTTTGCATGCATTGATAGTTATCGAAGGGATTTCCAAAAAGGTGAGCTATAGTCTCAGTATATACCTACGTGTCTGATATGACACGAAACGTTTAAAATAAGGAAACCCTTCTAAATTATTTTCAAAACGGCGGAACGTACTTATTAAACAAAAGATATATACATATATGGTTATTTTCTTAAAATAGACGTCCGCCACTGTGCAGTGTTATGCGCATCGCACAGCGACTCAAAAAGGTTTGGCATGCATTACCTTCAGCTATTTACATGTATAGATTTGATGTCTACATGTATATTATACTGGTTTTGTTTTGGATTTGACAGTTGTGTCTTTACCATGATTCCGATGATTGCGGGATGCTTGACGGAGCTTTGTTTTTGAGTTATCTGCTCATTGTTCATGCGCATGCATTACGCTATGATGCGTTTTATCTATTGATGATTTCGGAGCCCCGACGACTTGATCTTTTACTGAAATGTTTTAGTATTTGAGGGGTTTAAATTTAAATTCGGGGACCGAATTTCTTTAAGGGGGGAAGATTGTAACATTTCAAAAAAAATAATAAAATATTATTTTTGGGAATTTTTATAATTTAATAATAAAATATTGAATATTTTAATAAGGCGGTATAATTAAATACCGATAAATTTGGGAAAAATTTGGAAAATTATAGAAATTACTAAAAAGAGGGTGTTTTATGTGAATTATGCAATTTTAAGTTTTTATGATTAATTATATGCTAATTTAGTGCTAATCGCGATTAAAAATCGCTAATCGCGCTTTAAACTTGTTTTGTGGAAACATGCACCATATATATATATATATATATATATTCACTTGTTGCATTTTTACTACATGATTTTGGGTGCATGGCTTGTTATTTTGGGGTTACTATTGAGGAGAGAAGGAAAATAGAAAAGAAAAGGAAAGAATAAAATAAAGAAGTATGGGCAAGAGAGAGAAAGAGAGGGTGATGGGTCAACCTTGTCATAAGCCATTCCCTCTCCATTCCTTCACTCATTTCTCATCCCTCTCCTCACTTAGCTGCTGCTGCTGCTGCCCCTCCCTCCTTCTCCACAAAACCCTCTAAAACTCCATGAAAAACACCTCAAAACCCATGTCCCATTTCATTAAAAAGACGCATGAGCTCACTAGCTACCCCATGGACCAAGAAAGCAAAGATTTTGAGGACTTTGGGCAACTCAAGAAAATTCTTGACTTGCCAAATAAAGTAATTCTTTCACCCTTACCATAGTTTTCCATTCACTTTAGCACATATGTTTGTTTGGAACCGAAATGTCAATGTTTAGTGGACTTGAGAATTTCTAGTTAGGGTTTATGGAAATTTTGAGTAGTGATGGGTAATTGAGCTCAGTAGAAGCCACACAAACCCCCTAATGCTAGAATTCAGGCCTAAACCAGAGACTAGAACCCCAGAATATGGATTTAGAAAACCCGATATTGGAAAATTGTGGATTCTGTGGATGTAAAATGAAATCTGCTAACACTCGGGCTACCTGAAAATTATTTTGCAAACACAGAGATACATGCAGGCACCCAGGAAGCTAACCCCAAGACCCCAGCCCCTGAATCCACACTACAGCCGCAAATTTAATCTTTCTGGCCGCAAATTGCGGCCAGACCTGGTCCAAATGGGTTCGTGTTTGTTCTGTGGTTCCTTCATCTGTAAACTAGACTCCTGGCATATACAAAAATGACCAATTTGACCTAGGGTAAAATCTGGGACCATTTACAAGAGTTACTGTTTTAATTCGTGGTTTCGTTTCTCGTATCTTGAATTCTGGATTTGCGAATTTGTGTTTTACCTCGATCACTTGACGTTTGTGCGACGATATCGAGAGTTGTTTGATGGTTTTGAAAGTGTAGTCCATAGGTTTTAACCTATAGGCCTTAGCGTGTCGTTTTGATTTTCCGATGTGATTTTAATGTGCATTTATGACTGTGTTATCCTTGTAGGCACCTTCATGTAGATTCCATACGATGAAGAAGATGATGGTGACACCGACACCGACACGCAAGATGCAAGGTGAGTAGATTATATCTACGGGGGAAGTCGGGTGGATGTCGTATAGCACCCCCGCAGTTTGATGTTTAGTATACTATATATATATATATATATATATATATATGATAGCGTTAGGTGTGACATGGATATTCGAGATGTGATTAGGTGTACTATGGTTAGATTAGGGTTTAGAAGTAAACTACTATAGTTTCCTAGTTGCGAACCCTAGAATAGGTTTACACCCACACGCACATACATGCTTACTTGTTATACTTATACCTGGATGATGAGGATAGTGGATGACATTTGGAGATGAGTCGATGATATTGGGCATAGTGCCGTGAGATCGGTGATATGATGTGGTTCGTATTTGGGATACGACATGAGATTTTAGCAGGCCTTTAGGCGTGTGATTTCATACACGCACGCGCGCGCGCGCGCACACACACACATATATCGATGGTATCAGTTTGTACTAGACTTAGATCAGTACCACATTTCATGAGATATGATAATAAGGATACCAGATAATTGATGAGATAAATGTGAGATTCGACCCATACCCAGATTTGGGATGCCGTACGACGGATTTGCGTACGAGCTATATATATTGATGATAGATCCGCACTCTTGACTCGAGAATGTCATATTGTATATTGTATTATATGTGATACTACTGAGGCGGGATCACTGACTATTATATTTATATATGTATATCGACTCAGATTTAGGTGGTTTCCATACCCCTCCCGATTAGCTTGTTAGTTAGATATGTAGTTTGCTTAGTAGAAGCTAGACTGACCCGAGTCATACCTATTTCAAAAACTAACGAATCGCGAGTATTTTAAAGACATGCAAAAGGGATTCTACGGATATTTTCAAAAGACGCATCTTTTCTTAAAAACACCGTAGCCCTTATTTTTCTAAAAACCCCAATTTGTCTTCTTTCAAATGGCAAAACTGTATGACATAGATACATTGATGTAGATTCTGCACTGTTGTGTTTATTATTCATTTTCCGCATATTATTGCTATTCGCATCGCATTGCATGTGTAAATGTGTTTATCGTTATATTAAACCCATGCTGTCAGGACACCAGCACCATTATCGATGATGCGTATATTCCACGTACACCTGCTTGCCGGCTCACACACTTCATCATCGATAATTACCATGTCACTACACTGTAGGACTGTTGCATTCAGGATATGACCCTTTGCATGATATACTGATATGCTTACATTTCTTTTATATGTTGCAAGTATCATGCTTTATGATTATACGCATTGAGATATGTTGTTTCCATGATATTTCTGGATTTGGGAACCGGGGTTATTTCAAAAGAGAGTATGTGTTGTTTTAAAAACCCGGTTACCCTTGATATGATATTTCAGTGCGTCCACCATGTGTTTTCTCGGTTCTGAGAGTGGCATGTGAAACCCGATTCGAGAAGCGGTAGGCACCGTCTGCGGGTACATGGTGGACCCGGTGAGGTACCCAGGGGCAAGAAGACTCTTATATGTTGGACGGTGAGGTACCCCGGGGCAAGATATCTTCATCGTAAGGAATCCACGTGAAGGTACCTACAAGGATAATATAATCGCAAATGCACATTAAAATCACATCGGAAAATCAAAACGACACGCTAAGGCCTATAGGTTAAAACCTATGGACTACGCTTTCAAAACCATCAAACAACCCTCGATATCGTCGTATAAACGTCAAGTGATCGAGGTAAAACACAAATTCGCAAATCCAGAATTCAAAATACGAGAAACGAAACCACGAATCAAAACAGCAACTCTTGTAAATGGTCCCATATTTTACCCTAGGTCAAATTGGTCAATTTTGCATATCGGTGATTGTGTTTGAGCTCGGCGGATATCCGGAGGATACCGACCGGAGTTGAGAGATGATACGGGCCGATCCAGACTGACGGAGCCCTATATATTTATGAGGATTTACGTGCCGATGCTAGGCACAGGTTTCATGATGTTTTCGAGTGTCGATGCTAGACACTCAGGTTCCATGATTTTGATATGTCACGAGGGACACATGTTGATTTACATCCTCATACTTCCGTGCATATGCTTTATGATATTTACATGCATGATGCTTATTGTTATTGGGTGACACGTGGACGAGATCCACATACATACAGATATTGATTACATAGTTGGATGATATCCACATACTTATAGATTTCATGATATAGTTGACATTGATTCATGTTGATTACATTGATCATACCTCATATTTATGATATGTTGTTACCTGAGGCACTGACAGGAGCACATGGGATTACACTTATGTATATATATTTACCCTGGCCACCTTTTCATGCTTCAGACTTATTCATATTGAGGATATATTATTACCGATTGTATTGATCTAGGATTATGTCATACATGCGATTTCTGCTCTGTGATGTTTTCTACTCATGAGTTGGCAACTCACCCCTGTTGTGCCACAGTTCTCGCAGGTTTTGCCGTACAGGTTTCATTACGGCTTTTTGGCACACTGCTTCCTTTCTGGGTGATTGCTTTGGTAGGCGGGTTCACTCGCATCGTGACCACCATTGTATTTATTTATTTCAGTTGTATCTAGAAAAATTCCATCAACCAAACTTGTATATTGTTTCAGACTTAGAAAACCAGTTGTGTATTATTTCGACCTTAGAGTCGCGCGTTGTAGTATTATGGTTTTCATGCTGATTTTGAGTTTCCTTTTGAGCTTTGATCCTCGCCCTTCGGCGCTGTATATTATACTGCTTGTGTGGTTGTGACCGTCGATTGACGAAGAGCTAGCTCCCGCTTGGGGATACCTTTTATCATTGTGCATATATTATTCTTGTTGTACCCCGTTCGGGGCCAGTATTTACAAATGAAACTCTGCCGAAATTTTCAGAAAAGACTAGAGATTTTAAAAATGCATATTCGGCTTACTTATTTAAAAACCTTGCTTTTAAAACATGTTTTTTTACTTCTTAAAAATTAGTTTTCTTTATTTACTCCTTAAAAATGGTTTTAGATTTCTGGGCTTTTGGCTTACTTGGATTAGATGGGGTCCTATAGACTTCATATGATTCAAGGGCCAGTCACGTGCTATTTCGGGTCATGACATCCTCATTCATCATCTCCATCATCTTCATCTTCCTCCACCATCACTACCACCCCACAAACACCCCATAAATAAACTCAAAACCTCATGAAACCTTCACTAAAGTTGTTTACAACCTTATCCTAAACCTCATGGCGGGATCAAGTACTAGTTTTGGAAAGCTTTGGTCATATAGGAATTTTCTTGAGTTGCCATATGAGATAAAACTCCCTCCTCAAACCATGTTTTAAATTATTTTGCCTTCACACATTAGTTAAAGTATAAAAGTCCATGTTTTCTAGACTTAGAATTTCTAAAGTGAGACTTGATGGGGAGAACTTGCAGTAGAAGTGTAGTAGAGGGTTTAGAGTGTGATTACAAGCCCAGTAGTGATAAAATCCCTGGTCTAAAGGAGTTTAGAAGTTCCTAAGATAAGTTAAGAATTTTCTGATGTTGGTTTTCTTCGACTATATCAAGTTCATTACGTTCACGGTTTTCACCAAGACCAGCCGTAACCCTCCGTTATTTCAGATGGGTATTCAGTAGTATTCGAGCTATGTATTTTGACCTTAGCTAATGCATAGTGATTGGTAGCTGCTGGGTATTCATCTATAGTATAGATAGATGCATTAATCTGGGACAGACATACAGCTATTTTGACCTTTTTCAAGGGTTTGTACGAATGGGTTCAGATTAACCTGGACAATGATGGGTAGAACTTGACTTGCATCTTATGATATTTTGGCCATCGTCAAGGTCATAGGCGCCTGGGGCAAAAATCCACATCGGGAGTTTCAAAGGAAAAAGAAACTTGCTAGCTTTGCATACCATCTGGAGTGATGATTTTGGTAGGATTCCTTCAAAGTTATCACACAATGATGGTTGGATCCCGATCCCACCGTGAGTATTATTACTCCTCGGGAGTGTTTTTCACTTTACAATCAATACTATAAACCAAGTAAGTGTCTAGAACAGTGTTAGCGGGGCTACGCCTCCAGGAAAAAGAGATTATTTAATTAAGGAACTTCGCGAAAGCGTTGTAAAATCTTTCTCGAAATACCGACACTAGCCTGGCCGAAAGATTAATCAAGAATTGTAGGGTGCAATTAATCCCGACTAATTCTTCTTTTATGGTTTGAAGGAGGATTTGAGGAAACAGTGGGAGCCATTCTGTTTAGATAAACTACTAACCAATCTAAACTTACAAGAGTATCATGCTGAGTGTTTTCTTCTTTCTCTCCTAACTGCAGCGACTAAGATGACCGAGCTTAAATTACTATTAGATAAAAATATATTGACGGGGCCAAATTATAAAGATTGAATAAGGAATTTCCATATGGCCATTACATATGACAAGCTGGGCTACCTCCTTACTACTAAATCCCCCACTGTCCCAGGTTTAGATTCCACTGTCGCAGATATTGAGATCCGTGAGACATGGGAATTAGACAGTACGAAATCCAAGTGCCTCATGTTAGCCTTTATGGATAATGAAAACCAGAGGCGGCATGAGAATATGGACCTTTCTTCTATATTCCTCCATACCAAAGATTTATATGGAGAGCAATCTCATATCGCAAGATACGAGACCTCGAAAAATTGTTTCAGGCGAGATTAGCTATCGGGTCATATGTAGGGGACTGCATCCTTAAAATGATCGGCTATATTAAAGAACTCACGGACCTTAGGACCACATTGGAGAACGAGTTATATACGGAGTTGATTCTACAGTCCCTCCCCTATACCTATGCCCAGTTTATATTGAATTTCAATATACAGAATAAGAAAGTTACACTTCCAGAGCTGCTTAACATGTTAAGGAGTGTAGAGGGCAGTTTGAAGAAATCCAGGGAGACACCAACTCTACTTGTTGGGGAACCTTCTTCCTTTAGATCCAAGACGAAAGCTAAGGGGAAGAAGAAGAAGGCTCTCACCAAACCGAAAAGTGGTGTCAGTAAGGTACAAGGAAAGGGCAAGGCAAAATTTAGGTACCGACAGCAGGGAAAGAGAAATGCTTCTATTTTCACAGGAAAGGTCATTGGAAGAAAGACTGCAGGTCTTGGAAAGCCAGGAGCCAGGATTCGAAGTAAGTTGTGGCTGCGGCTTCAGGTGTGTTTATGATTGAAAACTGTCTGTCAATCAACTCTACTTCCTGAGTATTGGATACTGATTCAGGATCTCATATCTGTAATTCATTGCAGACACTGAGAAGCCGTGAAGTTATAAAGGCAGGTGATATAACCCTCAGAGTTGCTAACGGAGCGAGTGTGGATGCTGTTTCTGTAGGGGAATATCACCTAAGATTGACAAGTGGATACATTTTGGTTTTGCGTAACTGTTTTTGTGTACCAAGTTTGACATGTAATATCATTTCTTTATCTTTATTATCTAAAGAAGATTATGATTTTATATTTGTAAGCGATATTGTAAACATTCACCTTAATCATGGTTTGATTGGGTCTGGTACACCAGACAACGGTATATACGTGTTAAATCAACACCAAGTTTTCAACGTCCAGAACACACTCAAAAGAAAGACTCCAGAAATGAATCAAGCTTTCTTATGGTATTGTAGACTAGGCCACATCAATGAAATACAGTTGACGAAGTTACATAAAGAGAGATATTTGGATCCATTTGAATATCTATCTTATGCAACTTATCAATCATGTCTCAAAGAAAAGATGCCAAATACTCCATTCACTGGACACTGAGTAAGAGTCACTGAGCTCTTGGGAGTCATACACAGTGACGTATGTTGTCCAATGTCTACACATGGAAGAAGTGGTTATTCTTATTTCATTACTTTTACAGATAATTTCTCTAGCTATAGACATATATTCTTGATGAAACATAAATCTGAGGCCTTTGAGAAATTCCAGGAATACGAGAATGAAGTGGAAAAACAAACAGAAAAAAGTATTCAAGACACTTTGATCTGATCGAGATGGTGAATACTTAAGTGTCGAGTTCCTGAGTTATTTAAAAGATAATGGAATTCTTTTTCAGCTTACTCCTCCATACACAGCTCAATACAACGGTGTATTGGAAAGGCGGAACCGCACCTTATTGGATATGGTGCGTTCCATGATGAGTAATGTTGAGTTACCGCGATCCTTCTGGGGTTATGCACTAGAATCAGCTGCATATCTTTTGAACAAAATTCCTACTAAGTCAGTACCCACCACATCATATGAAATGCAGAGTGGGAAGAAACCCTATCTTAAATATCTTAAGATATGGGGATGTCCAGTTTTTGTCAAAAAGCAGTATGCAGACAAGCTCGAGGCACGATCAATACTGTGTAAGTTTGTAGGATACCCAAGGAACTCCACGGGGTATCTTTTCTATTACGCAGAGGAATAAAAGGTTTTTGTTTCACGGCATACCCACTTTCTGGAGACTCAATTTCTTTAAAAAGAAATAAGTGAGAGCACAATAGAACTGAAAGAAATTCCAGAACCACAATTTATTACTGAAAGCATAGTGGAACCAGAAGTTTCAAAAGAACCGGACGTCCCTGCGCCACTTCGCAGATCTAGTAGGCAGTCTCATCCGCCCGAGAGATACTACGGTTTTCTCGTAGACGGGGATAGAGAGGATTTTATCATCGATGATGATGAGTCGACTAGTTTCCAGCAGGCCATTACGAGCAGAGACTCAGTTAAGTGGCTAGATACAATGTGGACCGAAATGGAATCTATATACACCAACAAAATTTGGACTTTGGACATGCACCTCAAGGGATAAAACCCGTAGGCTGTAAATGGATCTTCAGAAAGAAGATTGGTACAGATGAACAGGTTGAAATCTATAAGGCTAGACTTGTAGCAAAAGGTTTTCGTTAAAGACCTAACTTGGACTATGATGAGACCTTTTCTCTAGTGGCTATGCTTAAATTTGTAGCAAAAGGTTTTCGTTAAAGACCTAACTTGGACTATGATGAAACCTTTTCTCCAGTGGCTATGCTTAAATTCATTCGGATCCTACTTGCCATTGCTACCTTCCATGATTATGAAATTTGGCAGATGGACGTAAAGACCACTTTTCTGAATGGAAATTTAGAAGAGTGTGTTTATATGGATCAGCCAGAGAGCTTCATAGAGAGTAGGAGCAGCGGAAGAGTGTGCGAATTTCTTAAATCCATTTGTGAATTAAAACATGCATCGCAGAGTTGGAACATCTGCTTTGATGAGACAATCAAAGAATTTGACTTTATCAAAAATTCAGATAAGCCATGCATTTAAAATAAGATTGTAGCGAGAACTGTAGTATTTCTCGTCCTGTATGTAGATGACATTCTCCTGATAGGAAATGATATTCTTATGTTACAATCAGTCAAAAGATTCTTGTCACAGAAATTCTCCATGAAAGACCTGAGTGATGCCTCCTACATTTTGAGGATCCATATCTATCGTGATAAATCAAAGAGGATGTTGGGACTTTCATAGTCCAGTTACATTAACACCATACTGAAAAGATTTAGTATGAAAGATTCCAAGCGCGGTAACCTACCAGCTTGTCATGGGATCACCCTCTCCAAAAAGATATCTCCCAAGACTGATTTGAAAAGGGATCGCATGAGTATTATACCCTACGCTTCGGCGGTAGGATTTATAATGTATGCGATATTGTGTACCATACTAGATGTTGGTTACGCACTGAGCGTGGTAAGCAAGTATCAGTCAAATCCTGGGGAGAAGCACTGGATAGCAGTTAAGAACATTCTCAGTACCTGAGAACGACTAAGGAGATGTTCTTAGTGTACGACAGTAAAGACCTCCAGATCGAGGCCTTCGCTGACTCCAGCTTCCAGAGTGACAAGGATGACTCAAAATCCATGTCAGGTTATGTCTTCACTCATAATGGAGGGGCGGTTTATTGAAAGAGCTCCAAACAGGACACCGTTGCTGACTCGATGATGGGGGCAGAGTATATCGCTGCATGTGACGCCGCGAGAAAAGCAGTCTGGATGAGAAAGTTCATTACGGAACTTTAGGTGGTTCCGTCCATTTTTGATCCAATACTTTTGTATTGTGACAACAACGGGGCTATAGCTTTAACAAAAGAACCAAGGTCCCATCAGAAGTCCAGACATATCTTGAGGCGGTATCACCTGATCAGGGACATCATGAATCGCCAAGAGATCGAGGTGTGTAGAGTAGACACGGAGAACAACACTGTAGATCCACTGACAAAGGCCAGCTCTCAGACGCAGTTCGAGAGGCTATTCGAGATGTTAGGTCTGCGATATGCCAATACGTGGTCTTAGTGCAAGTGGGAGATTGTTAGTCATATATGCCCTGGAGGCCATTATTGTATAGTACTGGATTGTATATTACATTTTGGAAGGTTGGAATATATACAGATATAATAATAGTCTTGCTCAATATGATAGTATGCTATCCGGTTTGAGTCTATCTTAACATTTGTATATGTTTCTTTTAACATATCGCTAATACATGTTGATAGAGCCCTTAGGATCTTTGCTTGACTACTAGCATTGTGATGGCAGTCATACTAGTAGGGGCAGGGTAGTCTATAAGCACATCCTTAAACTTGTCCCTAATCGTAGGATTATCGAGACCGGGAATCGATAATTTAGAGTAGATTAGTGTATATGCTTCTTATCCCCGTTAGGGGAGGTGGCCTGTCCCGCAGCCATTGGTATACGGTACTACAAATAATATATATATGCTCATTGAGTTATGAGTTACACTGGATGGACTTGCTGGGAACTGTTGGTTGGTATTATACCTATCGTCAGTTAGCAGTTCTCCGGTGACATGAGTACAAGTTAGTCCGTTGACTTGACATCATTATTTGTCTCGAGTGTGTTCCCACTATATTTAGATTACTACCTTACCACGACTTAAATGAGTCGTGCAAACAGGTAGTAGTTGGGTGCAATCCCGAAGCACTTGGAGGCAGTAGGGGTTAGAAGGGATTCGTCTCTCTTGGTATTGGGAGTTGATATCGCGCTGTGTAAGGTTGGCCAATACAAAAAGTCCCTGGCCAGGGCAAATGAGATTTACTGGTAGGTACACCAGTAGTTTCTTAGGGTGTGTTGGGTTTCACACCGACACGAATTATTGCGCTATTAGAAGTCTGACGTTTACCTCCCTTAGGCCAGATATGCGATACTCTTAGACGAACAGACTGGACTGTATGATGAATGCCACCTATAGGCTCAGTAGGGTTTTTGGTCGAGTTATCGTATCGATCTTCCCTTCGACGGATACCTGGGTATCCGTTACGTACAGCTAGTACCGCTGACGTGCTTATGGTTAAACCCATTGCCAGTGTATTGCCGAGTCTTTAGAGTCCCACATAGAGGGTTTCCCGGTTCATGCAAAACGGTGTAGTTTGTGTATAGTTTTACGCACGGGTGTTTGATTGAACATGTGTATTTATACACCTGCTTTAATCGGACGGTTTAGTAGTACTAGCAGGTTTGAAAGACAGCCAGTTTTGATACTAGTATTATAATGCTCTCTTTTAGATATTTGTATTTTAACACGAATACGGTATTTATACAAATACGTGTATTTGTATAAATACAAGTATTTGCGCTTTGATATAAATACATGTATTTCTTTCTAACTATGAATACGCTTATTTTGTATTTTCGGTACAAATACGGTATTCGTATTTTGGTAGAAATACGGTAAACGTATTTATACTGGTTAGAGTATACTTGTTTATATACATGCATTTATATTTATATATGTGTATGCGTATGTATACTTTTTGAGGTGGCCTCTCTCACACTCTCACTCACACTCATTCTCACCTCTTCTAGAGTTGTGTGGGCTTGTGACTCACACTAATGAGTCACAACCCATACACCCACCCTTTTGTTTTGCATGAGAAGAGATAAGAATGAGAGTGTAGTGTAGGATTTGGATGGTTGATTTTTTCAAGTGATGGTTATCATTTTCAAGTGAGGAAAATTCTTGAGTTGCCACCTTTTCTTCTTCCTCCTCATTTCTCTCTCTTAAGTTCATGAGGATTAAAAGAGAGTATCTTGTTCACAAACTATACCACTCTAAGCGTCTTGTCCTAACAAGACTTGATCTTCAGTTGCTTTAGACGAAGTTATCGCTTGAATCAGCATTTAGATCGTCTTTGACACGGAAGATCGGCTTCCAGAGCTCATTCTATTAACCTAAGGAGCTTGTGGAGTCCACCTTTCAAGACCCGAAAGACCGTTTACAAAGGTTGTAATCCTAATCTAGTAGCTAAAACTCTAGTTAGGGTTTGTTTAGTTTAGTGATTGGGCTTGTATTATGGGATTTTACTGTATTGTGCTCAAGTTTTTAAAGTTTTTGATTCCGCTTAACCGTAGTTGTCACGGCAAGGAGCAAATATACACTTACACAGGTATCAGAGCCTACCCAAACACTTAACTAATGGTTTAGACGAAGTCTAGAGTTTCAAAACCGAAATAACTCCGTATCGGTAAAACCTAAATCCAAATTACTGTCAAATTTTTCAGAGCCTCTAATTTTTTTTAAACAATTGCAGAGTGCTCTTTATGATGTAACTAGAACACTAGAGAAGAAGAGACCATAATTAAAAAATTGAGCCGCTAGATTTCCTCAAAATCCCGTTTCTGGCGGTTTTACTGTAGAATCTGGCCTCATGTTTCTTGTGGTGTTTTGTACTCTTGAATTTAGGATTTATGGTATTGTTTGATTTTGCCCAGATTTCATCTAGTGTTATTTTTGCACTTGGGCAATACGGAGTGTTTCTAAGTTGAAATTTTAACAATGTTTATTCGCTTTAAGTTTGCATATGTGTTTCTAAACGTCAACTAATTTCTATACGTCAATTAGTAGGGGTTGCACATATCTCGTATCCTGTTATTGCGGTTTGTGGATACGAAGTATTGGATCATCATGGTTGAATAGCCGGGGGATGTGAGAACAGTGCTCTTTTCTTTCATTCATGTAATTTGTAAATGTGATGTAGTATTCTTTTGCAGGGTACATCCGGGTTGAGGTTGTAGCCACCGCTGTATTATTTCATTTAATTTTTCTTGCACCTAAGATAGACCATGTTAGTGATATATGCCGTAGAGGCTATTATTGTATTATACTGGATTGTATATTACATATTGGAAGCTTGAGATATTCATAGTTATAATAACAGTCTTGCTCAAAATGGTAGTATGCTACTTGGTTTGTTTCTACCTCAATATGTGCATATGTTTCTTTTAGCATATTGCTTATACATATTGGTAGAGCCTTTAGGATCTTTGCTTGACTACCAGTGTTGTGATGGCAGTCACACTAGTGGGGGCTGGGTAGTCTATAAGCATATTTTTATACAGGTACCTAGTTGTAGGATTATCGAGATCGGGCATCGATACTCTAAAGTAGACTAGTGTATATGCTTCTTATCCCAGCAGGGGAGATGATCTGTCCCACAGCCATTAGTACATCGTACTGGAGATAGTATACAGGTGCTCATTGGGTTATGAGTTACACTGGACAGGACTCGTTGGGAACTGCTGGTTGGTATTATACCTATCGTCAGGTAGCAGTTCCTAAGTGACATGAGTACAGCTTAGTCCGTTGACTTGGAATCACTATTCTTCTCGAGTGTGTTCCTACTGTACTTAGATCACTTCCTTACCACGGCTCAAATGAGTCGTGCAAACAGGTAGTGGTTGGGTACAGTCCCGAACAATTGGGAGGCAGTAGTGGTTAGATAGGATTTGTTTCTCCCAGTATTTGGGGTTGATATCGCACAGTTTTCGAAAAGCCATTACACAAAGTCCCTAACTAGGGCAAGCGAGATTTACTAGTAGGTACTCCAGTAGTTTCTTAGGGTGTTTTGGGCTCTATCCCGGCACGACTTATTGCGCTATTAGGGGTCTGACGGTTACCACCCCCGTAGGCCCGATATGCGAGTATCTTAGATGAACAGACCAGACTGTACTGAGATTGTCACAGATAGGCTCAGTAGATGTTCGGATGAGTTTGCTCATCGTCCTTCTTATCGACAGATACCTGAGTAGCTGTTACGTGCAGCTAGTACCGCTGACAGACTTGTGGTTAAACCCACTGCCAGCGTACTGTCGAGTTTTTAGAGTCCCACACAGAGGGTTTCCTTGCTTCGGGTGAAACGATGTAGAGGCCGTATGGTTTTACGACAGGGTTTCGATCAAATACGTGTACTTGTGCATGGATGATGTTCGGGCGGATAATACTAGTGAGCTTTAGTTTAAGCCAGATCATAGAATTATATTGTTGGATTATTTTCATCTCATTGTATTCGTATTTTCCGGAATACGAATACGGGTATGTTTATACGGTGAGGGCATTCTTGTAATTTTGCAAGAGACGTTTCTAGAAAGGGACACCTCATTATTGGTTTATCTATTTTGTAAAATAGATTAGTGAGGTGGAATTTGGAGAGATATTTATGGCATGGGTGTGAAGCTGAAGGGTTCCTTAGAACGACAGCAAGATTTTAGGGGCATCGTGCGATGCTGTTTTAAAAATTTTGTCGTTACAAAGAACCCTACGCTAGAATCGTTAACTAGAGATTTAGTCGGAATAGAATGCAAACATCTTTACATCTAAAAGGATCAAGAATACAACCTTTGTAGACGGTCTTTCTCTTTAATATGCTCCGAGTAGTAGTCCCGCGACTCCACAAAGCTTCTCTTGAGGCTTTGAACAAGCTTCCTTCATTGCCTTCGCGCCAAAGATGATCCACCACGAAGCTCCTACTAGTTCAAGCTACCACTACACTAAACTCTTTAGTGAATGAAACACATCACACTAATTTGCTAGAATGGTGTGAGATGATGAAGTGGGGGATGTTAAGAGCTCACTAATTTGTATTCAAGTTTCATGATTCATTATCACATGTGAGGGTTGAAGCTTGAGGCAAAGCAAGAGGAGGAAGAAGAAGCATGAGAGCAAGTATGAGAAAAAAATGGCTAAGTCTTTTGGAATGAACATAATGAAAATAGTATCAAGACCCCTCACTCATTCATGCATGGAATTATGCAATATTAAATTGCAACCATGCTTGAATAGTGAGTCAAGAATGAATAAAGAAGTATATAACCCATGCTTGCAACCATGCTTCAACCTTACACCTCATTTCTATTTTCACATAATAGAAAAGAAAATGCTATGCTTCATTAATATATATATATATATATATATATATTATATATATCATATATATTTAATGAAGATTAATTAGTGAGCTAATGATATTAATTACTATATAATTATATTACATATAATTTATATTACATTATTAAATCAACACTTGATCTAATAATCCGCTTATATTATATATGACCGACTAATATCATTTATCTGTACATCATATTATCGAATCAACACTTGATTCGATAATCTGGTTATATCACATATAACTGTACCGATAACAGATGACTGCCAAATTACAATACGGTATCACATACTCGTATTTAATACGGGCCCAAACACATATCACATATGTGTCCTTCTTCATTTTGCTTGAACCAGGGAACTTCTGTGTGAGACTTTAAAGACTCATCAATACGCCGGCAGTAGGTGATGATCATATCAGTCACTTACAAGCCGTCAGCGGTACTAGCTGGACGTAACGGCTACCCGGGTATTGAGTGATATGAATATCAACAAGCAAGCCTGTCCACAGTCTCCATGAAGCCTATCAGTAACACTACCGTACAGTCCGGTCTCTTCGTCTGATATGTCGCATATCATGTCTAGGGGTGAAAATCGTCAGACCTCAGTAACGTGATAAGTCATACCGATGTGAGGCTCATAACAGGTCGAGAAACTACTGATAACACTTATCAGTAGATCTCCATATCAGCCCTGGCCAGGGACTTCCAGTTATTGCCAATCGAGCATAGCGCAACATCAACCCCCAATACCGGGAGAGACGAAACCCCTCCTATCGCTCATTACCTCCATACGACTCTGGACTGTACCCAAAATCCACCTGTTTCCACGACTTCTCTTGAGCGTGGTAGGGAGGAAATCAAATCACAGTGGGAGCCGCACAAGACTCTATGACGATTTCGGGTTTACAGACCAACCTGTATCAGTGTCACCAGAGGACTACTATCTGACGATAGGTATACTACCACATAGGAGTCCTCAGCGAGTCCTGTTCAGTGTACCCAGTCTCCACTGAGCACCCGTATACCATCTCTGATGTCAAACACCAATGGATATGGGATCATCCATCGCCCATCATATGGGTCAAGAAGCGTATACGCTAGTCTACTCTGGAATATCGATGCCCTGTCTCGATATTCTCTCAACTAGGAACAATTGAAGGATGTACTTGTGAACTATCCTAGCCCCACTAGTATGATCTACATCATAGTCCTGGTAGTCAAGTACATATCCTAAGGGTTTTATCAACACGTGAGAGCAAGACAGTATCACAATACAAGTCCACATGTTAAAATAAAGGTAACCAGATAACATACTATCATGTCGAGCAAGAAAGTCCTCTATGTATATATATATCCAAGCATCCACTATAATATACATCATATGTACAATAATGGCCTCTAGGGCATACACATAACTAACAATCTCCCAATTGCACTAAGGCCATGTGTTGTAGTATCTCATACCCAATATCCCAAAGAGTTTCTCAAATTGCGTGTGAGGGAGGGCCTTCGTGAGTAGATCCGCTATGTTGTCCTTCATGTCAACTCTCCTAACCTCGATCTCCCGGCGATCTACTATCTCCCGGATCAGGTGAAACCGTCTCAGAATATGTCTGGATCTCTGATGGGACCTGGGTTCCTTGGCCAAAGCCACCGCTCCATTGTTATCACAATACACAGGTATTGGATGATCAATGGATGGAACCACACCAAGCTCAGTAATGAACTTCTTCATCCAGACAGCTTCTTTGGCAGCATCGTTGGCAGCGATGTATTCAGCCTCCATCGTCGAGTCTGCAACGGTGTCTTGCTTGGAACTCTTCCAACACACCGCCCCTCCGTTGAGGGTAAAGACAAAACCCGAGACCGACTTACTGTCGTCCTTATCACTCTGGAAGCTCGAGTAGGTAAATGACTCCACTTGGAGTTCACTGTTACCGTACACTAAGAATATTTCCTTAGTCCTTCTCAAGTACTTGAGAATATTCTTAACAGCTATCCAGTGATTCTTTCCTGGATCTGCTTGATACGTATTCACTACACTTAGTGAGTACGCTACATCGGGTCTGGTACATAACATTGCATACATGATAGAGCCTACTGCTGAAGCATAGGGTATCCCTTGCATGCGAGTTCTTTCTAAATCAGTCTTGGGAGACATCTCTTTGGAGAGAGTGAGTCCAGAGATCGTGGGTACATTCCTACACTTGGACTCTTCCATACTAAACCTTTTTAGTACGGTGTCTATGTACCTGGATTGGGACAATCCCAGTATCCGTTTAGATCTATTTCTATAGATCTTAATCCCTAAGATGTAAGAGGCATCACCTAGATCTTTCATTGAGAATCTCTGTGATAAGAAGAGCTTGACCGAGTGCAGTATAGGAACATCATTTCCTATCAAGAGTATGTTATCCACGTACAATACGAGGAAGACGACCTTACTCTCTGCAACCTTCTTATATATAAAAGGTTCATCTATATTTTTGATGAAGTCAAACTCTTTGACTACCTCATCAAAACAGATGTTCCAACTCCGCGATGCCTGTTTTAACCCGTAGATGGATTTAAGCAGCTTGCACACCTTTCCACTACTCCCACTGTCTATGAAGCCCTTTGGCTGAGTCATGTATACGCTCTCTTCTCAATCACCATTTAGAAAGGCGATCTTAATATCCATTTGCCATATTTCATAGTCATGGTGTGCAGCGATGGCAAGTAGAATCCGGATGGACTTAATCATAGCCACTGGAGAAAAGGTTTCATCATAATCCACACCTGGTCGTTGACAAAAACCTTTTACAACAAGTCTTGCTTTGAAAGTTTTAACTTTTCCATCTACACCAAGTTTCTTCTTAAAGATCCATTTGCTCCTAATGGGTTTTACCCCTTCAGGAGCAACTTCCAAAGTCCATACTTTGTTGGTGTACATGTAAGTCCACGTTGCTCACCCGGTTCTTACGGGGAGGCGGAAATGGTGAAAAATAATTTTTGGCGTAAAGGCAACATGGACTAAAAGAAGGATCTTTGCTAAACTACAAACTAGCAAACTACTTGAGGTTCTATCTACTATGTCATAGAGATTATACCTCACGATACCGGTCCTTCGGGTCTTCATTCTGCTGTCCTGCTCGTCCATCCACGCTCCGAGGATCGATCCGGATCTTGGTCATCTCCGCGGCCTTCTTGAGTCGAAGACGATCCACCCGAGAGTTGTGCTCCGAGCTCCACCTCGAGCCGAGGCAAGTAGGGCAACAAGATCGCTAGTCTTGATGTCCTAGGTTGTGTAGAAGAGGTAGATGGAAGTGTTTGTCTATTTGGATCCTTTTTCTCTCAACACATGAGATCAAAGGAATTTTCAAGAGGAGGAAGAAGAAGGAGAACAACCATGGAGCTTTTCTTTTTCTTCTTATAAGAGAGAGAATGAGAAATGAGAAATGAATTGTTAACTAAAGAAAAAGCACCATGGTTGCAATAATACACCAACATCATCATGACTAATCTTTTCATGATAAAGTTGATGGCAACAATTGACTTGACCATTTTCATATCCAAAAATAAAAAGAAAACCAAAGAAAACTCTAGGCCTCTCATGAAGGTCCAAGTCAACTTTGGTCAAACGGCCAACAAAGTCAAGTATGGTCAAATGGTTAAAGCAATTAGCCATCACACAATTATCACTAAAAAGATTAGTAAATAATGTCTTCGGCTCATAATGGTTTTGACCGAACCAACTGCCAAAACCCTAATGAGTCCGCCTCAAAAATGGTTTTGACCGAATCAACTGTCAAAACCCTAATGAGTTCGCCTCAAAAATGGTTTTGACCGAATCAACTGTCAAAACCCTAATGAGTCCGCTCCTCCTTCTTCGCTCCTCAATACTGTGCATACACACCCGCATCCGCATTCCGTAGAATGCGAATGCACAGAAGACAAAACAAATCCATCTATACAATACTAGGATCCGGCTTAAACCAAAGCCCACTAGTATTGTCTGCCCGAACAGCATACGCACACAAGTGCACGTAAGTGATCGTAGCCCTGCCGTAAAACCATACGGCCTCTACACGTTTCGCTCAGTGCAGGGAAACTCTCTGTGTGGGACTCTAAAAACTCGACACTACGCTGGCAGTGGGTTTAACCACAGACCGCAAGCGGCACTAGCTGTACGTAACGGTCCCCAGGTAGATGTCGATAAGAAGGCCGATGAGGTAAACCCATCCGAACTCCTACTGAGCCTGTATATGACAATCTCCGTACAGTCCGGTCTGTTCGTCTGAAAATATCGCATGGCGGGCCTAGGGGGTGGTAAACGTCAGTCCCTTAATAGCGGTACAAGTCGTGTCAGAGTGTAGCCCAGAACACTTTGAGATAATGTTAGTGTATATGCCCTAGGGGCCATTATTGTATCATACTAGATTGTATATTACTTAATGGAAGCTTGGGATATTCACAGTTATATATACAGTCTTGCTAAAACTGGTTGTATGCTACTTGGTTTGTGTCTACTTTAATATGTGCATATGTTTCTTGTAACGTATCACTTATACATATTAGTAGAGCCCAAAGGATCTTTGCTTGATTACCAGCGTCGTGATGGTAGTCATACTAGTGGGGGCTGGGTAGTCTGTAAGCAACATCCTATACAGGTCCCTGGTCGTTGGATTATCGAGATAGGGCATCGATATTCCGGAGTAGACTAAGTGTGTACGCTTCTCATCCCAGTTGGGGAGATGGTCTGTCCCACAACCATCAGTACGTCGTACTGGAGATAGTATGCAGGTGCTCGTTAGGTTACGGGTACACCGGACAGGATTCGCAGGGGAACTGATTGGTTGGTATTATACCCATCGTCAGTTAACAGTTCCCAGATGACATGAGTACAGCATAGTCCGCAGACTTGACACTGCTACTTCGCCTCGAGTGTGTCCCGCTGTTCTTAGATTGCTACCATACCACGGCTCAAAGGAGTCGTGCAAACAGGTAGCAGTTGGGTGCAGTCCCGAGCACTTGGAGGCAGTAGTGGTTAGATAGGATTCGTCTCTCCCGGTATTGGGAGATGATATCGCGCTGTGTCAGAGAGCCATTACGCAAAGTCCCTGGCCAAGGCAAGCGAGATATACTGGTAGGTTCCAGTAGCTTCTCAGGGTGTAATGGGCTTCGCTCCAACACGACTTATACAGATATTAGGGGACTGACGCTTGCCATCCCCTAGGCTTGATATGCGATAGTCTTAGACGAACAGACCGGACTGTACGGAGATTGTCACATCAGGCTCAGTGGGAGTACGGATGAGTTTCCTCATCGGCCTTCTTATCGACATCTACCTGGGGACCGTTACGTACAGCTAGTGCCGCTTGCGGTCTGTGGTTAAACCCACTGCCAGCGTAGTGTCGAGTCTTTAGAGTCCCACACAGAGAGTTTCCCTGCTCCAGGCGAAACGATATAGAGGTCATATGGTTTTACGACAAGGGTTCGGACGTATACGTGTGTTTACGCACGTACGACTTTTCGGACAGTTTTTACTAGTCGACTTTGGTTTAAGCCAGATTCTAGTATCGGGTTATTGGATTTATACAGTCTAAAGTTTTTCCGTGTTTTCACGGATTGGAGGGGCATTCTCGTAATTTGTCGGGAAGCTTCTAGAAGAGTGGTGACTAAGGGGTTAAGGTGGCATTGCATTAAATGAGATTAATGACTCATTTGTGTGATTCATCCAAGTCATTAATGCATCATAAATGCTTAATGACTCATGGAGATGAATCACTCATAGATATTTATGAAGCATGGTTATTAATTCATTTATTTCATTTTTGGATAAATAATAATGCTTCATATATATTATGATAAGATCATTATCTCATTTCATTCTCATCTTCACCTTCTCTCTCCTCAAGCTCACTCTCGCTTCAAACCCTAACCCTAACCTCTCATGTGTTGAGATCAAGGGTTAGCTAGACTAATACTTCCATAACCTCACTCTATATCCTCTAGGTAGGTTAGATTAGCACTTTAAGCAACCTAGTTATCTCAAGTTTGAGATTAAGCTTGGCGTAGGAGCTTTCGGGTGGATCGTCTTTGATTCGAGGAGGCCGTTGAGGTGCCGATGTTCCAAGGAGCCTACGAGGAGTGGAGGACTGCGATGAAGACCCGAAGGACAAGTAACATGAGGTATAACTTCGTATCCGAGTAGTTAAACCTCTAGTAGATAGTTAGCAATGGTTTAGATAACGATTCATGCGCTCAAGTCCGTGTTACGAAGCTTTGATAATCGTTTTTCATATATTCCGCCTCCCCGCAAGATAGTGGGGTGCGTGACATGGACTTACAGTGGTATCAGAGCCAACTAAACCATTACTAGCTTGTTAGCAACTGATTAGAAGTTCGATCGACGAAAAATACGAAAAACGAAAAAGCAAAACCCTATGTTTCTGTTAATTTTAAAACTGTCTGAAAAAATATTTGACATACCTTAAAATTCACAGCAGGGAAATTAATGAATACTGGGAAAATACGAGCCAGTGAATCGGCAAAACGGCCGTGGATCCGCGGCAATAGAGTGCTTCTGCCGCGGATCCGCCGCCGAGTCAACGCAGAGTTGACTCGGAGTTTCACAGTAATTCATAATTTTTGGTATTTTGTCTTCCTGTATATTCTGTTTCTACCCAGGTTACTTCAGTACATGCTTGCTTTTGGGGTAGACACGGAAAATGGTGATCGATCGATATTCTAAGATATTTGCTAATTGGGTTTTTATCTGTAATGTTTAATGTGTTCGTAAACCTTCTCTAACTGCTAGTATGTCGGTTGGCAGGGGGTTGCACATTTCTGTAATGTTTACTGTTTGTGTATATGAACTGTGTTGGACTGTTGTGATGATTAGCCGGGATTTGAGATGTGTTTAATATTCATTCATTCGATGTAAATGTAATTTGATGTAATATTCTTTTGCGGGGCACATCCAGGTTGCGGTTGTATCCACCATTGTATTATTTCTTTTTACTGTTTTTGCTCCTAGGATAGACCCAAGGTGGGGTGCATAAACTACCGGGTATTTTGAAGTGTTGAGGCAGACCGCTTCACTTCTGGTACTTGGCGGGTAGTTTGCCGTACCCGTAGGGGTCTAGGGTGGGATAATGGCTATTCATCACAACCGTGTAATCCGTCTTTTCTTGCAGGCTCAAAAGAAACGCGAATTGCTTGCATATCCAATAAAGTTTATCTGTGATTTGGAATGCTTATTATTGCGTCTGACGAATGTACAATATCATATATAAATAGCTATTAGACGTCACTTATGTTTTACACCCGCGCTAGCCCAGCCTCCGCTCTGTCGTTAGTTAAGTAATCTAACGGGTGATGACGAGACCCCGTGGCGAATGCGGATGGCATAAGAGGACGTGGTATTTTCATTGTTTTCTGCAATGATAGGATTAAAAGATGGGACGCATTATTATAATGCAAAGAAAATAAACCAAAGTTTGAATCGTTGGAACAAATTTAAAAGAAACCACTCGGTTATTTTAAAAGAGCAAGATTTTTTAATTGCGGAGCTTTAACCACTCCTTTTAAAAAGTATCAGGTTCCTTCGATTATATCAAGTTCACTACGTTCACGGTTTTGCCAAAACCAGTCGTAGCCCTCCGTCATTTCAGTTAAATATTCAGTAGTATTCAAGTTATGTATTTTGACTTTCGCCAAGGCATAGTGATTGGTAGCTGCTGGATATTTATCTGTAGCATAGATAGATGCGTTGGTTTGGGACAGTCGTACTACTATTTTGGCCTTCGTCAAGGGTATGTACGGGTGGGTTCAAATTAACCTGGATAATGACGGGTAGAACTTGACATGTGACTTATGATATGTTGGCCTTCGTCAAGGTCATAAGAGCATGGGGCAAAAATCCACATCGAGAATTTCTAAAGAAACTGAAATTTGCAGAGAGATGCATACCATTTTGGAGTTTGATGAATATTGATAGGATTCCTTCAACATTATCATACGATGATATTTTGGATCCCGATCCTACTGTGAGTATTTGCTACTTATCAGGAGATTCGTCACTTAACGATCAATGCTATAAACCAAGTAGGTGCCTAGAAAGGTGTCAGCGGGGTTACGCCCCCAGAGAAAAGAGGTTATTTAATTAAGGAACTTCGCGAAAGCGTTGGAAAACCTCCCTCGAAGTATCGACACTGTCCTGGCTGAACGGTTAAGCAAGTATTGTACGGTGAGAATAGTCCTGGCTAATTCTTCTTTTATGGTTTGAGGAAGGATTCGAGAAACAGTGGGAGACATCCTGTTTAGATAAATTAAAACCAATCTAAGCTTGTAACAGCATCATGCTAAAATAGTTTTCTTCTCTTTCTCTCTTAATTGCAGCGACCTTGTGACCACACATAGGTTACATCTAGATAATAAATTGACTGAATCTGACTTATTTGACTGGCAAAAGTCTGTCCAGATGTCTATTGCCTATGACAAGCTGGACCACCCTATTAAGGGACATTCCTATTGTTGTGAGATTGGGCATTGGCAGAATGATTGCAGGGCTTTAGAAGCCAGTATCCAGGATACGAAGCATGTTGTGGCTTCGACTTCGGGTGTGTTTATGATAGAGAACTGTATGTCAGTTAACCCTACTTCCTGGGTATTGGATACCAGATCAGGAACTCACATCTGTAATCCATTACAGGCTCTGAGAAATCGTAGGGTTATCGGGATAGGTGATATGACCCTCACAGTTGCTAACGGAATGAGCATGGACGCTTAATCCGTAGGGGAATATCATCTTGGAATGACAACTGGGCAGATATTGATTCTGCGTAACTGTTTTTATGTACCAGGTACGACTTGTAATATCATATCTGTACCCTTACTTTCTAAAGAAGGATATGATTTTGCTTTTACAAGAGATGTGGTTCACATCCACCTAAATCAAGATTTAATTGGGTCAGGTACATTAGAAAACGAAATATACGTATTAAATCATGCTCAGATTTTCAGTGTCCAGAACACACTTAAAAGAAAGTCTCCGGAAACAAATCAGGCTTTCTTATGGCATTGTAGACCGGGTCACATCAATGAAAGAAGATTAACAAAGTTACATAGAGAGGGATACTTGGATCCGTTCGAGTATCAGTCTTATGACACTTGTGAATCTTGTCTCATGGGAAAGATGACAAAGACTCCGTTCACTGGACACGGAGAAAGAGCGAACGAGCTCTTAGGACTCATACACAGTGACGTGTGTGGTCCAATGTCTACACATGCGCGAGGTGGTTATTCCTACTTCATTACTTTTACGGATGATTTCTCTAGGTATGGACATATCTTCTTGATGAAGCATAAATCCGAGGCCTTTGAGAAATTCCAGGAATACAAGAATGAAGTGGAAAAAACAAACAGGCAAAAGTATAAAGACACTGAGATCTGATCGAGGTGGTGAATACTTAAGTGCCGAGTTTCTGGGTTACTTAAAAGAGAATAGAATTCTCTCTCAGCTTACTCCTCCATACACACCACAACACAACGGTGTATCAGAAAGGAGGAATCGAACCCTATTTGATATGGTTCGTTCCATGATGAGTAAGGCTGAGTTACCGCGATCTATCTGGGGTTATGCACTAGAATCAACTGCATATCTTTTGAACAAGGTTCCAACCAAAACTGTGCCTACCACACCATATCAGATGTGGAGTGGGAAGAAACCCTGTCTTCAATACCTGAAGACATGGGGATGTCCAGCTTTTGTAAAAAAGCAGCATCCGGACAAGCTCGAGGCACGCTCAGTACTGTGTAAGTTTGTGGGATACCCAAAGAACTCCAGGGGGTATTTTTTCTATTACGCAGAGGAACAAAAGGTTTTTGTTTCTCGTAATGCCCATTTTCTAGAATATCAATTTTTAGAAAAGGAAACAAGTGGGAGCGAAATAGAACTGGAAGAAATTCCAGAACCACAAACTACTACTGAAGGTATGGTAGAACCAGAGGTTTCAGAAGAAAGGGACATCCCGACGCCACTCCGCAGGAGTAGTAGGCAATCTCATCCGCCCGAAAGATACTACAGTTTTCTCATAGACGGGGATAGAGAGAATTGCACTATTGACTATGATGAGCCTACAAGCTTCCAGCAAGCCATTCAGAGCGGTGACTCAGTAAAATGGCTGGATGCAATGCGGACCGAAATGGAGTCCATGTACACTAACAAAGTATGGACTTTGGACGTTGCTCCAGATGGGGTAAAACCTGTAGGATGCAAATGGATCTTCAAAAAGAAGATTGGTGTAGATAGACAGGTTGAAACCTATAGGGCTAGACTTGTTGCAAAGGGTTTCCGTCAAAGACCTGGTTTGGACTATGACGAAACCTTTTCTCCAGTGGCTATGCTTAAATCTATTCGGGTCCTTCTTGCTATTGCTGCCTTCCACGATTATGAAATCTGGCAGATGGACGTAAAGACGGCCTTTCTAAATGGTAATTTGGAAGAGAGCGTCTATATGGATCAGCCAGAGGGATTCATTCAGAGTGGGAGCAGGGGTAAAGTATGCAAGCTGCTTAAGTCCATTTATGGACTAAAGCAGGCATCACAGAGTTGGAACATCTGTTTTGATGATGCTGTCAAAGAATTCGACTTCATCAAAAATCCAGATGAACCATGCATATACAGTAAGATTGTAGGGAGAGCTGTAGTATTCTTCGTCTTGTACGTGGATGACATTCTCCTAATGGGAAATGATATTCCTATGTTACAGTCAGTCAAAAGATTCTTGTCACATAAATTCTCCATGAAAGACATGGGTGATGCCACCTACATTCTGGGGATCCGGATCTATCGAGATAGATCAAAGAGGATATTGGGACTTTCGCAGTCCAGGTACATAGACACCATAGTGAAAAGATTCAGTATGGATGATTCTAAGCGCGGTAACCTACCGGCTTGTCACGGAATCACCCTCTCTAAAGAGATGTCTCCCAAGACTGATTTGGAAAGAGATCTGTAATGTTTTGAAAATCGTTTCGGTGAAATTTCGAAAAAACGGTAAAATAAGGGGGTTTCGGTAAAAAATCAAAATACAAATATCTTTATTATAAAATTAAATATACATATTCTAGCTATGTAATTACTAGTATTTGGTGTTTACTGACCCACTGGTGAAATTTCAAATTTTCTGAAAAATTTTCCGAAATTAATTATTTTAATATTATTTTAAGCCGTCACTAATATATTTAATTAGGGAAAATTACAAATTGGAATGAGTTGAAACAAATTTTGTGCATCATAAAACATTAAACAAAATTTTATCATGTGGTTTTTGAAACGAAATCGTTTGCTAAAACGGTTTAGAAATTATTGATGAAAAAAGGCATTTTTTTAGTGTAAATGGATGTTGGGGTATTGTATTTGTCATTTTCCTTCACCCCACACTCACACACACTACACCAATTTCCCTCTTTGGCTGAATTTTCAGCAGCCAGATCCCCCATGTCCCCACTTCTTTTGATAAAAGAAAAGAAAATCAAGAGAATAGAATAAAGGAAATATTAAATAAAGAGGTATGGTGTTAGATAATGGTGACTTGGACTTTGCCTTGACTTTACAAACACCCCCACACCCTCTCTTCTCCCCCTCCTCAATTCTGGCCGAGCCTATCCCTCAAGCAGCCCCCCCATTTTCTTGACCTCATTTTCCTATCTCTTTTGCTTCAAAAATTCATCAAATACCTATCAAAAAAATCCAAAATCTAAATCAAGCTCTTACCCATTTTAGTGTAGCCTTCGATGCATGGATTGTGGTGAAAGGAGAGCTTTTTGGATGGCTAGATTTCAAGCTAGATCTCAAAAATTTGGGAGGTATAAAATTTGACCCTATATAGAATTTGTTGTTTATATTGCTTAATCTAAGTTAATTAAGTGTTTAATTAGGTGTTTAAAAAAAAAGGGTTTTGAATTGAAGTTTGAAATTTCAAGTGGATGGTTTTGAATGAAGATTAGGGTTTGAGCATTGGATTAGGGTTGTGATGGGTAGATTAACATATAATTGCTTGCTAAAATTAATCTAGTCTCTAGTTTGCATTTTTGTTAATTTAAATTTGTAATAAGTATATAAATGGCAAACTAGGTTTTAAAAAATATGTATATATTGGTGAGATAAAATTCTAATTAGGGTTTCATGGCATTATTAACATTATAAATTGTGGTTTAATGTTATAGTATATGCAAAACCAAGCTTAATTGTAAAAATTATGAATTTTACTTTAAAAAGAGTTAAAATCGGTATTTTTGCAGAATAGGAATTTGGAATTTATACAAATTGATGAGTTTAATTTTATGAAAGTGATTGTATGACCTAATTATGTTATTTAATGAGCATTTTGGCCATTGGAATCGTTAAAATTGGTAGATAGGTTAAAACATCAAGTTTTTAGCCGAAATGGGAATTTGTGCTAACTAGGTTTTTGGAAAACAAAACGATTGGTTTAATTTTATGGTTTTGACGAACTAAACCTTATTTCTTATGTAGTTAGTGAGTTTTGAAACCATGATTGGTATGTTTGGTGTTTTTCTTGATCAATCGACGTTTGTATGCCGATGTCGAGGGTTTTTGGGTTGATTTGGGAAAGCAAACCATAGGTTTTGATCTATGTGGGATTCGTGTGTCGTTTTGGGCATGAGTCGGATTTTAATGCGATACGGTGCGTTATGATATGTAGGTACCCCATGTGGACTTCGAGATGACAAGCAAGCGCGTGGCGACGTCGGCACCGGCAAGTGAGGACCATGTGAGTAGATTTATATCTACGGGGAGAAGTCGGGTGGATGGCGTATAGCACCCCCGCAGTCCGTAGTGTAGCTTATATATATATGTTTATATAGGTGTTTTATGATACGAGAATGTGTATCCATGTTATGTTTATGTGTTCCTGGATTAGCTTTAGGTTAGTTGCGAAACCCTAGAGTAGTTGTTATACCACATACGCACACACAGACTTGCATACATTACCTTCTTGTGCACCGATTGGGATGTGTATATATGTATATATGCGTGGGTATGGGACTATGCATATGTACATTCATATACACATGCATGGATAATGAGGATAGTACTTAGGATTTAAGATGAGTCGATGAGATTTGATTTGAGGCCGTGAGATCGGTGATATAGCAGGGTTCGTATTTGAGATACGACATGACGTTGTAACGGGCCTTGACGTAGTGTTTCACACACGTGCATGCATACTTAGGCGGTATCAGTATTGTACTAGACGTAGATCAGTACCCCGATCATGATGTTTGATAAAGAGGATACCAGGTGAATAGTATGACGAATGTGATATTGACCCGTACCCAGATTTGGGATGCCGTACGACGGATTTACGTACGAGCTATATTGATGATTGATCCGCACTCTTGACTTAGGATGCCTGCTTATAGATGTGGTATCGGAGATGATATTATTGAGGCGGGATCACCGACTGTATATATACAGGTATGTATATGTATCGACTCAGATGATAGGCGGTTTCCTTACCTGTAGTTCAGCTTGTTAGTTCAGCCGTATAGTTTAGTGTAGTTGTTAGATTAGATTAGACTCCTACCTATTTCAAAACTAGCGGATCGTGGGTATTTTAAAAGACAGGTCAAGGGATCTACGGATATTTCAAAAGACGTATCCTTTCTTAAAAACCACTGTAGCCTTATTTTCAAAACCCCGCGATTCGTGTTATTTCAAATGGCACCATTGTTTAATTTTTAGCTCTCGCTCATTTTGGTTGCTCGCTCCGCATCGCATATTTACATTGTTATTTCATATTGCATTGTTGACATTATGCTGTTAGGACACCAGCACCATTACCGATGATGCGTATGTACCACATTCACTTACTTGCCGGCTCACACACATCTTCATCGGTAATTGCCATGTCACGTACACCTTAGAAAATATTGTTGCTTAACTTAGCTTGATAGCCAGTAGTTTGACATAATATTAGTGTACATACCTTATATGCCAGCTTAGATATTGTAGTTATTACTTATCGCTTCATGCATACTGTTATTCATTCTCATGCTTATATTCATGGTTTTACATGCTATTGATGATTCGGATTTTCATGATATTTTCTGGATTTGGAGGAAAACCGCAAAACATATATAAACTGATTTCTCTCTTTTTAAATAAAAGTGCGGTTTTTCCCATGATGTATGAGTCGTCCACCATGAGTTTGCTGATGGATTTCGAGACCCGATTCGAGGAGACGGATGAACCGTTTCGGGTATATGGTGGACCCGGTAAAGTACCCCGGGGCAAGAAGATCGTGATGATGACGATGTGAGCCTGGCAGGGGAGCACTACCTACCGGTGATTTTACCCGACGCGTCGGATATCCGGAGGATACCGTCGTGGTCTTGAGATGGATGGTAGGGGCCGGTCTGGACTGACGGCGCTCTAGATATTGTGATTGAGACATTGAGATTTCGAGATATTGAGGTACAGAGACTGTGATACAGAGATATCGAGATATTGGGATTACGTTTTGTGCCGATGCTAGGCACTGTTTTATGCTGATTTCATTATGATACCTCATTTTAAAAACACAAAGGAAATCTCACTAAATTATGAAAACAGTTCTTCATTTACATGTATTCTGTTTTCATGCATTCATACCTCATTCATATGATATATCGTTATCTGAAGCACTGACACGGGCACATGAGATTACACTCGGGTTAGATATTACCCTAGCCATTGTTATAGGCTGCATGTTATACATATATTTGAGGATATATTATGATCATTGACCTAGGTTGCGTTATTTATGCGATTTCTGTTTGTAGATGTTTTTCTATTCACGAGTTGGCAACTCACCCCCGTTGTGCCCCAATTTCTTGCAGGTTTGCCGTACAGGTTTCTTTACGGCTTGCGGGCTTAGTTTCCCTCGGGTGATTTGCTAGTAGGTGGGTTTACTTGTATCGTACCCCCCATTATATAACTTGTATGTTATTACTCTGTTGTATCTAGAAGTTCCATCAACCAAACATGTATTCATTTGAGATAGAGACCAGTGATGTTATTCCTTCGACCTTAGAGTCGCGCGTTATATTTCTGTGGTTTTCTTGTGGTTTTGAGTTTCCTTTTGAATTTTGATCCTCGCAGTTGGCGTTGTATATTATATTGCTTGTGTGGTTGTGACCGTCGATTGACGAAGAGCTAGCTCCCTCTTGGGGATGCCTTTCATTGATTTCGTATACTATTCATGTTGTATCCCGTTTAGGAGCCGGTATTTACAAAGGAGACTCTGCCGAAATTTTCAGGAAATACTTGATGTTTTTTTTAAAACCGCATAACTCGGCATATGCTATTAAAACTACTTATTTTAAATTGGTTTTCCTTCACTCTACTACTTTTCTTGGTTTGGGTTTCTGGGTTTTCGGCTTACTTAGATTACGTACGCCTCGAGACGTTCGTAGTTTAAGTGCCGGTCATATTCCGTACTTTCGGGACGTGACAGGATCGCATGTCGATTATACCCTACGCTTCTGCGGTAGGCTTTATAATGTATGCGATGTTATGTACCAGACCAGATGTGGCATACGCATTGAGCGTAGTAAGCCGGTATCAAGCAAACCCAGGGGAGAAGCACTGGATAGCAGTGAAGAACATTCTCAAGTACCTGAGGAGGACTAAGGAGATGTTCTTGGTATATGGCGAAAAAGACCTACAGTTGGAGGCCTTTGCCGACTCCGGCTTCCAGAGTGACAAAGATGATTCCAAATCCATGTCGGGTTATGTCTTTACCCTCAATGGAGGGGCGGTCTGTTGGAAGAGTTCCAAACAGGAGACCGTTGCTGACTCAACGATGGAAGCAGAGTACATAGCTGCTTGCGATGCCGTAAAAGAAGCGGTCTGGATGAAGAAGTTCCTCACAGAACTTCAGGTGGTTCCTACCAGTGTTGGTCCAATACCTCTATATTGTGACAACAACGGCGCTATAGCTTTAGCGAAGGAACCCATGTCCCATCATAAGTCCAGACACATCTTAAGGCGGTACCACCTGATCAGGCAGATCGTAGATCGCCGGGAGATCGAGGTGAAAAGAGTAGAGACAGAGAATAACATTGCTGATCCATTCACAAAGGCCCTTCCTCAGACGCAGTTCGAGAGGCTATTCGAGATGATAGGTCTACGATATGCCAGCTCATGGCCCTAGTGCAAGTGGGAGATTGTTAGTGTATATGCCTTAGGGGCCATTATTGTATCATACTAGATTGTATATTACTTAATGGAAGCTTGGGATATTCACAGTTATATAAACAGTCTTGCTAAAAATGGTAGTATGCTACTTGGTTTGTGTCTACTTTAATATGTGCATATGTTTCTTATAACGTATCACTTATACATATTAGTAGAGCCCATAGGATCTTTGCTTGATTACCAGCGTCGTGATGGCAGTCACACTAGTGGGGGCTGGGTAGTCTGTAAGCAACATCCTATACAGGTCCCTGGTCATTGGATTATCGAGATAGGGTATCGATATTCCGGAGTAGACTAAGTGTGTACGCTTCTCATCCCAGTTGGGGAGATGGTCTGTCCCACAGCCATCAGTACGTCGTACTGGAGATAGTATACAGGTTCTCGTTAGGTTACGGGTACACCGGACAGGACTCGCAGGGGAACTGATTGGTTGGTATTATACCCATCGTCAGTTAACAGTTCCCAGATGACATGAGTACAGCATAGTCCGCAGACTTGACACTGCTACTTCGCCTCGAGTGTGTCCCACTGTTCTTAGATTGCTACCCTACCACGGCTCAAAGGAGTCGTGCAAACAGGTAGCGGTTGGGTGCAGTCCCGAGCACTTGGAGGCAGTAGTGGTTAGATAGGATTCGTCTCTCCCGGTATTGGGAGATGATATCGCGCTGTGTCAGAGAGCCATTACGCAAAGTCCCTGGCCAGGGCAAGCGAGATATACTGGTAGGTTCCAGTAGCTTCTCAGGGTGTAATGGGCTTCGCTCCGACACGACTTATACAACTATTAGGGGACTGACGCTTGCCACCCCCTAGGCTTGATATGCGATAGTCTTAGACGAACAGACCGGACTGTACGGAGATTGTCACATCAGGCTCAGTGGGAGTACGGATGAGTTTCCTCATCGGCCTTCTTATCGATATCTACCTGGGGACCGTTACGTACAGCTAATGCCGCTTATGGTCTGTGGTTAAACCCACTGCCAGCGTAGTGTCGAGTCTTTAGAGTCCCACACAGAGAGTTTCCCTGCTCCAGGCGAAACGATATAGAGGTCATATGGTTTTACGACAAGGGTTCGGACGCATACGTGTGTTTACGCACGTACGACTTTTCGGACAGTTTTTACTAGTCGACTTTGGTTTAAGCCAGATTCTAGTATCGGGTTATTGGATTTATACAGTCTAAAGTTTTTCCATGTTTTCACGGATTGGAGGGGCGTTCTCGTAATTTGTCGGGAAGCTTCTAGAAGAGTGGTGACTAAGGGGTTAAGGTGGCATTGCATTAAATGAGATTAGTGACTCATTTGTGTGATTCATCCAAGTCATTAATGCATCATAAATGCTTAATGACTCATGGAGATGAATCACTCATAGATATTTATGAAGCATGGTTGTTAATTCATTTATTTTATTTTTGGATAAATAATAATGCTTCATATATATTATGATAAGATCATTATCTCATTTCATTCTCATCTTCACCTTCTCTCTCCTCAAGCTCACTCTCTCTTCAAACCCTAACCCTAACCTCTCATGTGTTGAGATCAAGGGTTAGCTAGACTAATACTTCCATAATCTCACTCTATATCCCCTAGGTAGCTTACATTAGCACTTTAAGCAACCTAGTTATCTCAAGTTTGAGATTAAGCTTGGCGTAGGAGCTTTCGGGTGGATCGTCTTTGATTCGAGGAGGCCGTTGAGGTGCCGATGTTCCAAGGAGCCTACGAGGAGTGGAGGACCGTGATGAAGACCCGAAGGACAAGTAACGTAAGGTATAACTTCGTATCCGAGTAGTTAAACCTCTAGTAGATAGTTTGCAATGGTTTAGATAACGATTTATGTGCTCAAGTCCGTGTTACGAAGCTTTGATAATCTTTTTTCATATATTCCGCCTCCCCGCAAGTTCGTGGGGTGCGTGACATGGACTTACAGATAACACTGGAAACCTACCAGTATATCTCGCTTGCCCTGGCCAGGGACTACTTGTGTAATGGCTCTCCTAGACACAGCGCGATATCAACCCCCAATACCGGGAGAGACGAATCTTGTCTAACTGTCACTGCCTCCAAGTGCTTCGGGACTGCACCCAACTACTACCTGTTTGCACGACTCCTTTGAGCCATGGTAGGGTAGTAATCTAAGTACAGTGGGAACACACTTGAGGCGAAGTGACGGTGTCAAGTCAGCGGACTAAGCTGTACTCATGCCACCTGGGAACTGATAACTGACGATAGGTATAGTACCAACCAACAGTTCCCGACGAGTCCTGTCCAGTGTACTCGTAACCTAACGAGCACCCGCATACTATCTCCAGTACGACGTACTGATGGCTGTGGGACAGACCATCTCCCCTGCTAGGATGAGAAGCGCATACGCTAGTCTACTCCGGAGTATCGATGCCCTGTCTCGATAGTCCTACGACTAGGGACCTGTATAAGGATGTGCTTATAGATTACCCAGCCCCCACAAGTGTGACTGCCATCACAACGCTGGTAATCAAGCAAAGATCCTAAGGGCTCTACTAATATGTATAAGCGATATGCTAAAAGAAACACATGCACATATTGAAGTAGATACAAACCAAGTAGCATACTACCATTTTGAGCAAGATTGTCTATACAACTGTGAATATCCCAAGCTTCCATCAAGTAATATACAAACTAGTATGATACAGTAATGGCCTCTAGGGCATATACACTAACAGTACATGGATTCCATCTCAGATCGCATTGCATCCAGCCATTTCACAGAGTCCCCACTCGTGATGGCCTGCTCGAAGCTAGTTGGGTCATCATCTTCTATGATGCAATCCTCGCTCCCACCATCAACGAGAAAACCACAGTATCTCTCAGGTGGATGAGGAACCCTACTAGATCTGTGAAGAGGCCGGGGTTTGTTGGGAACTGCTGAATTTTCTGGGTCCACTAAATCTTCTGTTGCAGTTTGTGTAGCTGGAACTTCTTCCAGTTCTACCTCCTTACCACTAATTTCTTTCGCAAAAAATTCCTTTTCTAAAAAGGTGGCATGCTGAGAAACAAATACCTTTTGTTCTTCGGTGTGGTAGAAGATATACCCTTGTGAGTTTTTGGGATATCCTACAAACTTGCACAGAACAGACCTTGCCTCGAGCTTGTCCGGATTGTGCCTTTTGACATAAGACGGACAATCCCATATCTTCACATAGTTAAGATGTGGTCTCTTCCCCTTCCATATCTCATATGGAGTGGTAGGCATTGATTTGGTAGGAATCATATGTTAGTGTATATGCCCTAGAGGCCATTACTGTATCATACTAGTTTGTATATTATTTAATGGAAGCTTGGGATATTCACAGTTGTATATACAATCTTGCTCGAAATGGTAGTATGCTACTTGGTTTGTCTCTGCTTTAATATGTGCATGTGTTTCTTTTAGCATATTGCTGGTATACATATTAGTAGAGCCCTTAGGATCTTTGCTTGATTACCAGCGTTGTGATGGCGCTCGCACTCGTGGGAGCTGGGTAATCTATAAGCACATCCTTATACAGGTCCCTGGTCGTTGGACTATCGAGACAGGGCATCGATACTCCGGAGTAGACTAGCGTATGCGCTTCTCATCCCAGTGTGGGAGACGGTCTGTCCCACAGCCGTTAGTACGTCGTACTTGGGATAGTATGCGGGTGCTCGTTAGGTTACGAGTACACTGGACAGGACTCGTCGGGAACTGTTGGTTGGTAATATACCTATCGTCAGTTATCAGTTCCCAGGTGACATGAGTACAGCTTAGTCCGCTGACTTGACACTGTCACTTCGCCTCGAGTGTGTTCCCACTGCACTTTGATTACTACCCTACCACGGCTCAAAGGAGCTGTGCAAACAGGTAGTTTTTGGGTGCAGTCCCGAAGCACTTGGAGGCAGTGACGGTTAGACAGGATTCGTCTCTCCCGGTATTGGGGGTTGACATCGCGCTGTGTCTAGGAGAGCCATTACACGAGTAGTCCCTGGCCAGGGCAAGCGAGATATACTGGTAGGTTTCCAGTGTTATCTCAGGGTGTTCTGGGCTACACTCCGACACGACTTGTACCGCTATTAGGGGACTGACGTTCACCGCCCCCCTAGGCCCGCCATGCGATGTATCAGACGAACAGACCGGACTGTACGGAGACTGTCACATACAGGCTCAGTAGGAGTGCAGATGGGGTTCACCTCGTCAGTCTTCTTATCGACATCTACCTGGGGACCGTTACGTACAGCTAGTGCCGCTTGCGGTCTGTGGTTAAACCCACTGCCAGCGTAGTGTCGAGTCTTTAGAGTCCCACACAGAGAGCTGTTCGCCTTTAGGCAAAATGAGTAGAGGTCGCATGGTTTTGCGACAGGGTTCGTTCACATTCGCGCACTTGTGCACGTTTGCTGTCCGGACAGTTTATACTAGCGGGCTTTGGTTTAAGCCGGATCCTAGTATATGATTTGAGATTGGTTTTTCTCATTGTATTCGTGTTCCTCGGATCACGAATGCGGGTGCGTATGCACAGTTGCTTGAGATTGAGGGAGAGGACCTTGATTAGGGTTAATGGCTATTGTCATTTTATTAACCCTAATATTTATGTGTGTGTTATTGTTAATTAGTAATTAGTTTAATAATTATCCATGGTTGTGGTTGTTGACCATTTGACTTCTTTGACTTGTTGACCTAGGTTGACACTTTGACCATCATAATTTCTTTTGGAAGATGCTTTTTGATCTTTGCAATTTGAAATGATAATGGTCATGTCATGATTTACCATGATAATTATCTAGCTAATTATTCAATTAAATTAATTCACACATATTAGTGAGAATGGCTCTATTATTTTCTCACTCTCTCATATCATTTCTCTCTCTTGCTCATCCTCTCCCTCAAGCTCTCTCCCTCTCATGTGTTGAGAAACAAAAAGCTTGAGAAAAACCTTCACTTGATCCTCTCTACTCTCTTCTAGGGTTCAAGTCTTAGCATTTCTTGCACTCTAGTTACTCCTAGCTTGGAGTTGAAGCTAAAGGTGGTGGCTTTCAAGTGGATCTTTCTTTGACGGAAGAAGACAAGCAAGGTGAGGCCTTTCTACCATTCCGACGAGCAAGAAGAGAAGGAGTTCGAGCTCAAGGTATAACCTTTCTACAACTTAGTTAGTTGTTAGTTTACTTTAGCTAGTTTTCGTTTAGCAAAGATCCTCACAAGCAAGGTCCATGTTGCCTAAGTCATTAAAAATTTTTCCTGCTCTAAATGAAAAACTTTATACTTGTAAATTCGTCTCAGGGTTTTCTATAAACACCCATGAAAAACGGTACAGTGATTCGTTCAAACCGCCGCCCTTCCGCGGCACGAGGTAGGCATGTGCCGCGGAAGCGCCGCGGTTTATCGTGTTCTCTGCATCGTTTTTCGTGCAGTATGTGTTGTTGTTGGTTTTGGGATTTTTAGGATATATTATATGTGCCCAGATTTTCCAGAACTAAAATTTACTTTTGGGGGCCTATAAATCCGTATTTTTCGGAACTTCACTACACTTTAACTACATCGGTTATATCTGTAATGCTTGCATGTATTGAACGTCGGCTAATCGCTATAAGACGATTAGTCGGGGTTATACATGATCTGTGATTGTTATTGGTTTGTGGATATGAATGGATTGGATTGTCGCGGGTGAATGGCCGGGGTGGATGTGAGATGAGCGTTGTTTTTCTTTCATTCATTTGTAACATGTAAATTGATGTAATAATATTCTTTGTATGGCCGCACAACCGGGTCGGGGTTGTAGCCGTCATTGTATAATTATTTTTACTGTTTTTGCTCCTAGGATAGACCCATGGAGGGGGTGCACAAACTACCGGGTATCTCGAAGCGCCGAGTGGCCTACTCACGGTGGTGAGGGAGGTTGCTTCGCTTCGGGTGCTTGGCGGGTAGTTTGCCGCACCCGTAGGGGTCTTGGGTGGGGTATTGGCTATTCACCGCGACCGTGTAATCCGCTTTGCGTTGCAGGCTCGAACGCATTGCGGATTCCTAGTATATCCAATGTATTCATCTGTGATCTGTAATGTCTATCATTGCTATATATTTATATATAATAACTATTTAGGCGTTGCTTATGTTTTACAGCCGCGCTAGCCCAGCCCCCGCTCTGTCGTTAGTTAAGTAACCTAACGGGTGATGACGGGGCCCCGTGGCGAATGCGAATGGCATAAGCGTACGTCATATTTTGGTTGTTTTCTGCAATGGTAGGATTAAATGATGGGACGCATTAAAAGAACTAATGCAAGAAATAAACCAAGTAAAAGTCGATTGGAACACTTTGAAAACCACTCGGTTCTTTTCAAAACTAAACTTTTAAACGCGGAGCTTGAACCACTCCTTTTAAAAGCTATCTCGTTCCATCGATTATATCAAGTTCACTACGTTCACGGTTTCGCCAAAACCATTCGTAGCCCTCCGTCATTCCACATGAATGGTCAAAAGTATTCAAGCTATGTATTTTGGCCAAAGTCAAGGCATAGTGATTGGTAGCGTTTGGGTATTCATGTGCAGCATAGATAGATGCGTTGATTTGGGACAGTCGTGCTGCCATTTTGGCCAAAGTCAAGGGTAGGTACGGGTGGGTCCAAATTAACCAGGAGAATGACGGGTAGAACTTGACATGTGACTTATGATATTTTGGCCAAAGTCAAGGTCATAAGAGCATGGGGCAAAAATCCACATCGGGAGTTTCATAAGTACTGAAACTTGCTAGTGTTGCATACCATTTGGAGTGTGATGATTCTGGTAGGATTCCTTCGGCTTTATCACGCGATGATATTTGGATCCCGATCCTACTGTGAGTATATGCTACTCCTCGGGAAAACTCTCACTTAACGATCAATGCTATAAACCTAGTAGGTGCCTAGAAAGGTGTTAGCGGGGCTACGCCCACAGGGAAAAGAGGTTACTTAATTAAGGAACTTCGCGAAAGCGTTGGAAAACCTCCCTCGAAGTACCGACACTGGCCTGGCTGAACGGTTAAGCAAGTATTGTACGGTGAGAATGATCCCGGCTAATCCTTTTCTTTACGGTTTGAGAAGGGATTTGAGAGACAGTGGGAGCCATCCAGTTTAGACAAACTAAAAACCACTCTAAACTTGCAAGAGCATCATGCTAAAGTGTTTCTTTTCTCTCTCCTAATTGCAGCGACCATTCAAGATGACCGGACTTAAGTTACTATTAGATAAAAACATATTGACAGGGCCAAACTACAAAGATTGGCTCAGGAATGTCAAGATGGCTATCACTTATGACAAGCTGGGGTATATACTTACCACCAAAGCTCCCCCTGTCCCAGGTCCCACCTCCAGCGTCGCGGATGTAGAAATCCGTAAGACATGGGAGATAGATTGCGCGAGGGCCAGATGCCTCGTACTAGCCTCGATGGACAACGAACATCAGAGGAGGCACGAGAATATGGACCTAGAGTCCATATTTCTCCATACAAAAGAACTGTATGGAGAGCAGTCTCGTATCGCTAGATACGAAGTGTCGAAGAAGCTCTTTTCGGCAAGGTTGGCCGTCGGATCATCGGTAGCGGACCACGTGCTTAAGATGATCGGCTACATAGAGGAGCTCGCGGACCTTGGGACCACGTTGGAGAATGAACTCTATACCGATTTGATTCTCCAGTCCCTTCCTTCCACTTACGCCCAGTTCATTCTTAACTTCAACATGCAAGGAAAGGAGGTTGAACTTGCCGAACTTCTGAACATGTTGAGGACTGCTGAGGGCACCCTACAGAAGGGTAGGGAGACATCCACTTTGTTTGTAGGAGGATCTTCCTCTTCTAGGTCCAGGGCGAAAGCCAAGGGCAAGAAGAAGAAAGCCCCCGCCAAACCAAGAGGCGGTGTCGGTAAAGTGGATACGAAGGGAAAGGGTAAAGCAACAAAGGTAGCGGGGAAGCTGGTGGGGAAGGAAGAATGCTTCTATTGTCACAAAAGTGGTCACTGGAAACAAGATTGCAAGGCTTGGAAAGCCAGAACACAGGATTTGAAGCGAGTTGCAGCTTCAGCTTCAGGTGTGTATGTTATTGAAAACTGTCTATCAATAAACTCTACTTCCTGGGTATTGGATACCGGATCGGGATCTCATATCTGTAATTCTTTGCAGGCGTTGAGAAAGCGTAGAGTTTTGAAGGCAGGTGACATGACCCTCAGAGTTGCGAACGGTGCTAGCATGGATGCTGAGGCCGTGGGGGACTATCACCTGGGATTATCAGATGGACATTTTTTGGTTTTGCGTAGTTGTTATTATGTACCAAATGCAACCTGTAATATCATTTCTGTATCTTTATTATCTAAAGAAGGTTATGAATTTGCATTTGTAAGTAATGTAGTGAACATTCACCTTAATCAAGTGTTGATTGGGTCAGGTACATTGAACAACGGTATATACGTTTTAAACCAACCACAGATTTTCAATATTCAGAATACACACAAAAGAAAGTCTCCAGAAATTAATAAAACTTTCTTATGGCATTGTAGACTGGGTCACATCAACGAGAGAAGATTGACTAAGTTACATACTGAAGGATATTTAGATTCGTTCGAATATCAATCGTATGCAACTTGTCAATCCTGTCTCAAAGGAAAGATGACAAAGGCTCCGTTTTCTGGACACGGAGAAAGAGCGAGCGAGCTCTTGGGACTCGTACACAGCGACGTGTGCGGTCCAATGTCTACACATGCGCGAAGCGGTTATTCTTACTTCATTACCTTTACGGATGATTTTTCAAGGTACGGCTATGTCTTCTTAATGAAACATAAATCCGAGGCTTTTGAAAAATTCCAGGAATATAAGAATGAAGTAGAAAAACAAACAGGCAAAAGTATCAAGATCCTAAGATCGGATCGAGGAGGAGAATACTTAAGTGCCGAATTCCTGAACTATTTAAAAGAGAATGGAATTCTCTCTCAGCTTACTCCTCCATACACTCCGCAACATAACGGTGTATCGGAGAGACGGAACCGAACCCTATTGGATATGGTACGGTCCATGATGAGTAACGCTGAGTTACCGCGATCGTTCTGGGGGTATGCGCTAGAAACAGCTGCATATCTTTTGAACCGTGTTCCCACTAAGACTGTGCCTACCACACCATATGAGTTATGGAGTGGGAAGAAACCCTATCTTAATCACATTAAGACATGGGGATGTCCAGCTTTTGTAAAAAAGCAGCATGCGGACAAGCTCGAGGCACGCTCAGTACAGTGCAAGTTTGTGGGATATCCAAAGAACTCCAAGGGATATTACTTCTATTACGAAGAGGAACAAAAAGTCCTTGTTTCTCGCCATGCCCACTTTCTAGAACATCAGTTCATAGAAAAAGAAATAAGTGGGAGCGCAATAGAACTGGAAGAAATTCCAGAACCACAAACTATTACTGAAAGTTTAGTGGAACCAGAAGGTTCAAAAGAACAGGACATTCCTACGCCGCTCCGCAGGAGTAGTAGGCAGTCTCATCCGCCCGAGAGGTACTACGGTTTTCTCATTGACGGGGATAGAGAGGACTGCATCATAGATTGTGATGAGCCTACTAGCTTCCAGCAAGCCATTCAGAGCGTCGACTCGGTAAAATGGCTGGATGCAATGCGGACCGAGATGGAGTCCATGTACACCAACAAAGTATGGACGTTGGACATTGCTCCAGACGGGGTAAAACCCGTAGGATGCAAGTGGATCTTCAAAAGGAAGATTGGTGTAGATGGACAGGTTGAGACCTATAAAGCTAGACTGGTAGCAAAGGGTTTTCGTCAGCGACCTGGTTTGGACTATGACGAAACCTTTTCTCCAGTAGCTATGCTGAAATCCATTCGGATCCTTCTTGCCATCGCTGCTTTCCACGATTATGAGATTTGGCAGATGGACGTAAAGACAGCTTTTCTAAATGGTCATTTAGAGGAGTGTGTCTATATGGACCAGCCAGAGGGTTTCATTCAGGGTGGGAGCAGCGGAAAGGTGTGCAAGTTGCTCAAGTCCATTTATGGACTCAAGCAGGCATCGCGGAGTTGGAACATCTGTTTTGATGAGACGGTCAAAGAATTTGGCTTTATCAAAAATCCAGATGAACCATGCATCTATTGTAGATTTGTAGCGAGAACTGTAGTATTCCTCGTTTTATACGTGGATGACATTCTCTTAATAGGAAATGACATTCCTATGCTACAATCTGTCAAGGGGTTCTTGTCACACAGGTTCTCCATGAAAGACCTGGGTGATGCCTCCTACATTCTGGGTATCCGGATCTACCGTGACAGATCCAAGAGGATATTAGGACTCTCGCAGTCCAGGTACATCGACACCATACTGAAGAGATTCAGTATGGAAGATTCCAAGCGCGGTAATCTACCGGCTTGTCACGGGATCACCCTCTCCAAAGAGATGTCTCCCAAGACTGATTTGGAGAGGGATCGCATGTCTATTATACCCTACGCTTCTGCGGTAGGCTCTATAATGTATGCGATGTTGTGTACCAGACCGGATGTGGCTTATGCACTGAGTGTGGTAAGCAGGTATCAGTCAAACCCTGGGGAGAAACATTGGATAGCAGTAAAGAACATTCTCAAGTACCTGAGAAGGACTAAGGAGATGTTCTTGGTGTATGGCGGAAAAGACCTGCAGGTTGAGGCCTTTGCTGACTCCAGCTTCCAGAGTGACAAAGATGATTCCAAGTCCATGTCGGGTTTTGTCTTTACCCTCAATGGAGGGGCGGTGTGTTGGAAGAGCTCCAAACAGGAAACCGTTGCTGACTCGACTATGGAAGCGGAATACATCGCTGCATCTGATGCCGCAAAAGAAGCTGTCTGGATGAGGAAGTTCTTGAAAGAACTTCAGGTGGTTCCGTCCATTGTTGACCCAATACCTCTGTATTGCGACAACAACGGGGCTATAGCTTTAGCGAAGGAACCCAGGTCCCATCAGAAATCCAGACACATCTTAAGGCGGTATCACCTGATCAGGGAGATCGTGGATCGCCAGGAGATCGAGGTTCGGAGAGTTGCATCAGAGGATAACACTGCAGATCCACTCACAAAGGCCCTACCCCAGACTCAGTTCGAGCGGCTGATCGAGATGATAGGTCTTCGATACGCCAGTACATGGCCTTAGTGCAAGTGGGAGATTGTTAGTGTATATGCCCTAGAGGCCATTACTGTATCATACTAGTTTGTATATTACTTAATGGAAGCTTGGGATATTCACAGTTGTATATACAATCTTGCTCGAAATGGTAGTATGCTACTTGGTTTGTCTCTGCTTTAATATGTGCATGTGTTTCTTTTAGCATATTGCTGGTATACATATTAGTAGAGCCCTTAGGATCTTTGCTTGATTACCAGCGTTGTGATGGCGCTCGCACTCGTGGGAGCTGGGTAATCTATAAGCACATCCTTATACAGGTCCCTGGTCGTTGGACTATCGAGACAGGGCATCGATACTCCGGAGTAGACTAGCGTATGCGCTTCTCATCCCAGTGTGGGAGACGGTCTGTCCCACAGCCGTTAGTACGTCGTACTTGGGATAGTATGCGGGTGCTCGTTAGGTTACGAGTACACTGGACAGGACTCGTCGGGAACTGTTGGTTGGTAATATACCTATCGTCAGTTATCAGTTCCCAGGTGACATGAGTACAGCTTAGTCCGCTGACTTGACACTGTCACTTCGCCTCGAGTGTGTTCCCACTGCACTTTGATTACTACCCTACCACGGCTCAAAGGAGCTGTGCAAACAGGTAGTTTTTGGGTGCAGTCCCGAAGCACTTGGAGGCAGTGACGGTTAGACAGGATTCGTCTCTCCCGGTATTGGGGGTTGACATCGCGCTGTGTCTAGGAGAGCCATTACACGAGTAGTCCCTGGCCAGGGCAAGCGAGATATACTGGTAGGTTTCCAGTGTTATCTCAGGGTGTTCTGGGCTACACTCCGACACGACTTGTACCGCTATTAGGGGACTGACGTTCACCGCCCCCCTAGGCCCGCCATGCGATGTATCAGACGAACAGACCGGACTGTACGGAGACTGTCACATACAGGCTCAGTAGGAGTGCAGATGGGGTTCACCTCGTCAGTCTTCTTATCGACATCTACCTGGGGACCGTTACGTACAGCTAGTGCCGCTTGCGGTCTGTGGTTAAACCCACTGCCAGCGTAGTGTCGAGTCTTTAGAGTCCCACACAGAGAGCTGTTCGCCTTTAGGCAAAATGAGTAGAGGTCGCATGGTTTTGCGACAGGGTTCGTTCACATTCGCGCACTTGTGCACGTTTGCTGTCCGGACAGTTTATACTAGTGGGCTTTGGTTTAAGCCGGATCCTAGTATATGATTTGAGATTGGTTTTTCTCATTGTATTCGTGTTCCTCGGATCACGAATGCGGGTGCGTATGCACAGTTGCTTGAGATTGAGGGAGAGGACCTTGATTAGGGTTAATGGCTATTGTCATTTTATTAACCCTAATATTTATGTGTGTGTTATTGTTAATTAGTAATTAGTTTAATAATTATCCATGGTTGTGGTTGTTGACCATTTGACTTCTTTGACTTGTTGACCTAGGTTGACACTTTGACCATCATAATTTCTTTTGGAAGATGCTTTTTGATCTTTGCAATTTGAAATGATAATGGTCATGTCATGATTTACCATGATAATTATCTAGCTAATTATTCAATTAAATTAATTCACACATATTAGTGAGAATGGCTCTATTATTTTCTCACTCTCTCATATCATTTCTCTCTCTTGCTCATCCTCTCCCTCAAGCTCTCTCCCTCTCATGTGTTGAGAAACAAAAAGCTTGAGAAAAACCTTCACTTGATCCTCTCTACTCTCTTCTAGGGTTCAAGTCTTAGCATTTCTTGCACTCTAGTTACTCCTAGCTTGGAGTTGAAGCTAAAGGTGGTGGCTTTCAAGTGGATCTTTCTTTGACGGAAGAAGACAAGCAAGGTGAGGCCTTTCTACCATTCCGACGAGCAAGAAGAGAAGGAGTTCGAGCTCAAGGTATAACCTTTCTACAACTTAGTTAGTTGTTAGTTTACTTTAGCTAGTTTTCGTTTAGCAAAGATCCTCACAAGCAAGGTCCATGTTGCCTAAGTCATTAAAAATCCGTTTTTTATTATGTTTTCCGCCTCCCCGTAAGCACCGGGGTGGGCAACACGGACTTACATCATATTCAATAGATGTATGGCTGTCTCAAGCGCATACCTCCAAAAGGAAACAGGTAACTCAGCGGTGCTCATCTTAGAGCGCACCATATCTAATAGAGTGCGATTCCTCCGCTCCGATACACCGTTGTGCTGTGGTGTATATGGAGGAGTAAGCTGAGAGAGAATCCCATTCTCTTTTAGATAGTCAAGGAATTCTGTGCTCAAGTATTCTCCTCCCCGATCTGATCGAAGGATTTTAATACTTCTACCCGTTTGGTTCTCGACTTCGGATTATATTCCTTGAATTTCTCAAAAACTTCAGACTTGTGTTTCAACAGGAACACATGTCCGTATCTTGAGAGATCGTCAGTGAATGTAATGAAGTACGAGGAACCATTCCTGGCATGTGTAGACATGGGACCACATACATCACTATGTATCATTCCCAAGAGTTCCGTAACTCTTTCTCCGTGTCCACTAAACGGAGTTTTGGTCATTTTGCCTTTGAGACATGATTGGCAAGTGTCATAAGATGAAAATTCGAACGGATTAAAATATTCATCTTTATGCAAGTTAGCTAGTCGTGTCGCATTGATATGACCTAGTCTACAATGCCACAAGAAGGATTCGTTCATTTCTGAACTCTTCCTCTTGTGTGTGTTTTGTACGTTAAGAACTGTATTTTGATTTAGAACGTACAATCCGTTACATAACGCACCAAACCCAATCAACACTTGATTTAGGTAAATGTTCATAATATTATTCTCTACTACAAAGTTATATCCTTCTTTATCTAATAAAGATATTGATATTAAATTGCATATCATAGAGGGTACGTAGTAACAATCGTTCAGGATCAATGTATTCCTTGTTGGTAATACAAGGTGATATTCACCAACTACTTTGGCTGCAACATTTGCACCATTCCCTACTTTTAAGGAATGATCACCTTTTCCCAGTTCTCTGCCTTTCCTTAGCCCATGCAACATATTGCATATGTGGGATCCCGATCCGGCATCTAATACCCAGGACGTAGAGTGTACTGAGAAACAGTTCTCTGTAACAACACACCTGAAGAAGATGCATCAACATGCTTATTCTTCGTTTGGGTAGCGTGAGAATCCGGATATATTCCTATCACCTGCTCGGACTTATAACACTTATAAGTCGGAGCGGGATCAACGTTCCCCTGTTCAGTATAACAAGCGGGTTCAGACAATACATCCATATTATTATCTTGATTAAGGCGTGACATTGGTTGCTGCTTGGAGAAAGATAGAAGGAAACGCGTAAGCATGCGCTCTTTGCAAGATTAGATTGGTTATTATCTTATCTAATTAGGACGTCTCCCACTGTTTTTATCAAATCTTCCTTCAAACCGTAAATGGTAAGATTAGCCGGGATTAATTACACCTTACAAGTTCGCTAATCTTTCAGCCAGGCCAGTGTTGGTACTTTGAGGGAGGTTTCCCGTGCTTTCGCACGGACCTAATTAGAATAAACCTCGTTTTCCCAGGGGCGTAACCCCGTTAACACCTTTCTAGACATCTACTTGATTGGCTAATTGTTATGTGTAAAACTCTCCTAGGAGTAACTCTTACTCCCAGTGGGTATCGGGATCCAACTATCTCATAGAAGGTATGCAATCTCATTGCAAATTTCAACACTTGAAATTCTCGATAATACTTTTACCCCTAGCATTCTATGACCTTGACGAAAGCTAACAAACCAAAGGACGCTAGTCAAGCTCAACTCGTACATTTCTTGATTGAATTAAACCCACCCATACGACCCTTGACGAAAGCCAACAAAGTCGTACGACTACCCTAATCCAATCGCATCTTATGCTTTAGCAGATAAGCACTAATTAGCTACCGCACACTACGTCTTGACGAAAGCCAACAAACGTAGTACGAATACTAAATAGTACTTCTATGAAATGACGGAGGGCTACGCAGGTTTTTCAGAAAACTATGAGCGTAATGAACTTGATATCGTTGTAGAAACGAGTGATTTTGAAAGGAGTGTTTTTTATGCTTTTCTAGTTTCGCTAAAGAGGTCACTCCCAGTGAAGGGATCTCGGCTCTTTCCTTATCGAATAAGGTGCTGAATATTCTACAAGGAATATCGCTATGCAAAGCAAGAACTATAGAAGCAATCAAAAACTAAACCGAGTGATTTGTAGCATTTGCTAGTTTTTCTAAAGAGGTCACTCCCACTGAAGGGATCTCGGCTCTTTCCTTATCGAATAAGGTGTTGGATATTCTACAAGGAATACCGCTATGCAAAGCAAAAACTAGAGCTACCCTTTTTGAAAATTTGATTTTACAACATCTTTAGGTTTCTTTTCTTTCATTAATCTCATTAATGAAGTCCCATAAATTAAGCTTTCTAAGCATCACAGAAGAAACGAAAATACAACGTACGCTTATGCCATTCGCATTCGCCACAGTGTCTTGTTATGCACCGTTAAGTTACTTAACTAACGGCATAGCGGGGCGGGATTAGCGCGGGTGCAAAACATAAGCAACGTTTATTATATATCACATATACAATAATAAAGCATTTGTCTCGCGCATATAAAATGATCACATCACAGAACATCAGTAGCAGAAGATAACATATGAAATATTGGATATACTAGGAATTCCATGTTTTAATTTAAGCCAGTATAAAACACGGATTCCACGGTCGCGATGAATAGCCAAACCCACATCCTTAGACCCCTACGAGAGCGGCAAGCAACCTTACCAATTCTAGAGTTAGGAGACCCGGACTCAACTCCTCGAGATGGTCTCCCACTGGACTCTAGAACCCAATTACTTGTGCTCCCCATCTTGGGTCTATCCTAATGCGGAAAAGTAAATAATGTACAACAATGGTGACATCATCCTCACCTCGGAAGTGCCCCAATAAAAGAATATTACATACAATGAATTTTACATGAATGAAAATAAAAACTCTCATCTCACATAAAACCCCCGGCTATTCAAAACGCGACGATCCAATATAACATATCCAAGTAACACAGAACACCACATGTCATCAAATCATTAGACGATGTTAAACATTCCGATCGAATTAACAAACACCCACAATTACCCAATAAGCTCAACACTTGAGCATAGTTTGAAAGTATCCATCACATACCACAGTACCAACGAACTATCCGTAGAAGGGCCAACCAATGCCTCACATGTGGCACCGCTGAACCATCACGAACCCTAAGGTTCAGTGGCGGTTCTGACGGTCACATAATTGAGTTATGGTTTCGTTCTTCTAGAGGGTTCATCGAATAACTTGCACGATATTTGAATGTTTCAAACTACGGAAAAGATCCAACTCTTGAATAAATTTCCAGCAAGGGTCAAAGTGGGTATTTGCTATCCGTTCGAACTTTTTAACACCGTCTAAAATAGCCCGAAAATAGTTAGAATTACGACTACGAAATACTCCGAGTTGTTGTTTTGGTAAATAAACATCACATGCAAATTTAGCAAAAATAAACAACACCTGAAACATCAAAACCCAGAGACCAGAACACACCACAAAACTCAAACCCAAACTCCTTAAGAAATCCGGCGTCGCCGGAATTCATGGCCTTGTCGCCGGCCAAAAATTGATGGCTTGGGTTGAATTTTGTGCTGTGTTCATATACTGTCCCATACTACATTCTGCACTTATTTAAATAATTTTTTGACAACTTTTAAAATTCGATAGAAACTGGAATTTTAGGGTTTCAAGTTTCGGAGTTTTTCGATTTCGTAATTCTACGCAATCCGTCTAATTATCTAGTTTGGCTTTGATACAACTGAAGGGTTCCTTAGAACGACAATAAGATTTCGGGGGGCATCATGCATGCCGTTTTATAAAGAATCCTATGCTAGAATCGTTAACTAGAGATTTAGTCGGAATAGAATGCAAACATCTTTACATCTAAAAGGATCAAGAATACAACCTTTGTAGACGGTCCTTCTCTTCAATATGCTCCAAGTAGTAGTCCCGCGACTCCACAAGACTTCTCTTGAGACTTTGAACAAGCTTCCTTCGTTGCCTTCGCGCCAAAGATGATCCACCACGAAACTCCTACTAGTTCAAGCTACTACTACACTAAACTCTTTAGTGTATGAAACACATCACACTAATTTGCTAGAATGGTGTGAGATGATGAAGTAGGGGATGTTAAGAGCTCACTAATTTGTGTTCAAGCTTCATGATTCACATCACATGTAAGGGTTGAAGCTTGAGGCAAAGCAAGAGGAGGAAGAAGAAGCATGAGAGCAAGCATGAGAACAAAATGGCTAAGTCTTTTAGAATGAAGATAATGAAAATAATATCAAGACCCCTTACTCATTCAAGCATGGAATTATGCAATATTAAATTGCAACCATGCTTGAATATTGAGTCAAGAATGAATAAAGAAGTATATAACCCATGCTTGCAACCATGCTTCAACTTTACACCTCATTTCTATTTTCACAAAATAGAAAAGAAAATGCCATGCTTCATTAATATATATCATATATATTAATATATATTTAATGAAGATTAATTAGTGAGCTAATGATATTAGTTAATATATAATTATATCACATATAATTTATATTACATTATTAAATCAACAATTGATCTAATAATCCGGTTATATTATATATGACCGATTAATATCATTTATCTGTACATCACATTATCGAATCAACACTTGATTCGACAATCTGATTATATCACATATAACCACACCGATAACAGATGACTACCAGATTACAATACGGTATCACATACTCGTATTTAATCGGGCCCACACACATATCACATATGTGTCCTACTTCGTTACGCTTGAACCGGGGATCTTCTGTGTGGGACTCTAAAGACTCGTAAATACGCCGGCAGTAGATGATGATCATATCAGTACCTACAAGCCGTCAGCGGTACTAGCTGGACGTAACAGCTACCCGGGTATTGAGCGATATGAAGATCAACAAGCAAGCCTGTCCACAGTCTCCATAAAGCCTATCAGTAACACTACCGTACAGTCCGGTCTCTTCGTCTGATATGTCGCATATCATGTGTAGGGGTGGAAATCGTCAGACCCCAGTAATGTGATAAGTCATGCCGATGTGAGGCTCATAACAGGTCAAGAAACTACTGATAACACTTATCAGTAGATCTCCATATCAGCCCTGGCCAGGGACTTCCAGTTATTACCAATCGAGCATAGCGCAACATCAACCTCCAATACCGGGAGAGATGAAACCCCTCCTATCGCTCATTGCCTCCATACGACTCGGGACTGTACCCAAAATCCACCTGTTTCCACGACTCCTCTTGAGCGTGGTAGGGAGGAAATCAAAGCACAGTGGGAGCCGCACAAGACTCTATAACGATCTCGGGTCTACAGACTAACATGTATCAGTGTCACCAGAGGACTGCTATCTGACGATAGGTATACTACCACATAGGAGTCCTCGGTGAGTCCTGTTCAGTGTACCCAGTCTCCACTGAGCACCCGTATACCATCTCTGATGTCAAACACCAATGGATGTGGGATCACCCATCGCCCATCATATGGGTCAAGAAGCGTATACGCTAGTCTACTCTGGAATATCGATGCCCTGTCTCGATATTCCCTCAACTAGCAACAATTGAAGGATGTACTTGTGAACTACCCTGGCCCCACTAGTATGATCTACATCATAGTCCTGATAGTCAAGTACATATCCTAAGGGCTTTATCAACACGTGAGAGCAAGACAATATCAAAATACAAGTCTACATGTTAAGATAAAGGTAACCAGATAGCATACTATCATGTCGAGCAAGAAAGTCCTCTCTGTATATATATATCCAAGCATCCACTATAATATACATCTTATGTACAATAATGGCCTCTAGGGCATACACATAACTAACAGAAGCATGGCTCATATATTTGTTTATTAGTTTGGCATCACTATTGAAGCATGGTTGGGTTAAAGTATTGGAAAATAATACATGCTTCAATGAGTGAAGTCCTTGAGCCATTCTCCACACTCATACAGCCCTAGCTCATTTTGCATTCTCTCTCTAAGTTTCCTCTTCTTCTTGCTCAAACCCTAAAAGTATCATGTGTTGAGAAATCTAGGGTTCTTGAGACAAATCAATCCATTATCATTCTCTACATCATTTAGGCTACTTGCTTAGCATACTAGCTACTCTAGTTACCTCGGTTTCGAGGTTGGAGCTCAAAGTACATACTTTCGGGTGGATCGTCTTTGATGCGAAGAGGCCGACGATCAAGCGCGATCCGTACACTTTGAAGAGCTCAATAAGAGGAGGAGGAGAACAAGAACAGAAGGATTTGATTCTAGGAGGTATAATACTTTTCACAGTAGTTAAACCTCCAAGTAGTTTGCTAGTTAAGGTTTTCGTAAAGATCCTGGAGTTCAAGTTGGTGTTACGAGTTTTGCAAAAATTGTTTTTTGTGTATTCCGCCTTCCTGCGAACCCGCGGGATGCACGGCATCGACTTCAATGGTATCAGAGCCTACTAAACTTTAACTAACAGTTTAGACGATATTTAGAATTACGAAACCGAAATAACTCCGAAATATCGAAACCAAAGTCCAAGTTTCTATCGTTTTTTACAGAGGCTCTAAAAATTATTTAAACAGTTGCAGAGTTCTCTTCATGTTCTATTTAGAATACCAGATAAAAACAAGACCAAGACTAAAAGTTTTGGCAGGCCAAATCTGTCAAATTCCCGGCCTGGTCGGTCCCCATTGAGAGTTTGGTCTTGTAATTTCTTTGGTATTCAGTACTCTTGGATTTTTGGTTTCAGGTGATGTTTGATGTTGCCCAGATTTCATATTATGTTATCTTTGTGTTGGAGCAATAAGAGTATTCCGAAGTCGCAGTTTTAACATCGTTTACATGTTTCAGTTTGTATATGTGTTTTGAAACATCCGCTAATTGCTATACGTCGATTAGTGGGGGTTGTACATATCCGTATCTTTTGATGGCTTGTGTATATGGAGTATTGGATCGTCGTGGATGAATAGCCATGGGGATGTGAGAAGAGTGTTTTCTTTTCTCTCATTCATGTAATTTGTAAATGTGATGTAATATTATTTTGCGGGGCACATCCGGGTTGAGCTTATAGACACCGTTGTATTATTTCATTTACTGTTTCTTGCACGTAGGATAAACCCAAGGTGGGGTGCATAAACTACCGGGTTCTTGAAGTGCTGAGTGGCCTACTCAATTTATTGAGGGAGGTTACTTCGCTTCGGGAATTTGGCGGGTAGTTTGCCGCACCCATAGAGGTATAGGGTGAGGTTTGGCTATTCATCACGACTTTGGAATCCGTATTTCGTTCGAGGCTTAAACGAAACACGGAATTCCTAGTATATCCAATATATTCATCTATGATCTGTGATCTGGAATGCTTATTATTGCGTGAGACGAATGGATATATATATATATGATATATAATAAACGTTGCTTATGTTTTGCTCCCGCGCTAGTCGAGCCCCTGCTCTGCCGTTAGTTAAGTAACCTAACGGTGCATGACGGGCCCCGTGGCGAATGCGGATGGCATAAGCGTATGTTCTATTTTCGTTTCTTTTCTGCAATGATAGGGTTAAATGATGGGACCACATTAACATTGATTAATGCAAAGAAAACAAACCAAAGCTTAAATCGTTGGAACAGTTTCAAAACCACTCGGTTTTCTTCAAAAAGCAAATTTTAAATGCGGAGTCTAAACCACTCCTTTTAAAAGCTATTATGGTTCCTTCAACTATATCAAGTTCATTACATTCACGGTTTCGCCAAAACCATTCATAGCCCTCCGTCATTTCAAATGGGTATTCAGTAGTATTCAAGCTATGTATTTTGACTTTCGCCAAGGTATAGTGATTGGTAGCTGCTGAGTATTCATCTGTAACATAGATAGATATATTGGTTGAGACAGTCGTACTACTATTTTGGCCTTCGTCAAGGGTATGTATGGGTGGGTTCAAATTAACCTGGACAATGACGGGTAGAACTTGACTTGCGACTTATGAGATGTTGGCCTTCGTTAAGGTCATAAGAGCTTGGGGCAAAAATCCACATCGGGAGTTTCTAAGGAAATTGAAACTTGCTAGTGTTGCATACCATTTGGAGTGTGATGATTTTGGTAGGATTCCTTCAAAGTTGTCACACGATGATATTTGGATCCCGATTCTACTGTGAGTATTCGCTACTCCTCGGGAGATTTTTTTCACTAAACAATTAATGTTATAAACCAAGTAGGTGTCTAGAACGGTGTTAGCGGGGCTATGCCTCCAGGGAAAAGAAGTTATGTAATTAAGGAATTTCGCGAAAGCGTTGAAAAACCTCCCTTTAAGTACCAACACTAGCCTGGCCGAAAGGTTAAGCAAAAATTGTAGGGTGAGATTAATCCTGACTAATTCTTCTTTTATGATTTGAAGGAGGATTCGAGAAACAGTGGGAGACATCCTGTTTAGATAAACTAATAACCAATCTAAACTTGTAAGAGTATCATGCTGAGTATTTCTCCCTTCCCTCTTGACTTCAGCGACGAAAATGACTGGGCTTAAGTTACTGCTAGATAAAAATAAATTGACTGGGCCAAACTATAAAGATTGACTAAGGAATGTCCATATGGCCATTACCTATGACAAGCCGGGATAACCCCTTACTACCAAAGCCCCCGCCGTCCCAGGTCTATATTATACCGTCGCGGATGTTGATATCCGTAAAACATGGGAAAAAGACAGTGCGAGAGCTAAGTGCCTCATATTAGCCTCAATGGATTATGAACACCAGAGGCATCACGAGAAGACGGACTTAGCTTCCATCTTTTTCTATACTAAAGATTTATATGGAGAGCAATCTCGTATCGCAAGATATGAGATCTCGAAGAAATTATTTCAGGCGAGATTGGCTGTCAGGTCATCTGTAGAGGACCACGTCCTTATGATTATTAGCTCTATTAAAGAGCTCGCGGACCTTGGGACCACGTTGGAGAATGAGTTATATACTGACTTGATTTTACAGTCCTCCCTCCAGCTATGCCCAGTTTATCTTGAATTTCAATATTCAAGGGAAGGAAGTTTCACTTTCAGAACTTCTCAATATGTTGACGAGCGTTGAGGGCATCCTGCAGAAATCCAGGGAGACACCTGCTTTGCTTATTGGGAAATCTTCCTCTTCTAGATCAAAGACGAAAGCCAAGGGGAAGAAGAAGAAGGCTCCCACCAAGCTGAAAGGCGGTATCAGTAAGGTAAAGGGAAAGGACAGGGAAATTTTTTTGGGGTTAACAGTAGTGAAGGATGAATGTTTATATTGTCACAGGAAAGGGCATTGTCAGAAGGACTACAGGGCTTGGAAAGCCAGAAACCAGGATTCGAAGCACGTTTTGGCTTCGGCTTCAGGTGTGTTTATGATTGAAAACTGTCTTCCAATTAACTCTGCTTCCTGGGTACTAGATACCGGATCAGGATCTCATATCTATAATTCATTACAGGTTCTGAGAAACCGTAGAGTTATCAAGGCAAGTGATATGACTCTCAGGGTTGCTAACGGAATGAGCGTGGACACTGTATCCGTAGGGGAATATCACCTAAGAATGACAAGTGTGCAGATTTTGATTTTGCGTAACTGTTTGTGTGTACCTAGTCTGGCTTGTAATATCATTTCTGTATCTTTACTTTCTAAAGAAGGTTATGATTTTATATTTGTAAGCGATGTGGTCCACATACATCTTAATCAAAATTTGATTGGGTCAGGTGTACTAGATAACAGTATATATGTATTAAATCAAGCTCAGGTGTTCAACGTCCAGAACACACTTAAAAGAAAGTCTCCAGAATTAAATCAGGCTTTCTTATGGCATTGTAGACTGGGTCACATCAATGAAACACGGTTGACGAAGTTATATAAAGAGGGATATTTGAATCTGTTCAAATATCAGTCTTATGCAACTTGTCAATCATGTCTCAAAAGAAAGATGACAAAGACTCCTTTCACTAGACACGGGGTATGAGCGAGCGAGCTCTTTGGACTCATACACAACGACGTGTGTGGTCCAATATCTATACATGCAAGAAGTAGTTATTCCTACATCATTATTTTTACGGATGATTTCTCAAGGCATGGACATGTATTCTTGATGAAAAATAAATCCGAGGCCTTTGAGAAATTCCAGGAATATAAGAATGAAGTGGAAAAACAAACAGGAAAAAGTATCAATACACTTAGATTTGATCAAGGTGGTGAATACTTAAGTGTCGAGTTACTGGGTTACTTAAAAGAGAATGGAATTCTCTCTCAGCTTACTCCTCCATACATACCTCAACACAACGGTGTATCGGAAAGGCAGAACCGAACCTTATTGGATATGGTATGTTCCATGATGAGTAACGCCGAGTTACCGCGATCCTTCTAGGGTTATGCACTAGAATCAGCTGCATATTTTTTGAACAAGGTTCCTAATAAGTCAGTGCCTACCACACCATATCAGATATGGAGGGAAGAAACCCTATCTTCAGTATCTAAAGATATGGGGATGTCCAGCTTTTGTTAAAAAGCAGCATGCAGACAAGCTCGAGGCATGCTCAGTACTGTATAAGTTTGTGGGATACTCAAAGAACTCCAGGGGTATCTTTTCTATTACGTGGAGGAACAAAAGATCTTTGTTTCTTGGCATGCCCACTTTTTGGAAACTCAATTTCTTGAAAAAGAAATAAATGGGAACGCAATAGAACTGGAAGAAATTCCAGAACCACAAACTATTACTGAAAGTATGGTGGAACCAGAAGTTTCGAAAGAACCGGACATCCCCGCGCCACTCCGCAGGACTAGTAGGCAGTCTCATCCGCCTACGGTTTTCTTATAGACGGGTATAGAGAGAATTGCATCATCGACGATGATGAGCCAACTAGCTTCCAGCAAGCCATTCAGAGCAGAGACTCGGTAAAATGGCTGGATGCAATACGGACCGAAATGGAGTCCATGTACACCAACAAAGTATGGACTTTGGACATTGCTCCAGAAGGGGTAAAACCCATAGGCTGCAAATGGATCTTCAGAAAAAAGATTGGTGTAGATAGATAGGTTGAAACCTATAAGGCTAGACTTGTTGCAAAAGGTTTTCGTCAAAGACCTGGTTTGGACTATGATGAAACCTTTTCTCCAGTGGCTATGCTCAAATCTATTCGGATCCTTCTTTCCATTGCTGCCTTCCACAATTATGAAATTTGGCAGATGGATATAAAGACCGCTTTTCTGAATTGAAATTTGGAAAAGTGTGTCTATATGGATCAGCCGAAGGGTTTCATAGAGAGTGGGAGCAGCGGAAGAGTGTGCAAGTTGTTTAAGTCCATTTATAGACTAAAGCAGGCATCGCGGAGTTGGAACATCTGTTTTGATGAGACGGTCAAAGAATTCGACTTTATCAAAAATCCAGATGAGCCATGCATTTATAGTAAGATTGTAGCGAGAACTGTGGTATTCTTCATTTTGTACGTGGATGACAATTTCCTGATAGGAAATGCCATTCATATGCTACAATCAGTCAAAGGATTCTTGTCGCAAAGGTTCTCCATGAAGGACCTGGGTGATGCCTCCTACATTCTGGTGATCCAAATCTATCGTGATAGATCTAAATGGATGTTGGGACCTTCATAGTCAAGGTACATCGACACCATACTGAAAAGATTTAGTATGGAAGATTCAAAGCGCAGTAATCTACCGGCTTGTCACGGAATCACCTTCTCCAAAGAGATGTCTCCCAAGACTGATTTGGAAAGGGATCACATAACTATTATACCCTACGCTTCCGCGGTAGGCTCTATAATGTATGCGATGTTGCGTACCAGACCAGATGTTGCTTACGCACTGAGTGTTGTAAGCAGGTATCAGTCAAACCCAGGAGAGAAGTACTGGACAGCAGTGAAGAACATTCTCAAGTACCTGAGAAGGACTAAGGAGATGTTCTTGGTGTACAGAAATGAAGACCTCCAGATCGAGGCCTTCGCCGACTCCAGCTTGCAGAGTGACAAGGATGACTCCAAGTCCATGTCAGGTTATGTCTTTACCCTAAATGGAGGGGCAGTCTGTTGGAAGAGCTCCAAGCAAGACACCGTTGCTGACTCGACGATGGAAGCGGAATATATCGCTGCATGTGACGCCACGAAAGAAGCAGTCTGGATGAGGAAGTTCGTGATAGAACTTCAGGTGGTTCCATCCATTGTTGATCCAATACCGCTGTATTGTGATAACAACAGCGCTATAGTTTTAGCGAAGGAACCAAGGTCCCATCAGAAGTCCAGACACATCTTGAGGCCGTACCACCTGATCAGGGAGATCATTGATCGCTGGGAGATCGAGGTGCAGAGAGTAGAGACAGAGAACAACACTGCATATCCATTCACAAAGACCATCCCTCAGACACAGTTTGAGAGGCTAATCAAGATGATAGGTCTGCGATATGCCAATACATGGCCTTAGTGCAAGTGGGAGATTGTTAGTGATATATGCCCTATAGGCTATTATTGTATCATACTGGATTGTATATTACATATTGAAAGCTTGGGATATTCACAGTTATAATAACAGTTTTGCTCAAAATGGTAGTATACTACTTGGTTGGTTTCTAGCTCAATACGTGCATATGTTTCTTTTAGCATATTGCTTATACATATTGGTAGAGCCCTTAGGAACTTTGCTTGAATACTAGTGTTGTGATGGCAGTCAAACTAGTGGGGGCTGGGTAGTCTATAAGCACATCCTTATACATGTCCGATTATCGAGATGAGGCATCGATAGTCTAGAGTAGACTAGTGTATACGCTTCTCATCCCAGCAGGGGAGATGATCTGTTCCACAGCCATTAGTATGTCGTACTGGAGATAGTATACAGGTGTTCATAGGGTTATGAGTTACACTGGACATGACTCGTTGGGAATTGCTGGTTGGTATTATACCTATCGCCAGGTAGCAGTTCTTAGGTAACATGAGTACAGCTTAGTCTGTTGACTTGACATCACTATTCATCTCGAGTGTGTTCCCACTGTACTTAGATTACTACCCTACCACGACTCAAATGAGTCGTACAAACAGGTAGTGGTTGGGTGCAGTCCCGAAGCACTGAGAGGCGGTAGTGGTTAGATAGGATTCGTCTCTTCAGGTATTGGGGGTTGATATCGCGCTGTGTTCGGAAAGCCATTACACAAAGTCTCTGGCCAGGGCAAGCGAGATTTACTGGTAAGTACTCCAGTAGTTTCTCGGGGTGTTTTGGGCTCTATCCCGGCATGACTTATTGCGCTATTAGGGGTCTGACGGTTACTGTCCTCTAGGCCCGATATGCGAGTATCTTAGACGAGCAGACCGTATTGTACGGAGATTGTCACATATAGGCTCAGTAGGAGTTCAGATGAGTTTGCTCATCGGCCTTCTTATCGACAGATACCTGGGTGCCGTTACGTGCAGCTAGTACCGCTGACGGACTTGTGGTTAAACCCACTGCTAGCGTACTGTCGAGTCTTTAGATTCCCACATAGAGGGTTTCCCTGCTTCGGGCGAAATGATGTAGAGGCCGTATAGTTTTACGGCAGGGTTTCGATCACATACGTGTACTTGTGCATGGATAATGTTCGGGCGGATAATACTACTGGGCTTTACTTTAAGCCAGATCCTAGTATTATATTGTTGGATTATTTTCGTCTCATTGTATTCGTATTTTTCGGAATATGAATACGGGTATGTATATACGGTGAGGGCATTCTTGTAATTTTGCAAGAGATGCCTTTTGAAGGGGAAATCTCATTATTGGTTTATCTATTTTGTAAAATAGATTAGTGATGTGGAAATTGGAGAGGTATTTATGGCATGGGTATGAAGCATGGCTCATATATTTGTTTATTAGTTTGACATCACTATTGAAGCATGGTTGAGTTAAAGATTGGAAAATAATACATGCTTCAATGAGTGAAGTCCTTGATCCATTCTCCACACTCACACAATCCTAGCTCACTTTGCATTCTCTCATTCTCTCTCCAAGTTTCCTCTCCTTCTTCCTCAAACCCTAAAAGTCTCATGTGTTGAGAAACCTAGGGTTCATGAGACAAATCAATCTATTATCATTCTCTACATCATCTAGGCTACTTATCTTAGCATGCTAGGTATCCTAGTTACCTCAGTTTAGAGGTTGGAGCTCAAAGTACATACTCTCGGGTGGATCGACTTTGACGCGAGGAGGCCGACGATCAAGCGCGATCCGTACACTTCGAGGAGCTCAAGAAGAGGAGGAGGAGAACAAGAACAGAAGGACTTGATTCTAGGAGGTATAATACTTTTCACAACAGTTAAACCTCCAAGTAGTTTTCCAGTTAAGGTTTTCGTAAAGATCCTAGAGTTCAAGTCGGTGTTGCGAGCTTTGCAAAAATCATTTTTTGTGTATTCCGCCTCTCCGCGAACCCGCGGGGTGCATGACATCGACTTACAGACCCAAGGTGGGGTTCATAAACTACCAAGTTCTTGAAGTGCCGAGTGGCCTACTCATTTCATTGAGAGAGATTGCTTCACTTCGGGAATTTGGCGGGTAGTTTGTCGCACCCGTAGGGATCTAGGGTGAGGGTTTGGCTATTCATCACGACCGTGAAATCTGTTTTTTGTTTGAGGCTAAAACGAAACACGGAAACTCTAGTATATCCAATATATTCATCTGTGTACTTGTGCTGTGGTTTGTGATCTGGAATGGCTATTATTGCGTGAGACGAATTGCTATATATATATATTATATATAATAAACATTGCTTATGTTTTGCACCCGCGCTAGCCCTGCCCTCGTTCTGCCGTTAGTTAAGTAACCTAACGGTGCATGACGGGGCTCCGTGGCGAATGCGGATGGCCTAAGCGTACGTTCTATTTTCGTTTTTTCCTGCAATGATAGGGTTAAATGATAGGGATGCCATTAATATTGATTAATGCAAAGAAAACAAACCAAAGCTTAAATCGTTGGAATAATTTCAAAACCACTTGGTTTTCTTTAAAATTAACTTTTAAATGCGGAGCCTAAACCAACTCAAAACCGTCACCCTTGACCTGGGGAGACAAGAACCATCAATGCATGGGCATGAGAGAGAGAGAGAGGGAGTTATGGTTGCTCAACCATGGGTTTTTCCTCATTCATCATCTCCTTCATTTTCATCTTCATCTTCTTCTACTATCACTGCCACTCCATAAACACCCTCCAAATCAACTCAAAACCTCATGAAACCTTCACTAAAATTATTTACAACCTTATCCTAAATCTCATGGTAGGATCAAATGCTAGTTTTGAGAAGCTTTGGTCATCTAGGAATTTTCTTGAGTTGCCATATGAGGTAAAACTCCCTCCTCAAACCATGTTTTAAATTAGTTTGCCTTCACACATTAGTTAAATTATAAAATTCTATGTTTTCTAGACTTAAAATTTCTAAAGTGAGAATTGATGGGGAGAACTTGTAGTAGAAGTGTAGTAGAGGGTTTAGTGTGGATTACTAGCCCAGTTGTGATAGAATCCCTGGTCTAGAGGAGTTTAGAAATTCCTAAGATAAGTTTAAAATTTTCCGATGTGGGTTTTCTTTGAGATATTGATGTTCAATTGGAATCTGGTGCTAATTGGGTTCTCTGAAAATTTTATAGAGGATACAGAAAGATGTATAGACCAGTAGAAAGTCACCGTAGAAACCCGAGCCCCCACTTCCCAATCCTCGCCGCAAATATATTCGATATGGCCGCAATTTGCGGGTCTACTTTTGAGTTAAGGTGTGGTTTTTGTTCTGTAGCTCACTCATTAGATAACTAAGACTACCCTAAATGTTAAAAAGTCCCATATCATCTTAAGAAAAATCTGGAAGCATTTTACTTGGATTTGGGTGATATTTTATGATATTTGAAACTTGTTGTTTTGGGTTTTCTTGATGTGACTTGGTCATTCGACGTTCGTACGTCGAAGTCAGAAAGTATTTTGTTGTTTAAGCACACATTGATCATAGTTTCTAACCTATGTGCCCTTCGCTTGTCGTATCGGTTTTGGATATGGATTTCTATGCAATTCGATTCAGATTTTTATTGGATTTTGGTTATGTATTTCGATTGTAGGTAAATTCGCATGAACTTCCGAGACAACGAAGGAGGACATGGCATTCGTTGGAATCGACTAGAGCGATACGTTTGTAGGTGAGTAGATGTATATGACGGGGGAAGTCGGGTGGATGGCGTATAGCACCCCCGCAACCATAGTACTAGGATACTAGATATAATTATACATACATACATATGTATGTATGTATGTGTGTGTGTGTGTGTGTATATATATATATATATCTTAGATATGTATACCTAGCCTATAGGGTTATTAGAATACTATATGCGATAGAAGTAGACTTAGTAGAAGGATATATCCCTAGTTCTATTTTCTTAACCTTTGAGCTATATATAAATATATATATTTACGATATGATCCGATAAGATGAGGATATGATCTGATATGATAACACGAGTCGATATGATACGATATGATGATATAAGGCGATGTGATATGATATATGACGACATGAGATGATATATGATGATATGAGATGAGATGATGTACGCGACGATAGATCCATACTGTTTGATTGATGATATCGTATGATAGATTATTCCGTTCGTGATATGATGAGGATGGATCGCTGATATTTATATTCGACTCAAAAAGAAATGTTTAATTTCATTAAGTGGATATTATGATATGTTTAGAGCCATACCTATTTTCAAAACTAATGAACCGTTACGCACTTTTAAATGATAACTTCAAGGGACGCTACGACTTTTCAAATAGTATCTTTTTCAAAAAATATCGTAACCCATATTTTCTAAAACAACGATTCGTACTATTTTAAATTATAACCGTATGGCTCATACGTAGTTGCGTATCTTTATATTGTTCACATTTACGATTTCTTTATTCTGTTTACGTTCACGTTACGATTTCTTATTTCTGCATACGCTCGCATTTCTTTCATTTATGATATATATACTGCGTTTCATACCCTTATCTTTACACGATTTCGTTTTCTAGGACACACGCACCGTTACCGATGATGCACATGTTGCACGTACACCTACTCACATGCTCTCTTACACATGATCGGTAATTGACATGCCACACACACAGATAGAACTCGCTATGCTACCTTATCATACTATAACTCGTTAGCATTTTAGTCACTGTTTAGTACCCAGTACCACTTATTATTGTAGATATTGCACTTTCATTATATTGTTACACGACACGCTCATATGAACACATTTGTTATGCATTACAGTATTATTCTGTGTCTGCACATATTATTTCATTATTGCCATATTCTTGTGAGATTTTGTCTTCATGAGATTTCTGGATTTGAGAAACCGCAGATATTATTTAAAAACTTGAGAATGTTTTAAAAACGCGGTTTTATTTTGATATGATATTTCGACATCCACCATGAGATTTCTCGGTGCCGAGCTATGATAATTATCTGAATCGAGGTAGGGGGAGGAATCGATTGCGGATACATGGTAGACCCGGTATGGTACCCGGGGCAAAAAGATCGTATAGAAAGGTATCGAGCCTGGCAGGGGAATACTACTTACCGGTTGATAGTATTGGACTCGGCGGATATCCGGAGGATACCGACCGGAGTGATATGAGACAGATGTATATGAAGACCGATCTGTTGAGACGGTGCCTGAGATATGAGGGCCGATCCAATGAGACGACCTATGAGATATGAGAATTTACGTGTCGATACCGGACACGTAATTTATGATGATTTTAAGTGTCGATACTGGGCACTTAGGATTTTATGATGATTTCGAGTGTCGTTAATGGACACTCCTTAGATGATATATATATATACATGATATGGACGACATAGTATCACATATTGATACAGGTACAATATTATATTTATATACTTATGTATATATGATTACCTTCGATACCACACGATATGATATTACTATTATGATATGACCTAGATAGATCGTTATATATTCGATTTCTATCTAATGATGTTTTCTATTCATGAGTTGGCGACTCATTCTCGTTGTGCCATAGTTTTCTTGCAGGACCGACCGCTCGGGTTAGTAGTGGCTTGCTGGTACATCTCTTCTTTTAGGTGATTTGTGTTGGTGGGTGGATTACACTACGTATCGTAATTGCCATAGTATTTTTTTATATTCATTATATCTAATTAAAATCTCTATCAATCAGACATATATATTTGGTAGACTTAGAGACCAGTTGTATATGTTGTTGGATTTAGTAACGAGACTTGTATATGATTCTTTATAGTGGATTTGATGATATTTTGGTTTTCTTTTCTTTATTCTTTTCTGTGTTTGATATTCGCCTTGGACGTCGTATATACTTTTGCGTGATTGTGTTTCCGCCGATTGGCGAAGAGTTAGCTCTCACTTGGTTTGCGGCTCCGTAAGGACAAACAACAATTTAAGATTTAATAATTTTTATATAAATATGTAAGGACCGTAGGAGCAACCCTATAGCCCTACGGATTAATCCGTAGGGCCAAAATAAATCTGCCCCTACGGATTTCACTATCCGTAGGGGCAACCTCCTATTGTAGTAGTGACTGCCCAAATTTTAAATAATGAAAATGTTTTCAAATCGTAGTGTAAAATCCACTCGTATCGTTATAAGTTTTACTTATATTTTTAAAAGAGGAACTTGATTTCATTTATACATTTTTTTCAAAACTTCACTTCCAATATTTTCGTAAAAAGGTTTAGATTTCTGGTTTTCGGTTTACTTGGATTACGGTGGGGTCCTATAGATTTTACATGATTCAAATACCGGTCACGTGCCATTTCCGGGTCGTGATAATTTTATTTTGTGTTAATTTAATCTGCAGCAAATATATCTAACTAAAAACCCAACAATTTAAAGGAACAACTTTTTAGATATATTTCATGCTTCATTGAAAGATTATTTTTATTCTAGTTTTACCATTATTTGCTCAAAGAATCCATTAGACTGTTTACTCTATTCACTGGTTTTAAAATATTAATAACAATTATATATTTTAGAGATTGTGTTGATATTTGCTCACTGTTCAAATATAAATTTTGTTTCATCACATCTGTCTTATTCATAGGATATAGAGTTGCTTGCCTTTCTTCTTTAAAAGATGTATTGCTCAGTTGTCCTCTGATAAATTATATAATCTTTTGTTAAAAAAACTGTTAATTAAAATTCCATATCTTGTAAGAGGTTTATCAATAGAATCAATAAATTCAGAGAATCATTTATGCAATATTTCATCTAGATCGTCTAAATAAGAACAGGTTGTATTAGATCTAATTTCAGTATATTGCCTTGCCTTTATTTCTGAATCGTTGGTATAAATACAGTTGGAATTGTGATATTGTCTCTCTGTTAATTTCCCAACTAGAATTTTTTGATTAGTTGTTATTGTTTGTTATCGGCAACTTTATCAATCTCTCTTGCGAACAAAATCATTATTTTTAGGCAACTGCTAGAAACCTAATCTAGAAAATATCTAAATATTTGTGTCATATCTCATTTATAACAGATTGTTTCTTTTCTCATTGGATCCTAGTTGCTTGACCTAAATATGACTGAGGACGAAACCTTTAGTGCTAAACCTGAAAAGTTCAACGGAAGCAATTTTAAAAGATGACAAAACCAAATGAAATTTTGGCTCACAGCTTTAGGTCTTTATTCAGTCATAGATGGATCCACTCTGACCGAAACACTTGGTCCGGATTCGCCTAGCACACCTATGTCTAGTCTCACACCTGGACTTAAACCCAAGACAAAAGAAGAGATAGATTATCATTGCTACCCTGTAATTCCGAATGCTTTATCTGATAAGTTATATGACATATATTATGAGATTAAGGGCGCTAAGAAACTATGGAAAGCACTAGAATTAGAATATGCTTTAGATGATGCTGGGATAGAAAGATTTAATCCATCGGCATTTAATAGATTTATGATGGTAGATAATAAATCTATGAACGAGCAAATCCATGAATCTCGGGATTATATTAGACATATTCAACCTAAAGGCATCTTTTCTGAAGATCATAAAAAGTCTTGTTTAATAGATAAGCTGCCACCAAATTGGCCTAGCTCTCCTAAAGATTTAAGACACAAATATGGAGATTTTACTCCAGCGAAAGCTATTCAAGCAGTTAGAATTGAAGACCAATATAAGCTTAAGGAAAAACCTAAACAAGAGCTAAAGGTTAAGGTTAATCTAACTGAGAATCAATCTAAACCAAACCAACACCAACTCATGCCAAGAAACAAAGACTTTAAAAGGAAACATAATAAGAACTTCCAACGCTACAATAAGAATCCTAATTTTAAAATTCAAGGTCAAAATCCTCGAATTCCAATGGGAATAAATTTTGTCTTATTTGTGGAAGGGATAACCACCAAACTGAATCATCCTTCTATCAAAAGAAGGAAGCCCGGAAAACTCTGTAAGGTCGGGCGAGCTCCGTGTGTGCGCGCAGCGGAAATGGGACTGAACGGAAAACAAAAATTCCGTAGGAGCGCGATCGACCATACACCAAAAATCGTCCGAACACTAGTATGTAGTAAAATATAAAGAGCAATAAGAAAGAGTAAAGAGATGCTACAACCTTTGTAGCATGTCCGACTGATCCCGGAAGACCCCGTCTAGACTTCGTGAGCTCTCGAAGGCATCTGAACGCCGACCGCTTCGCCGTAGATGATCCGTGTAGAAAGCGGGCTATCCGAACTCCAACTCCGTCACCGGACGGAGAAACTTCCTCTAGACACTCGCTAGACGTGGAGGAAGGCGATGCAAATTTTGGGTACTCTTATCTTTTTCTCACTCTCTCACCATTGCAATATCTGTCATTAACCTAGAGAGCTCAAGTTCTTGTATGAGAAAGAAGAAGATGAAGTTGATGGCTAGTGGAAAAATGAATTATCTCTTTTTCTTTTCTTTTTCATATATGACACCTCTCCTCTCCCACTCTTTTCCTCATGTTTGTGTCACACACACACAAGAGAGAGGGTGGGCCCCACCATTAACTAAGCATAACAAATAAATAATATATATATATATATATATATATATATATATATATATATATATATTTATTTATTTATTTATTTACACATAATATTTAATGGTAGGAATTAATATATATATATATATATATATATATATATATATATATATATATATATATATATATATATATAAAATAAGTATTAGTACGTGTATCCTATACACGTACAAATTATGTATCACAATTACGAAATGCCATCAATATCTTCTCGGTATCATGTACTGTAGAGAGCGTGCGTGTGTATCATATACACTATACTAGAATTCGCATCATAAATATGGTTATTAAGTCAACACTTGACTTGATATTCCGGCTTTTAAATTGGCTAGTTTAACAGTCGTCCGATTAAACACGTATATCCAATATACATGTTCTATCAAACTTATGCACGTATCATTATACGTACGTCACATCGCGTTTTGCCCGGAAAGGTACTTTCATTGCGGGACTCTAAGGACTTTTCAATACGCTGGTAGTAGACTATACATGATTGTATCTGATTGAATCTGAAATACTTTCAGATTTAACCCTCTTTCAAGTTAACCCACAAGCTCATCAGTAGCACTAACTGTATGTAACGGCTCTCCAGGTATGAGCAAGATAAAGGAAGGTCGACGAGTGAACTCATCCGGACCCGACAAAGTCTATAAGTGACAGTACCATACAGTTCGGTCTCTTTGTCAAGGAGTATCACATACCGTGTCTGGGGAGTAGAATCTGTCAAACCCCCAATAACCCGATAAATTGTGCTGACAGAGAACTCATAACCAAAGAGATGCAACTGGTAACATTTACCAGTTTATCTTTATTGTCGTGGCCATGGACTTCTGGCTATACTCATGTCCTGCACAGTGCGATATCGACTTCCAATACCGGGAGTGATGAATTCCTTCGACCTCTCACTGCCTCCATGTGCTTCGGAACTGTACCCAACTAAAACCTGATTGCACGACTCAGTATAGCCATGGTAGGGTGGTAATATAATTACAGTGGGAATACACACAAGACACTGTGGCGATTTCAGGTCTAAGGACTACCCTGTACTCATGTCACAAGACACTGTGGCGATTTCAGGTCTAGAAGGAGTTCTCGGCGAATCCGTCCAGTGTAACTCATCCAATGAGCATCTGTATACAATCATCAGTGTCAAACACCAATGGTTATGGGATCAGCCACGCCCCGTACTGGGTCATGAAATGTATACACTAGTCTAAACTGGAGTACCGATGCCTAGTCTCGATACTCCTACGACTAAAAACATTTAAGGATGTGCTTATAAACTACGAGGCCCCACTAGTATGATCCTTATCATAATCCTGGTAGTCAAGCAAAGATCTTATGGGTTTTATCTCATATATTAGCGATACGTGATAACTAGTAACACATATACACATGATAGATAAAGACAAACCAGATAGCGTACTATCATCTCGAGCAAGACTGTTCTTGGTATAGGCCCTCCTCGAATTCAGTAATTGCATTTCTGCAACTATGATAATTGCCTTGAGGGCACCTATATCCAACAATCTCCTACTTGCACTCAAGACCAATTATTGCGGTATCTCATACACACATCTCATGTGCTACTGCATACCCAACTTCAATACTAACAGTTTCGCAAACTGTGTTCGAGAAATAGCCTCAGTGAGTGGATCCGCTATAATGTTTCTAACTGCATCTCTCTGAATCTCAACTTCATAGAGATCAACTATCTCCCGAAATGAGCGACACCTATCTTAGAATACTGTTTGGATAGCTGATGGGCCTTGTTCATAAATAAACACATTTATCTAAACAAATACTTATGATGTACCCTCTGCTGATTCACAATCAGCATCGGCGTCTTGATTACCCCAGTATCCCGCTTGGAAATTTTCCAATATACTGCTCCTCAGAAGAGGGTAAACTAAATGACTCGTGACAGATACTCTGTCATCCTTGTCACCTTGCAAGCTGGAATTGGCAATCGCCTCCCAAAAGAGTCTGCCATTACCATACACCAAGAACATCTCATATGTTCTTCACTTCTTCCTATGTTTCTCCAGGATTGGATTAATATCTGTTTACTACACCAAGTGTAATAACATCATCTGGTTTGGTATATAGTATCGCATGATTGACCTCACTGTCGAAGCATGTTAAATGTCATTCATGCAAGTCTCTCTCTTCATCAGTCCCGAAAGATATCATTTTAAAGAGAGTGACCCCAATATCTGTGGGTACATTACCTCATTAAGAGTCATCCATTCTAAACCACTTTAGAATGGTGTCATGTTACCTGAATTGGGATAATCCTAAATCCCTTACTAGATCTAAATCTATAGACTTAGTCACCAGAATCAATGATGTATATAATTCATAAAGGAGAAACAGTGATAACCAAAATTTGGCCAAATCGTAGTATAAGAATATCACTTCCTATCAAGAGTATGGCATCCACATCTTTGTGAGGAACCTGACATTATTCTCTACAGCCCTCTTACAAATAGCAGGTTCATCTCTAATTTTAATGAAGTCAAACACTTTGACCGCAACTTCAAAACAGATGATCCATCTCCACAATGCCTGCTTTAGTATATAAATAGACTTAAGCAATTTGCACACTATCCGCTGCTTCCACTGACTAAGACAACCCTCTAGTAGATTCATATACTCGTACACTTCTAAATCCAATTTAGAAAGACGTTATAATCATACTCATACCAGATATCATAGTCATGAAAACAACAGTGGAAAATTTTATCCGTATGGACTTCAGCACAGATTTTGAAGTAACAGTATCATCACAATCTACATCGGGTATTTGATGAATACATGTTAACTTTAAGTCTGGCCTTATTAGGTTAATACCTTTCCATTTGCACTGATCTCAAAAGATCTGCTTGCTCCGTATAGGTTTTACCCTTTCCAGGAGTACACAACAAAGTCTATAATTTGTTGTAGTGCATGGAGTCTAACATGGATAATCTTGGTATCTAGCCATCAGTCGAAAGTCACCACTTCATATGGCATACTGATAATGAGCAGGGTCATCATCATATGATGCAAGCATCCTAGTCACCATCTGCGAGAAAACCGAAGCCTCTCTCGGGTGGCTGAGGTCAGCTACTAAATCTGTGGAGTAGTTATAGTCTGTTAAGGTCAATTGGATTATCAGGTTCCTCTAAACCTTTCAGTAACCGTTTGTAGTTCTGAAATCACTTTCAATTCTACCATACTTTCACTAATTTCTTTCACAAGAAATTCCTTTACCAAGAAAGTGGCGAGTCAAGAACAAAACAGTTTTGAACTTGAAGATGGTAGAAGCTATCCTTTGCGAAAGCTTGGGATAACCCATAACCTGGTATTACCGAAAAGTGTCTCGAGTTTATCCGAATTATGGTTTTAAACACAAACCGGATAGCCACATATCTTAACAACTTTAAGATGAACACTATTTTATATCACATATAGAAAAGATGCACTTATTTAGGTGGAATCAGTATCAATTGATATGCATCTATTTCTAGTGCATCCCCAAAATTGAAGAAGACAACTCAGCATTACTCATCATGGAGCACACCCGCAGATGAGCAATCCGAGAGAGAATCGCATTCTCATTACGGACTATCTGGTACCTGTTGGCTATAGTGCCCTCAAGGAAATTATTGTAATCGCAGGCAGACGATTATGATGATTGAGGGAGAACCTACACGGGTAGAACAGTCTTAATCGAGATGATAGTATGCTATCTGGATTGTCTCTATCATCATGTACATGTATTATGGGGTATTACAGATTATTATTACATATTGATAAAGCCCATAGGATTCTTGGTTGACTACCAGCATTATGATGGCGATCATATACGTTGGAGCTGGGTGGTCCATAAGCACATCCTTAAATGTCTCTAGTCGAGGGAGTATCGAGACTGGGTATCGATACTCCAGAGTAGACTAGTGTATACTTTTCGAGACCCCGACGAGGGGCGATGGCCGGTCTCACAAGCCATTGGTATCGGTTAGTCACCTAAGATAGTATACAGGTGCTCATTGGGTTATGAGTTATACTGGACGGACACGCCGGGAACATACTAGATGGTATTATATCTATTGTCAGATAGCAGTTCTCAGGTGATATGAGTACATGTTAGTCTGTAGACCTGAGATCGTCATTTGTTTCGTGTGATTTCCCACTGTGCTTTGATTACTGCCCTACTACGGTTTTAAGGAATCGTGCAAACTGGTTTTAGTTGGGTACTGTCCTGAGCCACATGGAGGCAGTGAGCGGATCGCCGGGGATTCGTCTCTCCCGGTATTAGGGGTTGATGTCGCGCTGTACACGGGTGGCCATCACCAGAAATCCTTGGCCAAGGTGGACAAGAATTACTGATTTTGATCAGTAGTTTCTCAGTGGGTTATGGGCTTTACACCGACACGAAATATTGCGTTATTAAGGGTCTGATTTTATCCACTCTCTAGACCTGATATGCAATACTCTTAGAAGAACAGACCGGACTGTACGGAGATTGTCACAGACAGACTTAGTAGGGGTACGAATGAGTTTTCTCGTCGGCCTTCCTTTCGCTCAATACCTGGGCAACCGTTATGTACAGCTAGTACCGCTGACGTACTTTTGGTTAAACCCACTTGTTGGGGCCAAAATTTACATCCCGCTTAACCAAGTCAAAATCAAAGTCAACTCCAAGTCAAACGGGCCCAAGCCCAGGCTAAGTGGGCCCATGCCCAAGTCAAGCCCGGACATGAAACGGCTGGCCTCCCCCATGCCAAGAAGAAAATTATGTAATAAATAAGTTTGATGTAATGCATGAATGTAAAATAAATGGGAAAAAGCCAAATTTTTGTAAAATCCATGGCTCATGTGCAAAAAGAAATGAGCACATGAGGCATGGGATGGGCAAAATGCCATTTTGTAAAGCCCAAGGGGCTATGTGTAAATTTGTAAACCTATATAAGACAACATGATGATGAAATGAGATATAGATAATTCATTCCTCTCAAAATCTAGGGTTTCTGTGCCTCCTTCTCCTTCCTCAAGGTTCTAAACCTTCTTCCCTTTTTTTGAATTAAATCAAGAGTTTAATTCTTCTTTTTCCGAAAATAAACAGTTTTCACCATAAAACCCTTAAAAGGAAACTCAGATCTCCTATCAAATCTTTAAAATGGGAGATTTTTAAGTCTCACCCCTTTTTCTCCAAAATCCATCCAACAGAGAGGAGGAAGAATGAATCCATCTCCAAAAATCCCACCTTGGGAAAGATCAAAGGCTCAAGAGAAAATCCAAGGCTCAAGGGAGAAGAAAAGAGTCCTCTTTCATCATCTCCGAAAATCTCTTAGGAGTTTAATTCCAAAAAAATAATATATATAAAATAATAAATCTTTTCTTTTAGAAGTTCAACTCCAAAAGTCAATTGGGAGTACAGCTCCCAGTATAGGGGCTAAGCCCTTTTTTCCAACTGGCGCCCATCACCAGCGTGCCAAGCACGTGAGGCGCTAGCACCCAGCACCCGCGCCCCAAGCACATGAGGCGCTGGCGTCCAGCGCCTGCGTGCCAAGCACGTGAGGCGCCGGCGCCCAATGCCCACATGCCAACCACGTGAAGCGTCCGTGCCCAGCGCCCACGTGCTGGGCACGTGAGGCGCTGACGCCCACACGTCCTTTGGACGCTATTTTCCCTTTTTTATATATACACACTCCACAAAACTTTCCCCCGTTAGAAAAATTTTCTAACGGGACCCCCGTAAACTTTGCGAGGCCCCCGATATACCCAAGACCCCCTCAAACACAACACACGCACACTGCATATTGAGTTTGCATGACCAGTTTGATCCGTCAATCGGAGGTTCCTTCGCTCCAAATGCGAGGGGTAATTAACGGCAGTTTAGTCCGCAGCTGTCGGATATTTGGATCCCCACAATCAATAAACCCCAGCCTACGCTAGACAGGAGGAATCTGTAATGCGCCTGATAAACGACGCGTATTCCCATCTCAATGGGATGATGAAAAACACTCTACACCACTGCCAACGTATTGACGAGTCTTTAGAGTCCCACAATATGATGTAGATGACATATGTTGGTACATACAGGTGTCCGATTAAATGTGTACAGGCTACACGGACTTTAATCGGACGGTTGATAATACTAGCGGCTTAGGTTTAAGCCGGATTATTAAATCATATTTTGATTTAATAGTTTATATATATATTTTTAGTATATGTATTATAGTATTATTGTTCACTATTCATTTTCTCTCTTGGCTATTCGTATTTTTATACAAATATGCGTATATGTATTTGATACGTATACTGGGTTGTATTCCGTATTTATACGGAATATTTTTTAGAAGATGGACACCTCATTATATGATTTTCTTTTTAGAAAATCATTTGCAAATGAGGTGGAGGATGAGGTGGCATGAGCCTGGTTGGAGGTATGTAGAGAGGAACGCGTTTTATTTGTTTATTGTAAAAATGTGTGAGATATTTTTTGCATGGTTGTAAAAATTGCAAGCTATTCTATTCTACATACAACACTCTTCATTCTATCATTCTTGATCGCTCTTCTATGCTTGCTCATTTTGCTCATGACTTGATTTTCCTCACCTCCTCCTCCTTTTTCTTTAGTTGCTCACATTAGCTTTGGAAATGAGAGAAAATAAAGTGAAAAATTCCTATATCCCCACTTTCCATTGCTAGCGACCTTGGAATGTCGGTTGCTTTGCTAGGCGATACTGGAGCTTGGATCGTTTCCCTGAGGTGTATCATCTTCGGCAAAAAAGTACCGGCTTGCAAGCATGATACGGAGCACTTGAAGAAAACTTGAGAATGTGAGTATTCTACACATAGTAGATTAGTTTAGCTCACTGGGTTTTTTGTATACAAGTTCTAGCTATTTAGTTTGATTCATGGTTTCGGGAACTTTAGCAAACTAGAAAAATTTTGAAATCCATGTTGCCATCTTCGAAAACTAGTTTGCTAGCGTGCCTAAGTTCACAGCAGTGGTATCAGAGACATGGTAAAAGCTAGACTTGTTTGCACCAATTTAGAGTTTCGATTGACGGAATTTTCGGAATTGTATTTCCAAAACCATTGCTTGCTGGTCAAATTTCAAAGTTGTTCAAATATTTTTTTTGGTTGCATTAAAATTATGTGCAGGCAAAACTAGAGCTAAGAAAAAAATTTGGGCACCTAAGTCCAAAATTCGACCGCGGAACAGAAGTCAAATGCGCAATTTGACTGTTGAACCGCGGTCTAATTTTGGCTATAGTGCCCCAAATTTTTTCTCGGGCTCTAGTTCATGGAAATATGATATTTGGGATATTTGGTTTTGCTCCAGATTTGTTTGTGTACTGATTTGTACTTTGGGGGCCAATGCGGAAAGTTTTAATCGATCGAAATTTTAAATTTATGTTTTTATGAGCATTTGTTTCTGCGACCGTGAATATCATAGCGTGGTATAATCCGACTGGTTGCTATATGCACAATCAGATTGGTTTACGAACATGATATTTGCGTTGATATTCTGTGTTGCTCTGTGATTATGGTTATATTGGATTTGTGGTGATGGATAGCCCGGTGTATGTAGTATTAGATGTAGTTCTCTGTGATGTAATGTATATTCATATTGCGTGGCGAGCGTCCGACATGTGGGCTGCCGTCATCACGGCTTGTATTATTCTTTGGGGCGAGTCCAGGTTGCGGATGTAGTTACCGTTGTATATTCTGTTTTTCGTTACATGCACTAGGATTACCCCACTGCGGAGTGCTCGAGTAGCCGGGTTTTAGAGGGCAATGGACCTACATCTCATGGCGTTGAGACCGGAGTGCTTTACTATAGAATTGGCGAGCTAGATTGACCCACGGAGGGGTGCCCAAGTCGCCGGATTTCGGAAGTGCTGGGTGGCCCACTCATTTCGTTGATTGGGGTTGCCTTACTTCTGGGATTGGCGGGCAGCTTGCCGCACTCATAGGGGTCTAGGGTCTGATACTACGGGCTATCCACACGACCGGGAAATTGCATTTCATATTTGACTCCATTGCCATGTACTTTTCCTTGTTTATCTGCATTTCCATATTGTGTTTGCTTCCGCTGTGATTCTGCTGTGATGTTACATGATATCATGCGTGAGACGAAAGTTCGTATATATATATATATTAGATGCTATATATGTTTTGTATCCATGCCAGTCTTGTCCCCTCCATGTCGTAAGTTAAGTAATCTTACGGTGAAGACCCGAGACCCTGTGGCGAATGTGGATGGCATATATGTGCGTGCCTATTTTTGTTTCTTTTTCTGGCATGATATGATTAATTGATGGGACTGCATTAATTCTGATTAATGCAAGAAAAACAAATCTAAATGATGTTATTGGAACCAATTTTTGAAAGCTGACATTACAGACGTTTCCTTTTGCCTTGCACAGCACTATTCGGTTATGAATATCCAGCACCTCATTCGATGAGACAATAGCCGAGATCTTTTCATGGGGAGTGACATCTTGGGCAAAAATTTGCGTTATTATAATGTTACAACCCAAAATTTGGCACGTGACCGGCACTTAAACCACGTAACGTCAACAGGCGTAACGCAATTTAAGTAAGCCGAAAACCCAGAAATCTAAACCATAAAAAATAGTAAGTGATAAAAATATTTGGAAATCTCAAGTAAAAATCTTTAAAGTTTAAATTTATTTTCTCAAAAATTTTGGCAGCACCTCCTTTGTAAAAACTTGCCCCGAAACGGATACAAACATAAGATATAAGTAAAGCAACATATGATATAAATAAAGCATCCCCAAACGGGAGCAAATCACGCCCAAAGGCGGAAACAACCACCACAAGCATATATACGACGCCGTAGCGAAGAAATGGACAATATAAATGAAAACAACATAAAAGATAAAACTGCATAATAAAAGCCGGCTCACACGAGCTCGACACCGAAAGTCACAAAATATACAATATCGTCCTCACAACTCGTCTCTAAGTCAATACATGAAATGGTAGATGGAGAGTACTAGATATAATAAGGTGTACAATGAATATAAACGGATAACCGCAAAACCTACCTATAGCAAAACAGCTCACAGCCAACCGTAGCGGTATCCGCTGCAAAAAGATACAATAAGATGCTCTGCCGCGACTACTCTGAGGGTCAAATCTGCAAAACACTGTGGCACAATGGGGGTGAGTTGCTAACTCGTGAGTAGTAAGTAATATCGTACAGGTAATCGCAAGTATGCACCTACTGCGATACTCTATCACTTGCAATCTGATAGTATCAATATGCTAATATGGATATGCAACAATCATGAAAGGTACTCTATCAGGTACTACAAATACATGAAGCAATGCATATCAATGAATGCTGAGTATGGGATAAAACATGTCATCATCAATGAATCATCATCGTGGAAAAACCGGTGTCCATCAACGATACCCTAAATCCCAATACCTCAGGCGCCGTCACTCTGATCGGCGCTGATATCCTGTAAATCTTATGGAACCTGAGTGCCCAACATCGGCACTCGAAATCATCATGAAATACTCGTGTCCAACATCGACAAGCAAATCTACATATATCGGGCTCCGTCAGTCCGGATTGGCCCACGAGCTCCGTCAGTCCGGATCGACCCATATCCATCTCTCGTTTCCGGTCGGTATCCTCCGGATAACCGCCAGGTCCAACCAATCACCGGTAGGTAGTAGCCTCTCTGCCAGGCTCATCGTCTACTGCACAACATCCCTTTCTTGCCCCGGGGTACCATACCGGGTCCACATGAACCCGGAAACGGATCATCCAGCTCCTCGAATCGGGTTTCTATCACACGTCTCAGAACCGAGAAAACGCATGGTGGATGCACTGAAATATCATATCAAGAAAAAACGGGTTTTCAAAACAATGCATACTTTCTTGAAATAATACCATGGTTCTCAAATCCATAAATCACATGAAATCCGTATCTCAATGCGTAAATCCATGAAATATGATATATGCAACATAAAACCGTAATATGAGCATATCAACGGAAAACCGCTCTTTTAAATGAATCCCGTTTTTAAATATATCACGCGGTTCCCATTTTCTCAAAAATCAAATGCTACATCATATAAGGGTGTACATGTAGCTATGTATGCACGATGCATTTCATAAGCACAATAGGACAAGAATCAATATCAATAACAATACAATACCGCATATGTGTATAGGTTGTGCATGTCATGACAATTACCTACGGTGTGGGTGTAGCATACAATTTAGTGCTCGTGCAACATGAGCCGTCAGTAATGGTGCAGTGTCCACTAGGTACTAAGTTAAGGCACAACAAGTAATGGTATGTATTGATGCTCATACACAATCAACATATATGAATATAAATATACGGCTATAATATCATATCAAGCCCTGACGCATAACGCCATACGGGCGATTTCCCCGTAGATGTTAAATCTACTCACCTCTGATCTCGAGCTAGGTAAATCCGACCACCTGCTTCTCTTTCTTCGCAGCATCCGAATTCCCCACAATTGCCCCTAAAATCACACAAACATAGCAAGTGCACTTAGAAATCGACCCATGATACGTACAATTACGTTTAAATCGACGCACCGACTCCAACACCCTCTAAAGTGTTCGCTTAGAGGCTAACGTGTGTGACGACACTACTGAAACAAACCCACGACAGCAAGCTACCCGAAACACTAGAACTACGTCGGATCACTCGTAACGCGCGTCGTCAAAACGCTAAACACTAGCAAATTGTTCCCAGATTTTACCCACTGTCAAAACATCAAAATCTAGCAGTACCAAACATCCCAGAACAACAGCAGACAACTACCCTAAAAACCACAATACCCCAGTCCCCCTAACGACCGAGCTCGCCGGATATTGCCCAAGTCTCGCCGGCCAAAAACGGTCAGGTGGGGTTTGTGCTTCTGGTGTACAATCAGGGCAACTAGTAAAACACTTCTACACTGCTAGTTTTCACAGTAAACTCTTGTAGTCATAGCAGATCACAGACATCCTAAAACGACACTAAAAAATACGATATGGGCTAAAAACTATATCTTTATCGTTCTAAACTGAAACTAATTAGCAACACAACAATAAAAAAACCTAATTAAAAGTAGAGAGGTCATTATCTATCCACACTTGCTCAAAACTCTAGCTTTCCATGCTCCAAGTGATCTCCATGGGCTTTAGATCAAGTTTAATGAAGGGTTTAGTGAGTTTTGTGAAGATTAGTGAGGATTTAGGTTAGGGTTTGTGATGAACAAGGAAAGGGTTCAGTTTGAGGGTAAGGGAGATAATGAGGTGAAGAAAATATGAGAGTGAGAGTTGTGAATGAGTGTATGAGTGAGGGTGTATATGTGAGGGTGAGGGATGAGGGAATGAGGGGTGATTTTAGAAAGAGCGATGCCTTTCTCTCTCTTCATTTAATGCATGGCATGCTTGCTATGCCTCATGATGCAAATGTCAACCCCCCCTCTCAAGTCAACAAATTTCAAACCCTAATTTAAAAACTAAATGATTTAAATAAATATATATTACAACTTAATGAAATGGGGTTAGATGCCATGGTTACTTAAGCATGATTAACCCCTAATTAACCCTAGGTTAACATGCACATGTGTGTGCAAGCCGGAAATAAATATTAATAAAATATTAATTAATTTTTATAAAATATTTGAAGACTATTTTGGCAAAATTTTTACTAAAAATCCGCATTATCGCTTAATTAACACTAATCACAAATCTAAGGTGTTACATATAATAACTTCACTATAGTCAATTCTTTTGCTTTGCACAGCGGTATTCGGTTATGAATATCCAACAGCTTATTCGATGAGGAAAGAGCCTAGACCCCTTCACAGGGAGTGACCTTTTTGGAAAAAGTTTACGCCACTGTTTGTAAAACGACTCGAGTTCCATTAACGGTATCAAGTTCATTACGTTAAAGGTTTTTCGCCAAAAACCAGCCGTAGCCCTCTGTCATTTCAGATTAGTATTGCTCAGTATTCGTGCCATGTTTTTCGTTGCTATTCGCCGAGACATAGTGTGCAGTAGCTCTGTAATGCTTTTCTGTCGCATGGATATATGGATTGGTTATAATAGTCGTACGACTTTATTGATCATTCGTCAAGGGTCGTGCGGGTGGGTTTAACGCAATCAAGAAAGTGACGGGTTGAACTTGACTAGGAACCTTGATTTGTTGATTATTCGTCAAGGTCCTTGAGTCCTAGGAGTAAAAACTATATCGGGAGTTTCAAATATAAAGGAAACTTGCCAGGCATGCGCATACCTTCTGGAGTGTGGTGACTTGAGTGGCTTCCGTCATGTTATCACGCGATGATAGTTGAGTCCCGATTCTCACTGATGAGTAGGTGTTACTCCTTGGGTGATTTTCAGATGATCCTGACTAATTCTCCTTTTAGGGTTTGAAGGAGAATTCGAGGAAACAGTGGGTCCTGATTAGATAAACTAATTAACCAATCTAATCTAGGTTAGAGTGCACGCTGAGTTTTTCTTTTCTCTCTCTCTGGCAGCGACCATGACCTGACCTTAAACTAAAACTCATGAACCAAGTTAACTGAACCTTCTTACACACTTTGGTTTTAGATTGTCATTATTCACGACGAAGTCGCATATATCCTTGCTGCTCCTACTTCCTCTTTGCATTCCTCCAGAACACTCCGTATCATTACGAAGATCCATATTGCTTGAGTATTCCATCGAATAGTTACATACGAACTCGAAAAAACTTGTTTCTGTTCGAGGATGGATTTCGATTCTGGAGAAATTGAATAAAATTATTCAGTTGTCTTTTCTTTTTCCCTTCTCTCAGGTTGCGAGAGCTCCTAGTATTAGGAGAGTACACCTATTACACTTATTGGATAGTCTTCTTCCAAATTTTAGGCTGGTGCCGAAAGGTAGGGAAAGTAGAAAACCAATTAGTCTAAGTGTGGTGTACAGAAGGTAAGAAGTTAAGACATATAAAGGGAATAGAGTGACGGTAAGGAAATTGCGACTACTGTCATGAATCTGGATAGTGGAAGAGGCATTACTAGGAATACCCGGCCACCCCTTCGAAACATTTTCATGTTTAAGTTTTACTGTGCGGTGTTAATCGAAAACTGTTTTCCAATTAGATTATGACTCCAGGGTATGTATTTACCAGACTTGATTCTCACATTTGTATGGTGTTACAGATGATGAGTGGGAGAAAAATATTGGGAATTGGGTGATTAGATCCTCAATATCAGAATTCTTTGTAATTGGTGATATTTGAGGAAATCACCTGGGTTTTTCCTAACAGTAAATATTTGGTTTTGAATATCCGTTGTTATGCACCAATTTCAAACTGATATATCTGTAAGTTTTTTTTATAAAGTGCGATATAACCTTTTGAAATTATGTTTATGACATTTACCTATATCAGTAGATGGTTAGGTAAGGTGCATTCAACAACAGTGTAATTTTCTTAACCATAACACAGTTTTCAACCTACAACGCACAAGGTTTGAGTTATTAAACACAGACGACTTATACAAAGTATTGTATGTTGTCTGATATCCATTAGGACAAAGGAGTTGGTACTCGTACTATATTCCGTTTACTTATGAATTCTCTGGTTTTAGACACGCATTTCGTTGAAATATAAGGTCCAAATTTTGAGAAGTTATACATATAAGAATAAAGTAGAGAACCATATGTTGCAAGAATCATGATTCTTCGAGCTGATCGAAGATATAGATACTTATGCTAGGTATTCCGTTATAAATAATAAATTTTAGAATTTGCTTCTCTTTCAGATTACTCATCCGTAGGTGCGCTCCTTGATGAGTAATGCTGGTTGGCGTTCTTCTATTTTGTCGATATGCACTGAAAACAGCTGCTTGATTTTTGAATCTGGTTCCAATTAAATTAGTGCCTTTGTTTCTATATTGGATATAGAATAGATTCATATCTTAACGATGTTAAGGTATACGGAGTAATCCAGCTTATGCTTAAAACCAGATTCCGGATAAACTCAAGGCACGTTTCAGTAATAGCAGTTTGTAGGTTATCTCGGGCTTTGACGAGGGTTAACATTCTACCATTTGGAGGGTCAATAGTTATATTGTTCTTGACTCTCCACTCATTTTTGTAAAATGAATTCTTTTCAGAAAACATTAGTGGGAGTATGATGGAATTGGAAGTGATTTCAAAACCACAAACGATTACTGAAAATTTAGTAAAACCTAAGGATTCAATTAGATTCGACAATTCATTAGCCACTCCGCAGATTTGGTGGGTAACCTCAGCCACTCGAGAGGTACTTCGGTTTCCTCAAAGATGGTGACAGGGAGGTTTTGATGACCCAAGCTTGCCACTACTGCTATTCTAGACTATGAGATCTGGCAGGTGGATGACTATAACGTCGTTCTAAATTAGTTTTAGAAGTGCACGTATATATGACTCTGCCAGATGATTGTTGTAGTCAGTGGGACCAGCGGAAGCATGGTGGGCAAGTAGCTTATGTCTATTTATAGACTAAAGCAAGTATAGCAGAGATAGATAATCTATTTTTGATGTGACAATCATAGAGTTTGACTTTATCAGAATAACAGATGGACCTGGTAAGAAGATACTAGGGAGTGATGTCTTGGTATTTGGATGACGTACTCTTGATAGGAAGTGATCTTCTTATATTACTATCGGTTATACTGTAGTTGTCACAGTGTGTTTCTCCACATAAGATTTGGACAAAATATCAGGGATTCTGGTGACTAGATCTATGGTTTTAGATCTAGATTTGGGAAGTGTCCCAATTCAGGTGCTTTGACACTATTCTAAAGTATTTTAGAATTGACGACTCCTGGCGTGGTGGTGTACCCGTAGGTGATGGAGTCACCCTTTCTAAAGAGATGTCTTCTAGACTGATGAGGAAATGGATTTACATGATTGACATATCATTTGATTAGGCAATTGAGTCAATCATGAGATGCCAAGCACTACACTGGATATTGCTTTTACACTAGCTGCAATAAGCATATATTAATCCAATCCTGGAGAAACATTAGGAAGCAGTTATGAACATAAGAGGATGTTCTTGGTATATGGTAACGGCAGCCTCCTTCTGGAGGCGGTTATCATTTCATGCTTCCAAGGTGACCTGGATGACAGAGTGACTGACATAGTTAAAGTTTACCCTCTTCTGAAGGGTAGTACGTTAGACAGGGGGTCCAAGTGATACTGAGGAAGGCATGGTGCAGGATACTGATTAAATTCAGTAGAAGATATGATTTAAGAAGTTTGTTGGATTTAGAGTTCATTTATTAACTTGGTCCTATCAGATATCCAGACAAATTCTAAGACATGTATCGCTTATTTCGGGAGATAGTCTTTCTCTGCGAAGTTAAGATATAAAGAGATAAAGATAGAAACATTGGAGCGGATCCACTCACTGAGGCTTGTTTCCCCAATATTTAAACATATTAAAAGAGCAAAGCTATATTGAAATTTAAAGGGGCAACGCCTCACGTGCTTCTTACGAGGGCCCCAGCGCCAATGTGCAAAGCACAGAAACACTTTCTGAGTTTGAATTAAATTCTTATATGGCGCCGCACGTGCTCATCACGCGGGCGCCAATGTGCAAAGAACAGAAACGCTTTCTTAGTAAGAATTAAATTCTTATATGGCGCCGCACGTGCTCATCACACGGACTCCAATGTGCAAAACACCGAAACGCTCTCTGAGTAAGAATTAAATTCTTATACGGCATCGCACGTGCTCATCACGCAGGCGCCAATGTGCAAAGCACAGGAGTGCCCATCAAAAGAATTAAATTCTTAAGTCGCGCCCACGTGCACAACACGTGAGCGTCGGCGCCCAGGTAGAATTAAATTCTACTCTTTGTTAAACAGAGCCGTTGGATTAAATATCCAACGGGGATGATAAATCATCAAAATATAGAATTAAATTCTATTGGGAGAAAATATATCCTAAATCTTTCTAAGTGAGAAAAATACTCTCGGTTGGATCAGAGATCCAATGATAGAATTAAATTATATTTTTGGGAATATATTTCCCCAATCTTTCTAAACAGAGAGGCATTGGATTAAAAATCCAACGGTGATTAAAAATCACCGTTTGACAGAATAAAATTATGTATATGGGAAAATATTTCCCCAATTTTGTTAAAAACAAGAAAATATATTCTGTAAAACAGAAGTCCTTGGATCAAAAATCCAACGGTGGGTATGATTCCCCAAATCAATTTTGAGACCAATTAAATCAATTGGAATCTCTCAGTGAGAGATTTTCTCAAAACCAATTAACAATCTGCCTCTACTATATAAAGGACCCGAGACTTCAAGTCTCACAGAGAAAAAAACCCCTATAAGTTTCTGCAAAAATACAGTGAGCTTCCAAAAAGAACAGAAAATTCAATTCTCAAAGAAGAAGACCTTCCTTCTCAAAACCCTAGGTAAAGAAAAGAGATCAAAATATCTCTATCACATCTACGAGTTTAACCCTTTTTAAAGAACTTAGTTCTTTCTCTGGATCTGAAATCCACAAAACAAGTCTCCCATAAGTTGAGAATTTCATTCTCATTGGGAAGATCTTGTTCTTAAGAATCAAACATTCAGGGAAGAACAAATTTAAAATGGAGTCCATAATACTCCGGGAACTCAGTTCCTTCAAAAAAAGAACTTAGTTCTTTAAAAACTCAACCCGAGATCCTAAAAAATAGCGATTTTGATGAGCATTAATAGTCAAAATACCATTGACAGAGGTTTAACCTTTCTGAAAACATCGATAGAGATTAAATCTCCATAATAAAAAAAGTCTAGCACCTCACGTACTTCCCACATGGGCGCCCCTTTTAACAGCGCTTAGCAACTCATGTGAAAAACACGCGGGCGCCAAGACAGAAGGCCGGCGACGCCATATAAAAAGTGCTTAGCACTTCATATGCAGCCAAAACGGCTGAGTGCTTAGCACCGATTGGGCAGCGCCCAGCGCCGCACGTGCACCTCACGTGGACGCCAAAAAAAGTGCTTAGCACTTCATATTTAGTCAAAATAACTAAAGTGTTCAACATTTATTGGGCAGCGCCCATGACTGAATGCTTCACATGACACATATGTGAGCGTCGGAGCTCAAATAAGTTCTTAGCACTTTTACATAAAGAAAAGGCTGAACAAATAAAGTCTAAATAAGTGCTTAGCACTTTTGAATAAAAGAAAAACTAAGTAGACTAAGCCCAAATTGGCTAAATCTATGAAATTTCTTATAGCTGAGCCCAAATGCTCTTTTGGCTGGATCTCAAGTAAAAATGAGCCTAAAATGTTGTTAAGTTGATCTTAGTCTCAAATAAGACTAACGCATCATTAGAAAAAAACAAGCTGAGCCCAAATGCTCACTTATAAATTTAAATTGATCTTAATCTCAAACTAGATTAACGGTCCTTAAGTCAAATAAAAATATTTCTGAACTGTAGGAATATACAACCTAAGTTCAAAACCTCGTCAAGCAAATCCTTGATCCAAACCCAAATCTAAAATATACAGATTTGGACTGATCCGCGCCCTATGGACGATGACATAAATTAGTCTCTGTATACAATCCACGGGCAACCAAAACAAACAAAAACATACACGACACGAAGTGAACTGCCGGAGCAGGAGAAAATGGTTATCGCAATGCGGTAACGTAATTAACTACAGGGGCTTGCGCCTGCAGGGAAGAGCGTCCCCACAATCAAAACCCCCTCATAAAATGAGAGGAAATCTGATGAAGTCTGCTACAACGGCTGCGTCTATCCAAACCTCCGATATACGGTGCCATAAATCAACCTGGTATCATCGGAGAGGTGGATGGATAATTCCAAATAACATCTGCCCCCAAACTCAGGCAAGACGATCTATCCCAGTCCATCTTGTTTTCGGCGGTGAAGAGATTCTGGCACGCCCGATGGGACTTTCTCTTCCTCTTTTCACTCCACACTTCGTGTGTCGTGTTTTGCGAATGAAATCGCGGTTCGCTATGGTGCCCTTGGATTCAAGGTACTAAAATTTGGTGTCTTGCTCCCGTGCAGAAAAAATTAATTGCTTCCAACTGCACAACATGCAACAGCAACACTCGCTCCACCCCAGCTGGAGGAGTGACCTACGGGCCCAATGCAGCCTCTATCTTTTCAATACCAGTGGGGCAAATAACACAAGCCATTACTGGACTAATCTTCGGGACCATGTTCCCACCAATGAGTTTCGGTGCCTCAGCGCCGCAAGAGGAAGCTCCCAAGAGGTCGGTCTTCGATCGACTTGCAACCACAACGGCCCCTCTCAACGAGTTGTCCAAATCTGGTGTCTCAGTCTTCAATAGGCTGAGCAAAAGCTCGAACGGGCCCACAAAGAGGCTCATGATATTTGAAAGGGCTGCCCCAAAATGGATATCCTTCCCAACTCCTCCTACAGGTGAACTCGTCAAAGGAGCTTCCCCTACCAGAGAGTCGGTCTTTGAAAAATTGGCCGGCCTTTCCCAAACTTCAATCCGAACGTCAGCCTTCAATAGGCTGACACCAACAGCAGCCTCTCACCAAAGCCAGGGGCACGACGAAGCCACTTCCAAAACTGAGGCGGTCCTTGCCGCAAGGCATGCTTGACGTCGCCACTGGCACAGGGTGAGAAGAGCTGGGGGCAACTCCTCTCTGGACTTACCCCACCAGCTCCAATGGTGGAAGTTGATGCTGCTGTTTCAACCGGGAACAGCTTTGATCTGCTCAGGAGAGTACGCAAGAACTCTCCAACGGCAGTGCTAAAGAAATTGCCCCGCCTGCAAAAGCCACAGTGCAGGCAAAGGCAGAGCAGCCCCATCAGCAGCTCTCCCCGCAAATTCACAGGTTCTGGAGAAAAGTCCAGGACTTTGTGATCAACAAAGATTACTCTCCTCAGCCGAAGAAATTGAAGATTCGGCAAGAAAAAGACCATCCTTCCGTAGTACAACGAGGGACTTCTTTTACACAGGTGTTCATATCAGATTTTTGCATTTTCATACCGCCCAATTTTTATCACATTGCTTATCAGTAGATACTCTTGAGCCGTGTTTGCTAGTCAATTGCAGGATACAGGTTCTCGGTTCTAAAACGGTGAAATTCATGGAAAACACGACAAAATCCGGGTTCCTGCCAACCACAGATAAAACACGGTCTCCGCTCTTCATCCGTATGTTGCCAGATACCAGTTTAGGAAGACAAAATGTTAAATCAATGTCGTTTTCATGCACAAGGCTCAATGGCAGCACAAGATCCAAGAAATCTACGCGGAGCTCGAGGCAATCATGCCAAATCTTGACAAAAAGTCCACCTTTTCCTCAACAGAAATTCTGGAAGAAATGTGGAGGTATTTTCAGAAAACACATATGCCATACTGAAGTACACAGAAGACCAGGAAAGTACCAAGAAGCCCACACCCTAACTCATCTATATGGCCGCGGATCCGCGGCCAAAGGGGGGTCTAGGCCGCGGATCCGCGGCCGTATGGTGGCGGCAGAGCTAGGGTTTTTAGGGGCAGTTGGGTAATTGTGTATAGGGGCAGATGGTTGCCCTAGATTTCCATTCTCCAGCCTATAAATAGCCCAGAACTTTGAGAAGGAAGGGGTCCATAATCTTGTATTCTTTTTCTAGGTTTTAGATTACATGTTCTTCTTCTTCTCATCTCTTCTCCATTAAACTTGTAGTGAGCTTTGTGAGTGAAGAATGGTGAATAAAGAAGATCATTTTATTATCATGCTTGTCTTGCTTTTTCTATAATTGTTGTAATTTTAATTTGTTAACTAGTTGTTGTTATTTCTTGTTGTTTCTTTCTTCTCTCTTTTTCTTTATCCTTAATACGACCATGATGCTTACGCTAGATCCTCGCCAAGGTGAGGTCGCAAATAGCTAGTCGTTATCTTCTAATCTCTTTCTTTCTATCTTCCTCTTTTGTTTTGTTTTATTTTTCCGTATCATGATGTGTGAGTAGTTCATACTTGTTAGGGTAGGATAAGGGAAGTTTGAGAGAAGGAAATCTCTCTCACTCTTTCCTTGCCCAACAGCTTAATTCGACTCCCGTTAATTGAACCACAATCCGCTCCTTACGGCACCCTATCCTACATGATAGCGGTGATTCCGTAGTGAGACCGGTTGTGGTTGAATTAACCGGAGGTTATGGCTAAGAGCCAAGAACGGACGGACAAGCACCAAAAGGAAGGACTTATGCGTTGGAAAGCCTAGCTTATACTCGCAAGCTCCTTCCTAGTCGTGCTAATCCCCGTTGTTGCCGATTACCGTAACACCGATATTAAGAGGGGCAACGAAAGATGTGGAGACACCTAACTCAAACTAACCTAATTCTAACCCTAACAAGCTCTCTTTAAATATCAACTCAACACTTAGATAACCACAACAAAATCTGAAAAACCGGACTTAACTCGTTAAAACACATTGAAAAAGACTCCCATCTCCCTGCGGACGACCCGTACTCAACCGGCTAGCTACAAGCGAAACCGTCTTGATTGCGGTATTTAAACTAAAACTTGAACACGCAGAATCGCTAACAATCAAATGGCGCCGTTGCCGGGGAGACGGTAGTTTATTTCCTTGTGTAATTTCGGGTTAACTTGTGAATATAACCGAAAAACAACAAAAAAATATACTTTGTAAAAGAAACCATCTTGTTATTCTTGATTAGTTTTTGTACAAGTGTGCAGGAAAATACAAAGTCGAGTTCAGTGGCCAAGACGTTGAAAAAACGGAGTTCAAGTACAGTGCCAAAGACGTGGGAAGATAGACCCACATTTCGTGGCTACACCGCGACGGATCAAAACGAAGCAAACGGCCTACTGTAAAAATCTGGAGCAGATACAGTGAGCAAATAAAAATTCCACACATCCAGAAAAGCAGAGGACACCCAACAGTACCCACCCAACAAAACTGAAGCCCCAACTCTACAAGATAGCCGCGGAACCGCGGCATAAGGAAGCTTAGGCCGCGGATCCGCGGCCACTTGGTGGCTTGAGGGCCCCAAATTTCTTTGTAAGTGTCCCTGTTCTCCTCCCCACTCCTCTGGACTCCAATAAATTGTGTTTTCTGCAGATTTCTTTCCGCAAACTCTTCTCCCCCTTCTAATAAACTGTTCTTGTGCAGGATTCTTTGCGCCGCAAATAAAAATTGTTTGCAGTTGATTTGTTACCGCTTTGCATTCTTTAATACGGACTTAAGGGGCTTGAAACCAATCCAGATTGGGTGGGGATTTCATCACCCTTCCCAGGACCCCAAAAATCACAAAAGCATATGCATTGTCCATTGTAAATTAAAAAATACTAGACTTCAGCCTTAAGGACTTCGCGCTCATTAGGAGAAGATAAACCGTGTTTAGAACCTCGCTTAACGGTATATTGTTTACGGGGTGTCTAGGAAAGTGTTAAAGGCGCAACCGCCGAAAGAGAAAGGGTTATTTAATTAAGGAACTTTGCGAAAGCGTTGGACAACCTCCCCTTATCTCTGCACTTACCTGGCCTCGTGATCAGTGTATTTTTAAGCCCATTTCTCGACACTGTTTAACTTCGACAATCAAGTTTAGGAGCAGGTCTAGTAGACCTAGGTTACCCTAGATCTAGGTGTGATTGTGCATATCTTGTTTGTGATTACTTAAGCCGTATATCCGTACATATTTCTGTAAATCTCTTTCTAAAAACAAAACAAAAAAAAAGGAAAAAATCAAAAACTTTTATAAAAACTTGCCCTTTGTCGCCAAATCCATTTTTCACCCACCACCCATCACCTTTCTCCATTGACGTTTTCTTACCCTCACCTTCTCCGCTTCGACTATACTAAACTCGTTTAGTGTATGTCCGCTTGGACTCGGGACACTAGCGCCCGTCTAGTTCGCGTTACGTTAGTCGCTACCGACTACGCGATCGACTCCGAAGTCGATACTCCGTCCACTCCTTTTTCACCCCTTCCTTTGCCGGCCAACTCCGACGTTGACCGGAATTCTGTTCATACATCTTCACCTTCACCTTCACCAACCTCTTCTTCCGCGATGTCAGGATTTAATCCGAACATCTCTTTGACCACCCCTGGATTGGCTCCACCTCCTACGGAGACCAATATCCCACCACCACCGCCTGTTGTAGCACCGCAGCGAATCGCGCTCCAGGATCGTTTCTATCCCACCCGTTCTGCACTTCCCACCTGCCTTTCTCTTCCTCCGGCCAATGGGGACAACTTTGAAATTAAGCCCCACTTCATCAACATGCTTCCACATTTTCATGGGCTTGAATCTGAAGATGCCTATATCTTCATCAACAAATTTCAAAACGTCTGTGCCATGATGAAAACCACCCAGCTGTCGGACGATGCTATACGTCTACGGGTCATTCCGTTCACTCTATGCGATCTTGCTGAAAAATGGCTGTATAGCACCGCTTCCCACTCAATCACCAGCTGGGACGAGTTTGTTAAAGCGTTTCTAAAGAAATTTTATCCGAATCATAAAACCGCAAGGATTCGAAATGAAATCAACCAATTCTCTCAGCTTCCTTCTGAACCCTTCTGGAAGTGCTTTGACCGATACAAAGACCTTCTTGTTTAGTGTCCCCACCACGGTATAGAGAAATGACAACTCTGCCAAACCTTATACGAGGGCCTGAACCCAGCAACGAAGCAGTTGTTGGAAACCATCTGTCAGGGCCACTTCCTATCCAAATCTGACGAGGAAGCATGGCAGTTCTTTGACGACCTTGCGGAGCAAACGCTACAATGGGATAGCACCAGACCGACTTCTTCTTCTTCTACCTCCACTTCTACTGGTCACTCTAGGGTAGGAATCCACCAACTTGATGTCTCTATTGCGATGAAAGCTGAAATGGCTGCAATAACAAGAAAGCTTGAAGCGATAGAGAGCAAATTTTCTGCTCCTGCTCCTGCCCCTGTTCTCCCCCTTCGTACCATCTGCGCTTGTTGTTCCGATCCTTCTCACTTGACCGAAGAGTGTCCTTACAATCCACCCTCGCAAGGACAGGATCAGATTAATGCTGCATTCCAGCAAAGACCGAGGAATGATCTATACTCTTCCACCTACAATCCCGGTTGGAGGAACCACCCCAATTTCGCCTGGAATCAGAATCAGAATCAATTCCAGGGCAACAATTTCCAAAGGGCCCCTCCGCCGCAACAACAAGCGCAACAACAAACTCAACATCAATATCAGCAGCCCTTCCAACCCCAACCTTTCCAAAATTAGACGAACAACTTTGCACCCAACAATTCTTTTCCACCAAACAACTTTGTTCCGTCAAACAACGATAAGGTTTCCTCGCTCGAACGAAGTCTGGAGGCATTTGTTAAACAATCGACTCAATCCACCGCCAACATCCAGTCTTCCATTCAATCTTTAGTGCAACACACTGCCGCACACGGGCAAAGCATCAAGACCATCGAGGCCCAGATTGCACAGCTAAACACGGCCTTAAGCGAGCGAGAAAAGGGGAAGCTCCCGTCCCAGCCACTTCCAAATCCCGGTCACCCATATAATGCACATGTTGCTCTTGAACAACAAAACCATAATGTGAGTGCCGTGACCACACTGAGATCGGGGAGGATGCTGCAAAACAACATTGGCAAACGGATCAACGATGACACCCCGGCCGCTTCTTCTTCTTCTTTTTCTTCTTCTTCGTCTTCTGAGCCTATTCTCCGTTCTTCAACAGGCTCTCCTTCCTCTCCTTCTGCTCTGAACGGACCCACTTCTCACTCCACGAAAACACCTATTCTAGGATCCGTTCCAACTCCACAATCTCCTCCTCCTGCATTAGACTCAACCAATTTTCAAAATGTTCCATTTCCAAACCGGTTGAGGTCTAACAGACAAAATCCTCAAATGGAGAAGATTCTGGAGTTATTCAAGCAGGTTAACATTAATATTCCTCTTTTAGATGCTGTCCAACAAGTCCCGTCCAACGCGAAAATCTTAAAGGACTTGTGCACGAAAAAGAGGAAGTCTCAGGTACCCAAGAAAGTTTTCTTGGCTAGTGCTGTGAGTGATGCCCTTACCCAATCTTTACCACAAAAACGGAAGGACCCTGGGTGTCCTACGATTTCAATTACTATTGGGGATAAGAACATCAACCGCGCACTATTAGATCTTGGTGCCAGTGTTAACCTGCTTCCGTATTCAGTATACGAGCAATTAGGCGTCGGAGAGCTAAAACCCACACACTGCACTCTCCAAATGGCCGACCGATCGATCACCCACCCTAGGGGTGAGCTAGAGGATGTGTTAATCAAAGTCGGGGACTTCATATTCCCCGTTGACTTCATTGTATTAGACACACAGCCTGTAGCTAACCCCCGGAATCAAATTCCGGTGATACTCGGTCGCCCATTTCTCGCAACCTCAAATGCTGTGATGAATTGTCGTAATGGTTCGATGAACCTCTCTTTCGGAAATATGACGATTGAACTCAACATTTTTAGGTTGGGGAATCAGCCCGCCGAACCTAATGCTCATATACTGGACGTCTGCTCGATCCAGGAGATCACCCCAGAAGAGTGTGAATTCGAGGAGTTTCTGTTTGATCACGATAATCTTGACGCCACTAGTGCGTTTCTCTTCGAACCTGCTGCTGTTTCTGCGTCCGACAACGATTACGAGTGTTTCACGTTCTTGAACGATCTTAGCCGCGCACAACCCGAGTTTGAATCCTTCGACTTTCCGGATGAGTTACCAGAACCATCCAACTCGGTTGCCTACACTCGTTTTGAACCTTTGCTGGAGTCCTTTGAGTTCGAGACCTTTGCACCAATCTTGCCTTCCATTGTTTCACCTCCAACGCTCGAACTCAAGCCTTTGCCGTCTCACCTTAAGTACGCTTACTTAGGTGAGAACGAGACCCTCCCTGTCATCATCTCGGCTTCTCTAGCTCCCGAACAAGAGAAAGCCCTTCTCATGGTCTTGCACAGCAACAGGCAAGCTTTTGGCTGGTCCATGGCGAACATCAAGGGGATTAGTCCCCTGATCGTTGAGCATCACATTCATCTGATGGATGATGCCAAACCAGCCCGGGATCCACAAAGACGTCTCAATCCAGTCATGAAGGAGGCTGTTAAGAAGGAGATCGTAAAATGTCTAGATAGTGGTATCATTTACCCTATCTCTGATAGCCAGTGGGTTAGCCCCATTCATGTTGTCCCCAAGAAGTCGGGCATCACGGTCATCACTAACGAGGCGAACGAGTTAATACCTACTCGCACCCAAACTGGGTGGCGAGTATGCATTGATTACAGAAAACTTAACGCCGCAACGCAGAAAGACCACTTTCCGCTACCTTTCATTGACCAGATGCTTGAACGATTGGCCGGACACGAGTACTACTGCTTTCTTGATGGCTACTCCGGCTATAATCAAATTCCCATCGCCGAAAAAGACCAGGACAAGACCACATTCACTTGTCCTTTCGGCACGTTTGCATATCGTCGCATGCCCTTTGGGTTGTGCAATGCGCCCGCTACCTTCCAGCGGTGTATGATGGGAATTTTCTCAGACATGGTGGAAAAATTTCTGGAGATTTTCATGGATGACTTCTCCATCTTCGGCGATTCCTTCAACGAGTGTTTGCTGCATCTTGACGCTGTCCTTACCCGATGTAAGGACAAGAATCTCACTTTGAACTGGGAGAAATGCCACTTCATGGTGCGCGAAGGCATTGTCTTAGGACATATCATCTCGCAAAATGGCATAGAGGTTGACAAAGCAAAGATTGAGGTCATTTCCAATCTGCCTCCTCCCCGATGCGTCAGAGATATCCGAGCCTTCCTTGGTCATGCCGGTTTCTATAGACGGTTCATCAAGGACTTTAGCAAGATTGCTAGGCCCTTGACTCTTTTGCTGGCCAAGGACACGCCATTCGACTTCAACTCGAGCTGTGTGACTGTATTCGTGTCACTAAAACGCTCACTCACTTCTGCTCCCGTTCTTTCTTCACCTGACTGGACGCACCCATTCGAGATTATGTGCGATGCATCCGACTTTGCCATTGGTGCTGTCCTTGGACAACACATCAACAAAATGCCGCACGTAATCTATTACGCGAGCCGAACCCTGAACGACGCCCAACTTAACTATACAACAACTGAGAAAGAATTCTTAGCTGTTGTATTTGCTTTAGAAAAGTTCAGGCCCTACCTCATCGGCTCTCCAGTCATTGTCTACACTGACCATTCTGCTCTGCGCCATCTTTTTGCGAAGAAAGATGCAAAATCTCGGTTAATACGTTAGATCCTCTTGTTTCAAGAGTTTGACCTTGTCATTAAGGACAAATGAGGATGTGAAAACGTAGTTGCCGACCATCTCTCACGACTTCCTTCTTCGCCTTCGCTTCCCATTCCAATCAACGACGTTTTCCCGGATGAACAGCTCTTGACAGTATCGTGCGAACCCTGGTTCGCAGATACTGTGAACTATTTGGCCACAGGATTACTCCCGACTGAATGGTCGAGTCAGGACAGACTTCGCTTCTTATCCCAAGTAAAACACTTTTACTGGGACGAACCCTACTTGTTCAAGTACTGTCCCGACCAGATTATTCGTCGGTGTGTACCTGACGAGGAATTCAAGAGTGTGCTGTCATTTTGCCACGATCAAGCGTGTGGCGGGCATTTTGGGCCCAGAAAGACAGTTGAGAAGATCTTGCAATGTGGTTTCTACTGGCCACAACTCTTCAAAGACGCTCATGACTATTGCAAGACTTGCTCCCGGTGCCAACACATGGGCCGGATATCCCGGAGGAACGAGATGCCGCTCCAACCAATCTTGGTTGTGGAGATTTTCGATGTTTGGGGGATAGATTTCATGGGGCCGTTTCCCAGCTCTTTTGGGAACTTATACATCCTTCTAGCTGTTGATTACGTCTCTAAATGGGTCGAGGCTGTGCCCAGCCGAACTAACGACAACAAGGTTGTCGTTAGGTTCCTTAAAGAAAACATTTTCTCCCGGTTTGGGCACCTGTTCATATCAGAAAATTGCATTCTAATACCGTTCATTCATTATCTAATTGTTGTATTTATTGGTATTATTGACCAGTGTCTGCTCAGTATTACAGATTATAGGTATCCATGACAAAATACTGGAAATGCATCCAACAGCGCGGATATATCACTTGAGGGAAGACACTGCGACCAGAAACGCTAACCGACCGATACTTCAGGAGTTCCTTTATGCAACAAGTTGTGTACACATTTTTTTCTAAATGGTCCAACACAACAAGTGTGTACACAAGACTTTTAAGCACATGTGGATATGATTTTATATGCAATCAAGGATATGATTCTATATGCAATCAAGGATATGATTTTATATGCAATCAAGGATATGATTCTATATGCAATCAAGGATATGATTTTATATGCAATCATCAAGGATATGATTCTATATGCAATCAAGGATATGATTTTATATGCAATCATCAAGGATATGATTTTATATGAAATCAAGGATATGATTTTATATGCATATGATATTATATGCATTCAAGACTAAAAAGCATGTGTTCAAATCAAAGGCAATCAAACAAATCAGCATGAGCCATAATGGGGCAGATATGAATATTTCTTTCTGAGCCTATAAATAGAGACCAGAGGGAAGAGGAAAGGGTAGCTTTTTCTTTAGTTCTATCTTAGAATTCTTGTAATTTTTCTTTTCATTCTTGAGGTCTTGCCCCTTTGTCTTGACCTTGCAAGTTCTCATTTAGAACTTGCAAGCTTAAGGCTTAGGTTCTTGACTTCAAGATCTCTTGTAACAAGTTTGTTCTTCAATAAAAGTTCGTATTTTTATTACATGTCTTGTTCCACGTTACATGATTTCAATTGTGAAATTCATGCCTTGCTTTGATCTTGCAACCTCTTAAGTGAGCTTGCAACCTTAAAGCTTGGTATTTGGATCTCACACTAGAACGTTTTGAAAATCGTTTCGGTGAAATTTAAAAAAAAAATCGGTAAAATAAGGGGGTTTTCTGTAAAAAGTCAAAATACAAATATCTTATTATAAAAATTAAATATACATATTCTAGATATGTAATTGCTATTATTTGGTGTTTATTGAGCCGCTGGTGAAATTTCAAATTTTCTGAAAAAAAAATATTATTTTATTATTTATTTAAGCCGTCACTAATACATTTAATTAAGGAAAATTACAAATTGGAATGGGTTGATACAAATTTTGTGCATCATGACACACTAAAACAAAATGTAACATGTGGCTTTAAAATGAATTGGACTTGTCATGTGGGTTCTTGAAATTTAGGAATGAGTTATATGAAAATTTATTTAATTAATAAAAAGACTTAATGAATATGGAAATTTGAGAAGTTCCTACACAAACCCACACACCCACACCTCACCCTCTCTTTCCCTCCCCTTGTGGCCGAGCCTCCCCCTTGGCAGCCCAAAAAAAAATGTTCACCCATTTCACTCCTAAGGTCAAGAGAAGAAAAGAAAATAAAAAAAGAAAATTAAGAAAACATTAAGTAAAGAAGTATGGGTACTTGGGTATTGGAGTTGACTAACTTTTCCTCACTCATTTTTCCCCCAGTCTCTTCCTCCTTGGTTGAAACTGCAGCAGCCCCCTCCCCCAAAATCCACTCAATTTTTGCATCAAAAAGTCCACAAAATGCTTCAAAATCAACACAAATTCAAAGCAAAATTCAAATCCAACTCCTACCCATTATTTCTTTGCCTTAGCTAACATGAATCTTGGAGCAAGAGTGCAATTTAAAGGCCAAGATTTTCATGTTGGATCTCTTGAACTTTGAGGTATAATCTAAATCCTATAGTTAATTGTTGTATTAATACTTTGAATCAAGACATAATTAGTTCGTAATATTGGTTTGATTGCAAGTTTAAGATTTCAAGAGGGTGTTTTGGAATTCAAGTGAGTGTTGTATCACTTGATTTTGGTTGTAATGGGTAGTTTACCATATTAAGTTTTGGAAAATGTAAGCTAGTGGTTAGTTTACTAATTGTTGCTTCAAAAATTTGTCCAATTTCATAAATTTTGCTAACTAGGTTTTAATGAAATACACATATAATTGAGATTAAAATCTAATTAAGTTTTTCATGGCATTATTAACATTATAAATTATGGTTTAATATTTTAGTATATGCAAAACCAAGCTTAATGGTAAAATTGTGAATTTTTACTTTAAAAAGAGTTAAAATCGATATTTTTGCAAACTAGGAATTTGGAATTTATACAAATTGACGAGTTTAATTTATGAAAGTGATTGTATGACCTAATTATGTTATTTAATGAGAATTTTGACCATTTGAATCGTTAAAATTTGTAGATTGGTTAAAACATTAAGTTTTGAACCGAAATAGGAATTTGCGATAACTAGGTTTTTGGAAAATAAAACGATTGGTTTAATTTTATGGATTTGATGGATTAATCCCTATTTCTTATACAGTTAGTGAGTGTTGCAACCATGATTGGTACGTTTGGGTTTTTCTCGATGATTTGGCGTTTGTACGCCGACGTCGAGGGTTTTTGGGTTGATTTGTGAAAGCAACCAGAGGTTTTGACCTATGTGGGATTCGTGTGTCGTTTTGGTCATGAGTCGGATTTTAATACGATACGGTGCGTTATGATATGTAGGTACCCCATGTGGACTTCGAGACGACAAGCAAGCGCGTGGCGACGTCGGTACCGGCGAACGAGAACCAGGTGAGTAGATTTATATCTACGGGGAGAAGTCGGGTGGATGGCGTATAGCACCCCCGCAGTCCGTGGTGGTGTATACGGATGCGTATACACACCAACACTTATTATATGTTATTTAGGATTAATAACGATGCTTAGGATGGATATTGGTGTGTTGGACTATTTTTAGTGTTGCGAACCCTAGGGTAGTGTTGCACATACATACAAACATACATACTTGCATACATTCCTATTGATATGTGCTCATGGGATTCTTATAGTTATGTGTTCATATGGGTATGGGACTATGTGTTCACATACGGATTGAGGATGATACTTGGGATTGAGCTGAGTCGATGAGATTTAATTTGAGCCGTGAGATCGGTGATATAGCGGGGTTCGTATCTTAGATACGACATGACGTTGTAGCGGGTCCTTGACGTAGTGTTTCACACACGTCCATGCATATGTAGGCAGTATCAGTATGGTACTAGACGTAGATCAGTACCCCGATCATGATATTTGATAAAGAGGATACCAGGTGAATAGTATGATGAATGTGATATTGACCCGTACCCAGATTGGGATGCCGTACGACAGATTTACGTACGAGCTATATTGATGATTGATCCGCACTCTTGATTTGGGATGCCTGATTATAGATATGGTATCGGATATGATATTATTGAGGCGGGATCACCGACTATACATATACAGGTATGTATATGTATCGACTCAGATGATAGGCGGTTTCCTTACCTGTAGTTCAGCTTGTTAGTTCAGCCGTATAGTTTAGTGTAGTTGTTAGATTAGATTAGACTTTTTACCTATTTCAAAAACTAACGAATCGTGGGCATTTTTAAAGACAGCTCAAGGGAATCTACGGATATTTCAAAAACGACGTATCTTTTCATAAAAACACCGTAGCCCCTATTTTCAAAACCCCATGATTCATGTTATTTCAAAAGGCACCATTTGTAGGACTTATATTAGGTTATTGCAGATTAGTTATCGTTGTGTCTAGTATTCAGCTCCCGCACATTATTGTTGTTCGCTCTGCCTCGCATATTTATTTTGCTGCATATTCCATTATTGATATCACGTTGTTAGGACACCAGCACCATTACCGATAATGTGTATGTACCACGTACACCTACTTGCCGGCTCACACACATCTTCATCGGTAATTGCCATGTCACGTACACTTTAGAGAATATAATTGCTTGACTTAGATTGTTAGCTAGTAGTGTTGACATGATATTAGTGTACTTCCCTTATATGTCCTATTAGACATTGTAGTTATTACCTACCACTTCATGCATACTGTTATTCAGTTGTTCATGCCTAGTTCATTATCATTGACATATGCACTTGTGATGATTTCTTGAGATTTATGATATTTCTGGATTTCGGGGAAAGCCGCAAAATTTACAACTTATGATCTTTTAAAATATAAAATGTTGCGGTTTTCTAGTGATGTAAAGTGTCGTCCACCATGAGTTTGCTGTGGTTTTAGAGATCCGTGTCGAGGAGTGGAGGAACCGTCACGGGTACATGGTGGGCCCGGTATGGTACCCCGGGGCAAGAGGAATGTGGTGTTGACGTTGAGCCTGGCTGGGGAGCACTACCTACCGGTGATATTACCCGACGCGTCGGATATCCGGAGGATACCGTCGTGGTCTTGAGATGGATGGTAGGGGCCGGTCTGGACTGACGGCGCCCTAGATATTGAGATTGAGACATTGATATTTCGGGACAGTGAGATTTATGTTTTGTGTCGATGCTAGACACTGTTGATACTGATTTCATTTATGATACCTCAGTTTAAAAATACGAAGGAAATCTCACTAATTTATGAAAACAGTTTCTTCATTTACATGTATTCTGTTTCATGCATGCATACCTCATTCATATGATATATTGCTACCTGAGGCACTGACACGGGCATATGAATTTTTACTCGGGTTAGATATTACCCTAGTCATTGTTATAGGCTGCCTGTTATACTTATATTTGAGGATATATTATGATCATTGACCTAGGTTGCGTTATTTATGCGATTTCTGTGCGTAGATGTTTTTCTATTCACGAGTTGGCAACTCATCCCGTTGTGCCCCAGTTTCTTGCAGGTTTGCCGTACAGGTTTCATTACGGCGTTGCGGGCTCAGTTTCATTCGGGTGACTTGCTAGTAGGTGGGTTTTTCTTGTATCGTACCCATCATTCTACCTTGTATAATATTATTCAGTTGTATCTAGTAAATTCCATCAACCAAACATGTTTTTATTGAGATAGAGACCAGTGTTGTTTATTCTTTCGACCTTAGAGTCGCTCGTTATATTTCTGGTGGTTTTGAGTTCCTTTTGAGTTTTGATCCTCGCCGTTGGCGTTGTATATTATATTGCTTGTGTGGTTGTGACCGTCGATTGACGAAGAGCTAGCTCCCGCTTGGGGATGCATTTTTCTTGATTTCGTATACTATTCATGTTGTATCCCGTTTGGGGGCCAGTATTTACAAGGGAGACTCTGCCGAAATTTTCAGTAAATTTTTGATGTTTTAAAAAACCGCATAATTCGGCTTATGCTATTGAAACTACTTGCTTTAAGTTGGTTTTTCCTGCTCTCTACTACTCTTCTTGGTTTGGATTTCTGGGTTTTCGGCTTTCTTAGATTACGAACGCCTCGAGACGTTTCGTAGTTTAAGTGCCGGTCATGTTCCGTACTTTCGGGTCGTGATAAAGTTGGTATCAGAGCGTTAGGTTTTACCTTCGGAGCGTAGGATGACCCTTGGTTGATGGAATAGGTGACTAAAGTAGAGTGACGTACCGTTGGTATGTTCCGCGGCATATTTACGACACGCCACTCCACTTAAGAAGCCTTAGGATGTACATTTCCTTGTTCAGTATTATATTCATTCCGATCTAGCCTCATCGGTACCAGTTTGGTTTTGCTGCTACGGTTACTGGCAGGGAGAGCTACGGCTAGAGTTGCGGTCAGCACAAGCTCGTCACGAACGAGGACTGACCAGGGCATGATTCCGGCGACACCCGATTATAAAGAGGTGTCTTTTGACTGTGTTTCCGCGCCACGAGCGTTTGGCGGATCGCCTTTATGAGGTTACTCGGATGTGCTGATCGACATTAGAGGATTGAGCTAATGATAGAGGCCAGCCAGATCTTGATGACCGTTGGTGTGTTGCTTATTCATGATGATCGAGGCACTGTTCGGCGTGCAGACGAGCGAGCCAGTTATTGCTGCGAACGATGAGGTATTGCCCCAGATGCTGGAGTTAGTGCAGAATGAGTTGTACTAAGAGATGATAGAAGGTCGCTAGTCATCGTGGATGAATGACTAGGACATGTAGATCGTTCGCCTAACCCGATGCGAGGTCATCAGATAGATGGATTCCAGCTAGAGACGACTTCACGTGGAGACGTTGGGAGTCGACAGAGACGATCGAATGTCAGAAACCTATTATTCCAAGTTTAGAGTAGTCGGAAAGACATGCAGGCAATTCTATGGTCCCTCTAGAAGAATGAAACCCTAACTCGACTTAATGACCGTGTGAAAGCCTTTGAACCTTCGGGTTTGCGGCAGTTCTACGGCGCCATTAGTGAGGCTTGGGTTTGCCCTTCTACGGCTGGACCACCGATGCTGTGGTATGTACTCGATACTATTAAACTGTACCCAAGAGGTTGAGCTCTTGGGGGATTGTGAGGTTTTGACGACTCGATCGGATGGCTCGACTTAATTCGGATGCTAGGTGGTGAGATGCATTCTTGGGAGACTCCAGATACGAGGATAGCCGTTGGAGCTCAGTCCATGCAGCCGCGACGAGACGAGTCCAAAGCAGACGACATTAGAGAAAAGTGGAATAAGAGGTTCGCACCAGATCTAGAGGAGATGACGTTCCACTCCGCCGACATCAGAGAGGCGATGCGCATGCCGAGGCATTGAACTTGGACTTACCTTCCAGAAGGAGTCGCGATGAGTATGCAGTCGTTCCAGAGCAAGATGCAGATATAGGAAAGGACAATGACTTCCGGACAGTTGGCAGAGACGAGACATGGAAGAGACCGTGAGCAGGATTCCTTCCAGGACACTGCTGCAATGATACTTGCACCTAGGATCAGATGTGTCACGTACATTCAGAGAGCCAGAGGCCGACGCCAGTGATATGCTGTCTTACGAGTGGTCGCGATGATTGACCAAGAGATGACCAGAGGAGTGCCAGAACGGAATCGTCCCCGTTAGCACACCTGACAGGGCCGATGAGCCGATGGACCGAAGGATTGGTAATTCACAGTGAAGACCTTCACCCAGGAGTGGTCATGGTTACGCACGCCAGCAGGACAGAGTTCATGATCATCGACGAGACGTCCCACTAGTGACCGCGACAGTTGCCGAGATTCTTAGAGGATGCGCTTGAGCAGTACTATTCCGCTATTATTGATTCCGATGTTTGGGTTATTTATTCGTATGATTTGATTTTGATGATTGAGGATTTACGATCTTTGCACAGTGTTGCACTTGATAATGTTTTCGTTCTTTAGTTTCACATGTTTGTGATTTTACGGTTTTAAACAGTTGAGTTGGTTTTGTGCGTATGCATGCACACGATTTCGTTCCTGCACTCGGTATAGTTTATATATGCTTGCAGTGCAGTGATACGCCTTTTGTGCACTTAGATGCACTGGACTTCGATTTTGATTGAGATACTCGATATTTGTTTTGTGCACCTTGTGCACCTGATTGATTTTGCGCACGTTCGGCGCTTGATATTGGATTTCATGATTTCGTGCACGATGGATGCACCTGATTTAGATTTTCGCGCATGTTGAGCGCATGTCTTGAGATGCGATTTTGGTGCACACCAGATGCACTAAATCGAGATTTTTCGTGCATGTCAGATGCACCTGATTTTGCTGTCAGGCACACATGTTGCTACGACAGATGTTTCGTGCACACCCGATGCACTTAGATGTTGTTTCTGTGCGCATGTATGGCACCTTCATGGATTTTGATTTCCGTGCGCACTAGACGCACGTAGTATTCATGTGCATATTTTGGGATTGATTTCTTATAGAGTAGTACGTTTTTATGATATTGCTATGTGTTTTCGTACTGAGCAGGACTAGCCAGAGGACAGTACCTGAATATATTTGGCATGCATTGATAGTTATTGAAGGGATTTCCAAAAAGCGAGCTATAGCCTCAGTATTTACCTACGTGTCTGATATGACACGAAATGTTTAAAACAAGGAGACCCTTCTAAATTGTTTCCAAAACGGCGGAACGTACATTTCAAACAAAAGTATATATGTATATAGTTATTTTCTTATGGTAGACGTCCGCCACTGTGCAGTGTTATACGCGTTGCACAGCGACTTAAAGAGATTTGGCATGCATTTCCTTCAGATACTTACATATATAGATTCTATATTTACATTTATAGTTTCGAGTTATATCATATTGGTTTTGATTGGATTTGGCATTGATGTCTTCTCCACGACTCCGATGATCGCGGGATGCTTGGAGGAGTTTTGATTTGAGTTATATACTCATTTTTCAAGCGCATGCGCTGCGCTACGAATTGTTTTATGTAGTTACAATTTCGGAGCCCCGACGACTTGATGGTTTTCTTAGATGTTTTAGTATTTGGGGGAGTTTGAATTTAAATTCGGGGACCGAATTTCTTTAAGGGGGGAAGATTGTAACGTTTTGAAAATCGTTTCGGTGAAATTTCAAAAAAAAATTGGTAAAATAAGGGGGTTTTCTGTAAAAAGTCAAAATACAAATATCTTATTATAAAAATTAAATATACATATTCTAGATATGTAATTGCTATTATTTGGTGTTTATTGAGCCGCTGGTGAAATTTCAAATTTTCTGAAAAAAAAATATTATTTTATTATTATTTTAAGCCGTCACTAATACATTTAATTAAGGAAAATTACAAATTGGAATGGGTTGATACAAATTTTGTGCATCATGACACACTAAAACAAAATGTAACATGTGGCTTTAAAATGAATTGGACTTGTCATGTGGGTTCTTGAAATTTAGGAATGAGTTATATGAAAATTTATTTAATTAATAAAAAGACTTAATGAATATGGAAATTTGAGAAGTTCCTACACAAACCCACACACCCACACCTCACCCTCTCTTTCCCTCCCCTTGTGGCCGAGCCTCCCCCTTGGCAGCCCAAAAAAAAATGTTCACCCATTTCACTCCTAAGGTCAAGAGAAGAAAAGAAAATAAAAAAAGAAAATTAAGAAAACATTAAGTAAAGAAGTATGGGTACTTGGGTATTGGAGTTGACTAACTTTTCCTCACTCATTTTTCCCCCATTCTCTTCCTCCTTGGCTGAAACTGCAGCAGCCCCCTCCCCCAAAATCCACTCAATTTTTGCATCAAAAAGTCCACAAAATGCTTCAAAATCAACACAAATTCAAAGCAAAATTCAAATCCAACTCCTACCCATTATTTCTTTGCCTTAGCTAACATGAATCTTGGAGCAAGAGTGCAATTTAAAGGCCAAGATTTTCATGTTGGATCTCTTGAACTTTGAGGTATAATCTAAATCCTATAGTTAATTGTTGTATTAATACTTTGAATCAAGACATAATTAGTTCGTAATATTGGTTTGATTGCAAGTTTAAGATTTCAAGAGGGTGTTTTGGAATTCAAGTGAGTGTTGTATCACTTGATTTTGGTTGTAATGGGTAGTTTACCATATTAAGTTTTGGAAAATGTAAGCTAGTGGTTAGTTTACTAATTGTTGCTTCAAAAATTTGTCCAATTTCATAAATTTTGCTAACTAGGTTTTAATGAAATACACATATAATTGAGATTAAAATCTAATTAAGTTTTTCATGGCATTATTAACATTATAAATTATGGTTTAATATTTTAGTATATGCAAAACCAAGCTTAATGGTAAAATTGTGAATTTTTACTTTAAAAAGAGTTAAAATCGATATTTTTGCAAACTAGGAATTTGGAATTTATACAAATTGACGAGTTTAATTTATGAAAGTGATTGTATGACCTAATTATGTTATTTAATGAGCATTTTGGCCATTTGAATCGTTAAAATTTGTAGATTGGTTAAAACATCAAGTTTTGAACCAAAATAGGAATTTGCGATAACTAGGTTTTTGGAAAATAAAACGATTGGTTTAATTTTATGGATTTGATAGATTAATCCCTATTTCTTATACAGTTAGTGAGTGTTGCAACCATGATTGGTACGTTTGGGTTTTTCTCGATGATTTGGCGTTTGTACGCCGACGTCGAGGGTTTTTGGGTTGATTTGTGAAAGCAACCATAGGTTTTGACCTATGTGGGATTCGTGTGTCGTTTTGGTCATGAGTCGGATTTTAATACGATACGGTGCGTTATGATATGTAGGTACCCCATGTGGACTTCGAGACGACAAGCAAGTGCGTGGCGACGTCGGCACCGGCGAACGAGGACCAGGTGAGTAGATTTATATCTACGGGGAGAAGTCGGGTGGATGGCGTATAGCACCCCCGCAGTCCGTGGTGGTGTATACGGATGCGTATACACACCAACACTTATTATATGTTATTTAGGATTAATAACGATGCTTAGGATGGATATTGGTGTGTTGGACTATTTTTAGTGTTGCGAACCCTAGGGTAGTGTTGCACACACATACACACATACATACTTGCATACATTCCTATTAATATGTGCTCATGGGATTCTTATAGTTATGTGTTCATATGGGTATGGGACTATGTGTTCACATACGGATTGAGGATGATACTTGGGATTGAGCTGAGTCGATGAGATTTAATTTGAGCCGTGAGATCGGTGATATAGCGGGGTTCGTATCTTAGATACGACATGACGTTGTAGCGGGTCCTTGACGTAGTGTTTCACACACGTCCATGCATACGTAGGCAGTATCAGTATGGTACTAGACGTAGATCAGTACCCCGATCATGATATTTGATAAAGAGGATACCAGGTGAATAGTATGATGAATGTGATATTGACCTGTACCCAGATTGGGATGCCGTACGACGGATTTACGTACGAGCTATATTGATGATTGATCCGCACTCTTGATTTGGGATGCCTGATTATAGATATGGTATCGGATATGATATTATTGAGGCGGGATCACCGACTATACATATACAGGTATGTATATGTATCGACTCAGATGATAGGCGGTTTCCTTATCTGTAGTTCAGCTTGTTAGTTCAGCCGTATAGTTTAGTATAGTTGTTAGATTAGATTAGACTTCTTACCTATTTCAAAAACTAACGAATCGTGGGCATTTTTAAAGACAGCTCAAGGGAATCTACGGATATTTCAAAAACGACGTATCTTTTCATAAAAACACCGTAGCCCCTATTTTCAAAACCCCATGATTCATGTTATTTCAAAAGGCACCATTTGTAGGACTTATATTAGGTTATTGCAGATTAGTTATCGTTGTGTCTAGTATTCAGCTCCCGCACATTATTGTTGTTCGCTCTGCCTCGCATATTTATTTTGCTGCATATTCCATTATTGATATCACGTTGTTAGGACACCAGCACCATTACCGATGATGCGTATGTACCACGTACACCTACTTGCCGGCTCACACACATCTTCATCGGTAATTGCCATGTCACGTACACTTTAGAGAATATAATTGCTTGACTTAGATTGTTAGCTAGTAGTGTTGACATGATATTAGTGTACTTCCCTTATATGTCCTATTAGACATTGTAGTTATTACCTACCACTTCATGCATACTGTTATTCAGTTGTTCATGCCTAGTTCATTATCATTGACATATGCACTTGTGATGATTTCTTGAGATTTATGATATTTCTGGATTTCGGGGAAAGCCGCAAAATTTACAACTTATGATCTTTTAAAATATAAAATGTTGCGGTTTTCTAGTGATGTAAAGTGTCGTCCACCATGAGTTTGCTGTGGTTTTGGAGATCCGTGTCGAGGAGTGGAGGAACCGTCACGGGTACATGGTGGGCCCGGTATGGTACCCCGGGGCAAGAGGAATGTGGTGTTGACGTTGAGCCTGGCTGGGGAGCACTACCTACCGGTGATATTACCCGACGCGTCGGATATCCGGAGGATACCGTCGTGGTCTTGAGATGGATGGTAGGGGCCGGTCTGGACTGACGGCGCCCTAGATATTGAGATTGAGACATTGATATTTCGGGACAGTGAGATTTATGTTTTGTGTCGATGCTAGACACTGTTGATACTGATTTCATTTATGATACCTCAGTTTAAAAATACGAAGGAAATCTCACTAATTTATGAAAACAGTTTCTTCATTTACATGTATTCTGTTTCATGCATGCATACCTCATTCATATGATATATTGCTACCTGAGGCACTGACACGGGCATATGAATTTTTACTCGGGTTAGATATTACCCTAGTCATTGTTATAGGCTGCCTGTTATACTTATATTTGAGGATATATTATGATCATTGACCTAGGTTGCGTTATTTATGCGATTTCTGTGCGTAGATGTTTTTCTATTCACGAGTTGGCAACTCATCCCGTTGTGCCCCAGTTTCTTGCAGGTTTGCCGTACAGGTTTCATTACGGCGTTGCGGGCTCAGTTTCATTCGGGTGACTTGCTAGTAGGTGGGTTTTTCTTGTATCGTACCCATCATTCTACCTTGTATAATATTATTCAGTTGTATCTAGTAAATTCCATCAACCAAACATGTTTTTATTGAGATAGAGACCAGTGTTGTTTATTCTTTCGACCTTAGAGTCGCTCGTTATATTTCTGGTGGTTTTGAGTTCCTTTTGAGTTTTGATCCTCGCCGTTGGCGTTGTATATTATATTGCTTGTGTAGTTGTGACCGTCGATTGACGAAGAGCTAGCTCCCGCTTGGGGATGCCTTTTTCTTGATTTCGTATACTATTCATGTTGTATCCCGTTTGGGGGCCAGTATTTACAAGGGAGACTCTGCCGAAATTTTCAGTAAATTTTTGATGTTTTAAAAAACCGCATAATTCGGCTTATGCTATTGAAACTACTTGCTTTAAGTTGGTTTTTCCTGCTCTCTACTACTCTTCTTGGTTTGGATTTCTGGGTTTTCGGCTTTCTTAGATTACGAACGCCTCGAGACGTTTCGTAGTTTAAGTGCCGGTCATGTTCCGTACTTTCGGGTCGTGACACATACGTTGCCGGGGATTGAACACTGGGAGATAAAACGCCTGAACTCATCGGTTCTCTTTTCCTCTTTATTTCATTACATGTTTTTATGTATCTTCTCTTTTCTTTCTTGTTAATTTGTAAATATGTGTGAGTAATCTTTTCACTTGTTAAGGGTGTAATATGTTAGATCGTATTCGAAGATTTTCTTTGTCCAAACTTTAAAACCTAAAACTTGCCTATTGAAATTTCGTGCAAATCACCCGCAACTCCGCTCACTAGGCATCATATCCTACCCCGATAGTGATGATTCCTAATCATGACCGGATTGCCCGTGGTTTGCCGAAGGCTAAAATCAAGAGTTAACAACGGAAGGACAAGGGACAAGGAAAACGGATTTAGCGAAATACCGCAAATACCGTATTTCAAGTTCCCTAATCCGCGTTGTTACCTATTGCTTTAGTATCAATACCAAGTCGGGGCTATAAGGAATTGGCAAACATCACCTTCATACAATCTAACTTATTACTACCCTTAACAAGCCCTTTTTATTCATATCTTTGTTACGACAATTAGTTAACCAACAAATCAAAACACGGAATTAACTCGTTAAAACAAACAATAAGAAACTTACCATCTCCCTGCGGACGACCCGTATTCATCGTGGCTCGCTACAAGCGACACCGTTTTGATTGCGGTAATTTCAGAATTCTTTTTAAACACGACACAGTTAGAGCGTGACAATCAACACCCCCGAGCGATCATTAGCGACAATGGAAGTCATTTCTGCAATAAAACTTTTGAAGCTTTGATGCGGAAATACTCTATTAATCATAAGCTCTATACGCCCTACCACCCCCAAACCTGCGGGCAGGCCGAAGTTTCAAATCGGCAAATCAAGCAGATACTGGAGAAGACGGTTTCCAAGAACCGTAAGGATTGGTCGCTGAAACTCACTGATGCCCTTTGGGCATTTCGAACCGCTTATAAGACCGACCTTGGCATGTCTCCCTATCGGCTTGTGTACGGAAAAGCCTGCCACCTTCCTGTCGAAATAGAGCATCGCGCATTTTGGGCGATAAAGGAGCTGAATCTGTCTCTCGAGGATGCGGGCAGCCATCAGAAGTTGCAGTTGAACGAACTAAACGAGCTTAGGGATGAGGCTTACGATAACGCGGTTGTTGTTAAGAACCGAACGAAGGTGTTTCACGATAAACACCTTTTGCGCAAAACCTTCATACCTGGTCAGCAGGTACTGCTTTACGACACCCGACTTCACTTCCATCCTGGAAAGCTCAGATCTCGCTGGAAAGGGCCGTATTTTGTGCGGAATGTATATCCGCAGGGCGCTGTGGATTTGGAAAATCCAAAGGACGGTTCATTTTTCAAAGTGAACGGACACCGATGCAAATCGTACCTTAGCGCCGAACCAACATAGGAGCTCCTGTTCTTACAGGAGCCGGTTTACCCTGAATGATCTTCCTCTGCCTACCTCCAAACTTCGGTTATCCAGCCAAGAACAGTAGACACTGTTCCAAATAAGTTTGGGGATATGTATAAACCATTTTGTCTATATTAGTGTATATTCTTTTTCTTTTCTTTAAAAAAAAAACAAAAACAAATAAAAATTTGTGTATCGCTAACCGACAATTTTGACCCTTCAAATGATCTCTTCATGCAACGACAGTGAGGACACTGTTCAGTTTAAGTTTGGGGGTACGCTCGGTACGCATTTCTTACCTTCGCATTCATATGTATATTTTGCATCTGCATATTAAAATCCTTAAAATCCATAAAAATCTGAAAATTTTCTAAAAATATAAAAACTTTTCTGTCAAGTTAGCTAGTGGAAGAACTCTGATTAAACATTTCGACGGTTTTGTTTGAAAAAATAGGAATAACTAAATCTTATATTTAGATTTTGAAAACCTGAAAGATAACTCTCCTTTGAAGTTAACTATAGCTGATATACGCCTTTACATCACACTACACGTGTCGTGAGTTTTTGGAAATTAGATGACAAGTCTTTTATATTTAAAAACTTTTAAACAGATAAATGATTTTCTGAGGATCAAATAGGTTTGTTCTGAAATAAGTAATGTCAAGAATAGTTTATGAAGTAAAGCGAATATGAAGGAATGTTATTGATACCGTAATTGGACCTAAGTCTGAAAAATAACCCATCTGAAACTTGATTGGAATGATTACACACCGAACCCACCAAACAAGTCTTTTATCCAAAAAAATATTTGAACTGCCGGTTATATCTCCGTTCGTATCAAATCATATGATTTTCACGCCAAACTGTCTTTTGTTTTTGGACCTAGGTAACTTGAGTAATTAAGTCCGCTGGGGTGTTTTTACACCTAATGCCCTAAAACCAACTGGTTTGGGTGCATTGGCCCAAAGCTCGCTAAGAAGCCTAGAAAGTCCAGTTTAAAACAAAGTCAAGCAAGTGTTCTCTCCGAGTTAAAATTCCTAACGGTTCTTTGTGTGAGAATAATCTTGATAAATGACAGGCTTTTATAAAAAATTTTAGCGGAGATATGAAGGTTTTATTCTGTGATAAAGACTATTGCACGTTCACAGAGGTGTGTATGAAATGAAAACAAGAAAAAGGTGGAGTGAAGAATACGACTTAGTTTCCTGTTAAGGAAGATAGAAATTCTGAAGTTGAAACCTTACTAGAAAACGAAACTTAAAAAATGCTTAACTCTTTATAAAACTTATGTGATCCTTTTAAAATTGTTATCTGGGCTTTATTGTGCTACATGATGACTTTAATCGATCCTTCTGGAACTTAACGACACTATTTGCACTGCACGTAAAGACATATAAAATCTGTAGTTAAATAAGAAGCGAGGTGTGAAAAATAAAGGTTCGATGGTCTAGACTTAGGATTATAGAATTGTTATTTTCTAAAAACAAAACTTTAGGGTTTGAATCTTAGTTATTTTACAAAACCAACTTGACCGGATTTTGTGGGTAGTATCCGCTGAAAACCCTCATGAGACAACACTCCTCCTACTAGGGATACCTAGAGGTTTAACGGCTTGTTGCACTTGCTCAGTGCAATCGCGTTCCCTGCGAAAGTGAGGTTAGGAAATTTTTTGTGAATAAATTGGCTTTGCTCGGGACGAGCAAATGATAAGTTTGGGGGTATTTGTTCATATCAGATTTTTGCATTTTCATACCGCCCAATTTTTATCACATTGCTTATCGGTAGATACTCTTGAGCCGTGTTTGCTAGTCAATTGCAGGATACAGGTTCTCGGTTCTAAAACGGTGAAATTCATGGAAAACACGACAAAATCCGGGTTCCTGCCAACCACAGATAAAACACGGTCTCCGCTCTTCATCCGTATGTTGCCAGATACCAGTTTAGGAAGACAAAATGTTAAATCAATGTCGTTTTCATGCACAAGGCTCAATGGCAGCACAAGATCCAAGAAATCTACGCGGAGCTCGAGGCAATCATGCCAAATCTTGACAAAAAGTCCACCTTTCCCTCAACAGAAATTCTGGAAGAAATGTGGAGGTATTTTCAGAAAACACATATGCCATACTGAAGTACACAGAAGTCCAGGAAAGTACCAAGAAGCCCACACCCTAACTCATCTATATGGCCGCGGATCCGCGGCCAAAGGGGGGTCTAGGCCGCGGATCCGCGGCCGTATGGTGGCGGCAGAGCTAGGGTTTTTAGGGGCAGTTGGGTAATTGTGTATAGGGGCAGATGGTTGCCCTAGATTTCCATTCTCCAGCCTATAAATAGCCCAGAACTTTGAGAAGGAAGGGGTCCATAATCTTGTATTCTTTTTCTAGGTTTTAGATTACATGTTCTTCTTCTTCTCATCTCTTCTCCATTAAACTTGTAGTGAGCTTTGTGAGTGAAGAATGGTAAATAAAGAAGATCATTTTATTATCATGCTTGTCTTGCTTTTTCTATAATTGTTGTAATTTTAATTTGTTAACTAGTTGTTGTTATTTCTTGTTGTTTCTTTCTTCTCTCTTTTTCTTTATCCTTAATACGACCATGATGCTTACGCTAGATCCTCGCCAAGGTGAGGTCGCAAATAGCTAGTCGTTATCTTCTAATCTCTTTCTTTCTATCTTCCTCTTTTGTTTTGTTTTATTTTTCCGTATCATGATGTGTGAGTAGTTCATACTTGTTAGGGTAGGATAAGGGAAGTTTGAGAGAAGGAAATCTCTCTCACTCTTTCCTTGCCCAACAGCTTAATTCGACTCCCGTTAATTGAACCACAATCCGCTCCTTACGGCACCCTATCCTACATGATAGCGGTGATTCCATAGTGAGACCGGTTGTGGTTGAATTAACCGGAGGTTATGGCTAAGAGCCAAGAACGGACGGACAAGCACCAAAAGGAAGGACTTATGCGTTGGAAAGCCTAGCTTATACTCGCAAGTTCCTTCCTAGTCGTGCTAATCCCCGTTGTTGCCGATTACCGTAACACCGATATTAAGAGGGGCAACGAAAGATGTGGAGACTCCTAACTCAAACTAAGCTAATCCTAACCCTAACAAGCTCTCTTTAAATATCAACTCAACACTTAGATAACCACAACAAAATCTGAAAAACCGGACTTAACTCGTTAAAACACATTGAAAAAGACTCCCATCTCCCTGCGGACGACCCGTACTCAACCGGCTAGCTACAAGCGAAACCGTCTTGATTGCGGTATTTAAACTAAAACTTGAACACGCAGATCTGGGCTTTATTGTGCGACATGATGACTTTAATCGATCCTTCTGGAACTTAACGACACTATTTGCACTGCACGTAAAGACATATAAAATCTATAGTTAAATAAGAAGCGAGGTGTGAAAAATAAAGGTTCGATGGTCTAGACTTAGGATTATAGAATTGTTATTTTCTAAAAACAAAACTTTAGGGTTTGAATCTTAGTTAACAGGGGCTTGTCATAATGACTCCTTCAACTTTGACCTCCCACAAAAGGATGGGGCCAGAGAAAATCCCACCGCCAGCGGAAAATTCCAAAGGTGATGGACCCAAATTTCCAAAGTCTGGGGACATGATCGTATATACGATCTACATGGCTTCCGGGAAAGAAGAAATCTGTGCTTCCGTAGGTCATCGACCTCAAACTCGGTAGCTGACAATAGCTTAGGAGAAAAAACCAAAGCTCAAGAAAATACTAACCAAAATGGCAGCCTCACCGGACAGAAAGAAAGTCTAGACATAACAGCCGAACAACGCTAAGAATAGGAGACCGATACAGAGTTCATGCGAAATGTGCTTGAAAGAAATGACAAAGAAGCCGCTGAACAAGCCACTAACATAAAGCAGATGGCGCTCTTGTTTCAGGATATGGTTGGAATGATGATCCAGCCAGAACCCCCAGCCAAGGATCCACCGATAATCGTCGAGAATGACAGAGGGAAAACATCAATCCCTCTTCCGGCTTTATCAGTGGCCAAGGAGGAAACGATTTCTAAGACTGCTCTTGATGATTATATTGCTAGAGAAATACGAGTTCATCAAGCTAGTGAAGCTGCTGGCCAAATCGTCAGAACCGGACGACCGTATCCAGGCTGGTATGACCAAATCAAATACCCGCCGGGATATACGATCCCTAAGTTCCATGTATACAAAGGGACAAGCAACCCACACCAGCACGTCACTCAATTCAGAGCTCTGTGCGGCAACACTGGAGGCGATGACAAATTGTTGCTTCACCAGTTCGTTGGTCGCCTGTCAGAGACGGCCTTTGAATAGTACTCAGAGCTCCTAAATGACTCCGTAAAAACATTCGCCGAAATGGAACTGTTGTTCACACAGCGGTTCGCCAGCGTGAGCGAGCGCACTCCAATCACGGCATTAATCAATGCCAGGGTAAGGCCAGAAGAAACTTGGGTCCAATACGCGATCCGGTGGCGAAACCTATGGTCAAAGTGCGAAAAGCGCATCGAAGAATCTCCCGCCGTGGGCATGTTCATCGGGACCTTAAATCCTCAAACGACTATATCCCAGTTCATGACATTCTTCAAACCAACGACCTTCCAGGCTCTAATCGATAAACTGGCCCAAATAGACCGGATGGGCCACAGGCCTTCCTCCTCAAATAAGAACCCTCGAAACAACAAGGGTAAAGGGAAAGCAGCCTTCGTTGCTAACATGCAACAACAACCGAGTGACCCAAAACTGGCTACTCGCCAATACAACGCGCGTCCGCACCCGTCCTTGGAGGAAAGATTAAGGCGCGCTTACTCGTTTTCCCGTGATAAGACGATGAGACTATTTGAATTGGCAGTGCGTAATAAACTCATCACATTGCCAGATCTACGGCGTCCACCGCAACTCGGTGACGTCAATAAGATCGACTACTGCTCTTATTACAGAATGGTGAGCCACCCAATTGAAGATTGCTATGTCTTCAAGAACTGGGTCGAGGACCAGTATCAACAGGGGAAATTCACGCTGTCTGAGAACTGGAGGGTAACCCCACCGCAAAAGCATGAGCTAAAGAGGACCTATACTGTGAGGATAGGACCGGCTCAACATCAAGAATGGAAGAGAACTTGTACCTGCCATGTGATAACACTCTTAAAGGAGGGAGGGCACGAGACTATGGATGACCTCCATATGTGCTTTGCAAATGAAGATGAGGACGAGATAATCTCTGAATTTCCACCAGCACCAAAGGAGCTGGAAGATAGGATACACATCACGGCAGACAACCTAAGAAAAATTGACTTAGGGACGAAAAATGATCGAAGGCCAACTTTCGTCGATGAGTTGCTATCTAAAAAATAGGTGGCCACGTTAAAAGACGTGCTCATGCAATATAAAGACTGCTTCGCATGGAACTATTTCGAGATGCCGGGTCTAGATCCAAAATTAGCGGTACATAAACTGGTTATATAGCCGAATATCAAGCCAGTTAAACTGGCGCCCAGAAGGATGCGACTCGAGCTCGAGATGAGCATCAATGCTGAAGTCTAGAAATTAATCGACTCCGGCTTCATTCAAGAGGTTCAATATCCTGACTGGATTGCTAACATCATCCCGGTGATGAAGAAAAATGGGACGATACGCATCTGCATGGACTTTCGGGATTTCAACAAATCTTGTCCTTAGGATGACTTCCCATTACCTGTTACCGAGCTAATGATCGATAACACTTCTACCCATGAGATCTTCTCCTTCATTGATGGATTTTCAAGATACAATCAAATAAAAATGCATCATGAAGACCAAAAGCATACCGCATTCCAGACTCCCCTGGGTATATTCTGTTATAAAGTGATGCCCTTTGGTTTAAAGAACGTTGGAGCTACTTACCAGAGAGCCATGACAAAGATCTTCGATGAACTCATCCATGAGATTGTCGAATGCTACATCGATGACCTTGTGGTGAAAAGCAAATCGCACGAGGAACATTGGGAACATCTAAATATAGTGTTCTAACGTCTTCGAAAGTATAATTTGAAGATGAATCCTCTAAAATGTGCATTTAGAGTCTCCTCAGGCAAATTCCTAGGATTCATCATACGGCACCAGGGTATCGAAATCGATCCCTCAAATATCAAGGCGATTATGGAAATGCCCACGCTAAGAACTCTCAAACAATTGCGATCTCTTCAAGGAACGCCCACATATATCCAGCGGTTCATAGCCAATCTCTCCGGAAACTGCCGTCCCTACAGTCATCTAATGAAGAAGGGGACCCCGTTCGTCTGAGATCATAAGTGCCAAAATGCACTAGACGAAATCAAGCAATACCTGCAATCTGCCGGTATTGACCGCTCCGGTTAAGGGAAAACCCTTTATCCTATATACAACAGCCCTTAAGGGGTTTCTAGGCGCGCTATGGGTACAAGAGAATGATCAAGGAATGGAAAGAGCTCTGTATTATTTGAGTCGAGTTCTCCTGGGAGAAGAAAACAACTACTCCCCCATCGAAAAGCATTGCCTGGCACTGATATTCGCAATAACAAAGCTCAGACATTATGCCTTGGCATATGAAGTCCATCTCATATCAAAGGTGGATCCTCTCAAATATCCGATGTCAAGGGCCATACTAACAGGAAGGCTTGCCAAATGGGCCCCCATCCTGATGGAGTTCTCGATAACGTATCGACTCCTCAAACCAGTGAAAGGCCAGGCTATTGCAGACATTCTTGCGGAGCATCCGATACCAGCCAACTCCCCTTTAAATTGCGAGTTGCTGGATGAACATGCGTTCGACACAATCAAAGGAGAGAAGGAAGAAAATGATTCCCAATTAGAACTCTACTTCGATGGAGCATCTTCCATGAAGAGGCGAAAGCAAAATACCCCCATAATCAAAGTTGGGGTGGGCCTTATCTTCGTGACTCCGCAAGGAGGGATATTATGTTACGCCCTCTCCTTAACAGAGCCAAGGACTAATAACGAAGATGAATATGAAGCTTTGATAGCAGGTCTCGAGATCACTGTCGACATGGGAATCAAAAATCTCCTAATATATGAAATCTCCTAATATATCGTTAGCCAAGTAAATGATGACTATCAGACATGCAAGCCATAGCTGATAGAGTATGGCAAAAAAGTGCAGCAACTGCTGACACAAATCCTCTCTTACATCCTGGAGAGTATACCGCGTGCAGAAAATGACAAAGCAGATGCCTTGGCCAAATTGGCTAAGAAACTGGAGACTTCGATGACGTAAGAATCATTGTGTAAAGCCGCATGGTTCTCATGCCAACGGATATATCTTCGGAATACCTAATAGAGGCATTCGAAGGAAAAATAACGACCTAACAGGTAGACCTTCAAATAGAGGGCGAAGAAAAGGGTAAGGATTGGAGGGAAGTCTTTATAGACTACTTCAAATCCCAACGAACGCCCAAAAATACACCGTTTAGACATCAGCTCATGAAACGAGTTTTGTCCTTCACCTTCATCAATGATACTTTATATAAGAGGTCGTTCGACTATCTGTGGCTAAGATGCCTAGGGCCAGAAGAAGCGAAGAGAGTCGTCCAAGAAACTCACGACGGACTCTGCGGCTCTCATCAAGCTGGGCCAAAGATGAAACTGAAGATCAAAAGAATGGGTTACTATTGGCCCACGAGGATTCAGGATTGCCTCGAATACGCGAAGCAGCGTCACTCATGCCAAATTCACGGGGACTTCATCCACCAACATCCAAATCCGCTACACCCAACAATAGCTAGCTGGCCGTTCGAAATGTGGAGAACCGATATAATTGGCCCAATTGAACCGGCATTGTCCAAAGGACATTGGTTCATTCTGGCAACGACCGACTACATTTTTAAGTGGGCAGAAGCAGTACCACTAAGGGAGGTGAAGACGGAGAATATCCTCCATTTCTTCAGAACACATGTTATCTATCGGTTTGGCACTCCGCGACAAATCATCTCGGATAATGGGCTGGCCTATAGGAGTCATAAAATCAGCCGCTTCGCACAGCAGTATAAAATAGATTGGAGATACTCTTCAGTCTATAATTCTCGAGCCAACGGTCTAGCTGATGCTTTCAACAAGACCTTGACAATGATTATAAAGAAAACGGTGTCTAGAAACAAAAAAGACTGGCATGAAAGGCTGTACGAAGCTATCTGGGCGTACCGAATAACGTTCAAAACGGCCACCGATACAACACTATACGTGTTCGTATTCGGCACGGAAGCAGTGCTTCACCTAGAAATAGAACTCTCTTCTTTACGAGTAGCGGTTCGATACGAGCCGACGGCTGAAAAAAATGCCTATCTTCGACTTGAGGAGCTCGATGCCCTCGACTAAACTCACCTTATAGCACAGTAAAATCTGGAAGCTTATAAGGCAAGGATGATGTAGTCATACGAAAAACTGATCAGGCCGAGAACATTCCGCCAAGGCGAACTCTTCCTAGTCGTCAAAAGACCCATGATCTCCAATCATGCAAAACAGGGGAAATTCGAGCCGAACTATGAAGGCCCGTACATCATAGACAAAGTCTACTAAGGTGGAGCCTAGCTGCTCATGGATATGCATGGCGAAAGTCCCTTCCGGCCAATAAACGGCCGATTCCTCAAAAAATACTATGCCTGACGAGTCACGACTTAGGTTAATAATAGATGACGACGCTTGTGTCCGCTCGCTATCTTCCTGAGTCATAACTCCGATAGTAGTATATAAAAGCTCCTTTGCCTAAAAAATGGCAGCAAAAGACCAAAAATTCCTTAAACTAATTACTCGCCTCAAACATGGTGACATCGGACCGAGATGTACCTAAACTAGAACCTTGCCTCAATAGCGATAAAGGACCGAGATGTCCCTAAGCTAGAACTCCGCCTCAAACATGGTGATATCGGATCGAGATGTCTTTAAACTAACTATCCGCCTCAAACATGGCGACAATGTTGGGGTCAAAAATTACACCCCGGTTGACAAAGTCAAAGTCAAAGTCAACCCCAAGTAAACGGGCCCAAGTCAAGGTCAAGTGGGCCCATGCCCAAGTCAAGCCCCACGGCCAGTCTCCCCCATACCAATATGAAAATTATGTAATAAATAATTTTGATATAAATTTTATAAATAAATGTAATAAAAATGGGCATAAAGCCAAATTTTTGTAAAGTCCATGGCTCATGTGAAAAAGAAATGAGCACATAAGACATGGGATAGGCAAAATGCCATTTTATAAAGCCCAAGGGGTTGTGTGTAAATTTGTAAGCCTATATAAGGCAACATGATGATGAAATAAAAAGAATAATTGATTCCCCTAAAAAAACTAGGGTTTGTGCCTTCTTCTGCTTCCTCATGATTCTAAACCTTCTTCTCTTTTTTGAATTAAACCAAGAGTTTAACTCTTCCTTTTCTAAAAAGAAATAGTTTTTCACCATAAAACCCACGAAGGAGAGCTCAGATCTCCTATCAAATCTCTAAAAGAGAAGATTTGATAGTCTCACCCCTTTTCTCCAAGATCCAGCCAACAGAGAGGAGGAAGAAGACCCATCTCCAAAAATCCCATTTTGGGAAAGATCCGAGATTTAGGAGAGGATCCAAGGCTCAGGGGAGAAGAAAGGGGTCCCCTTTGATCATCTTCAAGGATTTCTGGGAGTTTAACTTTATTCAAAATCTTTGGGATTTTAACTCCATAAATAAAACTCTTTTGGGAGTTTAACGCCACTCAAGATCCTTTCAGGAGTTTAACTCCTAATTCCGGGGCTAAGCCCCTTTTTCTGCAGGAGTTTAACTTCTGATCATGTGCCGGACGTGTGAGGCGCCGACGCTCATGTGCAGGGCATGTGAGGCGGTGGGCCCAGCGCCCGTGTGCCTCTTACGTGGCCCGCGGGCGCCCGGCGCCCACGTGCCGGGCGCGTGAGGCGCTGGCACCCACGCGCCTCTCACATGGCCCGCGGGCAACCAGCGTCCACGCGCTTCTCATGTGGCCCGCAGGCGCCCAGCGCCCACGCGCCTCTCACGTCACCCGCAGGCGCCCATGCGCCACGCACGCGTCCTTAGGACGCTTCTAACCCCTCTTTTCCCATACGCTCCACACTAAAAATACTTTCCCCGTTAGAAAAAAATTTCTCTTCTACGCGTAAACTCTGCGGGGCCCCCGATACATCCAAGTCCCCTCCAAAACACAACACGCACACACAACACTTTGAGTTCGCATGAAAAGTTGACCCGTCAATCGGAAGTTCCTTCGCTTCAAAGGCGGGGAGTAATTAATGGCAGCTTAGTCCGCGACTGCTGAAGATTCGGATCCCCACAATCAATAAACCCCGGCCTACCCTAGGCAAGGGGAATCTAAGTACGCCTGACAAGCAACATGTATTTCCCATCTCAATGGGGTGACGAAAAACACTCTATAGACACAAGACCGAAAAGTCCCTAAACTAAAACTCCGCCTCAAACATGGCGATAATAGACCGAAACGTCTCTAAACTAGCGCATCGCCCTAAATACGGCGACATATTTCCTTGAGATCTATATTGCAATCTAAGTCTTAGTAGCAAAGATTGCAACTCAAGTCCCACTGGCTGCATAGCTATTCCAGCAATGAAGCCACCCCTAAGTATCACCGACAAATTGATGGGCATCTGCGATGAAGCTACTCTCGAGAGTTTCGCCAAAAAATCAAAAAACGGTATGTCGACAAGTGAAATGGGCACGGATGAAAACCCGTAAGGGCGCCATGAGTAAAAACAGTAGGACTACCGGCGAGCTTGTGAAAACCTGAAAGGGCGTAATCTCGTAAAATAAAAATAAAAAAATAAAAAAATATACACTTACGAGATCCTCATGACTCGTAAGGAAAATTCCCCATGAGACCCTCACGGCTCGTACGATTCAAAAACCTTAAGCTACAGGGATCTGAACATGTTCTTAAGCCGTCCCCTAAGTTGCCCTACAGGCGGTTCAATATTGACCATTGTTTACAATCCACGGGCACGAATAAATATTCCCTTACCAAGTTTTACCAATGACGAGAAATATCCCTGATCAGTCGAAAATATTGCATATTTTAACCGGCAATTTCCCTATCATTTGCACTCATTTAGAAGTGTTCGGTATTCATATTTCACCTATTAGCAAATCAGTCGTTAAATATCAGATTTCATGTGTTAGACTTTTAAACCGGCACTTTAAGGGAAATTGACCGCATTTCATGGCATCGCATCATCTCTGTATTTGCGCAACACTTGTGTCGAGATTTGTGCAGGAAATTGCAGGAGCAAAGTCAAAAGAAGCTGATCAAAAATACGCCAACTCAAGGATTTCAGATCTGGTAGCAATTCAGAAGGAAATATACAAATCAACATATCAAATAAAGGCCCACAACTCAGGCCCAACAACCACCAGAGAGCCCGAGCCCCAACTCTTCAAAAGAGCCGCGGAACCGCGGCGGGAGCCGGCTTGCGCCGCGGTTCTGCGGCGGTTTGGTCAGATCATCATGCCATTTTCAGTGCGTTATTCTTATCTCAGTGGCTACAGCTCAGAATGATATGTCAAATTCTATAATTCTCTCGAAGCTTCTGCCAGATCAGCAAAAGATGATTAATTAAGCTAATCCTAATTAAGCTCCTAACTAACCTCTTCTAGAAGCTCCTTCCTTACTAATCGCATCTAGAAGCTTCTCCTTTAACTAACTTTTGGAGGGAAATTCAAATCTCATCAACAAACTTTTGGAGGGAAACTTAAAATTCAAATCCTAGATCTAGGGTTTTGATGGCTATAAATAGGAACCTAGATCTAAGGGTTGAGGGGTTCATTACATCTTAGTTGCTCATTCTTCAATTCTTCATCTTCTTCCACAAGTCTAGTGACAAGACTTGTGCGAAACCCTAAACCTAATTCCACTCCAAATTCAAGATCCCGAGTACCAATCAAGCGAGAAGCCTTCAACCTTTTAGGAGCCGAGCCGATCTTCAATCGGGCAAGTGATCCAAGCCGATCCGCGACTCAAGGAGACGAGCGAAGCCAAATCGACGATCAAGTTCTTCCTCTTGTAGTTCTTGAGCGAATGTAATGAAATTGTTGATATAAATAAAAGGTGAAATTCTTTAATCTTGCTTTCTTTTAATTCTTGCATCATGATTCGATCTCAATTTGTGATTGTAGTTCTTGTTGTGATGTTCGAGTAAAACTCCGCTCGTAAAGGAGTCGAGACGATCAATAGAATGATGATGTAACAAATCTTAATACGATTCTTGAGTCCTACGAGCTTTGTAAACCCTAGCAAGTTCAAGAATCGATGACCTAGTTTCGTTGCGATGCTTTCTTGAATGTGATCGCTCGAAATTAGGGATCTACGATCGTTTCTTGAATTTACTAGAGGCTAGAATGTGAATGATATCGACGATAGAACAAGGGATAAGATGAAACCCTAGTTTCATAAGAAATCCCTAATTCTCGATCGATCATCATCGATCTAGTATCAATTCATCGAAGGATAAGAATACGTCATCGTGAGATTGCATCACATCTATAGATCCGATCGATTCTTACGAGCCTCATTTCGATTCTTGATATTTGGTTTGGAAAAATCAACAAACTCTCAACTCTTGATTCTATCTTTTTCTTGTTATTAGATCTAGATTTTCTAATTCTTGAACTTCAAATACAAATCTTGAATTGTTTTGTTTTCTTTTCTTTAAAATTTCAATTCATCTAATTCAAAAGACGAACTATTGCACTTTCCCTGTGGACGATCCGTACTTACTAACGCGCTACAACCGACACCGTTATTGATTGCGGTCAAATAATTTTTGGTTGTGATTTCTTTACAATTTTCATACTACACAACAAAATTCAAACAATCAAATGGCACCGTTGCCGGGGATAGTGCGCTAATTGTTCGTATTTTGAAATTTGAGTTGAAAATTTTATTCCATCTAAATTTTGTGATCTAAACTCGCACGAACTCTAATACGTGTGTTGTGGTTTGATTGCGAGGAATTCTGGAATCATTGGAGCTTGGATAAAATTTTTATGAGCATTCCAGAGAGCTAAGGGGAGTAACAGAAGCATTGTCCTAAAAAATTTTTGCAGAGATCCCTTCAAGTGACCGCTATTCCGCGGCAAAAGACCCTTATCTGCGGCGGTTCCGCGGCTTTCCTAGCTCTTCACTGCACCAATTTTTCTCGGTGAGTTTCTACCTTTGTTATCTTCTCTTAAATCTGCTCCAATTAATATTTTGTGCAGGATTCTTTGCAAATAAATCACAGCGCCGCAAAAGCAAAAATAAATTGTGCGTGTTTTTGATTTTTGGTTGTTTGCATAATTAATACGGAATTTAAGGGGCACGACCAAATCCAGATTAGGTGGGGAGTTCATTACCCTTTCTAAGCCCCGAAAATCGCAAAATTTGCATCCGCATTGACCCTCATTAATTAAAAGAAATCCAGAGATGACTCTAAGGACCGTCGCGCTCACTTAGGACAAGAGAAGGCCGTTGGTAATTCATTGCTTATCCGCGTTTTCTTGTGGTGTCTAAGACAAGTGTGTCGAAGGCTAGTGGTTATTAATTAGGCCCACTACTTACGTAGTGGAGTACCTTCCCACTTACCTGGCACTTACCTGGCCACAGGGAGATAAGGAGGCAGTGGAGGATTTATCCTGCGACTTGTCTTTTGGCAGTTAGGAGCGGTCTAGAGCCTGACCTAGGTGACCAATAGAATTAGGGTTTTGCTTGTTGCATTTGTTGTGATCGCATCATTTTTTTAAAGAAATCCGTATATTTTCAAAACAAACACCGCATTCATCATTTCCTCTAATTATACCAACGCTGCCACTTGTGCTACAACCGTTTAGCGCAATGTTAGGCTGGACACGGGATTCCATTTCCCGTCTTGTCCGCGTTTCTTTTATCGACCCCAGAGTCGGTAATTCTTCGTCTTCTCCCCCACCACCCACCACAACCGCGATGGACCCAAATCCATCAAACTTTAACACTACTCTGCCACCGCCCGCAGGTGTGCAGAATCTTCCACGCATTTCTCTCCAAGAGAGATGCTATCCTACACGTGTTACCCTTCCCACCTGTCTTTCTATACCACCTTCCATCGGGGAAAATTTTGAAATCAACCCCCAATTCATCAAACTGTTACCTAAATTTCATGGTCTTGATTCTGAAAACGCATACATGTTTATTTCCAAATTTGAAAACGTATGTGCTTTGATGGGGAATTCACAACTGTCTTTGGATGCTCTGCGTTTACGTCTTCTCCCATTCACTTTGTGCGATTCAGCCGAGAAGTGGCTTTACATCACACCCGCACATTCTATTTCAACATGGGACGAATTCGTTGCAGCATTCCTTAAGAAATTTTATCCCAATCACAAGACCGCCCGTGTTCGGAGCGAAATCTCTAAATTTACCCAACTTCCCAATGAACTATTTTGGAAATGCTTTGAACGGTTCAAGGATCTTCTTATCCAATGCCCTCATCACGGAATCTCCAGATGGGATTTGTGTCGAATTATCTATGAGGGTATTGATCTCACTACTAGACAGATGCTTGAAACCATGTGTCATTGCCAATTCCTATCTAAAGATGATGGTGAAGCTTGGAAATACCTAGAAGATTTAGCTCAAAACACATCACAATGGGAAAGTGTTAGACCACCACCACCTAGGGAAGATGTCAATCAGCTCGATGTTTCCGTCACCATGAAATTCGAAATGGCCGCAATACAAAGGAAACTCGACGCTATAGAAAACAAAATCTCTTCAGCCTCCCTAAACCAATCCACACTTCCCAAAACCGTGTGTGGCTGCTGTTCAAACCCTTCACATTTGACGGAAGAATGTCCCTTGAATGTACCGTTTCAAGGTCACACTAATGCTGCACTTCAGCAAAGACCTGGAAACTACCCCTCTTCTTCCTCATATAATCAAGATTGGAGGAATCACCCAAATTTTGCTTGGAACCAATCACAATCTCAAAACACGGTTCCAATCCTAAACAATTTTCAAAGGGTCCCTCCACCACAACAGCAACCACCACTTCAATTGAGTCAGCACCCCTTCCAACCGCAAAATTTTCAAAATCCTGCCAACACTTTTACACTACATGAAAACTCTTTGCAATTGGCCGGTACTGATAATATCTCTGCACTGGTGCAAACCTTGGTTACTTTCATGAAACAATCTATCAAAGAGTCGGCAAGTTTTCAATCTTCCATCGATAATATGATAAAGATCATTCTCACTCAAAATGAGAATATCAAATCAATGGAAGCACAAATTGAACGAATAACAGCCGAAATAAGTGCTAGAGAAGAAGGGAATCTTCCATCTCAACCTGTACCTGATCCTAGACCTTCACATTACACTAATGTGGACGCTTTTACAACGTTGAGATCTGGAAGAGTGCTAGACAATCATTCGGGTGAACAAATTGATAATGATGAATTGATCATTAACACCCCGGCTTCCACTTCCACTTCCACTCACACTTCTACTTCTTACCCTATTTCGTCTAACTTACCTTCTTCTTCCGAGCCTATTCTCCGTGTTCCCAAAGGCTCGAACCCTCTACCCACCTCATCTTTTCTACCCCCACAAACTTCTCCACAAATGTTGGACCCAACACTTATTGATAGAGCTCCATTTCCAAATAGGTTGAGGCCCAAGAAACATGATGCCCAAATGGAGAAGATTGTGGACATGTTTAAGGAAGTTAACATCAACATCCCTCTCCTAGATGCTATTCAACAAGTTCCGTCCTATGCAAAAACTCTTAAGAACTTGTGCACTAGGAAGAGGAAGACTCAAGTGCCTAGAAAAATCTTTATGTCGAGTACTGTAGACACGGCTTTTCCCCAACAATTACCACGGAAACGTAAGGACCCTGGCTGTCCTACTATTTCCATTTCTATTGGGGAGAAACACATCAACCGTGCTTTACTTGACCTTGGCGCTAGTGTCAACTTGCTTCCTTACTCGGTATACGAGCAACTAGGTATCGGAGTGTTAAAGCCTTCGAACATAACTTTTCAGATGGATGACCGATCAATCACCAAACCTAGGGGTGAACTGGAGGATGTGTTAATAAAAATCGGGGAATTTGTATTCCCTGTGGATTTTATTGTACTTGATACACAGCCTGTAGCGAACCCACGGAATCAAATTCCGGTGATTTTAGGTCGTCCCGTTTTGGCCACTTCCAATGCAATAATCAACTGTCGTAATGGTTCTATGACCCTATCCTTCGGGAATAGGTCAATAGAGCTGAACATTTACAAGTTGGGAAGTGTACCCTCTGAACCTACTGCTCAGGTATGTTCTGTCGACTTAATGGAGGTCGACAGCAGCGAATTTGATGATCCTCCTGATATTGATCTAGAATCTTTTCATACGTTATTGTTTGACCCAACTATGTATCTTACACATACAGACTCTTCCACTGAGATGTCCGAGTCGACAATTAACACTGATTATGAACTGTTCTTAGAGTCTGAAGATCACCCCGTACTTTGTGATGGCATTATTCATCGGGGTATTGATGGAACTTTCGAGGAAATCTTCGCTGATGAACTCGCATTTTTAAATGAAACGGGTGTTGAGATGAATCATGTCCCACTCAATGAAATTGAACCTCCACCCCTTCTTCTGAACTGTAAAAAAAATGCGAGTAATCCATCACATTCACTGCATCGTCTCTCCAAAACGAGACTCACACACATTCTATTCCACCACTTAACCTTTCCCCACTTCTTCTTCCACCAACCAGAGCACTGCATTGACAAAATCTTCGAATGGTTGGTGTTAACGTTTGGTCTTTGCAAAGCTTGGCATCGACCAATGATTTTTTTTGACCCCCTCATATGATTTTCAAAAGATTAACATTGCTTAAGTTTGGGGGGGGGACATTTTTTTTTCTGGCTCCTAAAAAGAAAATTTTTACAAAATAATAAGCCAAAAAATAAGTTTGGGGGAGGGTCTTCACTTAAATATTTTGCCCCCACTAATAAATTCCTCCCAAGCTTACAGGTTTTTCAGATTTAGCAGAAGGCAACAGTGAGGACACTGTTGAAAACAAGTTTGGGGGAGGTTTGTGCTTATTTTTCGCATCATTTGCATATCATTTGTATAAGCACAAAACATTTTTTCAAAAACCTATAAAAATTTAAAAATTTTCAAATATAAAAATATTTTAATATTTAAACTTTTTTGTACATAAATAAGATAATAAAAGTTTAGATAATGAACAATTACATCCATGAGATTAGAAAAATTTAAGGAAACTAAGAAAATTAGAAGTTTTCTTATATGAACTAGTAATAAGTAGTTATGAGCCGTTGTCCCAAGGGTTAGTAAGAGGAAGTCACTAATCTGAGGATAAAACTAAGTCTGAAAAATAGTTTCTATTCTGGAAGCCAAACATTTTGAACGTTGCTACCTTGCTATTCGCACTTACACACGTCTTGAAGCCCGGGATAGTAGAGGATACCTTGAAATGCTCTTGTCTTAAAGCCGATGTATGAAGGAAATAAAAAAGAAAAAGTGAATAAAAAATATATAAAGTGGTGAGAAAAATGGACACTGGTTTTGTTATCACCGAGGGCAATAAAAAAATATATAGCGAGGGTGCCTCTTCACCTAGTGCCCTAAGGCCAACTGGTCTGGGAGTCACTACTATGCCTGAGGTGGTGCAAGACGAGAAAAATACACCAAATAAGCAAGAACATGAGTAATCGGTCGGTTAGTACCTCAAGAAGTATTAACGGTCGCATGAAAGTGTGTAAGCAATCTCATCTAATATTCATTAAGTAAAAAGTACTGAGGCTGATGGGCAAGAGTATGATAGCTTGAATTGAATTCTTTCCGTGTAGGGATGTCTTTACACACACGCAGGGTTATATGATCGATGTTTGGAAGAAAGATAGGAATGAAGAATAAGACGATGTTTTATTGAGGGAGGACGTGATTTCTGACATCTTTTCATGACCATTAAGATAGGACTCATGACAACCGAAAAGCTAGCTTAGTTGGAAACCCTAATTTTCAAGGCTTTTCTTCTACGATTCTTTTCTTTAAATGTAATATTCATGATCTTCCTTTTATTATTGGATTTTGTGGGTGCAATCCGCTGAAAATCCTCAGGAGACAACACTCCTCCTACTAGGGACACCTAGAGGTTTAAAGGCTTGTTGCACGTGCTCAGTGCAATCGTGTTGCCTACGAAAGTGTGCTAGTTAGTTTTTCTCTTTCTTTATTTTCTCCTTCTCTTTTTAATAAAACAATTCGCTCGAGACGATCGAAAATAAGTTTGGGGGAATTTGATCAGTCGAAAATATTGCATATTTTAACCGGCAATTTCCCTATCATTTGCACTCATTTAGAAGTGTTCGGTATTCATATTTCACCTATTAGCAAATCAGTCGTTAAATATCAGATTTCATGTGTTAGACTTTTAAACCGGCACTTTAAAGGAAATTGACCGCATTTCATGGCATCGCATCATCTCTGTATTTGCGCAACACTTGTGTCGAGATTTGTGCAGGAAATTGCAGGAGCAAAATCAAAAGAAGCTGATCAAAAATACGCCAACTCAATGATTTCGGATCTGGTAGCACGGAAATATACAAATCAACATATCAAATAAAGGCCCACAACTCAGGCCCAACAAGCACCAGAGAGCCTAAGCCCCAACTCTTCAAAAGAGCCGCGGAACCGCGGCGGGAGCCGGCTTGCGCCGCGGTTCCGCGGCGGTTTGGTCAGATCATCATGCCATTTTCAATGCCATTTTCAATGCGTTATTCTTATCTCAGTGGCCACAGCTCAGAATGATATGTCAGATTCCATAATTCTCTCGAAGCTTCTGCCAGATCAGCAAAAGATGATTAATTAAGCTAATCCTAATTAAGCTCCTAACTAACCTCTTCTAGAAGCTCCCTCCTAACTAATCACATCTAGAAGCTTCTCCTTTAACTAACCTTTGGAGGGAAATTCAAATCTCATCAACAAACTTTTGGAGGGAAACTTAAAATTCAAATCCTAGATCTAGGGTTTTGATGGCTATAAATAGGAACCTAGATCTAAGGGTTGAGGGGTTCATTACATCTTAGTTGCTCATTCTTCAATTCTTCATCTTCTTCCACAAGTCTAGTGACAAGACTTGTGCGAAACCCTAAACCTAATTCCACTCCAAATTCAAGATCCCGAGTACCAATCAAGCGAGAAGCCTTCAACCTTTTAGGAGCCGAGCCGATCTTCAATCGGGCAAGTGATCCAAGCCGATCCGCGACTTAAAGAGACGAGCGAAGACAAATCGACGATCAAGTTCTTCCTCTTGTAGTTCTTGAGCGAATGTAATGAAATTGTTGATATAAATAAAAGGTGAAATTCTTTAATCTTGCTTTCTTTTAATTCTTGCATCATGATTCGATCTCAATTTGTGATTGTAGTTCTTGTTGTGATGTTCGAGTAAAACTCCGCTCGTAAAGGAGTCGAGACGATCAATAGAATGATGATGTAACAAATCTTAATACGATTCTTGAGTCCTACGAGCTTTGTAAACCCTAGCAAGTTCAAGAATCGATGACCTAGTTTCGTTGCGATGCTTTCTTGAATGTGATCGCTCGAAATTAGGGATCTACGATCGTTTCTTGAATTTACTAGAGGCTAGAATGTGAATGATATCGACGAAAGAACAAGGGATAAGATGAAACCCTAGTTTCATAAGAAATCCCTAATTCTCGATCGATCATCATCGATCTAGTATCAATTCATCGAAGGATAAGAATACGTCATCGTGAGATTGCATCACATCTATAGATCCGATCGATTCCTACGAGCCTCATTTCGATTCTTGATATTTGGTTTGGAAAAATCAATAAACTCTCAATTCTTGATTCTATCTTTTTCTTGTTATTAGATCTAGATTTTCTAATTCTTGAACTTCAAATACAAATCTTGAATTGTTTTGTTTTCTTTCCTTTAAAATTTCAATTCATCTAATTCAAAAGACGAACTATTACACTTTCCCTGTGGACGATCCGCACTTACTAACGCGCTACAACCGACACCGTTATTGATTACGGTCAAATAATTTTTGGTTGTGATTTCTTTACAATTTTCATACTACACAACAAAATTCAAACAATCAATCCCCATATGGTGAACGGCACTTGTAAGTCCTCTCAACTTATAAGGAGAAAACACTCTTAGAAAATCCTTACGACTTACAAGAGAAAACACATTTAGGAATCTTCACGATTCCTAAGGAGAAAATATACCTACGAGATCCTCTCAACTCGTAGGGAGAAATACCTTTGTGTGACCCTTACGGCTTATAAAGTCAAAAGCCTTAGTTAACAGGATCCTAACCCTATCTACTAAGCTATCTTTGTTCAAATCGACAAAGGAAAATGATGATTCGCTCCTGGAAATATTCCAGTTGCAGCGATACTGATGCCAAGATTGGTATCAGATCTCAGGTTCCTAACTCGTAATAAAATTCAGTGAGTCGGAAAAAATGCATATGAGAAAGCCAAAATGTTTGGGCAACTCGTAATAAAAATTAGCGAGTAAAAATAAAAAATACATAGCCGAAATGATTGGGTACCGTGAAAAATAGTTGAAATGGTTGGACAATCGCGACTTTCGCGATATGAAAAGCTGAAAAGATAGAGCATTGCGGAAGTGTATATATATATATATATATATATATATATATATATATATATATAATTTCCTATGCCATGCAAGTATGTCCATATTGACTCTTGTATATGATCTATGAGCGCAAAAAAGTGGAGGGGAACTATATTTTCCCACCAAGCTCCGTCGAAGGAAGAGCCAGATCTCGATGGCAGCAAAAAAGTGGAGGGGAACTATATTTTCCCACCAGGCTCCGTCGAAGGAAGAGCCAGATCTCGACGGCAACATCTACAGTCTAGAGATCAGCTCGATATTCTATCCATTCTAACATGGTACAAACGTGACATCAACAAAGCTCCAAGGAGCCAAATCAAATAAAACTGGAGTAATGACAAAATCCTAGCTCCAAGTTTTGACGGTACATATAAAACCTAGAGACTATCCCGGCATTCTTCTCATTCCAACAGGATGCATATGCAACGTCAACAAAAGACCCAAGGGTCAAAGCAAAAATGGCGTAACGGCAAAATCCTAGCTCCAAGTCTTGACGGTACATATACTACATAGGGGCTATCCTGGCGTTCCCCCCATTTCAACAGGATGTGGACGCGGCTATTAAATGAAATTCGAGCAATGGCAAATTCCTAGCTCCGGACTTCAATTGCAATACATATAGCATAAAGGTCCTACAGATATCTACCCTATTTCAGCAAAGAATCGACGCGACATCGTCAAAACAAAAATGAAGTGACGGCATATTCCCAGCTTCGGGTCTTGAAGGCAACTCACATAAAGACTAAAAGACCATCGGAGATCATTCCACCCCAGAATGGTGCGATTATGACTCATCAGGGCTCCAAATTGAGCCTAACCTCAAGTAAAAAGCGTCATGGAAAATTACTAACGCTTACTCTTCCGACGGTAATATGACCTAAGGAGATTACTTGAAGACGTCTTGTCCAGCCCTCGAAGGGATCAGAGACACGACAGTCGCGGGGCTACTCGAACAACAGCTTAAAGGCTATATCTCGAGGAATACTTCAGCCAATGCGATGGTACCACGGACTAAAACCCTAGTACCACAAACCTAATAGACCTCTGTCGTAAAAAGAACATGGGTTATATGCGTACTCCGAAATGAGTGAATAAACTACAAACTCCAAAATGAGTACATAAACTAGAGACTCCGAAATGAGTGAATAAACTCCAAACTCCAAAATGAGTACATAAACTAAAGACTCCGAAATGAGTGAATAAACTAGAGACTCCGAAATGAGTGAATAAACTAGAGACTCCGAGATGAGTGAGTAAACTAGTTAGCGCTAAATTGAGACATCAAACACAGAGGAGCGCATGCAAAAAAAAAATGTATATTCTTTATTCATGAATCAAAGTGTTTGAAAGATAAAATTTACAGAAAAAGGGGGGAATACAATTTTAGCCATTAAGAAGGCGGGGCATTCAATAAATTCGCAACCAGCTCACTCTCTTCCCGCAGCTCCTCCTTACGCGCTACTATTGCAGCCAGCATCGCTTCAACTCGGGCCCGGTGTTGCAAGCATGATGAAAGCTTCTCGGAAATTTCCTGCTTGGCCACTTCGCAATCTCGGATTCCCCGCTCAGTGGAGTCGAGGAGCTGCCCCAGCGCCATTCCCTTATAAATGCATTGTTGAAGATTCCCAAAAATAATTTGCAGCTGCGCGGCGTTTGGTTCGACCTGGGCACGCAATAGGCCGGATTCGCCGAGGGAAGCTGTTTAATATTCTTTTTGCTTCAAGGCCAACTTCCGCTCGAAGTATTGAAGGGAAGCGACACTTTGCTCGATCCATGCGATCAGTTGAGCCTTCGAGTTTAATGCTTCAGGTGTCAGACGCTTGTGCTCGATCTCATGGAGACAAGCCTCAATTCTCCTACAATAGTCAAACCAAACGCCGATGAAGTCTTCGTTGTGGAAAGTCACAAGTGCCGCCAACATAGGGTTGACCTCGTCCGCAAAGTCCGCAGCAAAAGTGAGAGCTTCAACGTTGAGGTCTTCGATAAACTCGCTTAGCATCCGCTTGCTATTTGCCGCACCCCCGGAGGACTGACGCTTTGCGAACGGCCCTGCTGGCATAGAGATGCGAGACTCAAGAGAAGACAAAGCCGGTGTAGCTACTGTAGAATAAAGCATGTACAAAGAAAGGTCAGATTTCGACTTAAGAACTAAAAAGAACGATAATGAATGAGATCTAACATACCAGTAGTCGAAAGTGGAAAATCAGGAAGCTTGGGAGGCTCTGCTATTCCTTCATTCTCTCCTACGAGCCGTAAGACTGTGGCCAATATGAGTAGATTTTAGCAATAGGAAGATTACTCGTGAAAAGGTGAAATGAGAGATGAAGAATATACTAACCAATGCCCGAAGGCGAATCGAATTCTGATTGTAAGGCGAAGTGCGAGCCTAGCATTTGGCATAAGCGGTCAAAAAGCACTCTTACAGTATTGTAACAATATATAGTAAAGAAATTGATCCAAGAAATAATATCTATACTAAAACAAGGAATTGAAAGATCTTTACCATCCGCCATTCAACCCGAAAGAAGTCAGGGGGAGAGGGCACAAAAGAGAGAGGCGGAACAATGACAGTCGTGGCAGCGGCTAACAGAGATTCATCAATCAGCACAACGCCGGGGTCTACCACATCTATATTCGGAATAAGAGAAATATCAGCGAGTATGTTTGGCAAGATTAAGAGCCCAAAAGAAATAACACAAGGAATACCTTATGGGGGAGAGACCATAGCGGTGTCTGGAGTGCCACTAACCATGACGGTTTCCAAAGTTTGTGGGAGTTTCTGAGAACCATTTGAATCCATCATCACCGGGGATATGGATTCAGCGTCGACAACTTCGTCCCCCGAATCAATGAGGGCCGTCGTCATGCTCGTATCACCTGCCGATACCGTGGATCCACAGGGGGAAGAAGCGGCAGTTAGAGCAGCACCTGATACGACAGGAAGGCCTGACGCCCCAAACTCTTCAAACGAGGGCACTTCACCCGCTCCGTTACTGCTTAAACTCGGCCCTGTTGCATTATTCAAGGACAAATGTGTTATAATTCGAGGAAAATTACTGTAAGAGGGAACCTAAAAAAAATAGACAAGTACTACTAGGTTTCAATAAGGGAGCGTGTGTTGTTTTACCTTGAAATAATCGCTCGGCCTTTTCGCGAGCCGCATGCGCAACATGCCTATGAGCAGTGGATAAGGCAGAAGGAATGTCTTCCATGGGAATGTCAGAGGGTCGGGCATCACTCGAACCTGCGCCCGCGGCCAAGTTAGCCTGACGCTCCCTTACTGCGTGCTTTTTGCGCTTCCTCTCAGCCTGGGCTGTACAAATAGATCTCCTCGGGACCTCCGGCATGGGAACATCTTTGTCCAAATTGGGCTCGGCCTCTGGATCTGCTGCAACATCCATCATCGGCTACTTTAGCGACGCCTCTCATGGCGGCCCTGGGGCGACCTCAACCGTAGCCGGTGGCTCTGAATGCTCCTCCGCACCACCACCTGAGGACGACATTGTACTCGGAATAACACAAGTTACAGTGGTTCCTGTAACAGAAAGAAGAAGGGAGTCGGGGTGTGAGAGAAATGAATTAAATATGTAAATGAGTCGCGAAACGAGTCATACCGAGACCCATGGAGGTGCGAAGCTTTTGCTCTTCCTTAAAAGTCTTGAGGGACGCCAAGAGAGCCTCTTCGGTAAAGATTCATGTTAAGAAAAGAGTGTTAATAAAGCATGATAAATTCAAAACAAAATTGCATACAAAAGAATGTAAATGAAACATACCGGACGTCGCAAGAGAAGCGAGTGCTGCTTGCTCACGGGCTAATCTCTCAGAAGACTTAATAGCGGCCTGAAGATCAATGGTAGCTGATTAGTCTAAAATATTGCACATTTGAATGAATATTTTCCCTACTATTGTTAAGTACTAAAAGATATTTATTGTAAATATAGAACATATGAGGGTTTATTTGTAAAAAGTTTATTATCATATATTTATACATTAAAATTAATATAATGAGGGAAAATATATGTATATAATATTTAAGTGAAATATTAGTAATTAAAATATGCATATTATATCAAATATTTCTAATCAATATTTTTAAGATTTAATATCATATAAAATGGTTAGAATAATACTCAAAACTATCAAATGCTACTCACACTTTGATTTGAGATATTGTGCAGGTATCAGCTCAGGTCTAAGGTCCAAGTAAGAGATCCGAGTCAAATCGGGATATCGAAACCGAATCTGCTAAAATTTAGAAGCAAATCGAGAGATCGAGCAACGCAGAAACTCAGAGTATTATTTTCAGAATCTAGACATCAAGAGGATCTCCACATATCAACACAAGAGACCAGAAGAAATCCCAAAACCTAGTTCCACCAAGATGCGGCTGAACCGCGGCCAAATAGGGTGATATGCGGCGGAACCACGGCCGTAGGATATAAGATTTTATGGCTTGGATCGTAACGGCATATATTCACATATGGAATCTAGGGTTTCTGGTTTTAGGGACTTTATAAGGGACTGAGAGCTGCACATTCAAAATCATCACCGAAGAGGTCAAGAGATCCACGTATCCGAGTTATCATCATCTATTCATCTACCTCCAACAAAAGAGAGATCTAGAGAAAATTAGAATTCTTGTATTCTACTTTTTAAGGAGAATTGTAAATGCAATAGTTGATTAATAAAGATAGTTTTTAGTTTATTTCTTTTTGCATTTATTTTCCGTATTTAATTTCTGCACTTACTTTTCTGCATCTTCATTATGATTTCATTCTTCAACTTTTCCTCTAACTTAACTATGAGCGAGTAATTCCTAGCTTGCTAGGGTTCGTAATATAGGGTAGAACAATGGAGGAGAATTTTTTTAACTTCTTTTATATATTTTAAAGTTTATAAAGTTTAGCAAAATAAATGTTAACCACCTTATCGGACAAGGTACCAATTTATTGATAGGCCCAACCACGATTTGATATTGGTTTAACACTTTTTTTGTTAAAGGCTAGACATGAATAGAGATCAATGAAAGGACAAAGGTTAGTAATGGGGAAACCCTAGTTTCTTCCAAAAACCCCTAACCACATTCATCACTATCGATCTACTTTTAAATTATTAAATGATGAAAGAGTCATTTTTAATTATTCATCCATTACTACTAAGTCCTATGAACCCTACAAGCCTTTTCATTATAAATCTTATATCCATTTTAAAATATAACGACAAATAATCGTTCTTCTTTCATCAACTCGTCTAAAGCAAGAAAAGGGTTTACGTTTCCCTACGGACGACCCGCACTCATCACGACTAGCTACTAGTGACACCGTCTTGATTGCGGTTATTTTCGAACACACTTTTTAACGATCAATCAAATGGCGCCGTTGCCAGGGAAACGGTTGGAATTTTTTTCTTGTTATTCGGGTTGATTTCTTATAAAATTCAGCAAACATAAAATAAACAAAACTGCATTTTGCGCTTTTAACGATTATTGTGCGAACTTTGCAAGGGAATCTGGAGTAACTGGAGCAAGGAAATAGAGATTCAGAGATTTTAACTTAGACCAGAGGAGCATAGGAGGGCCTGTAGACCGCCAAAAGATGGACCGGGGCGTCTGGCCTAAATTTGGGGGCAGATGCTATTTGGACTTATCTACCCACCTCTCTGAAGATGCTAAGTTGATTTATGACACCGTATAACGGAGGTTTGGATAGATGCGACCGTTGTAGCACACCTTATCAGATTCCACCTCTTTTATGAAGGATTTTGATTGCGGGGACGCTCTTCCCTACAGGCGCAAGCCCCTGCAGTTAATTACGTTACCGCGTTGCGATAACCACTTTCTCCTGCTGCGCAAGTTCACTTCGTGTCGTGTCGTGTTTGTTTTATTTTGGGTTGCTCATGGATTGTATACGGAGACTAATTTATATCGTCGTTTGTAGGGCATGGATTAGTCCAAATCTGTATATTTGAGATTTGGGTTTAGATCAAGAATTTTGCTGGACAGGGCCTACGTTGGTAGCTTGGTTTGCCAACGGGAATGAACTTAGGACGAAGATCTTACATTTGTGAGGTCCATCGATTCATGAGATATTTGGATTTGATCTAAGGATCGTTTGCAATATTTGAGACTAAAATCAACTTATGAGCAGTGAGCATATGAGCTCAACTGATCATTAGATCATATATGAATAGCCCATGGATAGTATACGGTAGTCATTATGGGGACAGTCCGAAGGGCAAAACATATTAGTTTAAGAACGTCGCGGTCTAACATTCCCAGTTTGGAACGAATGTTAGTTTAAGAACATTTCGGTCAAACATTTCCATATTTGAGGCGAATATTAGTTTACGGACATTTCGGTCCAACATTCCCGTTTTGGGGACGAATGTTAGTTTAAGAACATTTTGATCCAAAATTCCCATTTTGGGGACGAATGTTAGTTTAAGAACATTTCGGTTCATTCTCGCCGTGTTTGAGACGAATATTAGTTTATGGACGTTTCGGTCCAACATTCCCGTTTTGGGAAAGAATGTTAGTTTAAGCACATTTCGGTCCATTATTCCCATTTTGGGGACGGATGTTAGTTTAAGGACATTTCGGTCCAATATCCATCTTGCGCGCACGTGTATTTGTTACGTGGCGGAGTGAACGATTGTGACATGGAATGTGCCCAGTTTGGCATGCGATCCGATTTGAGGTTTGCACGTCAATTTGGAAGTGCATCGGTGTAGGATGTATCATTCCCTATCTTGAAGAAATTTTATATCAAGTTGGGACGAGAAAGGAGTTGATGGTTGTCGGGACCCGTCACCTCTCTAAATATGTTGAGGAATTACAACGACATATATCAGTGGTGTGAAGAGATGTACTCTTAAATCAAATCCCGTATTTGAGGAAAAAGGGGTGATAGACCTAAGAATCATTAGTCATATTTAAGACTAAGATTATCTTAGGAGGTATGGGATGAAGATCGGTTTGGATATCAGTTTGGATATCACAAACATAAGCTTAGCCAATTTGGGCTAAGATTGAGTTTTGGGTTTTGAACTTAGATTATATGTTCTTTTAGTTCAAAAATGTTTTGTTTGGTTTAAGGACCGTTAATCTAGTTTGAGATTAAGATCAATTTAAACATATGAGTATTTGGGCTCAATTTATTTTTAACTAAGAATATATTAGTCTTATTTGAGACTAAGATCAACTTAGCAACATTTAAAAATCATCAAATTTTAGTTGAGATCCAATAACAAAGCATTTGGGCTTAGTTGCAATTAACTCCAGAGGGACTTAGCCAATTTGGGCTTGGTCTGCTTAGTCTTCTTTTTATTGCAGAAATGTTGAACACTTGTTTGGAGCTCAGGCGCTCAAATGTATATCACATGAGGCGCTCAGACATGGACACTGCCCAATAAGTGCTAAGCACTTGGTCGTTTTGGCTGTATATGAAGTGCTAAGCACTTTTGTATGGCGCCCACGAGAGGAGCACGTGAGGCGCTGGGCGCTGGTTTTGGCGCCGACGTGAGTAGCACGTGAGGCGTTAACCTTCTGTTGGGGAGGGATCTTTTAGACGCTCACGTGTTTTTCACGTGAGGCTCTATGTAACTTAGCCTTGGGCGCTCACGTGCTTTTCATGTGAGGCGCTACCATATTGCTAATAACTAATTTTCTTTGGTGCTCATGTGTGTTTCACGTGAGGCGCTATGTTTTTGGATATTTAATCTTTATTGATATTTTTAGAGAACTTAAATCTATGTTAATGGTATTTTGACCATGAACGATCACCAAGATCATTATTTTGAGGATCTAGGATCATGTTCTTTAAGAAATAAGTTCTTAATTTGAAGGAACTAAGTTTCTGGAGTTGTCACGACCCGGAAAAGGCACGTGACTAGTACTTGAATCATATGAAGTTTATAGAACCCCACCTAATTCAAGTAAGCCAAAAGCAAAGAAATCTAAACTTTTTAGGGAAAATAATGGAGGTGCGGTTTTAAAATAAGGTACACTGAAATCAAGTTCCTTCTTTAAAACATAAATAATATCATACGAAAAACAATGTTTTGTAACTAACTTTAAAACGTGTTTCGTCATTTAAAATTTGGGCAGCACCTCCTTTGTAATTTTAAACCCGAAAACAATACAGAATAATAATAAAAGGCATCCCCAAGCGGGAGCTAGCTCTTCGCCAAATGGCGGAAACAACCATGCAAGGATATAAATATACAACGCCGAAGGCAAGGATCAAAACTCAAAAAGAAAATAAAGAAACCGAAGCATCATCAAGAAACCAAAAACAATAATAAATACATGAGCATGACTCAAAGGCCGAAAGAATAAAAAACACAGGTTTCTAAGTCTACGAATATACATAGTCTGGTTGATGGAGCTTTACTAGATACAACAAAATAAAATATACAAGTATATAATGGTGGTCACGATGCAAATGTATCCTACCTATCAATGCAATCACCCTGAAGAAGGTAGTGTGCCAGCCAGCCGCAACGGAACCTGCGCGGTCGAACCTGTAAGAAAACTGTGGCACAAAGGGGGTGAGTTGCCAACTTGTGAGTAAAAGACATCACCAAATAGAAAACGAATGTATGACTATCTCCTAGGTCATACAATACAATAATAATATATAATGACGTCGAATGGTAGCAACGGTAATAAGATATCGATATGTATAACAATACTCAAGTAATCATGTCCAAGTCATAATGTAATACCATGACATATGTAAATATATGTATGAGTGTAAATGTAATGTCAAGTACTCGTGTCCGTGCCACAAAGTGACTACATGGCAAGTGTATAATATATAAATGCATAATCCAACGTGTGTCCAATAACGATATACAAAATCATGATAAAACCTGAGTGCCCAGCATCGACACTCGAAAACATCATGAAAACCGTGTCCATCAGCGGCACATAATACTCATATCTCGGACTCCGTCAGTCCGGAATGGCCCATATCATCTGATCTCACGACTACGGTCGGTATCCTTCGGATGTCTGCCGCGCCAAATATCACCAGTCGGTAGTGCTCCCTTGCCGGGCTCAACGTCTCAATCTCTATACGGCCTTTTTGTCCCGGGGTACCGCACCGGGTCCATCATGTACCCGCAGACGGTGTCTCCTCGCTCTTCGTGGCGGGTAATCATATATCATATATGCTCCAGAACCGAGAAATCTCATGGTGGACGTCATACACCACATTAAGGAAAACCGCATTTTTCTTTTAAAAAGAAGCATAAGTTTTCAATTTCACATGCGGTTTCCCAAATCCAGAAATCTCATGAAATACCGAAATCTCATAATCATGAGTCAATAAGTAAACAGCGAATATCGGCATAAAGCCTCTCAATAGTGCATAAACAGAATGTATATGTGAATGCATGTAGTATCTAATTAAGGAATGCAATATTTAAACTAGCAAGTGAGATCATGAACGCTAAACAATACTAGTAAACTACAATTTATCAGATAGCACGAGTGAAGTAACGGTTCTCTAATGTGTATGTGGTATGGAAATTACCGATGATGATGTGTGTGAGCCGGTCAGTAGGTGTACGTGCAATATACGCATCATCGGTAATGATGCACGTGTCCTAACAGACGAGATCATAGCAGCTAATGTAAAACATGTATATATATGCAATGCAATGGAATTAACATGAACAGAGCAGAAAATAACAGTAAACGCAACATAATACACACACACACACACACGAGCCATACAGTTATAGTATTTAAAATTGCACGAATCGTTGTTTTTAGAAAAGTAGGGACTATGATGTTTTTGAGAACAGAAATATCATTTTGAAAATCCATAGCGTCCCTAGGTTTGCTCCTTGAAAATACCCACGATTCGTTATTTTTGAAAATAGGTATGACTCGAACTCTATTCTAACACCTACTTAAATAATTAAGAAACTAAACTAAAACAGTGTCGAAAGTGAATAGAAATCTGTACATATCTGAGTCGATATCTCTAATAGTCGGCGATCCAGCCTCATAATATCATGTACGGTAATATCCATCGTACGACATCCTCGAGTCAAGAGTGTGGATCAATCATGATATAAATATCTCGTATGGTATAGTCTGTCGTACATCATCCTCAAATTCGTGGGTACGGGTCAAATATTATATATGTCATATGTAGATCATAGTTCGTACGGTATCATTCATCGTACAATATCAAAATCAAATGTACGGATCTAAGGTCACGTACAAAATAATATCTGACGTCGACGTACGAACGTCGAACGACCAAGTCACATTAAGATATTCAAAAATCCAAGTTTCAAATATCGGAAAACATTGTCAAAACCAACTCAAAATGCTCCCAGATTTTTGCACAGGTAGTTTGGGACAAAATAAACAACACAATGGCTAAGTTATGAGGAGTGTGAACTACAGACCAAACCCCAACATCAGAACCCAAAAACTGGCCGGCGAGAATGCCAAAATACCCGGTGTCGCCGATTCTATAAGGGATTTTGGGCATCATTTTTCTGTGGTGGTCTTCTAGTGGTCTAACTAGGTCAATGTGGTTGTTTGTTTTTTTATAAATACCCCAAGTCGCTCCAGATCCTATCTGAACATCAATAATCAAAGAAAACCGACATCGGGAAAATTCTAAGTTCGTGTATTGGGGTTCAGGTCTCAAGTTTAAACCATAATTCTAACACTGGATGGTTTGTGGTCTCTAACTAAATCTCAAGTACACCTTCACAATATATAACATCACATAAATCTCAACTTAGAATTTTCCAACCTCACCAAACCACCTTCTTCAACTCTAAAGCACTATAGGATATAAGAAAACCTAAAAACCTAACTATGGGTGTAGGACTATACCTCATTAGCAATTGAAGAAAATTCTTGAGTTGCCTAAAGTGCTCAAAATCTCCACTTGATTGATCCATAGGGTTTGTAGTGAGGTTTGGAGTAGTTTTTGTGAAGGAAACATAGTGTTTTGGCTCAGTTTTGATGGTGTTTGTAGGAGGTAGAGGAGATGGAGGATGAGGAGGGAGGAGAATAAAGAAGACGAAGAAGAGGATGAAGGAGGAAAGAAAGAGTTATAATCCGTGGTGTATGGGTAGAAGGTTCTCTCTCTCTCTCTCATACACACACACACCTCACCCATGCCTCCATGTCACAAAATATCTTCCCATTTCTTTTTCTCCTTTATTTTAAAAAACAAAATCATTTAAAAAAAGAAAAGAAGAAGCCATGGTTCAACAAATAAAAGTGTAACAAGTTGTTTGCAATATGTCATGTTGCATGTCATATACATAAGCAAGATTAATGCATAATTAACGACATATTAATCAAGTTTAGTATTAAACTTGTATGAAATTAATTGTATAATAATTTATAAAATATCCAAATCACATAAATTCTTTCAAAGTCAATAAATCACATTTATTTTCCATTTATTTTCTAAACTATCGGTATATAATCATACCATATCATTAAAACTAATTCTCCATACTTTAGTGATATTCATGAAATTCATTATTTTAATTATTTAAATTCCAAAAATAATATTATATTTTTCTGAAATTTAACAGGAGTATTCTGAACTCCATGTTTTCCATATTCATGTTTTCAGAGAGGTTAAACCTCTTTTAATGGTGTTGTGATCATTAAGGATCACTAAGATAACTATTTTGAGGATCTTGGATCGGGTTCTTTAAAGAACTAAGTTCTTGATTTGAAAGAACTAAGTTCTTGGAGTATTATGAACTCTATCTTCTTTCTTTTCAATTTTGTTCTTTCCTGAATCTTTAATTCTTAAGAACAAGATCTTCTCGATGAGAATTAAATTCTCAACTTGTGGGAGATTTGTCTTGCGGATCTCAGATCCATAGAAAGAACTAAGTTCTTTGAAAAGGGTTAAAACCATGTATATTTTAGGTAAAAGAGATGTTTTGAGCTCGATATCTTCTTTACCTAGGGTTTTGAGAATGGAGACGATCTTCTTTATTGAGAATTAAATTCTCTGTTGTTTTGTGGAACCTTTTGAGAGCCTTTTGTATTTTTACAGAAGCTTACGGGGAGAGGGAGGGGGAGGGGGAGGGGGGAGGGGGGTTCCTCCTTATTTGGAAAGAGGGATCATTAGTCGTTGGAACCCACCACATCTCCGACGAAGCTGAGGGATTACAACGCCATGTATCGAAGGTATGAAGGGATGTACCTTTTGAACCATGACCCATTTATCAGGGGGAAGAACAGGTTGGAGCTTAAACCGCTAGCTGCTTGAAAAACTTTCTTTGCGTTCGCGCACGTGCGTAGCACGTGTTGGGTGCACGTGCGCTGCACGTGGCGGACGTGCGGCATGGGCACACGTACGTTGCACGTGTTGCGCACTTGGTGGGCGCACGTGCGTTGGATGTGGTGCGCATTTGGCGGGCGCACTTGTGTCGCACATGGCGCTTGGCAGTTAAGGACCTAACTTGGAGAACTAAGCTCCTATGGAGAACTAAAATCTTTTGAGGATTGAATCCTCGCATGTGGTTTGCACATGGCGGGCGCACGTGCGTTGCACGTGGTGCACATGTGCGTTGCACGTGGTGCACATGTACGCTTGCAGATATGCGCATTATGGGGAGGGCAGCTAAGGCCCTAACTATGGAGAACTAAGCTCCTTTGAGGATTGAATCCTCGCACGTGGCAGGCGCACGTGCGTTGCACGTGGCGCACATGGCGCTTGCGCATATGCGCATTATGGGGAGTAGCTAAGGCCCTAATTTAGAGAACTAAGCTCCTATAGAGAACTGAGCTCCTTTGAAGATTGAGTCATATTTTTTTCTAAGTGGTATCCCTTCTTATTTATATGGGTGTGGTAAAGAAGGGATCTCTCTTTTTCCTGATGTGGGACTAAAAATATATCTCCCATGTGGTAGAGCTAGACTATACGTGCATAGCACATTTGCTCATAACTTTTGATTCTCGAAGAGTTATAAGGCCCGTAATATATCAAATCGAAGGATTTTTCGAGAAGCTTTCAATGCTATTAGAATTTACCTGATTCTCGTTCTGGAGTTTGAGAAAATACAGACCGGAAAATACTGATTTGCATTTTCTTAAACGTATCGCTGCCATTTGATATCTTGGGCTCTTTTGCGCAGAAATTTTTAGCATGGACAAATGCCCCCACTACTTTGCTCACGTAGGTATGTACATAGGTTAAGTAGCGCAAAGTTATGCATCTCCATAGAATTGATGGCTTAGGAGACAAGTTTAGGGTCCTTGTAGCCTAAGACTTTTTTTTATCTTCATGAGCCGTATGGGTCTCAAGAAGGTTTTTTTATCTCCCTATGAGTCGTGAGGATCTCATAGGTGCATATTCTCCCTAAAACTCGTGAATATTCCTAAGTTTTCATTGCCTCCATGAGTCGTAAGGATCTCACTCGGGTATTTTTTTCCTTACGAGTCATGAGGACCCATAAGTAGCTTCTTCATTTCATTGGCATGCAATTTTGACGAATGTGGCCCGTGGATAGTATACAAGAGTCAATCTTGACCTCCTTGTAGATAGCGATGGCTTAGGAAACAGGTTTAGATCTGTCGTCTAAGACTTTTCAACTCATGAGGGTCTCCTAAAGACTTTTCTCGCTACGAGTCGAGAGGATCTCGTAGGTGTATTTTCTTCTTAGAAGTCGTGAGGACTCCTATGTACGTTTTCTTTTGAGAGTCGTAAGGATCTCACAAGAGAATTTTCCCCTTACGAGTCGAGAGGACTCACTAGTGGTTTCTCCCCCTCGTTGGTATGCGAATTTGGAGAATGTGGCCCATGAATAGTAAACAAAAGTCATTTTGGACCTATTTGTAGGACAGCGATGACTTAGGAAACAGGTTTAGATCTGTCACTTAAGACTTTTCAACTTTATGAGGCATGAGGGTCTCATAAAGTCTTTTCTCCTTACAAGTCGAGAGGATCTCGTAGGTGTATTTTCTCTTTAGAAGTCGTGAGGACTCCTAAGTGCTTTTTCTCTTGAGAGTCGTAAGGATCTCATAAGAGAATTTTCCCCTTACGAGTCGAGAGGAATCGTAAGTGGTTTCTCCTCCTCGTCGGTATGCGACTTTGGAGAATGTGGCCTGTGAATAGTATAGAAGAGTTATTTTGGACCTACTTGTAGGGCCACAGTGCTTAAGAAACAGGTTGATATCCCCGTCACCTAAGGCTTTTCACCTTCATGAGCCGTGAGGGTTTCATAAAGATGTTTTTCCCTACGAGTCGAGATGAGTCGAGAAGATCTCGCAGGTGTATCCTAACGTGAAATATAGATAACCCCTATTCTTTACGATAGAGGTCCGTTAGGTTTGTGGTACTATGGTTTTAGTCCGTGGTAACGTCGCATTGACTGATGTATTCCTCGATATGCAGTCTTTGAGCTGCTGTCCGAGTAGCCCCGTAACTGTCGTGTCTCTGATCCCTTCTGAGGCTGGACAAGGCGTCTTCAAGTAATCTCCTTAGTTCATATTACCGTTGGAAGAGCAAGCATTAGGAATTTGCCATGCCGCTTTTTACTTGAGGTTAAGCTCAATTTGGAGCCCTGATGATTCATAACCACTCTGCTCTGGTGTGGGATGATCTCCGATAGTCTTTTAGGCTTTATATGAGTTGCCTTCAAGACCCGAAGCTCGGAATATGCCGTTGCTTCATTTTTTTTAATGATGTCGCACCGATTCTTTTCTGAAGTAGGGTAGACATCTGTAGGACCTCTATGCTGTATGTATTGCAATTGAAGTCCGGAGCTAGGAATATGCCATCGCCCCACGACCGTCGTATCTCTGATCCTTTCGGAGGCTGGACAAGACGTCTTCAAGTAATCTCTTTAGGTTATATTACCATTAGAAGAGCAAGCGTTAGGAATTTGCCATAACGCTTTTTACTTGAGGTTAGGCTCAATTTGGATCCCCGATGAGTCATAACCGCACCCTTCAGGGGTGGGATGATCTCCAATGGTCTTTCGGGTTTTATATGAGTTGTCGTCAAGACCCGAAGCTAGGAATATGCCGTCACTTCGTTTTTTGCTTTGACGATGTTACGTCGATTCTTTGCTGAAATAGGGTAGACATCTGTAGGACCTCCATGCTATACGTATCGCAGTTGAAGTCCGGAGCTAGGAATATTCCATTGCTCCATCATTGTTTCGACCCTTGGGTCTTTTGTTAACGTTGCGTCTACATCCTGCTGGAGTGAGAAAGAACGCCGGGATAGTCTCTAGGTTGTATATGAACCGTCAAGAGTTGGAGCTAGGATTTTGCCGTGACTCCATTTCTATTTGACCCTTGAGTCTTTGTTGACGTCGTGTCTGCACCCTACTGGTATGAAGAGAACGTCGGGGTGATCTCTAGGCTTTAGATGTTGCCATTAAGATCAGAAGCTAGGATTTTGCCGTCACTTCACATTTATTTGATTGTTGCGTCTACATCCTGTTGAAATGAGGAAAACGTCGAGCTGGAGCTAGGATATTTCCCATCACTCCACTTTTGTTTGTTGACGTTGCGTCTACCCTGAGAGGGAACGTCGAGTTGGAGCTGGGATTTTGCAAGTACTCCTTTTTGATTTGGCTCCTTGGAGCTTTGTTGACGTCACGTTTGCACCCTGTTGGAATGAAAAGAACGTCGAGCTTATCTCTAGGCTGTAGATGTCGCCATTGAGATCTGGAGCTAGGATTTTTCCATAGCTCCACTTTTATTTGACCCCTTGGGTCCTTGTTGACGTTGAATCTGCACCGAGAAGGAACGTTGAGTTGATCTCTAGGCTGTAAGTGTTGCCATCAAGATCTGGAGCTAGGAATATACCATTGCTCCAATTTAATTTGACAGTTACGTCCGCACCCTGCTGAAATGAGGAGCACATCGAGCTGGAGCTAGGATTTTTGCCATCATTCCATTTTTGTTTGTTGACGTTGCGTCTGCACTGAGAAGGAACGTCGAGTTGATCTCTAGGCTGTATATGAACCGTCAAGATCTGGCTCTTCCTTTGACGGAGCCTGGGGGAAAAATATGGTTCCCTTTCTTTCATTTGTGCCCATGGATCGTATATAAGAGCCAATATGGACCTACTTGCAGGGCAGAGGAAATTTTATTTTATATTTTTTTATTTCTGCGATGCTCTATCTTTTCAGCTTTTCATATCGTGAAAGTCGCGATTGCCCAATCATTTCGGCTATTTATCGCGGTGCTCAATCCTTTCGGCTATTTTTTATTTACTCGCTACTTTTTATTGCGAGTTGCCCAAACATTTCGGCTTTTTTATACATATTTTTTGCTCGCTGATTTTTATTACGAGTTGCCCCATCATTTCGGCTATTTCATATGCATTTTTTTTGACTCGCTGAGCTTTATTATAAGTCAGGGACTTGAGATATGATACCAATCTTGGCATCGGTATCGCTACAACTGGAATATTGCCAGGAGCGAATCATCATTTGCCGTGAGAGGACTTGACGTTTGACACCTGTTTAGGCATCGGTATCGCTACAACTGGGATAATGCCAGGAGCGAATCATCATTTGCCTTTGCGAGGACTTGAAATTTGATACCTATTTAGGCATCAGTATCGCTTCAACTGGGATATTGCCAGGAGCGAATCATCATTTGCCTTTGTTAATTTGGACAAAGGTGGCTTAGCAAATAGGGTTAAGATCCTGTCGGCTAAGGCTTTTGAATTTATGAACCATAAGGGTCTCATAAGGTATTTCTCCATACGAGTCGAGAGGATCTCGTAGATGTATTTTCCCTTTAGGAGTCGTGAGGATTCCTAAGCGTGTTCTTTCTTGTAAGTCGTAAGGATCAACCTAGAGTGTTTTCTCCTTATAAGCCGAGAGGACTGACAAGTGTCGTTCACCATATGGGGTCATTTCTTGCTATTGATAGAACTTGGTAAGGGAATATTTATTCGTGTCCATGGATTGTATACAAGGGTCAATATTGGACCGCCTGTAGGGAAATATTAGGGGAATATGACGGCTTAAGAACAGATTTAGATCCATGTAACTTAAGGCTTTTGAATCCTACAAGCTGTGAGGATCTTGTAAGTATATTATATATATATATATATATATATATATATATATATTTTACGAGATTGCGCCCTATTCGGGTTTTCACAAACTCGCCGGTAGTCTTGCTGTTTTTACTCACGGCGCCCTCTCGGGTTTTCAGCCGTGCCTATTTTTCTCGTAGACATACCGTTTTTTTAATGAGATTATGCCCTTCTGGGTTTTCACAAGTTCGCCGGTAGCCCTGCTGTTTTTACTCACGGCGCCCTTTCGGGTTTTCATTCGTACCCATTTCGCATGTGGACATACCAATTTTTTTTTGCGAAACTCTCGGAAGTAGCTTCGTCACAGGTGACCCATATATTTGCCGGTGGGATTTGGGGGTGGCTTCATCGCTGGAGTAGCTGTGTAGCCGGTAAGGCTTGAATTGCAACCCTCACCGTTGAGACTTTGATTGCAATATAGATCTCAATAGAGCATATCACCGTATTTGGGGGCGATGTGCTAGTTTAGGGACATTTCGGTCCATTATCACCATGTTTTAGGCGAAATTTTAGTTTAGGGATATCTCAGTCCGTTATCACCATTTTTTAGGCGACGCGCTAGTTTAGGGACATTCCGGTTCGTTGTTAGTTTAGGGACATCTCGGTCCGTTGTTAGTTTAGGGACATCTCGGTCTGTTCTTTTTCATTCGGTCGGGACGTTACATAGCTCATCCCTTCTGACTCTTGTTTGCTGAGGTGCTGCTGTTTGTCCTTTATATGTATGGACACTTCACACCTCAAGCTCTTTTCACCTTTTTGGACTGCTTTTTTTATTATCACAGCAATCGGGTTTTTTTTTGCGGGAAGTACTGGGTATTTTACAGGGCACATGCCCCCTGCGCATCAATATCGCTTTCCGATATTGATGGAGCATCTTCTTTATATACAAAGGAACGAGATATCACGTCATTCCTTCTGCCGAGTCTTCCTCTTCCTTGGAAGAATGAACTTGATTTCGGAGTTTTTCCCCACATCGTCTGATTTGGAGTGGGACATGGATTTCACATCCCTCCCATAGTTTTTTTGTTCAAGCGGGATATTCCACTTGATTGCGGGATATTCCACTTGATTGTAGGACCCGTTTGTAGAGGAAAGGACTATCTCATGTAGAGATTCTTCCATCGGTGAGAAATATGCCCCCTGTGTATATCTCGGGGGAGTGAGTACCCACGTCGTCGCTATTTTGGCAACAGGTTGTTTCAGAGCCGCTCATTTTTTGTTGAGTGTTGGCGACAAACGCCAGCTTGCTTTCACTTTTCATTCATCTCCATCGGACGATGAAGGATCTTAACCCATCTGATCCAATCGAGTCATTTTATCCATGAGCTCTTGGAAGATCGTCGGCTTGAAGAGGGCCATAAATGGAAACACTTTTGAATTTGGGTTAAGCGTGGCTATGAACATTCCCACGGCTGCAGCTTCGTCGATGTATTGCTCGCATTTTAACCAGAGACTTCGCCATCGGGTAATATATTGAACCCAGGTTTCATTCAGTCTAACCCTTTCGTTGACCAACGCCGCCACGGTAGTGTGTTTATTCTCACTAGCGAATCTCTGAAAGAAGAGCATATCCATCTCGTCGAAGGTCTTCACGGAATCATTTGGGAGATCCGCATACCATTCGAAGGCGATGCCCGCCAGACTGCTGACGAACTATCGGAGGAGCAGTATATCATTTCCTCCAGTATTGCCGCACATAGATTTAAATCGCGCAATGTGCTAGCGAGAATTCCCAGTTCCTTTGTACACATGGAACATTGGAAGTGTGTACTCTAGCGGGTACTGTATTTGATCGTACCAGGACGGATATGGTCGACCAGTCTTGATTGACCTATTTGCAGCTTCACTGACATAGTGAGCTTTGATTTGCTAAGAAATATATTCGTTCATCTTTGCTTTTGGAATCATTTCCTCTTCAGCCGTTGATGAGGCTCACAGAGGCTTTGAAATGTCACTTTTGTCTTTAAAAGCGACTACCGGCATTTTATCTGCTAGTGGTTCCGAATGGACCATCATTCCAGTCATATTTTGGATCAGAAGGGCCATCTAGTTCATTTTAGTGGACATTTCTGTCGCTTCTTCATCTCTCTTTTTGAGAGTGCGCTTTAGGAAATCAATATACGACTCCTTCCCTACTCTTTCTTCAGGTGCGTCCTCGTGATTTTTCTTAAGCGATGGATTAACAAGTACTGCCGCATGAGCAAGTATCTCCTGTAGCTTTTCACATTGTAGTTGAGCCTTTGCCAGGGACCGAGTATATGGTCCGTGACTAGTATAAGTGTGACATTCGTCTTTGGAGTTCGCCATGTAGACCGTGTGCACTACTATTCCCCAGGGCTTAGGGCGTTTGGATCTTTGACCCTCGGAGTCTGCCTCGGGCACTTGGGCTTTATCAGGCCTCTCTTTTTTCCGAGAAGCTGTTTTAGGAGAAATCATTGTATCAGGATCCGTCTTGGGATGAGTCCTCTTGTATTTGAAAGGGTATTTGTCAGAATTTGACTGACGTTTAGGGGAAGAGCCACGGTTGACGACTGAGTCCTTCACCTGCTTCCACACCTTATATATAGATGAGGAAAGTTCTTTTAGGGAGCGAACTGGATTCTGCTCTCGTAGGATCTCCATTGGCTGTGGAGATTTCTTCAATATTACGGTGGGAGAATTTTGTCTAACCCTTCGCAACAGTTCGAAACTGTTCCTGGTTGGAACAACAGCATTCACCACTGGGGTTGAAACAGGACCATACGGAGAACTGCCCCCAGCTTGTCTTATTTGATACCGATATCGACGTCGGTGATGTCTTGCGACCGGAATTTGATTAGCCTTAGGATTTTGCTAAGCCTGCCCCCTATTTTCTTTAAGAGCTTGAGTATTCTGCCTCCTGCGTCGATCTTGGCCTTTGGAACGTACCAGTTATTTGGAGACCGATTCCATCGGCAAAGCAAAAGCTTGAGGAGCCAGCCTGTGGAAGACAGACTTCTTCTAGGCTTCCTCCTTCGATGTTGAGGTACCGAGGGTGGGAGGTAGGAGCATAGACCCGAATATAAGCCCATTTATTTCTTGAAGAGTTGTATTGCAGAGATTTGAGACTGTAAGTGGCCCATATTTGACTCCACCAGATGTGACAGCGCCTGAGTTGCTGTGGGTGGAAGCAAACGCCATTCTGCATAGAGACGAAACGCCGAGCTTCAGTATCTCATCACCCAAGGGCAATTACAAATATATATACCGCAATTATTTGATCGCGGAAAAACACGACACACGAAGTGTGGAGTGGAAAGAGGAAGAGGTCCTACCGGGCGTCCCAGAATCTGTAGACCGCCGAATGACGGACCGGGACGTCTGGCCTGAATTTAGGGGCAGATGCTATTTGGACTTATCTACCCACCTCTCCGAAGATGCCAAGCTGATTTATGACACCGTATATCGGAGGTTTGGATAGATGCGACCGTTGTAGCGGACTTTATCAGATTCCCCCTCGTTTGTGAAGGGTTTTGATTGTGGGGACGCTCTTCCCTACAGGCGCAAGCCCCTATAGGTAATTACGTTACCACATTGCGATAACCACTTTCTCCTGATCCGGAAGTTCACTTCGTGTCGTGTTGTGTTTATTTTATTTTGGGTTGCCCATGGATTGTATACGGAGACTTATGTCGTCGCCTGTAGGGCACTGATTTGTCCAAATCTGTATATTTGAGATTTGGATTTAAATCAAGAATTTTGCTTGACGGGACCCACGTTGGTAGTTTGGTTTGCCAATGGGAATGAACTTAGGACGCAGATCTCACATTTGTGAGGTCCATCAGTTCATGGGATATTTGGGTTTGATCTAAGGATGGTTAGCCATATTTGAGACTAAGATCGACTTATGAGCAGTGAGCATATGGGCTCAACTGATCATTAGATCATATATGAATAGCACACGGATAATATACGATAGTCATTATGGAGACAGTCCGCGGGGTAAAACATATTAGTTTAAGAACATCGCGGTCCAACATTCTCTGTTTGGGACGAATGTTGGTTTAAGGACATTTCAGTCCAACATTGCCATGTTTGAGGTGAATATTAGTTTACGGACATTTCGGTCCAAAATTCCCGTTTTGGGGACGAATTTTAATTTAAGGACATTTTGGTCCAACATTCTCTTTTTGGGGATGGATGTTAGTTTAAGAACATTTCGGTCCAACATTCCTATTTTGGGGACGAATGTTAGTTTAAGGACATTTCGGTCCATTATCGCCGTGTTTGAGACGAATATTAGTTTAGGGAAGTTTCGGTCCAACATTCCCGTTTTGGGGACGAATGTTAGTTTAAGGACATTTCGGTCCATTATTCTCATTTTGGGGACGAATGTTAGTTTAAGAACATTTCGGTCCATTATTCCCATTTTGGGGACGAATGTTAGTTTAAGGACATTTCGGTCCAATATCCATCTTGTGCGCACGTGTATTTGTTACGTGGCGGAGTGAACGATGGTGACATGGAATGCGCCCAGTTTGGGGTGTGATCCGATTTGAGGTGTGCACATCAATTTGGAAGTGTATCGGTATGGGATGTATCATTACCTATCTTGATGAAATTTTATATCAAGTTGGGATGAGAAAGGAGTTATTGGTTTTCGGGACCTGCCATCTCTCTGAAGACGTTGAGGAATTATAATGACATATTTCAGATGTGGGAAGAGATGTACCCTTAAACCAAATCCCGTATTTGAGGGAGATGGGGTGATGAACCTAAAAATCGTCAGTTATATTTGAGAATAAGATTATCTTAGGAGGTATGGGATGAAGATTGGTTTGGATATCAGTTTGGATATCACAAACATAACCTTAGCCAATTTGGGCTAAGATTGAGTTTTGGGTTTTGAACTTAGGTTATATGTTCCTTTAGTTAAAAAAATTTTTGTTTGGTTTAAGGACTGTTAATCTAGTTTGAGATTTAGATCAACTTAAATATATGAGCGTTTGGGCTCAATTTATTTTTAATTAAGGATACGTTAGTCTTATTTGAGACTAAGATCAACTTAGAAACATTTAAGGATCATCAAATTTTAGTTGAGATCCAACAACAGAGCATTTGGGCTCAGTTGCAATTGACTCTAGAGGGACTTAACCAATTTGGGTTTGGTCTGCTCAGTTTTCTTCTTATTGCAGAAGTGTTGAACACTTGTTTGAAGCCTTGGCGCTTACATGTATATCACGTGAGGCACTCAGACATAGACACTGCCCAATAAGTGCTAAGCACTTGGCTGTTTTGGTTGTATATGAAGTGCTAAGCACTTTTGTATAGCGCCCACATGAGGAGAGCTTGAGACGCTGGGTGCTGGTTTAGGCGCCCACGTAAGGAGCACGTAAGGTGTTAACCTTCTGTCGGGGAGGGATCTTTTGGGGGCTCACGTGTTTTTCATGTGAGGCTCTGTGTAACTTAGCTTTCGACGCTCATGTGCTTTTCACGTGAGGTGCTACCATATTGCTAAGCACTAATTTTCTCTGGCGCTCACGTGTGTTTCACGTGAGGCGCTATGTTTTTGGAAAATTAATTTTTGTTGATGTTTTAAAAGAACTTAAATTTCTGTTCATGGTATTTTGACTATTAACGATGACCAAGATCATTATTTTGAGGATCTGGGATCATGTTCTTGATTTGAACGAACTAAGTTCCTAGAGTATTATGAACTCCATATTTTCCATGTTCATGTTTTCAGAGAGGTTAAACCTCTTTTAATGGTGTTGTGACCATTAAGGATCACCAAGATCACTATTTTGAGGATCTTAGATCGGATTCTTTAAAGAACTAAGTTCTTGATTTGAAAGAACTATGTTTCTGGAGTATTATGAACTCCATCTTCTTTCTTTTCAATTTTGTTCTTCCCTAAATCTTTGATTCTCAAGAACAAGATCTTCTTAATGAGAATTAAATTCTCAACTTGGAGAACTAAGCTCCTTTGAGAATTGAATTCTCGCACGTGGTTTGCACGTGGTGGGCGCACGTGCGTTGCGCGTGATGCGCACGTGCGCTTGCGCATATGCATATTATGGGGGGACAGCTAAGGCCCTAATTTAAAGAACTAAGCTCTTATAGAGAACTAAGCTCCTTTGAGGATTGAATTCTCGCACGTGGTGCGCACGTACATTGCACGTAGCACACATGGCGGGCCAACGTGAGTTGCATGTAGGGCACATGGCGGGCGCACGTGTGTTGCACGTAGCGTACATGGCGCTTGCGCATATGCCCATTATGGGGGCAGCTAAGGCCCTAACTTGAAGAACTAAACTCTTATGGAGAACTAACCTCCTTTAAGGATTGAATCCTATTTTTTCTAAATGGTATCTCCTCTTATTTATAGGGGAGTGGTAGAGAAGAGATCTCTTTTTTCCCGATGAGTGACTAAAAATGTATCCTCCATGTGGTAGAGCATTACTTAGACTATACGTGCATAACAAATTTACTCATAACTTTTGATTCCGGAAGAGTTATGAGGCCTATAATATATCAAATCGAAGTATTTTTTGAGATACTTTCAATGCTTTTAGGATTTTCTTGATTCTCATTCATGAGTTTGGCAAAATACAACCCGGAAAATACTGATTTGCATTTTCTTAAGCGTATCGCTGCCATTTGATACCTTGGGCTCTTTTGCGCAGAAATTTTTGGCGGGAATATGGCCCTGAAGAAAAAATAGCAGAAGATCCTCCAAGTAGGAGGCAGAACCGTGGCATTATGGTGGGTTTGGCGGCGGAACCGCAGCACATTGGTGGAGTTGGCCCCCCAAACTTCTGTGGTAATTTCTTACTATCTTTCTTTCTCGTTTAAAACTCCAATAAATTAATTTTACCTGCAGAATTCTTTGCAAATATCGTCGCTAAAAATCTTTTTTGTGTGTTTTATATTTTGGTTTGTTTTGCATATCTAAAATGGACATTAAGGGGTAATAAACCCAAATTCTTATTAGGTGGGAATTTCATCACCCTTTCTAAGCCCCATAAATCACAAACGTGCATACGCATAACCCTACATTAATAAAAAATATCTAGACCTAGCCCCTAAGGACATTCACGCTCAATTGGCACAGAGGAAGGTCGTGCGTAATCTATTGTTTATTCGTATTTTTCTTGTGGTGTCTAAAGCAAGTGTGACTAAGGAAAGCGGTTACTTAATTAGGCCCGCTATTTCGGTGATTCGTATAGAGCATACCTCCCACTTACCTGGCACTTACCTGTATACAAGAATGATAAGGAGGTAGTAGAGAATTGATCTTGCGATTTGTCCTTTGGAAGTCTAGGAGCGGTCTAGTAAATTGACCTAGGTAACTCTAGTTCTAGGTATTGTTTGTGCACGTTTGTCGAGTCTCTCTTTCAAAGCAAAACAATTTCCAAAATCCAAAAAGAGCTTAAACCATTACCATTTCACCCTCTTTTCTTTTCACTCTCTTATAATGGGTAATCCAAACAGATTAACTCTTGCCGAGCTTTGCTATCCAGAACCAGATATCTCTTATTTTCGTAATTGTTTCGGTACAAATTCCGACTCTATCATGTCTTTAAGAGATAGGATAGAGCACGCGGAAAAGAACAGTTGGATACCTCACTCAAGGTCCTATCAACTGCATCAAAATTCAATATCTTCTTATGTTGATAATCCATCTAAAACTAGTGAGGGAACTCCTAAACGCATGTCTATCGCTGAGCATATTGCGAATGCTAATAGCCAAAGTTTTAATACTTTCACTAATCCAAAACCGTTAGGACAACAAGCACCATCATTTCCATATGAAAATATTGATACTCGTTTTGAGGCGAATATGACATCTTTTACACCCATGACCATTGCTGAACAAATAGAAATTACCAATCGCCAACTAACTAACCAATCTCAATATTCTTCATATCACAATGTTGATCCTAATCTTGTTTATGAAACTTGGGTATACCTTTCTAATTCTTATCCACAGTACCAAACTTTCACACGCTCTCATGTTGACGCTTCTCTTAAGGCTAATGGGAAAAGTCATAAACGCATGTCGATTGCGGAACACATTGAACTTGCCCATAGCTAACAATTAAAGGCATCTCTTTTTAACATTTCTCTTTAGGCTAATGCGGCAAATCATAAACGCATATCAATTGCGGAACACATTGAACATGCCCGTAGCCAACAATTAGACACATTCCAACCATACTCAACTTCCTCACCTTATCTAGACAATGCTTCTGAAAATCAATTAGAAAGTTCCACGGTTCAAAGAGAATCCTTCATTGGAACTTCTTCACAACCCATATCTAGTCTTGAAGTAGAGTTGGAATTGTGTAGTGAAAAAGAACAAGAGATCTATCAAAGTCAGACCAAAACCAATTCTTTTGATCTCGACACCTTCCATCCTGCACTCCAACCGAATGTATTCAATTTTCAACCGCTTAATAATCTAAGTGCTGAGGTGCCCGAGAATAACATGTTTGACTTTTCTAATAATGAGTGTGAAAGAGAGCCTTACACCGGTCCAAATCAAACTGATCCTTATTTGACTGTACTTGATATTTCAAACCTTCCAACTCTATCAAGTGAACCAAGTGATTTATCGATTAAGGATAGTATAATTGATGAATTTTTAAATACCTATTTGTTTGATTTGATCGAAGGTGTTGGTGAGAGCGGTGATGAGAATATCGTTGAAGATGAACCCGTTATGTTGGATGAGTTTGATTCTTCTACCCATCATGTCCCTTCTATTGAAAGTGAACATCAACCTATACATTTAACCGATCATATTCTTACCATCGACCTATCCGATATGCAAAATGATATTCGGCCTTCATTTCCCACATCTGGTTCAACAACGCTCGACACACAAGTTTGTTTACCCATTTCATCACCCACTTTCTTTGGTTCTTCTAATCTTCTTTCAACTCCACCGAGTTTTGATGAATCACACTCCGATATTTCGAGTTTTATGATTCTTGAAAGACCATTTGATTTAGATTCTTTTGAAAATAAGGTAGCTGAGCTTTTTGAGGCTCCTACCTCTATAATTTATGACAAATCAAGTATGTTGAATTCCGGCACGAAAAAAATTGACCTTAAAACTTTCAGTCTGCCTAGAGAATCTGTTTATTCCACTGATTCTTTTATTTCCAATGAGATCATCATCAACGAAAGTTTCGAAAATATTTTCGCCGAAGAACTCGCGTTTCTTAAAGACTTGGATGTTGTGATGAATCAACCTCCATTGGAAATTCGTGCGCCTCCATTTGAGGCCAGAGAAGTTGAACCACCACCCCTTCTTCTTATCTCATACGAGAAGGCGACTATTCCACCCATTCTTAATCATTCATATTCTTGTTTTCGTTCATACTCACTTTTCCGTCTCTACCAACCGAGACGTAAATCCTTTCGATCACACCTCTTATTTCCCTCCCATTTCTTCACGTCTATCTGTGACAAGATCATCTACTAACCATGGTGTTACATTGATAAAATATTCGAATGGTTGGTGTTGTCTTTTGGTCTTTGTAAATCTTTGCATAGACCAATAACTTTATCCCCCTCTTATAATTTTAAATGCTTAATGTTGTTTCACTCAAGTTTGGGGAGGAGAAAAATATTTTTTGCTCTTGAAATAAAAGAAATTTTTTGTACAATTGTGAGCCAAAAATAAATTTGGGGGAGGATTTCACTGTCATTGACTTTTGTCCCCTTTTGCTAATAATTAAGAACTTTTTCCTCCCAAATCTACAGGTCTTGATATTAAAAAATGGCATCAGTGAGGACACTGCCGCAAATAGGTTTGGAGGAGGTTTGTACTTATTCACGCATCATTTTGCATTATACTAAATAATAGCACTAAATTTTTTTTATAATAAAAGTCAGGAAGTGAAAAATACATATAAAAGATAGGAAGAGATTTAAGAAATGCAAGAAAATTAGATGTTTTTAAAACAAAGCTAGTAATAGGTAGTCATGAGCTATTGTCCCAAGGGTTAGTAAGATGAAGGGAATCACTAATCTGAGGATAGAAATAAGTCTGAAAATAGTCTCTATTCTTGAGTCCAAATATCTGAACGTTGATATCCTACTATATGCACTTGCATACATCTTGAAACTTAGGATAGTAGAGGATACCTTAAAATGCTCTTGTCTAAAAGCCTTAGTATGAAGAAATATATATATATATATATATATATATATATATATATATATATATATATATATATATAAACGACACATGAAAAATTAAATGGTGAACAAAAATGAACACTGGTCTTGTAATTACTTAAGGCAGCATAAAAAAATATAGCGAGGGTGCTTTACACCAACTAGTTTGGGAGTCACTGCTAAGCCTTAGGTGTTGCAAGACTAGGATATTGCTAATTACGCCTAAATGAGTGAGCACATTTGGTAATCGGTTGGTTAGTATCTCAAGAAGTATTAAAGGTCGCATGAAGAATGTGTAAGCAATTCCATCTGAAAATATTCACCGACTAAAAAAAGTACTAAGGAAGATGGACAAGAGTATGATAGCTTGAATTGAATTCTCTAAATGTAGGGATTTCTTTTACACACACGTAGGGGTATATGATCGATGTTTGGGGGGAAAGCTAGGGAGGAAGAATAAAGACGATATTTTATTGAGGGATGATGTGATTTTTGACATCTTTTCAAGACTATTAAGATAGGGCTCATGACAACTAAAAAGCTTGTATAATTTGAAACTCTTATTTTCAAGTTCTTTCTTTTATATGTTTTTTATTTTTGTATGTAACTTTCATCTTCTTTCTTTTGTTATGGGATTTTGTGGGTATAATCTGCTGAAAACCCTCAGGAGACAACACTCCTCCTATTAGGGACACCTAGAGGTTTAAAGGCTTATTGCACGAGCTAAGTGCAATCGTCTTGCCTATGAAAGTGTGCTGGGTTTTTCTTTTTCTCTTTTATAACTTGTTTGCTCAGGACGATCAAATTAAGTTCGAGGGTATTTGATTAGTCTAAAATATTGTATATTGAATATTTTCCCTACTATTGTTAAGTATTAAAAGGTGTTTATTGTAAATATAGAACATATGAGCGTTTATTTGTAAAAAGTTTATTGTCATATGTTTCTACATTATAATTAATATAATGAGGAAAAATATATGCATATAACATTTAAATGAAATATTAGTAATTAAAATATGCATATCATATCAAATATTTCTAATCAATATTCTTAAGATTTAATATCATATAAAATGGTTAGAATAATATCTCAAAAATACCAAATGCTATTCACACTTTGATTTGAGATATTGTGCAGGTATCAGCTCAGGTCTAAGGTCCAAGTAAGAGATCCATGTCAAATCGGGATATCGAAACCGAATCTGCTAAAATTTAGAAGCAAGTCGAGAGATCGAGCAACGACAGAGACTCAGAGTATTATTTTCAGAATCCAGAAATCAAGAGGATCTCCACATGTCAACACAAGAGACCATAAGAAATCCTAAAACCTAGTTCCACCAAGATGCGACTGAACCGCGGCCAAATAGGGGGATACGCGGCGGAACCGCGGCGCAATAAGGGCCGTAGGATATGAGATTTTGTAGCTTGGATCGTAACTGTAGGGTTACTAGGCACTCTCATAAGGTTCTACAAGGCATCAACCATGCCCGATTTAAATTTTAGACGTGCCGAACAACCCTAACCAAGATCTTAAACTAGAGATTAGGCGAAACAAAGCAAGTAAACAACTTTACTTCTAAGAGTTAGGGATTACAACCTTTGTAGTCTGTTCCTTCACTTTTAAAGCTCCGTGTTGAGGTCCCTTCGCTGCGATCATCGAGTACCCGGACTCTAGAGAGGCTCCATGAAGAGAAAGATGCAAGCTTGCTTCCGATCTTCGATAACAAAGATGATCTACTTTGAAGAAATTCAAGCCCAAGCTTTTGCTTCACTAATCAAGTATTAGCAAAGCAAACATCCTAATCTAAGTGGCTAGAATAGATGAGGATGATGAAGTAGGAATTTAGCTCTCATTTTTTTTCAATTTCTCACTCATTTTCATCACTTTGCAAAAAGCTAGAAAGCTTTTTCAAGAGGAAGAAGAAGAATCTATTTGTGATGAATAATGAAAAGTGTGTGAGGTTAGAATTACAATCATGGGTTAAGAATGATAACTTAACCCATGTAGAGACTTAACCACGGTAAAGGGTTTGGGTTTGGTTAAGAAATATCAACCAAAATATCTTTGCTTAAAACAAAAGCAAAGCTTCTAGAAGCTTCAAGAAAGCTTAACCCTAATCCAAACCCTAACCATGTTTAAACTCCACAAAACATGTTGCATTTGTAACCTTAACTTGTTACAATATTATATATCACATATATAATATATTTTGTAACAAAATAAAATAATACAATTAACATATATCACATATATATCAATGTATTACCCGAGTGAGAAAAAGAAATAATAAAGCAAGCCAATATTAGATAATGTAATGTAATATATCACATATATAATTATACATTAAATTATCGAATCAACACTTGATCCGACAATCCGGCTATATCGAATATAACCGACTAATATATCATGTACCGATTCATAGAATCAACACTTGATCCGATGACCCGGATATCAAATATCGCCGGCCGATATCAAATATCGCCGGCCGATATCATATATCGTGAGAATAGAATACGGTATCTCATATCGTGTTATTCTCAATCCCGCACATATCACATATGTGCTCCTACTCCGTTTTGCCTGAGCCAGGAAACCTCTGTGTAGGACTCTAAAGAATCGTCAATACGCCGGCAGTAGGTGATGATCATATCAAACACCCACAAGCTGCAAGCGGCCAGCTAAACGTAACAGCCACCCAGGTATTGAGCGATCAGAAGATCAACAAGCAAGCCTATACATTCTCCTGCGAATCCAATCAGTAACACTCCCGTACAGTCCGGTCTCTTCGTCTGATATGTCGCATATCTTGCCTAGGGGTGGTAAACGTCAGACCCCAGTAGCTTGATAAGTCGTGTCGATATGAGGTCTATAACAGTTCGAGAAACTACTGATAACACTTACCAGTTAATCTCATCAACCCTGGCCAGGGATTTCCAGTTATAGCCAATCGAACACAGCGCAACATCAACTCCCTATACCGGGAGAGACGAAACCCCTCCTATCGCTCATTGCCTCCATGTGATTCGGGACTGTACCCAAAAGCCACTTTTTTACACGCCCTCTTGGACATGGTATGATGGAAATCAAAGCACAGTGGGAATCACACAAGACTCTATGACGATCTCGGGTCTACAGACTAACCTGTACCAGTGTCACCAGAGAACTGCCATCTGACGTGAGGTATAATACCATCTGGGAGTTCTCGGCGAGTCTGTCCAGTGTACCCAGTCTCCACTGAGCACCCGTATACCTTCTCTGATGTCAAACACCAATGGATATGGGATCATCCATCGCCCATCATATGGGTCAAGAAGCGCATACGCTAGTCTACTCTGGAGTATCGATGCCCTGTCTCGGTACTCCCACGACTAGGAACATTTGAATGATATACTTGGCGACTACACTGTCCCCACTAGTATGATCCGCATCATAGTCCTGGTAGTCAAGTACCCATCCTAAGGGCCTTATCAACATGTAACATAGAGACAATCAGAGTACATGTTAAGATAAAGAGCAACCAGATAGCGTACTATCATGTCGAGCAAGAAAGTCCTCCCTATATATGTCCAAGCATCCACTATAATATACATCGTATGTACAGTAATGGCCTCTAGGGCATACATATAACTAACAATCTCCCACTTGCACTAGGGCTATCTGTTGTGGTATCGCATACCCAACAATCAGCTGTGGTTGAAGTATCTCATACTCAACCATCCCATAAAAGTCTCTACTGGGAAATAGGCCTTTGTGAGTGGATCCACGTTGTTGTCCTCTGTGTCTACTCTCCTAACCTTGATCTCCCTGGAGATCAACCATCTCCATGATCAGGTGATACTGCCTAAGAATTATATCTGGATTTCTGATGGGATGGGGGTTCCTAGGCCAAAACCATAACTCCATTGTCACATAATGGTTGGAACGAAGTTCATCTTATGAACTTATATATATCCAGACTATCTCTTTGGTAGCATCCTTGGTAACGATGTATCTTGCCTTTAGTCGTCTAGTAAGTCACGGTATCTAGCTTGGAACTCTTCCAACATATCGTCCCTCCACTGAGGGTAAAGACAATGCCTGCGACTGACATTCAGTCGTCCTTATCACCCTGGAACCTTTTCCAGTGATTCTCCCCAGGATCGATTGATACCATCTCACTACAACTAGTGAGAATCCTAACATCCATTTAGATCTATCTCATAGATATAAAACCTAGGATTTAGGAGGTATCACTTTGATCCTATATGGACAATCCTTGTGATAAGCGAAGATTGACCGAGCGTAGCATAGGAAACTCCTTCCCTATCAAGAGTATGTCATTTACGTACAATACGAGGATCACTACCATACTCTCTACTACCTTTTTGTATATACAAGGTTCACCTACCATTTTGATGAATTCAAACTCTTTGACTACCACATTAAAACAGACGTTCCAACTTCGCGATGCCTGTTTTATCGCATAAAACAATTTGCACACGTTTCCGCTGCTCCCACTGTCTACGAAGCCCTCTAGCTGTGTACTTATAGACGCTCTCTTCTAAATCATCATTTAGAAAAGCAGTTATGACACCCAACCGCCAGATATCGTAGTCATTGTAAGTGCACGGCGGCGCCCCGGTCGTCAATCCGACGGCCAAATGCGGAAGCGGTGATAAACTTTAATTTTGCGAACTTAGCAAACCGGCACCACCGCGCACTAAACCCCGGATCGGGCCATTAAACTTGTCCTAGCTAACTAACAAGATAGGGAAGAGATATACCGAGTGATCCGAGTCCTCCGATCTTCTCGTCGTCGTCCCGATCTCCCGCGGAAACTCCGGTTGTCGCATCCTTGCCGGAAGGGCACCACATCGCCTGCATCTTTTACGGGCTCCCGCCTCAATACCGATGCAACTCGGGCATGAAGCCGGCAAGTCGACATGCCCAAGATGTACTGTAGGAAGTGTAGTGCTTTGTCTCTTTGGGGTTATGTTGCTTTGATGGAGGAATGAGGTTGTGAAATGAACTTCAAAGTGGAGCTAGAATTTTGTAGCATGAAAATGAGATGAACAAATTTTCCTTCATCCAAATGAAATGATCCTCCCCCCTCTCTCAAAATGGCCGGCCACTTCTTTTTAGGAATGGTGGTGGAGGTGAACAAAAGAACAAGAGGGAGGTGATGGTAGTGTAAAGTGAAGGGGTGACCACATACAAAGACATCATGATAACAAAACCCATATCCAAATCAAATCCTTTCAAATCTCATTTAATGCAAGTGATGGAAGAAAGATGCTTAACATATCATAATAAATATATTTGCAAGAAACCCCCTCCACAAATGTTATATGCAAACTTGCAAATAACCCCCTCCATCTGAAAAGTCCGGCCGGGAAAGAACAAAGGAAAACCGGCCGGAACGGAATGCAAACTGGCAACTCCAGAAAACTGGTCCCGTAATAAATTACAGGAAAACCCCGAAACTGTGCATACCCACCCGCATCTGTATTCCGTCCGGATACAAATGCAATGAGACAAAATCTACACTGTACTAAACTAGGATCCGGCTTAAACCAAAGCCGGCTAGTAATGTTCGTCCGATCCTGATCCGTGCAATACCGCACGTATCAGATCGAACCCTGCCATATAACTATATGGCCACTGGTACAAAACTGTCCGATCCTGATCCGTGCAATACCGCACGTATCTGATCGGACCCTGTCATATCTCCATACGGCCTCTACAGCGTTTCGCCCGAAAGCTTGAGTAACTGAAAGTGTGGTGGACTCTAAAGACTCGTCAATACTATGGCTGTGGATTTAACCACTAGCACGTCAGAGATATAAGCCAATACGTAACGGGCCACCAGCTATTGACCAAAAGGGACGTCGATGAGCGAACTCATCCTGACACCCTACTGAGCCTGTCAGTGACAATATCCGTACAGTCCGGTCCGTTCGTCTATGAGCATCGCATGTCGGGCCTAGGGGGTTGGTAAAAGTCAGACCCCCAAAAGCGGTACAAGTCGTGTCGGAGTGTAGCCCAGAACACCCTGAGATACTACTGGAATACCTACCAGTAAATCTCCTGCCTTGGCCAAGGACTTCGTGTAATGGCTCTCCTAGACACAGCGCGACCTCACCCCCAATACCGGGAGAGACGAACCCCTGAAGATCCACTCACTGCCTCCACGTGGCTCGGGACTGTACCCAACTAAAACCTGTTTGCATGACTCCTTTGAGCCGTGGTAGGGTAGTAATCAAAGCACAGTGGGAACTCACACGAGACAAATGACGATCCCCAGGTCGATGAACTAACCTGTACACATGTCACCTGGGAACTGCTATCTGACGTCAGGTATAAGACCAACTAGCATGTTCCCGGCGAGTCCTGTCCGGTGTACTCATAACCCAATGAGCACCTGTATACATCTTAGGTGAACCAACTGACACCAGTGGCCTGTGAGACCGGCCACCGCCCCTCGTCGGGGTCTCGACCATATACACTAGTCTACTCTGGAGTATCGATGCCCTGTCTCGAAACTCCCACGACTAGGGACCATTTAAGGATGTGCTTAAAGACTACCAGCTCCCACTTATATGATCGCCCTCATACTGCTGGTGGTCAAGCAAGAATCCTAGGGGCTATATCAACGTGTAATAGCGACCTGTAAGGTCACCTAAAGCAGTATACGATGATAAAGGTAAACCAGATAGCATACTATCATCTCGAGTAAGACTGTCCTACCGGGATAGGTCCTCCCTCAATCATTGCAATCACGTGCCTGTGATCCAATAATTGACTCTGAGGGCACTCTCTCCAACAATCTCCCACTTGCACTCAAGGCTAATTATTACGATGTCGCATACTCACAGCCCGTGTGATACCGAACACCCAACTCCTCTACTAGTCAGTCTCACAAAGCCTGTTTGGAAGACTATTGCGTTCGAGGAATAGCCTAAGTGAGTGGATCCGCTCAGATGTTTCTTTCTATGTCTCTCTATATCTCAAGTTCGCGGAGAAAGCCATCTCCCGAAATGAGCAATACCTGTCTTAGAATGTCTGGATGTCTGATGGGACCTAGCTCATAAAAGAACTCCAAATCCAAACTTCTTAGACTGTATCGTTAACTGAACTTAATCAGTATCCTGCGCCATACCTCCCTCAGTATTGCTTTGGATCACCTGTCCAAAATACTGCCCCTCGTCAGAGGGAAAACTATAACTCTGACAACCTCCTTGTCGTCCAGGTCACCTTGGAAGCCTGGAATGATAACTGTCCCCCGAATGAGACTGTCGTTATCATATCCCTAGAACATCCACTTATGTTCTAAAACTGCTTCCGACTGCTTCTCCAGGATTGGATCAATGTCAACTTATTGCATCTCGTGCAAGAACAACATCTGGTGTGGTACTTGACATCTCATGATTGACTCAATTGCCTAAGCAAGTGATCTACCAATCATGCGCATCCCTCTCCCCTTTAGTCTATAAGACACCTTTAGTGAGGGTGACTCCATCACCTGCAGGTACACTACCGTGCCAGGAGTCGTCCATTCTAAATACCCTTAGAATGCTGTCAAAGTACCCTGATTGGGAAACCACCCAAATCTAGATCTAAAAACCATAGATCTAGTAACCAGTATGTCTGATATAATGTCCAAGTCCCTTGTGGAGAAACCACTGTGTGACGACCAAAGTATAACCGATCGTAGTATAGGAATGTCACTTCCTATTTTGTGTATGTTATCCAAATACCAGGATATCACACCCTACTACCTTCTCAACAGATCCATCCCCTATTCTGATGAAGTCAAACCTATGACTGTCACATCAGAAATAGATGATCTATCTCCGCTATATCTGCTTTAGTCTATAAATAGACATAAGCCTGATGTCCACCAATGCTTCCGCTGCTCCCACTGACTACGACAACCCTCTGGCAGAGTCATATAGACGTGCACTTCTAAAGCTAGTTTAGAACGACGCTATACTCATCCTCCCACCGGGTCTCGCAGCCTGGAACAACAGCAATGGCAAGTGTGGGTAAACAAGAACTTCCCTGTCACCGTCCTTGAGGCTACCGGAGTACCTCTCGGGTGCCTGAAGTTACCCACCTTATCTGCGGAGTGGCCAATGGAATGTCAAAACTGATTGAATCGTTAGGTTCCTTATCAAATCTTCAGTAATCGTTTGCGGTTCTGGAATCACTTCCAGTTCTACCATACTCCCACTGCTGTTTTTGAAAAAATCCATTTTTAATAAAACTGTGGCGAGTCTAGAACAATATTTCTGTTGATCTGCCAGATGGTAGAAAGTCAACCCTCATCATAGCCTGGGTCAACCCACAAACAGCCATTACAGAAACGTGCCTTGAGTAATCCAGATTCTGGTTTTAATCATAAGCCGAACAACTCCCCGTACCTTAACAATGTTAAGATATGAACTGTACTATATCCAATATAGAACCAGGGGCACGGAAACCATCATCGAACTCCTTCGAGTTCGTATCTAACCATACGATGGCTTTGTCCAATGGAAGTGGACGTTCGCAGTAATACGGGGTGTCCTGGAGAAAAGGGTAAAAGTAGGAGTGGCAATGAGGTCTGCAACTCTGACAATCCAAAAGCCAGTGTTAAGAAGGTTCGGTCAACTTGGTCACTGAGTCATAGTCTTAGGGTCGGGTCAATGGTCGCTGCCAAGAGAGAGAGAAAAGAAACACTCAGCGTGCACTCTAACCAAGATCATAATGGTTACCAATTTTATCTAATCTGGAAACCTCCCACTGTACCTCAAATTCTCCTCCAAACCTGAAAGAAGAATTAGTCGGGATCACCCAAGGAGTAAACCTGTAGGGTTCCTAGGCACACTAATGAGGTCTCACAAGCCATCGACCATGGCAATTTCAAATTATTCTATGTGCCGAGAGACCCGACTACGGATCGTTTGCTAGAAAACTAGGCGAAAAGATAACTAGTTAACAATTAACTAAGAGATACGGAAATACAACCTTTGTAGATCCGGTGCTCCACCTCCATAGCTCTGCAACGAAGTCCCCTCCGCTGTCCAAAAAGAATCCGGACTCTAGCGTCGGCTTCGTCGAAGAATAAGCGAGCTAGGTCGTCGATGTCCATGCCGAAGATGATCTACGTCGAGGCATCGCTAAATCAAGCTCTCACTTCACCAAGTCATGAAACTTGTGAAGAAAACACACTCTACTACTTGGCAAGAGGTAGAGGATGAAGAAATAGGTAGTGGGTAGACTTTAGTTTTGGATTTCTCACACATATCATCAATCCACCATTGATGTAGTGAAGGTTTTCTTCATCAAGTGAAGAAGAAGAAAGCAAGAAGATGATGAGTTATCATAAAAAGAATAATAATTTTATTCTTATCATAATATTAACCCAAGTTAAGTGTAGAGAATTGACCAAGGTTAAAGAATGGTTAGGGTTAAGGAGATGAGACAAAAATGGTGACATAATGAAAGCTTCATGAAGCTTCAAGTTGAAAACAAAAATAGCCACCATTTTTGACTTCTTTTCCTTTTCTCATTTATCTTTTAAATGCAAATGAAAAGATAAATGAATGAATAAAAGAAAACCCTAATCATTCACTTAACCTAGGTTTAATTCATTACACTTAACAAAAAAGATATGTATCATCAAACATGATACAATCAAGTGCACAAAATCATATCGCATATGCAATGCGCACACCCGAGTGAGAAAATCCATTTAAAGTGAACCGATACTAGTTAATGCAAAGTAATATATCAAATATATAATTATGCATTAAATCATTAAATCAACTCTTGATTTAACGATCCGGTCATATCGCATATAACCGGCTAGTATCCAATGTATCGGCTTATCGAATCAATCCTTGATTCGATAATTAGGTTATATCGCATACAACCTTTCGACACATTGATCGCGAGAATGAAATACGGTATCACATACACGCACTACTCTCGGTCCCGCACATATCTCATATGCGCTCCTATTTCGTTTCGCTTGAGCCAGGAAACCTCTGTGTAGGACTCTAAAGACTCGTCAATACGCCGGCAGCAGATGATGATCATATCAAGCATCCACAAGCCGCAAGCGGTCTGCTAAACGTAACGGCCACCCGGGTATTGAGCGATCTGAAGATCGACGAGCAAGCCCGCTCACACTCCAGTGAATCCAACCAGTAACACTACCGTACAGTCCGGTCTGATCGTCTGATATGTCGCATATCTCGCCTAGGGGTGGTAAACGTCAGACCCCAATAGCTCAATAAGTCGTGTCGATATGAGGTCTATAACAATTCGAGAAACTACTGGTAACACTTACCAGTAAATCTCAGCAACCCTGGCCAGGGATTTCCGGTTATAGCCAATCGAACACAGCACAACATCAACTCCCTATACCGGGAGAGACGAATCCCCTCCTATCGCTCATTGCCTCCATGTGACTCGGTACTGTACCCAAAACCCACCATTTTGCACGCCCTCTTGGACGTGGTAAGATGGAAATCAAAGCACAGTGGGAACCACACAAGACTCTATGACGATCTCGGGTCAACAGACTACTCTGTACCAGTGTCACCAGAGAACTGCCATCTGACGTGAGGTATAATACCATCTGGGAGTTCTCGGCGAGTCCGTCCAGTGTACCCAGTCTTCACTGAGCACCCGTACATCTCCTCTGATGTCAAACACCAATGGATATGGGATCATCCATCGCCCATCTGTATAGGTCGAGAAGGCATACGCTAGTCTACTCTGGTATATCGATGCCCCGTCTCGATACACCCACGACTAGGGACTTTGAAGGATGTACTTATGGACTATCATGTCCCCACTAGTATGATCCGCATCATAGTCCAGGTAGTCAAGCACACATCCTAAGGGCTTTACCAACATGTAACAGAGAGACAATCAGTGTACACGTTAAGGTAAAGAGCAACCAGATAGCATACTATCATGTCGAGCAAGAAAGTCCTCCCTATATATGTCCCAGCATCCACTACAATATACATCCTATGTACAGTAATGGCCTCTAGGGCATACATATAACTAACAATCTCCCACTTGCACTAGGGCCATCTGTAGCAGTGGTTGTAGTATCTTATACTCAACCATCCCATAAAAGTCTCTCTCTGGGAACAGGCCTTTGTGAGTGGATCTGCTGTGTTGTCCTCTGAGTCTACTCTCCTAACCTCGATCTCCCTGGAGATCAACCATCTCCATGATCAGGTGACACTGCCTTAGAATAAGTCTGGATCACTGATGGGACCGGCGTTCCTTGGCATAAGCCACAACTCCATTGTCTCACAATGGTAGGAACATAGTTCATCTCATGCACTAATATACACCCAAACAGCCTCTAGGGTAGCATCTTAAGTAGCGATGTATCCTGCCTTTATCGTCTAGTATGTCACGGTATCTAGCTTGGAACTCTTCCAACATACCGTCCCTTTACTGAGGGTATAGACAATGCCTGTGACTGACATTCAGTCGTCATTATCACCCTGGAACTTTTCCAGTGATTCTCCCCAGGATCGATTGATACCATCTCGCTACAACTAGTGAGAAGCCTAACATCCATTTAGATCTATCTCATAGATCCAAAATCCAGGATTTAGTAGGTATCATTTTGATCCTACACGGAGAATCATTGTGATAAGCGGAGATTGATCGAGCGTAGCATAGGAAACTCTTTCCCTATCAAGAGTATGTCATCCACGTACTCTACGAGGATCATCACCATACTCCCTACTACCTTTTTGTTTATACAAGGTTCATCTACCATTTTGATGATGTCAAACTCTTTGATTATTACATCAAAACAGACGTTCCAACTCCGCGATGCCTGCTTTATCATATAAAACATCTTGCACACGTTTCCGCTGCTCCCACTGTCTATGAGGCCCTCTGGCTGTGTACTTATAGACGCACTATTCTAAAACATCATTTAGAAAAGCAGTCATGGCACCCAACCGCCAGATATCGTAGTTATGGTATGTAGCCGTGGCAAGTAGGATCTGGATGGACTTAAGCATAGCTACTTAGAAAAGGTTTCATCATCATCCACACCTGGTCAATGATGCAAACCTTTAACAAGTCTAGCTTTGAAAGTCTCAACCTTTCCATGTACACCAAGTAATCTTCTCAAGATATACTTGCTCCTGATGGGGATTTAACCCTTCAGATATAGCAACCAAAGTCCATACTTTGTTGGTGTATAAGGATTCCATCTCAGATCACTAAGCATCCAGCCATTCTTACAGAGTCGTCACTCTCGATGGCCTGCTCGAAACTAGTTGGGTCATCATCTCATGATGCAATCCTCGCTCCCACTGTCATAGAGAAACAGAAGTATCTCTCAGGTGGGTGAGGAACCCTACTAGATCGGCGGAGAGGCTGAGGTTCGTTGGAATCTACTGAATCCTTTGGTTGTATCAAATCATCAGCTGCAGATTGTATAGCTGGAACATTTCCAGTTCTACATAACAGATCTTGCCTTGAGCTTGTCCGGATTTTGCTTTTAGACATAGGCCGTGCAACCCCAAATCTTAAGAAACTTAAGATATGGGCTCTTCCCTTTCCATATCACATATGAAGTGGTAGGCAACTGATTTGATTCGAACTTTATTCAATAGGTATGCAGCTTCTCAAGTGCATAACTCCCAAAAGGAAATAGGAAACTCAGTAGTACTCATCATAGAGCACACCTTATCACATAGGGTGTATCTTCTCCACCCCGATATACCATCGTGCTATGGTGTATGCGGAGGAGTAATGCTGAGAGAGAATCTCATTCTCCTTTAGAAAAGTCCAGGATTTCCGTGCTCAAGTATTCTCCTCCTTGATCTCATCAAAGGACATAATACTTATACCCGTATTTTGGTTCTCTACTTCTAACTTATATTCTATGAATATCTCAAAAGGTTCAGACTTGTGTTTCAGCAGGAACATAGGTCTGAATCTTGAGAGATTATCAGAGAATGTAACGAAGTACAAAGAACCAGTCTTGGCATGTGTAGACAGGGGACCTTACATACATCAACATGTATCATCCTAAGAGTTCATTAACTCTTTCTCTGTTTTCAATAAACGAAGCTATGGTCATCTAATCTTTGTGACATGACTGGCAAGTTTCATAAGATGTAAATTCAAACTCATTTAAATATGCATCTTTATGTAACTTCAGCTAGTCGGGTCACATTGATATGACCTAGTCTACAATGCCACAAGAAGAATTCGTTCATATCTGAACTCTTCCTGTTGTGTGTGTTCTGTATACTAAAGAACTGTAGTTTGATTTAGAACATCAACGCTTTTAGATAACGTGCCTGAACCGATCAACTTTTGATATAGGAAATGTTCAAAACATTATCCATCTATACAAAATTTTATCATTTCTTTACTAATAAAGAGATAGATATGATTTTGTATATCAGATTCGGTATCTAACAACATTCGTTCAGAATCAATGTATTGGTAATACAGGGTGACAGTGACCAACAGACTTGGCTGCAACACTTGCCCCGTTTTCTGCCTCATGAAACTTATCACCCATTCTCAGTTCTCTACCTTTCTGTAGCCCTATGTAACAGATTACATATCAGGGATCCTGATCTGGTATCACATACCCAGGACGTAAAGGACACTGAGAAACAGTTCTATATAATGAACACACCCGAAGATGATGCATCAGCATGCACTCTCTTCGTTTGGGCGGCACGTGAAATCTGGTATTCCCCAATTTCCTGCTCTGTCTTATAACAATTATAAGTTGGAGCGGGACCAACGTTCCCCAGCTCAGTATAACAAGCGGGTTCGGTCAATATTCCGTATTATTATCTTGATTAAGGCGTGATATGGTCGCTACCAGGAGAGAGAGAGAAGAAAACACTCAGCGTGCGCTCTTGCAAGATTAGATTGGTTATTATTTTATCTAATCAGGATGGCTCCCACTGCTTTTTATCAAATCTTCCTTCAAACCCTAAAAGGAAAGACTAGCCGGGATTAATTACACACTACAAGTTCGCCAATCTTTCAGCCAGGCCAGTGTCGGTACTTTGAGGGAGGTCCCCCGTGCTTTCGCACGAACCTAATTAATGTAAACCTCGTTTTCCCAGAGGCGTAACCTCGTTAACACCTTTCTAGACACCTACTTGATCGGCTAATTGTAATGTATAAAACTCTCCCAGGAGTAACACTTACTCGCAGCGGGTATCGGGATCCAACTATCTCATAGAAGGTATGCAATCTCATTGCAAATTTCAACACTTGAAATTCCCGATAATATTTTGCCCCTAGCGTCCTATGACCTTGACGGAGGTCAACAAACCATAGGCTACTAGTCAAGTTCAACCCGTCATTTCTTGATCGAATTAAACCCACCTGCACGACCCTTGACGGAGGTCAACAAGGCCGCACGACTACCCTAACTCAATCTGCATCATATGCATAAGCAGATAAATACTGGTTAGCTACCGCACACTGCGCCTTGACGGAGGTCAACAAACGCAGCACGAATACTAAACAGCACTTATCTGAAATGACGGAGGGCTACGACAGGTTTTTCTGAAAACCTATTGCGTAATGAACTTGATATCGTTGTAGGATCGAATGAATTTTGAAATGGAGTGTTTTTGAGGCTTTTCTAGTTTTGCTAAAGGAGTCACTCCCGGTGAAGGGATCGTCGGTCCTTTCCTCGTCGAATGAGGTGCGGGATATATCATATATATCACTGTGCAAAGCAAAAACACTTAAAAGCAATCAAAAGACAAACCGAAGGTTGTAGCATCTGCCAGTTATTGCTAAAGGAGTCACTCCCGGTGAAGGGATCTCGGTCCTTTCCTCATCGAATAAGGTGCAGGATATATCGCATATACCGCTGTGCAAAGCAAAAACTGTAGCTACCTGTTTTAATTTTGAAATTCGATTCTACAACATCTTAGGTTTCTTTTCTTTCATTAATCACATTAATGAAGTCCCATCATTTAAGTACCTAAACATCACAGATAAATACGACGTACACTTATGCCATCCGCATTCGCCTCGATGTCCCCTCGTGCACCGTTAGGTTAGGTAACTAACGGCAGAGCAGGGCAGTGCTAGCGCGGGTGTAAAACATAAGTAACGCCTATATAATATATCATATATACTATATACTGTATCTATCACAGAACATCACATGATCACATCACAGATATCGCAGCAGAAGAATCATATGAAATATTAGATATACTAGGACGTCCGTGTTTTCAATACGAGCCAGTATAAAACACGGATTCCACGGTCGTGATGAATAGCCAAACCCACACCCCTAGACCCCTACGATAGCGGCAAGCAACCCTACCAATTCTGGAGTTAGGAGACCCGGACTCGACTCCTCGAGTTGGTCTCCCACTGGACTCCAGAACCCGGTTACTTGTGCTCCCCTCCTTGGGTCTATCCTAGTGCAGAATAGTAAATAATATACAAACGGTGACAACTTCCGCAACCTGGAAGCGCCCCAATAAAAGAATATTACATACAAGTTTTTACATGAATGAGAATGAAAAACACTCATCTCACATAAAAACCCCCGGCTATTCAAACACGACGATCCAATATAACATATCCAGCAACATATAACATCACATGTCATCAACGTAAGTAAATATGCGCATCCCAATTGTCGTTGACATATAGCAACGAAACCGGCGACATCACATATTACACTTACGGTCACAGAAAATGAAAGTGTAAAACTACAACAGTTGGAATTCGCAACCACCTCAGACATCGCATGCCTGACCAAATGAATTACTTAGACATCACATGCCTAACAATTATAAACCCCGCATTTTAGTCTCATTATCGAAAACACTTTTCAATATCGAGTCGGGCAATTCAACAAGATTCCCGACAGTCTGATCGAATACTCGTCGCAAACTTTAGTAGGCGGCCGCACCCCCGATACCGTCGACGAAGTGCACCAAGGCGGAACACCGCTGCCGCGAGCACCCGAACGGATGCTTTCGGCGACGGGGTTCTCCTACAGTCACTTGGTCGGGGCTATGGAGCGAGGCTGTCTATTAAGTTTATCGGCGAGTATCCGCGTACACTACGTGATTGCGACGGACTTTTGATCACATCAAAATTCCGTGGCAACCGATCAATTGAGACTAAAGTGCTGTGTTTATAACATTCATTCAGTTATCTCATAACTTATTGTGAATTCCAATTATTGTATCCCATTCCGGATAAATAGAAAATGTCAAACTTTCCGATCGAACAATCGAACACCCAACTTTTCCCGATACAGATCAACACATGAAATAAGTCTAACAACATTCAGTTCGTGCCTCAGTACCGACGGTCCAGCCGTAGAAGGGTCAAGCCAACGCCTCACATGTGGCACGCCGTACTGCCCCAAACCCGAAGGTTCAAAGGGCAGTTCAAGACGGTCACATAATCGAGTTAAGGTTTGTTGTCTTCTAGAGGGACCATCGCGTTACTTGCACTACTTAGAACGTCGTTAAACTACGGAAAAATCCAACACTTGGAAATTTCCCGACAGGGGAAAAATTGGGTATTTATATCCGGTCAAACTTTTTAACATATTCTAAAATTTATCCGGAAAGCCACACAGACAAAATTTGATAATCCGATCGAGTCCATGAAATCCCAAAACAACCCAGAAAAATTCAACTCTGGAAAAAATATTAAAAATTTCCAGAAGACTCAGCACTACAAAACATGAATTACTGTGCAATCCACGTGATGTAAATCTACAGTGTGGCCGCGGAACCGCCGCTAGTACTATGGTGGGGGCCGCGGATCCGCGCTTCCTTAGTGGATTTATCATCACGTGCTTCACAGTAACTCATACAATTCCCTGCTGAATTTTTTGGCAATTTTTAATCTGGAAAAATCCCAGAAATTAAAAAATGTACAGAGAGCATGGGTGTGTTAGGATTTCGGGTTCGTTCGGAGTTCAAAATCCGTCTAGACTTCGCCTAAGGCTCTAACCTGGCTCTGATACCACTGTAGGGTTCCTAGGCACACTAGTGAGGTCTCACAAGCCATCGACCATGGCAATTTCAAATTATTCTATGTGCCGAGAGACCCGACTACGGATCGTTTGCTAGAAAACTAGGCGAAAAGATAACTAGTTAACAATTAACTAAGAGATACGGAAATACAACCTTTGTAGATCCGGTGCTCCACCTCCATAGCTCCGCAACGAAGTCCCCTCCGCTGTCCAAAAAGAATCCGGACTCTAGCGTCGGCTTCGTCGAAGAATAAGTGAGCTAGGTCGTCGATGTCCATGCCGAAGATGATCTACGTCGAGGCATCGCTAAATCAAGCTCTCACTTCACCAAGTCATGAAACTTGTGAAGAAAACACACTCTACTACTTGGCAAGAGGTAGAGGATGAAGAAATAGGAAGTGGGTAGACTTTAGTTTTGGATTTCTCACACATATCATCAGTCCACCATTGATGTAGTGAAGGTTTTCTTCATCAAGTGAAGAAGAAGAAGAAAGCAAGAAGATGATGAGTTATCATAAAAAGAATAATAATTTTATTCTTATCATAATATTAACCCAAGTTAAGTGTAGAGAATTGACCAAGGTTAAAGAATGGTTAGGGTTAAGGAGATGAGACAAAAATGGTGACATAATGAAAGCTTCATGAAGCTTCAAGTTGAAAACAAAAATAGCCACCATTTTTGACTTCTTTTCCTTTTCTCATTTATCTTTTAAATGCAAATGAAAAGATAAATGAATGAATAAAAGAAAACCCTAATCATTCACTTAACCTAGGTTTAATTCATTACACTTAACAAAAAAGATATGTATCATCAAACATGATACAATCAAGTGCACAAAATCATATCGCATATGCAATGCGCACACCCGAGTGAGAAAATCCATTTAAAGTGAACCGATACTAGTTAATGCAAAGTAATATATCAAATATATAATTATGCATTAAATCATTAAATCAACTCTTGATTTAACGATCCGGTCATATCGCATATAACCGGCTAGTATCCAATGTATCGGCTTATCGAATCAATCCTTGATTCGATAATTAGGTTATATCGCATACAACCTTTCGACACATTGATCGCGAGAATGAAATACGGTATCACATACACGCACTACTCTCGGTCCCGCACATATCTCATATGCGCTCCTATTTCGTTTCGCTTGAGCCAGGAAACCTCTGTGTAGGACTCTAAAGACTCGTCAATACGCCGGCAGCAGATGATGATCATATCAAGCATCCACAAGCCGCAAGCGGTCTGCTAAACGTAACGGCCACCCGGGTATTGAGCGATCTGAAGATTGACGAGCAAGCCCGCTCACACTCCAGTGAATCCAACCAGTAACACTACCGTACAGTCCGGTCTGATCGTCTGATATGTCGCATATCTCGCCTAGGGGTGGTAAACGTCAGACCCCAATAGCTCAATAAGTCGTGTCGATATGAGGTCTATAACAATTCGAGAAACTACTGGTAACACTTACCAGTAAATCTCAGCAACCCTGGCCAGGGATTTCCGGTTATAGCCAATCGAACACAGCACAACATCAACTCCCTATACCAGGAGAGACGAATCCCCTCCTATCGCTCATTGCTTCCATGTGACTCGGGACTGTACCCAAAAACCACCGTTTTGCACGCCCTCTTGGACGTGGTAAGATGGAAATCAAAGCACAGTGGGAACCACACAAGACTCTATGACGATCTCGGGTCAACAGACTACTCTGTACCAGTGTCACCAGAGAACTGCCATCTGACGTGAGGTATAATACCATCTGGGAGTTCTCGGCGAGTCCGTCCAGTGTACCCAGTCTTCACTGAGCACCCGTACATCTCCTCTGATGTCAAACACCAATGGATATGGGATCATCCATCGCCCATCTGTATGGGTCGAGAAGGCATACGCTAGTCTACTCTGGTATATCGATGCCCCGTCTCGATACACCCACGACTAGGGACTTTGAAGGATGTACTTATGGACTACCATGTCCCCACTAGTATGATCCGCATCATAGTCCAGGTAGTCAAGAACACATCCTAAGGGCTTTACCAACATGTAACAGAGAGACAATCAGTGTACACGTTAAGGTAAAGAGCAACCAGATAGCATACTATCATGTCGAGCAAGAAAGTCCTCCCTATATATGTCCCAGCATCTACTACAATATACATCCTATGTACAGTAATGGCCTCTAGGGCATACATATAACTAACAAAACCAACTCATCAGTGGGAATCGGGATCCAACTATCATCGCATGATAACGTGACAGAATCCGCTCACGGTATCACACTCCAGAAGGTATTCGCATATCTGGCAAGTTTCAGTTCTTTTGAAACTCCCGATGTGGATTTTTACCCCATGCTCTTATGACCTTGACTAAGGCCAACAAATCATAAGTCACATGTCAAGTTCTACCCATCATTATCCAGGTTGATTTGAACCCACCCGTACAAGCCCTTGACTAGGGCCAACAAGGCTATACGACTGTCCCAAACCAACGCATCTATCTATGCAGCATATGAATACCCAATAGCTACCAAACACTGTTCCTTGACTATGGCCAACAAACACAGCTTGAATACTATTGACTACCCATCTGAAACGACGGAGGGCTACGAATGGTTTCTGGCGAAAACCTTTAACATAATGAACTTGATATCGTTGAAGGAACGGATAGCTTTTTAGAAAATATAGTGACGAAAATCTCTACTAAAGAGGTCACTCCCGGTGAAGGGATCTCGGCTCTTTCCCCGTAGAATGGGGTGCAGGATATCCCAAATGAATACCACGATGCAAAGCAAAAGTAATCGGCTATAGTGAAGTTAATGCCCTGACGCAAACTTCTGTCCAAGGGGTCACTCCCGGTGAAGGGATCTTGGCCCTTGCCTCGTCGACTGAGGAGCAGGATATTCCAAATGAATACCACGATGCAAAACAAAAGTGAGCATCCTTGCAATAACAGCTTTTTGAAAAGTGTTCCAACAACATCAGAATAGGTTTGTTTTAACTTGCATTGATCCGAATCAATGCAGTCCCATCAATTGATCACACCACAAAGAACGAAAATATACTGACGTACGTATATGCCATCCGCATTCGCCACTGGGTCCCGTCATCACCCGTTAGGTTAGCTAACTAACGGCAGAGCGGGGACTGGACTAGCGCGGATGAAAAACATATACAACATCTACTAATATATATTCCAATATATTATATTCGCTCAAGGCGTGAATAAAATGCAACATCACAGAAATGTACAGCATCACAGAACAATACAGATATCTGGGATCCCTGGGTTTCACAGAGCCACTACTGAAACCCGACGTTCTCCTGGTCGTGTGGATAGCCTATGCAATGAAATCCTATACCCCCTACGAGTGCGGCGAATAGCCAGCCAATCCTGGAGTGAAGCCCCTTCCGTCCCAATGCCATGAGATGCGGGCTTGTTGCCTTCTAGAACCCGGCTATCCGTGCACCCCTCCGCGGGGTAATCCTAGTACAGAAAGTAAAATATACATACAATGGGTACATCGACCGCAACCTGGTCGTGCCCCAAAATAATAATACAAACAGGCAGTGACGGCAGTCCACATGTCGGACGCTCGCCCCGCAATATCAAATGTACATGATACAACAGAAACTGTACTAGCATTGCATCCAGGCTATCCCCCACGACCGATCCGCAACATCACAGCAAAACACAGAACATCAACGTGAAAGTCACGTTCGCAAATCCGTCTAACCGGGCTATAGCAGTTAGACCGGATTTACCGATCGAGTGACATTCACGGTCGCAGATATAATTTAAATACTGTGAAATAATGTGTTTAAAATATCCGATTGATCAGAAATTAACAAGTGGGCCCCCAAACAATACTGTAGCACTCACAGAAATACTGGGCCCAATTTTAATATTCCAAAACCCCTAAAATCATCCCAGAAGCCCACTGGAAAAAAGTAATGCAGCGAGGACACCAATGTGCGGGGGAACCGCGGCCCAAGGGGGGTTTGGCCGTGGTTCCGCACTTCAGTGGTCGATTCACTGTATCAAATTTTTACAGAAGTCTTATAATTTCTTGTACATCAGTTTTCTACAACCTGAAAAATTTTTAGAACCAGAAAAAATTCGACAGAAAACTGATGTGAGTGAAAATGTGGATTTTGGAATTTTGGTCGATCGGAAATGCAAAACACATCAAACGAAGCTAGACGAAGTTAATGGCGAGGCTCTGATACCACTGTAAGTGCACGGCGGCGCCCCGGTCGTCAATCCGACGGCCAAATGCGGAAGCGGTGATAAACTTTAATTTTGCGAACTTAGCAAACCGGCACCACCGCGCACTAAACCCCGGATCGGGCCATTAAACTTTTCCTAGCTAACTAACAAGATAGGGAAGAGATATACCGAGTGATCCGAGTCCTCCGGTCTTCTCGTCGTCGTCCCGATCTCCCGCGGAAACTTCGGTTGTCGCATCCTTGCCGGAAGGGCACCACATCGCCTGCATCTTTTACGTGCTCCCGCCTCAATACCGAGGCAACTCGGGCATGAAGCCGGCAAGGCGACATGCCCAAGATGTACTGTAGGAAGTGTAGTGCTTTGTCTCTTTGGGGTTATGTTGCTTTGATGGAGGAATGAGGTTGTGAAATGAACTTCAAAGTGGAGCTAGAATTTTGTAGCATGAAAATGAGATGAACAAATTTTCCTTCATCCAAATGAAATGATCCTCCCCCCTCTCTCAAAATGGCCGGCCACTTCTTTTTAGGAATGGTGGTGGAGGTGAACAAAAGAACAAGAGGGAGGTGATGGTAGTGTAAAGTGAAGGGGTGACCACATACAAAGACATCATGATAACAAAACCCATATCCAAATCAAATCCTTTCAAATCTCATTTAATGCAAGTGATGGAAGAAAGATGCTTAACATATCATAATAAATATATTTGCAAGAAACCCCCTCCACAAATGTTATTTGCAAACTTGCAAATAACCCCCTCCATCTGAAAAGTCCGGCCGGGAAAGAACAAAGGAAAACCGGCCGGAACGGAATGCAAACTGGCAACTCCAGAAAACTGGTCCCGTAATAAATTACAGGAAAACCCCGAAACTGTGCATACACACCCGCATCTGTATTCCGTCCGGATACAAATGCAATGAGACAAAATCTACAATGTACTAAACTAGGATCCGGCTTAAACCAAAGTCGGCTAGTAATGTTCGTCCGATCCTGATCCGTGCAATACCGCACGTATCAGATCGAACCCTGCCATATAACTATATGGCCACAAGTACAAAACTGTCCGATCCTGATCCGTGCAATACCGCACGTATCTGATCGGACCCTGCCATATCTCCATACGGCCTCTACAGCGTTTCGCCCGAAAGCTTGAGTAACTGAAAGTGTGGTGGACTCTAAAGACTCGTCAATACTATGGCTGTGGATTTAACCACTAGCACGTCAGAGGTATAAGCCAATACGTAACGGGCCACCAGCTATTGACCAAAAGGGACGTCGATGAGCGAACTCATCCTGACACCCTACTGAGCCTGTCAGTGACAATATCCGTACAGTCCGGTCCGTTCGTCTATGAGCATCGCATGTCAGGCCTAGGGGGTTGGTAAAAGTCAGACCCCCAAAAGCGGTACAAGTCGTGTCGGAGTGTAGCCCAGAACACCCTGAGATACTACTGGAATACCTACCAGTAAATCTCCTGCCTTGGCCAAGGACTTCGTGTAATGGCTCTCCTAGACACAGCGCGACCTCACCCCCAATACCGGGAGAGACGAACCCCTGAAGATCCGCTCACTGCCTCCACGTGGCTCGGGATTGTACCCAACTAAAACCTGTTTGCACGACTCCTTTGAGCCGTGGTAGGGTAGTAATCAAAGCATAGTGGGAACTCACACGAGACAAATGACGATCCCCAGGTCGATGAACTAACCTGTACACATGTCACCTGGGAACTGCTATCTGACGTCAGGTATAAGACCAACTAGCATGTTCCCGGCGAGTCCTGTCCGGTGTACTCATAACCCAATGAGCACCTGTATACATCTTAGGTGAACCAACTGACACCAGTGGCCTGTGAGACCGGCCACCGCCCCTCGTCGGGGTCTCGACTGTATACACTAGTCTACTCTGGAGTATCGATGCCCTGTCTCGAAACTCCCACGACTAGGGACCATTTAAGGATGTGCTTAAAGACTACCAGCTCCCACTTATATGATCGTCCTCATACTGCTGGTGGTCAAGCAAGAATCCTAGGGGCTATATCAACGTGTAATAGCGACCTGTAAGGTCACCTAAAGCAGTACACGATGATAAAGGTAAACCAGATAGCATACTATCATCTCGAGTAAGACTGTCCTACCGGGATAGGTCCTCCCTCAATCATTGCAATCACGTGCCTGTGATCCAATAATTGACTCTGAGGGCACTATCTCCAACAGTCATGGTATGTAGCAGTGGCAAGTAGGATCTGGATGGACTTAAGCATAGTTTTGAAAGTCTCAACTTTTCCGTGTACACCAAGTAATCTTCTCAAGATATACTTGCTTCTGATGGGGATTTAACCTTTCAGATAAAGCAACCAAAGTTCATACTTTGTTAGTGTATAAGGATTCCATCTCAGATCGCTTAGCATCCAGCCATTCTTACAGAGTCCTACTCCTGATGGCCTGCTCGAAACTAGTTGGGTCATCATCTCATGATGCAATCCTCGCTTCCACTGTCATAGAGAAAACCGAAGTATCTCTCAAGTGGGTGAGGAACCCTACTAGATCGGCGGAGAGGCTGAGGTTCGTTGGAAACTATTGAATCCTTTGGTTCTACCAAATCATCAGCTGCAGTTTGTATAAATGGAACTCTTTCCAGTTCTACCTCATGACCACTAATTTCTTCACAAGAAATTCCCTTTCACAAAGGTGGCATGCTGAGAAACAAAACATCTTTTGTTCCTCGGTTTGGTAGAAGATATTCCTTTGCGAATGCTTGGGATATCCAACAAACTTCTACAGAACTGATTTTGCCTCGAGCTTGTCCGGATTATGCTTTTAGACATAGGCTAGACAACCCCAAATCTACTTAAGATATGGGCTCTTCCCATTCCATATCACATATGAAGTGGTAGGCAACTGATTTGATTAGAACCCTATTCAATAGGTATGCAGCTTCTCAAGTGCATAACTCCCAAAACGAAATAGGAAACTCAGTAATACTCATCATAGAGCGCACCATATCTAATAGGGTGTGATTGCTCCTCCCCGATATACTGACGTGCTGTGGTGTATTCGGAGGAGTAATGCTGAGAGAGAATCTCATTCTCGTTTAGAATAGTCCAGGAATCCCGTGCTCAAGTATTCTCCTTCTTGATCTCATCAAAGGACATAATACTTATACCTGTTTTTGGTTCTCTACTTCTAACTTATATTCTGTGAATATCTCAAAAGCTTCGAGCTTGTGTTTCAACAGGAACACATGTGCGAATCTTGAGAGACCATCAATGAGTATAATAAAGTACAAAGAACCAGTCCTGGCATGTGTAGACAGGGGACCTTACATACATCATCATGTATCAATCCCAAGAGTTGACTAACTCTTTCTCTGTTTCCAATAAACAGAGTTGTCGTCATCTTATCTTTGTGACATGACCGGCAAGTTTCACAAGATGTAAATTCAAACAGATTTAAATATGCATCTAAATGTAACTTTAGCTAGTCATGTCACATTGATATGACCTAGTCTATAATACCTCAAGAAGGATTTGTTCATTTCTGAACTGTTCCTCTTGTGTGTGTTCTGTACACTAAGAACTGTGGTTTGATTTAGAACGTATATGCTTTTAGATAACGTGCCTGAACCGATCAACTCTTGATATAGGAAATGTTCAAAACATTATCCAATAGTACAAAATTATATCCTTCTTTACTAATAAAGAGACTGATATAATGTTGTATATCAGGTTCAGTATCTAATAACATTCATTCAGAATCAATGTATTTGGTAATACAGGGTGATAACTGCCAACAGACTTGGCTACAGCACTTGCACCGTTTCCAACTCTTGAAACTCATCACCCGTTCTCAGTTCTCTACCTATCAGTAGCCCATGTAACAGATTATATATGCGGGATCCTGATCCGGTATCTTATACCCAGGACATAAAGGATACTGAGAAACAGTTCTCGGTAATGAACACACCCTAAAAAGATGTATCAGCATGCATTTTCTTCATTTGGGCGGCACGGGAAATCTGGTATTCCCCAATTTCCTGCTCGGTCTTATAACATTTATAAGCTGGAGCGGACCAATGTTCCCTAGCACAGTATAACAAGCGGGTTCGGTCAATACATCCGTATTATTATCTTGATTAAGGCGTGACATGGTCGCTACCTGGAGAGAGAGAGAAGAAAACACTCAGCGTATGCTCTTGCAAGATTAGATTGGTTATTAATATACCTAATCAGGATGTCTCCCACTGTTTTAGTCAAATCATCCTTCAAACCCTAAAAGGAAAGACTAGCCGGGATTAATTACACCCTACAAGTTCGCCAATCTTTCAGCCGGGCTAGTGCCGGTACTTTGAGGGATGTTCCCCATGCTTTCACACGGACCTAATTAAAGTAAACCTCATTTTCCCAGGGGCGTAACCCCGTTGACACCTTTCTAGACACCTACTTGATCGGCTAATTGTAATGTATAAAACTCTCTTAGGAGTAACTCTTACTCGCAGCGGGTATCGGGATCCAACTATCTCATAGAAAGTATGCAATCTCATTGCAAATTTCAACACTTGAAATTCCCAATAATATTTTACCCCTAGCATCCTATGACCTTGATGAAAGCCAACAAACCATAGGTTACTAGTCAAGTCCAACCCGTCATTTCCCGATTGAATTAAACACACCCGCACGGCCCTTGACGAAAGCCAACAAAGTCGCACAACTACCCTAACTCAATCTGCATCATATGCATAAGAAGATAAGCATAAATAGCAACCGCACACTACGCCTTGACGAAGGCCAACAAACGCAGCACGAATACTATGAAGTACTTATCTGAAATGACGGAGGGTTACGACAGTTTTTTAAGAAAACCCTTTGCGTAATGAACTTGATATCGTTGTAGAATCGATTGATTTTAAATGGAGTGTTTTTTAGGCTTTTCTAGTTTTGCTAAAGAGGTCACTCCCGGTGAAAGGATCGTCGGCTCTTTCCTTATCGAATAAGGTGCAGGATATTTCACAAATACCGCTATGCAAAGCAAAAACTATAGAAGCAATAAAAAGACAAACCGAGTGTGTTGCATCTGCCAGTTTCGCTAAAGAGGTCACTCCCGGTAAAGGGATCTCGGCTCTTTCCTTATCGAATAAGGTGCTGTATATTCTACAAGGAATACCGCTATGAAAAGAAAGAACTAGAGCTACCAGTTTTTAAACAAGTTTCTACAACATCTTTTGGTTTCTTTTATTTCATTAATCTCATTAATGAAGTCCCATTTTATTATGCTTCACAAGCATCAGATATGAAACGAAATCAACAATATATAATATATATCTCATATATATAATATAAACATTCGTCTCAGACAGTAATATGATCTCATCACAGAACACTGCAGCAGAAGAACATATATGAAATATTGGATATTCTAGGATGTCCGTGTTTTAATACGAGCCTGTATAAAACAAGGATTCCACGGTCGCGATGAATAGCCAAACCCACATCCCTAGACCCCTACGAGAGCGGCAAGTAACCCTGCCAGTTCTAGATTTAGGAGACCCGGTCTCGACTCCTCGAGATGGTCTCCCACTGGACCTTAAAACTCGGTTACTTGTGCTCCGCGCCTTGGGTCTAACCTAATGCGGAAAAGTAAATAATATACAATGGTGGCATCATCCTCAGCCCGGAAGTGCCCCAATAAAAGAATATTACATACAATTGAATTTTACATGAATGAAAAAGAAAAACTCTCATCTCACATAAAAACCCCGTCTATTCAAAACACGACGATCCAATATAACATATCACAGCAACACATAACATCACATGTCATCAACGTAAGTAAATATGCGTATCCCAATTGTCGTTGATGTATAGCAATGAAACCGGCGATACACCATATAATACACTTACGGTCGCAGAAAAGAAAGTGTAAAACTACAACAGTTGGAATCTGCAACCTCCTTAGATATCGCATGCCTAACCAAATGAATTCCTTAGACATCGCATGCCTAACAATTATAAACCCCGCATTTTAGTCTCGATCTCGAAAACACTTTTCAATATCTAGTCGGGCAATTCAACAAGATTCCCGATATCCTGATCGAATGCTCATCGAAAACTTTAGTAGACGGCCGCACCCCCGATGCCGTCGACGAAGTGCATTAAGGCGGAACACCGCTGCTGCGAGCACCCGAACGGATGCTTTTGGCGATGGGGTTCTCCTACAGTCACTCGGTCGGGGCTATGGGGCGTGGCTATCTATTAAGTTTACCCAGCGAGTATCCGCGTAGGCTACGTGATTGCGACGGACTTTTGATCGCATCAAAATCCCGTGGCAACCGATCACATGAGACTAAACTGCTAGATTTATAACATTCAAATTAGTTATCTCATAACTACTTGTGGATTCCAAATATTGTATCACATTCCAGATAAAAAGACAATGTTAAACTTTCCGATTGAATAAACAAACACCCAAAATTTCCCAAATGGCTCAACACTTGAGCGGAGTTTAAAAGCATCCATCACATGCCACAGTACCAATGGTCCAGCCGTAGAAGGGTCAAACCAACGCCTCACATGTGGCAACGCCGTACTGCCCCAAACCCTAAGGTTTAGAGGCGGTTCAGATGGTCACATAATCGAGTTAAGGTTTGTGTTCTTCTAGAGGGTCCACCGCGTTACTTGCACGACTTTGAACGTTCTTTAACTAAGGAAAAATCCAACACTTGGAAATTTTCCGACAGGGGGAAAAAGTGAGTTATTGATATCCGTTCGAACTTTTTAACACGTTCTAAAATTACCCGGAAAAGACTTAAACGAAGTTAAACTTTCCGATCGAATCAATGAATACAAAAGATCTCCAGAAAACTCAACACTTGAGTAAAATTAAAAATTCCCAGAAGCATGAAAAAGTACCCAAGAATCATACCTTGAAGTACGAGCCCCTGATTCCTCATGATGGCCGCGGAACCGCCGCCAAACCCATGGTTTGGCCACGGTTCCGCGCTCCCATGATGGAGTTGGGGCTTCGTACTTCACAGTAATTCTTAGAATTCCCTGCTTATTTTTCTGAGTATTTTTAATATGAAAAAATCAACATTTTAAAAAATTTCCAGAGAGGGGGTATTTTGCGACGTTTCGGGGTTCGATTGGACTTTAAATTTCTTCTAGACTTCGCCTAAAGCTCTAGCTTGGCTCTGATACCACTGTAGGGTTACTAGGCACTCTCACAAGGTTCTACAAGGTATAAACCATGCCCAATTTAAATTTTAGACGTGCCGAACAATCCTAACCAAGATCTTAAACTAGAGATTAGGCGAAACAAAGCAAGTAAACAACTTTACTTCTAAGAGTTAGGGATTACAACCTTTGTAGTCCTTTCCTTCACTTCTAAAGCTCCGTGTTGAGGTCCCTTCTCTGCGATCATTGAGTAACCGGACTCTAGAGAGGCTCCATGAAGAGAAAGATGCAAGCTTGCTTCCGATCTTCGATAACAAAGATGATCTACCTTGAAAAAACTCAAGCCCAAGCTTTTGCTTCACTAATCAAGTATTAGCAAAGCAAACACCCTAATCTAAGTGGCTAGAATAGATGAGAATGATGAAGTAGGAATTTAGCTCTCATTTGTTTTCAATTTCTCACTCATTTTCATCACTTTGCAAAAAGCTAGAAAGCTTTTTCAAGAGGAACAAGAAGAAGAATCTATTTGTGATGAATAATAAAAAGTGTGTGATGTTAGAATTGCAACCATGGGTTAAGAATGATAACTTAACCCATGTAGAGACTTAACCATGGTAAAGGGTTTGGGTTTGGTTAAGAAATATCAACCAAAATATCTTTATAAAATATCTTTGCTTAAAACAAAAACAAAGCTTCTAGAAACTTCAAGAAAGCTTAATCCTAATCCAAACCCTAACCATGTTTAAACTCCACAAAACATGTTGCATTTGTAACCTTAACTTGTTACAATATTATATATCACATATATAATATATTTTGTAACAAAATAAAATAATACAATTAACATATATCACATATATATCAATGTATTACCCGAGTGAGAAAAAGAAATAATAAAGCGAGCCAATATTAGATAATGTAATGTAATATATCACATATATAATTATACATTAAATTATCGAATCAACACTTGATCCGACAATCCGGCTATATCGAATATAACCGACTAATATATCATGTACCGATTCATCGAATCAACACTTGATCTGATGACTCGGCTGATATCAAATATCGCCGGCCGATATCATATATCGCGAGAATAGAATACGGTATCTCATATCGTGTTATTCTCGATCCCGCACATATCACATATGTGCTCCTACTCTGTTTTTCCTGAGCTAGGAAACCTCTGTGTAGGACTCTAAAGAATCGTCAATACGCCGGCAGTAGATGATGATCATATCAAACACCCACAAGCTGCAAGCGGTCAGCTAAACGTAACAGCCACCCAGGTATTGAGCGATCAGAAGATCAATAAGCAAGCCTGTACATTCTCCTGCGAATCCAATCAGTAACACTCCCGTACAGTCCGGTCTCTTCGTCTGATATGTCGCATATCTCGCTTAGGGGTGGTAAACGTCAGACCCTAGTAGCTTGATAAGTCGTGTCGATATGAGGTTTATAACAGTTTGAGAAACTACTGATAACACTTACCAGTTAATCTCATCAACCCTGGCCAGGGATTTCCAGTTATAGCCAATCGAACACAGCGCAACATCAACTCCCTATACCGGGAGAGACGAAACCCCTCCTATCGCTCATTGCCTCCATGTGATTCGGGACTGTACCCAAAAGCCACCTTTTTGCACGCCCTCTTGGACGTGGTATGATGGAAATCAAAGTACAGTGGGAATCACACAAGACTCTATGACGATCTCGGGTCTACAGACTAACCTGTACCAGTGTCACCAGAGAACTGCCATCTGACGTGAGGTATAATACCATCTGGGAGTTCTCGGCGAGTTCGTCCAGTTTACCCAGTCTCCACTGAGCACCCGTATACCTTCTCTAATGTCAAACGCCAATGGATATGGGATCATCCATCGCCCATCATATGGGTCAAGAAGCGCATACGCTAGTCTACTCTGGAGTATCGATGCCCTGTCTCGGTACTCCCACGACTAGGAACATTAGAAGGATGTACTTGGCGACTATACTGTCCCCACTAGTATGATCCGCATCATAGTCCTGGTAGTCAAGTACCCATCCTAAGGGCTTTATCAATATGTAACATAGAGACAATCAGAGTACATGTTAAGATAAAGAGCAATCAGATAGCGTATTATCACGTCGAGCAAGAATGTCCTCCCTATATATGTCCAAGCATCCACTATAATATACATCGTATGTACAGTAATGGCCTCTAGGGCATACATATAACTAACAGTAACGACATATATTCACATATAGAATCTACGGTTTCTGGTTTTAGGGACTATATAAGGGACCGATAGCAGAACACTCAAAATCATCGCCGAAGAGATCAAGAGATCTACGTATCCGAGTGATCATCATTTATTCATCTACCTCCAACAAGAGAGAGATCTAGAGCAAACTAGGATTCTTGTATTCTACTTTCTAAGGAGAATTGTAAATGCAATAGTTGATTAATAAAGGCAGTTTTTAGTTTATTTCCTTTTGCATTTAATTTCTGCACTTACTTTTCTGCATCTTCATTATGATTTCATTCTTCAACTTTTCCTCTAACTTAACCATGAGCGAGTAATTCCTAGCTTGCTAGGATTCATAGGATAGGATAGAAAAATAGAGGAGAAAATCTTTTAACTTCTTTTATATATTTTAAAGTTTATAAAGTTTAGAAAAATAAATGTTAACCATCTTATCGGGCGCGCTACCAATTTATTGATAGGCCTGACCACGATTTGATATTGGTTTAACACTTGTTTTGTTAAAGGCTAGACATGAATAGAGATCAATGAAAGGACAAAGGTTAGTAGTGGGGAAACCCTAGTTTCTTCCAAAAAACCCTAATCTACATTCATCACTATCGATCTTGTTTTAAACTATTAAAAAATAAAAGAGTCATTTTTAATTATTCATCCATTACTACTAAGTCCTATGAACCCTACAAGCCTTTTCATTATAAATCTTATATTCGTTTTAAAATATAACGACAAACAATCATCCTTCTTTCATCAACTCATCTAAACCAAGAAAAGGGTTCACGTTTCCCTGCGTACGACTCGTACTTATCACGGCTGGCTACAAATGACACCGTCTTGATTGCGGTTATTTTCGAACACACTTTTTAATGATCAATCAGCGGCATTCTCTCGATAGAAGCTCCGAACAGACCGCCATTGGTACTGTATTCGGATAGGACCTCTCTGTAAGGAGCATGAGCCTCCTGACCAAATACAACGTTGGCTGAGAATAACGACTTCTTTTTCTTCTGCGAACTAGCGCCAACACCCGACGACAAAAGTTTTCGCTTAACGGGCTTCTTCGGATAGCGAGTTCCGATCTCCGAGCCAATACCCGACTCAGGGGATGCCACAGCCCCTACAGTCATAAGACCATTTACATCCGGCCGCGGCTTATCTAGAAAAGCTCATGGAACTACAACCATGGTGCTCTCTCTTAAAGAAGGATGAATGATTACCCGTCGTTTCAGCGGGACCGCGGGATTACTGGCCGGGATAGAATTCTTATGGTCGAGAAGCATCCGCTTTTCCTCTTTAATGACGGCACCCGTGGCCTACTGGTAGTAAGTAATAAAAGCATTCGAGGCCTTCGGGATATAACTCTGCTCACTAATCAGGAAATGAGACCCGTATTTAGCCGCATGAAATGATGCGCCATGTTGCGAACGCTCTCCTCTGTAGGAACCGGGTTGATGAGGAACGCTTCAAGGGGAACGCCTTGATTGTAACCAGATTATTAGGCGAAACGATGCGGGTTATATCTCATAAACAACACTGAGGCTTTTTGTCTGAATACGAGGAAACCAGGCCTGATAGAATACAAATGAACGATCTCCAGGGCCCTCAATGCAGAAGCTCCATCCTTGAAGACATCGTGGAGCGACTGGATTACTTTGGAAGATTCCCTACCGATGGTCAGGACCTTGACGACGAAGGACATGCTATCCCCAACCATGCGCGGGCGAAGAAGCAATCGCCGAGCCTCTCGCTGTGTTGGTTCCGGAGCAGAAGCATCGACCAATTGCATGACCCGAGGAAAATTATATCCTTCATAAAATCTGGGTCGTTTATGCACACCAAAAGCATCCAGCACGTGCATCTCGATCCACGAGGTAAAGTAGTGCAATGGGAGATTTACAGCCTTCAAACCCGGCTGAGTGGTGTCGGCCGCTATACTCAAACCGTGATATAGGCGAGCCAGTCCTGCGACCCCGATAGCCATGCGCGTCCCCGCGACGATGTGATGAACCGAATAAAAGACAGATGGTCTCATATAGCGAGGGTGTATTGGAAGCACAAACCAACTCAGCCGCAAGCCGATAAACCCTTTGAAGAACGTCTCCTCATCAATATCCGGAGCGGCAATCTCTGCGAAGGGGACGACTGTAATATCCAGATTAAAGAATTTTTTAAATCTGCCTCTGCAGCTGGAAGTTTGTCCAAACCAAATCCGAACGGATCATTGAGTTTGGCAAATTTCGCAGCTTGCTTCGATAGAGCCTCCGGATGAAGAAAGCGGGCAACAAAGTCCGTAAAGCTAACTCCATGCCCCCGGACTCTAAGAATAAGCTCTCATATATGACAACACTTTGATCAAGCTCAAAAACTTCTGTCGAACAGCATTTTCTAGGGTAAGACCTATAACAACTGATTCAGTGGCGAAGATGTACTCGTCAAGAGGAAGTATCTCCTTATAATGATCTTCTCTGACGGGTAATCCGGATATTTCCGTGAATTTCTCTAGCGAGATTGACACCTCCCGATCTGATAAGAGAAATGTGTAGGTCGGGATGTTCCATTGCTCCAGGTAGGATTTAACCCACCACACATGAGGAGTGTGGTAATAAAAGAGAGACGCGTAGATCACTGGATACAACCCGGTCTTCAACAGCAGTGACTTCTTGGCCGACAAGATGTAACGGGTCCACTGCAGATAGCCAGCCGGATGACGGGGGGTCACTCCTATCGTATAGACTTGGCCTCAAGGACGCGCTTCTCCTTGGCATATGCGACACCCCAGAATGTCTTGGGACATTGGCGGATGCACTGGTATTGACGCCATGGAAGGTTGGAGACGACCTTCCAAGGTCCAGTTGACCTCTTCCACCGCATAAGCATCCTGCGGAGGGTCAGCATAATGGATTGACGGATTGGGTCTGACGGCACCGCACAAGTGAAGCTGCGCTGGCCTCGGATGATATAACTGCACCATGATCCCTACAGATGAAGAGACTTCTGCTCTGGATCATAATCTCGGATTAGCGCGAAGACTTCCCGATCTGTAGGCGCATCAGCAAAAGCGCTTTCCGAACGGACAGGAGGAAAGAAGAAGTCGGAAGCCATAATACCTGAAAATAAAAACCCGTAGCGAGTTAGTTATCGGTGCAATGTAATTAACTACAACTAAGGGCCTTAACATATGTACTCCACTGTGGCATATTAAAGCCACTTCGGTCCAAAAATAAAGGAGGACAGTGGGCCCCACAAAATTAGGGTGACACCTCATCAATGATGAGACATGCACACATTGTGAGAATCCAAAAGGAGTCTCATTAAATGAGAAATCTCATTAAGTGGTGGAGTTCAAGACTCCCAACTTTCTTGAAGAACGTGTTCTATAACAGATCCAAATCTGTAACAAAAACCCTAAAGAGAAAAGAGGGAAGAGGAATAAAATTCCTAAAAATTTTCAAAATTCCCCAGATCTAAGCTCTGTCATATAAATCGGAATCAAATTTCTCCGAAGAGGGGATTAAATCCCAGAAATCCCCATGGGAAAGATGCTGGAATTAAATTCCAGAGAACTCTCAAAGATCAGAGTTAATAATAGGATAAAACCCTAAGATCTCTGAGACCCACGGTCTACTCTCAAAGAACTTTTCCAAGAAACTTTTAGAGAAATCCGCCCAACTGATTGGCTTGGACAAGCGGGTCTCCTCCACCAGCCACCACTCTCGGGCGTAATCCACCAGCTGAATGCGCACCACATCAACTCTCTTGTCGTCTGGGATCTGTGCCGCAATCAGTAAATTCTCCGTGTCTACTAGCCACTGCTCGGCTGGCAACGGCTCCTCCAGAAAAGTGAAAGTAGATGGATCCAAAAGTCTGAAATCTGCTACGGTCCTTACTCGGTCAACTGGTCTAGTTCCAACATCGTTTACAGACTGCTGAACGATCTGCAAACCTTCCTGAAACAAGTCCGCTTGCTGCTGGATCAGCTCGGTCTGTTTCTTTGATTTCCAGCATTTCTCTTATCACTCCAAGCATGGCGGCTTCGTTCACACGCCTCTGGTACGTCTTCAACTTCTTACCTGTCATAATCCTGAACTCAAAACACCCAACATTAGCATGATGATAGATTCTGAATGTGGATCAAGGCTAGAACTCCAAGATACTTAAATAGAGTACCGCATTGTAGCTATGCCGCGGTATCATAGCCGCAATTACTTAACTCCACCCAAGTTGCCTAAGTCCTAGAGATAACAAGAAGTTAGGTTTTCGAATTGACAATGCAAAGTAAGTTTGCATGTCGACATGATCCGGAAGAAGGATTCAAGGAGGGTAAAACGGTCAAGATGGCTGGACATGTTTCCTAATCACGGGTATCCTGATTCGTGTATCGGGTGCAATACCCAACTACAAAGAATCAACCCAATTAACCTGGCTCTGATACCATAAAACCATGTCACGCCCCGCTTCCCAGAGTGCGCAAGATTTGGGCACGTGACATAGCCAACCATGCTACCTGTGGGTAGGAAGTATCCATCCACAGTCACATTACGGTTGTAAAGATATCAAGAACAGTAAAATAAACTAAACTAATACATGTCCAAATCCATAATAACAAGAATCAATAAACAATAAGTGCGGAAGCTAATGATCCAATACAATGAATAAACAGTATGTCCCATAATGCGGGCTCACATCTGGAAATGAAATGACATAAATAAACTAAACTCTAAAGAACTCACAGTTCAGCCTACTGGCTGAAGTACTCCTGCTCGGTCAACGTCAAAGGCACGGAATCTGGGCCATGCAAAACCCAGACGTCAGCGCGTCATGATATCAAGTAAAGTAGCATAAACATGGTAATAAACAATGCAAGCATGAACATGAATAAAGCAGTAATAAGAAGTAATAAACAGGGTGGTGTGCAGTAGTGACTAAACTGTCCTATCAGAGTGCGCAAGATTTGGGCACGTGACATAGCCAACCATGCTACCTGTGGGTAGGAAGTATCCATCCACAGTCACATTACGGTTGTAAAGATATCAAGAACAGTAAAATAAACTAAACTAATACATGTCCAAATCCATAATAACAAGAATCAATAAACAATAAGTGCGGAAGCTAATGATCCAATACAATGAATAAACAGTATGTCCCATAATGCGGGCTCACATCTGGAAATGAAATGACATAAATAAACTAAACTCTAAAGAACTCACAGTTCAGCCTGCTGGCTGAAGTACTCCTGCTCGGTCAACGTCAAAGGCACGGAATCTGGGCCATGCAAAACCCAGACGTCAGCGCGTCATGATATCAAGTAAAGTAGCATAAACATGGTAATAAACAATGCAAGCATGAACATGAATAAAGCAGTAATAAGAAGTAATAAACAGGGTGGTGTGCAGTAGTGACTAAACTGTCCTATCAGGTTTTCTACTCTATTGTCTTTGAAACCAATTGATGAATCGTCGATGTAACTCAATAGTATCCCGTGATTGCCCGGGACCACGGTCATGATTCTCGGGGCTGAATCCGAGACGTGCCGCTAAGCAGTAAAAGGTAGTAGGATAGATGAGTGATGTCAGCATCAACACTCCGGAGCTGGCCAAGCCCGTAAGACTGATCAGAACAATGTGTCGAACTGTTGAGTTACAAGTCGGTTTCACCTTTGATTTCCCCATACCCCCAAACCATGTATGTCAGTCAGGTATTCAGTAGTCAAGGACTAATGCCAACACAAGTCAAGTAAAGGTAGGTCTGTCTGGATCGACAGCAGGAATGGTTAGGTTTGTCGGCATTAGGCATGAGATCAGGTAACAGGTCAGGTTACTTTCAACAGGTAGAGTCGATATGTACAGGGTGTTGTGTCCGGTGTATCAGAGATGAGTCAGGTGTATCAAGATCGGTCAATATATAATGCAATCAGGTATATGATGATAACAGGTATAGTAACCAGTAATGAACAGTAGCATGAAACAGTAAGTAGTAATTATTATTCTATGTGAACATAGTGATGTTTGTATTTCATATTAATCCGGTCCACGCACCTTTGAGGTGCAAAAGCCACAAGATAAAACAATATCGATAGTATACATAATGGAGTTTCAAGAATTTGAACTAAGTATAATATTTACCTCATGAGTGGCTTTAACAAATGAAGTGAGGATGATCTAGCAATTTAGGCAAGGATGTGCCAAATTGGTTAATTAGTTAAGGTGTTTGATTAAAAGCATACCGATTAACTACAAGTAGCAACTACAATGGTTTAACATTACGGATGATTGTAATTGTCATCAAGTCGTGTGGTTATAACAGATAACATGATTATTAAGTTTGTAGCATGTTAAAGCAAGTATTCGGATACTTGCCTCGGCGGTTCCGCAAACCGAAACACGGATGCGATGTCGGCAGAAACTGCGTTCTGGAAGCACGGGCCACGGATCGAGTCCCAACAGAGGTCACTGGAATCACACGGACCAGGGGGCTTCGCTGGAGCGTCGGGTTCGTCAAACGGCACGGTCGGGTTCCGGCAATAACCGAAAATCAAAGTTAGCAACAAGGATACGATACGCCAAAACGACCAGCGGGGGTTGTACCAAAAGGAAAGAGAAGGAAACTTACAGGGATACACCAAGGGTGTGACCACGGCGGGTTCGACGGCACTGGAACGCCGGCGAGGCCGCGACGGTGGCTGCAGCAAAGGGAAGGGGCCTCGGGTGAGCAGGTAGTGTGCTGCGGCGAGTTGGAGAGGAGTGTGGTCGGCTAGGGTGGTCGAGGGGGAAAGGAGGTGGCGCGGGAGATGTCGACGAGGGTCGTCGGCGCGATTTCCGGCGACCTGGAGATGGTGCAGACGTTGGGTGAAGGGTCGGGTTCACTGTTCCGGCGAGGAAAGGAGGGGGTGACGGCGAGGTCTCGACGAGGAGGGTGCAAGGGGGTCGTGGGAGGCCTCGGCGGTCGGAGTCGACGTCGACGACGAGGTCGCGAGGGATGGAGGCGTCGGGGGAATGGGCTGCAGGCGCTGGATCGTCGGGAGAACGGGGAAAAGAAGGTAGGTGGGTGCGGTGGAGGTCGTGGTGGTGAGGGCGGCGACGACGAGGTCTCGAGGAGTCGGCGACGAGATCGCGAGGGCTAGGGTTAGGGTTGGCGTGGGGTTCTCGTGGTCGCGTGGGTGAAGGCGGCTGCATGGCCACGAGAAATATATAGAGGAGAGAGAGAGAGAGATTGAGAGAGATTGAGGGAGAGAGAGAAAGAGGAGAGAGGCAGAGAGAGATGGGGAAAGGAGGGGCCCACGAGCTCAGCTGTGAGCTCGTGATTGGCCACAAGAAAAATTTGAAAGGATTTAGCAGAGATTGGAAATATTCGTGGATAGTTTAGGAGTTAAGGAAATTTATATATAGTTTAAGATATTAAATTAAAATGGGCCTTTTTGGCGCGAAATGAAACATTTCCAAATCGCGCCCGGATTGCGCCCAAATGTTCCAAATTCAAATTATAGGATTTTAAGCGGGTTCCAAATTTAGAAAAGAGGTGTTTAATGATTAAAATGCATGCCCCCAAGTCGGACACTTGCACGCGCGCGTAGTCGCCCAAACTTGCCCGTTTAGCCAAACGGAACGGAATCTCGACACGCGGACGCTACCACGCGACTAGTGGCGACGAGTAGGCCAACATGGACATCTTAAATTTCATTTTCGGAGTTAAAATTTGTTATGTGCCAAAATGACTTAACCGGGTAAAATTTAGCAATAAACACCAGAAAATCAGGAAAATTGGAAAGAGCGATAAATAACCCTCAACTAGTAATATACATAGTATTATTGGGCTCGGGTGTTACATCATACCCAACTACAAAAGAATTTCGTCCTCGAAATTCCAAGAATACAAGATAACTAACTACTGGAAAAGATGAGGGAAATTCTGCCGGATCTCGTCTTCTCGCTCCCAAGTAGATTCTCCATGCGATCGGTTACCCCAAGAAACTAGCACAAGAGGGATAACCTTGTTCTTAAGAACCTTTTCTCTTCGATCCTTGATTTCGACTGGTCGCTCCTCAAAAGTCAGGTCCTCTCGCACAGTCAGCTCCGAATGATCCAAAACATGAGTCTCATCACGAACATACTTCCGTAGTTGAGACACATGAAACACATCATGAACTCCTGCTAATGACGATGGTAACGCCAACCGGTACGATACCTCTCCGACACGCTCCAATATCTCGAAGGGTCCAACGAATCGGGGACTAAGCTTTCCCCGACTTCCAAAGCGAATCACCCCTCTAGTCGGTGATATCTTCAGGAATACCAAATCACCCACGGCGAACTCTAGAGGTCTTCTTGACGTGTCGGCCCAACTTTTCTGTCTGTCTTGAGCTGCCTTCATATGGTTCCTGATCGTATTCACTTTCTCAACTGTCTGTACCACCAAATCTGGCCCTAGTAACCTTCGTTCACCCACATCATCCCAACATACAGGTGAACGGCACTTACGACCATACAACGCTTCGAACGGGGCCATTTGAATAGTTGCTTGGAAGCTGTTGTTGTACGAAAACTCCACCAGGTGTAAATGATCTTCCCAAGAACCTTTGAAGTCTAACATGCAAGCCCTCAACATATCTTCAAGGGTCTGGATCGTTCTCTCTGATTGTCCATCAGTCTGGGGGTGATAAGCTGTGCTGAACTTCAATCGAGTCCCCAAACTTTCTTGTAAACTCCTCCAAAAGTGTGACAAGAACCGAGTGTCCCGGTCGGACACGAAGCTTACCGGTACTCCATGCAATCTGACAATCTCCTGCATGTACCGCTCTGCCAAAGTCTCCGTCGATTGACCAACCCGAAAAGGAATAAAGTGAGCCGCCTTGGTCAACCGGTCGACAATCACCCATACAGCATTGTTGCCCTTTGGACTCCGCGGTAAAGCCGTCACGAAATCCATGGTTATATGTTCCCACTTCCATTGAGGAATCGGAAGTGGTTGCAACAAACCAGCAACCCTTTGGTGTTCAGCCTTGACTTGCTGACACACTAAGCACTTAGCCACAAAGCGAGCAATTTCCCGTTTCATACCTTCCCACCAGAAATGCTGTCGAATATCTCGGTACATCTTTGTCCCTCCTGGATGTACAGAGTAAGCTGAACTGTGTGCCTCCTTCATAAGCTCTTCACGCACATCTCCTTTTGGCACACATAGACGGCTACCATATCTCAACGAACCATCCTCATGGATCAGTAGATCGGTTCGTAGTCCGTCTCCAACCTGCTCTCGAAACTTTTGCAGTCTAGGATCCTGCGATTGCGCCGCTTTAATCTTCTCAACTAAGGACGACTGTACTTGCAACTGCATCAACTGTCCTGTAGCACGCGGTAGCACAACCTCCAAGTCAAATCTCCGAAACTCTTCAATGATCTCTCTCTGTGCAGTCAATAACTGAATTGCTGGTAACCGACTTAGCGCATCTGGCACGACGTTAACTTTTCCCGGATGGTACTTAAGATCAAGGTCGTAGTCGGCCATCAGCTCCAACCATCTGCGTTGCCTCATGTTCAACTCCTTCTGAGTGAACACATAATTCAAACTCTTGTGATCCGTAAAGACTTCAACTCTCTCGCCCAAAAGGTAGTGTCTCCAAAATCTTCAGGGCGAAGATCACGGCTGCAAGCTCTAAATCATGAGTCGGATAGTTCTTCTCATGAGTCTTCAGTTGTCTCGATGCGTAAGCGACGACTTTCCCATTCTGCATCAAAACACATCCCAATCCCTTTCCAGATGCGTCGCTGTGAATTACCAGTCCTCCTGAATCATCCGGTACGGTTAGGATAGGAGCGGTTATCAACTTCTGCTTCAACGTCTCGAAGGCCAATGCACATCCACCTGTCTAAACAAACGGTACCTCCTTACGCGTAAGCTTGGTTAACGGCTCAGCTAGACGAGCGAAGTTCCCCACAAATCTTCTGTAGTAACCGGCGAGTCCAAGAAAACTTCGTATCTCTGCAACATTCTTCGGAACAGGCCAATCTCGAACTGCTGCAATCTTCTCGGGATCAACGGCGATTCCATCGCCCGACACGACATGCCCCAGAAACTTCACTTCTTCCAACCAGAATTCGCACTTACTCATCTTCGCGAATAATTTCTCCTGTCTCAGCGTTTGCAGTGCGATCCTTAAGTGCTCAGCATGCTCCTCCGGACTCTTCGAGTACACCAGAATATCGTCAATGAATACCACAATAAACTGGTCCAAGAACGGTGAAAAGTTCCTGTTCATCAAGTCCATAAATATTGCCGGCGCATTAGTCACTCCGAAGGGCATCACTAAATACTCGAAATGCCCATACCGAGTCCGAAACGCCGTCTTGCAAATGTCTTCTGCCTTCACTCGGACCTGATGATATCCTGATCGCAAGTCCAGTTTCGAGAATACCCTCGCGCCACTAAGCTGCTCAAAAAGTTCTCCAATGCGAGGGATCGGGTACTTGTTCTTAATAGTCACCCGGTTTAATTCTCGATAATCAATGCACATCCTTCTCGTGCCATCCTTCTTCTTCACTAAAAGAACTGGAGCTCCCCAAGGTGAGTTGCTGCTTCGAATCCATCCTTTCTCGAGCAATTCACCAACTTGTTTCTTAACTTCTTCCAATTCCACCGGTGCCATCGGATAATAGGATTTTTGATACTGGCGCTGCACCAGGAATAAGGTCAATCGCGAACTCCACATCTCGCTTTGGCGGTAAGCCCGAAATATCTGCAAATACATCCATAAAGTCGCGGACAACTGCCGGCTCTTCATTACTATCCACTACCATAGCCGCAAGAACATTGTTCGTCGGCCTAGCCTTAAACTCGACCGGCCCGACAGAACTGCTTCCTTACCGCAACTGCTGTCTGCATCGTTGGCCGCGAAAGGTCCAGCGAGAGTACTGAGTCTCGTCCACTCCGCTGCATGCACGTCCACGGTTGCTCCATTCTGCCTTAGTCCGATAAATTTCTCCTCCATTTCCTCCCGTGCAGTCCGCGGGAAGAACTTTTCCAAGAAACTTTTAGAGAAATCCGCCCAACTGATTGGCTTGGACAAGCGGGTCTCCTCCACCAGCCACCACTCTCGGGCGTAATCCACCAGCTGAATGCGCACCACATCAACTCTCTTGTCGTCTGGGATCTGTGCCGCAATCAGTAAATTCTCCGTGTCTACTAGCCACTGCTCGGCTGGCAACGGCTCCTCCAGAAAAGTGAAAGTAGATGGATCCAAAAGTCTGAAATCTGCTACGGTCCTTACTCGGTCAACTGGTCTAGTTCCAACATCGTTTACAGACTGCTGAACGATCTACAAACCTTCCTGAAACAAGTCCGCTTGCTGCTGGATCAGCTCGGTCTGTTTCTTTGATTTCCAGCATTTCTCTTATCACTCCAAGCATGGCGGCTTCGTTCACACGCCTCTGGTACGTCTTCAACTTCTTACCTGTCATAATCCTGAACTCAAAACACCCAACATTAGCATGATGATAGATTCTGAATGTGGATCAAGGCTAGAACTCCAAGATACTTAAATAGAGTACCGCATTGTAGCTATGCCGCGGTATCATAGCCGCAATTACTTAACTCCACCCAAGTTGCCTAAGTCCTAGAGATAACAAGAAGTTAGGTTTTCGAATTGACAATGCAAAGTAAGTTTGCATGTCGACATGATCCGGAAGAAGGATTCAAGGAGGGTAAAACGGTCAAGATGGCTGGACATGTTTCCTAATCACGGGTATCCTGATTCGTGTATCGGGTGCAATACCCAACTACAAAGAATCAACCCAATTAACCTGGCTCTGATACCATAAAACCATGTCACGCCCCGCTTCCCAGAGTGCGCAAGATTTGGGCACGTGACATAGCCAACCATGCTACCTGTGGGTAGGAAGTATCCATCCACAGTCACATTACGGTTGTAAAGATATCAAGAACAGTAAAATAAACTAAACTAATACATGTCCAAATCCATAATAACAAGAATCAATAAACAATAAGTGCGGAAGCTAATGATCCAATACAATGAATAAACAGTATGTCCCATAATGCGGGCTCACATCTGGAAATGAAATGACATAAATAAACTAAACTCTAAAGAACTCACAGTTCAGCCTGCTGGCTGAAGTACTCCTGCTCGGTCAACGTCAAAGGCACGGAATCTGGGCCATGCAAAACCCAGACGTCAGCGCGTCATGATATCAAGTAAAGTAGCATAAACATGGTAATAAACAATGCAAGCATGAACATGAATAAAGCAGTAATAAGAAGTAATAAACAGGGTGGTGTGCAGTAGTGACTAAACTGTCCTATCAGAGTGCGCAAGATTTGGGCACGTGACATAGCCAACCATGCTACCTGTGGGTAGGAAGTATCCATCCACAGTCACATTACGGTTGTAAAGATATCAAGAACAGTAAAATAAACTAAACTAATACATGTCCAAATCCATAATAACAAGAATCAATAAACAATAAGTGCGGAAGCTAATGATCCAATACAATGAATAAACAGTATGTCCCATAATGCGGGCTCACATCTGGAAATGAAATGACATAAATAAACTAAACTCTAAAGAACTCACAGTTCAGCCTGCTGGCTGAAGTACTCCTGCTCGGTCAACGTCAAAGGCACGGAATCTGGACCATGCAAAACCCAGACGTCAGCGCGTCATGATATCAAGTAAAGTAGCATAAACATGGTAATAAACAATGCAAGCATGAACATGAATAAAGCAGTAATAAGAAGTAATAAACAGGGTGGTGTGCAGTAGTGACTAAACTGTCCTATCAGGTTTTCTACTCTATTGTCTTTGAAACCAATTGATGAATCGTCGATGTAACTCAATAGTATCCCGTGATTGCCCGGGACCACGGTCATGATTCTCGGGGCTGAATCCGAGACGTGCCGCTAAGCAGTAAAAGGTAGTAGGATAGATGAGTGATGTCAGCATCAACACTCCGGAGCTGGCCAAGCCCGTAAGACTGATCAGAACAATGTGTCGAACTGTTGAGTTACAAGTCGGTTTCACCTTTGATTTCCCCATACCCCCAAACCATGTATGTCAGTCAGGTATTCAGTAGTCAAGGACTAATGCCAACACAAGTCAAGTAAAGGTAGGTCTGTCTGGATCGACAGCAGGAATGGTTAGGTTTGTCGGCATTAGGCATGAGATCAGGTAACAGGTCAGGTTACTTTCAACAGGTAGAGTCGATATGTACAGGGTGTTGTGTCCGGTGTATCAGAGATGTGTCAGGTGTATCAAGATCGGTCAATATATAATGCAATCAGGTATATGATGATAACAGGTATAGTAACCAGTAATGAACAGTAGCATGAAACAGTAAGTAGTAATTATTATTCTATGTGAACATAGTGATGTTTGTATTTCATATTAATCCGGTCCACGCACCTTTGAGGTGCAAAAGCCACAAGATAAAACAATATCGATAGTATACATAATGGAGTTTCAAGAATTTGAACTAAGTATAATATTTACCTCATGAGTGGCTTTAACAAATGAAGTGAGGATGATCTAGCAATTTAGGCAAGGATGTGCCAAATTGGTTAATTAGTTAAGGTGTTTGATTAAAAGCATACCGATTAACTACAAGTAGCAACTACAATGGTTTAACATTACGGATGATTGTAATTGTCATCAAGTCGTGTGGTTATAACAGATAACATGATTATTAAGTTTGTAGCATGTTAAAGCAAGTATTCGGATACTTGCCTCGGCGGTTCCGCAAACCGAAACACGGATGCGATGTCGGCAGAAACTGCGTTCTGGAAGCACGGGCCACGGATCGAGTCCCAACAGAGGTCACTGGAATCACACGGACCAGGGGGCTTCGCTGGAGCGTCGGGTTCGTCAAACGGCACGGTCGGGTTCCGGCAATAACCGAAAATCAAAGTTAGCAACAAGGATACGATACGCCAAAACGACCAGCGGGGGTTGTACCAAAAGGAAAGAGAAGGAAACTTACAGGGATACACCAAGGGTGTGACCACGGCGGGTTCGACGGCACTGGAACGCCGGCGAGGCCGCGACGGTGGCTGCAGCAAAGGGAAGGGGCCTCGGGTGAGCAGGTAGTGTGCTGCGGCGAGTTGGAGAGGAGTGTGGTCGGCTAGGGTGGTCGAGGGGGAAAGGAGGTGGCGCGGGAGACGTCGACGAGGGTCGTCGGCGCGATTTCCGGCGACCTGGAGATGGTGCAGACGTTGGGTGAAGGGTCGGGTTCACTGTTCCGGCGAGGAAAGGAGGGGGTGACGGCGAGGTCTCGACGAGGAGGGTGCAAGGGGGTCGTGGGAGGCCTCGGCGGTCGGAGTCGACGTCGACGATGAGGTCGCGAGGGATGGAGGCGTCGGGGGAATGGGCTGCAGGCGCTGGATCGTCGGGAGAACGGGGAAAAGAAGGTAGGTGGGTGCGGTGGAGGTCGTGGTGGTGAGGGCGGCGACGGCGAGGTCTCGAGGAGTCGGCGACGAGATCGCGAGGGCTAGGGTTAGGGTTGGCGTGGGGTTCTCGTGGTCGCGTGGGTGAAGGCGGCTGCATGGCCACGAGAAATATATAGAGGAGAGAGAGAGAGAGATTGAGAGAGATTGAGGGAGAGAGAGAAAGAGGAGAGAGGCAGAGAGAGATGGGGAAAGGAGGGGCCCACGAGCTCAGCTGTGAGCTCGTGATTGGCCACAAGAAAAATTTGAAAGGATTTAGCAGAGATTGGAAATATTCGTGGATAGTTTAGGAGTTAAGGAAATTTATATATAGTTTAAGATATTAAATTAAAATGGGCCTTTTTGGCGCGAAATGAAACATTTCCAAATCGCGCCCGGATTGCGCCCAAATGTTCCAAATTCAAATTATAGGATTTTAAGCGGGTTCCAAATTTAGAAAAGAGGTGTTTAATGATTAAAATGCATGCCCCTAAGTCGGACACTTGCACGCGCGCGTTGTCGCCCAAACTTGCCCGTTTAGCCAAACGGAACGGAATCTCGACACGCGGACGCTACCACGCGACTAGTGGCGACGAGTAGGCCAACATGGACATCTTAAATTTCATTTTCGGAGTTAAAATTTGTTATGTGCCAAAATGACTTAACCGGGTAAAATTTAGCAATAAACACCAGAAAATCAGGAAAATTGGAAAGAGCGATAAATAACCCTCAACTAGTAATATACATAGTATTATTGGGCTCGGGTGTTACATTTAACCTCTCTGAAAATATCGACAGAGATTAAATCTTCATAATAAAAAAAAGACTAGCGCCTCACGTGCTTCCCACATGGGCGTCCCTTTTAATAGCACCTTGCGCCTCACATGAAAAACACGTGGGCACCCAAAACAGAAGGCCAGCCCCGCACGTGCCCCTCATGTGGGCTCCATATAAAAAGTGATTAGCACTTCATATATAGCTAAAACGGCTGAGTGCTTAGCACCGATTAGGCATCGCCCAGCGCCGCACGTGCACCTCACGTAGAAGCCATAAAAAGTGCTTAGCACTTCATATTTAGTCAAAATGACTAAAGTGTTCAAAATTTAATGGACAACGCCCATGACTGAATGCTTTACATGACACATATGTTAGCGTCAGAGCTCAAATAAGTGCTTAGCACTTTTACATAAAGTGAAAAGGGCTGAAAAAATAAATCCCAAATAAGTGCTTAACACTTTTGAATAAAAGAAAGACTAAGCCCAAATTGGCTAAGTCTCTGAAGTTTCTTGCTGCTGAGCCCAAATGCTCTTTTGGCTGGATCTCAAGTAAAAATGAGCCTAAAATGTTGTTAAGTTGATTTTAGTCTTAAATAAGACTAACGCATCCTTAGCAAAAAAAAACAAGCTGAGCCTAAATGCTCACTTATAAATTTAAGTTGATCTTAATTTCAAACTGGATTAACGGTCCTTAAGTCAAATAAAAATATTTCTGAACTGTAGGAATATACAACCTGAGTTCAAAACCTCGTCAAGCAAATCCTTGACCCAAACCCAAATCTAAAATATACGAATTTGGACTGATCCGCGCCCTACGGGCGACGATATAAATTAGTCTCCGTATACAATCCACGGGCAACCAAAACAAATAAAAACACACACGACACGAAGTGAACTGCCGGAGCAGGAGAAAGTGGTTATCGCAATGTGGTAACGTAACTAATTACAGGGGCTTGCACCTACAGGGAAGAGCGTCCCCACAATAAAAACCCCCTCATAAAATGAGAGGGAATCTGATGAAGTCTGCTACAACGGTTGCGTCTATCCAAAGCTCCGATATACGGTGCCATAAATCAACTTGGTATCTTTGGAGAGGTGGATGGATAAATCCAAATAGCATCTGCCCCCAAACTCAGGTAAGACGATCTATCCCAGTTCGTCTCTGTTTTTGGCGGTGAACTAAGCTATTTCTTTAATGTGATAGTTTCGCAAACAAGCTTTGTGAGACTGATTAGTAGAGAAGTTGGGTGTTCGGTAGCACACAGACTGTGAGAATGCGACACTGCAATAATTAGCCTTAAGTGCAAGTGAGAGATTGTTGGCTATAGTTCCCTCAAGGCAATTATTATAATCGCAGGCAGGCGATTATGATGATTGAGGGAGGACCTATACGGGTAGAACAGTTTTACTCGAGATGATAGTATGCTATATAGTTTTTCTCTATCATCATGTACATGCATTATGTGGTATTTTAGATCATTATTACATGTTGATAGAGCCCATAGGATTTTTGCTTGACTACCAGAATTATGATGGCGATCATATACGTAGGAGCTGGGTGGTCCATAAGCACATCCTTAAATGTCCCTAGTCGAGGGAGTATCGAGACTGGGCATCGATGCTCTGGAGTAAACTAGTGTATACTTTTCGAGACTCCGACGAGAGACGGTGGCCGATCTCACAAGCCATTGGTGTCAGTTAGTCACCTAAGATAGTATACAGGTACTCATAGGGTTATGAATTACACTGGATGGACTTGCCGGGAACATACTAGATGGTATTATACTTATTGTCAAATAGCAGTTCTCAGGTGACATGAGTACAAGTTAGTTTGTCGACCTGAGATCGTCATTCTTCTCGTGTGAGTTCTCACTGTGCCTTGATTACTACCCTACCACGGCTCAAAGGAGTCATGCAAACAGGTTTTAGTTGGGTACAATCCCAAGCCAGATGGAGGCAGTGAGCGGATCGTCGGGAATTCGTCTCTCCCGGTATTGGGGGTTGATGTCGCGCTGTGCACGGGTGGCTCACCAGAAATCCTTGGCCAAGATGGACGAGAATTACTGATTTGGATCAGTAGTTCCTCAGTGGGTGATGGGCTTCATACCGACACGAAATATCGCGTTATTAGGGGTCCTGACATTATCCACCTCTTTAAACCTGATATGCGATACTCTTAGACGAACAGACCAGACTGTACGGAGATTGTTACAGACAGGCTTAGTAGGGGTACGGATGAGTTTGCTCGTCGGCCTTCCTTTCGCTCAATATCTGGGTAGTCGTTACGTACAGCCAGTGCTGCTGAAGTGCTTGTGGTTAAACCCACCACCAACGTATTGACGAGTCTTTAGAGTCCCACATAAAGGGTTTTTCCGGTTCAGGCGATATGATGTAGATAACGTATGTTGGTAAATACAGATGTTCGATTAAATATGTGTACAGGCTACATGGACTTTAATCGGACGGTTGATAATACTAGCGGTTTAGGATTAAGCCGGATTATTAAATCATGTTTTGATTTAATAGTTTATATATATTTTTAGTATATGTATTCTAGTATTATTGTTCACTATTCATTTTCTCTCTTGGCTATTCGTATTTTTATACGAATACGCGTATATGTATTTCGATACGTATACCGGGTTTTATTCCGTATTTATATGGAATATTTTCTAGAAGATGGACACCTCATTATATGATTTTCTTTTTAGAAAATCATTTGCAAATGAGGTGGAGGGTGAGGTGGCATGAGCATGGTTGGAGCTATGTAGAGAGGAATGGGCTTTATTTGTTTATTGTAAAAATGTGTGAGATATTTTTGCATGGTTGTAAAAATTGCAAGCCATTCTATTCTACATACAACACTCTTCATTCTATCATTCTTGATAGCTTTTCTATGCTTGCTCATTTTGCTCATGCCTTCTTGGTTTTCCTCACCTCCTCCTCCTTCTTCTTTAGCTACTCACTTGAGCTTTAGAAATGAGAGAAATGATAGTGAAAAAATCCTGCATCCCCATTCTCCATTGCTAGCGACCTTGAAGTGTCGGTTGCTTCGCTAGGTGATGCTGGAGCTTGGATCGTTTCCCTCAGGTGGATCATCTTCGGCAAAAGAGGACCGGCTTGCAAGCGCGATCCGGAGCATCTGAAGAAAACTTGAGGATGTGAGCATTCTACATATAGTAGATTAATTTATCTCACTAGGTCTTTTGTATACAAGTTCTAGCTATTTATTTTGATTCATTGTTTCGGGAACTTTAGCGAACTAGGAAATTTTTGAAATTCATGTTGCCATCTTCGAAAATTAGTTTGCTAGTGTGCCTAAGTTCTCAGCAGTACCAACCCCATGTCCATATGGACATCGGACGACATACATCATTATGTACAAGTCCCTAGAGTTCACCAACTCATTTTCCATGTGCTGTTAATTGAAAAACGTTTTTTTGGTAAAAATAAACCAAAAGCTTGTTGTTTAGGCAAAAACCTGATGATTTTCCTCGATAGCAACAATTGCTCTGAAAACCGACATTGAGGATAAAATCATCTATTCTCAATTCTCTTCTCCTTCTCAGCATCTATAACGCTATACAGATGTGGAATTCTAATCTGGTATCTATATAACAGGGGTTGGAGTTTATTGAGAAATAGTTTCTCAAAACACAGATGCATGAAAATCCGGAACATAAAAAATGTTTCAGTAGGGTTAGTCGGGTATTCTCAGTATTGCCTTTTTCATTTCCCAGGTTCATGACAGTAGTTGCAAATTTCTTTTCTCACTTCAAACCCTATTGATGTCTCTCCATTTTATCTTTCTGTATACTGAACTTATGCTTGCTGGTTTTCTTGTTTCCATTCCTTCAGCATCAGGTTCGGGATTGGAAGAAGACTATCCAATAAGCGTAACTGGTATACACTCTTTATTATAAGGAGCACTCGAACTTGAGATAAGGTAAGAGAGAGAGAAAGAAAACAAACAATTCATCTAATCCAGAACCGGTGGCTGTCCTTTCACTGAAACAATTTTATCGAGTTCGTATTTAACCATACGTTGGCCTTCCAAACAATATGGATCTCTGTACTAAATATAGAGGGTTCTGGAGTAAGCAGAAGGGGAAGTAGGATAGGTAAAGTCATATGCGGCTAAGTCATGGATTAGGGCAATCCAAACATTCCAAAGTTATGAGTTTGTAAAAAGGTCGGTCAATGTGGTTAATGAGTCTTAGTTTAAGGTGAGTCCGGGGTCGCTGCCAGAGAGAGAAAAGAAATACTCAGCGTGCACTCTAACTTAGATTAGATTGGTATATTTATCTAATTAGGATGACTCCCACTGTTCTGTCAAATTCTCCTTCAAACCCTAAAAGGATAACCAGCCGGGATTTCGTATAGAAAATCTCTAGAGAATAACTATTACTCATAGTAGGAATCGGGACCCAATCTATCATGGTGTGGTAACCTTAACTAAAGATCAACAAATTACCCCCACTCCATAGAAGGTATGCAATCTCATTGCAAGTTTCAACACTTGAAACTCCCGATGTCGTTTTTGCCCCTAGGACTCTATGACCTTGACTAAAGATCAACAAATCAAAGAGACTTAGTCAAGTTCAGCCCATCATTTCATGATTAATTTAGACCCATCCGCATGATCCTTGACTAAAGATCAACAAAGTCGTACGAATGTCATAACTAATTGCATCATATGCAAGAAGGAAGATATCACTTAGCTGCCGTACACTACGCTTTGACTAAAGATCAACAAATATAGCACGAATACTAAGTACTCTACTTCCTAAAATGACAGATGGCAGGGCTGGTTTTGAAGAAAACCATCAGCGTAATGAACTTGATCTCATCGTGGGAACCGAGTGGTTTTCAAAATTTATAGTCGCGTAGACTTTTGCTCAAGAATGAACTCCTTGTAAAGGGATCTAGATTATTTTCTCATCGAATGAGGTGAAAGATATTCATAACCGAATATCATGACGCAAAGCAAAAGAATACGGCTAAAAAATCAATTTTAGTAACACAAACTTTTAGCCAAGAGCAAACTCCCATTGATGGGAACAAGGCTCTTTCCTCATCGAATAAGGTGCAGAACATTCCTAACCGAATGCTTGATGCAAAGCAAATGAACGACTAAAGTTTCCCCTTTATTATGAATAGGGTTATTTTACTTTGTATTAATGCAATTAATACAATCCCATCATTTAGATAATCACATTATCTAGCATTATCCCTCTTACACAAACATTACAGAAAAGTATGAAAAAGGAAAAATATAATGCACATATATACCATCTGCATTCGCCACGGGGACCCGTCATGCATCGTTAGATTACTTAACTAACGACAAAGCGGGGGCAGGGCTAGTGCGGATGAAAAACGTATATAGCATATATATATATCATATATCACATATATCAATATATCATCACATGCAAATAATCACATTATAGCATGAGGAAAACAACATCACAAAGTTGGAATGGTCGGATTACTTAGAAATCCCGCGTTTCTTTCAAACCAAAAACGAAGCATGAAATACCCCGGTCATGTGAATAGCCCATGCGTAGCCAGAAGCAGAACCCTACAAGTGCGGCAGGTCATCCGCTAATCCGAGAAACAAGGCAACCCAACATTATCACCATGATGGGGCCATCCAGCACTTTCTCGAATCTGATGACTTGAGCACCCCACCGCGGGTCTATCCTAACCCCCTACAAGTGTGGCAAGTAGCCCGCCAATTCTAGAATCGAGTGATCCGGTCTCAACTCCTTGAGATGGTCACCCGCTATAATCTAGAACTCAGCTGCACTTCTCTGTGAGGTAAACCTAATACCTGTATTAATATAACGATAATATCGATCGCAACCTGATTGAGTACCAACAAATAATAATACAATAAGTGGAAACGATGACCACATGTCGACCGCTCGTCCCGAATAAAAGAATATACATTTTGGATACAACATGAATGAAATGAAACAGATAACATCGCAACATCCAATTACGCACAGGGTTATTCATTTCGCGACAATCCAATCCAAACCAAATAATCTTAACATAGAATATCACAGACTCACAAATACATATCAACAAGTATATATCATCGTATTAACTGAGTTAAGCACTTTAACATCATCAATACGGAAACGCTATGATATTACAGTTTTGATCGATAATTTTCCAAAACAATACGAGATCCAAGCTCAATACTGGGAAAAACAAATAATACCAAAAATTCTATTTCAACAAGTTTAAGCCCTCAGAGAAAACTGGAGGCATATGGCGACAAACTGGCCGCCAGTAGCGGTCCCATCAAGGCCAAATCTCACCAGTTTTCTCCCATGTCATTTTTACATATAAACCAACATTCTGCAATACTTTAAAAATTTTAAAAACAATTACAAATTCGAACAGAGAAGGGGTTTTAACTTGGAAATCGGAAAATTTTCGATCGAAACTAAAACACAATCTAAGCTAGTCCTAGTGCTTGGTCGGCTCTGATACTAATGTAAGGTCGGGTGCGCTCCGCGGGTGCACGCAGTGGAAGCGGGATTGAACAGAAAACAAAAATTTCGTAGGAGCGCAATCAACCGTACGCCAAAAATCATACAAACACTAGTATCTAGCAAAATATAAAGAGCAATAGGAAAGAGTAGAGAGGTGCTACAACCTTTATAGCATGTCCGGCTGATCTCGGAAGACCCCGTCTAGACTTCATGAGCTCTCGAATGCGTCTGAATGCCGACCGCCTCGCCGTAGATGTCCGTGTTGAAAACGGGCTGCCCGAACTCCAACTCCGTCACCGGGCGGAGAAACTTCCTCCAGAGGCTCGCTGGGCATGGAAGAAGGCGATGCAAATTCAAGGTATTCTCTCTTTTTCTCACTCCCTTACCATGGCAATATGTGCCATTAACCTAGAGAACTCAAGTTCTTGTACGAGGAAGAAGAAGATGAAGTTGATGGCCAGTGGAAAAATGAATTATCTCGTTTTCTTTTCTTTTTCCACCCATGTCATTGGTATAATACAATCTAGGAGTTCTCGGCGAGTCTGTTCAGTGCAACTCATCCAATGAGCACATGTATAATATAATCAGTGTCAAACACCAATGGCTATGGGATCATTCATCGTCCCGTATAGGGTCATGAAACGTATATACTAGTCTAAACTGGAGTACCAATACCCAGTCTCGATACTCCTACGACTAGGGACATTTAAGGATGTGCTTATAAACTATCAGGCCCCACTAGTATGATCCTTATCATTATCCTGGTAGTCAAGCAAAGATCTTATGGGCTTTGTCTCATGTATTAGCGATACATGATAACTAGTAACACATATACACATGACAGATAAAGACAAACCAGATAGCGTACTATCATCTTGAGCAAGACTGTTCTTGGTATAGGCCCTCCTCGAATTCAGTTGCATTTCTGCAACTACAATAATTGTCTTGAGGGCATCTATATATCCAACAAACTCAACATAAGAATAATGGTAGACCGAAACAGTAGGCAAACATGATTGAGGCGGGCACCGCTGATACATCATTCAGGTCAGTGCCTTCTTAATATTTATGTAACTTCACAATTTATTCCAATGACTAGTGGTTAGACTCTAGAGAAAATGTACACGTTTGTTTTGACCGCTCCTGGTTTACTGCCTTTCAGAAGATGACTCAATGGCACAAATAAAAGGAAAAAGATAAGTTAAAGATGATTTCTGGAAATGTCCTAACCCTACAAAAAGGCTTGTTCGTGCCGACTGTAGGAAAATCTTGTTAGTGGATCCCTTCTTGTTGGATTGAAATTTAAAATTGTATTAGAAACTAATAAAGTTATCATAATGAATAATGTATTTATTGGTACAGGTTTTATCGATTAAGGTTTGTTCAAGCTGAATATTATTTCAAGAAAAGTAATGAATGTAACATCTTCATCTATTGTTCTTAATACTGAGTCTAATTCTATTTGGCATAGTAGATTAGATCATCTTAACTTGGGTTCCAAAAAAAAAGATGGTACTATGGGTTTGATACCAACCTCAAACACTAAATGTGAAATATGTGTGCAGGCAAAACAAACCAGGACATCATTTAAACATGTAGAAATACGAAATTCAAAAATCCTTGGATTAATTCATAGTGATGTATGCGACTCAAATAGAGTTCCTACTAGATGTGGTAGAAAATATTTTGTCACTTTTATAGGTGATCATACACGTTATTGTTACATTTGTCTAATTAAAACTAAAGATAAAGTTTTAGATAGATTCAAAGTCTATAAGGCAGAAGTTGAAAATCAACTCTAAAAGAATATTAAAATACTTAGGTCTGACCGAGATGGCGAGTGTACCTCAAATGATATGATCTTATTTTGTGAAGAACATGGGATCATACATCAGGTAACTACCCCTTATTCATCTTAATCTAATGGGGTTGCTGAAAGAAAGAATCATGCCCTAATGAACATGGTCAATGCACTATTGTTAAATTCAGGTGCACCAGAAAATTTATAGGGTGAAACTCGTCTAACAACATGTTATATTCTTAATTGAGTTCTCCATAAGAAATTAAATAACATGCCTTATGAACGAAGACGTAAAAGATCTTGTAATCTTAATCATGTTAGAGTCTGGGGTTGTTTAGCTAAAGTTGGAATACCATGTCCTAAATGAAAGAAAGCAGGTCCTAAAACATTAGATTCAATTTTTATTGGATATGCTCAAGATAGCAATGCAAACATATTTTTAGTAATTAACTCTGAAGTTAGTGAAATTTGAAATAATACAATAATTGAATCTAGAGATGCTACTTGTTTTAAGGATATATTTCCTTATAAAAATAAAGCATCTAATCAATTATCTGATCACCTTAATTCATCTAGTTTATTTTCTATGATAAATAATGAAGAAGAAATCGAACTAAGGAGAAGTAAAAGAACTAGATTTGAAAAGAACTTTGGAGATGATTATTATATGTTATTGGTGGAGAGAGATCCAAATTAATTTGATGAAGCTAGGTCTTCTATAGATGCACTTTTTTTGAAGGAAGCAATAGACAGTGAAATGAAATATAATAGAAAATAAGACATGGATTCTAACTGTTTTACCTCCTGGAAATAAACCAATTGGATGTAGATAGATATTTAAAAAGAAATAAGACTCGATGGTAGTTTAGAAAAATACAAAGGGATGCCAGTTGCCAAAGGATATTCCTAAAAGAAAGGCATATATTATTTTGATATCTATGTACCTGTAAGTAGGATCACTATTGTTCCCTTATTAATTAAACACAATAATAAAAGCTAAGTTTTATTCAAACTAAATGAGACGGTGACTCACGTGCTTCCCATGTGAGCATCAGTGTCGGCCTCTTATAGGATTAAATCCTATAATGACGCCTCACGTGAAACACGTGAGTGCCGACATACAAAGCACGTGAGCGCCAGCGTCCAAACTAAGTCGAGTAGAATTAAATTCTACACAAGAAATATTTCCACAAAATCCGGGATATTCTCTGTTAAACAAAGCTGTTTGGTCAAAAATCCAATGGTGATGATAAATTATCAATTGATAGAATTAAATTGTATTAAGAGAAAATATCTCTCTAATTTTTCTAAGTGAGAAAGATATTCTCGGTTGAATCAAAGATCCAATGATAAAATTAAATTTTGTTTTGGGAATATATTTCCCCAATTTTTCTAAACAAACAAAAATTGTGCTCTGTTAAACTGAGCACCCTTGGATTAAAAATCCAATGATGACTAAAAATTCACTGATTGATAGAAATAAAATTATATCTATGAGAAAATATTTCTCTAATCTTATTAAAAACAAGAAAACATATTCTGTGAAACAAAATTCATTGGATCAAAAATCCAACGGTGGATAAAATCCTCCAAATAATATTTGGGGCCAAGTAAATCAATTAATATCTCTCAAATGAGAGATTTTCTCAAACTAGTCAACAAATTTGACTCTTCTATATAAAAGATAGGAAACTTCAACAAAAAGGAAAAAGGAGGAATAAAAAAGAAGATCAACACCACAAGTTTCTTTCCATAACAAAACTAAGAATTCAACTCTCTTTTGAAGAAAAAAGATCCTTGCTCTTCAAAACCCTAGGTAAAGAAAAGAAGAGATAAAACATATCTCTTTTGCCTAACAAAGGAAAACAAGGGTTTAACTCTTCACAAAAAGGAACTTAGTTCTTCCCCTGATCTGGGGTTTGAAAATCAAATCTCTCCACAAGTTGAGAATTTAATTCTTATCGGGGAGATTCTGTTCTCCAAACTCAAGGTCTAGAAAAAGGAACTAGATCAAAAAGAAATAAAGACACATTGTTTAGGAATTTAATTCCTTCATAAACAGGTTTAACCCTACATAAAGAACTTTGTTCTTATAAAAAAAAATAATAATAAAAGAACTTAGTTCTCCAACGAAACTGTCTCAGATCTCCAAAACAGAGATCATTAATGGTCAAAATACTATTAACAGAAATTAAAACTTCTTCAGAAAATATCATCAAAGAAAAAGACTTGGTGCCTCACGTGCTTCCCACGTGAGCACCTAAAAGATTCTTTTAAATGGAACTCAGCACCTCACGTGCTTCCCACGTGAGTGCCTAAAACAAAGGACTCAACACCCCACGTGCTTCCAATATGGGCACTCAAAATAGAAGGCCCGGCGCCTTACGTGAAATACATGTAAGCGCTGAGTAAAAGTGCAGAAGCACTATAAAATCAGTCAAAATGACTAAGTGCTTAGCACTGATTGGGCAGCGCCCAGGTCCCACCGCCTCACGTGAAATACACGTGAGTGCCCAATAAAATAAATAAGACAGCACCTCACGTGCTTTCCATGTGAGCGCCATGCAAAATGCTTAGCACTCTATAAAGTTAGTCAAAATGACTAAAGTGATTAACACTGATTGGGCAGCACCCATGTCTGTGCACCTTACATGATACACATATGAAAGAAGGAGCCCCAAACAAGTGCTTAGCACTTTTGCATAAAGGAAAAGCACTGAGCAAATAGAACCACAAATAAATGCTTAGAACTTTTGAATAAAAAAAACTGAGCAAACCAAGCCCAAATTGGCTTAGTCTTTCTGAAAAGTTTCTTGCAGCTGAGCCCAAATGCTCTGTTGTTGAGATCTTAATAAAATTAAATGATCCTGAAAATATTGCTATGTTGATCTTAGTCTGAAAATAAAACTAACGTATGCTTAGTTAAAATAAATTGAGCCCAAATTCTCATATATTTAAGTTGATCTTAATCTCAAACTAGATTAACGGTCCTTAAATAAGATAAAATATTTTTGAACCAAAAGAATATATAACCTATGTTCAAAATCCAAATTCATAAATATACGGATTTGGACTGATCCGCGCCCTACTGGCGACGACATAAACTAGTCTCCGTATACAATCCAAGGGCAACCAAAACAAACAAAATAATACACGACGGAAAGTGAACCACTGGAGAAGGAGAAAGTGGTTATCGCAATGTGATAACGTAATTAACTGCAGGGGCTTGCGCCTGCAGGGAAAAGCGTCCCCACAATAAAAAAACCCTCATAAATGAGGGAGAATATGATAAAATCTGCTACAACGGTCGCATCTATCCAAACCTCCGATATACGGTACTATAAACCAACTTGGTATTTTCGGAGAGGTGGATGGATATGTCCAAATAGTATATGCCCCTAAATTCAGGCTAGACGTTCCCAAGCGTCTCAGTCCAGTCTTCAGCGGTAAACAACTACTATCAGAACTTTATTAGCGCTAGCATCAATCCATAATCTTATCATTCATCAAATAGATATTAAAATAGCTTTCTTCAGTAGAGAATTAGAAGAAGAAATCTAAATAGACCAACCTAATGGTTTTGTAGTTAAAGGCCAAGAAAAGAAAATATGTAAATTAATTAAATCATTATATAGACTTAAACAAGCTCCTAAATAATGCCATGAAAAGTCTGATAAAGTAATTATGGATTACGATTTTTCCGTAAATGAATCGGACAAATGTGTATATTGCAAATTTGCTCATAATAATTTTGTAATTTTATGCTTATATGTAAATGACATTTAAATTTTGGAACCTCGTTAAAACTAATAAATGATGTCAAAAATTATCTTCAAACAAATGTGACATGTACATGAAAGACTCAGGAGTTGCAGACACAATTTTAGGAATGAAAATAAGCAAAAATGATAAAGGAATTTCATTATCTTTTCAACACTCAATTGGCAAAATGCTTAAAAATTCAACTACTATGATTGCAAACTCATAGCTACTCCTTATGATCTGTCAAAAATTCTAAAGAAGAATGAAGGCGAATCAGTATCACAACACAAGTATGCTCAACAAATAGGATCATTGATTTACATATCTAATAGGAGTAGACCTGAAATTTCTTATGCGGTTAACTAATTGAGTATGTACACTAGTAATCCTAACTCTGAATATTGGACCGCCCTTGAAAGAGTATTTAGATATTTGAAAAATACCTTTGATTATCATTTATTGTACACTGGATATCCCGATGTTATAAAAGGTTACACTGATGCTAATTGGGTAACTGATTCTCAGGATGTTAAGTCAACTTCTGGATTTGTATTTATTCTTGGAGGAGCTGCCATTACATGGGGCTCCAATAAGCAAACAGTTATTGCTAGAAGTACCATGGAGTTGGAGCTTATAGCTCTTGATACTGCATGCTCTGAAGTTGAATGGCTCAGAAATTTATTATGTGATATAGATATTATACAGAAGCCCGTTCCTGCAATTCTTATTCATTGTGATAATAAAGTTGTTATTGAATTGTTGAAAAAAAAGACTACTAACTCTAAATTGAGCAGGCATCTGCAGATAAGATATAAGTTAGTGAAGAGGTTGCTAGGCCAATATATATCACCGGACTATGTGCAATCAGAGCACAATTTAGCCGATCACTTGACTAAGGGTCTAGTTAAGACTTCGGTCTTATATTTGTCTAAAGGGTGGGGCTAAGCTCTATATAAGGTAACCGATGATGTGAACCTTACATCTTGTTGGATATAGGTACCCTCAAGGCAATTATTGTAATTGAAGGAGGACCTATACGAGAGAACAATCTTACTCGAGATGATATTATGCTCTCTGGTTTGTCTTTATATTACATATGAAGCGTTTTTTTCATTATCACGTATCGTTAAGACATGAGATAAACTCCTTAGGATTTTTCTTAACTATCTGGACGATGATGGAGATCATACTGGTGGGGCCTTGATAGTTGATAAGCACATTCTTAAATGTCCCTAGTCGTAGGAGTATCGAGACTGGGTATCGGTACTCCAGTTTAGACTAGTGTGTATGTTTCCTGATCCGGTTGGAAGATGATAGCTGGTCACATAGCTATGGGTGTTTGACACCGAGGATTATATACAGATACTCATTAGATTAGTTACACTGGACGGACTCACCAAGAACTCCTAGTTGGTAATATACCAATATCAGGTTGCAGTTCTCTGGTGACATGCGTATAGGGTAGTACCTAAGATCTGAGATCGCCATAATGTCTCATGTGTGTTCCCACCATACTTAGATTTCTACCCAACCACGGCTTAAAAGAGTCGTGCAAACAGGTTTTTATTGGGTATAATCCCGAAGCATGTGGAGGCAGTAAGCGATCGAAGGGATTCGTCTCTTCCGGTATAGGGAGTTGATGTTGTTAGTTATGTATATGCCCTAGAGGCCATTATTGTACATGTGATGTATATTATAGTGGATGCTTGGAAATATATAGATAGGACTTTCTTGCTCGACATGATAGTATGCTATCTGGTTGCTCTTTGTCTTAACATGTAGATCAGTATTGTGATATTTTCTTGCTCTCACATGTTGATAAAGCCCTTAGGATGTGTACTTGACTGCCAGGACTATGATGGAGATCATACTAGTAGGGCCAAGGGTAGTCCACAAGTACATCCTATAATTGTTCCTAGTCGAGAGTGTATTGTGACAGGGCATCGATACTCCAGAGTAGACTAGCGTATGCGCATCTTGATCCATATGATGGGCGATGGATGATTCCACATCCATTGGTGTTTGACATCAAAGATGGTATACGGGTGCTCAGTGGAGACTGGGTACACTGAACGGACTCGCCAAGAACTCCTAGTTGGTATTATACCTATCGTTAGATAGCAGTTCTCTGGTGACACTGGTACAGGTTATCTGGAATTTCTAACGAAAAAGGCACTCACTTTAGAAAGCCTTTGACAGGAGGAAAAAAGTAGGACTCTATTTTGACCTCAGGATAAGGCTTCTCTGAGTTCTCTCTTTCGGCCGTAGATCACTGAAGACCCAAGATCGTCATAAAGTCTTGTGCGATTCCCACTGTGATTTGATTTCCACCTTACCACGTTCAAGAGAACGTGAAAAATGGTGGCTTTTGGGTACAGTCCTGAATCACATGGAGGCAATGAGTGATAGGAGGGGATTCGTCTCTCCCGATATTGGGGGTTGATGTTGCACTGTGCTCGATTGGCCATAACTGGAAGTCCCTAGCCAGGGCTGCTACGGAAATTTACTGATAAGTGTTATCAGTAGTTTCTCGTCCCGTTATGAGCCTTACATCAGCACGACTTATCGATTACTGGGGTCTGACGTTTACCACCCCTAGACTGGATATTCGACATATCAGATGAAGAGACCGGACTGTACGGTAGTATTACTGACAAGCTTTACAGGAGCTAGAGCGGGCTTGCTTATTGATCTTCTGATTGCTCAATACCCGGATAGCCGTTACGTCCAGCTAGTACCGCTGACGGCTTGTGGGTGCTTGATATGATCATCACCTACTGTCGGCGTATTGACGAGTCTTTAGAGTCCTACACAGAGATTTACTGGCTCAGGCAAAACGAAGTAGGAGTACATATGTGATATGTGTGGGACCGAGAATAATACGAGTATATGATACCGTATTCTATTCTCGCGATTTATTTGTATCGGTCGGTTATATACGATATAGCCGGGTTATCGAATCAAGTATTTGTTTCGCCCAATCAGAGCAAAGCTCTGTTCAAATTCAAAATGCAAAGTTTTTGAAGCAACGCTTCAAGTCTCGAGCACAACGCGCCACGTGTCAGACGCTAATACGTCAACGCAGCGCCTAAGAAGGCGCGCCCAATCAGAGCAAGGCTCTGTTTAAAGGAAGCAACGCTTCAGTTGCGCATGCACTGCGCTGTGCGACACGTGTCAGCGCAGATGCGCTAGCGCAGTTGCGCTGCGATGTGCGCTACGCGACACATGTCAGTGTAGATGCACTAGCACAAATGCGCTAGTGCGCTAGCGCAGTTGCGCTGCGCTGTGCGCTGCGCGACACGTGTCAGCGCAGATGCGCTAGCGCAGATGCGCTAGCGCAGTTGCGCTGCGCTGTGCGCTGCGCGACACGTGTCAGCGCAGATGCGCTAGTGCGCTAGCGCATTTGCGCTGCGCTGTGCGCTGCGCGACACGTGTCAGCGCAGATGCGCTAGCGCAGTCGCGCTGCGCTGTGCGCTGCGCGACACGTGTCAGCGCAGATGCGCTAGCGCAGAAGGAGGGGCTTAAATGCCAAAGGCAATTTATCCATGCAAAGTTACGTGTACTTGATAATAACGAATTAAAATCATACGATGCACAAGCACAACAGAGAGCTAAAATGAAAGAACCCTTAACAGACAATGAAGTGCTTGAATAAAAAAGAAAATCACAACAGAGAGCTAAAATGAAAGAACTCTTATTTATTCTTATTGTTATTACATTTAAAAAAGATCACCGAATACGGGATCAGAGAGACAAGGGTTCGCAAAAAGGAAAAGAAAATTATTCAGCTCCCTCTCCGCCTTCTCCATCACGTCAAAGCGGCGATCTTCCCGAGGGGTAGCCATCCAATGGTCGACGCCGCACTCCTGGGAAAAAATGGCGATGACGACCCGACGAGCCTGTATCTGGCTCAGTAAGTAGAAGGAGAAGTCCCTCAGGGCTTTGGTGATCAAGAGCGCTTCGAAAAAGCTCTCGATCTTATCCTCGGCCACATCAAGTACTGCCGAGGACATCTCCGCCGGAAGAGGGGGAATGTCGGCGAGCACCGAGGCAAGGATCATCCGAAGCCAAATAGAATTCGGAGGCAAAGGAGACCCCACATGAGTCAAAAGCTCGTACATGGCGGCATCGCATTGTTCATCTGAAAGAGAGGAGTCTACCAAGCGCGCAGCGAAGCGGGGAACAATGTCCCGAAGCGGCACCTCCCATAGTTGTCGGCGGGAATGAGGGCGATTGCAAGCCATGATTGAAGAAGTTCTCTAAAAATGAGAGACGAAAAGGCTCAGCCTCGAATTATATATATAGACCCAGGCGCAGAAGATTCTGTGCGTAATGAAATCATTTCTAAGGCCCGGAAAATTAGAATTTTGGGAATACAAGTTTGACTTGAAAAGAGGAGATGAAAAGATATCTCAGGAGAAGCGACGCTTCCGATTCTCCCAAAATTTAAACTTTAATAAATGTAGCAACGCTTCAGATCCTCTGCGCTGAGCGCAACGCGCCACGTGTCAGGCGCAGATGTATCAGCGCTGCGCCCAAGGGGGCGCGCCCTATCAGAGAAAATCTCTGTTTAAAGGAAGCAACGCTTCAGTTGCACAGGCAGTGCGCTGCGCGACACGTGTCAGCTCAGGTGCGCTAGCGCAGTTGCGCTGTGTTGTGCGCTGCGCGACACGTGTCAGCGCAGGTGCGCTAGCGCAGTTGCGCTGCTCTATGCGCTGCGTGACACGTGTCACGCGCTGGGGCATTTGCGCCAAACGGAGTAAAGATTGTAAAGAATCTTTCTGTTCTTGTTAAAACAAGAAGATTTTCTTCTGTAAAACAGAAGCCCTTGGATCAAAGATCCAACGGTGGGGAAAATTCCCCAAATCACTCAGAGAAAGATCTCTTTAACAAATTTAACTAATTTATGGGCACTATAAAATGGACCCTAGGCCTCAATTGAAAGGCATCAACATTTTCTATAAAAAAAAAAGAAGGGAAAGAGAACTCTGAAGGATCCCTCAAGAACAAAAAGGTAAAAACCTTTAGAAGAAAGAGAAAGTTATCTCATGAACAGATCATAGATCTAAAAACAAGATCAATGATCTTTAATAAAAAAAATATATAATAATAATAAAATAGTGCTTTGCACTTTTATGAACCTTTGGTTCTTTAAGATAAGAAAAACAAAAAAAACTTATCTTTGCACTTCTGTTCTTGAATCTAAAAGATTCTTAGTGCTTTGCACTTCCAAACTACGCTGTTGCGCTCTTGGGAGAGCGCCACGTGTCAGCTATAGAACAACTTGCGCTACGCGCTTTTGAAATAAGAGCTTTGCTCTCTGGAATTGGCGCAACTCACCAAGATACGCCACGTGTCTGCAGCGCAAGCACAGCGCACTAGCGCAGCGCACTAGCGAAGCGCACTGCGCTTGCATGACACGTGTCGTCATCACAAGCGCTTGCACTCCCTGATTGGCGCAAACCGCCTGATAAATGCAATGCATTTCTCAAAGGGCCAGGCCCAAGTCAAAAGACCAAGCAGGCCTAATTAAATTGAAGCTCTGTATCATTTATAAATGGGCAGAGCCCAAAAAAAATAATATAAATGCTATGCATTTTAAAAGGGGCAGAGCCCAAACAAAGTAGATGCCTTGCAGAGGCCTAATTAAATTGATGCTCTGCTTCAATCATGAAGAGAGCCCAAACAAAGAATAAATTGATGCAATGCATTATTTAAAAATGGGCCAAACTCTAGCACAGGTCTAACAGACCAAAAACAAATAAAAGGCGTTGGATATTGGACTTAGCCCAATCATGGCCGTAAGTCCTGAAATTAAATTGACTGTGCAAGATTGCTCTCTTAAATCAATTTACTACTGGTTCGAGGGTACATCTCCGAATTCCTCTGACACACGTCGTTGTAATCATTCAACGTCGTCAGAGAGATGACGGGTCCCAACAACCACACATGAATATGGACTGCGGGGTCTTTTAAACTCGTGGACCGAAACGTCCTTAAACTAATATTGGACCGAAACGTCCTTAAACTAATATTGGACCGAAACGTCCCTAAACTAATATCGGACCGGAACGTCCCTAAACTAATAATGGACCATCACGTCCCTAAACTGGCGATGGACCACCACGTCTTGAAACTGGCACGATAGAGCCCAAATGCTTTTTTGTTGGATCTAAACGGTCCCGTTCGAGTTGATCTTAGCCCCAAATACGGCTAACGTATCCTTAAACATTTAAATGAATGATAAAACTCCAAATCAATTTTGGTTCAAGGGTACATCTCTGAACTCCTCTGACATCCATCGTTGTAATCCTTCAACGATGTCAGAGAGGTGATGAGTCCCGACGGCCATATATTAAATGGATCACCACGTCAAGATTGATCTTAGTCCAAAACAGGACTAACGTATCCTTGACGAACGTTTAAGTTAATCTTAGCCGCAACGCGACTAATGTATCCTTAAACTAAAAACACCAAACCCAAATCTAAGTAAATGCGGATTTGGACTAATCCACGTCCTACGGGCGACGGCATTACTCAGTCTCCGTATACAATCCACGGGCAACCACAAACAAAACAAACACACACGACACGAAGTGAAATTCTGGAGAAGGAGAAAGTTGTTACCGCGATGCGGTAGCGTAATAACTGCAGGGGCTTGCGCCTGCAGGGAAGAGCGTCTCCATAATAAAAAACCCCTCAAGCGAGGGGGAATCTGACGAAGTCTGCTACATCGGCCGCATCTGTCTAAACCTCCGATACACGGTGCCATAAATCAACTTGGCATCTTCGGAGAGGTGGACGGATAAAACCAAATAGCATCTGCCCCGAATCTGAGCGTCAGGACATCGCGGTCCTGTGCGCCGTCTTTCGGAGGGGAACAGATTCTGGCACGCCCGGTGCGACATTTTCCTCTTTCCACTCCACACTTCTTGTGTCGTCCTCGCGAACCAATCGCGGTTTGTTAAATGGTTGCCTTCGGATATCAAGTTACTAAGATTTGGTCTTCTGTCTGGCACAGAGCTCAAGATTCAATGGCCTCCAACTGCACCAACTGCTCGAAGTGCCACTGCAATAGACGCTCCACCTCTCCCGGAGGTGTAGCATATGGGCCCCAAGCGGCTTCCTTCCTCACTCTGCCAGTAGACCAGGTGACCCAAGCCACCACTGGCTTATTCTTCGGGACCATGATCCCACCGACAAGCTTCTCTATGCCGATACCCGCACCAGAGATGAACAAGAAGTCGGTCTTCGACCGGCTCACTGCTACCACGACCCCTGTCAATGGGTCGCCTGCTGCCAAACCAACAGCTTCGGTTTTCGCCAGGCTGGATCAGAACTCTAAATTGGCTGTCCCAAAGAAGGCAATGACTGCTGCTCCAGAAGTCGTCAAGGCGGCTTCCCCTGTCAAAGAATCAGTCTTTTCAAGACTGACGATTCCTGCTCCTGTCCCTGCTCGAAGATCTGTCTTTGACAGATTGGATATTACCCCGCAAGAGCCGACCTCAATTTTTAAAAGGTTAACACCGGCGACGCTTCATTCGGACAGGGGGCAAAAGGAAGCTATCACAATCTCCGAGCCAGTCCCAGCGGCTCGTCGTGCTCGACGTCGCCATTGGCAATGAGTGAGGAAGGCAGGGGGCAACTCCCCCTCAGGGCTAACTCCACCGGCTCCAGTAGTGGAAGTCAACGCTGCTGTCCCAACTGGGAACAGCTTTGAACTGCTGAGGAGGGTGCGGAAGAATTCTCCAACTGCTACACTGAAAAGATCTCCTCCGCCTGTGGAGAGAGCTCCTGAAACAAAATAGGAACAGCCCCCTCAACGGTTGTCTTCAAGGATTTATAAAGTTTGGCGAAGGGTTCAAGACTCTGTGATTGACTCAGGTCACTTTCATCGCCAGAAAAAGGCGAAGGTGGAAAAAGACAAGGATTGTCCCATTAGACAGCAGGTGACAGCAGCTGCTAGGGTACCCCCTTCAACGGTTCCCTTAACCTCAACAGCCCACAAAAGAAGGAGGCCAGAAAAGACTCCCGTGTCAGCGGCAAAGGTTAAAAATGGTGAAACTAAACGCCCCAAGTCAGGGGGCATAACAGTTCATACGGTTTACATGACATCAGGAAAGGAAGACAGCCGTATGTCCACGGGCCATAGACCACTTACACGGTCAGTGACCAAGGCTCAGGAGCAGCAACAGAAGCTCCAGGAGATGATGAGCGCTATGGCTGCACTTACTGGGCCAAACGAAAGCCCAGGAACCTCTTCAGAAGAGCGTCAGGAACAAGAAACGGACGCCGAATTCCTTCGACGCGTACTAGAAAAGAAAGATAAAGAAGCTGCGGAGCAGGCAGCCAATATAAAGAAGATGGCCCTCCTGTTCCAGGATATGGTGGATATGATGATTCAACAAGATCCACCTGCTGAAGAGCCCCCGATCGTCCTTGGAGACGATAGGGGAGAGACATCAAATCCCCCACCGGCTCTATCCGCAGCTAAAGAGGATACCATATCAAAAGCTGATTTGGATGAATACATCGCCCAGCAAATACGGGTGCATCATGCGACTGAAGCAGCTGGTCAGGTCGTAAAGACAGGACGGCCATATCCGGGTTGGTACGATCAAATCAAGTACCCGACAGGCTATACAATCCCTAAGTTCCATGTCTACAAGGGGACGGGCAATCCTCATCAACATGTCGCCCAGTTCAGAGCGCTCTGCGGCAACACCGGCGGCGATGACAAGTTGTTGCTTCGCCAATTTGTTGGAAGCTTGTCAGATACGGCGTTCGAATGGTATTCTGAGCTCCCCAATGACTCTATTAAAACCTTTGCGGAGATGGAGCTGCTCTTTACCCAACGTTTCGCAAGTGCCAGTGAGCGTACCCCGATGACGGCACTGATTAACGCCAGGGTAAAACCCGGCGAGACATGGGTTCAGTACGCTATACGTTGGCGTAATCTATGGTCGAAGTGCGAACAGCGCATAGAAGAAGCTCCGGCGGTGGGAATGTTTGTTGGAACCTTTGATCCACAAGCAACCATCTCACAGTTTATGATGTTCTTCAAGCTGACTACCTTCCAGGCTTTGATCGACAAACTAGCGCAGATGGACCAGATGGGCCATAAACCCCCTCTCCCAAAGCCGGACTCCCGAAACGACAAAGGAAAGGGAAAAGCGATCATTGTCGCTAATGCTCAACAACAACCGAGCGACTCGAAGTCGGTTGCTCGTCCAAACAATACGCGCCCATACGTATCCCTTGAGGACAGGATGGGACGTCCTTACTCCTTCCCCCGCGATAAAACGAGAAGGCTATTCGAGCTGGCGTTGCGCAACAGACTCATAAATCTGCCAGATCCAAAACGTCCGTTGCAACCGAGCGACGTCAACGAGCCCAATTACTGCCCTTACCATCGAGTGCTAGGCCACCCCATCGAGGATTGCTACGTTTTCAAAAATTGGCTTGAGAACCAGTACCGTCAGGGTAAATTTGCGCTTTCCGATAAATGGAAGGTGAATCCCCCGCAACCCCACACCTCTAAGGGGACGAATACGCCGGGGGCAACATGCTCCGTAATTGAAGAAGCTCCTTGGGAGGTTGTATTATCAGCCAAGACAAAGAGGATGCTAAACGATCTTCAGACCTGTCCAGCGGTCAAGTGGAAGAACCCCTTGGAACCGCAGGTTATTGAAAGGATGTTGAAGCCACGTCCGACTCCGAAGACCGATAGTAGTAGTTCAAGCGTTCATAGCCAACCGTCAAAATCTTCGAAAAAGAAGAAGAAGAAATCTAAGAAGCCCGTGAAGCCTGGCAACAAGCGCACGGACTTACAAAAGCAAATCGACGCGCTGGATGAATACAACCAAAAGGCGCGGACTCCCATTACGCTCCAAGATTTCCTTGATCACGTCTTTCAAAAAGAAGGTGAGGGAGAAAGTTCATCGGATGAATCCGAGGAATATGTGGCGAGCTGTCATATGATCTCCCATTCGATCACGAACGATGAAGGGACTTCTGGCACTAAAACGCTGGGGGCAAATACTGAGTCAAGAGTTCCGGAGTTATCAATCGAAATGATTGACGCGTTTCTTAGTGAAGCTCGATTGAAAAGTAAAGCTGATCGAGAACGCGAGACGGCTATATTCGAAAGGGCCAAGCGCCAGCGACTTGAGGAAAGAGCTGAGATGATCCCGCTGGAGCAAAACGCCTCCACTATCGACAAAAGCCAATTCAAGATAAAGAAGAGGTTTGCTAAGGCCATATCAATGGGCATGAAGCTACCATCCTCTGAAGGAAAAATTACTGGTGTGGTAGAAATGCACCCCTCTTATTGCTTATATCATCAGAAGGTCTCGCATCCCACTCAAGAGTGCAAGGCTTTCGATAGATGGTGGCAAGGATACGTCGCTAATCAACAACGCTTTAAACGGGAAAAGCGTAAAATTCGTCGGGAGCAAAGAAATACGACCTAAGGGCTTGAAAGAACTGCCGGCAATTGTCACATGGTTAACACTGCCGGGTCACAAGTGCCTACATTCGGGAGCGACTCTGATGAGGAGCTAGAACTTGCCCCTCTCTTTAAAGAGCCAACTTCGAGAAAAGAAGAAGAGCCAATGGTTTACGAAAATATCCGGCTGCGGAATTGGACGCTGCCTGAAAAGAACCTCGGACCCTTGAACAGAAAAGATAAAGGGAAAGAAAAGGTCTCTGAAGATATCGTCTTAGATGACTAAGTTCTGGAAGAGCTAAACGCCAACAACCCGCCGAAGAAGAATAAGGTGGATTACAACGTCTTAGCACATCTGAGAAAGCTGCCCTCACAGCTCAGTATTCTCGATGCCCTTTTGTTATCAAAGGAGGCGAGAGATTCGTTGATCAAGGCACTACAAGATCCGGAACAATTCCAAGCTTGCCTAACAGAAGAAAAGATGAAGGATGAATTGGAAGAAGTGCACACGGCCGGTGTCACTTTCGGCGACGAGGACCTTCTCCTTGGGACATGTGAACACAACCGTCCCCTATATGTCTCAGGGTACTGCCACGATATTAAGATAGGCAAAATCCTGATCGACAATGGATCATCCGTCAATCTTCTCAACGTACGAGTGTTAAAAGAAATCCGCATGAGCGTACAGCACCTTGCTCGTGACAAGATCACCATCTCCGGGTTCGATTCCCAGTCATCAAGAACTCTTGGGTCTGTGATACTGACGATACGCTTCGGGCTACTCGTCACGGACATTAAGTTCCATGTCATAGACGCCAAGACGTGCTAGAATGCTTTGCTCGGCCGACCATGGTTACACGAGTACAATATCATCCCTTCTACACAACATCAGTGTATGAAGTATTTTAAGGATGGTTTCGAGTATACCGTGACGGGAGAACTGAACCCGTTCTCTGTGAACGAAGTCCGCAAATACGAAGATGCCAAATACTTCTTGCCAGATTTCGAAGATACGGAGAAGTGTCACAAACCAGAGAACAAAGCTAACGCAACAATCCCTGTCTTCGGCAGTGATACCGAGGAAGAAGAGGGTGTAATTTATTCGGGTCCGCCCCAATACACCAAGCCGGGACAATCCGCCCCTTCACTGATCTTTGGTAGTGATTCGGAGGACGAAGTCCATGCTGTATTCGCTGCTCGGCTTTCAATACAAGCTTCTGCTGATGAAGAGCGAAGTCTACAGATAGCCATGGTACCGCTTGAACATTATAAAGGACTAGATGCGCTCGCCAACGATAGTGTGGAAGAATTGCGGACATTTTATATCCCTCCCGGACGAAAAGGCGAGAGGGCAAACCTATTCTACCGTTCCGAAGAAAACAAGGTGGAAAAAGAACTTTGGCACGGTGCGGATCCAACGCTGGACAGACTTCAGCCCATCCGTCTACCCCGATATTATACGGAAGGCTTATGGAGACTGCTGAAACGCCAGGGGATACCCTTTGAACAGACCGTTAGGAAGGCCAAATTCTATGACAGGGTTTGGAACGTCCCCGGAACTCAGCATAAGCTACCTAATGGCAGGATGCAGACGATCGGGCTCGGATACACTCGCTCCAGAAAACGAGAGCTGCTCCGCGACTGTTACGTCGTGCATAATTTTGATGAAGAAGCAGATGCTCAAGAGAAAAACGCTAATCCCGAACCAGTAAAAGTTCCTGATAAAAAATCGCCCAGTCCATCATTTGAAGACCGGATGGGCAAACTTATAAGGGAAGCGGGTCAAAAAGTCCGAGATGATCACGATCGTGAAATGGCGATCTATGAGAAAGCCAAAACGCAGCGCCTCCTTCAACAGGCAGTAAAAGACGAAGATGCTGCCTCATGTCAACCTGATACAAAAAGGGTTCGACGCGGAGGCAGAAACAAGTCGAAAGGCCAAAGAGGCGCTCAACTGCAACAAAGCAGGGCTAAGAAGCCACACAAACGAGAATCGAGCGCTATTGACCTATCCCTCATGAAGAAAATGGGTCGAGCATACTCGTTTCCTCGAGAAAAGACGAAGAAAATACTCGATCCTTCCCTAAAGCATCAAATGCTTACATTGCCGGAGTCTAAACATCCCGAACAAGCGGGCGAAGCCTCGCACCCGGACTATTGCTCTTACCATCAAGTGATAGGTCATTCTCTTGAAGATTGCTTCACCTTCAAGAATTGGGTCGAAGATCAGTACCAGCTTGGTAAATTCGCTCTGTCCGACAACTGGAGGGTAGCACCACCACAAAAGCACGAGCCCAAGGCCACGAAAGAAAAAACAGTTCCACATTGGGACTGGAAGCGAATTCGTACCTGTCACATGATAACAATACTAAAAGGAGAACCCGAGAAAATGGACAGCCTTCCTTGGTGCCTCGAAAACAGCAGCGGTGAGGTAATCTCAGAATTTCCCCCAGCCCCGAAAGAACTGGAGGATGGAATACATACTACTGCAGATAACCTCAAGAAAATCGAGTTGGGGACGGTAAATGATCCGCGACCGACATTCGTCAGCGAGCTGCTGTCTGAAGAGAGGGTGGCTGCGTTAAAAGACGTCCTTGTGCAGCATAAAGATTGCTTCGCATGGAACTATTCCGAGATGCCAGGACTAGATCCAGAAGTCGCTGTACATAGACTAGCAATATCCCCAAATGTCAAACTAGTCAAACAGGCGCCGAGAAGAATGCGACTCGAGCTTGAGATGAGCATAAATACCGAAGTCAAAAAGTTAATCGACTCTGGCTTCATCCAGGAAGTTCAGTACCCTGAATGGATCGCCAACATCATCCCAGTGATGAAGAAAAATGGGACAGTGCGCATATGCGTAGACTTCCGGGATCTTAATAAAGCTTGCCCGAAGGATGATTTCCCAGTGCCAGTCACTGAACTGATGATAGACAATATATCCACTCATGAGGTTTTCTCCTTCATGGATGGCTCATCGGGGTATAACCAGATAAAGATGCATCCTGAAGACCAGAAACACACCGCCTTCAGGACTCCTCTTGGTATATTCTGTTATAAAGTGATGCCCTTCGGTTTAAAGAACGCCGGTGCTACTTATCAGAGGGCCATGACAAAGATCTTCGACGACCTTATACAAGAAATCGTCGAATGCTATATCGACGATCTCGTGGTTAAAAGCAAGTCATACGAAGAGCATCTCGAGCATTTGAAGACCGTATTTCAACGCCTTCGGCAATACAATTTGAAGATGAATCCTTTAAAATGTGCGTTCGGGGTTTCCTCGGGCAAATTCCTAGGATTTATCGTTCGACACCGAGGTATTGAAATAGATCCGTCTAAGATTAAAGCGATCATGGAAATGCCTCCGCCAAGAACTCTTAAACAGTTGCGATCTCTCCAAGGAAAGCTTGCATACATTCGGCGGTTTATCGCTAATCTTTCAGGAAAGTGCCGTCCTTACAGTCACCTGATGAAGAAGGGAACCCCATTCGTTTGGGATCACAAATGCCAAGGCGCACTGGACGAGATCAAGCAGTATCTGCAAAACCCTCCAGTGTTGGCTGCTCCAGTTAAGGGAAAGCCTCTCATTCTTTACACGGCCGTCCTTGAAGGTTCTTTAGGCGCATTATGGGCACAAGAGAATGACCAGGGGAAAGAAAGAGCACTCTACTACTTAAGTCAGGTTCTGCTGGGGGCAGAAAGCAATTACTCCCCTATTGAAAAACACTGCCTGGCGTTGATCTTCGCAATAACGAAGACATTACGCATTAGCGCATGAAGTCCATCTCATTTCAAAGGTGGACCCTCTTAAATATCTAATGTCAAAGGCCATATTGACAGGACGGCTCGCTAAATGGGCTCTGCTCTTAATGGAGTTCTCGATAACGTATCGACCCCTCAAGGCAGTGAAGGGTCAGGCCATAGCCGACTTCCTTGCTGAGCACCCGATACCTGCCGATTCTCCCCTGAATTGCGATTTGCCAGACATGCATGCGTTTGACGCAATCGACGGTGGTGATACCCGCTAGGAGCTTTATTTCGATGGAGCATCTTCCATGAAAAAGCACAAACAAAATACGTCAATGATCAAATCGGGAGTAGGCCTTATCTTCGTGACCCCACAAGGAGGAATAATGCGCTTCGCCTTCTCCTTGACAGAGCCGAGAACGAATAATGAAGCTGAATATGAAGCTTTGATAGCAGGCCTGGAGATTGCCATTGACATGGGAATTGAAAGCCTCCTCATATATGGGGACTCCCAGCTAGTCGTCAGTCAAGTGAACGGCAATTACCAAACATGCAAACCGGAATTGATAAAATACGGTGAAAAGGTGCAACAACTGCTAACCCAAATTCCCTCCTATACTTTGGAAAGCATACCGCGCGCGGAAAACAGACGCACTGGCCAAACTTGCTAAAGAATTGGCTGACGAGAACCTCGATGACGTTAGAATCGTGGTACAAAGCCGTCGAGTGCTCGCCCCGGCAGAAATACCTCCGGAATTATATAAAGAAAAGGGAGCGACTGAGCAGACGACCCTACAAATAAAAGAGCATGAGAAGGCCGAGGACTGGAGGGAAGTCTTCATAGACTACTTTAAGACCCACCAAATACCTGAAGAAGCGTCCACAAGACATCAGCTCGCAAAACGAGCCCTGTCTTTCGCCTTTGTCAACGATACCCTGTACAAAAGGTCATTTGATTCTTTGTGGCTGAGATGCTTAGGACCTGACGAAGCGAAAAGAGTCGTCCAGGAAGTTCACGACGGACTCTGCGGTTCTCATCAAGCAGGCCCTAAGATGAAGTTGAAAATAAAACGGATGGGCTACTACTGGCCCACGATGATTCAGGACTGCATCGAGTATGCGAAGCAATGCCACTCATGCCAAATTCATGGGGACTTCATCCATCAGCATCCAAATCCGCTACACCCAACAGTGGCTAGCTGGCCATTCGAAATGTGGGGAACTGATATAGTTGGCCCCATCGAACCAGCATCGTCTAAGGGACATCGTTTCATCCTAGCGACGACTGACTACTTCTCTAAATGGGCAGAAGCGATACCGTTAAGAGAAGTGAAGACGGAAAATATCCTCCACTTCTTCAAAACGCACGTCATATATCGGTTTGGAACTCCGCGACGGATCATCTCCGATAACGGGCCAGCCTACAGAAGCCACAAGATCAGTCGCTTTGCGCAACAGCATAATATAGACTGGAGATATTCCTCAGTTTATAATCCGCGAGCTAACGGTCTGGCTGAGGCCTTCAACAAGACCTTGACGAAGATCATGAAGAAAACGGTGTCACGAAATAAGAAAGACTGGCACGAAAGACTGCAAGAGGCTCTTTGGGCGTATCGAACTACATTTAAGACGGCCACAAACACAACGCCGTACGCGTTGGTATTTGGGACGGAAGTAGTACTCCCTCTCGAGATAGAATTACCCTCTCTACGAGTGGCAGTCCACTACGAGCTGACAGACGAAGAAAATGCTCACCTTCGGCTTGAGGAGCTTGACGCCCTTGATGAAATCCGGCTCATAGCACAGCAAAATCTAGAAGCTTATAAAGCAAAGATGATGCGCTCATACGAAAGATTGACCCGACCGAGGACATTCCGTCAAGGCGAACTCGTGCTAGTGGTCAAAAGGCCTATGATCCCCAATCGCGCTAAGCGGGGAAAATTCGAGCCAAACTATGAAGGTCCGTACATCATAGACAAAGTCTACCAAGGTGGAGCCTATCTACTCATGGACATGCACGGTGAAAGGCCTTTCAGACCGATAAACGGTCGCTTCCTAAAGAGATACTACGCTTAATAAGCCACAGCCTAGGTCAATGATAGATGACGACGACTATGTCCGCTCGCTATCTTCCTAGGCTCAAGCTTTATAAAAATAGCCAACCTTCTCAACAACGGACCGAAATGTCCTAAAACTAATAGCAGACCGAAACATCTTTAAACTACTACCGCAGCATCTTTTAGGCTGACGGAATATAAAAAAAACATATAAAAATAAAATAATATAAAAACGGTATGTCCATAAGCAAAAAGGGTACGGATGAAAATCCAAAAGAGCTCCGTGAGTAAAAACAGCAGGGCTACCGGCGAGTGTTCGTGAAAACCCGAAAGGGCGCGACCTCGTAAAAAAAAGAGAAAAAAAAATTAATAAAAATAAAAATAAAATAAAATAAAAACGGTATGTCCATAAGCAAAAAGGGAACGGATGAAAACCCGAAAGGGGCTCCGTGAGTAAAAACAGCAGGGCTGCCGGCGAGTGTTTGTGAAAACCTGAAAGGGCGCAACCTCGTTAAAGAACACTTATAGGGTCCTCTCGACCTTGTAAGGAGAAACCACCTGCGTGAGATCCTTACGACTCACAAAGGAGCAACACACTTAGGGATCCCCACGATTCCTAAGGAGAAAATACACTTGCGAGATCCTCACGACTCGTAATGAAAACTCTCTTATGGGACCCTCACGGCTCATAAGATTTGAAAGTCTTAAGTTACAGAGACCTAAACCTGTGCTTAAGCAACCCCCACAACTTCTGAGATTGCCCTACAAGTGGTTCAATACTGACCCTTGTATACAATCCACGGGCGCGAATAAACATTTCCCTAACTAAGTCTCATCCATGACTGGGGATATGTTCGCATGGTAAACAACCTTTGTAAATCCTCTCGATTTATGAGGAGAAAACCCTCATGTAGGATCCTTACGACTTACAGAGGAAACAAACACTTAGGAATCCTCACGAGTCCTAAGGAGAAAATACACCTACAAGATCCTCACGACTTGTAGGGAGAAATAACTTTGTGAGACCCTTACGGCTCATGAAGTCAAAAGCCTTAGTCGACAGGACCTTAACCCTAGTCACTAAGCCTCCTTTGTTCGACAACGACAAAGGCAAATGATGATTCGCTCCGGGTAATATCCCAGTTGCAGCGGTGCTGATGCCGAAATCGGTGTCCAATTTCAGGTTTACAGTAAAAAGCCAGTAGGCCGCTCATGCATACGAAATAGCCGAAATGATGGGGCAACTTGCAATAAAATGCAGCAAGTAAAATGTATGCATGCAAAATAGCCGAAATGATTGGGCAACCCGTAATAAAAAGCAACGAGTAAAAATAAAAAAAATAGCCGAAATGATTGGGCACCGCGAAAAATAGCCGAAATGATTGGGCAATCGCGACCTTCGCGATATAAAAGCTGAAATGATAGAGCATCGCGGAAATAAAATAGAATAAAAAGAAGAAATGATAAAACTTTGGCCCTACAGTTAAGATCACATCGATCCCTGTATACAATCCATGGGCGTAAACAAAGAATGAACCATACTTTCCCAGCGGAGTTCGTCAGGCGACGAACCCCAAACCTCAATGGTTCATTTCAACCGAAGAAGCCAGTGACTTCAGCAAAATTCCTCGACTCACGGATACAAACACTCCTTGACGAGAGCCTTCTGATCCGCGTCGACCCGCAGAGCCACCAGTGCCTCCGTAGGAACCCTCGACCCGTTTCAAACCCCAAGGAAACAAATAATCCTTGGCGCTTGGGAAACAAATAATCCCTAGCAAAATTCCTCGACTCACGGATACAAACACTCCTTGACGAGAGCCTTCTGATTCGCGCCGACTCACAGAGCCACCAGTGCCTCCGTGGGAACCCTCGACTCGTTTCAAACCCCAAGGAAACAAATAATTCTTGGCGCTTGGGAAACAAATAATCCCTAGCGAACTCCTCGACTCACGGATACAAACACTCCTTGACGAGAGCCTCCTGATCCGCGTCGACCCGTAGAGCCACCAGTGCCTCCGTAGGAATCCTCGACTCGTTTCAAATCCCAAGGAAACAAATAATCCTTGGCGCTGGGGAAACAAATAATCCCTAGCAAAAATTCCTCGACTCACGGATACAAACACTCTTTGATGAGAGCCTTCTGATCCGCGTCGACCCGCAGAGCCACCAGTGCCTCCGTAGGAACCCTCGACCCGTTTCAAACCCCAAGGAAACAAATAATCCTTGGCGCTGGGGAAACAAATAATCCCTAGCAAAAATTCCTCGACTCACGGATACAAACACTCCTTGACGAGAGCCTTCTAATCCGCGTCGACCCGCAGAGCCACCAGTGCCTCCGTAGGAACCCTCGACCCGTTTCAAACCCAAAGGAAACAAATAATCATTGGCGCTTGGGAACCAAATAATCCCTAGCAAACTCCTCGACTCACGGATACAAATACTCCGTGACGAGAGCCTCCCAACCCGCGTCAACTCACAGAGCCACCACTGTCTCCGTGAGAGAATTCCCGGTTCGTTCCACCTGGCAAGATAAAGTCCCGGGCAGCAAAGATTAAAAAACTTGTTTCCTGAGCAATGGGGCCCTGCAAGTCAATCCAAAATGGTCTCTTGCATACTATTCACGGGTCTCACTCTCCGAAGTCGAATTTCGACAAGGAGGGAAACAACCGCTTACGAATCCTCTCGACTCGTAAGAGGGAAAATTCTCTTATAGGATCCTTACGACTTATAAGAGAAAACCACACTTAGGAATCCTCACGATTCCTAAGGAGAAAATCCGCCTATGAGATCCCCTCGATCCGTAGGGAGAAAAATCTCTGTGAGACCCTCACGGCTCATAGAATTGAAAAGTCTTAGGCGGCAGATCTGAACCTGCGGCCTAAGCCATCGCTATCTCTTGGAGAAATTAAGTTGTCTGCCAATCAGGTTCATCGACAACATCATGATGTAAAGGCAGAAAACAAAAGAGCATACAAGATATTGCAAAAGAAAGTGTGTATCTTTATTCATTGACCTCAATCAAATACATGGTGAATCATACAAAAGAGCTAAGAACGGATACATGTTACTCAGAAAAGAAAATTTTTACAAATACATTGATACAAAGGCAGCTATGGGGAAGGAAGCGTCTTAAGTAGCTCTATCAGTTGTTCGTACACTTCCTTCCATGCCTTTTCCCGATTGGATACCACTGCCAACTCCGTCTCCACCTGGGCCCGTTGCTGTGCGACGGATGCAAGCTGATCCCTGACGGCTTGATGAGCAGCTTCACGGCCTGGAATGTCATGCTCGGTGACATCAAGTGCCCGCTTTAGTCTCAGCCCATTCGATATGCGCTCCAGAAGACCCTCGAAGACGGTCTTTACCTCAGCGGCGTTCGCCTCAACTTCGGCACGCAAGCGAGCAGTTCTGCTTGAAGAATCTTGGCACACCTTCAACCTCAAAGCCACTTCTTGTTCCAGATGACGGAAATGAGAAGCGCTTTGCTCGAGCCATGCTCCCCGTTGAGTGCTCAAGGCCAAAGTCTCGGGGGACAGGCGCATTGACTCCAGCTGATGAAGGTGAGCCTCGATCTCCCGACAATAGTTAACCCAAGAGGCGACAATGCCCTCGTCATGGAAGGTGGCAAATATCGCCAACATCGGGTTAACCGTCGTGGCAAAGTCCTCAGCAGATACAGGAGCCTCGATGTCGAGTTCCTTGATGTAATAGCTCAACATGCGCAAACTATTCGCGGCACCTTTTGAGGACGGACGTCGCTGGGAAGGGCCGCCCGGTATTGTAATGCGAGACTCGAAAGGCACCGAGACTGGAACGACAGCTGGAAAAAGACGAAATGCGATTAGATGATGATTCAATAGATATGAAGGAAGTCATTGATAAGATAGTTTACTATACCGGTGGAGACAGGTGGCAAGGCCGGAAGGGCTGGTGGCGCAGCCGATCTTTCTGCTCCCCCTTCGATTTGCAGCACTGCAGTCAGAACAAGAGAGAATTAGAAATAATTCTACCACTGAAAAGACAAAGCTACCAATCGGGAACAGTACTCACCAGCGCCACCAGAGGGAGAGGCGAATTCAGATGGGAAGGAGAAGTGTGGGAGCAACACTTGATAGAGATGTTCAAAAAGCACTCCTGGAAGATACAACAGTGTGACTTTAGTACACAAATTATACATCTGGAAGATAAGATTAATAAATCGCAAACACATACCTTCCAACATCTTCGAGGGTATGAGAGAGGGTTGAGAGGTGACCACTGCCAAGGCAGTCGTTGAAGGCGTTCCCTCGAGCAGTGGGGCATCAGCACTGGCTGCACCTACGTTACGAAAAGGTGAACTTGTTAGAAAAGATAGTAAAGTAAAGAAAAGCAGCAACTTGGGGTTTACCTGAGGAGCTCCCGGCTGAAACAGAGGCGACTCCCTCCTCTATCGACATGAGACCACCGCCCGTGACCTCATCGCCCGACTCGATGGGGACCGTTGCGGTGCTCGCGAGACCTGGAGACGGCGGAGGACCATAGATGGGGAGGGCTATGACTGGAGTATTGCCAGATTCCAGAGAAAGAGCGGTTGGCTCGTCCTCGGGAATCATGGCCGCCTCGCCTACCACTCTCTCAGGTTCAGTAGTGGCGGTTGTATCGTCCACCGTCGCCGGGGGATCGCCGACCTCGAGCGCTTCATTCGCCGCCACCCTGGACTCATTTATAATGATCATATCATCTGCCACCACTTCAGGTTCGGCATCAATGACCTTCTCGGCGGCAGGCCCCTCGACCTCCGCCTCAGGCTCCAAAGCCACAACGACGTTGCCCACCATCGGCTCGAGTTCGGCAGGTACCGCCTCCTCTGCTTCTTTGGGATCAACGGTTTCCGCCCCCCCACGATCGGACTCGGCCCTGCAAGATGAGGGATATAAGGACCAATGACATTAAAAACCCTTATAATAAAAACTCTGAGAGAAATATTACTTGAAGCGGATTTACCGTTTGCGCTCGGCACTGCGCGCGCCACCTCTCTGCGGGCAGTGGATAGGGCGACAGGGGCCTCTTCGGATGGAGTATCAGCGCGAGGGACGGTGCTGGGGCCCGCTCCCGCAACCAAGGCAGCCCGGCGCGCCTTCGCCTCATGCCTTCGCCGCTTCCTCTCTTCCCGGGCTGTCGCGATGGACCTTAGTGATGCCTCCTTCAAGGCGTCGTCATCCTCGTTCAGGGATGCCTCAAGAGCCTTTAAGGCATCCTTCATCGGCTCTTCAAGACGAACCCCCTGCGGTGGCCCAGAGGGAGCGGGAACATCGGCAGCTGGTAGAACATCTGCATCGCTTGGTGGGAACGGCATTGAGGTTTCTGTAATAAAAAGAGAAAGGTTATATCGACCATAACACGAGGAAGATGGAAACTTGATGGATTAAAACTTACTAAGGCCCATAGACGCTCTGAGACGTTCCTCCTCCTGGAAAGTCTTCAGAGAAGCGGCAATGGCTTCTTCATCAGTGATGCCTGTTAAAAGAAAGGAAAGAAAAGCGTTAGTCAAAGACAATGGAGAATACATATTGCAATAAAGAAAGGCGATTAGTAGTTACCTGACTGCGCAAGCTTAGCTAACCACGCGTCACGCCTCGCCAACCATGCTGAAGCTTTGAGAGCAGCCTCCAAGTCTGTATCGTCCGGCGGCGGCATCACTAATCCTGCGTTAGTCCCATATTCGAGCAGACCCTCGGCATAGGGAGCATGGGGTTCCTGGCCGAACACAACGTCCGCGGCAAAGAGCGACTTCTTTTTCTTTTGCCCTCCGACCCTAGGCTCGCGAGGAATCGACTTCCGCTTAGCAGCCACTTTGGGACGACGGGTCCCGATGTCCGCACCCACGCCAGACTCCGGCGAGGGTACAACCACTGTCTCCACTGGAGCACAGGGTGCGGGAGGTGCATCTGTGATATCAGGGAGCGGCAGCTCACGTGGAGGACTTTGTGCGCGTGATGGTCTTCCCCCGGCATCTTTTAGAGGAGGAGCCACCGGGATCCTTGGCACTAAGGGAGCGTTACGGTTGGTGCCGGGGGGTACTTCTTTACGGTCGATCAACACTCGCCTCTCTTCCTTTATAACAGCCCCCGTCGCATGATTGTACCACTCTTTATATACATTAAGGAGTCGTGGAGCGCAGGCCGGCGCGCTAATAAAGAAACGAGAACCTGTGTTCAAGCGCATGAAGTGATGTAACGCGTTCTCCATCCCTTCTTCATTAGCAGCAGGCTCAAGTAAGAAAGCTTCCAAGGGTACCCCTTGATCATAACCCAGTTGTTGTGCAAAACGATGCGGGTTATATCTCATAAAGATTGCTGCACCACCCTGCCTAAAGACTAGGAAGCCCGGTCTGATAGAATACAAGTGGAGGGTCTCCGGGCCGTCAATACTGAAGCTCCATCCTTAAAGGAGTCCTGTAATGGTCGCGCCGCAGTAGTGGACGCTTCTCCAATGGTTAATACCTTATCAATGAAGGACATCCCAACTCCAACAGTGTGAGGGCGGAGCAGTAAGCCTCTAGCATTCCGTGGTGAAGGGGTCACAATTGATGCGCCAATCAATTGAATAATACGAGGGAAACCACACCTGTCAAAGAACGAAGGCCTTTTATGCATTCCAAATACACCCGCCGTATGTAGCTCGAGCCATGACATAAAGTAGTGCATCGGGAAGACCACGTGCGATGCTCCGGGCTCGTTGGCATCCGCGGCTCGGCTGAGACCATGATACAAGTGCGCTAAGCCGGCAATCCCCACGGCCACCTTTACCCCAATGACCATGCGGTGGGCTGGGTAAAAGACAGAGGGCCGCATGCGATGAGAGTGCATTGGGATCGCGAACCAACTCAGCCACAGCCCGAGAAATCCTAAGAAAAAGGCCTCCTCGTCCATCCCAGGGGCCGCAATTTCCGCGAAAGATATGGTAGGGAAGTCTGGGATGAAGAAAGCCTTTTGGTCTATCTCCTTCGTCGGCAGGTTATTCAAACCTAGACCGAAGGGATCATCCAGGATAGCAGATTTGGCGGCTCTTGGCGAAATGACGCTCGGACGGAGGAAACGAGCAATGAAGTCCTCAAAATTAACTCCTCGACTCCCGTGTTCGATGAAGAGGGACTCGTAGATGTTCAACACCTTGATCAGGCTCGGAAATTGGTGTTGAACGGCATTTTCCGGCGTAATCCCCCTTACCATCGGCTTAGCACCGAAGACGTACTCATCTGTCGGGAGCAGCTCTTCATAATGTTCCCCCATGGCCGGTAGGCCGGATACCTCCGCAAATTCCTCCAAAGAAATAGACACTTCCCGATCCATGGCAAAGAAAGTGTGGGTGGGAATGTTCCACTGCTCCAAGAAAGCCTTGAACCACCAGGTGGGGAGCGAGGGATACTGGAAAAGAGAGACGAAGACCGCGGTGTACAAGCCGAGTCTTATCAACTGCGACTTCTTCGTCGACAAGATGTATCGGGCCCATGGCAGATAGCCAATCGGGTGACGGGGAATCAAACCAAGGTTATATGATTGCCTCCAAGGCCGTGCCTCTCCCTGACAAATGCGGCGTCCTAGGATATCCAAGACCATGGGACGCTGAACCGGAACAGAATCCATAGCGGGATGAAGAAAGCTGTTCGCAGTCCAGTCTATCATCTCCACGGCATACTGCACTGGAGGGGGGTAGCGTAGTGAATTGCCGTGATGGGTTCTGACGGCACCGCACAGGTAAAGCTCCGTCGGCCCATGATGATATGATTGTACCACGACCCCCAAAGATGGAGACTCTTGTATTCAAGATCGTAATCCTTGATCATAGCCAGGACTTCACGGTCCAGGGGCGCCTCGGGAAATCCCTCCTCCGTGCGGACAAACGGGAATGAAGTGTCTAGAGACATGATCGCTGCAAAAGAACGATTTGGTTGTTAGTGTTACAATTCCAACGTTTGGTGTAAAAAGGGGGAAGAAGAAAATGCACTAGTTAAATTAAAATTAAAATTAAAATTAATTAATTACATCATGCAGCAGTGCAGTGAGTAAGGGACCAAAAGGGGACCCACAAAATCTGGATGACAGTACGTCAGTTAATAGGACAATCTCATCATTAGATGAGATTGTCAGTTGTACCCCAGGAAAACATTCCCCTTAATAAACAATCCCTAGAGACAAGGAGAAAATCTCCTCTTTCAGAGCAAAGCTCTGTCACAGAATGACACTTGTCAAATTCTGGTCTCAAAAGAATAAAATTCCATAAAAAGAACATAGCTCTGTAATTTCCCATCAAAAAGAAAATTTTTGAAAAGAAATTTAAAATTAAAATTTCTGGAATCCCGAAAAATCCATGAAAACTTATGAAATTTTTTTTTCATTTTTCGGATCTAAAAGATCTACATTTGATTCAAGAGCAAAGCTCTGTTCATGGGTTAGAACCCATGAACAGGGTCTCTGTAGATCCATAAGTTTTTTTAGAGCAAAGCTCTATTTATGAAACCCCAATGGAGATTTCTTTAGATCAAAAGATCTGTGAAAGCAAAGCTCTATTGGTTAATTAATATTAATTTCACTTGAAAATAATTTTACCTAAAATCTTCTAACTTGGAGAATGAGAGCAAAGCTCTAGGGTTCTGGAAACGAGACAAAGCTCTGGAGTTCTAAGCAAGAGAAGAGCTCTGGAAATCAAAAATCTTGAAATGATAAGATTTTTTCTAAGGGCCAGAGGCCCTATTTATAAGGCACTTGCGCCTCTTGAGCTCACCCCTTGATCCAACGGTCAAGGGGTTGCCACCGCTGCACTCACGTGCGCGCCACGTGAGCGCAACGGTGGGGGGCATTTGTTTCGCCCAATCAGAGCAAAGCTCTGTTCAAATTCAAAATGCAAAGTTTTTGAAGCAACGCTTCAAATCTCGAGCACAACGCGCCGCGTGTCAGACGCTAATACGTCAACGCAGCGCCTAAGAAGGCGCGCCCAATCAGAGCAAGGCTCTGTTTAAAGGAAGCAACGCTTCAGTTGCGCATGCACTGCGCTGCGCGACACGTGTCAGCGCAGATGCGCTAGCGCAGTTGCGCTGCGCTGTACGCTACGCGACACGTGTCGGCATAGATGCGCTAGCACAAATGCGCTAGCGCAGTTGCGCTGCGCTGTGCGCTGCACGACACGTGTCAGCGCAGTTGCGCTGCGCTGTGCGCTGCGGGACACGTGTCAGCGCAGATGCGCTCGCGCAGTTGCGCTGCGCGACACGTGTCAGCGCAGATGCGCTAGCACAAATGCGCTAGTGCGCTAGCGTATTTGCGCTGCGCTAGTGCGCTAGCGTATTTGCGCTGCGCTGTGCGCTGCGCGACACGTGTCAGCGCAGATGCGCTAGCGCAGTCGCGCTGCGCTGTGCGCTGCGCGACACGTGTCAGCGCAGATTTATCCATGCAAAGGCAATTTATCCATGAAAAGTTACGTGGGCTTAAATGCCAAAGGCAATTTATCCATGCAAAGTTACGTGTACTTGATAATAACGAATTAAAATCATACGATGCACAAGCACAACAGAGAGCTAAAATGAAAGAACCCTTAACAGACAATGAAGTGCTTGATTAAAAAAGAAAATCACAACAGAGAGCTAAAATGAAAGAACTCTTATTTATTCTTATTGTTATTACATTTAAAAAAGATCACCGAATACGGGATCAGAGAGACAAGGGTTCGCAAAAAGGAAAAGAAAATTATTCAGCTCCCTCTCCGCCTTCTCCATCACGTCGAAGCGGCGATCTTCTCGAGGGGTAGCCATCCAACGGTCGACGCCGCACTCCTGGGAAAAAGTGGCGATGACGACCCGACGAGCCCGTATCTGGCTCAGTAAGTAGAAGGAGAAGTCCCTCAGGGCTTTGGTGATCAAGAGCGCTTCAAAAAAGCTCTCGATCTTATCCTCGGCCACATCAAGTATTGCCGAGGACATCTCCGCCGGAAGAGGGGGAATGTCGGCGAGCACCGAGGCAAGGATCATCGGAAGCCAAATAGAATTCGGAGGCAAAGGAGACCCCACATGAGTCGAAAGCTCGTACATGGCGGCATCGCATTGTTCATCTGAAAGAGAGGAGTCTACCAAGCGCGCAGCGAAGCGGGGAACAATGTCCCGAATCGGCACCTCCCATGTTGTCGGCGGGAATGAGGGCGATTGCAAGCCATGATTGAAGAAGTTCTCTAAAAATGAGAGACGAAAAGGCTCAGCCTCGAATTATATATATAGACCCAGGCGCAGAAGATTCTGTGCGTAATGAAATCATTTCCAAGGCCCGGGAAATTAGAATTTCGGGAATACAAGTTTGACTTGAAAAGAGGAGATGAAAAGATATCTCAGGAGAAGCGACGCTTCCGATTCTCCCAAAATTTAAACTTTAATAAATGAAGCAACGCTTCAGATCCTCTGCGCTGAGCGCAACGCGCCACGTGTCAGGCGCAGATGTATCAGCGCTGCGCCCAAGAGGGCGCGCCCTATCAGAGCAAAGCTCTGTTTAAAAGAAGCAACGCTTCAGTTGCACAGGCAGTGCGCTGCGCGACACGTGTCAGCTCAGGTGCGCTAGCGCAGTTGCGCTGTGTTGTGCGCTGCACGACACGTGTCAGCGCAGGTGCGCTATCGCAGGTGCGCTAGCGCAGGTGCGCTGCTCTATGCGCTGCGTGACACGTGTCACGCGCTGGGGCATTTGCGCCAAATGGAGTAAAGATTGTAAAGAAATCTTTCTGTTCTTGTTAAAACAAGAAGATTTTCTTCTGTAAAACAGAAGCCCTTGGATCAAAGATCCAATGGTGGGGAAAATTCCCCAAATCACTCAGAGAAAGATCTCTTTAACAAATTTAACTAATTTATGGGCACTATAAAAAGGACCCTAGGCCTCAATTGAAAGTCATCAACATTTTCTATAAAAAAAAAGAAGGGAAAGAGAACTCTGAAGGATCCCTCAAGAACAAAAAGGTAAAACCTTTAGAAGAAAGAGAAAGTTCTCTCATGAACAGATCATAGATCTAAAAACAAGATCAATGATCTTTAATAAAAAAAAAATATAATAATAATAAAATAGTGCTTTGCACTTTTATGAACCTTTGGTTCTTTAAGATAAGAAAAACAAGAAAAACTTATCTTTGCACTTCTGTTCTTGAATCTAAAAGATTCTTAGTGTTTTGCACTTCCAAACTGCGCTGTTGCGCTCTTGGGAGAGCGCCACGTGTCAGCTACAGAACAACTTGCGCTACGCGCTTTTGAAATAAGAGCTTTGCTCTCTGGAATTGGCGCAACTCACCAAGATAGGCCACGTGTCTGCAGCGCAAGCACAGCGCACTAGCGCAGCGCACTAGCGAAGCGCACTGCGCTTGCATGACACGCGTCGTCATCACAAGCGCTTGCGCTCCCTGATTGGCGCAAACCGCCTGATAAATGCAATGCATTTCTCAAAGGGCCAGGCCCAAGTCAAAAGACCAAGCAGGCCTAATTAAATTGATACTCTGCATCATTTATAAATGGGCAGAGCCCAAACAAAATAATATAAATGCTATGCATTTTAAAAGGGGCAGAGCCCAAACAAAGTAGATGCCTTGCAGAGGCCTAATTAAATTGATGCTCTGCATCAATCATGAAGAGAGCCCAAACAAAGAATAAATTGATGCAATGCATTATTTAAAAATGGGCCAAACCCTAGCACAGGTCTAACAGACCAAAAACAAATAAAAGGCGTTGGATATTGGACTTAGCCCAATCATGGCCGTAAGTCCTGAAATTAAATTGACTGAGCAAGATTGCTCTCTTAAATCAATTTACTACTGGTTCGAGGGTACATCTCCGAATTCCTCTGACACACGTCGTTGTAATCATTCAACGTCGTCAGAGAGATGACGGGTCCCAACAACCACACATGAATATGGACTGCGGGGTCTTTTAAACTCGTGGACCGAAACGTCCTTAAACTAATATTGGACCGAAACGTCCTTAAACTAATATTGGACCGAAACGTCCCTAAACTAATATCGGACCGGAACGTCCTTAAACTAATATCGGACCGGAACGTCCCTAAACTAATAATGGACCATCACGTCCCTAAACTGGCGATGGACCACCACGTCTTGAAACTGGCACGATAGAGCCCAAATGCTCTTTTGTTGGATCTAAACGGTCCCGTTCGAGTTGATCTTAGCCCCAAATACGGCTAACGTATCCTTAAACATTTAAATGAATGATAAAACTCCAAATCAATTTTGGTTCAAGGGTACATCTCTGAACTCCTCTGACATCCATCGTTGTAATCCTTCAACGACGTCAGAGAGGTGATGAGTCCCGACGGCCATATATTAAATGGATCACCACGTCAAGTTGATCTTAGTCCAAAACAGGACTAACGTATTCTTGACGAACGTTTAAGTTAATCTTAGCCGCAACGCGACTAATGTATCCTTAAACTAAAAACACCAAACCCAAATCTAAGTAAATACGGATTTGGACTAATCCACGTCCTACGGGCGACGGCATTACTCAGTCTCCGTATACAATCCACGGGCAACCACAAACAAAACAAACACACACGACATGAAGTGAAATTCTGGAGAAGGAGAAAGTTGTTACCGCGATGCGGTAGCGTAATTAACTGCAGGGGCTTGCGCCTGCAGGGAAGAGCGTCCCCACAATCAAAAACCCCTCAAGCGAGGGGGAATCTGACGAAGTCTGCTACATCGGCCGCATCCGTCTAAACCTCCGATACACGGTGCCATAAATCAACTTGGCATCTTCGGAGAGGTGGACGGATAAAACCAAATAGTATCTGCCCTGAATCTCAGCGTCAGGACATCGCGGTCCTGTGCGCCGTCTTTCGGAAGGGAACAGTGTTGATTCGATAAGTTGATGCATATAATATTAGTCGGTTATATGTGATATAACCGGATTATTAAATCAAGTGTTGATTTTATAATTTAGTGTATAATTGTATATTTGATATACTAGTTTACATTAACTAATATTAGCTCACTTAAATGTTTCTTTTTCTCACTTGTGTGAATAAGTATATATGTGATATATATTAATATACATTTTTTAGTGTCATGCTTGATAATACACACTACATGGGTGTATGAGACTTACACCATACTTATGATAATTGTGAGGATTATTTATTTTAAGTAAATCCAAATTAGATGGAAAATAGTCACATGCATGAAGCTTGTGGAAGCTTGTAGATGCATTGGCTTAGTCTACTAATTTTGTTTTACTTAAGATATTTATTAACCTAACCATTATCACCTAGCCATGGTTATGTCTCTACATGAGTTAGTATATGATACAACTTCACCCATGGTTGTCATTTACTCTTTCATCTATTATTTGCTTCATCTTCTTCAAGCTCAAGAAAAAGCTCTTTAGGTTTTTGAGATAAGAAGAAAAAGAGTGAGAAAATTAATTCTATAGTGAGCAAAAATCCTACTTCATCATCCTCTACTAGATTATCCTTTTAGTTTAGGGTGTTTGTTTCACTAATCCCACATTAGTGAAAAGGTAGCTTGGGTTAGTGTCTCCTCGACGTAGATCATCTTCGGCCTCGAAGACTTCATGCAAGCTCGTTCTTTTCTTCTTGTGAAGCCATACTAGAGTCCGGAAGATCACTACTTGGAGCGAAGGGACTACTACACAGAGCTATTGAAGTGAAGGACCGGCCTACAAAGGTTGTATTTCTAGTTCACTTAGTTGTAAAGTTGTTTACACTTTGTTTCGTCTAAATCTTTAGTTAAGATTCTAGAGTTAGGGTTGTTTAACATGGCAAAATTTTGAAAATGGCATGGACGATACCTCCCGAAACCTTGCTGTCGTGATAAGCAACCCTACAAATGTCACGCTGTGTAGGATATGATTATAACCACAAGTTGGTGGCCACCGCAGTGGAGATAAACTGATAAGTGTTATCGGTTGTATCTCCGGATGGTTATGAGTCTCCTGTCACACGACTTATCGAGTTATTGGGGTCTGACAGATTCCAAACCCTAGACCCAATATGTGATACTCTTAGATGAAGAGATCGGACTATACGGTGATGTCACTGATAGACTTTGCAGGGTTCTGATGAGCTTACTCGTTGACCTTTTTTCGATCAATACGGGATTGCCGTTGCTTGTAGTTAGTACCACTGACGTGCTTGTGAACTATGGATATGATCCTAACCTACTGACAGCGTATTGTCGAGTCTTCAGAGTCCCACACAGAGGTTTCCCAGTACAGGTGAAACGATGTAGGACAGGTGAAACGATGTAGGGCACGTATAGTGATATGTGCAGCAGTTCAATTAAACACGTGTATGTGATACACGCATTTTAATCGGGTGTTTAATAATATTAGCTGGTATATATATGACATAACCGGATTATTAAATCAAGTGTTGATTTAATAATTAAATGTATATTTATATATTGATATATTTATATATTAACTAATATTATGCTCACTTTATTTTTCCTTCTCTTTATATATTATTTATATAAGATATAAATAATATATATCATTTGTCATAGTTTTGTATACACATTAGATGTGTGTATAAGAATCACATTGGATTCAAAGATAACGATTAAACATATATAATTATTTAAATAAATCAATCAATGAGTCATTTGTTAGAATGGTGTAGAAAATTGATGACTCATTATCATTTATTAAATTAAATAAGATATGATATATTTGTTCTCATCTTGAGAATCCATAACCATTCTTATCACTTCATCTCTCTCTCTTGAGTTTTTGCTTAAGTGAGAAAGGTAAAAAGAAAAGAGAAGAATTAGTGAGCTAATTATTCTACATCTCCTACTAATCATTCTTAACAAGTTTAATTAGTGGGTTGCTTTATTTTGATGAGATCAATTTGAAGCTAAAACTTATGTTAGAGTTATCTCAAGGTGAATCATCTTCGGCAAGGAGATCACTGAGCAATATTGTTCCGGGCATCGTGGAGACAATCCGGAGTCCAAGGAGAGATGGCTAACACGCTACAAAGGTTGTAGTCTCTTCTCTTTAGTTCTTTAATTTAGATCTTTGGTCCATTGCATTGTTATTTCGATAGATTCTTATTTGGATTAGGGGCTATACTTGCTAATAATTTTTGTGTGCAATTCCGTCACGATCGTGAGCGTCGCGACCCTAGCCCCCGTCCACTTACACTTCTTTGATGGGCTATCTCCTGAATGAAGTTCAAAGGGTAGAAACAAGTCGGACTGATTAACCAATAGCGAGGACTCAATATATGTGTAGAACTTGAGTCAACATAGGAGTAAGGCAATCTTATAACCTCACCCCTAAGGCACCAAGTTGTTCTATAGAGAGATCGGACTAGGTTGAGTTATAATACTCTAATGGATCCAAGACATTGATCGGGGTTTTTTTCGGTCTTTTGCACCCTTAGAGGATCCATCTACGTGAGAGACGTCATGGGGAGCACGACAAGAGGGTAGGGCAAACTCTCCAGTTCTCTCATGAGTCAGTACTAGATGCATGACCGAAATTAAATGCGCCAACCCGTTGACCCAATATAGTAAGCCTTCTATGTGTTCTATTGTTAATTCTTGATAAAGGAACCTAGTTCAAGGCCTATGCTTCACTATGGTTTCCTCAGGTTGCAACAACTATCATTAAGTGTAGGTTCAAGGCTGGAAGCCACATATACCTATTGCATAGATGATACCCAGCTATTTTTGTTATTTATCTTATTTATTTTCTTTAATTTTTCTTTTGGGAGGAGATGATTGGATATTGATAAAAAAACAAAACAAAACAAATAAATTATTACTAATTGCTTTCTTGCCTTAAGAGCAATAATTGACTAACAGTTAAAAAGTAAATCAAATCAATATTCCCTAATCAAATAACCTAAATAAACAATCAAAATTAGAAGGTCATAAATAAAATAATTGCATCAATTTATGATTCTAACTGTCTCTAATTACAAGTCCTAAAACTCTATATAAAGAGGCCTCAAATGAGCACAGATATACAAGCAAAAAGAAAAGCTAAATATTAATTCTCCTCTCAAAAATTTTCTCAAATACTATTTTATGCTGGGAGCTTACTGTTCGTGATCTTTCATCCCAATCGGTTGTAGCACGTTGGGATTTTGGGTGATAGCGATTCGTATTGTTACCGGGCAACTTGCCTTGGCTGACTGTACGAGATCGACAGTTGTTTCTTTAAGGCAGCATACAAACGCGCTTATTCCTGAGGCCAATAACACGAATGCGATGACCGTTAGGGCATTGTCTATTCTGGAGGGTTGAAGCATTGTTTAGCGTGCGGACGAAGGGTATTCACATGTTGTCCAGACGAAATTAAATGGTTCGAATGAATGTCAAAAACCTATTTTCCCAAGTTTATGGTATTCGGAAGAACATGCAGGTATTTCTATGGACCCTCTAGAAGAATGAAACCCTAACTTGACATAATGACCATGAGAACGCTGGTGAACCTTAGGGTTTACGGCAGTTCCGCGGTGCCATTAGTGAGGCTTGGGTTTGCCCTTCTACGGCTGGTCCGCAGATACTGGGGCATGTACTGGATATTTTTAAACTGTACTGGAGTGTTGAGCTCTTGGGAAATTATGGAATTTTAATGAATCGATCGAAAAGTTTAACGTAGTCTAGATATCAGGTGAAGGGATAGATTACGTGGGAGACTCTAGATATGAGCATAGCCGTTTGTAGCGCAGTCAGCACAGCTATGAGGAGACGAGTCTGAATCAGTCGACATTAGAAAATGCGCACATTGACGATAGTGTTTACGAATGCAATTTGGTGATTTGAATTTCATATTTCTGTTATTTGGATTTTTTATTTTGAGGATTTTGTTCTATGATTGATATTTCCAATATGTACATTCGTTACACTCTATTCGTGTTTCATATATCAGTGGTATTGATGTTGTTTTGTGCATACCCATTGCACTTGATTTTGATTTTATACATTTTGAGATACTGATTTGATTTCGTGTATATGGGTTGCACATGATTTTGGATATTCGATTTATGTTTCCGTGTACCATGTGCACTTGATTGAGATTCTTGCGCACACTTGGCGCACTTGATGGGATTTGTGCACACCAGATGCACTAAATTGGAGTTTTGTGCAGATTAGATGCACTTGATATTATTGTCATGCACGCCCGTTGCACTTGACAGATGTTTTTGGTGCACACCCATTGCACTCAGTTTTGTTTCAGTGCGTATTCGTGGCATCTGTATTTGATTTCGATTTCCGTACGCACCGGACGCACGTGGTACCTTGTATACTGTATTTGAGATTGATTTCATTTTGAGCAGTACGTTTTTATGATAATTACTATTTGGTTTGATAATCGAGCAGGACTGTCCTGAGACCAGTACCTAAGTGTTTATGCATGCTTCTCTATTCATATGTTTGGACGATTTTACTACTATGCGCACTAGATACAAGTTATAGTTTTGATGTATTTCATATTGGTTTTCGTATTGGACTTCACCATAACTCCGATGATTGCGTTATGCTTGATGGAGTTTTGATTTTGAGATATGTACTTGTTTTTCATACGCATGCATTGCGCTAAGATGTGTTTTATGTATTGATGATTTCGGAGCCCCGACGATTTGAGTGTTTTGCTAAATGTTTTAGTATTTGGGGCGAGTTTTAATTTAAATTCGGGGACCGAATTTCTTTAAGGGGGGAAGATTGTAACGTTTTAAAAATAAATAATTAATTAATTAATTAAATAAAATCCTTTAGGTAATTTTTCTAATAATCGGTAAAACAAACCATATTTTGCATAAACTCAACTATAATTATTTATCAATATAGAATTAAATACGCCTATTTTAACTATGTAATTGATAGTATATGGTATTTATTTAGTGACTTATCAATTATTAGTTTACTTAAATATTTTTCCTTAATTAATTAAATTCAAATATTAACATAAGTTTTAATTATACATTAAATTAGTGAAAATTACAAATTAGAAATGGGTTAATTTTACAAAGTGAACAATGACAATTAAAAACAAGTGTGTAATATGCAAAATTCTTTTTCAAATCTCTCCATGGTTCTAGAAAATTCTAGGAAAAGGATTAAATTGAAAAAGTTAGATAAGTAAGAGTTTAAGTGAAAGATGCATTTAATCATGAACTTTCTACACAAACCTATACACTTTTCTCTCTCTCTTCTCTCCCCCATCCTTGTGGCCAAGCCTAGCTTGGAGGCAACCCCAAATTTTCCAAACTCATTCTCACTTCATAAAATGTTCTAAAATCCATCAAAAATCAATATAAATTCCCACTAATTCATCATTTAACCATTACCCAATATTCTTTGATCAAAGCAAGCATGGATCTTGGAGCTAGAGAGCAATTTAGAGGACCAAGAACTCAAATTGATCTCTTAAGATTGTGAGGTATAAAAATCCTAACCCTTAGTGTTTAATTATTGGTTAACTACTTTGAATCAACTTAATTAGGAGTTTAATTATGGTTTTAATGTTAAAATTTAAAATTCAAGAGAGGGATTTAAAATTAAGTTAGGGTTTTTATAAATTGATCATGATTACAATATGTAGTTTAAGACTTCATTACATGCAAAATTTAGTTTAGTTGTTAAGATGCAAATTGTTGCTTCAAAATTTTTAAAATTTGATAATTTTGCATACTAGGTTTTTATTATATATATATATATATATATATATATATATATATATATATATATATATATATATATATATATATATATATGGTGAGATAAAATTCTAATTAAGGTTTTTATCATTAGGTTATGCTTTTAATGGGTAGATTAACGTGTTAATTGACTGCAAAGGCTAATCTAGTTACTAGTTTCAAATTGTTAGTTGGAAATTATGATAAATATGCTAATTTTACTAACTAGGTTTTAGGAATTGATTAAATAATTGAGATTAAAAATCTAATTATGATTTTCATAACATTATTAACATTTTAGTTTGTTGTTTAGCAACTTAGATCATGCAAAACTTAGTTTAGTTGATGATTTGTGAATTTTTGCTTTAAAGGTGTTAAAATTGGATAAATTTGCAAACTAAAATTTTTGGATTTATACAGATTAGTGAGAATAAATTATAGAAATGGTTTATATAACCTAGTTATGATATTTAGTGAATATTATGGCCATTAGTTTCGTTTAAATATCAAGTTTTAAAGTGAAACGGTTAATTGACGCTTTCTAGATTTTTACGAAATAGAACGATTTGATTGATTTTAAGGTTTTGATGATTTAAACCCTGTTTTATATTATAATTAATGAATTTTGGAACTACGATTTGTACATTTGTGTTTTATCTCGATCAATCGGCGTTTGTACGCCGATGTCGAGAGTTATTTGGTTCTTCTGCATAAGCGGGTCATAGGTTTTAACCTATGCGCGTTTCGTGCGCCGTTTTGGTTTTGTCCGTGATTCGGTTTATGATATTATATATGTTTATGTATACGTACCCCTCACGTAGACTTCGGACAAGGAAGAAGAGAAGGGCGACATCGACTTCGGCAGACAAGGACCAGGTGAGTAGATGTATATCTAAAGGAAAGTCGGGTGGATGGCGTATAGCACCTCCACAAACGTAGAATAGGGATATCACGTACTGTTATTAGGAAGTCGGACGTGACCTTAGATTCTTGGCGAGTAGGGTCCTATTGAAGACTTTAGGTTGGACTAGACTGATTTAGAAAGACTTAACCAGAGGATGACTGCCTTGGAGGGAATTCGTACACACACGCACACACATAAACTTGACTCGGTGTATGTGTGTGTGTGTGTGTGTGTGTGTGTGTAGGAATGTGTGTAGGTATATATATATACAACATATACATGTGATATGAGGAGGTTATATGATACATGGGGATGAGTCGATATGACTAGGCTTGATGCCGTAATTTATTGGATATATGATCGAGTTATGACATAAGATGTGTTATGATAGTAGCGGATCGTTGGGCAATGAGATTATATAAAATATATTTATATAAACGATAATATATGTTGATGATATTGGAATGAACGAGACTCTAGAATAGATCCCAGATTGTAATATGTGACTTAATCACGATATGACATATGGCATGATATTTTAGTGGATCATTTGACAATGTATATTTACACAGACGATGATATATGTTTGATGATATTAGGATGTATGCGATTATAGTACAGTACCCTTGATCATGATATTGTTTGATGATGATCCTATACGATTGATGATGTATATATGTGATAGTTGACCCGTATCCCGATTTTGGGATGCTGTACGATGGATTTTACCGTACAGGCATAGATGTGATGATTGATCCGCACTCTTGACTCGAGGAAGTCGTACTACATACGTGACGCTATTGAGGCTGGATCGCCGACTACTAGAGATATCGACTCAGAGTTTAGGAGAATTTTTCTTATCTTTCGACTAGTGTCTTTAGTTAGTCCTTAGTTGGTTAGGTAGATTTTAGTTTAGGCTCGAGTCATAGTTATTTTCAAAACTAACGAATCGTGCGCATTTTTAAAGACAGCCTGAGGGACACTACGGATTTTTCAAAGGACATGTCTTTTCTTAAAAATCCTGTAGCCCCTAATTTTCTAAAAACCACGATTCATGCTTTTTCAAACAACAAACTGTATGACTCGTAATTAGTATGTATTCTTTAGTTGTGCGTTTACTACACATTCACTGTTATATTCATGTTGCATTTATCGCATTGCATATTCATACGTATGTTTCTTTAGCCAATATGAAACTCTGCCTGTTAGGACACCAGCACCATTACCGATGATGTGTATGTTCCATGTACACTTATTTGCCGGCTCACACACATCATCATCAGTAATTGCCATGTCACGCACACTTTAGAACATATTATCTTTTATTGATATAATCAGCTAAATGCTAGTCCAGTATAATATTGTATGATTACCCTCATGTGCTAGTTTAGACATTGCATTTATTATTTAGACACTTCATGCATTCACATATTCATATTATCATGTAGTATTCTGGGGCTTATGCCGATGCACATTATTTACTTACTCATGATTTTGTGATTTTGGATTTCTATGAGATTTCTGGATTTTGGGGGAAAACCACAAGAATTTAATAAAATCATAGTATCATCATTTTTAAAATGCAAGTTGCGGTTTTCTCGTGATATATGTGTCATCCACCATGAGATTTCATGTTTTCTTTTGGATTTCGAGACCCGATTCGAGAAGTGGATGAACCGTCTCGGGTACATGGTGGGCCCGGTATGGTACCCCGGGGCAAGAAGATCGAGTTGTAAACGATGAGCCTGGTAGGGGAAGACTACCTACCGGTGATGTCTGGCGTGGCAGATATCCGGAGGATACCGACCGTTGTCCTGAGATTGGATGATATGGGCCGATCCGGACTGACGGAGCCCGAGATATTGAGACTATGAGGTATTGAGACTTTGAGATTTACATGTTTTGTGTTGATGCTTGACACAGATTTCCATGGATTTCATTGATGATGTTTCGGATTACCATACAAACTTTACTATGATAAAAGTTAAAGATTTCTTATACAGATATATCCAGATTTCATGATTAATTGTTTTACATTCATGGTGCATGCATACTCATACACATGACATGTTACTACTTGAGGCATTGACACGAGCACTGAGCATTGCACTTACGCATAGATTATTACCCTACCACTACTAGATGACTAGTGTTATATTAAGTATATTATTATGACCTAGGAGATCGTCGTGCATGCAATTTCTACTCGAAGATGTCTTCTACTCACGAGTTGGCAATTCACCCTCGTTGTGCCAATTTTTCTTACAGGTTTCGATGTACAAGTTTCCTTGGCGGCTTGCTGGCACACCATTTCATTCAGGGTGATTGCTTGGTAGGTTGGTTCACTTGTATCAGGACCGCCGTTGTACTTTTATTATTTCATTTGTATCTAGTAAGCTCCATTAACCAGACTTGTATTACTTGATAGATTTAGAAGACCAGTTGTTTATTCTTTCGACCTTAGAGTCGCGCTTGTTTTATTATGGTTTTCGGGTGGTTTTAATAGTTTTCTTTGAGTTTGGATCCTCACTCTTCGACGTTGTATATTATATTGCTTGTGTGGTTGTTTCCGCCAATTGGCGTAGAGTTAGCTCCTGCTTGGGGATGCCTTTTTATTATTGCTTATGTATATATTTTTGTTTGTACCCATTTGGGGCCAGTTTTTACAAAGGAGACTCTGCCAAAATTTTTGAGAAATTTGATATTGTTTTTAAAACATGTTTTCCTACACTTTTTCTTCTAAATGGTTTAGATTCTGAGTTTCGGCTTACTTAGATTTCGTTACACCTTTAGACGTTTCGTAATTTAAGTATCGGTCATGTTCCGTACCTTTGGGTCATGACAAAGTCCCCAATACGAACGGAATACAATCGAAATACAAAATGAGTGACAAACGACTCGCCTACCGGAGTAATAACAACAAGAGGCTGATCTAACGACGATGACTCACGGCCCAACATCGGTGCAAAGTGTGTAGATGCATACGAATGCGTGGAACCTGGGTCGAATAATACTCGCGCATCAAAAGAACATACTGGCAGAGTACCTGTCACAACGGCATTGGATGCCTGCGCATCCTGCGGAGTCAAAGCGAACACTCAGGCCTATCCCCCACCAATAGCTGGCTGTCCTCGGCCTCGGCCTCGGCCTCCTCGTCCTCTCTGAATAGGACCGCCACGTCCATGGCTTCTGGGGCCTACTTCTGTACTGCCTAATCGGATGGCCCCGGCGGAGCTTAGAGAGCTGAAAGATCAGTTGCAGGATTTGTTAGATAAAGGGCTTATTCAACCTAGTGTGTCTCCGTGGGGTGCTCCTGTCCTGTTCGTCAAAAAGAAGGACGGCAGTTTGCGCTTATGCATTGATTATCGTCAGCTGAACTGGGTTACTGTGCGGAACAGATATCCCCTATCCTGCATTGACAACTTAGTCGATCAGCTCCAAGGTGCAGGGTATTTCTCGAAGGTTGATTTACGGTCAGGTTATCACCAGTTGCGGGTTTGGAAAGAGGATATTCCGAAGACCACTTTCCGTATACGATATGGTCATTACGAGTTCTTGGTGATGTCGTTCGGGCTCACCAATGCCCCGGCAGCATTTATGGACTTGATGAACCGTGTATTCAGGCCGTATCTTGATCAGTTCATCATTGTGTTCATTGACGACATCTTGGTTTATTCTCGGATCCGGGAGGAGCATGAGCAGCACTTGCGGATCATATTGCAGACTTTGAGGGAGCACCAGTTGTTCGCGAAATTTTCCAAGTGCGCATTTTGGCTTGACAGTGTTGATTTCTTGGGTCACGTGATTACGAGAGATGGCATACGTATGGACCCGAAGAAGATCGAGGCCGTTCAGCATTGGCCCAGACCGGCATCAGTTACGGAGATCCGCAGTTTCCTAGGCCTGGCTGGCTACTACCGGCGATTTGTTCAGGACTTCTCCCGTATTGTTGCATCGTTGACCGAGTTGACCGGGTTGACCCAGAAGGGAGTTCCTTTTGATTGGACCGAGGCATGTGAGGATAGCTTCCAGCAGTTGAAGACTCGTCTGACTACTGCACCAATATTATCATTGCCTTCAGGATCAAGCGGTTTCGTGGTATATTGTGATGCTTCTCGAGTGGGGCTGGGCTATGTATTGATGCAGCACGACAGAGTTATCGCATATGCTTCTCGTCAATTGAGGAAACACGAACAGAATTACCCCACTCATGATTTAGAGATAGCTACAGTGGTGTTTGCACTCAAGATCTGGAGACATTACCTATATGGCGAGTCGTGCCAGATATTCACAGACCATAAGAGCTTGAAGTATATCTTTCAGCAGCGAGATCTAAATCTGAGACACCACCGTTGGATGGAGTTGGTAAAAGACTATGACTGCGAGATTCTATACCATCCGAGGAAGGCAAATGTGGCGGCAGATGCTTTGAGTAGGAGACCCGGAGGTAGCCTATCTTGTTTGAGCACAGTACAGATGCAGTCGACGGCGGATTGGCAGGTTTTATTTGACAGCCGAGTGCAGTTCGAGTTTACTCCTACAGGGGATAGCTGGCCCATTTCAGAGCACGCCCACAGTTACTTGATTGTATCCACGAGGCACAGTCCGATGATGCCCATATTTTAGTGATTATCAAGCAGATTTGGCAGGGCAGAGTTTCCGAGTTCGTGATTGATGATCAGGGGATACTGCGATTTGTGACTCGATTGTGCGTACTAAATTCTGAGGGACTGTGGTGTGAGATTCTTGAGGAGGCCCATAGATCGATATATAGCGTTCATCCCGATTCCACCAAGATGTACCACGATTTGCGAGATGTTTATTGGTGGTACGGAATGAAGAGGGACGTCACAGATTTCATTTCGAGATGCCTGACTTGTCAGCAAGTCAAGGCAGCGCACCATAGGCTCGCGGGAAAGTTGCAACCTTTGCCCATTCTTGAGTGGAAGTGGGAACAGGTCTCCATGGACTTCATTGTGGGTCTACCCAGGACCAGTCGAGGGTATGACTCCGTTTGGGTGATCGTGGATCGATTGACGAAAGCGGCTCACTTCCTGCCAGTGAAGACCACTTTCAGATTTATTCACTATGCCTAGATTTACATTGACGAGATCATACGGTTGCATGGCGTCCCGAATTGTATCCTGTCCGACCGAGGCACCCAGTTTACCAGCCGACTATGGCAAAAACTTCAGGAGGCTTTAGGCACCCGATTGAGTTTCGGCACAGCATTTCATCCGCAGACCGACGGCCAGTCAGAGCGGACTATTCAGACTCTTGAGGACATGCTCCGAGCTTGCATTTTAGACTTCGGAGGTAGCTGGGATCATCAATTACCCTTAGTGGAGTTCTCCTACAACAACAGCTTTCAAGATACTATTCGGATTGCACCTTTCGAAGCCTTGTATGGGAGGAGAGCAGATCGCCCGTCTGTTGGACAGAGCTCAGCGAGAGCAATATATTGGGGCCACAGATTGTTGAGGAGACGACCGAGAAAATACAGTTGATTCGAGATCGGATGAGAGCGGTCCAGAGCAGGCAGAAATCGTATGCGGACAGACGCCGTCGCAGACTAGAGTTCGCAGTTTGCGATCATGTTTTTTTGAGGGTCTTTCCGATGAAGGGCGTGATGAGGTTTGGGCGAAAAGGAAAGCTTAGTCCCGGATTTGTGGGTCCCTTCGAGATCCTCGAGCGTGTCGGCGCATTTGCGTATCGTTTGACTCTTCCGCCTAGCTTCCCAGATGTTTACCCCGTATTCTATGTTTCGATACTCCGCAAGTACCTTCATGACCCTTCCTATGCGATTCAGCACCAGACGATCCAGCTGGAGCGCGATCTTTCATTCACCGAACAGCCGGTGGTCATTTTGGATCGGCAGGTGAAGAAATTGAGGTCGAAGGTTATACCGTCCGTCAAGATTCTTTGGCGTGGCCCGAACAGTGAGGAGGTCACTTGGGAGACCGAGGACGAGATGAGGAAGAAATATTCCCATCTTTTTTAGGGTACGCGTAGTTAAATTTTAAATTCGGGGATCGAATTTCTTTAAGGGAGGAAGATTGCAACACTTCGAAAATCGTTTAGGTAATTTTTCGATAATCGGTAAAATAAATAGTATTTTCCGTAAAATGTCAAAATAATTATTTTTCAATATAGGCCTAATTATACAAAATTTAGATAATAAATTGCTATAAATTGGTTAATTAATCGTCATTTAAAAATTTCTAATCATTTAATAATTTTTCCCATCTCTTTTCCCTTTAAATTTCATCTCAAAACTCTATCAAAATCCAATTTAAACCTCACAATTTCAAGCCCATTTCTTCATCCCTTCTCCTTAGCCAATCTTGCATGAATCTTGGAGCAAGAAGGCCATCTTTGGAGGCAGATCATCTTGCTAGATCTCTAGAAAATTTGAGGTATAATTTTTATCCAATTAACACTTGTGGTTAAATTCCTTGAATTAAGTTGATTTAGTATCAATTTTAGTGCTAATTTTAAATATTGGTTTTTAAAGAGAGTGGTTTAGGTTAGAACTAGGGTTTAAAACACCATTACTAGGTTAATTAAGTTTATTTTGTTATCTAGTTGTTATACAAACCTAATCTAAGAGGTTACTTTGCTTAAGTGGTCTTCAATTTGTGTTAATTTAGGTTTTTTAAGTGTGGAATTGATTTAAGTTGCTAGTTTATGAAAGTCAAGGGAAGGGTTTGATTTTTGGGATTAGGGTTTGAAGCATTTTAAAATGGCTTGGATTTAGTGTTGTGGCCATCTAGTGGTTTGAGTTGGATGATTGTGCTAGATTGTTGTCGTTTTATCGCTAATCTACGACGGTTACGCCAAATTGCAAATTTTTGTGCTTAGTAGGTTTTTGATACAATTAGGAGGTGAATTAATTTTGTTATGTTGGTTATATTATTAGCTTCTACTGCGGTATTTAGGGTGTGCGAATGCGTATTGGTTTGTTCGGGTCTTAGTTTTGACGGTTGTTCCGAACGACGATTTAGTTACGGTTGTAGTGGTTTCCGTGTGTGTTCCGCGCACCAAGTGCACAATGTGCCTAACTCGTAGACGTTGACCCTTTCATTTTGTGACTTGGCATCATTTCAAGATATGTAATCTTATGTTTTGTGTTGTGCAAATTCCAGGATCGGTCGCGGAGACTTTGGACGCGGCACGAAAAGGGAAAGCGGTGAATGGACCAAGCTAGCTGGGGATTTCCGGTGAGTAGATGTATACATCTACGGGGGAAATCGTTTGGATGGCGCGAGGCGCCCGATAGTTTAGAATTTCTAGTAATACTAGCTTATTGCATGTAGTTCCTAGTTACCTATTTTACTGCATTGCATGACCTTTATATCCATATATGTGTTAATTCATCGTATAGAAACCATTAAAATGAGATATGCGATACAAGAAATATTTGGCTTGCTTAGTTCATTATATATAATTGTGCAACATCATCTCATAGGACACTTGCACCATTACCAGGGTTTTATGCAGCACGAGCACTATTCATGCGGACACACATGCCTTGGTAATTGCTATGCCACAAACACTAGATAACTTGTTTAAACCGGAATTTAGAATAATTTCACCATATAAGATGTATAAACCAGTACTAATATATTAAATTCCTCCAGATGAACATGTAGAATTGCTAGTCATATGCATGTATCTCATTATATCATTCGATCATACATAGTCTTTTAGTCATATATTGCAGTTCGCATTATTGATATCATAGGCATTCATCATCATTGACATGTGTGCTTGTGGTACTTTCTTTCTTGAGAATTTCAGCATTTGATATTTATGAGATTTTGGAGAAACCGCAAGGATTTAATAAAACTGATATCATTTTAAATATTGCAAGTTACGGTTTTCTCGAGATATGATACTTGTGTCGTCCACCATAAGTTTTCTGTTAGTTTTTGAGACCGTTTCGAGGAGTAGGATGAACCGTCTCGGGTACATAGTGGGCTCGGTAAGGTACCCCGGGGCAAGAAGTTCGAGTAGTAGACGATGAGCTTGACAGGGGCAGACTACCTATCGGTGATGTCTGGCGTGGCGGATATCCGGAGGATACCGACCGTTGTCGTGGGATTTGATGATATGGGCCGATCCGGACTGACGGAGCCCGAGATATTGAGATATTGACATAGTGGGACATTGAGACAGATATATTTCCATATTTGGTGTCGATACTTGACACGGTTTTCGGATAATTTCATTGATGGTACCTTAGGTATTGTACAGATATTTTTCTAAGTTAAGAATGCATAGATAATCGTATTTAAACACTTAAGATTTCGTTTTGATTTTGCATCCATGTGCATAAATATTAGTAGCATTGCATCATAATTAGATATGCAGGTTGTGACGCATTGCGTGCATTCTTACGATAGCCTTATTAGATATTATTTATTACTCACGAGCTGGCAACTCACCCCCGTTGTGCCACAGTGTCTTGCAGGTCGGACCCGTCAGCCTTGCAGCGGCGGGTGTATCTTTTCATTGGCTTCTTTTGCTCAGACTCGTGACATTGCTCGTAGGTGGGTTGCGAGGACACTTTTGACTCTTTTTGTGCTATCATTGTTTCTAGTATTCTCCATCTACCACTTCTTATTTGTATATACGACCTAGTGATGAGACTGAGAGATTTGTGTATTTGTGGTTTCTCTGGGGTCGAGCTCACTTGAGCCGACATTGTGTTTTCTTTATTTTTGTGCTTCTTTATGATTATTGCTTGATACTGCATATATATTGCGTGTGGTTATGATCCACCTTGGGGGAAGAGCTAGCTCCCGCTTGGGGATGCTATTATTTCATTACAGGTTTATATACCTTGTTGTACCCATTTTGGAGGCTAGTATTTACAAAGGAGATTCTGCTGAAATTTTCGGAAAATTTTGATGTTTTTAAAATGGGATTAATATAACTTAATTGGTTTAAAATCGTTTTCGTAAAAGGTTTTCCTTCACTCTTATTGTTTATGGTTTAGATTTTTCAGGGCTTTGGCTGACTTAGGTTACGTTACGTCTTGAGATGTCTCGTAATCTAAGTGCCAGTCATGTTCCGTACTTTCGGGTCGTGACAAAATTGTGTTGATTTAATCTACAGCAAATATATCTAACTAAAATCCCAACAATTTAGACATAGACCAATAGGCAATGGAAAAAGTTTCAGTCGGACAAAGATAAGAGAAGAACAAATAAATGAGTTTCTCTCACAATAGTATATAAACGATAAATACACAAGAAATTGGATACCGCTTAAAAAATATCTTTCTAATTTATATATATACTCTTTTACAACTATTTAATGTGTTGTCTAAATTTGTTAGAAATTTTAATTTTTTAATTACTCAAGGAGCTGTTATATGTACAAACTACTAAAAGCCTCTTAACTATAATTATATCTTCATATAAGTATTAATCTTAAATTAGAGAAATGAAATAATAACAAGGGATCATATTTGCCATTTTATTTGAAATTAATTTTGAGTTCTTCATGCTTCTTCGATGTACATGATTAAATCAGTTTAAAGTTTTCATGCTTTTGGTGCCAATTTAAAGAGTCATCTAACATTAAATTAGAAAAGTCATGGCAGTGAAATCATCATTAAATATTTTGTTGGATATTGGATCATTATTATAAAAAATCATCATTTTTGTTATATTGCTAATTAGCGTTGGGGGAAAACATTATTTTGATGATGTCCACGATGAAATTATTTTGAGAGAAAATAAAGAAATTTTTAAAATTATTTTGAAAGAATTTAGATCAAGTTTGAAAGATTAGCCTGCATTAACACTTAGTTATGATTCTGAACATCTATATACCATTTTTTTTTTTTTGCAACTCTACGTGGCTGTGCACAGCATGAGGAACTTGCTAGTTTGTTAAAAATAAATGCATCAAATATTCATCTGGCGCAAGGAGTACAAAGAGACGGTCAGATTTCTATATATGATTCTTTATCCATAACTATATCGTGATGCTAAAGATTATACTGCCAACATCTTTACATCAAGATTTACTTTTCCGGGGGCAGGGGATGGGGGGGGGGGGGCGGAAAAATTTATTCTTAATGCACCAAACATTTAGTCGTCGACAATTTACATGTTTCTATCTATCTATCTATCTATCTATTATTACTCTAATACAAAGTTAGGTTGGTAAAAAAATGTTTTGAAAGTCAATGCACTAATTTTGTCCTTCCCCCTTTTACTTTTCTCTTTACCTATATTTATTTTCATATCGTTTTCAGTTAATCATTTTCAAAAAGCCTATTAATATGAGACTCAAGAACGAAGTAAAATTAATTTTTTGGCTATTTCTTTTTAATAATTTGGATTTTATTTTATTTTACTTAATTTGGATTAAAAAGTTATTTCTCAAGAATTTCTCATAACTAAAAATAATCAAGTATCTTTCTCCCTTACCTTTTATTTTAATTTTTGAAAAATGTTCATGATTGAGTTTTTTTGCAAAGATTTATTATTGGGACATCATATATTGAGTTTTTTGCAAAGAAAAATGCTCATGATTTCCTTCAAAAAAATGTTCATGATTTCCTTCAAAAAAAATGTTCATGGTTGAGATATTTCTCAAAAATTTTAATATTTGTATCTAAATAACAAAAAATAATTAACAATATCATTTATAATTTTTCAAAATAATGAAAATAAATGTATAAAATAATGATATTTGTATATTTTTCTTAAACATAGCAAAAAATAATATGTATTTATAAACATATTCGATCATTTTTTATCCCACGCGTTACGTGTGGGGTCAAAATCTAGTCCAATAGATTGGAGGGTATTTGAGAGAATCTTTTGTAAGTGAAGGCATATTTTTGGTCAAAACACTGTTTTTACATTTTCCTTTTTAACCCTTAGCCTTTTATCATATTCATTTGTCTATTGTCTCCTATCCATTTGACCATTAATATGAGATCCTTTTATCATATTCATTTGTCTATTGTCTCCTATCCATTTGACCATTAATATGAGACCCAACTAAAAAGTTATTTCGTGGGTTATTTTTTAAATTATTTTGGTTTTCAATTTTTATTTTTCAAATTTTTTGGTAAAAAAAAATATTTCCAAAGGATCCTACACAATAATTTTTCAATACATTTGCTAAAATTTTCAATAAGAATTTTTTCATGGTCAAAGGGATCTCCCATAATAATCTTTATATTCATTTGCTAAAAATTTTCATTATATTTATTTTCTTATCCCATTTTCTAAAAAAAATTATTTCATGGTCAAAGCACTAATTTTCTCACTTCCCCGATCTATCTTCTGGGTTTTCATACTCTTTATTCTGTCTAGAGGGTTTATAGCTAATAATAATTTATAGGAATTAGAAAAAAAATTGAAAAAGGAGAAATGATATTATTTTTATCTAAATAATAAGAATAACTAAATAATACCCTATACCTTTTTCCGAAATTAATGAAAACAAGAATGTTTTAAATAATAATACTTGCTTTACATTTGCTTATAGAAAATATACTTACTTTAAAGTTGATTTTAAAAATTTTACAATTCAAATAACTATCATTATTTAAACATTTACTAGGTAATGAATTCATGTTAAAAAAATTAGCTAAAATATTGACATAAAACGCGAAAACATGGTATTTATTTAGGTATCATGAATTTTATGGTGTCTATTTACAAGTCTCTAAGCATATGGTATTTATGTTAAAAAAATACGTATTTATGTTAAAAAAAAATACCAAAAGCTTTTGGTATTTAAGTAAAATTTAGGCTTTTAACAATCGTGAAATATTAAACTAAGATCTAACTTTTCATATGATATTTTTTATAAGAAAAAAAAATCAAATATCAGCTTGATATTCAAATAAAGAGACATACTATTTAAAATTAAAAATTAATGCACAAGAAAATCATATCTAAATTAAAGTAAAATTAGAAAAACTATCAATGGCATTTTAAGAAATATGGATATTTTCTTTTAAATGTTAACATTTCTCCATGTCCTATTTTACATATTGCTTTTAGGATATATATTTTCTTTCAATGTAAAATTTCTATATTTTTACTATCAATTTGGTTTGGCTCATAAATGGGCCTATAAATAGTAGATTTTATTATTTTTAGTTTCGAATTTTTGTGTATCCGAGACATATGATATTAAGGATCACTGGATACTCCTTTAGCTCTATATTCCACTTAAACATATTATAATCGGTGCTAAATTTTACCTAAATATCATGACTTATAAGCAGTTTTTACTAAATATATGGTTGTAGCTTGCAATTAAATACAATGAACTTACTTATTACAAAAAAAATAGCATTAGTTTTTAGCATCTCCAGTTCAATACCATATATCATTTATTGTACAATGATAAATTTGTAAACAAATGTAAGAAGGTTTGCTGAAAGTTCTTTATATGTATATCCATAAACATTTTTTTAAAGTTTTATTTAAAACAATATTAGATTATTTATCATGCATAATATAAAGTATATAATTATCTTTTTTTTTAAATTACATTCAATAATTATTTTTCCAACAAATTTGATAATGTATTATGTATAGATAATGTTTATGAAACTATGCTAAATCTATTTATTTATTTTTTATAAAACTACAATGTTATTAAAGAAATCTCACAATCCATAAAAACTCAAATTAATAAGGATTATTTTGAGCTTAGAAGAAAATGGTTATATACTTTTTTTTATCCTGCATTACTTACATGTTAAGTTATAACGACTGTGTAATGTACGGAATCATCTATAAATATATTGGATCATTTTTTATCCCAAGCGTTAAGTGTGGGATCCAGGTTTAGTATCAAAGAAAACAATAGATAACCAAATTGTGTGCTAATCTCATTGTCATGACCCGGAAATGGCACGTGACTGGCACTTGAATCACGTGAAGTCTATAGGGCCCAACTGTAACCCAAGTAAGCCGAAAATCAAGAATCTAAACCTTTTAAAGAAAAATAGTGGAGGTGAAGTTTTGAAAAAAAAGGTATAAATGAAACCAAGTTCTCTTTTTGAAATATAAATAAGATTTGTAGAAATGCAACTAGATAGTATACTAAAACTTGAAAACGTTTTTGTCATTTGAAATTTGGGCAGCACTTCCTTTGTAAATTTTGATCAAAACAGTACATAAACGATAATAATATTGGCATCTCTAAGCGAGAGCCAGCTCTTCGCCAATTGGCGGAAATACAACCACACAAATATATACGACGTCCAAGACGAAAATCAACTCAGAAAGAAGTAAAGAAATACCAGAACATCGTCACCTCAAATATAAAGAATATATATAAGTCACGACTTTAAGTCCAAAGAATATACAACTGATCTCTAAGTCCACAATATACATAGTCCGGTTGATGGAGATTTTAATTAGATATAAATGAACATAAAAATATACAATGGTAGTTACGATCTGTAGTGTAACCCACCTACCAAGCAAATCACCCAAAAGAAGAATGTGCCAGTAAGCCGCTACTGATTTGAGCGGTTGGTCCTGCAAAAAACTATGGCACAACGGGGGTGAGTTGTCAACTCGTGAGTAGAAAACATCATCAGGTAGAAATCGAATGTATAACGATTTACCTAGGTCATACTGTAATATAATACTGATATCATATCGTGTGGTATCGTAATGAACGTGTATATATGTATATATATAAGTATAATATCGTGCATGTATCAATATGTGGTATCGTGCCATCCATATTATGTATGTATACATATCATCTGATGAGTGTCCATCAACGACACTCGAAATCATCATGAAATTCTGAGTGTCCAATATCGACACTTGAAATAACCATAAATCCCATGTCCAATATCGATACATAAATTCTCATATCTCAGGCGCTGTCTTATCGGATCGGCCCTCATATCTCAGGCACCGTCTCATCAGATTGGTCCTCATATCCATCTGTCTCATATCATTTCGGTCGGTATCTTCCGGATATCCACCGAGTTCAATACTGTCACGGGTAGGTAGTGTTCCCCTACCAGGCTCAACATCTTTGTATAAGATCTTCCTATCCCGGGGTACCATACCGGGTCCACCATGTACCCGCAATCGATCTTTCTTCTCCTACCTTGATTCGGATAATAATCATAGCTCATAATCGAGAAATCTCATGGTGGATGCCAAAATATCATATCAAGAAAAAACCACATTTTTAAAATATTCACAAGTTTTTAACTAATATTTACGGTTTCTCAAATCCAGAAATCTCATGAAAACAAAATCTCGTAAGAATATGGAAATGGAATAATAAGTACAAGCACATATCAATACTATAATGCATAGCAAGTGTGTTCATATAAGCGTGTTGTATAGCATTGTAAAGAAAGTGCAATATTTGAAATAATTTGTGATACTTGGTACTAAACAGTAACTAAAATGCTAACAGGTTATAAGGTGATACGGTAACATAGCGAGTTCTATCTGCGTATGTGGCATGTCAATTACCGACGATGTGTATGTGAGCATGCGAGTATGTGTACATGCAGCATGTGCATCAACGGTTAGTGTGTGTCCTAGCAAACAAAGTCATGTAAAGATAAAAGCATGAAATGCAGTATATATTGTAAATGATCAAAGCGCGAGCGTATGCAGAAATAAGAAATCGAAATGCGAGCATAAACAGAATAAAGAAATTATAATGTGAACAAGTACAAAAATACATAACTACGTATGAGTCATACAGTTATTGTTTAAAATAGTATAAAACCTTGTTTTAGAAACTGGGGGGTGACGATATTTTTGAAGAAGATACCATTTGAAAAGTCGTAGAGACGCCCTTTTTTTTCATTTAAAATTTCGTAACGATTCATTAGTTTTGAAAGTAGGTATGGCTCTAAAAATATCATAATATCTACTTTAAAGATTTTAAACAAGACTTTTTCCCGAGTCGAAATAAATATCAGCGATTCATTCTCATCATATCACGTACGGACTATCTATCGTACGATATCATCAAATCAATAATACGGATCTATAGTCGCGTACATCATCTTATCTCATACCATATCAACTCATGTCATCCCGTATCATATCATATCATATCGCCTCATATCATCATATCATATCATATCGACTCGTATCAGCATATCGTAAATATCCTTTTATATGTGTGTGTGTGTGTGTGTAGATCAATGGCTAAGAAAATAGAACTAGGGATATATCTTTCTATAAGTATACTACTATCGCATATAGTATTCTAGAACCCTATTAGCTAGGTGTGTGTGTGTGTCTCTCTCTCTCTCTCTATATATATATATACATTAATTTTACGGTTCAGGGGTGCTATATGCTATCCACCCGACTTCCCTCGTAAATATATATCTACTCACCTGATATCCTTGCTCTAGTCGAAGTCGACGGACGCATTGCTCTTCTTCGTCATCTTGGAAGTCCACACGATTGTATCTACAATCAAATCCATAAACAAAATCGTATAAGAACCTGAATCAAATTTGAAATTACGAGCGAAGCGCACAGAACCTATGGTCAACGCGTGCATAAAACAACAAAATACTCCCCGACGTCGACGTATGAACGTCAAACGACCAGGTCAAAACACAAATATCCACAAACCAAGTTTCACGTATCTCAAAACATTGCCAGAAATCAAGTAAAACGACGCCAGATTTTTCTTAATTATCTAGTGAGTGAACTACAGAACAAAAGCCACACCCTAACTCTAAAGTAGACCAACAAATTGCGGCCACACCATGGAGATAGGGGCTTGGGTTTCTATGGTGGCTTTCTACTGTTAGTTATATGTATGCTCTAGATGCCATTATTGTACATGCGATGTATATTGTAGTGGATGCTTGGACATATATAGGGAGGAATTTCTTGCTCGACATGATAGTATGCTATCTGGTTGCACTTTATCTTAACATGTTAACAAATACTGTTTTGTGATCACATGTTGATAAAACCCTTAGGATGATTACTTGACTACCAGGATTATGATACAGATCATACTAGTGGGCACAGGGTAGTCGATAAGTACATCCTTCAAATGTTCCTAGTCGTTGGAGTATCGAGACAGGGCATCGATACTCTAGAGTAGACTAGCGTATGCGCTTCTTGACCCATATGACGGGCGATGGATGATCCCATTGTTTCCTGATTTAAAATCAGGAAAGCCTACGGAAGAAGCATCACGTGCTAGCACGTGACCAGCAGTCACATGTTGGCACGTGACAATTAAAAAGCAGCGGCAAAGGCAGATTCGGTTCCCTGACTAAATCAAAGAAAATGCTCCAGAAAGGGTCACGTGCTCACATGTGACCAGGGGTCACGTGTTGGCACGTGACGGCTGAACAGCGGCTAGAAGACAAAGCGCAGAAAGCAGAAGAAAACTCGTTCCAAGGGGGTCACGTGCCTACACGTGACCAGAGGTCACGTGGCCACACGTGACCGACTTTCAAAGCCTATCTATTTAACAAAATTAAATTCTGAACAGCATTCAAATCTTTCCAAAGGAGAATGATTATTTGGAACCGATTGAATTAAAGATTTAAAGGTGATTAAATATCACCTATCTATGGAAAAATCTTGAACTTGGAAAGATTTCCCTTTAAAATCTAACCGAAATAACAAAGGAATATCTTTGGATTCAAAATCCAATGGTGAATAAAATTCACCTAATAATCCAAAGGTCCAAATGACTGATGAATGCAAATCAAATCTCTAACGAATACAAATCAAATCTCTCAATGAATGATTCACTAAAACTGATTGATTATGCTCCTTCTCCTATAAATAGGAGCCAAGAGATATGCAGAGGAGGAGGGACAAAGATATATATAGAGAGAAAAATAGAGCTTTGAGACTTTGGTGGAATTTGGATCTTCTGCAAAAGAAAACCTTAGGTAAGAAAGGAGAGGCTTTTAAAAAGAGAATTTAATTCTCAGAAAAGTTTAACTCTGATATTAAAAAGAAGAACTTAGTTCTTTTTTTAGCAGATGATCTGCAAAGTGCACATCTCCCCGTGAATTGAGAATTTAATTCTCATTGGGTTGAGATCCTGCCATGCAAATCCAAAGCATAGAGAGGGAATGGAAGTTTGAGAATTTAATTCTCATAGAATTGTAGGAATTTAATTCCTTTGAATTAAAGTTAGGGTTTAACCCTATGTTATAGAAATTTAATTCCTTCAAAATGAACAAAACTAGGATTTAGCCCTAACTGAGAACATAATTCTCTCAAACTCACAGGAATTTAATTCCTTTAAAAAAAGAAACTAGGGTTTAACCCTATCAAGAATATAATTCTTCAAAAGTTTAGGGTTTAACCCTATGAACAGAACTTTAATGCATACAGAGACCCGCCAAATAAAACTCTGAAGTAGGCACCTCACGTGTTACCACGTGACTCCTAAAAGAGAACTTTGAGGCAATGCCTCACGTGCCCCACGTGATCTCTAAAGCACACAAAAGAAAAAAAACAGAAAAGAGCTTTAGGACGCCCTCACGTGTCGACACGTGACCCCTAATGAACATTCTAACAGATCAAAGCGCAGTCTCCCATCACGTGCCTACACGTGATGGCTTTCAGAATTAAAAGTGTTAAACACTTATCTGTAGAACATAATAAAGGGAAACAGGACGCTATCACGTGCTACCACGTGACCCCTTGGCTGAAGCTTTAATGGACAAACACCAAAATTCCCGTCACGTGACAGCACGTGATGCTCCAAATTATTCAATACTTTTGGCAGAATAAAATGAATTGAGGGCGCTCTCACGTGCTACCACGTGACCCCTCTTGCCTCAGTGTTTAACACTAAAATTGAAACCTCTATATCCAGTGTTCAACACCGATTTCCTTAGTGTTTAAACACTAATTTGGAAAACTCTATTTACAGTGTTTAACACTGACTTTCTTAGTGTTGAACACCAACCTGGAAAACCCTGTTTCCAGTGTTTAACATTGATCTGCCTTAGTGTTAAACGCTAATTTGAAATCTCCACTGCCAGTGTTTAACACTGATTTGTTTTAGTGTATAAACACTAATTTGAAAGCCCTGTTGCTGGTGTTTAACACTAACTATCTTTTAGTGTTAAACACTAACTTGTCAATCTCATTCTCAGTGTTCAACACCGATTGATCTTTAGTGTTTAACACTAACTTTAGCCCCACTGGTTAAATGTCTAGAGGCAAAGCCTCTCCTCTAATGGACGAACAGAGGGCCAATATCCTAAACATGATTAGACTTAGCCCAAGCTGGCCATAAGTCCTCAATTCAAATTCAACCGGGCTAATGGGCTCATAACATAATTAATTGGTCTTGGTCCTAAACTGGGTCAAAGACTGTTTAATCTACCTTGGTTCAAGGGTACATCTCTTCACTCCTTTGATACTTGGCGTTGTAATTCCTCTGCGTTTTCAAAAAGGTGGCGGGTCTCGATGACCATACATTGATACGGACTGTGGGGTCCTTAAACTCATGGACTATGAGGTCCTTAATCTTGACCGGGATGTCTTAAAACTAACGACGGACTGTGGGGTCCTTAAACTCATGGACTATGAGGTCCTTAACCTTGACCGTGATGTCTTAAAACTAACGCCGGACTGTGGAGTCCTTAAATCCATGGACTATGGGGTCTTTAACCTTGACCGTGATGTCTTAAAACTAACATTGGACTGTGGAGTCCTTAAATCCACGGACTACGATGTCCTTAACCTTGACCGCAACGTCTTAAAACTAACACTGGACCGCAATGTCCTTAAACTACCTATTGATTGCAATGTCACTAAACTAAACAACAGGGCTCCCTTAATTGCTCTATTGTTGGATCTAAATGATCCCGTTAAGTCGATCTTAGTCTAAAAACCAGGCTAACGTATCCTTAACAAATGTTTAAGTTGATCTTAGTCTTCAATGAGGCTAACGTATCCTTAAACCCAAACCCCCAAACCCAAATCTAAGATAATACGGATTTGGACTAGTCCACGCCCTACGGGCGACGACATAACTCAGTCTTCGTATACAATCCACGGGCAATTAAACACAAAATAAACACACACAACACGAAGTAACCATCTGGAGAAGGAGAAAGTTGTTACCGCGATGCGGTAGCATAATTAACTGCAGGGGCTTGCGCCTGCAGGGAAGAGCTTCCCCACAATCAAAAACCCCTCAAGCGAGGGGGAATCTGACGAAGTCTGCTACATTGGCCGCATCCGTCTAAACCTCCGATACACGGTGCCATAAATCAACTTGGCATCTTCGGATAGGTGGAAGGATAAAACCAAATAGCATCTGCCCGAATCTCAGGCAAGACATCCTCACGTCTTCGCCGTCTTTCGGAGGGGAACAGATTCTGGCACGCCCGGTGGGACCTTTTCCTCTTTCCACTCCACACTTCGTGTGTCGTATTCGCGAACCAAACACGGTTCGCTAATGGTTGCCCTTGGGTTTCAAGGTACTAAGACTTGGCGTCTTGCTTATTGCAGAAAGCAAAGAATCAATGGCTTCCACTTGTGCGAAATGCTCCAACTGCAACTGCAACTGCAACTGCAACCGGCGCCCTGCCTCGCCAGGAGGTGTAGCCTACGGACCCCAAGCTGCTTCGTTATTCACCATACCCGTGGAACAGGTCACTCGAGCCACCACAGGGTTGTTTTTTGGGACCATGCTCCCGCCAACGAGCTTCACCGCCCTTACGCTGACAACAGAAGCTCCCAAGAAGTCGGTCTTTGATCGGCTTACACCTACCGCGGCCCCTCTCAACGGGTCGCCCAATACCAGCGCCTCGGTCTTCTCCAGATTGGGCCAGAACTCCTGTGGACCCGCAATGGGGCCTACAATCCCAGAGAAGGCTGCTCCTAAGAAAGTAACCAGTCCTGCTCCTGAAGTCGTCAAGGCGGCTTCCCCTGCCAAAAAGTCGGTCTTTACAAGATTGACGGCTCCAGCTCCCGCTCCTGCTACCCAAAGGACATCGGTCTTTGACAGCCTAACACCAGCAGCGACCCCCCACCTACACAAGGGGCAAGACAAGACTATCACCATCACCGAGCCGATGCCATCAGCACGACACGCTCGACGTCGTTACTGGCGCTGAGTGAGGAAGGCCGGAGGCAACTCCCCTCCTGGGCTAACTCCTCCAGCCCCGATGGCAGAAGTTAATGCTGCTGTTCCAACTGGGAACAGCTTTGAGATGCTAAATAAGGTGCGTAAGAATTCTCTTACCGCGATGCTAAAGAGGTCTCCCCTCCGCTGAAAAAGGCTGTTGAAGTAAAGCCAGAACAGCCCCAATCTCCTCAACGGCTGTCCTCCCAAATCTATAAAGTCTGGCGTCAGACCCGAGACTCGGTGATTGATCTAAATTTCTCCCACCAGCGCAAGAAGCTGAAAATCCAACAGGAAGTCAGTAACCAGGCTAAGCCACGAAAAGCTGTCTGGGTGCCCACTTCAACGGCCCCCTCAACTTCCACTGCTCATAAAAAGAAGAGGCCAGAGAAGACCCCCGGGCCTGCAACGAAAGCTAAAAGCGCTGAGCCTAGACGTCCTAAGGCTGGGGGCAGGATGGTCCACACTGTATACATAGTGTCGGGGAAAGAAGACAGCTGCACGTCCACAGGTCATAGACCGCTTACACGGTCGGTGACCAAAGCTCAGGAGCAACAGCAAAAGCTCCAGGAAATGATGAACGCAATGGCCGCGCTTACTGGACCGAAAGAAAGCCCCGATGCGTCCTCGGATCAGCAACAACAACAGGAAACTGACGCCGAGTTCCTCCGGAGGATACTGGAAAAGAAAGATAAAGAGGCTGCGGAACAAGCGGCCAATATAAAGCAAATAGCCCACTTATTCCAGGACATGGTAGGAATGATGATCCAACAAGACCCACCTGCTGAGGACCCTCCGATCGTCCTTGAAGACGACAGGGGAGAAACGTCAAATCCACCACCGGCTCTCTCAACGGCTAAGGAGGAGACAATCTCTAAGGCTGACTTAGACGACTATATAGCCCAGCAAATCCGGGTTCATCATGCGACTGAGGCAGCTGGTCAAGTCGTAAAAACGGGGCGACCATATCCGAGCTGGTACAACCAAATCAAATATCCGCCGGGTTATACAATACCAAAATTCCACGTGTATAAGGGGACCGGCAATCCCCACCAACATGTTGCCCAGTTCAGGGCCCTTTGCGGTAACACTGGCGGTGATGATAAACTGTTGCTTCGCCAGTTCGTGGGCAGCTTATCAGAAACAGCGTTCGAATGGTATTCGGAACTCCCGAACGATTCTATCAAGACGTTCGCTGAAATGGAGTTGCTATTCACTCAGCGATTCGCAAGCGCCAGCAAACGCACTCCAATAACAGCATTGATTAATGCCAGGGTGAAACCAGGCGAAACGTGGGTCCAGTATGCTATACGCTGGCGAAATTTATGGTCGAAATGCGAGCAACGCATTGAGGAAGCGCCCGCGGTGGGCATGTTCGTGGGAACCCTAGACCCTCATGCAACTATCTCCCAGTTTATGATGTTCTTTAAGCCAACCACATTCCAGGCTCTAATCGACAAGTTGGCCCAGATGGACCAGATGGGTCACAGGCCGCCTCCCCCGAAGCCAGAACCTCGGAATGACAAGGGTAAAGGGAAGGCAACCTTCGTTGCGAACGCACAGCAGCAACCCAGTGCCCCAAAGCTGGCGGATCAGCTGGAAGAAAGACAGCGGTATTACAACGAGAAAATGAAGCGCCCCTACTCATTCCCGCGGGATAAGACAAAGAGGCTATTTGAGCTGGCAATACGCAACAGACTTATAAACTTGCCAAATCCAAGGCGACCGCCACAACCCACTGAGGTGAATAACCCCAACTATTGCCCTTACCATCAAACGGTAAGCTATCCGATTGAGGATTGCTTCGTTTTCAAAGGATGGATTGAAGATCAATACCTCCAGGGGAAGTTTGCACTATCCGAAAAATGGAAGGTGAACCTACCACAGCCGCATACTCCTAAGAAAGCAGATACACCGGGGGCAACCTGTTCCTTTATTGAAGAAGCTCCATGGAAGGTCATGCTGTCAACTAAAACAAAAAGAATGTTGAGGGACCTTCATGCGTGCCCGGCGATCGAGTGGAAGGACCCGTTTGAACCTCAAATCATCGAAGGGATGTTGAAGCCGCGCCCAACTACAAAGATTCGTGGTGATGGCCCGAATACTCACACCCAACCGTCAAAATCTTCGAAGAAAAAGAAGAAGAAATCCAAAAAGCCCGTGAAGCCTGGAAACAAGCGCACGGATTTACAGAAACAGATTGACGTGCTGGAGGAGTACAATCAAAAGGCGCGGACTCCCATCACGTTGCAAGAGTTCCTCAACCATGTCTTTCAGGAGGAAGATGATGGAGAGAGCTCATCGGATGAATCCGAGGGATATGTGGCGAGTTGTCATGTGATTTCCCACTCGAAAGATAAGAAAACTCCTGGCACTGAGGAACTGGGGGCACAGCCTGAGCCAGAACTTGTATGGCCAACAGATGAAATGATCGACGCCTTTCTAGACGAGATTCGTTTGAAGAGTAAAGCCGATCAGGAGCGTGAGATGGCTGCATCGGAAGGAGCCAAGCGCAGGCGACTAAACCAAAGAGTCGAAGCACTCCCGCCAGATCGAAAGACATCCGATGCGAATAAAAACGTGTTCAAGACGAGGAAAAGGTTTGCCAAAGCCATGTCAATGGGAATGAAGCTACCACCCTCGGAAGAAAACACGTTCAATGGAGCGGAAAGGCACCCTAATTATTGCGCATATCATCGAAAGATTTCGCACCCCACTGAGGAGTGCGACGCCTTTAAGATGTGGTGGCAAGGATATGTTGCTCACCGGCAACATTTTAAGCGCATGAACGCAAGACTCATCGGGAACAAAGAAGTACGGCCGAAGGACACAAAAGAACTGCCGGCAATTGTTACATGGTTAATGCCGGGGGTCACAAGTTCTCACCTTTGGGAGTGACTCTGATGAAGAAATGGCTCTGGGCCCTCTCTTTAAAGAATCCGTTTTAGGGAAAGAGGAAGAACCAGAGGCCTACGAAAACATTCAGCTGCGCAATCGCACGCTCCCGGAAAAGAATCTCGGACCCGCGAATAGAAAAGATAAGGGAAAGGAGAAGGTCGCCGAGGATATCACCTTAGATGACTAAGTCATGAAAGAGTTGACTGCCAAAGACCCTCCCAGGAAGGGTAAGGTGGACTATAACATCCTAGCACACCTAAGGAAGTTACCTTCTCAGCTCAGCATTCTTGATGCCCTCCTATTATCAAAAGAAGTGCGAGATTCATTAATCAAGGCGTTACAAGAACCCGAGCAATTCCAAGCCTTCCTCGCCGCAGAAAGGATGAAGAATGAACTGGAAGAAGTGCACACGGCCGACATCACTTTCGGTGACGAAGACCTTCTCCTCGGGACGTGCGACCACAACCGTCCCCTATACGTCTCCGGATATTGCCACGATATCAAGATAGGCAAGATCCTCGTGGATAATGGATCCTCCGTCAATCTCCTTAATGTTCGGGTGTTGTAGGAAATCTGCATGAGCGTACAGCACCTCGCTCGTGACAAAATTACCATCTCCGGTTTCGACTCCCAGTCATCACGGACTCTCGGATCTGTGATATTAACACTACGCTTCGGGTTGCTGGTCACGGACATCAAGTTTCACGTTATTGACGCCAAGACCTGCTACAACGCCTTGCTCGGTCGTCCTTGGTTACACGAGTACAACATCATCCCTTCTACACAGCATCAGTGTATGAAGTACTTTAAGGATGGTTTCGAGTATACCGTAACAGGTGAGCTGAACCCATTCTCCGTGAACGAAGTCCACAAGTACAAAGATGCAAAGTACTTTTTTCCAGACTTCGAGGATACAGAAAAGTGTCGCAAGCCGGAGGACAAAGCCGCCGCCACCATCCCTGTTTTCGGGAGCGATACCGAAGAAGAAGAAGAGATAGTTTACGCTGGGCCGTCTCGACGCAACGACTCGGGACCGTCCGCCCCCATGCTAATCTTCGGAAGTGACTCGGAAGACGAGGTTAATGCCGTGTTCTCCAGTCGGCCGTCAATACAAGCATCCCCTAGCGATGATCAGAGTTTGCAAATCACCATGGTGCCACAGGAACACTACAAGGATCTCGACGCACTTCAAGCTTACAATGTGCAGGACCTGCAGACGTTTTACGTCCCTCCCAGGCGAAAGGGTGAAAAGGTGATCCTATTTTACCAATCCACAGAAACGAGAGTAGAGAAAGAGATCTGGCATGGCGCGAATTCTACACTCGATAGGCTCCAACCCATCCGTTTACCCAGATATTACACAAACGGACTAAAGAGACTATTGAAGCGCCAAGGGGTACCCTTAAAACAGACTGTTCGACAAGCTCGATTCTACAACAGGATTTAGGAGGTCCCTGGGACTCAGCGCAAATTTCCCAACGGGAGAATGGAAACGCTCGGGCTTGGATATGTGAGATCTGGGAAACGGGAACGAGTCCACGGTAGCTACGCCATATATAACTTCGATGAGGAGGAAAATGCCCTGTCGAGCGATGCTAACCCCTCATCAAAACTGGATCCCGCAAGCGAAGTGCCGAGTCCGTCGTTTGAAGAACGGATGGACAAGCTTATCAGGAAAGCAGGTCAAAAGGCTCGGGAAGACCACAATCGCGAGATGGCCATCTACGAGAAGGCCAGGACGCAACGTCTGTTTCAACAGGCTGCAAAAGACGAAGATGCTCCTCCCTGTCGACCCGTTGTGCGAAAGGCCCGACGCAGAGGCAGAGGTAAGTCAAGAAGCGGAAAAAGGAGTCGACAACAACGACGCAGGATTAGAGAGTCATGTGATCGGGCATTGCGCGGTCTGGATTCATCCCTCATGAAGAAGATGGGTCGAGCGTATTCCTTCCCTCGAGACAAGACGAAGAAGTTACTCGAGCTCGCTATAAAACATCAAGTGATCGCACTTCCGTAGTCTAAGCACCCTGAGCAAGCTAACAAAGTTTCTCATCCGGGCTATTGCTCTTATCACCGAGCCATAGGACACCCTATCGAAGACTACTTCACCTTCAAGAACTGGGTCGAAGACCAGTACCAGCAAGGCAGATTTGCTTTATCCAGCAGCTGGAGAGTAACGCCGCCACAAAAGCACGAACCCAAAGCCGCAAGAGCAGAACCAGATCCACATCGATCTTGGAAGCGGATTCACACCTGTCACATGATTACAATATTGAAAGAGGAGCCCGAGAACATGGATAACCTTCCCTGGTGCTTTGAGAACAGCGATGACGAGGTGATCTCAGAATTTCCACCAGCTCCGAAAGAACTAGAAGATGGCATACATACTACTGCAGATAACCTCAAGAAGATTGAGTTGGGGTCGGCAGACGATCCGCGACCGACATTCGTTAGCGAGCTGCTGTCTGAGGAAAGGGTGGCTGCGTTAAAAGATGTGCTTATGCAGCATAGAGATTGCTTCGCATGGAACTATTCTGAAATACCAGGACTAGATCCAGAAATTGCTGTACATAAATTGGCGATATCCCCGGATGTCAAGCCAGTCAAACAGGCGCCTAGAAGAATGCGGCTCGAGCTTGAGATGAGCATTAACGCCGAAGTCAAGAAGCTGATCGATTCTGGGTTTATCCAAGAAGTTCAATATTCTGACTGGATCGCCAAAATAGTCCCGGTGATGAAGAAAAATGGGACGGTGCGCATATGCGTGGACTTTCGGGATCTCAACAAAGCTTGCCCAAAAGATGATTTCCCGGTGCCAGTCACCGAACTGATGATAGACAACACGTCCATTCATGAGGCTTTCTCCTTTATGGACGGCTCGTCAGGGTATGATCAGATAAAAATGCATCCCAAAGACCAAAAGCATACCTCTTTCAGGACCCCTCTAGGGATATTTTGTTACAAGGTGATGCCCTTCGGTCTGAAGAATGCTGGTGCCACCTATCAGAGGGCCATGACGAAGATCTTCGATGACCTCATACATGAAATCGTCGAATGTTACATCGACGATCTCGTGGTTAAAAGAAAATCGTATGAGGAACATCTCGAGCACCTAAAAACTGTATTTCGACGCCTTCGACAATACAACTTGAAGATGAACCCTCTCAAGTGTGCATTTGGAGTTTCTTCGGGCAAATTCCTGGGATTCATCGTCCGACACCGAGGTATCGAGATAGATCCGTCAAAGATCAAGGCGATCATGGAAATGCCACCGCCAAGGACTCTCAAACAGCTGCGATCTCTCCAAGGAAAGCTCGCGTATATCCGGCGGTTTATCGCCAACCTGTCAGGAAAGTGCCGTCCTTACAGCCACCTGATGAAGAAGGGAACTCTGTTCGTCTGGGACCACAAATGCCAAGGCGCACTGGACGAGATCAAGCAATACCTGCAGAACCCGCCAGTGTTAGCTGCTCCGGTCAAGGGAAAGCCTCTTATTCTTTATACAACAGCCCTCGAAGGTTCCTTAGGCGCATTATGGGCATAAGAGAATGATCAAGGGAAGGAGAGAGCACTTTATTACTTAAGTCGAGTTCTACTGGGTGCAGAAAGCAATTACTCCCCTATCGAAAAACACTGCCTGGCGTTAATCTTTGCGATAACTAAACTCCGGCACTATGCATTGGCACATGAAGTCCGTCTTATATCAAAGGTGGACCCCCTTAAATATTTAATGTCGAAGGCCATATTGACAGGGAGACTCGCTAAATGGGCCCTGCTCCTGATGGAGTTTTCAATAATCTATCAGCCTCTTAAGGCAGTGAAAGGCCAAGCCATCGCCGACTTCTTTGTTGAGCATCCAGTACCTGCCGGTTCTCCTCTGAATTGCGATCTGCCAGACGAACATGCGTTTGACACAATCAATGGTGGTGATACCCGATGGGAGCTTTATTTCGATGGTGCATCTTCCATGAAGAAGCGCAAACAAAGTACCCTAATGATCAAATCGGGGGTAGGCCTCATCTTCATAACTCCACAGGGAGGGATAATGCGCTTCGCTTTCTCCTTAACGGACGAATAACGAAGCTGAATACGAAGCTTTGATAGCAGGCCTCGAGATCACTATCGGCATGGGAATTGAAAACCTCCTCATATACGGGGATTCTCAACTGGTCGTTAGTCAAGTAAACGGTGACTACCAAACGTGCAGACCAGAGTTGGTGAAGTATAGTGAAAAGGTGCGACAACTGTTGACCCAAATTCCCTCCTATACTCTGGAAAGCATACCACGTGCGGAAAACAGCAAAGCAGACGCGTTGGCCAAGCTCGCTAAAGAACTGGCTGACGAGAACCTTGATGACGTTAAAATCGTGGTGCAAAGCCGTCGGGTGCTTGCCCCAGCAGAAATATCTCCGGAATCATCCGAAAAGAAGGGAGTGACTGAGTAGACGACCCTGCAAATAAAAGACCGGGAGAAGGCTGAGGATTGGAGGGATGTCTTCATAGACTACTTTAAGTCCCACCGAATGCCCGAAGAAGCGTCCACAAGACATCAGCTCATGAAACGAACTCTGTCTTTCGCCTTCATCAATGATACTCTATACAAGAGGTCATTCGATTTTCTGTGGCTGAGATGCTTAGGACCTGATGAAGCGGAAAGAGTCGTTCAGGAAGTTCATGACGGACTCTGTGGTTCTCATCAAGCAGGCCCGAAGATGAAGTTAAAAATTAAACGGATGGGTTATTACTGGCCCACGATGATCCAGGATTGCCTCGAATATGCGAAGCAATGCCACTCGTGCCAAAGCCATGGGGATTTCATCCACTAGGATCCAAATCCACTCCATCCAACAGTGGCTAGCTGGCCATTCGAAATGTGGGGAACTGACATAGTCGGCCCCATCGAACCAGCATCGTCTAGAGGACATCGTTTCATCTTGGCGACGACTGATTACTTCTCCAAATGGGCAGAGGCAGTGCCGCTGAGGGAAGTGAAGACGGAGAATATCCTCCATTTCTTCAAGACGCACGTCATTTATCGGTATGGAACTCCACGAAGGATCATTTCCGATAACGGGCCAGCTTACAGAAGCCACAAGATCAGTCGCTTCGCGCAACAACACAATATAGACTAGAGATATTCCTCGGTTTATAATCCGCGAGCTAACAGTCTAGCTGAGGCCTTCAATAAGACCTTGACAAAGATCATGAAAAAGACGGTGTCCCGAAATAAGAAGGACTGGCACGAGAGACTGCAGGAGGTTCTCTGGGCGTATCGAACTACGTTCAAGATGGCCACGAGCACGACGCCATACGCATTGGTATTCGGTGCGGAAGCAGTACTCCCCCTCGAGATCGAGCTACCTTCTCTACGAATGGCAGTCCAACACGAGCTGACAAACGAAGAAAATGCACACCTTCGGATTGAGGAGCTTGATGCCCTTGATGAAACCCGGCTCATAGCGCAACAAAATCTAGAGGCTTACAAAGAGAAAATGACGCGCTCGTATGAAAGATTGACCAGGCCGAGGACATTCCGCCAAGGCGAACTCGTGCTAGTGGTCAAAAGGCCTATGATCCCCAATCGCGCCATGCGGGGAAAATTCAAGCCAAACTATGAAGGCCCGTACATCATAGATAAGGTCTACCAAGGTGGGGCCTATCTACTCATGGACATGCACGGTGAAAGGCCTTTCAGGCCAATAAACGGCCGCTTCCTAAAGAAATACTACGCTTAATGAGCCGCAGCCTAGGTCAATGATAGATGACGACGACTATGTCCGCTCACTATCTTCCTAAAGCTCAAGCTCTATAAGTAGTAGCCGGCCCTCTCCTTAAACTAATAACGGACCGAAACGTCCTTAAACTAACGACGGACCGAAACGTCCTTAAACTAACGACGGACCGAGACGTCCTTAAACTAACGTCGGACCGGAACGTCCTTAAACTAATGACGGACCAAAAAGTCCTTAAAACTACTACCGCAGCATCCTTAGCCTGACGAGATAATAAAAAAAAATAATAATAAAAAAATAAAAATAAAAAACGGTATGTCCATAAGCAAAAAGGGCACGGATGAAAACCCGAAAGGGCTCCGTGAGTAAAAACAGCAGGGCTACCGGCGAGTGTTCGTGAAAACCCAAAAGGGCGCGACCTCGTAAAAAAAAAGAAGGAAAAATATATAATAATAACGGTATGTCCATAAGCAAAATGGGCACGGATGAAAACCTGAAGGGCTCCGTGAGTAAAAACAGCAGGACTACCGGCGAGTGTTTGTGAAAACCCGAAACCCGAAAGGGCGCAAGCTCGTTAAAGGACACTTGCAGGGTCCTCATGACTTTGTAAGGAGAAATCACCCGCGTGAGATCCTTACGACTCACAAGGGAGCAACATACTTAGGGATCCTCATGATTCCTAAGGAGAAAAGACACTTGCGAGATCCTCATGACTCACAAGGAGAACGCTCTTATGGGACCCTCACGGCTCATAAGACTTGAAAGTCTTAAGTTACAGAGACCTAAACCTGTGCTTAAGCAAAATCCCCCACAACCTCCGACATTGCCCTACAAGCGGCTCATACTGACCCTTGTATACAATCCACGGGCGCGAATAAGCATCTCCCCAGCAAAGTCCCACCCATGACTAGAGATATGTCCCTATGGTGAACAACCCTTATAAGTCCTCTCGACGTATAAGGAGAAAGCCCTCTTGTAAGATCCTTACGAATTACAGAGGAACATACACTTAGGAATCCTCACGATTCCTAGGGAGAAAATACACCTACGAGATCCTCACAACTTGTAGGGAGAAATACCTTCATGAGACCCTTACGGCTCATGAAGTCAAAAGCCTTAGTCGACGGGACCCTAACCCTGTTTGCTAAGCCACCTTTGTTCAACATCGACAGAGGCAGATGATGATTCGCTCCTGGCCATATCCCAGTTGTAGCGGTGCTGATGCCGAAATCTGTGTCTAATTTCAGGTTTATAGCGAAAAGGCAGTAGGCCGCACGTGCATACGAGATAGCCAAAATGATGGGGCAACTTGTAATAAAAAGCAGCAAGTAAAAATGTATGCACGCAAAATAGCCGAAATGATGGGGCAACTCGCAATAAAAAATAGCGAGTAAAAATGAAATAAATAGCCGAAATGATTGGGCACCGCGAAAAATAGCCGAAATGATAGGGCAATCGCGACCTCCGCGATATAAAAGCTGAAATGATAGAGCATCGCGGAAAAAGAAATAAAATAAAAAAAAAGTTTTAATTTATGCCCTGCAAGTGATGTTCCATCACACCCTGTATACAATCCAAGGGCGTAAACAAAGAAGTAAGCATACTTCCCCCAGGTTTCATCAAAGAAAGAAGCTAAATCTCAACGAGCCGCAAGCGACCTAGAGATCATCCCAACACTCGTCTCGTAACAACGAACACGACTTTAAGCTAAACGGAACAGCGGCAACTCCCAATTCCATGGCTCGGCGATATCCTGATCACCGAAAAGTCAAATCCCAATTCCGTGAAATGCGAATACAATCAACAAAATCCCTGGTTACGTGGAACGTGGATAACGTCACTCTTTGACCCCGTGGAAAACGTCCAGAGCGGATCCTGGTCCTCGCAGAACACGGCAGTGAACCCGTATGAAGCATCCAGAGCGGAGCCTAGTCCTCGCCGAACACGGCAGTGAACCCGTGTGAAGCATCTAGTGCAAAATTCCTGGTTACGTGGAACGCGGATAACGTCACTCTTTGACCCCGTGGAAAACGTCCAGAGCGGATCCTGATCCTCACAGAGCACGGCAGTGAACCCGTGTGAAGCATCCAGAGCGGAGCCCAGTCCTCACCGAACACGGCAGTGAACCCGTGTGAAGCATCTAGTGCAAAATTCCTGGTTATGTGGAACGCGGATAACGTCACTCTTTGACCCTGTGGAAAACGTCCAGAGCGGATCCTGGTCCTCGCAGACCACGGCAGTGAACCCGTGTGAAGCATCCAGAGCAGAGCCTAGTCCTCGCCGAACACGGCAGCTAGCCCGTGTGAAGCATCTAGTGCAAAATTCCTGGTCACGTGGAACGAGGATAATGTCACTCTTTGACCCCGCGGAAAACGCCCAGAGCGGAGCCTGGTCCTCGCCAAGCACGGAAGTGAACCCGTGTGAAGCATCCAGAGCAAACACCGGACTGTGGAGTCCTTAAAATCCACGTACGATGATGTCCTTAACCTCGACCGTAATGTCTTAAAACTAACAATCAACCGCCCTGATTCTATATTGATTCCACCTTGGTTTAGGGGTATATCTCCTCACTCTTTTGATACCTGGCGTTGTAATTCCTCAACGTCTTCAAAGAGGTGACGGGTCCCTGCAACCACACATCGGACTGTGGAGTCCCTAAATCTACGGACTATGAGGTCCTTAGCCTTGACCGTGATGTCTTAAAACTAACATCGGACTGTGGAGTCCCTAAATCCACGGACTATGAGGTCCTTAACCTTGACCGTGATGTCTTAAAACTAACATCGGACTGTGGAGTCCCTAAATCCACGGACTATGAGGTCCTTAACCTTGACCGTGATATCTTAAAACTAACATCGGACTGTGGAGTCCTTAAATCCACGGACTATGACGTCCTTAACCTTGACCGTGATGTCTTAAAACTAACATCGGACTGTGGAGTCCTTAAATCCACGGACTATGACGTCCTTAACCTTGACCGTGATGTCTTAAAACTAACATCGGTCTGTGGAGTCCTTAAATCCACGGACTATGACGTCCTTAACCTTGACCGCAACGTCTTCAAACTACGATACTTTGAGCAACCCCTGACCCCGTGAAACACGGATAAGGGCGACCACATCCAGCACTTGCAGGTCCTCACGACCTGTAAGGAAGAAAAACTCTCTTGTGAGATCCTTACGACTCTCAAGGGAAAACCCGCTTAAGAATCCTCACGATTCTTAAGAAGAACTTACACCTATGGGATCCTCTCGACCTGTAGGGAGAAAAACTCTTTATGAGACCCTCGTGGCTCATAAAGCGCAAAAGTCTTAGGAAGCAGATCTTAACCCTGAATCCTAAGCCATCGCTGCCCTGCAAGGAGATCAAGATAAATTGTCCGCAAAACACATTCAATGAAAAGAGACACACCATTGAGAAGAAAAATGTATCTTTTATTCATAAACCAAAATGGATACAAAGTACAATTCATGAAAGAAACAAAAAGAAAATACTCTCATCCATAAGTATGTACAAAAAAGAAAGGAAAAGATACAAACGTTTCAAGCCGGCGGGCGATTTAGCAGTTTCGCTAGCTCATCCTACTTTTGCTGGGCCACGGCTTCATGATTCAGGATCGCCAGAAGACGGGCCTCCGCCTGAGCCTGCTGGGCCTGGTACGAGGCAAGCCGACCTTCAAGCTCTTTCTCGGTAGCCTTGTGAGCCTCGACCCTCTCGCGAGTGAACGTGGCAGCTTTATCAAGGGTCACCACCTCCCTGATAGACTCTTGAAACACCCGCCATAGTTCGTATGCTTTGTTGGCCTTGGCAGTAAGATTCGCTTGAAGCTCGCTCAGCGCTTTAGAAGCCAGCTCCCTCTCCGAGAATTTACGGCCGAGCCTCTTCTCACACGATGTCATGTTTGCCGCGCACCGCGCTATCAGCCTCCGCAAGTCCGCCTTTGCATCCATGACCTCCGAGGAAAGACGGGAACATTCAAGTGCGTGCAAGCAAGCCTCCACCTGCCGACAGAACTCCACCCAAACTCGCACCACCTCTTCGCTATGGTAGGTGGCAAGAAAAGGAAGAAAACCGTTAGCCTCGGCAGCAAATGCTTCAGCTGTGGTTGCACTGCCAGCACGAAGCTCCTCGATCAAAGACGACAGGGAGACAAGGCTCAATTGAGCCAAGCGTTCTAAAGCTCGCAAAGCATAAGGGCCGGGCGGCATGACAACACGCGATTCCAACGCTATTGGAGTTGGCAAGGCTGTTCAGAGTTGAAAAATATTAGTAAGACTCTTAAGCAAAGGAACAAGTGAGGCTATACCGGAATGTCACTTACCTACAGTCATGCAAGTAGGAGCTGAGGGTTCCTCTGGCCCTTTGAGAACCTCGACCTCATCATCGGCCTCCAAAACTGTAGAGAACATCAATGTCAATACGCAAAATAACAACGATGCTATGAGAAGTGATGAACAACACTCACCTTGTCCAGATGAGAGGACGATGCGTTGAGGAGATATCACCTGCGGAGCGGTCATTTCCAAAAGATGCTGGAAGGATTGCCGAGGAGACAGATCGAAAATGGAGGCCGCCAGTCCACGCAATTCTGAAAAGACAAAAGAGTTCAGGTAACAGAAAGATTACTAGCTCAAAACGTGGAAGGTTACCTTCGACACTCCTCCCATTCTGAGCTGGGGGGATAGCAGCTTCAACGGCCTCTGTCGTGACCTCAGGCTCCAACAAAGGGAGGGTAGTCCCGACTACCTCCATCTCAACCTCTGGGCCACCTTTGGGTAGAGTCGTTGGGACGAAGATCACCGAGGGAACCTCTCCCAAAGGAGCGAGTGCCCTGGAATCAAGAGCCGCCGTTCTATTGCGAGAGGAATGGCATTGTCGGCCCCATCCGCATCGGGTAAAGCTGCATCGGGAATGTCAACGGGCTCTAGCTGCAGCAAGCCAGTGGGGATCTCTCCCATCGCCGAAGACTCTGCACAAGTCGCACAAAATAAGGATACATATATACAAGCATAAGCAATATGAAGAACTGCAAAGAAATATAAAAAAAATATACCAATGCACAGGGAAGCCTTCAGTATGGCTTCTTCAAGCTGATGCTCCTTCTCAAGGAGGCGTGCTCGCCGGGGTTCGAGGGTAGACTCATGGCCGCCGGTCCACAAAGAAAGTGCGTCCGCTGCGTCTTCTGAAGCGGCCTGCTTCAGGGCCCTTTCCCCCATTCCTCCAAAGGACCGATAAACCGCCGCCGAATCCACGAAGGGTCTTCGTAAAAGATAACAGCAGGATAAGGCTTCTTCGGAACTCTGGCATTCTGAGACGCGTCCTTGGAACGTCTTATAGCCTCAGCCAATTGTGCGGCCTCCTCGGCAGCCGAACCCGGGAAAAGAAGACCAGCGTCCGACTTTTGCACGGCCAGGGACTCATCTAGAAGTATGGGCTCCGACTCCGTTAAAGAATCGAGTAGGTTGATGGCCACCCTCTTCCGCCTCTTAGATCCAGAACCGGCCGCCGAAGACGACCATTTCTTTCCTCGTGGAGCTTTGGTGCGGAGGCGACCTACGTTGCCTTCAACACCATCGTCCCTATTACCCTCGCTTGGTGCCACAACCGAGGACGACACCGCCATTGTCGATGCCACGGGAGGCAATGCTGCCGCAGGCGGTGGTGCTGCTACTGGGGCCCGTCTACCCCGCGATTGGGTACCTAGAGGCATACCAGCTGTTGGAGTAAGGTCCACCCCTGACTCCTCCGGAATGAGCGCGGTGCCAATCTCCCTCAGAGGGAAGCGGACCGGAGCCCTCGGTCGCAGCTTAGCTCCCGGAACCTGAGGAGGGGCATCATGACCAAGAAGCACCCTTCTTTCCTCAAGAATAATCGGGTTGACCCGATGGAGATACCATCCCGTAAACGCCCCCACACATCGAGGCATGTAATCACCATCAGGGATCATAAACTGAGAACCGGTGTTCAGCCTCATAAAGTGATGGGCGGCATCTCGAACGGCCCCGAGCGAAGGGACCGGCGCAACTATGAAAGCCTCAAAGGGAACGCCCTGGTCATATCCAAGCTGTCGAGCGAAGCGATGCGGATTGTACCGCATGAAAAGAGCCGCGCTGTCCTGGCGGAATACCAAATAGCCTGGTCTAATGGTATACAAGTGCACAGCCTCCCGAGGCCTCAGAGAGGGTGCATTGTCTTTTGACCGGTCCCAGAGTTGCTGAACTGGACCTAAAGGAGAAGAAAGGACCCTGATCATTAAAAACCAGCCCGCCAGCGCGGCGTGAGGAGAAATCAGCACCCGAATAGCCCCGAATTGAGTCGGGTCGGCGGCAGAAGCATCCACCAATCGCATAAGTCGCGGGAATGGATAGGCGTCGTAAAACGCGGGCCTCTGATGCATAGCGGAAGCCCCCAGCACATGCATTTCGACCCAGGATGTAAAATAATGAAGCGAAAAGTTTACTACATCCATGCCGGGAGTAGAGGTATTAGCTGCGGTGCCCAACCCATGATAAAGGTGCGCAAGGCCGGGATGCCGATGGCCAACCGTGTCCTCTCAGCGATACAATAAGCCGGTAGATAACCGAAGATCTCATAAAGCGACGATGCATGGGGATGACAAACCAACTAAGCCAGACACTAACAAACCCCACGAAGAACGTCTCCTCATCCATGCCGGGAGCAGCAATGGATTCAAAAGACGTCGGCGGCATAATAGGGATGTAGTACTGTGGTAGATCCGATTCAGTGGTCGGCAGTTTCTTCGGACCAAACCCAAAGGGGTCTCTAATGTTGGCGAACTTCGGAGCTGTCTTCGACAAGACGTCCTCACGAAAGAAACAAGCAATGAAGCTCTTGAAAGTAACACCCTGCTCTTCGGATTCGGTGAACAATCGGTCGAAGATACCTAGCACCTTGATCAAACTGGGACGCTTGTGGCGGACGGCATTCTCAGCAGACAGGCCGTCAATCAGAGCGGGCTCGGGCTCAAAGATATACTCGTCAGAAGGCAGCAACTCCTCATATAGACTACCCCTGATTGGCAACCCTGAGATGTCATAGAATTCTGCCAGAGAGATCGAGACCTCGCGATACCCTAAAAGGAAAGTGTTGGTGGGGAGGTTCCACTGGTTCAAGAACGCCTTAACCCACCAGGCATGCGGGGATTGGTAGTGAAAGAGCGACGCGTATATAGCCTAGTAAAGCCCTACTTTCTGTAGCCGCGCACGATGGGCGGACAGGATGTAACGAGCCCAGAGAAGGTACCCCATAGGGTGTCGAGGGGTGAGCCCTATCTTGTAGATTTGTCCCCATGGTTGGGCCTTACCCTGGCAAATACGCCGCCCCAAGATATCTATAGCCGGGATCGGAAGGTTCGGGATATCGGTCGTCGAAGGCTCGAGCCTCCCCGTTGGAGTCCAGTTGGGCATCTCCACTGCAAAAACCGTTCTCGGAGGGGCAATCGGCAACAATGGGAAAGTATGCTCTGTTGGTATTGCGCAGAGGAAACTCCGGCAACCCCGGATAATATGACTGTACCAAGTTCCCCATAGAAGCAAGTTGGTGCGGTTCGGGTCATGAGCCCGGATCATCGCCATCGCTTCCTCATCGGACGGTGATTAAGGAAAAGCAGCCTCCGAACGAGTAAAGGGAAAACACGGAGCAGAAGCCATCACACCTGAAATCGAATGAAAGAAGACTGTCAAAAGCAAAGTCAGCAATATATATCCATGCATGAACATGAAGACTAGTTGAAGAAAACAACAGTAGACTTTTTTTTGGGACCATTGGCTACAAAACACATGGGCCCCACAGAATCAAGATGATGGCTCGTTAATAATGAGACCAAGCAGTTGTAATAAGACAAAGGGGATACCCTCATTAAATAAAAAGTGGGTTTCAAGTGGCCCTGCACATCCCCTAGAAGACAAATCTACCTTGGACTCTACAACAAATCAAACGGGATCAAGGGAATTAAATTCCCACAGAAGATATCATTGCAAACTTCTGTTCCATTAATTGCAGAAGGACAATCTCGGGCCAAGAGACCCTAAGAAGCCTCCATGTGAAGAAACTGAGTTCTTCATAGGAATTAAATTCCTTATTGAGAAAAAGGGAATTAAATTCCCAGAAACTTTTTTTGGGATGGAATTAAATTCCATAGATTTTAACCGTCACCATTATCTCCCTAAAGATCATATGAACCCTAAAAAGATCTACTGTTGAAAGTTCTATTTCATACTTTGGTTGAAAAACTTAAAGGAAAAATGGGTTCATATTAAAAGGGTGAAACCCTTGAAGTGGATTTAAAATCCAGAGAATTTCATGTATAAAAGTTCTTCGTCCACTCAAGATGATTACCTGAAGAAGAGGAATCGGTCAAACAGAGTTAAACTCTTGAAAGTTTTTGAGGCAGAGAACTAAGCTCTGGAAGAAGAGAATTAAATTCTCAGGAAAAAGTTCTCAAAGGAGGAAGATAAGCAAAGTGGAGGCGTTTCTGAAATGACCCCTATATTTATAGGATGTGATGGGGACGCTTCATCTCCCCAAATCCCTAGAGGAATCCAACGGTCACAAAAAGTGAAAGCGTTGCACTCACGTGCAGACACGTGAGAACAACGCTGTGGGGGCATTTGTTTCCTGATTTAAAATCAGGAAAGCCTACGGAAGAAGCATCACGTGCTAGCACGTGACCAGCAGTCACGTGTTGGCAAGTGACAATTAAAAAGCAGCGGCAAAGGCAGATTCGGTTCCCTGACTAAATCAAAGAAAAGGCTCCAGAAAGGGTCACGTGCTCACACGTGACCAGGGGTCACGTGTTGGCACGTGACGGCTGAACAACGGCTAGAAGACAAAGCGCAAAAAGCAAAAGAAAACTCGTTCCAAGGGGGTCACGTGGCCACACGTGACCAGGGGTCACGTGGCCACACGTGACCAGGGGTCACGTGGCCACACGTGACCAGAGGACACGTGGCCACACGTGACCGGCTTTCAAAGCCTATCTATTTAACAGAATTAAATTCTGAATAGCATTCAAATCTTTCCAAAGGAGAATGATTATTTGGAACCGATTGAATTAAAGATTTAAAGGTGATTAAATATCACCTATCTATAGAAAAATATTGAACTTGGAAAGATTTCCCCTTAAAATCTAATCGAAATAACAAAGGAATATCTTTGGATTCAAAATCCAATGGTGAATAAAATCCACCTAATAATCCAAAGGTCCAAATGACTGATGAATGCAAATCAAATCTCTAACGAATACAAATCAAATCCCTCAATGAATGATTCACTAAAACTGATTGATTCTGCTCCTTCTCCTATAAATAGGAGCCAAGAGATATGCAGAGGAGGAGGGACAGAAATATATAGAGAGAGAAAAATAGAGCCTTGAGACTTTGGAGGAATTTGGATCTTCTGCAAAAGAAAACCTTAGGTAAGAAAAGAGAGGCTTTTAAAAAGAGAATTTAATTCTCAAAAGAGTTTAACTCTGATATTAAAAAGAAGAACTTAGTTCTCTCTTTAGCAGAGGATCTGCAAAGTGCACATCTCCCCATGAATTGAGAATTTAATTCTCATTGGGTTGAGATCCTGCCAAGCAAATCCAAAGCATAGAGAGGGAATGGAAGTTTGAGAATTTAATTCCATAGAATTGTAGGAATTTAATTCCTTTGAATTAAAGTTAGGGTTTAACCTATATTATAGGAATTTAATTCCTTCAAAATGAACAAAACTAGGGTTTAGCCCTAACTGAGAACATAATTCTCTCAAACTCACAGGAATTTAATTCCTTTAAGAAAAGAAACTAGGGTTTAACCCTATCAAGAATATAATTCTTCAGAAGTTTAGGGTTTAACCCTATGAACAGAACTTTAATGCATACAGAGACCCGCCAAATAAAACTCTGAAGTAGGCACCTCACGTGTTACCACGTGACTCCTAAAAGAGAACTTTGAGGCAATGCCTCACGTGCCCCACGTGATCTCTAAAGCACACAAAAGAAAAAGAAAAAGAAAAGAGGTTTAGGGCGCCCTCACGTGTCGACACGTGACCCTTAATGAACATTCTAACAGATCAAAGCGCAAGCTCCCATCACGTGCCCACACGTGATGGCTTTCAGAATTAAAAGTGTTAAACACTTATCTGTAGAACAAAATAAAGGGAAACATGGCGCTATCACGTGCTACCACGTGACCCCTTGGCTGAAGCTTTAACGGACAAACACCAAAATTCCCGTCACGTGACAGCACATGATGCTCCAAAGTATTCAATACTTTTGGCAGAATAAAATGAATTGAGGGCGCTCTCACATGCTACCACGTGACCCCTCTTGCCTTAGTGTTTAACACTAAAGTTGAAACCTCTATATCCAGTGTTCAACACTGATTTTCTTAGTGTTTAAACACTAATTTGGTAAACTCTATTTACAGTGTTTAACACTGACTTTCTTAGTGTTGAACACCAACCTGGAAAACCCTGTTTCCAGTGTTTAACATTGATCTGCCTTAGTGTTAAACACTAATTTGAAATCTCCACTGCCAGTGTTTAACACTGATTTGTTTTAGTGTATAAACACTAATTTGAAAGCCCTGTTGCTGGTGTTTAACACTAACTATCTTTTAGTGTTAAACACAAACTTATCAATCTCATTCTCAGTGTTCAACACTGATTGATCTTTAGTGTTTAACACTAACTTTAGCCCCACTGGTTAAGTGTCTAGAGGCAAAGCCTCTCCTCTAATGGACCAACAGAGGGCCAATATCCTAAACATGATTGGACTTAGCCCAAGCTGGCCATAAGTCCTCAATTCAAATTCAACCGGGCTAATGGGCTCATAACATAATTAATTGGTCTTGGTCCTAAACTGGGTCAAAGACTGTTTAATCTACCTTGGTTCAAGGGTATATCTCTTCACTCCTTTGATACTTGGCGTTGTAATTCCTCAGCGTTTTCAAAGAGGTGGCGGGTCCCGATGACCATACATTGATACGGACTGTGGGGTCCTTAAACTCATGGACTATGAGGTCCTTAACTTTACCGGGATGTCTTAAAACTAAGGACGGACTGTGGGGTCCTTAAACTCATGGACTATGAGGTCCTTAACCTTGACCGTAATGTCTTAAAACTAACGCCGGACTGTGGAGTCCTTAAATCCATGGACTATGAGGTCCTTAACCTTGACCGTGATGTCTTAAAACTAACATTGGACCGTGGAGTCCTTAAATCCACGGACTACGATGTCCTTAACCTTGACCGCAACGTCTTAAAACTAACACTGGACCGCAATGTCCTTAAACTACCTATTGACCGCAATGCCACTAAACTAAACAACAGGGCTCCCTTAATTGCTCTATTGTTGGATCTAAATGATCCCGTTAAGTCGATCTTAGTCTAAAAACCAGGCTAACGTATCCTTAACAAACGTTTAAGTTGATCTTAGTCCTCAATGAGGCTAACGTATCCTTAAACCCAAACCCCCAAACCCAAATCTAAGATAATATGGATTTGGACTAGTCCATGCCCTACGGGCGATGACATAACTCAGTCTCTGTATACAATCTACGGGCAACTAAACACAAAATAAACACACACAACACGAAGTAACCATATGGAGAAGGAGAAAGTTGTTACCGCGATGCGGTAACGTAATTAATTGCAGGGGCTTGCGCCTGCAGGGAAGAGCGTCCCCACAATCAAAAACCTCTCAAGTGAGGGGGAATCTGACGAAGTCTGCTACATCGGCCGTATCCTTCTAAACCTCCGATACACGGTGCCATAAATCAACTTGGCATCTTCGGAGAGGTGGACGGATAAAACCAAATAGCATCTGCCCCGAATCTCAGGCAAGACGTCCTCACGTCGTCGCCGTCTTTCAGAGGGGAACACCCATATCCATTGGTGTTTGACATCAGAGAAGGTATACGGGTGCTCAGTGGAGACTGGGTACACCGGACGGACTCGTCGAGAACTCTTAGATGGTATTATTCCTATCGTCGGATAGCAGTTCTCTGGTGACACCGGTACATGTTAGTCTGTAGACCCGAGATCGTCAGAAAGTCTTGTCTGATTCCCACTGTGCTTTGATTTCCACCATACCACGGTCAAGAGATCGTGCAAAAAGGTAGTTTTTGGGTACAGTTCCGAATCATATGGAAGCAATGAGCGATAGGAGGGGTTTCGTCTCTCCCGGTATTGGGGGATGATGTTGCGCTGTGCTCGATTGGCCATAACAGGAAATCCCTGGCCAGGGTTGCCGAGATTTACTGGTAAGTGTTATCAGTAGCTTCTCGAAACGTTATGGACCTCACATTGGCACGACTTATCGGTTACTGGGGTCTGACGTTTACTACCCCTAGACTAGATATACGACATATCAGACGAAGAGACCGGACTGTACGGAAGTGTTACTGATTGGATTCGCATGAGTTATAGAAGGCTTGCTTGTTGATCTTCTGATCGCTCAATACCAGGGTGGCCGTTACGTTTAGCAGACCGCTTGCGGCTTGTGGGTGTTTGATATGATCATCACCTACTGCCGGCGTATTGACGAGTTTTCAGAGTCCTACACAGAGGTTACCTGGTTCATGCAATACGAATATGTGATACCGTATTCTATTCTCGCGATATGTGATATCGGTCGGGTATATGTGATATAGCCGGGTTATCGGATCAAGTGTTGATTCGATAAGTTGATTCATTTCATATTAGTCGGTTATATGTATTATAGCCGGATTATTAAATCAAGAGTTGATTTAATAATTTAATGTATAATTGTATATTTGATATATTAAATTACATTGACTAATATTAGCTCACTTAAGATTTCTTTTCTCACTTTATGATACATTGATATATATGCGATATATGTTAAATATATTGTTTTCTTTTTGCACAAAATATATATGTGATGTATATTGTTGTGTCATGCTAGCTTATACATGCAACATATATGTATTAGACTCATACCATGCTAGGGTTAAGTTAGGGTTTTATTTGTTTAAAGTAATTCAAACACATGGATAATGAGTCATGGTAGAAACTTGGAGAAGCTTGTGGAAAACATTGACTTAGTCCACTTGTTTGTCTACCTTAAGATATTTTTCAACCCAACCCTTAACTCATAGCTATGGTTAAGTCTCTACAATGGTTAGTGGGTAACATACACAAACCATGGTTGCATTTCTAACCTCATGAGTTCATTGATCTCTTCATTACTTCTTCTTTTTCATCAAGAGAAAAAGCTTGCTAGCTTTTTCTAAGTGATGATGCCTTGTGAGGAAAAGTAATCTAAAGTGAGCCCACTTCCTACTTCATCATCCTCTACTATTAGCCATTTAGTTTAGGGTGTTTGCTTCACTAATCTACACAATTAGTGAAGAGATAGCATGAGCTAGTGTCTTCTCGACGTAGATTATCTTCGGCCTCGAAGACTTCGAAGCAAGCTTGTTTGTTTCTTCATGGGAGCCTTTCTAGAGTCTGGGGGATCGTGATCGCAGCGAAGGGACTACTACACGGAGCTATTGAAGTGAAGGACCGGTCTACAAAGGTTGTATTCCTTGTTCACTTAGATGTAAAGAGTTTACATATCATGTTTAACCCTAATTCTCTAGTTAAGATCTTGGTTATGGTTTGTTTAGCACCCCAAAATTTTAAATTAGCATGATTGATGCTTGCCTAAACCTTGCCAAGGTGCTAAGCTAACCCTACAGTACTATCAGAGCCAGGTTAGAGCATTAGGCGTTGCATAGGCGAAGTTTAAAGTCCGATCGAACTCCGAAAGCCCGAAACAACCCCCTTTCTGGAAATTTTTCCAAAAGTTGGATTTTTCCATGTTAAAAATACTCAGAAAATCATGCAGGGAATTCTATGAACATACCTGAAGAACGAAACCCTAACTCATCCAAGTGATTGCGGATCCGCGGCCAAAACATAGTTTTGGTGGCGGATCCGCGGCGCCACTTGAGAGGCTTGGGTCGGGCCCTTCAGCTGTTGGTCCGTAGGTACTGGAGCATGCTTCTGGAAACTTTTAATTGTGCTTAAGTGTTGAGCTATCTGGGAATTTTGGGAATTCATTAATTCGATCAAATTATTGAACTTCGTCTAGCTATCTATGATTGTGATACAATATTTAGAATCCACATAATTGGTTATGTGATAACTAGTTTGAATTTTACAAATCTAGCACTTTAGTCTCATTTGATAGGTTGCCACGGGATTTTGATGTGGATCAAAAGTCCGTCGCAATTACGTAGTGTACGCGGATACTCGTCGGGTAACCTTACTAGAGAGCCACACCCTATAGCCCCGACCAAGTGACTGTAGGAGAACCCCATAGCCAAAAGCATCCGTTCGGGTGCTCGCGGCCGCGGTGTTCCTCCTTCGTGCACTTCGTCGACGGCATTGGGGGGTGCGGCCGTCTATTAAAGTTTCCGACGAACATTCGATCAGGTTACCGGTAATCTTGTTGAATTACCCGACAGGTTATTGGAAAGTGTTTTCAATATCGAGACTAAAATGCGGGGTTTATAATTGTTAGGCATGCGATATCTAAGGAATTCATTTAGTTAGGCATGAAATCCAATGTATGTGATATATTGGGTTTATGATGTCTAAGAAGGTTGCGGATTCCAACTGTTGTAGTTTTTCACATTCCTTTCTGTGATCGTAAGTGTAATATGTGGTGTATCGCCGGTTTCGGTGCTATATGTCAACGACAATTAGGATAAACATATTTACTTACGTTGATGACATGTGATGTTATGTGTTGCTGTGATATGCTATATTGGATCGTCGTGTTTTGAATAGCCAGTTTTATATGAGATGAGAGTTTTTCTTTTTCATTCATGTAAAATTCATTGTATGTAATATTCTTTTATTGGGGCACTTCCGGGTTGAGGATGATGTCACCATTGATGTATATTATTTAATTTTCCGCATTAGGATAGACCCAAGGCGGGGAGCACAAGTAACCGGATTCTAGGGTCCAGTGGGAGACCATCTTGAGGAGTCGAGACCGGATCTCCTAACTCTAGAATTGGTAGGGTTGCTTGCCGCTCTCGTAGGGGTCTAGAGATGTGGGTTTGGCTATTCATCACGACCGTGGAATCCGTGTTTTATACTGGCTTAACTTAAAACTCGGAATTCCTAGTATATCCAATATTTCATATATGATTCTTCTGCTACTGATATTCTGTGATGTAATCATTTGATATGTTCTGATACGAATTCTATATTATATATATGAGATATAATAAATATTGCTGCTTTCATTTCTTATGTGATGCTTGTGAAGCATATATAATGGGACTTCATTAATGAGATTAATGAAATAAAAAGAAATCTAAAGATGTTGTAGAAAATTGTTTAAAAACTGGTAGCTCTAGTTCTTGTTTTGCATAGCGGTATTCCTTGTAGAATATCCAGCACCTTATTCGATAAGGAAATTGCCGAGATCCCTTCACCGGGAGTGACCTCATTAGCGAAACTAGCAGATGCTACAACCCACACGGTTTGTCTTTTGATTACCTCTATAGTTTTTGCTTTGCATAGTAGTATTTGTTAAATATCATGCACCTTATTCGATAAGGAAAGAGCCAAGATCCCTTTATCGGGAGTGACCTCTTTAGCAAAACTAATAAAAGCCTAAAAAACACTCCTTTTAAAATTCACTCGATTCTACAACGATATCAAGTTCATTACGCAAAAGGTTTTCATAAAAATCTGTCGTAGCCCTCCGTCATTTCAGATAAGTACTACTTAGTATCCGTGCTACGTTTGTTGACTATGTTAAGACGTAGTGTGCGGTAGCTAATTAGTGCTTATCTGCTAAAACATGAGATATGATTGGATTAAGGTAGTCATACGACTTTGTTGACTATATTAAGGGTCGTGCGGGTGGGTTTAATTCAATCGGGAAATGACGGGTTGAACCTGGCTAGTACTTATGATTAGTTGACTATGTTAAGGTCATAAGTTGCCAGGGGTAAAAACCATTATCGGGAATTTCAAGTGTTGAAATTTGCAATGAGATTTCATACCTTCTATGAGATAGTTGGATCCCGATATCCATTGCGAGTAAGAATTACTCCTGGGAGAGTTTTACACATTACAATTAGGCGATCAAGTAGGTGTCTAGAAAGGTGTTAATGGGGTTACGCCCCTTGGAAAACGAGATTTATTTTAATTAGGTCCGTGCAAAAACACGGGGAACCTCCTTCAAAGTACCGACACTGGCCTGGCTGAAAGATTGGCGAACTTGTAGGGTGTAATTAATCCCGGCTACTCTTACATTTTAGGGTTTGATGGAAGATTTGACTAAAACAGTAGGAGCCATCCTGATTAAATATTCTGATAACCAATCTAATCTTGCAAGAGCGCACGTAGAGTGTTTTCTTCTCTCTCTCTCCTGATAGCGACTATGTCACGCCTTAATCAAGATAATAATCAAGATAATAATATGGATGCATTGATCGAACCTGCTTATTATACTGTGCTAGGGAACGTTGGTTCCGCTCGGACTTATAACTGTTATAAGTCCGAGCAGGAAATAGGGGAATATCTAGATTCCCATGCCACCCAATTCGAAGAAAGTGCATGTTGATGCATATTCTTCGGGTGTCCTTATTACCGAGAACTGTTTTTCAGTATCCTCTACGTCCTGGGTATGTGATACCGAATCAGAATCCCGCATATGTAATATGTTACATGGGCTACAGAAAGGTAGAGAATTGAGAATGGGTGATATTTCTCTAAGTGTTAGAGAATTGTGCAATTGTTGCAGCTAAGTCTGTTGGCAGATATCACCTTGTATTAAATACATTGATTTTGAACGAATGTTATTACTTACCGAACCTGATATACAACGTCACATCATGTTCTTTACTGAGTTAAAGAAGAATATAATTTTGTATTGGAGGATAATGCTGTGAAAATTTTCCTGAATCAAGAGTTGATTCGATCAGGCACGTTATATAATAGCATATACGTTCTAAATCAAACCACAGTTCAAAGTATATAGAACACAGACAAAAGGGGCAGTTCAGGAATGAACGAATCCTTCTTGAGGCATTGTAAAGTAGGTCATATCAATGCGACACGACTAGCTAAGTTACATAAGGATGAATATGAGAATCTGTTCGAATTTTCATCTTATGCTACTTGCTAGTCTTGTCTCAAAGGTATATGACCAACACTCCATTTACTGGAAATAGAAAAAGAGTTAGTGAACTCTTGGGACAGATACATGATGATGTATATGATCCCATGTCAACAAATGCCAAGGTTGGTTCTTTTGAGAACCAAACAGGTAGAAGTATTAAAGTCCTACGATGTGATCGAGGAGGCGAATACTTGCGTATGGAGTTCCTAGAGTTTCTAAAAGGAGAATGTGATTCTCTCTCAGCTTACTCCTTCGTATACACCACAGCACAACGGTGTATCGGGGCGGAGGTATCGCACCCTATGAGATATGGCGCGCTCTATGATGAGTATTGCTGAGTTACCTGTTTCTTTTTGGTGTTATGCACTTGAAAAGCTGCATACCTATTGAATGGGGTTCCGTCTAAACCAGAGCCTACCATTCCATATGAGATATAGAATGGGAAGAGACCGTGTCTTAAACGAGTACAGATATGGGGTTGTCCGGCTTATGTTGAAAAGCAGAATCCGGACAAGCTCAAGACAATGTCAGTTGTGTAAGTTTGTCAGGATATCCCAAACATTTGTAAGGGAATATCTTTTACCACTCTGAGGAGCAAAAGGTGTTTTGTTTCTCAGCATGCCCCCTTTCTAGAAAAGGTATTTGTTATGAAGAAATTTGTGGTCATGAGGTAGAACTGGAAAATGTTCCAGCTAGACAAACTAACAGCTGATGATTTGGTGAAACCAAAGGATTCAATAGTCTCCAACGAACCTCAGCCTCTCCACGAATCTGGTAGGGTTCTTCATCCATTTGAGAGATACTGCGGTATTCTCGGTAATAGTGGGAGCGAGGATTGCATTATGGATGATAATGGCCCAACTAGGTTCAGGTAGGCCATCACAAGTGGTGACTCTGTGAAAAGGCTGGATGCTATACGATAAAAGATGGAATCCTTGTACACCAACAAAGTATGACTTTGCATATTGCATCTGAAGGGGTAAAACCCATTGGGAGCAATTGGATCTTGAGAAGATTCTTGGCGTAAATGGAAAAGTTGAGACTTTCAAAGCCATGCTTAAATCCATCAGGATCAATGCAAGCATCGCGTAGTTGGAACATCTGTTTTGATGTGATAGTCAAAGAGTTTAACTTCATCAAAAACATAGATGAACCTAGTATATACAAGAAGGTTGTAGAGAGTAAGGTTGTCTTCCACGAATTGTACGTAGATGACATACTCTTGATAGGAAATGGTTTCCTATGCTACACTCGGTCAAGCTCCTCTTATCATAAGGATTCTCAATAGAAGATCTGGATGATACCTACTGCGTCTTCTGGATTATAATCTATGGTGATAGATCTAAGTGGATGTTGGGAGTGTCCTAAATCCAGGTACATAAGCATCATACTAAAGGGGTTTAGTATGGATGATTCTAAGCGTGGTGGTTTGCCCACTTACTCTTAGATCACTCTCTCCAAAAAGATGTCTCCCGAAACTGATTTGAAGAGAGCTCACGTGCAAGGGATACCCAATGCTTCAGCAGTAGGCTCTATCAGAGTATGCGATGTTATGTACCAGACCAAATGTAGATGACTCACTAGGTGTAGTGATCAGGAATCAATCGGATCTTAGGAGAATCACTGAAAAGCTGTGGAGGACATTCTTAAGTACTTAAGAAGCACTAAAAGAAAGTTCTTGGTTCCAGCTTCTAGAGTAATAATTTCAACTGAGAGTCAGTCACAGGCATTGTCTTTACCCTCAGTGGAGGGACGGTATGTTGGAAGAGTTCCAAGCTAGATACCGTGACATATTGGACGATAAAGGCTGAATACATTGCTACCAACGATACCACCAAAGTGGTTGTCTGGACATTTCCTGCTCATGAGATGAACAAGGTTCCTACCATTGAGCGTCCAATAACTGTTATTGTGACAACAATGGAGCTGTGGCTTTGGCCTAGGAACACCGGTCCCATCAGCGTTCCAGACATATTCTGAGGCAAGTATCACCTGATCAGGGAGATGGTTGATCTCCAATGGATCGAGGTCAGGAGAGTTGACAAAAAGGATGACACAGCGGATCCACTCACAAAGGCCATACCCCTAAAGATACTTCTCTACAATGGTTGAGTATGGGATACTACAACCACTGCTACATTGTTGGGTTTGGATACTATAACAGATGGCCTTAGTGAAAGTGGGAGATTGTTGGTTATATGTATGCCCTAGAGGCCATTACTGTACATGCGCTGTATATTGTAGTGGATGCTTGGACATATATAGGGAGGACTTTCTTGCTCGACATAATAGTATGCTATCTGGTTGCACTTTATCTTAACATGTTAACAAATACTGTTTTGTGATCACATGTTGATAAAGCCCTTAGGATGATTACTTGACTACCAGGATTATGATGCAGATCATACTAGTGGGGACGGGGTAGTCGATAAGTACATCCTTCAAATGTTCCTAGTCGTTGGAGTATCGAGACAGAGCATCGGTACTCCAGAGTAGACTAGCGTATGCGCTTCTTGACCCATATGATAGGCGATGGATGATCCCATATCCATTAGTGTTTGACATCAGAGAAGGTATACGGGTGCTCAATAGAGACTGGGTACACCGGACGGACTCGCCGAGAACTCCTAGATGGTATTATACCTATCGTCGGATAGCAGTTCTCTGGTGACACTGGTACAGGTTAGTCTGTAGACCCGAGATCGTTATAGAGTCTTGTATGATTCCCACTGTGCTTTGATTTCCACCATACCACGGTCAAGAGATCGTGTAAAAAGGTGGTTTTTGGGTACAGTCCCGAATCACATGGAGGCAATGAGCGATAGGAGGGGTTTCGTCTCTCCCGATATTGGGGGTTGATGTTGCGCTGTGCTCGACTGGACATAACAGGAAATCCCTGGCTAGGATTGCTGAGATTTACTGGTAAGTGTTATCAGTAGTTTCTTGAAACATTATGGACCTCACATTGGCATGACTTATCGGTTACTGGGGTCTGACGTTTACCATCCCTAGACTAGATATGCGACATATCAGACGAAGAGACCGGACTGTACGGAAGTGTTACTGATTGGATTCGCAGGAGTTATAGCTGGCTTGCTTGTTGATCTTCTGATCCCTCAATACCCGGGTGGACGTTACGTTTAGCAGACAGCTTGCGGCTTGTGGGTGTTTGATATAATTATCACCTACTGCCGGCGTATTGACGAGTTTTTAGAGTCCTATACAGAGGTTTCTGGTTCATACGAGACGGAGTAGGAGCACATATGTGATATGTGCGGGACCGAGATTAATACAAGTATGTGATACCGTATTCTATTCTCGCGATATGTGATATCGGTCGGGTATATGTAATATAGCTGGGTTATTGGATCAAGTGTTGATTCGATAAGTTGATTCATTTAATATTAGTCGGTTATATGTATTATAGCCGGATTATTAAATTAAGAGTTGATTTAATAATTTAATGTATAATTGTATATTTGATATATTAAATTACATTGACTAATATTAGCCCACTTAAGATTTCTTTTCTCACTTTATGATACATTGATATATATGCGATATATGTTAAATGTATTGTTTTCTTTTTGCACAAAATATATATATATATGATATATATTGTTGTGTTATGCTAGGTTACACATGCAACATATATGTATGAGACTCACACCATGCTAGGGTTAAGTTAGGGTTTTATTTGTTTTAAGTAATTCAAACACTTGGATAATGAGTCATGGTAGAAGCTTGGAGAAGCTTGTGGAAAACATTGACTTAGTCCACTTGTTTGTCTAGCTTAAGATATTTTTCAACCCAACCCTTAACTCATAGCTATGGTTAAGTCTCTACAATGGTTAGTGGGTGACATACACAAACCATGGTTGCATTTCTAACCTCATGAAATCATTGATCTCTTCATCACTTCTTCTTCTTCATCAAGAGAAAAAGCTTGCTAGCTTTTTCTAAGTGATGATGTCTTGTGAGAAAAATTAATCTAAAGTGAACCCACTTCCTACTTCATCATCCTCTACTGTTAGCCATTTAGTTTAGGGTGTTTGCTTCACTAATCAACACAATTAGTGAAGAGATAGCATGAGCTAGTGTCTCCTCGACGTAGATCATCTTCGGCCTCGAAGACTTTGAAGTAAGCTTGTTCGTTTCTTCATGCGAGCCTTTCTAGAGTCCGGGGGATCGTGATCGCAGCGAAGGGACTACTACATGGAGCTACTGAAGTGAAGGACCGGTCTACAAAGGTTATATTCCTTGTTTACTTAGATGTAAAGAGTTTACATATCATGTTTAACCCTAATTGTTTAGTTAAGATCTTGGTTAGGGTTTGTTTAGCACCCCAAAATTTTAAATTAGCATGATTGATGCTTGCCTAAACCTTGCCAAGGTGCTAAGCTAATCCTACATCTACTGGTCTATACATCTCCCTATATCTTCTATTTAATTTTCAAAGTTTCTAAGTAGCACCAGATTCCATTTGATCCTCAAAAGTCAATGAAAAACTGATATCGGAAAATTCTAAACATATCTTAACCAAGATTACTTGCACTAGCAGACCCTTATCTATCACTTAATGAGGTTGTAGTCACTAACTAAGTCTCTACTACACCACTACTACAAGTTTCATCCATCAAAAGCCCACTTAGAAAACTCAAGTTTAGAAAAACCTACACTTTAAGCTCTAAAACTAATTCTAACTAATTATGAGGTTAAGAAATCTAAAGACTTTATAAAAGATGAGAGTTTTACCTCATAAAAGAAATTCAAAAATCCTAAAATGGCCATAAGAGCTCAAAACGAAAACCTAATCATGCTATGATGCTTAGGGTGAGATTAGGAACACTTTTAGTGAAGGTTTTGTGATGTTTTGAAGTGATTTGGGTGATGGTGTATGGTGGTAGAGAGTGGTCGAGAAGGTGGAGAAAATGAAGAAGAAGGAGATGAAGAAATGAGAATGAAACAAATGGTTGATGCACCATGCCTCCCTCTCTCTCACACTCTTTCTCATAACCATAGCTTCATGCCCCCCTTGTCTCCCACATTTTCTTTTCTAAAAAAATAAAAACCATACATAAAACCCAAATGTATAATGTTAACCCTTACAAGTAAATGTGTCATGGCACATTAAAACATGTTTAACACAAATTAAACTTGGTTTGATGCACAATTAGGAAAACCGCTAATCAGGTTTAAAATTAAACTTGTATGTAAATAATTATATATTAATTTATATAAAAAAAAGCCCAAGTCCAATAAATTATCTTATAAATAATAATTCATTTTTAAATTCCAATTATTTTCCAAAAATATAAGTATATAATTATACCAATTTATGAAAACTCAAATCTATATTCGTATAATATCTGTAAAATTCATTATTTTATTATTTAAATTCAAAAATAGTATTTTCTATTTTTTGAAATGTTACAATATTTCCCCCTTAAATAAATTCATTCCCTGAATTTAAATTTAAACCCCCCAAGTATTAAAACATTTCAGTAAATCAAATTGAATCAACGGGGCTCCGAATCATGGATAAGCTAGAAATATCATAGCGCAACGCGTGCGCATGAAAACGAGTGTAAAACTCAATAACCGAAACTCCGACAAGTATCATACAAATCATACAAGCTATGAAGAAATATGCCATTTGAGAAATTTACCGTTTAAATCAAGCACAATATAGTCAAGACTATAATACGTATATAATACGCATCAAGTAAAATCATTTAAGTCGCTGAAAACGATATGTATGAAAAATCATTTTCAAAATAGTCGTATGATGCGTATATCATGACACAAGTAGCGGACGTTATTTTATGAAGTATATATGTATGTATGTATGATTTGCTTAAGGTATACATCCCACTTTTTAGAAAATGATTTAGAAGGGTTTTCTTTTTAAAAAGTTTTGTGTCGCTCATAGACACGTAGAAAAATAGTGAGACTATAGCTCTTTTTGAAAATCTCTTCAGTAAATATCGATGCATGCAAAAACATTCAGGTATTGTTCTCAGACCAGTCCTGCTCTGCTATTATATATAGTATATATGTAACGACTCTAGATTTACTGTACAAAAATTTTCGGTTTAATGTATAGAAAGGAGTTTACAAGTCTGGGTACAATTTATAAGTTATTTTTATTTAAGAAGGGCAATAAATAACTTGTAGCTAATTGGTAAAGTCTTGCACTGCTGTGACGTAGCCCCTGTATTTGAATCCCATAAAGCACATTATATTTTTCTGATTTTTATTTTAAACTTTTTGGAAGCCCAAAAGTTTACACGTACAATGCATATAAAAATGAAAAGTTTGGAAAAATAAACATGTGCAAAATAATATAAATACAGATATGGACACATGGCATGAATCTACCGGCCCCTCACCACAAAATGACCGGTGAGATATGCCCTAAGGCCGGCGCCGACGGGTCCCCCGTACCCAATGAAGCCCATGCTCCGCACACATGACTCTTGGCCTACCCTTATTACCCCTACACTATTTGATTGCTCTACAATCAAACAGAGACCCCTCATTTCCCCAATTAATCATTTTTTAATGCATTTTAATTTCTTTCTTTTAATTCTAAAACCCTAATTCCACACTATAAATACTAGCCCATGCTCTAGCCCTTCCTCATTCTGAAAATTCTAGCCAAAACCATCACATTTTCTCAAGTATAAGAAGAGTACAAGTGGAGTTAGCCAACGACCAACTTCCGGCGAGGAATCGAGACTATTCCGACAACCCCGCGACGCCATGAACACCAATTTAGTTTCTTCAACCTTTTTTTTTTAACCCTAAATCACTTGTAAGCCCCTCCCAATCTTTCTTTTTCCTCTTTCAAAATCTCTTTTCAAAACAAATATCGGTAAGTGGAGTTAATACTGATGTCAATCTTCTAAACCCTAAAAAACTCACCTTTTTACTTACAAATTGTTCATCCAACTTTCACACAATCTTTGTAACACTAATATAAATATTTAGAATAAATTGTAACCAAAAATATCATGAAACATAATCTTAAATTAACTTTTACGCTAAAATACCATGAACTTCATATATTCATCTTTTAGTACTTTTGATAATTATACCTTTAGAAAACTTCACGGGGCAATGATCTACCCCTAACATACACACAGGTTTCCATAGCACGATACCCTTTGAGCATATTTTTGGTTACAGTTACAATATTTCATCAAAATACCATTTAATATAAAAACCCGGTTTTCTTTTGAATTGTTTTCCACAATTCGTTGCGATTATGCCTCTACAACCCATTTAGAGAACCTGCTATTGGATGGTGCGGATTATCGCATATCTTCGGGCTAGTAGAGCGAGATCCAGACCTTCTTACTGAGCATTCGGTCTCGAAAGATTTTTAATACGATTTTTAAGAAAAACGAAATTTTCTACTTAATAATCAAAAATTAATTTTTAATAATTATATTAATATTACCAATCTATATATTTTCAAAATATAATAATAAATTATATTTTTTAAAACAAAAGAAATATAAGTTTCATCAAAATACCATCAAGATATCAATACAAGACAATTTTACAGAAAAATATCATGAACTATTCGAGTTAAGCTAATTATCACTAAAATACCTCAATTCTTAAAAATACACATCCATGGAAACCCTAAATAATATAAATAAGTTCTCGAGGTTATTTTGAACTATATCTTAAAATTATTTTCATAAAACCCCCTCGAGCTATATAAAACATTGTTAAGGACTTTAGTAAATATAGGCTTAAGCGGGATCAATTCTCTTGAGCCTCAGGGAGCCGAAGAAAGTGAGTGCTTGCCTATTTAAGGTAGAAAAACTTAATGGTGTTATCAATGGTAATTATCTTGGAAAAAGATATAAATCCTGCCGTCCATGTACAGCAGTTACCGATAACTCCCGAATTTAATTCAGGATCCAAATCAGTTCTATGTGTCTGACTCAATTCTGAGTCTAAATCAAATCTGAGTCTAATCCAAATCAGAATCTAATTCAAACATGAATCCAAACTCTAACATGTATACTTGAACCTGAACCTGAATACCAGAACAATATCAACATGCAAACATGACTTGACTTGACCGAACCATGGTTATAACTTGACTTGATTACATGACTACTTGTTTACATCCTGAACTTGATTACAAGAAGCAACTAGTATCCATGGTCTCGGCAAGTCTGATAAATATAATCTATACAATACATTACGGGGTTTAATGGGGTAGATTGGTATGGAATGTATTAAAAGTGACACGATGATGGTCACTAAAAGACACCTACATAAACTCTCGTGCTGTTGTCCTGTGGGTTTTGACGGGGCCTTGTACTTACGTGTTACCATAGTCCACGGGTTAGTTGGACTCCTCTCGTATACACTAATACCTTCTGTACCAAATTACAAACAACTACGTTAGTATAACAAACATATACCTGTATAAATTCCAATTTCTTTCTCTTTACTTGTTAAATTCCCTTCTTACTTTTGGGACTTACCGAGCGCTAGTTCGCTGACGACATTCCTATTTCTTTCTTTCTTTGAAATGTTCATCAGGAGGACTGATTGGTAGAATTTTTGCGTGCTTAGTTAATTACCGCAATCAAGACGGTTTCGCTTGTAGCTAGCCGGTTGAGTACGGGTCGTCTGCAGGAAGATGGGAATCTTTTTCTTTGTGCTTTAACGAGTTAAGTCCAAATATCCAAGTTTGTTTTGAGATTAACTATGTGCTAAAATGATATGTAAAGAGAGCTTGTTAGGGTTAGGATTATGTTAGTTTGAGTTAGGAGTCGCTCACTTCTTTCGTTGCCACTCTTAATATCGGTGTTACGGTAATCGGCAACAACGGGGATTAGCACGACTAGGAAGGAACTTGCGAGTATAAGCTAGGCTTTCCAACGCATAAGTTCTTCCTTTTGGTGCTTGTCCGTCCGTTCTTGGCTCTTAGCCTTAACCTCCGGTTAATTTAACCACAACCAGTCTCACTACGGAATCACCGCTATCATGTAGGATAGGGTGCCGTAGGGAGCGGATTGTGGTTCAATTAACGGGAGTCCGATTTAAGATATTGGCCAAGGAAAGAGTGAGAAAAATTTCCTTCTCTCAAACTTTCCTTATCCTACCCTAACAAATTAAGAAAATTACCCACCCCTTACAAGAAAAAGGAAAATAAAACAAAGGAGAAAGATAGAAAGAAAGAGGATAGAAGATTACAACTAGCTATTTGCGACCTCACCTCGGCAAGGATCAAGCGTAAGTATCATTGTTGTTTAAGGATAAAGAAAAAGAAAACAAGAAAGAAACAAACACAAATAACAACAACTAGATTAGCAAATGAAAATTACAAGCACTTATAATTAACAAAATAACAAGACAAGCATGGTAGCAAAAAGAACTCCTTTATTCATCCTTCACTCACAAAAGCTTGCTTCAAGTTTTTTAATGGAGAAGAGATGAGAAGAGGAAGAAGAACAACAACATATAACCTAAATCTAAATACAAGAATAAGCACCCTTGGCTTTGGCAAGTTCTGGACTATTTATAGGCAGGGAACTGGAATTCTAGGGCAACACTCAGAATAAACATGGAATGACCAAAACACCCCTAAAAAGTTGTCACGACCCGCAAGGTACGGAACGTGACTGGCACTTAAGTTCACGAAACGTCTCAAGACGTCCGTAAAATAAGTAAGCCAAAGCCCAGAAACCAAAACCAAATAAGCAAAAGAGTGAAGAAAACCCAATCAATTGAAAGCGAGTTATCAAATAAGTCATATAAAACCTTTTTTAAAAATAATATCAATGTTTCCGAAAATTTCGGCAGAGTCTCCTTTGTAAATACTGGCCCCCAAAATGGGTACAACAAGAATATATATAAATCCAACAAATAAGGCATCCCCAAGCGGGAGCTAGCTCTTCGCCACAAGGCGGTCACAAATCCCACGCAATATAAAGCAACAACATGCGAAATAATCATAAAGAGCATGAGAAAACAGCATGTCGACTCGAGTGAGCTCGACCCCAAAATACAGCATAAAAAGTCCACAAATCTCACAGTCTCATCTCTAGGTCAATATACAATAATGCTGGTAGATACAGTAGATGGAGTACACTAGATACAAAGAATATATAAGGTGGTACAAAATAATGATAAAACCCACCTAAGAGCAAAACCTCGAGTCCAGGCAAAAGAGCAAAATAAGCAAGTGCGCCCGCCGCTACTGTACTGACGGAGCGGACCTGCAAAAGGCTGTGGCACAACGGGGGTGAGTTGCCAACTCGTGAGTATTAAATAACATCTACACAGGCTATCGCATGCATGCACACAAGTATTCTAGCATCTCTAATACAGGTATGACTGGATGCACTAGCAGGTGTGTATACAACATCAGTGTACTAGTGTGTATGCAACATGAATATCTGAGGTCTCAATAGGTATATATATAAGAAACATTTTATCTCTTTTTGTTTTTGAAACTCTTTTAGAATGCCAGCAAAATACTCAAAGAATCGACAAGAACCTGTGTCCAGCAACGACACCTAAAAGCTGTCTCAAATCTCATAAATCCATGTCATAGTGTCTCTGGCCTCAGCCATCCGGCTGACCCATCTCAATATCAATATCACATCCTCTCGCGGCCCCGGTCGGTATCCTCTGGATATCCGCCGTGCCCAATGAAGTCACCAGTAGGTAATCCATTCCCTGCCAGGCTCATCGTCAGCACCACGAGCTTCTTGCCCCGGGATACCTTACCGGGCCCACCATGTACCCGAGACGGTTCATCCAACTCCTCGAAACGGGTCTCGAAAACCACAGCAAACTCATGGTGGACGACACTCACATCACTAGAAAACCGCAATTTACATATTTTAAAAATATAATAAGTTTAGAAATTTTGCGGCTTTCCCCCGAAATCCAGAAATATCATAAAATCTCAAGAAATCCTCATAAGTGCACATGTCAATGATAATGAATGCATATGGTATCAATAATCAAGTTGCGATGTGTGATTAATAGACTAGGCATGAACAAATAATATGATGAGGTACATGCACATGAATAGCAATCCTACGATTTCATTTTAAGGAATTAAAGGCAATAGCACAAGTTTAAGTATCAATTAGTAAAAGGTTTCAAATTATAGGTTATCTAGTGTGGTGGCATGGCAATTACCAGGACGTGTGTGTAAGCATGAATAGTGCTCGTGCTGCATATAAAAACCCTGGCAATGGTGCAGGTGTTCTATAGAATGGGTTCGCATATGTATGTCAAATAAGGTATGGATGTAGTTACTAATATCACTAAAATCTTAACTACTTAAACTATCGGGAGACTTGCGCCATCCAAACGATAGTCCCCCGTAGATGTTAAATCTACTCACTGAAATCCTCAGCTAGCTACGTCCGATCACCGCTTTCTCTTTTCGTGCCGCGTCCAAAGCCTCCGCGACCGAACCTGGAATTTACATAAATACCAAACATAATGTTACATACTATGAAACGACGCAAATCCCAAATGAAAATACTAACGTTCACAAGCTAGGTACAACGTGCACATGGTGCACGGAACACACGCGAAAATCGCAAAAACTAACTAAAATCGTCGATTTGGTTGCCCGGCAAAGCTAAAACCCGATCACTCAAAAATCCGTACCCACACATCCTAAATGTAATAGGATATGCTAAAAATATAATCAAGTTATCATAATAATTCATCACATAATTTTATAACAAAACTAGTAAGCACAAACATTCTAAAAATCGGCGCAACATCGCCGTTTTGCGATAAAAAGGACTACAATCTAGCATAATCACCCAAGTCACACCATTAGATAGCCACTACACAAAATTTCAACACATTAATCATGCTTCAAAACCTATATTCCACAACCAAACCCTTTCTTGATTTTTATAAATAGCAATTGCAATCAAAATTTCACACTAAAATAACTTAGATTAGCATAATTTGAAGCCACATAAGCAAAGTAACCCTATTGATTAGGTTACTAAAACACTAGATAGCAAAATAAATTAATTAACCCAATAATGGTTTTCTAAACCCTAATTAAAATTTCAAGCCATGAACTTTTAAAACCTAGACTAGAAATTAATGCTAATATTTACACTAAAACAACCCAATTAAAGAAATCTAACCAAAAGGATTTAAATGGGTAAGAATTATACCTCTAGATCTAGAGATCTAGCAAGAAATTTTGACTCCAAAGATGGTCTCCTAGCATCCAAGATCCATGCAAGAAAGATTAAGAAGAATGGATGAAGGATTTGGTTTGAATTTTGAATAAATTGTGGATTTTTGGAACAAATTTTGGATGAACTTTGATGGAAGAAGAGTGGAGATTTTTGGGGCTGTTTTTTCTGCTGGAATTCAGCAGTGAGGGAGTGGGGAGAAGTGTGGGGAAGTGGGGAAAAAAAGTCCAAGTCAACCCTCTTATATTACCATAATACCCTTACCTCAAATAAATATATAAATAACCCTTTATTTAGCCCATTCTCACATAATTTAAAGTCAAAAAGAGGGAAAGAAAATTCTTGGGGTCCTACAACTATGTGAGGCCGACCATGGGGAGTGAGAGTGAGTGTGAGAGACTTTACAAAAAAATTCTATGCAAAAAGACCCCCTACAAGTCAAAAATTGCAAGTTTAAGCTTAAATTCAATAAATTTCGTTTCCTATAATAAAAATTAGTTAAAAATCAAAATAAAATACTAAAAATTTATGTTACAACTAGATTTTAATTAACATAATTTTAAGGATTAAAATTAGCCCGGAAAAATTTGTATTTACCTCTAATTTAATGTATTTTCTTACCGGCTTAAAATAATATAAAAAAATTGAAAAATAGGGAAAAATTTTTAAACGACCAGAATTTCATAAGTAACTCATTAGCTACTAAAAACAAGCAATTACCTATCCATTTTAGGTATAATTAGTCCTAAAGTGCAAAATAACAAGAAAGACGGTTTTCGGAAAAATACCGAATTTTCACCGATTTTCAGGAAAACACCAAAACGACTTTTGAAGACGCTACAATCTTCCCCCCTTAAAGAAATTCGGTCCCCGAATTTAAAAAAAATATAACTACGCGTACCTTCAAAGAGATGGGGATATTTCTTCCTCATCTCGCCCTCGGTCTCCCAGGTAACCTCCTCGCTGCTCGGGCTACGCCAAAGGACCTTGACGGTAGGTATAATCTTCGATCTCAACTTCTTCACCTACCGATCCAGGATGGCCACCGGCTGCTCTGCAAAAGAAAGGTCACGCTCAAGCTGGACTGTCGGGTGCTGAATCGCATGCGAAGGGTCATGAAGGTACTTGCGGAGCATCGAAACATGCAAGACGGGATGAACATCGGGAAAGCTGGGTGGAAGAGCCAAACGATACGCGACTGCGCCGACACGCTCGAGAATCTAGAAGGGACCCACAAATCTGGGACTAAGCTTCCCTTTTCGCCCAAATCGCATCACGCCCTTCATCGGAGAGACTTTCAGAAAAACATGGTCGCCAACTGCGAACTCTAATCTGCGACGGCGCCTGTCTGCATAGGATTTCTGTCTGCTCTGAGCTGCCCTCATCCGGTCTCGAATCAACTGTATCTTCGCTGTCGTCTCCTCAACAAGCTGCGGCCCCAAAATGCTGCTCTCGCTGAGCTCTGTCCAACAGACGGGCGATCTGCATCTCCTCCCATACAATGCCTCGAAAGGTGCCATCTGAATAGTATCCTGGAAGCTGTTGTTGTAGGAGAACTCCACTAGAGGTAAATGACGATCCCAACTACCGCCGAAGTCTAAAACGCACGCTCTGAGCATGTCCTCGAGAGTCTGAATGGTCCGCTCTGACTGTCCGTCGGTCTGCGGATGAAACGCTGTGCTGAAGCTCAAACGAGTGCCCAAAGCCTCCTGAAGTCTCTTCCAAAGTCGGCTGGTGAACTGGGTGCCTCGATCTGACACGATACAAGTCGGTACGCCATGCAACCGCACGATCTCGTCGATGTAAAGCTGGGCATACTGAGCGAAGCTCAAAGTCGTCTGCACTGGCAGGAAGTGAGCCACTTTCATCAATCGATCTACGATCACCCAGATGGAGTCGTACCCTCGACTGGTCCTGGGTAGACCCACAACGAAGTCCATCGAAATCTGCTCCCATTTCCACTCTGGAATGGGTAACGGCTGTAGCTCTCCTGCGGGCCTCTGGTGCTCGGCCTTGACTTGCTGACAAGTCAGGCATCTCGATACAAACTCCGCAGTGTCCCTCTTCATCCCGTCTCACCAGTAGGTCTCTCTCATATCATGGTACATCTTGGTGGAACCGGGGTGGACACTATACACTGATCGGTGTGCCTCCTCAAGAATGTCGCGCCGTAATCCATCAGCATCTGGTACGCACAGTCTAGATCCATAGCGTAAAATCCCCTGATCGTCAATCACGAACTCGGAAAATCTGCCCTGACCCATCTGTGCCATGATCTCTGAGCAACGGTCATCACTGCGCTGTGCCTCATATATACGGTCAAGCAACTGTGGGCGTGCATGAACATGCGCGAGCTGTCCTCCTGTCTGAGTGAACTCGAACTCAACTCGGCTATCGCATAACATCTGCCAATCTGCTGACGACTGCCTCTGCACTGCGCGCAAAAAGGATAGACTACCCCCGGGCCTCCTACTCAACGCATCTGCCACCACATTCGCCTTGCCTGGGTGATATAAGATCTCGCAGTCATAGTCTTTCACCAACTCCATCCAACGACGCTGTCTGAGGTTCAGGTCTCGCTGCTGAAATATGTACTTTAAGCTCTTGTGATCGGTGAATATCTGACACGACTCGCCGTATAGGTAATATCGCCAAATCTTCAGTGCAGAGACCACTGCAGCCATCTCCAAATCATGAGTGGGGTACTTCTGTTCATGCTTCTTCAACTGCCGAGAAGCATAAGCGATCACCCGGCCATGCTGCATCAATACGCATCCTAGTCCCACTCGCGCAGCATCACAGTAGACCATAAATTCTCCTGATCCCGAAGGCAAAGATAATACCGGCGCCGTAGTCAAACATGTCCGCAGCTGCTGAAAACTGCGCTCGCACTCCTCCGTCCAGACGAAAGGAACTCCCTTCCGGGTCAAACCGGTCAAGGGTGCAGCTATACGGGAGAAATCCTGAACAAAACGCCTGTAGTAGCCCGCCAGGCCTAGAAAACTACGGATCTCAGTAACCGATGTAGGTCGGGGCCACTGCTGAACAGCCTCAATCTTCTTCGGGTCCACACATATGCCGTCTCTCGTAATAACGTGACCCAGGAATCCGAAGCTGTCCAGCCAGAATACATACTTGGAGAACTTTGCGAACAGCTGGTGCTCCCTCAGAGTCTGTAACGTAATCCGCAAGTGCTGCTCGTGTTCCTCTCTGCTCCGGGAGTACACCAAGATATCGTCGATAAACACGATGATGAACAAGTCAAGATACGGCCTGAATGTACGGTTCATCAAATCCATGAATGCTGCTGGGGCGTTGGTGAGTCCGAACGACATCACCAAAAACTCGTAGTGGCCGTAGCGCGTACGGAAGGCTGTCTTCGGTATATCCTCCTGTCGGACTCGCAGCTGGTGGTACCCTGATCGTAAGTCGATCCTCGAAAAATATCCCGCACCCTGAAGCTGGTCGAACAAATCATCAATGCGTGGCAACGGATATCTGTTCCGAACGGTAACTTTGTTCAGCTGGCGGTAGTCGATACATAAGCGCAAACTTCCATCCTTCTTCTTGACAAACAGGACCGGAGCACTCCATGGAGAAACACTAGGTCGAATAAGCCCCTTATCTAACAAATCCTGCAACTGATCCTTCAGCTCTCGAAGCTCTGCCGGGGCCATCCGATAAGGCGGTATAGAAATAGGCCCCGAGCCGGGAATCAAATCAATGCAGAACTCAACGTCGCGCTCAGGTGGTAGCCCAGGTAGCTCATCAGGGAAAACATCAGGGAACTCACAAACTACCGGGACCCAGTCCAACGGAACCTCTGCAGCTCGAGTATCACAAATATACGCTAAGAATCCCTGACATCCCTTCCGCAAAAGCTGACCAGCGCGAAGAGACGAAATTAAGCTGGGAAGGGTGACACTGCGGTCTCCCTGAATAACAAGGACTGGCTCTCCCGGAAAGCTAAATCTGACTGCCTTCTCACGACAGTCCACCGAAGCATAACAAGAGGCTAGCCAATCCATGCCCAGAAGCACATCAAAGTCCAACATATCGAGGAGAATCAAATCAACAGATGAATCCCTCTCCCCGATACGAACGGAACACAAACGAAATACAAACCGAGCGACAAACGACTCGCCTACCGGAGTAACAACAACAAGCGGATGATCTAACGACGACGACTCACGGCCCAACATCGGTGCAAAGTGTGTAGAGACGTACGAATGTGTGGAACCTGGGTCAAATAATACCCGCGCGTCGAAAGAACAAACTGGCAAGGTACCTGTCACAACGGCATTGGATGCCTGCGCATCCTGCGGTGTCAAAGCAAATACTCGGGCCTGTCCTCCATCGATAGCGGGCTGTCTTCGACCTCGGCCTCTGCCTCCTCGTCCTCTCTGAACAGGACGCCGCGTCCACGGCCTCTGGGTGCACCTAACTGGCGTGGAGCATCACCTGTGGTAGGAAGTAGGGCTCTCTGAGGAGGGGGTGGTGATGGTGGTAGGGTCACATGCGGAACTGTCGCTGCTCCCTGTCGTCTCGCCGGACAGTCTCTGACAAGATGATGCGGACTCCCGCACCCAAAACACCCTGGCGACGGCTGCTGTCCCTGGGGATAACAACCATATAACTGTCCCCGTCCAAATCCTCTGCCAGGCCTATCTTTCGGGAAGAATCTGGCGCGCTGCCTCTGAGACGGTACATCGGTGCGTATCCTCTTCAGCCCAGAAACGGCCGAAGTCTGTGATATGCGTGCCTCCATCCGTAATGCCGTATCCATAGCAGCTGAATAAGTGTCGTAGTGCTGGGCGCCAATGGCAAGATATAGCTGGGCATCAAGTCCGTGTACGAACCTCTTCACCATCTTCTCTTCGGTATCCACCAAATACGGAGCATATCGGGATAACTGCGTAAACTGGATGTCATACTCAGACACCGTCATCCCAGGTGTCTTGACTAAGGCCTCGAAGCTGCGAGCTCTGGCGTCACGAACGCTCTCTGGGAGGAAACGAGCTAGAAAGACCGCTGTAAACTCGGCCCACGTCATAGGCGGTAGACCTGCAGCTCGACCTCTCAAGACTGACTCCCACCATGTCTGCGTGAGACCCTATAGTCGGAAACTCGCAAGCTCCACCCATCGATCATCCGAACATCTCAGCGAACGGCAGATCCTGGCTAAACTGTCAAGGAACGTTTGTGGGTCCTCCGCTGCCTCGGTGCCGGTGAATACTGGATGTCTCAGCCTCATGAAATCCTGTAGCAAAACCGGAATGGCCACGGTGGTAGTAGTAGGAGCAGGTATCATGGTCGTCTGTGATGTAGTAGGTACGTCATCCGGCCTTGGTGTACACCTGGCTGCAACTAGGGATCCTACCATCTGACGTAGCTCCTGCATGCCTCCCATCATCTGTCGCAACTCCTCCACACCAGTCTCAAGCCTATCCATACGGCCCGAGGAAGGTGGATCGGTCTGTCCCTGCGGCGTAGGCATACCACCCTGCTCAGTCCTAGTCTTGGACGAGCCAGCTCGAATCTCGTCTCGGGCGGCAGCCCTCTGTGCCCTCGTAGCCTTCGGCGGCATAGTGGCTGGTATAGGAAAAAGGGGTAATAAGAACAGTGCAATAGAATCATAGGATACACGGAATTGAAGACGGAATTTCAAGCAAGTATATCCTAAAGTCACCTAGGCGGAGTACCGTATCGCAAGTATGCCGCGGACATACGCACGCTACGTTACCCTGCTTAAGTCACTTACTCCATCTACCCAAGGTCATCCTACACTCAAAAAGGTAAAACCTATGGCTCTGATACCAACTTTGTCACGACCCGCAGGGTACGGAACGTGACTGGCACTTAAGTTCACGAAACGTCTCAAGACGTCCGTAAAATAAGTAAGCCAAAGCCCAGAAACCAAAACCAAATAAGCAAAAGAGTGAAGAAAACCCAATCAATTGAAAGCGAGTTATCAAATAAGTCATATAAAACCTTTTTTAAAAACAATAACAATGTTTCCGAAAATTTCGGCAGAGTCTTCTTTGTAAATACTGGCCCCCAAAATGGGTACAACAAGAATATATATAAATCCAACAAATAAGGCATCCCCAAGCGGGAGCTAGCTCTTCGCCACAAGGCGGTCATAAATCCCACGCAATATAAAGCAACAACATGCGAAATAATCATAAAGAGCATGAGAAAACAGCATGTCGACTCGAGTGAGCTCGACCCCAAAATACAGCATAAAAAGTCCACAAATCTCACAGTCTCATCTCTAGGTCAATATACAATAATGCTGGTAGATACAGTAGATGGAGTACACTAGATACAAAGAATATACAAGGTGGTACAAAATAATGATAAAACCCACCTAAGAGCAAAACCTCGAGTCCAGGCAAAAGAGCAAAATAAGCAAGTGCGCCCGCCGCTACTGTACTGACGGAGCGGACCTGCAAAAGGCTGTGGCACAACGGGGGTGAGTTGCCAACTCGTGAGTATTAAATAACATCTACACAGGCTATCGCATGCATGCACACAAGTATTCTAGCATCTCTAATACAGGTATGACTGGATGCACTAGCAGGTGTGTATACAACATCAGTGTACTAGTGTGTATGCAACATGAATATCTGAGGTCTCAATAGGTATATATATAAGAAACATTTTATCTCTTTTTGTTTTTGAAACTCTTTTAGAATGCCAGCATAATACTCAAAGAATCGACAAGAACCTGTGTCCAGTAACGACACCTAAAAGCTGTCTCAAATCTCATAAATCCATGTCATAGTGTCTCTGGCCTCAGCCATCCGGCTGACCCATCTCAATATCAATATCACATCCTCTCGCGGCCCCGGTCGGTATCCTCTGGATATCCGCCGTGCCCAATGAAGTCACCGATAGGTAATCCATCCCCTGCCAGGCTCATCGTCAGCACCACGAGCTTCTTGCCCCGGGGTACCTTACCGGGCCCACCATGTACCCGAGACGGTTTATCCAACTCCTCGAAACGGGTCTCGAAAACCACAGCAAATTCATGGTGGACGACACTCACATCACTAGAAAACCGCAATTTACATATTTTAAAAATATAATAAGTTTAGAAATTTTGCGGCTTTCCCCCGAAATCCAGAAATATCATAAAATCTCAAGAAATCCTCATAAGTGCACATGTCAATGATAATGAATGCATATGGTATCAATAATCAAGTTGCGATGTGTGATTAATAGACTAGGCATGAACAAATAATATGATGAGGTATATGCACATGAATAGCAATCCTACGATTTCATTTTAAGGAATTAAAGGCAATAGCACAAGTTTAAGTATCAATTAGTAAAAGGTTTCAAATTATAGGTTATCTAGTGTGGTGGCATGGCAATTACCAGGGCGTGTGTGTAAGCATGAATAGTGCTCGTGCTGCATATAAAAACCCTGGCAATGGTGCAGGTGTTCTATAGAATGGGTTCGCATATGTATGTCAAATAAGGTATGGATGTAGTTACTAATATCACTAAAATCTTAACTACTTAAACTATCGGGAGACTTGCGCCATCCAAACGATAGTCCCCCGTAGATGTTAAATCTACTCACTGAAATCCTCAGCTAGCTACGTCCGATCACCGCTTTCTCTTTTCGTGCCGCGTCCAAAGCCTCCGCGACCGAACCTGGAATTTACATAAATACCAAACATAATGTTACATACTATGAAACGACGCAAATCCCAAATGAAAATACTAACGTTCACAAGCTAGGTACAACGTGCACAAGGTGCGCGGAACACACGCGAAAATCGCAAAAACTAACTAAAATCGTCGATTTGGTTGCCCGGCAAAGCTAAAACCCGATCACTCAAAAATCCGCACCCACACATCCTAAATGTCATAGGATATGCTAAAAATATAATCAAGTTATCATAATAATTCATCACATAATTTTATAACAAAACTAGTAAGCACAAACATTCTAAAAATCGGCGCAACATCGCCGTTTTGCGATAAAAAGGACTACAATCTAGCATAATCACCCAAGTCACACCATTAGATAGCCACTACACAAAATTTCAACACATTAATCATGCTTCAAAACCTATATTCCACAACCAAACCCTTTCTTGATTTTTATAAATAGCAATTGCAATCAAAATTTCACACTAAAATAACTTAGATTAGCATAATTTGAAGCCACATAAGCAAAGTAACCCTATTGATTAGGTTACTAAAACACTAGATAGCAAAATAAATTAATTAACCCAATAATGGTTTTCTAAACCCTAATTAAAATTTCAAGCCATGAACTTTTAAAACCTAGACTAGAAATTAACGCTAATATTTACACTAAAACAACCCAATTAAAGAAATCTAACCAAAAGGATTTAAATGGGTAAGAATTATACCTCTAGATCTAGAGATCTAGCAAGAAATTTTGACTCCAAAGATGGTCTCCTAGCATCCAAGATCCATGCAAGAAAGATTAAGAAGAATGGATGAAGGATTTGGTTTGAATTTTGAATAAATTGTGGATTTTTGGAACAAATTTTGGATGAACTTTGATGGAAGAAGAGTGGAGATTTTTGGGGCTGTTTGTTCTGCTGGAATTCAGCAGTGAGGGAGTGGGGAGAAGTGTGGGGAAGTGGGGAAAAAAAGTCCAAGTCAACCCTTTTATATTACCATAATACCCTTACGTCAAATAAATATATAAATAACCCTTTATTTAGCCCATTCTCACATAATTTAAAGTCAAAAAGAGGGGAAGAAAATTCTTGGGGTCCTACAACTATGTGAGGCCGACCATGGGGAGTGAGAGTGAGTGTGAGAGACTTTACAAAAAAATTCTATGCAAAAAGACCCCCTACAAGTCAAAATTTGCAAGTTTAAGCTTAAATTCAATAAATTTCGTTTCCTATAATAAAAATTAGTTAAAAATCAAAATAAAATACTAAAAATTTATGTTACAACTAGATTTTAATTAACATAATTTTAAGGATTAAAATTAGCCCGGAAAAATTTGTATTTATCTCTAATTTAATGTATTTTCTTACCGGCTTAAAATAATATAAAAAAATTGAAAAATAGGGAAAAATTTTTAAACGACCAGAATTTCATAAGTAACTCATTAGCTACTAAAAACAAGCAATTATCTATCCATTTTAGGTATAATTAGTCCTAAACTGCAAAATAACAAGAAAGACGGTTTTCGGAAAAATACCGAATTTTCACCGATTTTCAGGAAAACACCAAAACGACTTTTGAAGACGCTACAAAAGTATTCATCTGATAAGCAAGTACGGCCGCGGATCCGCGGCCTAGACCCCTTATTGGCCGCGGATCCGCGGCCATATAGAGGAGTTGGTTTCTCGGGTTTTGTGTGCTTCCCTGGTCTGCTCTTGTCTGTAGTTTTGCATATGTTTTTCCTCAGAAACTCTTCACAATTTTTCCAGAATTTCAGCAGATCAAAAGGTGATTTGATGTGGATCTTTTGCCATGATTTTCTTGAGCTCCGCGTAGATATGTTGGATCTTGTGTTGCCATTGAGCTTTGTGCATGAAAATGACATTGATTTGCCATTTTGTCCCTTAACTGGTGTGCGGCAACATACGGATAGAGGGCGGAGATCCGTGTTTTATCTGTGGTTGGCAGTAATCCGTACTTTGTCGTGCTTTTCCATGAATTTCACCATTTAGAGCCGAGAACCTGTATCCTGCAATTGACTAGCAAACACGGCTCAAGAGTACCTACCGATAAGCAATATGATAAAAATTGGACGGTGTAAAAATGCAAAAATTTGATATGAACAAATACCCCCAAACTTATCATTTGCTCGTCCCGAGCAAAGCCAATTTATTCACAAAAATTCCTAACCTCACTTTCGCAAGGAACGCGATTGCACTGAGCATGTGCAACAAGCCGTTAAACCTCTAGGTGTCCCTAGAAGAAGGAGTGTTGTCTCCTGAGGGTTTTCAGCGGAAACTACCCACAAAATCCGGTCAAGCTAGTTTTGCAAAATAACTATGATTCAAACCCTAAAGTTTTGTTTCAGAAAATAACAATTCTATGATCCTAAGTCTAGACTATCGAACCCTTATTTTTCACACCCCGCTTCTTATTTAACTTAAGATTTTATATGTCTTTACGTGCAGTGCAAATAGTGTCGTTAAGTTCCAGAAGGATCGATTAAAGTCATCATGTCACACAATAAAGCCCGGATAAAATTTTTAAAAGGATCACATAAGTTTTATAAAGATTTAAGCATTTTTCAAGTTTCGTTTTCCAGTAAAGTTTCAACTTCAGAATTTCTATCTTCCCTAACCGGAAACTAGGTCTTATTTTTCACTCCACCTTTTTCTTGTTTTCATTTCATACACACCTCTGTGAACGTGCAATAGTCTTTATCATAGAATAAAACCTTCATATCTCCGCTAGAAATATTTTTTATAATAACCTGTCTTTTGTCAAGATTATTCTCACACAAAGAACCGTTAGGAATTTTAACTCGGAGAGAACACTTGCTTGACTTTGTTTTAATCTGGACTTTCTAGACTTCTTAACGAGCTTTGGGCCAATGCACCCAAACCAGTTGGTTTTAGGGCATTAGGTGTAGAGACACCCCAGCGGACTTAATTACTCAAGTTACCTAGGCCCAAAAACAAAAGACAATTTAGCGTGAAAATCATGATGATTCAATACGAACGGAGATATAACCGGCAGTTCAATTATTTTTTGGATAAAAGACGTGTTTAGTGGGTTCAGTGTGTAATCATTCCAATCAAGTTCCAGATGGGTTATTTTTCAGACTTAGTTCCAATTAAGGCATCAATAACATTCCTTCATATTCGCTTTACTTCATAAACTATTCTTGATATTATTTATTTCAGAACAAATCTATTTGATCCTCAGAAAATCATTTATCCATTTAAAAGTTTTTAGACATAAAAGACTTGTCATCTAATTTCCAAAACTCACGACACATGTAGTGTGATGTAAAGACGTATATCAGCTATAGTTAACTTTAAAGAAGAGTTATCTTTCAGGTTTTCAAAATCTAAAAATAAGATTTAGTTATTATTATCTTATCAAACCAAACCGTCGAAATGTTGAATCTGAGTTTTCCCACTAGCTAACTTGACGAAAAAGTTTTTATGTTTTTAGAAAATTTTCTGATTTTTATGGATTTTATGGATTTTAGTATGCAGATGCAAAATATACATATAAATGCGAAGGTTAGAAATGCGTACCGAGCGTATCCCCAAACTTAAATTGGACAGTGTCCTCAGTGTCGTTGCATGAAGAGATCATTGAAGGGTCAAAATTGTCGGTTAGATATACACAACAATTTTTTTTGTTTTTGTTTTTAAAGAAAAGAAAAATGGAAAAGAATATCTATAAATATATACAAAATGGTATATACATACCCCCAAACTTATTTGGAACAGTGTCCACTGTTCTTGGCTGGATAACCGAAGTTTGGTGGTAGGCAGAGGAAGATTATGCAGGGTAAACCGGCTCCTGTAAGACCAGGAGCTCCTCTGTTGGTTCGGCGCTAAGGTACGGCTTAAGTCAGTGTCCGTTTACTTTGAAAAATGAACCGTCCTTTGGATTCTCCAAATCCACAGCGCCATGCGGATACACATTCCGCACAAAGTATGGCCCTTTCCAGCGAGATCTGAGCTTTCCTGGATGGAAGTGTAGCCGGGTGTCGTAAAGTAGTACCTGTTGACCAGGTACGAAAGTTTTGCGCAAAAGGTGTTTATCGTGAAACACCTTCGTTCGGTTCTTAACGACAACCGCGTTATCGTAAGCCTCATCCCTAAGCTCGCTCAATTCGTTCAACTGCAGCTTCCGATGGCTGCCCGCATCTTCGAGAGTCAGATTCAGTTCTTTTATCGTCCAAAATGCACGATACTCTATTTCGACAAGGAGGTGGCAAGCCTTTCCGTACACAAGCCGATAGGGAGATATGCCAAGATCGGTTTTATAAGCGGTTCGAAATGCCCAAAGGGCATCAGTGAGTTTCAGCGACCAATCCTTACGGTTCTTGGAAACCGTCTTCTCCAGTATCTGCTTGATTTGCCGATTTGAAACTTTGGCCTGCCCTCAGGTTTGGGGGTGGTAGGGCGTAGATAGCTTATGATTAATGGAATATTTCCGCATCAAGGCCTCGAAAGTCTTATTGCAGAAATGAGTTCCATTGTCGCTAATGATCGCTCGGGGGTGCCCAAACCGGGAGATAATGTTTTCCTTAAGAAATCTAACGACAACCTTGTTGTCGTTAGTCCGGCTGGGCACAGCCTCGACCCACTTAGAGACATAATCAACAGCGAGAAGGATGTACAAGTTCCTAAAAGAGCTGGGAAATGGCCCCATGAAATCTATCCCCCAAATGTCAAAAATCTCCACAACCAAGATTGGTTGGAGCGGCATCTCGTTCCTCCTAGATATCCGGGCCAAGTGTTGGCACCAGGAGCAAGTCTTGCAATAGTCATGAGCGTCTTTGAAGAGTTGTGGCCAGTAGAAACCACATTGCAAGATCTTCTCAGCTGTCTTTCTGGGGCCAAAATGCCCGCCACATGCTTGATCGTGGCAAAATGACAGCACACTCTTGAATTCCTCGTCAGGGACACACCGACGAATAATCTGGTCGGGACAGTACTTGAACAGATAGGGTTCGTCCCAGTAAAAGTGTTTTACTTGGGATAAGAACCGAAGTCTGTCCTGACTTGACCATTCAGTCGGTAGTAACCCTGTGGCCAAATAGTTCACAATATCTGCGAACCAGGGTTCGCAAGATATTGCCAAGTGCTGTTCATCCGGGGAAACGTCGTTGATCGGAAGTTGAGGCGACGGCGAAGAAAGAAGTCGTGAGAGATGGTCGGCGACTACGTTTTCACATCATCTTTTGTCCTTGATGACAAGGTCAAACTCTTGAAGCAAGAGGATCCAACGTATCAGCCGAGATTTTGCATCTTTCTTTGCTAAAAGATGGCGCAGAGCAGAATGGTCTGTGTAGACAATGACCGGAGAGCCGATGAGGTAGGGCCTGAACTTTTCTAAAGCGAACACAACAGCTAAGAATTCCTTCTCAGTTGTTGTATAATTCAGTTGGGCGTCGTTCAGGGTTCGGCTAGCATAATAGATTACGTGCGGCATCTTGTTGATGTGTTGTCCAAGGACAGCACCAATGGCAAAGTCGGATGCATCGTACATAATCTCAAATGGGTGCGTCCAGTCAGGTGAAGAAAGAACGGGAGCAGAAGTGAGTGAGCTTTTTAATGAATCGAATGCAGTCACACAGCTCGAGTTGAAGTCGAATGGCGTGTCCTTGGCCAGCAAAAGAGTCAAAGGCCTAGCAACCTTGCTAAAGTCCGTGATGAACCGTCTATAGAAACCGGCATGGCCAAGGCAGGCTCGGATGTCTCTGACGCATCTGGGAGGAGGGAGATTGGAAATGACCTCAATCTTCGCTTTGTCAACCTCTATGCTATTTTGCGAAATGATATGTCCTAAGACAATACGTTCGCGCACCATGAAGTGGCACTTCTCCCAATTCAAAGTGAGGTTCTTGTCCTTACATCGGGTAAGGACAGCGTCGAGATGCAGCAAACACTCGTTAAAGGAACCGCCGAAGATGGAGAAATCGTCCATGAAGATCTCCAGGAATTTTTCCACCAAGTCTGAGAAGATTCCCATCATACACCGCTGGAAGGTAGCGGGCGCATTGCATAACCCAAAGGGCATGCGACGATATGCAAACGTGCCGAAAGGACAAGTGAATGTGGTCTTGTCCTGGTCTTTTTCGGCGCTGGGAATCTGATTATAGCCGGAGTAGCCATCAAGAAAGCAGTAGTACTCGTGTCCGGCCAATCGTTCAAGCATTTGGTCAATGAAAGGTAGCGGAAAGTGGTCCTTCCGCGTTGCGGCGTTAAGTTTTTTGTAATCGATGCATACTCGCCACCCAGTTTGGGTGCGAGTAGGGATTAACTCGTTTGCCTCGTTAGTAATGACCGTTATGCCTGATTTCTTCAGGACAACATGAATGGGGCTAACCCACTGGCTATCAGAGATAGGGTAAATGATACCACTATCCAGACATTTTACGATCTCCTTCTTTACAGCCTCCTTCATGACTGGGTTGAGACGTCTTTGTGGATCCCTGGCTGGTTTGGCATCATCCATCAGATGAATGTGATGTTCAACGATCAGGTGACTAATCCCTTTGATGTCCTCCATTGACCAGCCAAAAGCTTGCCTATTTCTGTGCAAGACCGCTAGAAGGGCTTTCTCTTGCTCTGGAGCTAGAGAAGCCGAGATGATAATAGGGAGGGTCTCGTTCTCACCCAAGTAAGCGTACTTAAGGTGAGACGGCAAAGGCTTGAGTTCGAGCGTTGGAGGTGAAACGATTGAAGGCAAGATTGGTGAAACGTTCTCGAACTCAAAGGATTCTAGCAAAGGTTCAAAACGAGTGTAAGCGACCGAGTTGGATGGTTCAGGTAACTCATCCGGAAATTCGAAGGATTCAAACTCGGGTGGTAAGTGGCTAATATCATTCGAGAAAGTGAAACACTCGTAGTCATTGTCGGGCGCAGAAACAGCAGCATGTTCGAAGAGGAACGCACTAGTGGCGTTAAGGTTATCGTGATCGAACAAAAACTTCTCGAATTCACACTCTTCCGGGGTGATCTCCTGGATCGAGCAAACGTCTAGTATATGAGCATTAGGTTCAGTGGGCTGATTCCCCAACCTAAAAATGTTGAGTTCAATTGTCATATTTCCAAAAGATAGGTTCATCGAACCATTGCGACAATTGATCACAGCATTTGAGGTTGCAAGGAATGGGCGACCGAGTATCACCGGAATTTGATTCCGGGGGTTAGCTACAGGCTGTGTGTCTAATACAATAAAGTCAACAGGGAATATGAAGTCCCCAACCTTGATTAACACATCCTCTAGCTCACCCCTAGGATGGGTGATTGATCGGTCGGCCATTTGGAGAGTACAGTGTGTGGGTTTCAGCTCTCCTACACCTAATTGCTCATATACTGAGTACGGAAGCAAGTTAACACTGGCACCAAGATCTAATAGTGCGCGGTTGATGTTCTTATCCCCAATGGTAATAGAAATCGTAGGACAGCCAGGGTCCTTCCGTTTTTGCGGTAAAGATTAGGTAAGAGCATCACTCATAGCACTAGCCAAGAAAACTTTCTTGGGTACCTGAGATTTCCTCTTTTTCGTGCACAAGTCCTTTAAGATTTTCGCGTAGGACGGGACTTGTTGGACAGCATCTAAAAGGGGAATGTTGATGTTAACCTGCTTAAACAACTCTAGAATCTTCTCCATTTGTGGATTTTGTTTATTGGACCTCAACCGGTTTGGAAATGGAACGTTTTTAAAATTGGTTGAGTCCAATACTTGTGGAGGAGATTGCGGAGCTGGAACGGATCCCAGAGCTGGTGTTTTCGTGGAGTGAGAAGTGGGTCCGTTCAGAGTAGAAGAAGAAGAAGGAGAGCCTTTTGAAGAATGAAGAATAGGCTCAGAAGATGAGGAAGGAAAAGAAGAAGAAGAAGAAGTGGCCGGGGTGTCATTATCCTCAATTGTTGTGCCGATGTTGTTGTGCAGCATCCTTCCCGATCTCAATGTAGTCACGGCACTCACATTATGGTTTTGTTGTTCAAGAGCAACATGTACATTATGTGGGTGACCGGGATTTGGGAGTGGTTGAGATGGAAGCTTCCCCTTCTCTCGCTCGCTTAACGCCGCATTCAGCTGTGCAATCTGGGCCTCGATGGTCTTGATGCTTTGCCCTTGTGCAGCAGTGTGTTGCACCAAGGACTGAATAGACGACTGGATGTTTGCGGTGGATTGTGTTGATTGTTTAACGAATGCCTCCAGACTTCGTTCTAGCGAGGAAACCTTATCGTTTTTTGACGGAACAAAGTTGTTTTGCGTAAAAGAATTGTTGGGTGCAAAGTTGTTCGTCTGATTTTGGAAAGGTTGGGGTTGGAAGGGCTGCTGAAACTGATGTTGAGTTTGTTGTTGCGCTTGTTGTTGCGGAGGAGGGGGCCTCTGGAAATTGTTGCTTTGGAATTGATGTTGATTCTGATTCCAGGCGAAATTGGGGTGGTTCCTCCAACCGGGATTGTAGGTGGAAGTGTATGGATCGTTTCTTGGTCTTTGCTGAAATGCAGCATTAACCTGATCCTGTCCTTGAGACGGTGGATTGTACGGATACTCTTCGGTTAAGTGAGAAGGATCGGAACAACAAGCACAAATGGTACGAAGGGGAAGAACAGGGGCAGGAGCAGGAGATGAAAATTTGCTCTCTATCGCTTCAAGTTTTCTCGTTATTACAGCCATTTCAGCTTTCATCGCAATAGAGACATCGAGTTGGTGAATTCCTACCCTAGACTGACCAGTAGAAGTGGAGGAAGAAGAAGAAGAAGTTGGTCTGGTGCTCTCCCATTGAAGCGTTTGTTCCGCAAGGTCGTCGAAGAATTGCCACGCTTCCTCGTCAGATTTCGACAGGAAGTGGCCCTGACAAATGGTTTCCAACAACTGCTTGGTTGCTGGGTTCAGGCCCTCGTATAAGGTTTGGCAAAGTTGGCATTTCTCAATACCATGGTGAGGGCACTGAACAAGAAGGTCTTTATACCGGTCAAAGCACTTCCAGAAAGGTTCAGTAGGAAGCTGGGAGAATTGGTTGATTTCGTTACGGATCCTCGCGGTTTTATGATTCGGATAGAATTTCTTGAGAAACGTTTTCACAAACTCATCCCAACTGGTTATGGAGTGGGAAGCGGTGCTATACAGCCATTTTTTAGCAAGATCGCACAAACTGAATGGAATGACCCGTAGCCGTATAGCATCGTCCGACAGCTGGGTGGTTTTCATCATGGCACAAACATTTTGGAACTTGTTGATGAAGATACAGGCATCTTCAGATTCCAGCCCATGAAATTTCGGAAGCATGTTAATGAAGTGGGGCTTAATTTCAAAATTATCCCCATTGGCCGGTGGAAGAGAAAGACAGGTGGGAAGTGCAGAACGGGTGGGGTAGAAACGATCCTGGAGTGCGATTCGCTGTGGCGCTACGACAGGCGGTGGTGGTGGGTTATTCGCATCCATAGGAGGTCGAATCAATCCCGGGGGAGTTGTAGGGATGTTTGGATTAAAACCTGACATCGCGGAAGAAGAGGTTGGTGATGGTGAAGGTGAGGATGTATGAACAGAATTCCGGTCAACGTCGGAGTTGGCCGGCAAAGGTAAGGGTGAAAGAGGCGTGGACGGAGTTTCGATGTCTGAGTCGATCGCGTAGTCGGTAGCGACTAACGTAACGCGGACTAGGCGGGCGTTAGTGTCCCGAGTCCAAGCGGACATACACTAAACGAGTTTAGTATAGTCAAAGCGGAGAAGGTGAGGGTAAGAAAACGTCAATGGAGAAATACGATGGGTGATGGGTGAAAATAAATGGGATTTTGGCAACAAAGGGCAAGTTTTTATAAAAGTTTTTGGTTTTTGTGTTTTTTTTTATAGAAAGAGCTTTACAGAAATATGTACGGACTCACGGCTTCAAGCAATCAAAAACAAGATATGCACAATCACACCTTGATCTAGGGTCACCTAGGTCAGCTAGACAGCTCCTAACTATTCCAAAGGGTTAGAAATAGGACCTCAAACCGCCTCTTCTCCGCCAATTGCGGCCAGGTAAGTGCCAGGTAAGTGGGAGGCTCCCCACTACGTAAGTAGTGGTCCTAATTAAGTAACCACTTTCCTTGGACACACTTGCCTAGACACCGCAAAGTCAGGATAGGATAAACAGCCGATGCCTGTAACTAGTCCTCTGTCCTATTGAGCGCGAATTCCTTAGGGCTGAGTCTAGTATTTTTTAATTTAAGCAATGGTCAATGCATATGCTTTTTGTGATTTCTGGGGTCCTGGGAAGGGTGATGAAATCCCCACCCAATCTGGATTAGTTTCAAGCCCCTTAAAGTCCGTATTAATAAATGCAAAGCAGTAACAATCAACTGCAATCAAATTTTATTTTTTTAAGCGCGGCGCAAAGAATCCTGCACAAAAACAATTTATTGGAAGGGGGAAGAGAGTTTGCGCAAAGAATGCTGCAGAAAACACAGTTCAGTGGAGTTCAGGGAAGTGGGAAAGGAGAAAGAGAGTCACCAAAAAAAAACTGAAACCCTGAAGCCAACAAGTGGCGGCGGTTCCGCGGCTAAACACGTGCTCAGGCCGCGGTTCCGCGGCTATGTGGAGGGATTGGGCTTCCAAATTTTTTGTGAGTGCTTTATGGGGTGTCCTCTTCTTGTCTGGAGCTCCTGAATCGAGCTCCTGAATCTGGATTTGCTTACTGGATCTGCTCCAGAATCTTAAAGTAGACCGTTGGTTTCGTCTTGATCCGTCGCGGTGTAGCCGCGAGATATGGGTCTAACTTCCCACGTCTTTGGCATTGAACTCGAACTTCTTTTATCCTGCACACTTGCACAAAAACTAATCAAAAATAACAAGATGATTTTTTTACAATGTATATTTTTTTTTGTTTTTCGGTTAGATTTATATTCACAAATTAACCCGAAATTACACAAAGAAATAAACTACCGTCTCCCCGGCAACGGCGCCATTTGATTGGTAGAATTTTTGCGTGCTTAGTTAATTACCGCAATCAAGACGGTTTCGCTTGTAGCTAGCCGGTTGAGTACGGGTCGTCCGCAGGGAGATGGGAATCTTTTTCTATGTGTTTTAACGAGTTAAGTCCAAATGTCCAAGTTTGTTTTGAGATTAACTATGTCCTAAAATGATATGTAAAGAGAGCTTGTTAGGGTTAGGATTAGGTTAGTTTGAGTTAGGAGTCGCTCACTTCTTTCATTGCCACTCTTAATATCGGTGTTAAGGTAATTGGCAACAATGGGGATTAGCACGACTAGGATGGAACTTGCGAGTATAAGCTAGGCTTTCCAACGCATAAGTTCTTCCTTTTAGTGCTTGTCCGTCCGTTCTTGGCTCTTAGCCTTAACCTCCGGTTAATTCAACCACAACCGGTCTCACTACGGAATCACCGCTATCATGTAGGATAGGGTGCCGTAGGGTGCGGATTGTGGTTCAATTAACGGGAGTCCGATTTAAGATGTTGGACAAGGAAAAAGTGAGAGAGATTTCCTTTTCTCAAACTTTCCTTATCCTACCCTAACAAGTTAAGAAAACTACTCACCCATTACAAGAAAAAGAAAAATAAAACAAAAGAGAAAGATAGAAAGAAAGAGGATAGAAGATTACAACTAGCTATTTGCGACCTCACCTCGGCAAGGATCAAGCGTAAGCATCATTGTTGTTTAAGGATAAAGAAAAAGAGAACAAGAAAGAAACAAACACAAATAACAATAACTAGATTAGCAAATGAAAATTACAAGCAATTATAGTTAACAAAATAACAAAACAAGCATGGTAGCAAAAAGAACTCATTTATTCATCCTTCACTCACAAAAGCTCACTACAAGTTTTTTAATGGAGAAGAGATGAGAAGAGGAAGAAGAACAACAACATATAACCTAAATCTAAATACAAGAATAAGCACCCTTGGCTTTGGCAAGTTCTGGACTATTTATAGGCAGGGAACTGGAATTCTAGGGCAACACTCAGAATAAACATGTAATGACCAAAACACCCCTAAAAAGTATTCATCTGATAAGCATGTACGGCCGCGGATCCGCGGCCTAGACCCCCTATTGGCCGCGGATCCGCGGCCATATAGAGGAGTTGGCTTCTCGGGTTTTGTGTGCTTCCCTGGTCTGCTCTTGTCTGTAGTTTTGCATATGTTTTTCCTCAGAAACTCTTCACAATTTTTCCAGAATTTCAGCAGATCAAAAGGTGATTTGATGTGGATCTTTTGCCATGATTTTTCTTGAGCTCCGCGTAGATATGTTGGATCTTGTGTTGCCATTGAGCTTTGTGCATGAAAATGACATTGATTTGCCATTTTGTCCCTTAAACTGGTGTGCGGCAACATACGGATAGAGAGCGGAGACCCGTATTTTATCTGTGGTTGGCAGTAATCCGGACTTTGTCGTGCTTTTCCATGAATTTCACCATTTAGAGCCGAGAACCTGTATCCTGCAATTGACTAGCAAATACGGCTCAAGAGTACCTACCGATAAGCAATATGATAAAAATTGGGCGGTATAAAAATGCAAAAATTTGATATGAACAAGGACCAGACCATCAGGAGACCGAGCCCAGCCAGGAGTACTTGGAGCGGATTGAGGCACAGCCAGACTACTAGCTTACTTGTAATTACCTTCCAGTTTGTATGCCACTGTTTAGGCACTGCTTTATTCATTGTACTTTTCCTTTTCAAATCAATTGTATTGTAAAGATAAATGTTAATAAAAGTTGTTGTTCATTTTATATCTCTTGTCATTTCTTGTGCATTATATATATATATTGCTTATTTATGCTTAACGTGTTTACTTCTGACTAAATACATCGCGTGCCCGTTACGTCTTCTTCTTCGTACACTGGGAAGCGGGGCATGACAAGTTTTGTTGGCGGCTCATGCTGGTCATTTCTGCATGGAATCCTAAACAATATATTACAAGAATAATAATAATCAGCAACTATACATTCTTTACATTTCAAATTCCTTGAATCTATTCTCACCTTTCCTTTTCTATCAAGGTTATGGATTCACCGAACACGGGTACCAACGTCAATGGAAACACCCCACCTCCTACTCTACCACCACCACCTACCGTTGCAGCTCCCATCAACGAGCAAACGGTACTGGTTGAGGCGATCAAAAGCCTATTGGAGGGTCAGCAGCTGCAGACTGGTATCCTCATGCACCGCCCAGAGGTCGAGGCACCCGGAATTAAACAATTCATGGCATTGCACCCGAAACATTTCTCTGGAAAAGAGAGCCCACTAGAAGTAGAGGAACGGGCTCAGTCTATCAAGGATGATCTGGCAGCAGCACAAGTGCCGGAAATTGCTTGGGTGAGAGTTGCAAAGTTGCAACTAATGGATAACACCAGAGTCTGGTGGAAGGTTGAAGAAAGCCGACTCTCCCAACCGATTGAATAGATGACATTTCGCGATATGTTAAACGCGAAATATTTCCCCGAGACTGCCCATTTCGACATGGAACAGCAGTTCATCCACTTACAACAATGTTCAATGTGGAACAAATCTGTGGATGAATACGATACTGAGTTTACCATGCTTAGCAGGTAACATATGTCTCAATATTCAATTTCCTGATATCATATACTACACTGCTAACAAAAGGTCATAACAGGTTCGCTGCACGCCTGATCCCGATTGCTGAGATCCGGGCATGAAGATTTCAGTAAGGGTTGGACCCGGAAATCGAAGCTGCACTAGCTATAGGGGATTTCCTAACCCATGATCTTGCTCTGAAGGCTGCCCGACGCTATGAGGCAGTGGTGAAGAAGAAGGGCAGATCTCAAACTGCCGGTGTGAAATGCCCTGCCACTCAGATGGCAGGAGGAGCCTCTTTCAGGCCATCTTTTGCACCCAGGAGACCGGGAGTAACTTTTAACCAGCCCAGTCCTGACTTTTGCTTCTATTTCAAGAGAAATGGACACCTGGCGAAGGACCGCAGGCGTGCGAATGGCATTTTCTTAGTTTGTGGTGCATCCACTCACGCCATTGGAGCTTGTCCATATCGTCTCAACCCAGCTCCCGCACCCCGACCAGCAATCAGAATTCTGCAGCGGCCAGCTATTCAGGCTCTTGCACCTCGTCTTGCTCTACCTACTCCACCTCCATGTGGATCTCCGGTATAGACACCTCGTCAGTTCTATCAGTCATATAGGAACGTGCCTCAAGGGCAGAGAAACATGCCCCAGGGACAGAGGAATGTGCCTCCAGCAAGGAGGAATGTACCCCGGTGTCAAGCTTTCACCATGACTGTTGAGGAAGCCGAACCCACTGGCCAAGTTATTTTTAGTTATATGTATGCCCTAGAGGCCATTATTATACATGTGATGTATCTTATAGTGGATGCTTGGACATATATACGGAGGACTTTCTTTCTCGACATGATAGTATAATATCTGGTTGCTCTTTATCTTAACATGTACACTTATTGTCTCTCTATTACATGTTGATAAAGCCCTTAGGATGAGTACTTGACTACCAGGATTATGATGCAGATTATACTAGTGGGGCAGAGGTAGTCGGTAAGTACATTCTTCAAATGTTCCTATTCGTAGGAGTATCGAGACGGAGCATCGATATTCCAGAGTAACTAGCGTATACAATTCTTTACCCATATGATGGGCGATGGATGATCCCACATCCATTGGTGTTTGACATCAGAGAAGGTATACAGGTGCTCGGTGGAGACTGGGTAAACTGAATAGACTCGCTGAGAACTTCTACATGGTATTATACCTCACGTCAGATAGCAGTTCTCTGGTGACACTGGTACATGTTAGTCTGTAGACCCGAGATCGTTATAGAGTCTTGTGTGATTCCCACTGTGCTTTGATTTCCACCTTACCACATTCAAGAGATCGTGCAAAACGGTGGTTTTTGGGTACAGTCCCGAGTCACATGGAGGCAATGAGCGGTAGGAGGGGATTTCGTCTCTCCCAGTATTGGGGGTTGATGTTGCGATATGCTCGATTGGCCATAACAGGAAATCTCTGGCTAGGCTTACTGAAATTTACTGGTAAGTGTTATCAATAGTTTCTCTAACCGTTATAGGCCTCACATCGACATGACTTGTCAGGCTATTGGGGTCTGACGTTTACCACCCCCAGGCTGAGATATGTGACACATCAGATGAAGAGACCGGATTGTACGGTAGTGTTACTTATTCGATTCGCAGGAGTTTGAGCAGGCTTTCTTGTTGATCTTCTGCTCACTCAATACCCGGGTAGCCGTTATGTCCAGCTAGTACCGCTGACGGCTTGTGGGTGTTTGATATGATCATCACCTATTGCCGGTATATTGACCAGTTTTTAGAGTCCTACACAGAGGTTTCCTAGCTCAAGCGAAACGAGGTAGGAGCACATATGTGATATGTGCGGGACCGAGATTAATACGAGTATGTGATACCGTATTCTATTCTCACGATTTATGATATCGATCGGTTATATGTAATATAACCGTGTTATCGAATCAAGTGTTAATTCGATATGTTGATACATATGATATTAGTCGGTTATATGTGATATAGCCGGATTATTAAATCAAGTGTTGATTTAATAATTTATTGTATAATTATATATTTGATATATTAACTTACATTAACTAATATTAGCTCACTTAAGCATTTCTTTTTCTCACTTATGTGTGCACTCAATATATATGTGAAATATATTATTGTGTCATGCTACATGCTACATGGGTGTATAAGACACACACCATGCTTAACATAATGAAGCATTTTATTTATTTAAAGTATATCAAAATTAGTTAGAAATTAGTCTAATGGTTGAAGCTTGTGGAACCATTAACTTAGTCTACTAATTTTGTTTTATTTAAGATATTTATTAACCCAACCATTATGATTAGCCATGGTTTAGTCTCTACATGAGTTAGTATATGATATTAACTCACCCATGGTTTCCATTCTACACTTAGTTTTCTCCATGGTTGCTTTTCTTCATCTCCTTCCTCAAGCTCTCTAGCCATTTGGGAGGTGAAGAAAATTAATGAGAAAAATTATTCTAAAGTGAGCAAAATTCCTACTTCATCGACCTACACTAGATTAGCCATTTAGTTTAGGTTGTTTGCTTCACAATTAGTGAAGAGGTAGCTTGAGTTGGTGTCTCCTCGACGTAGATCATCTTCGGCCTCGAAGACTTCAAGCAAGCTTGTTCCTTTCATCTTGTGGACCTTTCTAGAGTCCGGAAGTTCACTACTTGGAGCGAATGGACTACTACACAAAGCTATTGAAGTGAAGGACCGGTCTATAAAGCTTGTATTCCTTGTTCAATTAGATGTAAAGATGTTTACATACTAATTTCGTCTAATTCTTTAGTTAAGATTCTAGGTTAGGGTCCTTTAGCGCGCCAAATTTTTGAAAACGGCATAGTCGATGCCTCTCGAAACCCAGTGGCGGTGCTGCGGAACCCCACAGCGGTATCAGAGCCAACTAGAGAATCAGACGATATTTGTAGAGTTACAAAACCGAAACAACTTTGAAACACTCGAAACAAAAACCTAGTTTCTGTCGAAATTTTCAGAGTGTCTAAAATTTTTTTAAGCAACTGCAGAATATTACATGAGATGTAACATGAACACCAAATAAAATTGAGCCCTCCTCGCCGGATTTTGACCGACCACATATAGTTAAAAACCAGCCCCACCAGTTTTTTAGATGTCTTCTGGCTTCAATTTTGGGTGGTGTTCCGGTCTCTGGTTTTTGGTGTTTCAGGTCTTGCTTGTTTTTACTGAGATTGCATGTGATATTGTCTTTGTGTAAAGGCAATTCGGAGTGCTTTGTAGTCGTAATTCTAACATCGGTTCAGGTAATCTTGATGACGTTAAAAAGTTCGAACGAATATCAAATACCCATTTTTCTCCCTCACTGGAAATTTTCCAAGAGTTGGATTTTTCCAAGTTTAAAATCTTCAGAAAATCATGTAGGTGATTCTATAGATCCTCTAGAAGAACGAAACCCTAACTCGATTCTGTGACAGCCGGAACCACCACCAAACCCTAGGGTTTGTGGTGGTTCCGCGGCGCCATAGGTGATGCAAAGGTTGATCCTTCTACGGTTGGTCCATAGGTGTTGTAGCATGCTCTGGGTGATTTTTAAACTCCGCTCAAGTGTTAAGCTCTCTGGGAATTGTGGGTGTTTGTTGATTCGATCGAAAAGTTTAACATCGTCTAATTATCTGTGATTGTGATACAATACTTGGAATCCACAATATTTAGTTTTGTGAAAACTAATTTGATTTTTATAAATCTAGCAATTCAGTCTCATTTGATCGGTTGCCATAGGATTTTGATATGGATCAAAACTCTGTCGCAATCACATAGCGTACGTGGATACTCGCCGGGTAACCTTACTAGATAGCCATGCCCCATAGCCTAGACTAAGTGACTGTAGAACAACCCCATCGCCAAAAGCATCCGTTCGGGTGCTCGCGGCCGTGGTGTTCCGCCTAAGTGCACTTCGTCGATGGCATCGGGGGTGCTGCCTTCTACTAAAGTTTTCGACAAGCATTCGATCAGGTTGTCGGGAATCTTGTTGAATTACCCGACTGGTTATTGAAAAGTGTTTTCAATATCGAGACTAAAATGCGGGGTTTGTAATTGTTAGGCATGTGATGTCTAAGGAATTCATTTGGTTAGGCATGAAATCCAAAGTATGTGATACATTGGATTTATGATGTCTAAGGTGGTTGCGGATTCCAATTGTTGTATTTTTCACTTTTTTTCTGCGACCGTAAGTGTAATATGTGGTGTATCGTCGGTTTCATTACTATATGTCAACGACAATTGGGATACGCATATTTACTTACGTTGATGACATGTGATGTTATGTGTTGTTGTGATATGTTATATTGGATCGTCGTGTTTTTGAATAGCCGGGGCTTTTTATATGAGATGAGAGTTTTTCATTTTCATTCATGTAAAGACTTGTATGTAATATTCTTTTATTGGGGCACTTCTGGGTTGAGGATGATGTCACCATTGATGTATATTATTTACTTTTCCACATTAGGATAGACCCAAGACGCGGAGCACAAGTAACTGGGTTCTAGAGTCCAGTGGGAGACCATCTCGAGGAGTCGAGACCGGGTCTCCTAACTCTAGAATTGGTAGGGTTGCTTGCCGCTCTCGTAGGGGTTTAGGGATGTGGGTTTGGCTATTCATCATGGCCATGGAATCCGTGTCTTTTACTGGCATAATTTAAAACACGAAATTTCTAGTATATCCAATATTTCATATGTTATCTTCTGCTGTTGATATTCTGTGATGTGATCACTTTATATGATGAGATAAATGTTGTTATTATATATATGATATATAATAAACGTTGCTTATATTTTACACCCGCGCTAGTCCCGCCCCGCTATGCCATTAGTTAAGTAACCTAACGGTGCATAATAGGACACTGTGGTGAATGCGGATGGCATAAGCGTACGTTATACTTTTGTTTCTTTTGTGATGCTTAGGAAGCATAATTGATGGGACTTCATTAATGAGATTAATAAAAGAAAAGAAACATAAAGATGTTGTAGAATCTTGTTTTAAAAACTGGTAGCTCTAGTTCTTGCTATGCATAGCGGTATTCCTTGTAGAATATCCAGCACCTTATTCGACAAGGAAAGAGCCGAGATCCTTTCACCGGGAGTGACCTCTTTAGCAAAACTAGCATATGCTACAACCCACTGGGTTTTGTTTTTGATTGCTTTTTTAGTTCATGCTTTGCATAGTGGTATTTATGAAATATCTAGCACCTCATTCGATGGGGAAAGAGCCGAGATCCCTTCACCGGGAGTGACCTCTTTAGCAAAACTATTAAAAGGCTAAAAAACACTCCTTTCAAAATCACTCGATTCTACAACGATATCAAGTTCATTACGCAAAAGGTTTTCTTAAAAACCTGTCGCAGCCCTCCGTCATTTCAGACAAGTACTACTTAGTATTTGTACTACGTTTGCTGGCCTCCATCAAGACGTAGTGTGCGGTAGCTAACTAGATTGGATTAGGGTAGTCGTGCGACTTTGTTGGCCTCCGTCAAGGTTCGTGCGGGTGGGTTTAATTCAATCATGAAATGTACAGGTTGAACTTGGCTAGCAGCCTATGGTTTGTTGGCCTCCGTCCAAGTCATAGGCTAGGGGCAGAATATTATTGGAAATTTCAAGTGTTGAAATTTCCAATGAGATTGCATGCCTTCTATAAGATAGTTGGATCCCGATACCCACTGCGAGTATGTTAGTTATATGTATGCCCTAGAGGCCATTACTGTACATACGATGTATATTGTAGTGGATGCTTGGACATATATAGAGAGGACTTTCTTGCTCGACATGATAGTACGCTATCTGGTTGCTCTTTATCTTAACATGTACTTTGATTGTCTCTATGTTACATGTTGATAAAGCCCTTAGGATGAGTACTTGACTACCAAGACTATGATGCGGATCATACTTGTGGGGACAGTGTAGTCGCTAAGTACATCCTTCAAATGTTCCTAATCGTAGGTGTATCGAGACATGGTATTGATATACCAGAGTAGACTAGCGTATGCACTTCTTGACCCATATGATGGGCGATGGATGATCCCATATCCATTGGTGTTTGACATCAGAGAAGGTATACGGGTGCTCAGTAGAGACTGGGTACACTGGACGGACTCGCCGAAAACTCCCAGATGGTATTATACCTCATGTCAGATGGCAGTTCTCTGGTGACACTGGTACAGGTTAGTATGTAGACCAGAGATCGTCATAGAGTCTTGTGTGATTCCAACTGTGCTTTGACTTCCATCATACCACGTCCAAGAGGGTGTGCAAAAAGGTGGCTTTTGGGTACAGTCCCGAATCACATGGAGGCAATGAGCGATAGGAAGGGTTTCGTCTCTCCTTGTATAGGGAGTTGATGTTGCGCTGTGTTCGATTGGCTATAACTGGAAATCCCTGGCCAGGGTTGCTGAGATTTACTGGTAAGTGTTATCAGTAGTTTCTCGAACTGTTATAGACCTCATATCGACACGACTTATCAAGCTACTGGGGTCTGACGTTTACCACCCCTAGGCGAGATAAGCGACATATCAGACGAAGAGACCGGACTGTACGGGAGTGTTACTGATTGGATTCGCAGGAGAATGTACAGGCTTGCTTGTTGATCTTCTGATCGCTCAATACCTGGGTGGCTGTTACGTTTAGCTGTCCGCTTGCAGTTTGTGGGTGTTTGATATGATCACCACCTACTGCCGGCGTATTGACGATTCTTTAGAGTCCTACACAGAGCTTTCCTGGCTCAGGCAAAACGGAGTAGGAGCACATATGTGATATGTGCGGGACCGAGAACAATACGTGTATGTGATACCGTATTAGATTTTCGCGATATGTGATATCGGCCGGGTATATGTGATATAGCTGGGTCATCGGATCAAGTGTTGATTCGATGAACTGATACAGATTATATTAGTCGGTTATTTATGAAATAGCCGGATTATCGGATCAAGTGTTGATTCGATAATTTAATGTATAATTATATATTTGATATATTAAATTATATTAACTAATAAGAGCTCACTTAAAGATTCTTTTTCTCACTCGGTTAATATATTGATATATATGTGATATATGTTAATTGTATTATTTTATTTTGTTACAATAAATATTGTATATGTGATATATAATATTGTAACATGTTAGAGTTATAAATGCAACATGTTTTGTGGAGAATAAATGTGGTTAGGGTTTGGATTAGGGTTAAGCTTTCATGAAGCTTTCAAGAAGCTTTTTGAAGCTTTGACTTTGACTTGGATATTTTGCATAGATATTTCCTTAACCCAACACAACCCTTTAACCATAGTTGTTTCTCTACATGGGTTAAGTCTTCATACTTAACCTATGGTTGCATTTCTAATCTCACTTGAGTTTTCATTATTCATCACAAAAGGATTTTGATCTTGTTCTTCTTCTTCTTGCTTGAAAAAGTTTTCTAGCTTTTTCATATGTGATGAAAATGAGTGAGAAATTGAAAACAAATGAGAGCTAAATTCCTACTTCATCATCCTAATCTATTCTAGCCATTTAGATTAGGGTGTTTGCTTTGCTAATACTTGATTAGCAAAGCAAGAGCTTGGGTTTGAGTTTCTTCAAGGTAGATCATCTTAGTTATCGAAGATCGGAAGCAAGCTTGCATCTTTCTTTTGTGGAGCCTCTCTAGAGTCCGGATACTCGATGATCGCAGCGAAGGGACCACAACACGGAGCTATTTGAAGTGAAGGACCGGACTACAAAGGTTGTAATCCCAAACTCTTAGAAGTAAAGTTGTTTACTTGCTTTGTTTCGCCTAATCTCTAGTCTAAGATCTTGGTTAGGGTTGTTCGGCACGTCTAAAATTTAAATCGGGCATGGTTGATACCTTATAGACCCTTATGACAGTGCCTAGTAACCCTACAGTGGTATCAGAGCTAAGCTAGAGCTTTAGACGAAGTCTAGACGAACTCAAAAGTCCGATCAAACCCCGAAACGTCGCAAAATACCCCCTCTCTGGAAATCTTTTAAAATATTGATTTTTTCTGTATTAAAAATACTCAGAAAATTAAGCAGGGAATTCTAAGGATTACTGTGAAAAACGAGCCAATAATTCGATTAATGCGCCGCGGAACCGCGGCAATACCATGCCTTGCGCGGCAGTTCCGCGGCCGTAAAGGTGAATTAGGGTTAGGGTTTTCTACAGTAACATCTATAGGTATTTCTACATGTTTCTGGGAATTTTTAATATTACTCAAGTGTTGAGTTTTCTAGAGATTTTTTGTATTCGTTGATTCGATCGGAAAGTGTAACATCGTTTAAGTGTTTTTCCGGGTAATTTAGAACGTGTTAAAAAGTTCGAACAGATATCAATAACTCACTTTTTCCCCTGTCAGAAAACTTTCCAAGTGTTGGATTTTTTCTCGAGTTTGAAACTTTCAGAAAATCATGCAAGCGTATCTGTGGACCCTCTAGAAGAACGTAAGCTTAACTCGATTATGTGACCGTCAAAACTGCTACTTGAACCTTAGGGTTTGTGGGAGTTTAGCGTTGCCACATGTGAGGCGTTGGTTTGACCCTTCTACGGCTGGCTCATTGGGGCTGTGACATGTTCTGGGATTTTTTGAACTTCGCTCAAGTGTTGAGCCATTTGGGAAATTTTGGGTGTTTGTTTATTCGATCGGAAAGTTTGACATTGTCTATTTATCTGGATTGTGATACAATATTTGGAATCCACAAGTAGTTATGAGATAACTAATTTGAATGTTACAAATCTAGCAGTTCAGTCTCAAATGATCGGTTGCCATGGAATTTTGATGCGATCAAAAGTCTGTCGCAATCACGTAGCGTACGCGGATACTCGCCAGGAAAATTAATAGATAGCCATGCCCCATAGCCCCGACCAAGTGACTGTAGGAGAACCCCATCGCCAAAAGCATCCGTTCGGGTGTTCGCGGCAGCGCTGTTCCGCCTTAGTGCACTTCGTCGACGGCATCGGGGGTGCGGCCGTCTACTAAAGTTTTCGACGAGAATTCGATCAAGTTTTCAGGAATCTTGTTGAATTGCCTGACTAAATATTGAAAAGTGTTTTCGATATAGAGACTAAAATGCGGGGTTTATAATTGTTAGGCATGCGATGTCTAAGGAATTCATTTGGTTAGGCATGCGATGTCTAAGGAGGTTGCGGATTCCAACTGTTGTAGTTTTACACTTTCTTTTCTGCGGCCGTAAGTGTAATATGTGGTGCATCGCCGGTTTCGTTGCTATACATCAACGACAATTGGGATACGCATATTTACTTACGTTGATGACATGTGATGTTATGTGTTGCTGTGATATGTTATATTGGATCGTCGTATTTGAATAGCTGGGGGTTTTATGTGAGATGGGAGTTTTTCATTTTCATTCATGTAAAATTCATTGTATGTAATATTCTTTTATTGGGGCGCTTCCGGGCTGAGGATGATATCACCATTGTATATTATTTACTTTTCCGCATTAGGTTAGACCCAAGGCAGGGAGCACAAGTAACCGGGTTCTAGGGTCCAGTGGGAGACCATCTCGAGGAGTCGAGACCGGGTCTCCTAACTCTAGAATTGGCAGGCTTACTTGCCGCTCTCGTAGGGGTCTAGGGATGTGGGTTTGGCTATTCATCACGACAGTGGAATCCGTGTTTTATACAGGCTCGTATTAAAAACACGGACCTCCTAGTATATCCAATATTTCATATATGTTCTTCTGCTGCAATGTTCTGTGATGAGATCATATTATTGCCTGAGACGAATATTTATATTATATATATGAGATATATATTATATATTGTTGATTTTATTTCAAATGTGATGCTTATGAAGCATAATAAAATGGGACTTCATTAATGAGATTAATGAAACTAAAAGAAACCTAAAGATATTGTAGAAACTTGTTTAAAAACTGGTAGCTCTAGTTCTTGCTCTGCATAGCGGTATTCCTTGTAGAATATCCAGCACCTTATTCGATAACGAAAGAGCCGAGATCCCTTCACCGGGAGTGACCTCTTTAGCGAAACAAGAAGATGCTGCATACGCGGTTTGTCTTTTGATTGCTTCTATAGTTTTTGCTTTGCATAGTGGTATTTGTGAAATATCCTGCACCTTATTCGATAAGGAAAGAGCCGAAATCCCTTCACCGGGAGTGATCTCTTTAGCGAAACTAGAAAAGCCTCAAAAACACTCCTTTTCAAAATCCACTCGATTCTACGACGATATCAAGTTCATTACGCAAAGGGTTTTCTCAAAAACCTGTCGTAGTCCTCCGTCATTTCAGATAAGTACTACTTAGTATTCGTGCTGCGGTAGTTTGGCATTCGTCAAGGTGTAGTGTACGGTAGCTAACTAGTGCTTATCTGTGAGCATATGATGCGATTGGATTAGGGTATTCGTATGGCGTTGTTTGGCATTCGTCAAGGGTCGTGCGGGTGGGTTTAATTCAATCAGGAAATGTACGGGTTGAACTTGACTAGCGGACTATGGGTGGTTTGGCATTCGTCAAGGTCATAGGACGCTAGGGGCAAAATATTATTGGGAATTTCAAGAGTTGAAATTTGCAATGAGATTGCATACCTTCTATGAGATAGTTGGATCCCGATACCCGCTGCGAGTAAGAGTTACTCCTGGAAGAGTTTTACACATTACAATTAGCCGATCAAGTAGGTGTTTAGAAAGGTGTTAACGGGGTTATGCCCCTGAGAAAACGAGGTTTATTTTAATTAGGTCCGTGCGAAAGCACGGGGAACCTCCCTCAAAGTACCGGCACTGGCCTGGCTAAAAGATTGGTGAATTTGTAACGTGTAATTAATCCCGGCTAGTCTTTCCTTTTAGGGTTTGAAGGAAGATTTGACTAAAACAGTGGGAGACATCCTGATTAGGTATATTAATAACCAATCTAATCTTGCAAGAGCATACGCTGAGTGTTTTCTTCTCTCTCTCTCCTGGTAGAGACCATGTCACGGCTTAATCAAGATAATAATACGGATGTATTGACCGAACCCATTTATTATACTGCTCTAGGGAACGTCGGTCCCGCTCTAACTTATAATTGTTATAAGACATAGCAGGAAATAGGGGATTACCAGAATTCCCGTGCCGCCCAAACGAAGAAAGTGAATGCTGATGCATCTTCTTTGGGTATGTTCATTACAGAGAACTGTTTCTCAGTATCCTTTACGTCCTGAGTATGAGATACCGGATCAGGATCCCGCATATGTAATCTGTTACATGGGCTATAGATAGGTAGAGAACTGAGAACGGGTGATAAGTTTCAAGAGTTGGAAACGATGCAATTATTGCAAGCCAAGTTTGTTGGCAGTTATCACCCTGTATTATCAGAATACATTGATTCTGAATGAATGTTATTAGATACCGAACCTGATATACAACATCATATCAGTCTCTTTATTAGTAAAGAAGGATATAATTTTGTATTGTTGGATAATGTTTTGAACATTTCCTATATCAAGAGTTGATCGGTTCAGGCACGTTATCTAAAAGCATATACGTTCTAAATCAAACCACAGTTCTTAGTGTACAGAATACACACAAGAGGAATAGTTCAGAAATGAACGAGTCCTACTTTAGGCATTGCAGACTAGGTCATATCAATGCGACCCGACTAGCTAAGTTACATTTAGATGCATATTTAAATTAGTTTGAATTTACATCTTGTGAAACTTGCCGGTCATGTCACAAAGATAAGATGACCACAGCTCTGTTTATTGGAAACAGAGAAAGAGTTAGTGAACTCTTGGGATTGATACATGATGATGTATGTAAGTCCCCTGTCTACACATGCCAGAACTGGTTCTTTGTACTTCATTACATTCACTGATTATCTCTCAAGATTCGAACATATGTTCCTGTTGAAACACAAGTCTGAACCTTTTGAGATATTCACAGAATATAAGTTAGAAGTAGAGAACCAAAAATGGGTATAAGTATTATGTCCTTTGATGTGATCAAGGAGGAGAATACTTGAGCACGGGATTCCTGGACTATTCTAAAGGAGAATGAGATTCTCTCTCAGCATGACTCCGTATACACCACAGCACCTCGGTGTATCGGGATGGAGAAATCACACCCTATGTGATATGGTGTGCTCTATGATGAATACTACTGAGTTTCCTATTTCCTTTTGGGTGTTATGCACTTGTGAAGATGCATACCTATTGAATAGGGTTCCAATCAAATCAGTTGCCTACCACTTCATATGTGATATGGAATGGGAAGAGCCCATATCTTAAGTATGTTAAGATTTGGGGTTGTCCAGCCTATGCCTAAAAGAAAAATCCGGACAAGCTCGAGGCAAAGTCAGTTCTGTGGAAGTTTATTGGATATCCCAAGCATTCGCAAGGGAATATCTTCTACCTAACCGAGGAACAAAAGATGTTTTTTTTCTCAGCATGCCACCTTTGAGAAAGCGAATTTCTTGTGAACAAATTAGTGGTCATGAGGTAGAACTGGAAAGAGTTCCAGCTATACAAACTGCAGCTGATGATTTAATAGAACCAAAGGATTCAATAGATTCTAACCGAACCTCAGCCTCTCCGCCGATCTAGTAGGGTTCCTCACCCACCTGAGAGATACTTCTGTTTTCTCTATGACAGTGGGAGCGAGAATTGCATCATGAGATGATGACCAAACTAGTTTCGAGCAGGCCATCAGGAGTGGGACTCTGTAAGAATGGCTGGATGCTTAGCGATCTGAGATGGAATCCTTATACACCAACAAAGTATGAACTTTGGTTGCTTTATCTGAAGGGTTAAATCCCCATCAGGAGCAAGTATATCTTGAGAAGATTACTTGGTGTACATCGAAAAGTTGAGACTTTCAAAGTTATGCTTAAGTCCATCCAGATCCTACTTTCCATTGCTACATACCATGACTATGATTTCTGGCGGTTGGGTGTCATGACAGCTTTTCTAAATGATGTTTTGGAAGAGAGCGTCTATAAGTACACAGCCAAAGAGCTTCGTAGATAGTGGGAGCAGCGAAAACATGTGCAAGATGTTTTATGTGATAAATCAGGCATCGCGGAGTTGGAACATCTGTTTTGATGTGGTAGTCAAAGAGTTTGACTTCATCAAAATGGTATATGAACCTTGTATATACAAAAAGGTAGTAGGGAGTATAGTGGTGATCCTCGTAGAGTACATGGATGACATACTCTTGATAGGAAAGGAGTTTCCTATGCTACGCTCGGTCAATCTCCGCTTATCACAAGAATTCTCCATATAGGATCAAAGCGATACCTCCTAAATCCTGGGCTTTGGATCTATGAGATAGATCTAATTAGATGTTAGGATTCTCACTAGGTGTAGTGAGATGGTATCAATCGATCCTGGGGAGAATCACTGGAAAAGGTTCCAGGGTGATAAGGACGACTGAATGTCAGTCGCAGGCATTGTCTTTACCCTCAGTGGAGGGACGGTATGTTGGAAGAGTTCCAAGCTAGATACCGTGACTTACTAGACGATTAAAGGCAAGATACATTGTTACCAAGGATGCTAGCAAAGAGGCAGTCTGGATATATATAAGTTCATGAGATGAAGTTCGTTCCAACCATTGTGTGACAATGGAGTTATGGCTTTGGCCTGGGAACCTCCGTCCCATCAGAAATCCAGATATAATTCTTAGGCAGTATCACCTGATCATGGAGATGGTTGATCTCCAGGGAGATCGAGGTTAGGAGAGTAGACACAGAGGACAACAGCGCGGATCCACTCACAAAGGCCTATTTCCCAGTAGAGACTTTTATACGATGGTTGAGTATGAGATACTTCAACCACAGCTGATTGTTGGGTATGCGATACCACACCAGATGGCCCTAGTGCAAGTGGGAGATTGTTAGTTATATGTAAGCCCTAGAGGCCATTACTGTACATACGATATATATTGTGATGAACGCTTGGACATATATAGGGAGGACTTTCTTACTCGACATGATAGTGCGCTATCTAGTTGCTCTTTATCTTAACATGTACTCTGATTGTCTCTATGTTACATGTTGATAAAGCCCTTAGGATGAGTACTTGACTACCAGGACTATGATGCGGATCATACTAGTAGGGACAGTGTAGTCTCCAAGTACATCCTTCAAATGTTCCTTGTCGTAGGTGTATCGAGACAGGGTATCGATATACCAGAGTAGACTAGCGTATGCACTTCTTGACCCATATGATGGGCGATGGATGATCCAATATCCATTGGTGTTTGACATCAGAGAAGGTATACGGGTGCTCAATAGAGACTGGGTACACTGGACGGACTCACCGAGAACTCCCAGATGGTATTATACCTCACGTCAGATGGCAGTTCTCTGGTGACACTGGTACAGGTTAGTCTGTAGACCCAAGATCGTCATAGAGTCTTGTGTGATTCCCACTGTGCTTTGATTTCCATCATACCACGTCCAAGAGGGCGTGCAAAAAGGTGGCTTTTGGGTACTGTCCCGAATCACATGGAGGCAATGAGCGATAGGAGGGGTTTCGTCTCTCCTAGTATAGGGAGTTGATGTTGTGCTGTGTTCGATTGGCTATAACTGGAAATCCCTGGCCAGGGTTGCTGAGATTTACTGGTAAGTGTTATCAGTAGTTTCTCAAACTGTTATAGACCTCATATCGACACGACTTATCAAGCTACTGGGGTCTGACATTTACCACCCCTAGGCGAGATAAGCGACATATAAGACGAAGAGACCGGATTGTACGGGAGTGTTACTGATTGGATTTGCAGGAGAATGTACAGGCTTGCTTGTTGATCTTCTGATCGCTCAATACCTAGGTGGCTGTTACGTTTAGCTGACCGCTTGCAGCTTGTGGGTGTTTGATATGATCATCACCTATTACCGGCGTATTGACGATTCTTTAGAGTCCTACATAGAGCTTTCCTGGCTCAGGCAAAACGGAGTAGGAGCACATATGTGATATGTGCGGGACTGAGAACAATACGTGTATGTGATACCGTATTAGATTCTCGCGATATGTAATATCGGCCGGGTATATGTGATATAGCTAGGTTATCGGATCAAGTGTTGATTCGATGAACTAATACAGATTATATTAATCGGTTATTTGTGAAATAGCCGGATTATCGGATCAAGTGTTGATTCGATAATTTAATGTATAGTTATATATTTGATATATTAAATTACATTAACTAATATGAGCTCACTTTAAGATTCTTTTTCTCACTCGGTTAATACATTGATATATATGTGATATATGTTAATTGTATTATTTTATTTTGTTACAATAAATATTGTATATGTGATATATAATATTGTAACATGTTAGGGTTATAAATGCAACATGTTTTGTGGAGAATAAATGTGGTTAGGGTTTGGATTAGGGTTAAGCTTTCATGAAGCTTTCAAGAAGCTTCTTGAAGCTTTGACTTTGACTTGGATATTTTGCATAGATATTTCCTTAACCTAACCCAACCCTTTAACCATAGTTGTTTCTCTACATGGGTTAAGTCTTCATACTTAACCCATGGTTGCATTTCTAACCTCACTTGAGTTTTCATTATTCATCACAAAAGGATTTTGATCTTGTTCTTCTTCTTCTTGCTTGAAAAAGTTTTCTAGCTGTTTCATATGTGATGAAAATGAGTGAGAAATTGAAAACAAATGAGAGCTAAATTCCTACTTCATCATCCTAATCTATTCTAGCCATTTAGATTAGGGTGTTTGCTTTGCTAATACTTGATTAGCAAAGCAAGAGCTTGGGTTTGAGTTTCTTCAAGGTAGATCATCTTAGTTATCGAAGATCGGAAGCAAGCTTGCATCTTTCTTTTGTGGAGCCTCTCTAGAGTCCGGATACTCGATGATCGCAGCGAAGGGACCACAACACGGAGCTATTTGAAGTGAAGGACCGGACTACAAAGGTTGTAATCCCAAACTCTTAGAAGTAAAGTTATTTACTTGCTTTGTTTCGCCTAATCTCTAGTCTAAGATCTTGGTTAGGGTTGTTCAACACGTCTAAAATTTAAATCAGGTATGGTTGATGCCTTATAGACCCTTGTAATAGTGCCTAGTAACCCTACAGAGTAAGAGTTACTCCTGGGAGAGTTTTACACATTACAATTAGCCGATCAAAGTAGGTGTCTAGAAAGGTGTTAACGGGGTTACGCCCCTGAGAAAACGAGGTTTATTTTAATTAGGTCCGTATGAGAGCACGGGGAACCTCCCTCAATGTATCGACTTTGGCCTGGCCGAAAGATTGGCGAACTTGTAGGGTGTAATTAATCCCGTCTAGTTTTACCTTTTAGGGTTTGAAGGAAGATTTGATAAAAACAGTGGGAGCCATCCTGATTAGATAAAATAATAACCAATCTGATCTTGCAAGAGCATACGCTGAGTGTTTTTCTTCTCTCTCTCTCTCTCTCTCTCTCTCTCTCTCTCTCTCCTGGTAGCGACCATGTCACGCCTTAATCAAGATAATAATATGGATGTATTGACCGAACCTGCTTATTATACTGTGCTGGGGAACATTAGTTCCGCTCCAACTTATAATTGTTATAAGTCTGAGCAGGAAATAGGGGAATATCCGGATTTCTACGCAACCCAATCGAGGAATGAGCATGTTGATGCATATTCTTCGGGTGTGTTCGTTACCGAGAACTGTTTCTCGGTATCCTCTACATCCTAGGTATGAGATACCGGATCAGGATCCTATATATGTAATCTGTTACATGGGCTATAGAAAGTTAGAGAACTGGGAATGGGTGATCGTTCTGTAGTGTAGAGAATGGTGCAATTGTTGCAGCCAAATCAGTTGGCAAATATCACCTTATATTAATACATTGATTCTGAACAAATGTTATTACATGCCGAACCTGATATACAACATTGCATCAGTTTCTTTATTAAGTTAAAGAAGAATATAATTTTGTATTGCTGGGTAATGTTGTGAACATTTTCCTTAATCAAGAGTTGATTGGATCAGGCACGTTATATAATGACATATACGTTCTAAATCAAATCATAGTTCAAAATATGTAGAACACACACAAGAGGACTAGTTCAGAAATGAACGAATCCTTCTTGTGGCATTGTAGACCAGGTCATATCTATGCGACACAACTAGTTAAGTTACATAAGGATGAATATTTGAATCCGTTCGAATTCTCATCTTATGATACTTGCCAGTTTTGTCTCAAAGGTAAAATGACCAATACTCCGTTTATTGGAAACAGAGAAAGAGTTATTGAACTCTTGGGACGGATACATGATGATGTATACGGTCCTATGTCTACAGATGCAAGGGTTAGTTCTTTGTACTTCATTATATTCACTGACCATCTCTCAAGATTCAGACATATGTTCCTGTTGAAACACAAGTCTAAAACTTTTGAGAAATTCAAGGAATATAAGCTTGAAGTTAAGAACTAGACGGGTAGAAGTATTAAAAGTCCTTTGATGTGATCGGGGAGCATAATACTTGGGCATGGAGTTCCTGGATTATTTAAAAAGAGAATAGGATTCTCTCTCAGTTTACTCCTTCGTGTACACCACAGCACAACGGTGTATCGGGACGGAGGCTATCGCACCCAATGAGATATGGTGCACTCTATGATGAGTACTGCTGAGTTACCTGTTTTCTTTTGGAGTTATGCACTCGAGAAGTTGCATATCTATTGAATGGGGTTCCATTCAAATCTATGCCTACAACTCCATATGAGATATGGAATGGGAAGAGACCATCTCTTAAACGAGTTAAGATATGGGGTTGTCCGGCCTATGTTAAAAGGCAAAATCCGGACAAACTCGAGGCAAGATCAGTTTTGTATAAGTTTGTTGGATATCCCAAACATTTGCGAGGGTATATCTTCTACCACACTGAGGAGATAAAGGTGTTTTGTTTCTCAGCATGCCACCTTTTTAGAAAAGGTATTTCTTTTGGAAGAAATTAGTGGTCATAAGGTAGAAGTGGAAGAAGTTCCAGCTAGACAAACTAACAGCTGATGATTTGGTGAAACTAAAGGATTCACTAGTCTCCAATGAACCTCAGCCTCTCTGCGAATTTGGTAGGGTTATTCATCCACTTGAAAGATAATACGGTTTCCTCGGTGACCGTGGGAGCGAGGATTGCATCCTGGTAGATGATGAGCTAACCAGGTTCAGGCAGGCCATCACGAGTAGGGACTCTGTGAAATGGCTGGATGCTGTGCAACCAGAGATGGAATCCATGTACACCAACAAGTATGACTTTGAATGTTGCACCTGAAGGGGTAAAACCCATCGGGAGCAAGTATATCTTGAGAAGATTCTTGGTGTAGAAGAAAAAGTTGAGACTTTCAAAGCTAGACTTGTAGTAAAAGGTTTTCGTCAATAACCGGGTGTAGTTTATGATGAAACATTTTCTCTAGTAGCTATGCTTAAGTCCATCAGGATTAAAGCAGGTATCGCGGAGTTGGAACATCTATTTTGATGTGGCAGTCAAAGAGTTTGACTTCATAAAAAAGGTAGATGAACCTTGTATATACAAGAAGGTTGTAGAGAGTAAGGTTGTCTTCCACATATTGTATGTAGATGAAATGCTCTTGATAGGAAATGGTTTCCTATGCTACACTCGGTCAAGCTCCTTTTATCACGAGGATTCTCCATGGAAGATCTGGATGATACCTACTACATCTTGTGGATTATGATCTATGGTGATAGATCTAAGTGGATGTTGGGAGTGTTCCAAATCCAGGTACATTAACATCATACTAAAGGGTTTAGTATGGAAGATTCTAAGCGTGGTAGTTCACCCACTTACTCAGGAATCACTCTCTCCAAGAAGATGTCTTCCAAGACTGATTTGGAGAGAGCTCGCGTGTAATGGATACCCTATGCTTCGGCGGTAGGCTTTATCATGCATGCAATGTTATGTACCAGACTAGATGCAGCTAACTCACTAGGTGTAGTGATCAGGAATCAATCGAATCTTGGGAGAATCACTGGAAAGATGTGAAGGACATTCTTAAGTACTTGAGAAGCACTAAAAAATGATTCTTAGTATTTGGTAACGGTGAACTCCAGTGGGAGTCCTTTACCAATCCGAGCTTCCACAGTGATAAGGTCGACTAAAATTCAGTCACAGGCTTTGTCTTTATCCTCACTGGAGGAACGGTATGTTGGAAGAGTTCCAGGCTAAATACCATGGCAAACTAGACGATAAAAGCTGAATACATCACTACCAACAATGCTACAAAAGTGGATGTCTGGATAATTCTTGTTCATGAGATGAACATGGTTCCTACCATTGAGCGTCCAATAACTGTTATTGTGACAACAATGGAGTTGTGGCTTTGGCCTAGGAACGCCGGTCCCATCAGCCATCCAGACATATTCTGAGGACAGTATCACCTGATCAGGGAGATGGTTGATCTCCAATAGATCAAGGTAAGGAGAGTTGAAGCGAAGGATAACACGGCGGATCCACTCACAGATGCCTTTCCCTAGAGAGACTTTTATGGGGCGTTGAGTATGAGATACTACAATAAATGGCCTTGGTGCAAGTGGGAGATTGTTAGTTATATGTATGCCCTAGAAGCCATTATTATACATGTGATGTATATTATAGTGGATGCGTGGACATGTATAGGGAGGACTTTCTTGCTCAACATGATAGTATGCTATCTGGTTGCTCTTTATCTTAACATGTACACTTATTGTCTCTCTATTAAATGTTGATAAAGCCCTTAGGATGAGTAATTGACTACAAGGATTATGATGCAGATCATACTAGTGGGGCGAAGGTAGTCGGTAAGTACATCCTTCAAATGTTCCTAGTCGTGGGAGTATTGAGACGGAGAATCGATATTCCAGAGTAGACTAGCGTATACACTTCTTGACCCATATGATGGGTGATGGATGATCCCACATCCATTGGTGTTTGACATCAGAGAAGGCATACGGGTGCTCAGTGGAGACTGGGTACACTGAGCGGAATCGCCGAGAACTCCTAAATGGTATTATACCTCACGTCAGATAGCAGTTCTCTGGTGACACTGGTACAGGTTAGTCTGTAGACCCGAAATTGTTATAGAGTCTTATGTGATTCCCGCTGTGCTTTGATTTCCACCTTACCACATTCAAGAGATCGTGCAAAACGGAGGTTTTTGGGTACAGTCCCGAGTCACATGGAGGCAATGAGCAAAAGGAGGAGATTTCGTCTCTCCCGGTATTGGAGTTGATGTTGCGCTATGCTCGATTGGCCATAACAGGAAATCCTGGCCAGCCTTGCTAAGATTTACTGGTAAGTGTTATCAGTAGTTTCTCGAACTGTTATGGGCCTCACATCGGCATGACTTATCAGGCTATTGGGGTCTAACGTTTACCACCCGCAGGCTGAGATATGCGACATATCAGACGAAGAGACCGGACTGTACGGTAGTGTTACTTATTGGATTTGCAAGAGTATGAGCAGGCTTGCTTGTTGATCTTCTTATCGCTCAATACCCGGATAGCCGTTACGTCCAGCTAGTATCGCTGACGGCTTGTGGGTGTTTGATATGATCATCACCTACTGCCGGTGTATTAACGAGTCTTTAGAGTCCTACACAGAGGTTTCCTGGCTCAGGAGAAATGAAGTAGGAGCACATATGTGATGTGTGCAGGACCAAGATTAATACGAGTATGTGATACCATATTCTATTCTCGCGATTTGTGATATCGATCGGTTATATATGATATAGCCGGGTTATTGAATTAAGTGTTGATTCGATAAGTTGATACATATGATATTAGTCGGTTATATGTGATATAGCCGGATTATTGAATCAAGTGTTGATTTAATAATTTAATGTATAATTATATATTTGATATATTAACTTACATTAACTAATATTAGCTCACTTAAGCATTTCTTTTTCTCACTTATGTGTGCACTTAATATATATGAGATATATATTATTGTGTCATGCTACATGCTACATGGGTGTATAAGACTCACACCATGCTTAACATAATGAAGGGTTTTATTTATTTAAAGTAAATCAAAATTAGTTGGAAATTAGTCTAATGGTTAAAGCTTGTGGAACTATTGACTTAGTCCACTAATTTTGTTTTACTTAAGATATTTATTAACCCAACCATTATGATTAGCCATGGTTTAGTCTCTATATGAGTTAGTATATGATATTAACTCACCCATGGTTGCCATTCTACACTTAGTTTTTTCCATGGTTGCTTTTCTTCATCTCCTTCCTCAAGCTCTCTAACCATTTGGGAGGTGAAGAAAATTAGTGAGAAAAATTATTCTAAAGTGAGCAAAATTCCTACTTCATCAACCTACACTAGATTATCCATTGCGTTTAGGTTGTTTGCTTCACAATTAGCGAAGAAATAGCTTGAGTTGGTGTCTTCTCGACGTAGATCATTTTTGGCCTCGAAGACTTCAAGCAAGCTTGTTCTTTTCATCTTGTGGAGCCTTTCTAAAGTCCGGGAGTTCCCTACTTGGAGCGAAGGGACTACTACACGGAGCTATTGATGTGAAGGACCAGTCTATAAAGGTTGTATTCCTTATTCACTTAGATGTAAAGATATTTACATACTAGTTTCGTTTAATTCTCTAGTTAAGATTCTAGGTTAGGGTTTTTTAGCGCGCCAAATTTTTGAAAACGGCATGGTCGATGCCTTCCGAAACCCAGTGGCGGTGGTGCGGAACCCCACAGTTATCACGGGTAATACCCAATCTTTTCATCTTTTCAATTCTTGTATATCTCTATTTTCCTGTATCTAAATCAACCTCACACAACTTAGGTACTATACTAGTAGCCACCCATCCTGCACTAGCACTGTTCGACACTGGAGCGTCACATTGTTTCATGTCCCAACGTTTTATGAGAACACATATGATTCCCGTAAAGCCACTCATTTCAAGCTGGAATGTCAATTCCGGGAATGGAGTATTGAAGGCAACTATGGGATTGGATCAGTGTCCAGTTGTAGTTTGCGGATGAGAATTCTACGTGAATTTCAAAGTACTGGACATCCCAAACTTCAATGTTGTGTTGCGAATGGACTGGCTGGGAGTTTTCTATGCTACAATTAACTGTCGTCAAAGGAGGGTAGTATTTGAGAAACCGGATCATCCAGTCTTTTATTTCAAGAGTGGAGACCATACCCTGGAACCTAGCACCTATAAAGCTAAACCAAAGAAGGCAGCGATTGAAACTTTACAAGCAGAAGAATCAAAGCCAGAGGTAGTTCGAGAGTTCAAGGTTGTATTTCCTGAAGATATAACAGGTTTGCCTCCCGATCGAGCTCTTGAATTCAGCATTGACTTAATACCTGGTGCGCAACCGGTGATCAAAACTCTGTACCGGTTAAGTCCAGAAGGATTGAAGGAGATCCGTACTTAGTTGGACGAACTTCTGAAGAAAGATTGGATTCGTCCCAGTACTTCAAGTTGGGGATCTCCAGTTTTGTTCGTGAAGAAGAAAGAAGGTTCATACAGAATGTGTATAGATTACTGAGCTCTGAACGATGTGGCGATAAAGAACAAGTATCCACTACCGTGTATCGATGATCTTTTTGATCAGCTAAGTGGGTCTTATGTATTCTCAAAGTTAGATCTTCGTTCGGGTTATCGTCAGGTGAAGGTCAAAGAGTCTGATATTCCTAAAACGGCATTCAGGACTTGCTATGGTCATTATGAATATCTTGTGATGCCATTTGTGTTAGTTATATGTATACCCTAAAGGCCATTACTGTACATACGATGTATTTTGTAATGGATACTTGGACATATATAGGGAGGACTTTCTTGGTCGACATGATAGTATGCTATCTGGTTGCTTTTTGTCTTAACATGTACATTGATTGTCTCTATGTTACATGTTGATAAAGCCCTTAGGATGAGTACTTGACTACCAGGATTATGATGTAGATCATACTAGTGGAGACAGAGTAGTCGATAAGTACATCCTTCAACTGTTCCTAGTCGTGGGAGTATCGAGACAGGGCATCGATACTCTAGAGTAGACTAGCGTATAGCTTCTCGACCCATGTAGATAGGCGATGGATGATCCCATATCCATTGGTGTTTGACATCATAGATGGTATACGGGTGCTCAATGGAGACTGGGTACACTGGACGGACTTGCCGAGAACTCCCAGATGGTATTATACCTCACATCAGATGGCAGTTCTCTGGTGACACTGGTACAGGTTAGTCTGTAGACCCGAGATCGTCATAGAGTCTTGTATGATTCCCACTGTGCTTTGATTTACACCTTACCATGTTCAAGAGAACGTGCAAAACGGTGGCTTTTGGGTACAGTCCCGAGTCACATGAAGGCAATGAGCGATAGGAGGGGTTTCGTCTCTCCCGATATTGGGAGTTGATGTTGCGCTGTGCTTGATTGGCTATAACAGGAAGTCCCTGGCCAGGGCTGATTTAGAGATATACTGGTAAATGATATCAGTAGTTTCTCGACCCGTTATGAGCCTCACATCGGCACGTTTTATCGAGTTACTGGGGTCTGACGTTTACCATCCCTAGACGAGATATGCGACATATCAGACGAAGAGATCGGACTGTACGGTAGTGTTACTGATTGAATTCGCAAGAGTATGAGCAGGCTTGCTTGTTGATCTTCTGATTGCTCAATACCCGGGTGGCCGTTACGTTTAGCAGACCGCTTGCGGCTTATGGGTGTTTGATATGATCATCACCTACTGTCGGCGTATTGACAAGTCTTCAGAGTCCTACACAGAGGTTTCCTGGCTTAAGCGAAACAGAGTAGGAGCACATAAGTGATATGTGCGAGACCAAGATTAATACAATATGTGATACCGTATTCTATTCTCGCGATTTATGACATCGGTCGGTTATATGTGATATAGCCGGGTTATCGGATCAAGTGTTGATTCGATAAGTTGTTACATATGATATTCGTCGGTTATATGAGATGTAGCCGGATTATTAAATCAAGAGTTGATTTGATAATCTAATGTTTAATTATATATTTGATATGTTAATTTACATTAACTAGTATTAGCCCACTTAAGATTTCTTTTCTCACTAGTTTTGTGCACATTGTATATATATGATATATATTAGTGTACAAAGTATTGTGTCATGTTTAATGATACATGCAAGATGGGTGCATGAGACATACACATGCTTATGATGATAATTAGGGTTTTTATTTATTTTGGTAATTACAAAATGGTGGGATTTAGTCATGGCTAGTAGCTTGTGGAAGCTTGTAGTCTTCATTGACCAAGTCCACTCTTTTGTTTTGCCTAAGATATTTATTAACCCAACCAATTATCCTAACTATGGTTATGTCTCTACAAGGGTTAGCATATGATGCTTAACTCACCCATGGTTGCCATTCACACTCTTTCATGAGTTCATTCTTCTTCTTCTTCATCAAAAAGAAAAAGCTCACTAGGTTTTTTCTAAGTGAAGAATTAGTGTGAGAAAAATAAATCTAAAGTGAACCCACTTCCTACTTCATCATCCTCTACTACTTGCCATTTAGTATAGGGTGTTTGCTTCACTAATTCCACAATAAGTGAAGAGATAGCTAGGGTTAGTATTTTCTCGACGTAGATAGTCTTCGGCCTCGAAGACTTCGATGCAAGCTTGTTCATTTCTTCATGGGACCCTCTCTAGAGTCCAAGAGTTCGTGATCGCAGCGAAGGGACTGCTACACGGAGCTAATGAAATGAAGGACCGGTCTACAAAGGTTGTATTCCTTGTTCACTTTAGTTGCAAGGTTGTTTGCTTTTTATTTCGTCGGATTTTCTAATACACGATTCTAGGGTTAGGGTTAGCTAGAACGGCAAAATTTTAATTTGGCATGGACGATACCTCCCGAAACCTTACTGCCGTGTTAGGCAACCCTGCAGTAGTATCAGAGCTATGCTAGAAAATTAGACGGATTTTATTAGGATTACGAAACCGAAACGACTCCAAAACTTGCAACACGAAACCCTAGTTTCTGTCGATTTTAAAAGGTCTTCAAAATTTTTTTTATACAATTGCAGAATGTTGTATGGGATTCATCATGAAAACACTGAAAAATTTAGCCTCTATCCTCAGAAAATGGCCAGCCACATGCCTAGGTTTTCCGGCGAGCTCGACCTTGTTGTGCAGGAATGGGTTGAATTTTTTGGTGTCTTCCAGTCACTAGGTTTTAGTGTTTCAGGTGTTGTTTGTTTTTTCTAAGTTTGCATGTGATGTGATCTTACACTATAAGCAATTCGGAGTGTTTCGTATTCGCAGTTTTAACATTGTTTCGGGTAGTCGCATCTTGTCTAGGCGAAGTCAAAAAGTTCGAACGATTGTCAAAAACCCATTTTTCCAAGTTTAACGTATTCGGAAAAACATGCAAGTAATTCTGTGAACCCTCTAGAAGAATGAAACCCTAACTCGACTTTTTGGATCGCGGAACCGCAGTCATACTCTAGGGTTTGCCGCAGTTCCATGGCGACATGAGTGAGGCTTGGGTCTGCCCTTCTACGGCTGGTGCATAGGTACTGTGGCATGTTCTGGGTATTATTGAATAGTGCTCAAGTGTTGAGCTGTCGGGAAATTATGGGACTTTGATGAATCGATCGAAAAGTTTAACGTCGTCCGGATATCATGTGATGGGATACAATATTTGGAATCCACAAATGTAGTTATGAGATAACTAGTTTGAATTTTATAAATCTAGCAGTTTAGTCTCATTTGATCGGTTGCCACGGGATTTTGATGTGATCAAAAGTCCGTCGCAATCACGTAGCATACGCGGATACTCGCCGGGTAACCTTACTAGATAGTCATGCCCCATAGCCCCGACCAAGTGACTGTAGGAGAACCCCGTTGCCTATAGCATTCGTTCGGGTGCTCACGGCCGCGGTGTTCTGCCTTAGTGTACTTCGTCGATGGCATCGGGGGTGCGGCCTTCTGCTAAAGTTTCCGACGAGCATTCAATCAGATTATCAGGAATCTTGTTGTATTACCCGACAGATTATTGGACAGTGTTTTCAATATCAAGACTAAAATGCGGGGTTTATAATTGTTAGGCATGTGATGTTTAAGGAATTCATATGGTTAGGCATGAAATCCAATATATGTAATACATTGGGTTTATGATGTCTGAGGTGGTTGCGGATTCCAACTTTTGTAGTTTTTCACTTTCTTTTCTGCGACCGTAAGTGTAATATGTGGTGTATCGCTGGTTTCGTTGCTATATATCAACGACAATTGGGATACGCATATTTACTTACGTTGATGACATGTGATGTTATGTGTTGCTAGGATATGTTATATTGGATCGTCGTGTTTGAATAGCCGGGTTTTTTTATGTGAGATGAAAGTTTTTCATTTTCATTCATATAAAAGCTTGTATATAATATTCTTTTATTGGGGCACTTCCGGGTTGAGGAAGATGTCACCGTTGATGTATATTATTTACTTTTCCGCATTAGGATAGACCCAAGGTGGGGAGCATAAGTAACCGGGTTCTAGGGTCCAGTGGGAGACCATCTTGAGGAGTCGAGACCAGGTCTCCTAACCCTAGAATTGGTAGGGTTACTTGCCGCTCCCATAAGGGTCTAGGGATATGGGTTTGGCTATTCATCGCAACCGTGGAATCCGTGTTTTATACTGGCTTAATTTAAAACACGGAAATCCTAATATATCCAATATTTCATATGTTATCTTCTGCTGCTCTGTGATGTGATCACTGTGATATGTTCAGACGAATGCCTATATTATATATATGAGATATAATTAATATTGCTGCTTTCGTTTCATATGTGATGCTTAGGAAGCATATTATGATGGGACTTCATTAATGAGATTAATGAAATAAAAGAAACCTAAAAGATGTTGTAGAAGCTTGTTTTAAAAACTGGTAGCTCAAGTTCTTTCTTTGCATAGCGGTATTCCTTGTAGAATATCCAGCACCTTAATTGATAAGGAAAGAGCCGAGATCCCTTCACAGGGAGTGACCTCTTTTGGCAGATGCTATAACCCTCGGTTTGTCTTTTAATTGCTTTTATAATTTTTGCTTTCCATAGTGGTATTTATGAAGTATCCTGCACCTTATTTGATAGTTATGTATATGCCCTAGAGGCCATTATTGTACAAATGATGTATATTATAGTGGATGCTTGGATATATATAGAGAGGACTTTCTTGCTCGACATGATAGTATGATATTTAGTTTCACTTTATCTTAACATGTTGACTTGTATTAGTTCACTGTCTTGCTCTCACATGTTGATAAAGCCCTTAGGATATATACTTGACTACTGGGACTATGATGAGATCATACTAGTGGGGTCAGGGTAGTCAATAAGTACATCCTATAACTGTTCCTAGTCGAGGGTGTATCAAGACAGGGCATCGATATACCAGAGTAGACTAGCGTATACGCATCTTGACCCATATGATGGGCAATGGATGATCCCATATCCATCGGTGTTTGACATCAAAGATGGTGTACGGGTGCTCAGTGGAGACTGGGTACACAGAACGGACTCACCGAGAACTCCCAGATGGTATTATACCTCACGTCAGATGGCAGTTCTCCGGTGAAACTGGTACAAGTTAGTCTGTAAACCCGAGATCGTCATAGAGTCTTGTGTGATTCCCACTATGCTTTGATTTCCACCTTTCCACGTCCAAGAGGGCGTGCAAAACGGTGGCTTTTGGGTACAGTCCCGAATCACATGGAGGCAAGGAGCGATAGGAGGGGATTCGGCTCTCCCGGTATAGGGAGTTGATGTTGTGCTGTGTTCGATTGGCTATAACTGGAAGTCCCTGGCCAGGGCTGATATGGAGATTTACTGGTAAGAGTTATCGGTAGTTTCTCAACCTGTTATGAGCCTCATATCGACACGACTTATCGGTTACTGGGGTTTGACGTTTACCACCCCTAGACTAGTGATCAGTCGAAAATATTGCATATTTTAGCCGGCAATTTCCTCATCATTTACATTCATATAGAAGTGTACGGTATTCATAATTCACATATTAGCAAATCGGTCGCAAAATATCAGATTACATTTATTCGACCTTAAAACCGGCATTTCTAGGGAAATTGATTGCATTTCATCACATGGCATATTTTCTATATATCGCAACCCGTGTTTCGAAGTCTATGCAGGAAAAGAGAAGCTTGCTCAATCATTACACCGCTCGAAAGATACGTAAACTCACTAAACTCAAATCTGGTATCAACACAGAAGGGAAAATACAAATCAAAGCATCTGAGAAAAGCCCAAACTCCAGTACAAGACCACAACAGAAGCTACAAGGCCCAAGCCTCCAACATGGCCGCGGATCCGCGGCATGGGCTTGCTTAGGCCGCGGATACGCGGCTCATTGGTGACATCATCTACTCAGTTTCAGAGCACAACTCCTACATCAGGGTCCACTGCTAAAAAATGCACGACATTTTCCAGAATACTCCAGATACTTCTACCAGTTCAGCAAACACTTTGTGCTTCACTAAACTAGCCTAATCATTCTAGAACTTTCCCTAAACCCTAGCTTAAACCCTAAGCTAAAGTCTAACAAACTCTTTCAACAAACTTTTAGAGGGAAAGGGATATTCAAACTTAAACCTAGGGTTTGGGAGTTCTATAAATAAGACCCTAGGCTCACTCATTATTAATGTTGGGAAATATTGGAAAATTCAACCCATTTTATAGTTTTAGCCAATCTCTTTCTTCATCCCCTCTTCCTCAAGTTTAGTGAGAGAGCTTGTAGGAAACCCTAACCCTAATTCCAAGCCAACATCAAGAATCTCGAGTACCCATTAAGCAAGAAGCATTACAACCTTTAGGAGCGGAGCCGATTTCAACGGAGCAAGCGATCCGAAGCCGATCCACGACTCACGAAGCCGAGCGACGCCCGATCAACAATCTAGATTCTTCTTCTTGTAGTTCTTGAAGCAAATGTAATCAAAATTGTTGAGATCAATAAAGGTGATATTCTTTTATCTTGTTTTCTTTAAATTCCGCATCATGTTATCTTTACAAATCTTTAATATTGTCTTTTTGGTGATGTGTGAATAAAACTCCGCTTGTTAAGGAGTCAAAACGATCTTTAGTATGATGATGTAACAAATTTGCAATCGATTCTTGAATCCCACGAGTTTGTAAACCCTAGCAAGTTCAAGAATCGACGACCCAATTCGTTGCGATGCTTTCTTGATCGACATCGCTCGAGATTAGGGAGTTCCGATCGTTTCTTGAAATTGCTAGAGGCTAGAATATAAATGGTATCCTCGAAAGAACAAGGGTTAAGAGATGAAACCCTAATTTCATCAAGAAAGCCCTAACTCTCGTCGATCACCATAGATCTAGTATCAATTCTTCGAAGGACAAGAACACGAAACCTTTTAGATTACATCACGTCTAAAGATCCGATTGATTCCTACAAGCCTCTCTTATATTCTTGATTGTTGATTGGAAATATTATCGAAACACCGATTCTTGATTGTTTATAGTTTCTTGATTCTTGCATAAAGAATAGTGACACTCGAATACAAATCATTCTTGAATCATGTTTTCTTCTATTGTTGCTTAACTTTCATTTCAAACGTATCAAAATATAAATGAATCGTGCAATCCCTGTGGACGATCCGCACTCACTACAAACTACATCCGACACCGTAGTTTGATTGCGGTCAAAATATTTTTTGGTTGTGATTTCTTTACAATTTCTACAAACACAACGGAAAATCTACCAATCAAAATGGCGCCGTTGCCAGGGATCGCGCTAATTCATTTACATTTTTAGTTTGAAGTGAAAGAATTATTACATTCTACTTCTTGAAATCAAAATTCGTACAAACTCTTATACGTATGTTGTGAATTGATTGCAAGGTGATCTGGAGCTTACTGGGAGTCTGGAAAATTATTTGGGATATACCAGAGAGCTGAGGGAGTCTACAGAGACTCTCTGAAGAAATTTGGTGGCTTGATCTCTCGAAATAAGCGCGGAAGCGCGGCCATTTCCTACAATCTGCGGCGGAACCGCGGCTTGGTAGGGGGTTCTCTGCAAAATTTTTGCAGCAGGTAATTTCTTGCTCTCTCCCCTCTTCTCTTTTAGCTCTAACTAACACTTTGCTGCAGGATTCTTTGCAAATAAATCGCAGCGCGCAAAAGCAAAATAAAAATTTGTGTGTGATTTTGATTTCTTGGTTGTTTGCATTCTAATACGGAAATTTAAGGGGCACGGCCAAATCCAAATTAGGTGGGGATTTCATTACCCTTCCTAGGCCCCGAAAATCGCAAAACTTGCATCCGCATTACCCTCATTAATTAAAAGAAATCTAGAGAAGACTCTAAGGACTGTCGCGCTCAATTAGGACAAGAGAAGGCCGTGGGTAATTCATTGCTTATCCGCATTTTCTTGTGGTGCCTAAGGCGAGTGTGTCTAAGGCTAGTGGTTTTTAATTAGGCCCACTACTTACGTAGTGGAGTACCTTCCCACTTACCTGGCACTTATCCGGCCACAGGGGGACAAAGAGGCAGTGGAGGATTCTATCCTGCGACTTGTCTTTTGGCAGTTAGGAGCGGTCTAGAGCAGGACCTAGGTGACCACTAGATTCTAGGGTTTGTGTGCTGCATTTGTTTTGTCGCATCATTTTTTCAAAATCCGTCCCTTTTTCAAAAGCAAACACCGCATTCATTTTACCCCTAATTATAAGCCAACGCTGCCACTTGTATTAACCCATTTTAGTGCAAGATAGGCTGGACACGGGATTCTAGTGCCCGTTTAGTCCGCGTACCTTTTATCGACTCCGAAGTCGATATTTCTCCATTTACCTCTCCTTTACCCACTACCACATCCACACCGATGGATCCGAATCCATCGAATTTCTTTAACCCTAATCTGCCACCGTCCGTTGGTGCGCAGAATCCACCCCACATTTCTCTCCAGGAAAGATGCTATCCATATAGAGGTCCTCTTTCGACCTGCTTATCCACACCACCAGCCAATGGGGATAACTTTGAGATTAAGCCCCAGTATATCAATCTTTTACCCAAATACCACGGACTCGAGACCGAGGACGCTTACGTTTTCATTACCAAATTTGAAAACGTATGCGCAATGATGGGTACGTCACAACTTTCAGTGGATGCAATGCGTCTACGACTTCTTCCATTTACATTGTGCGATATGGCTGAGAAGTGGCTATATAACACTACCGCACACTCTATTACGAATTGGGAAGAATTCGTCGCTGCATTCCTTAAGAAATTTTACCCAATCCAAAAGACGGCTCGAATCCGTAGCGAACTGAACCAATTTGCCCAGCTCCCTGCTGAACCATTCTCTAAATACTTTGAACGTTTCAAGGATCTATTGGTTCAATGTCCTCATCACGGCATCCCGAGATAGGAGCTTTGCCGAATCATATATGAGGGCAGTAACCCTAACACAAAACAGAGCCTTGAAAACATGTGTCAAGGTACATTTATGACTAAGGATGATGGGGAAGCTTGGCGATACTTAGAAGAGTTCGCTGAAAAGTCACTAATTTGGGAGAGTGGAACCCAACCATTGAATAGGGGTGGCGTACACCAAATAGATGTGTCCATAGGTGTTCGAGCTGAAATGGCGGCAATGCAAAAGAAGCTCGACGCTATGGAACACAAATTTGCAGCAGCCTCCCTAAACCCAGTGTCGCTCCCCAAAACTGTTTGTGAGTGCTGTTCTGATCCGTCACATTTAACGGAAGAATGTCCATTAAACTCTGCGTTTCAAGGTCACGAGCATTCTAATGCCGCATTTCAAAGACCTCGAAACGATCCATATTCTTCCACGTACAATCAGGGTTGGAGAAACCACCCGAATTTTGCTTGGAACCAAAACCAATCTCAAAACACGGTTCCAAACACGAATAATTTTCAAAGGGCTTTTCCTCCACCACAACAGCAACCCCTTCAACTCACTCAGCACCCCTATCAGTCACAAAATTTCTAAAATCAGGGCAACACTCCTGCACAGTCTAATCCTATGCAGCCCTGTTCTGACGATTTCTCTCAATTCACTCAAACCATGAAATCACTTTTATCAAATTTCATGGAGGTTTCGACTGAGGTTAGATCTTCCGTCAATGAGATAAAGAAAAACTCAGCGTCCCAAGCTGAGAGTATCAAATCGATGGAAGCTGAAATCGCACGCCTAAAAGCCGAAATGAGTGCGAGAGAAAAAGGGAAACTTCCCTCTCAACCCCTACAGAATCCTGGGCATTACAATGTAAATGCCATTACAACGTTGAGATCGGGAAGAGTGCTGAATAATAATGTCGGGGAAGATATTGATAATACTGAAAATCATATCAACACCCCGGCTGAGTCTTTTCCACACACACACACTTCACCTTCTGAACCTTCTTCTTCTACCAAACCACCTTCTAGCGAGCCTATTCTCCATTTCCCTTTAGGCTCGACACCTTCACCCAACCCTTATAGTTCTCCACAGACGGTCCCCACATCTCCTTTGGGACCTCGTCTACCCCCCTTTCCTTCTCCTATGATGGACCCTGCGCTTATTGCGAAAGCTCCTTACCCGAACCGGCTAAGGGCAAATAGAACGAGTCCTCATATGGAGAAAATTATAGAAATGTTCAAACAGGTTAACATCAATATCCCTCTCCTAGATGCAATTCAGCAAGTCCCCGCTTATACGAAAATTCTTAAGGACTTGTGCACTAGGAAGAGGAAGACCCAAGTGCCGAAGAAGGTCTTTATGTCTAATAATATCAGCACTGCTTTTATACCCCGGCTTCCAAAGAAAAGAAAGGACCCAGGTTGTCCTACAATATCGATTTCGATTGGGGGTAAAAACATAAATCGTGCTCTTTTAGACCTTGGCGAAAGTGTTAACCTGCTCCCTTATTCTGTCTATGAGCAATTAGGGATTGGAGAGTTGAAACCTGCTCACTGCACTCTCCAGATGGCAGACCGATCTATCACCAAACCAAGGGGTGAATTAGAGGATGTGTTGATAAAGGTCGGGGAATTTGTTTTCCCTGTAGACTTCATTGTGCTCGACACACATCCTGTAGCAAACCCCCGGGGCTAAATTCCGGTGATTCTGGGTCGTCCTTTCCTTGCCACTTCCAACGCTGTTATAAACTGTAGAAATGGTTCAATGAATTTATCATTTGGAAATATGACCATTGAACTAAATATCTATAAAGTTGGAAGTCAGCCATCAGAACCCTCTGCTCATATTTTAGATGTGTGCTCTGTCCATGAGATCACTCCCGATAGTTGTGGAGCTGAGGATCTTTGCTTTACTGATCTCGATGACATTAGCACATCTCTGTTTGACTTTGCACAAGATCTTAGTGAGGACACTTTACCTACACATGAGTCCTGCACTTCTGACTTTTCTCTACCCGAGTCTGTATCTTTCACAGGCTCTGAGCTTCTTTGTAGATCCAAAAATCAATCTATGATCCTTCCTTCTATCATCTCTCCGCCTGAGTTAGATCTCAAAATTTTACCTTCTCACCTGAAATATGCATATCTAGGTGAGAACGAGTCATTACCGGTTATCATTTCCGCTTCTCTTGTATCAGAGCAAGAGAATGCCCTTTTATCGGTATTGAGATCTAACAAAGAGGCGTTTGGTTGGAGTATGGCGGACATCAAAGGGATTAGTCCCTTAATAGTTGAACATCATATACATGTGATGAATGATGCCAGACCGACCCGAGAACCACAGAGACGGTTGAATCCCGTCAGAAGGAAGCTGTCATGAAAGAGATCGTCAAATGCTTAGATAATGGTATTATATACCCCATCTCCGATAGCCAGTGGGTGAGTCCTATACATGTCGTTCCTAAGAAATCCGGCATCACAGTTATCACAAATGAGGCGAATGAGTTGATTCAGACACGCGCCCAAACTGGGCGGCGTGTATGCATCGATTATAGAAAACTCAACGCTGCTACGAGGAAAGACCATTTTCCTCTACCATTCATTGATCAGATGCTGGAACGCTTAGCGGGACGACAATATTATTGTTTTATGGACGGATACTCAGGCTATAATCAGGTCCCCATCGCCAAAAAGGATCAAGATAAAACCACTTTTACTTGTCCTTTTGGTACCTTTGCTTACAGTCGCATGCCTTTCGGGTTATGCAATGCTCCCGCTACCTTTCAGCGGTGTATGATGGGGATATTCTCTGATATGGTAGAGAATTTTTTGGAGATCTTTATGGACGATTTCTCGATTTTTGGAGACTCTTTTTCTGATTGCCTAGCGAATCTTGACGCTGTTCTTACTCGTTGCAAAGAGAAGAACTTGACTTTAAACTGGGAAAAATGCCACTTTATGGTCCAAGAAGGAATAGTCCTTGGACATGTCATTTCACAAAAAGGCATTGAGGTTGACAGAGCTAAAGTAGATGTCATTCAAAACCTCCCTCATCCCAAAAGCGTCAAAGATATTCGCTCTTTCCTTGGCCATGCGGGCTTTTATAGGAGATTCATTAAGGATTTTAGCAAAATTGCTAGACCTTTAACACTACTCCTGGCCAAGGATACGACCTTCCATTTTGACTCGGATTGCGAGACAGCTTTCGACTCACTTAAACACTCACTCACTTCAGCCCCCGTTTTATCATCACCAAACTGGGACTACCCCTTTGAGCTGATGTGTGACGCATCTAATTTTGCAGTAGGTGCAGTCTTAGGACAGCACATCGATAAGATGCCACACGTGATATACTATGCAAGTAAGACCCTGAATGATGCGCAAATCAATTATACAACCACCGAGAAAGAGCTTTTAGCGGTTGTATTTGCTTTAGAAAAATTCAGGTCTTACTTAATCGGCTCACCTATAGTTGTATATACTGACCATTCCGCTTTAAAACATCTTCTGGCGAAGAAAGATGCAAAAGGTCGACTAATACGTTGGATCCTACTGTTACAAGAATTTGATCTTGTTATCAAAGATAAGAAAGGATGTGAAAACGTAGTAGATGACCACCTTTCACGCATCGTTTCTTCCCCTGTGACCCTGCCGATCAATGACTCGTTCCCTGACGAACAACTCTTGAGCGTATCCATTGAACCATGGTTCAGGGATATTGTGAACTATCATGCCACGGGACTGATACCGAGCGATTGGTCAAAACAGGACAAATACCGTTTTCTTTCCCAAGTAAAACACTTTTACTGGGATGAACCCTATTTGTTTAAATATTGTCCTGATCAGATCATTCGCCGGTGCGTCCCAAATGAAGAGTTCAAGAGTGTTCTTTCATTTTGTCATGATCAGGCCTGTGGGGGTCACTTTGGTCCTAGAAGGACAGCGGAAAAGGTTTTGCAATGTGGATTTTATTGGCCGACCTTATTCAAGGACGCATTTGAGTATTGCAAAACCTGTACACAATGTCAGTATACGGGTAGAATATCCCAGAGGAATGAAATACCTCAGCAACCCATCTTGGTTGTTGAAATATTTGATGTTTGGGGCATAGATTTTATGGGTCCTTTTCCTAACTCCTTTGGGAATTTGTACATATTGCTGGCGGTTGATTATGTTTCAAAGTGGGTAGAAGCCATTCCATGTCGCACTAATGACAGGAAAGTTGTCATTAAGTTCTTGAAAGAGAATATCTTCTCGTGATTTGGACACCCACGCGCTATTATTAGCGATAATGGGACACATTTCTGCAACAGGTCTTTCGAGACTCTGATGTGAAAATACTCAATCAACCACCGTCTTTCTACACCCTATCATCCCCAAACAAGCGGGCAGGCTGAAATCTCAAACAGACAAATCAAACTTATCCTGGAGAAAACTGTTGCTAAAAATAGAAAAGACTGGTCGACCAAATTGACGGATGCTCTTTGGGCATTCAGGACTGCATATAAGACCGACCTAGGAATGTCTCCATATAGGATAGTGTTTGGAAAAGCATGTCATTTACCTGTCGAGATAGAGCATAAAGCATTGTAGGCTATAAAAGAAATAAATTTTGATCTAAACCTTGCTTGCAACTTTCGGAAGCTGCAACTTAACGAGCTAAGCGAACTCCGCGATGAAGCTTATGATAATGCTGTAATCACAAAGAATAGGACTAAGGTTTTTCACGATAAAAACATTTTAAGGAAAACATTTTTACCTGGTCAACAAGTCCTTCTTTATGATTCACGATTACACCTTCACGCGGGTAAGCTCCGATCTCGATGGAAGGGACCTTTTGTTGTGCGGTCTGTATACCCGCACGGGGCAGTAGAAGTAGAAAATGTTAAAAACGGCACTGTTTTCAAAGTAAATGGACATAGACTAAAGCCGTATTTGTCCACTGACCCCACGGAGGAGCTCTTGTTCTTACAAGAGCCAGTTTATTTGGATTAAAATTCCTCCGTCTCACCTTCATATCCTGTATATCATTGCATATTTTTTTTGAATGAAGGTGAGTGAAAAGAGTAAGTTTGGGGGAAGTTCTTCACTTATATATTTTGCCCCCACTAATAATTGCCCCCAGATTTACAGGTTTTATAGATATAGCTGTCGGCAACAGTGAGGACACTGTTGAAAACAAGTTTGGGGGAGGTTTGTGCTTATTTTCGCATCATTTGCATATCATCTGCATAAGCACAAAACATTTCTTTAAAAATCTATAAAAATTGAAAAATTTTCAAAACCCATAAAAATTTAAAAATTTTCAAATATAAAAAATAATTTTAATATTTACACTTTTTTGTATATAAATAAAGATAATGAAAGTTTAGATAGTGAAAAGTTACATCCATGAGATTAGAAAATTTTTAGAAAACTAAGAAAATTAGAAGTTTTCTTATACGAACTAGTAATAAGTAGTTATGAGCCGTTGTCCCAAGGGTTAGTAAGATGAAGGACGTCACTAATCTGAGGATAAAAAATAAGTCTGAAAAATAGTTTCTATTCTGGAAGCCAAACATTTTGAACGTTGATACCCTGCTATTCGCACTTACACACGTCTTGAAGCCTGGGATAGTAGAGGATACCTTGAAATGCTCTTGTCTTAAAGCCAAAAGTATGAAGGAAATAAAAAGAAAAAAAAATGAATAAAGAAAATATAAAGTGGTGAGAAAAATGGACACTGGTTTTGTTATCACCGAAGGCAAGAAAAATGTATAGCAAGGGTGCTTCTTCACCTAGTGCCCTAAGGCCAACTGGTCTGGGAGTCACTGCTATGTCTGAGGTGGTGCAAGACGAGGAAAATACACCAAGTAAGCAAGCAAAGGAGTAATCGGTCGGTTAGTACCTCAAGAAGTATTAACGGTCGCATGAAAGTGTGTGAGCAATCTCATCTAAATATTCATTAATTAAAAAGTACTGAGGCTGATGGGCAAGAGTATGATAGCTTGAATTGAATTCTCCGGGTGTAGGGATGTCCTTTACACACACGCAGGGTTATATGATCGATGTTTGGAAGAAAGATAGGAATGAAGAATAAGACGATGTTTTATTGAGGGAGGACGTGATTTCTAACATCTTTTCATGACCATTAAGATAGGGCTCATGACAACCGAAAAGCTAGCTTAGTTGGAAACCCTAATTTTCAAAGCTTTTCTTTTATGATTCTCTTCTTTAAATGTAAATTTCATGATCTTGCTTTTATTATTGGATTTTGTGGGTGCAATCCGCTGAAAACCCTCAGGAGACAACACTCCTCCTACTAGGGACACCTAGAGGTTTAAAGGCTTGTTGCACGTGCTCAGTGCAATCGTGTTGCCTACGAAAGTGTGCTAGTTAGTTTTTCTCTTTCTTTATTTTCTCCTTCTGTTTTTAATAAAACATTCGCTCGAGACGATCGAAATTAAGTTTGGGGGTATTTGATCAGTCGAAAATATTGCATATTTTAGCCGGCAATTTCCCCATCATTTACATTCATATAGAAGTGTACGGTATTCATAATTCACATATTAGCAAATCGGTCGCAAAATATCAGATTACATGTATTCGACCTTAAAACCGGCATTTCTAGGGAAATTGACTGCATTTCATCACATGGCATATTTTCTATATATCGCAACCCGTGTTTCGAAGTCTATGCAGGAAAAGAGAAGCTTGCTCGATCATTACACCGCTCGAAAGATACGTAAACTCACTAAACTCAAATCTGGTATCAACACAGAAGGGAAAATACAAATCAAAGCATCTGAGAAAAGCCCAAACTCCAGTACAAGACCACAACAGAAGCTACAATGCCCAAGCCTCCAACATGGCCGCGGATCCGCGGCATGGGCTTGCTTAGGCCGCGGATACGCGGCTCATTGGTGACATCATCTACTCAGTTTCAGAGCACAACTCCTACATCAGGGTCCACTGCTCAAAAATGCACGACATTTTCCAGAATACTCCAGATACTTCTACCAGTTCAGCAAACACTTTGTACTTCACTAAACTAGCCTAATCATTCTAGAACTTTCCCTAAACCCTAGCTTAAACCCTAAGCTAAAGTCTAACAAACTCTTTCAACAAACTTTTGGAGGGAAAGGGAAATTCAAACTTAAACCTAGGGTTTGGGAGTTCTATAAATAAGACCCTAGGCTCACTCATTATTAATGTTGGGAAATCTTGGAAAATTCAACCCATTTTATAGTTTTAGCCAATCTCTTTCTTCATCCCCTCTTCCTCAAGTTTAGTGAGAGAGCTTGTAGGAAACCCTAACCCTAATTCCAAGCCAACATCAAGAATCTCGAGTACCCATTAAGCAAGAAGCATTACAACCTTTAGGAGCGGAGCCGATTTCAACGGAGCAAGCGATCCGAAGCCGATCCACGACTCACGAAGCCGAGCGACGCCCGATCAACAATCTAGATTCTTCTTCTTGTAGTTCTTGAAGCAAATGTAATCAAAATTGTTGAGATCAATAAAGGTGATATTCTTTTATCTTGTTTTCTTTAAATTCCGCATCATGTTATCTTTACAAATCTTTAATATTGTCTTTGTGGTGATGTGTGAATAAAACTCCGCTTGTTAAGGAGTCGAAACGATCTTTAGTATGATGATGTAACAAATTTGCAATCGATTCTTGAATCCCACGAGTTTGTAAACCCTAGCAAGTTCAAGAATCGACGACCCAATTCGTTGCGATGCTTTCTTGATCGACATCGCTCGAGATTGGGGAGTTCCGATCGTTTCTTGAAATTGCTAGAGGCTAGAATATAAATGGTATCCTCGAAAGAACAAGGGTTAAGAGATGAAACCCTAATTTCATCAAGAAAGCCCTAACTCTCGTCGATCACCATTGATCTAGTATCAATTCTTCGAAGGACAAGAACACGAAACCTTTTAGATTACATCACGTCTAAAGATCCGATCGATTCCTACAAGCCTCTCTTATATTCTTGATTGTTGATTGGAAATATTATCGAAACACCGATTCTTGATTGTTTATAGTTTCTTGATTCTTGCATAAAGAATAGTGACACTCGAATACAAATCATTCTTGAATCATGTTTTCTTCTATTGTTGCTTAACTTTTCATTTCAAACGTATCAAAATATAAATGAATCGTGTAATCCCTGTGGACGATCCGCACTCACTACAAACTACATCCGACACCGTAGTTTGATTGCGGTCAAAATATTTTTTGGTTGTGATTTCTTTACAATTTCTACAAACACAACGGAAAATCTACCAATCAACTAGATATGCGATATATCAGATGAAGAGACCGGACTGTAAGATAGTGTTACTGATTGGATTCACAGGAGAATGTATAGGCTTGTTTGTTGATCTTCTGATCACTCAATACCTGGATGGCCTATACCTTTAGCTGACCGCTTGCAGCTTGTCCGTGTTTGATATGATCATCACCTACTGCCGGCGTATTGACGATTCTTTAGAGTCCTACACAGAGGTTTCCTACCTCGGGCAAAACGGAGTAGGTGCACATATCTGATATGTGCGGGACCGAGAATAATACGATATGAGATACTGTATTCTATTCTCGCGATATATGATATAACCGGGTCATCGGATCAAGTGTTGATTCGATGAATCGGTACTTGTTATATTAGTCGGTTATATGCGATATAGCTGAATTGTCGGATCAAGTGTTGATTCGATAATTTAATGTATAATTATATATGTGATATATTACATTACATTAACTAATATAAGCTCGCTTTATTGATTCATTTTCTCACCAGATAATACATTGATATATATGCAATATATGTTAATTGTATTATTTTTTTTTGTTACAAAATATATTATATATGTGATATATAATATTGTAACAAGTTATGATTACAAATGCAACATGATTTGTGGAGATTAAACATGGTTAGGGTTTGATTTGGGTTAGCTTTTTCTTGAAGCTTCTAGAAGCTTTATTTTGTTTTAAGCTTAGATATTTTGTTATGATATTTTGGATAGATATTTTATAACCCAACCCAAACCCTTTACTCTAGTTAAGTCTCTACATGGGTTAAGCCTTCATACTTGACCCAAGATTGCATTTGTAACCATGATAACAAAATTCATTATTCATCACAAATAGATTTCTTCTTCATCTTCCTCTTGAAAAAGCTTTCTAGCTTTTTGTGATGTGATGATAAATGGTGAGAAATTGAAAATAAAAAAGAGCTAAATTCCTACTTAATCATCCTTATCTATTCTAACCACTTAGATTAGGGTGTTCACTTCATTAATACTTGATTAGAGAAGTGAGAGCTTGAGTTATAGATTTTTCAAGGTAGATCATCTTCAAAAAGGAAGACTTCAAGCAAGCATGGATCATTCGGCTTGTGGAGCCTCTCTTGAGTCCGGGGGATCATGGATCGCGGCGAAGGGACTACTACTTAGAGCTTATGAAGCGAAGGAGCGGACTGCAAAGGTTCTAATCCCTCTCTCTTAGATGTAAAGTTGTTTACTTGCACGTTTAACCTAATTCTTTAGTTAAGATCTTGGTTAGGGTTTGTTTAGCACCCAAAATTTTTTAAAGTAGATTGTTTGATGCTTGCCAAAACCTTCAAAAGGTTATATACTAACCCTACAGTAGTATCAGAGCCAGGCTAAAACATTAGGCGACATGTAGACGAAGTTTAAAGTCCGATCGAACCCCGAAACGTCGTATTTGACCCCCTTTCTGGAAATTTTTTTAAAAGGTGGTTTTTTCTGTATTAAAAATACTCAGAAAATTAAGCAGGTGATTCTATGGATAACTGTGAAATACGAACTCCTAATTCCCTTAAGTCGCCGCGGAACCGCGGCAATACCATGCTTTGCGCGGCGGTTCCGCGGCCGTACTTGGGTATTAGGGACAGATACTTCTAGGTAACATCCGTAGGTATTACTACATACTTCTAGGAATTTTTAATATTACTCAAGTGTTGAGTTTTCTGGAGATCTTAAGAATTCGTTGATTTGATTGGAAAGTTTAACTTCGTTTAGTTTTTCCGGATAATTTAGAACGTGTTAAAATGTTCGAACGGATATCAATAACTCACTTTTTCCCGACACGAAAAACTTTCAGGTGTTGAGTTTTTCTTAAGTTTGAATCTTTCGGAAAAACATGCAAGCATATCTGTGGACCTTCTAGAAGAACGTAACCTTAACTCGATTATGTGACCGTCAAAACTGCCACTAAACCCTAGGGTTTGTGGTAGTTTAGCGTTGCCACATGTGAGGCGTTGGTTTGACCCTTCTACGGCTGGTTCATTGGGGCTGTGACATGTTCTTGGATTTTTGAACTCCGCTCAAGTGTTGAGCTATTTGGGAAATCTTGGGTGTTTCATTATTCGATCGGAAAGTTTAACATTGTTTATTTATCTGGAATGTGATACAATATCTGGAATTCATAAAGTTAGGCATGAAATGCGAAGTATGTGATATTTCGAATTTAAGATGTCTAAAGTGATTGTGGATTCCAAATGTTGTAGTTTTACATTTTCTTTTCTGTGACCGTAAGCGTAGTATGTGGTGTATCGCCGGCTTCGTTGCTATACATCAACGACAATCGGGATACGCATACTTGCTTACGTTAATGATATGTGATATTATGTGTTGCTGTGATATGTTATATTGGATCGTCATGTTCTGAATAGCCGGGGGTTTTATGTGACATGAGTTTTTTTTTGTTTTCATTCATGTAAAATTCATTGTATGTAATATTCTTTTATTGGGGCACTTCCGGGTTGAGGTTGTTGTCACCATTATATATTATTTACTTTTCCGCATTAGGTAGACCCGAGGATAGGAGCACAAGTAACTGGGTTCTAGGGTCCAGTGGGAGGCCATCTCGAGGAGTCGAGACCGGGTCTCCTAACCCTAGAATTGGCAGTGTTGCTTGCCGCTCTCATAAGGGTCTAGGGATGTGGGTTTGGCTATTCATCGCGACCGTGGAATTCGTATTTTATATAGGCTCAAAATAAAACACGGAGCTCCTAGTATATCTAATATTTCATATGTTTCTTCTGCTGCGATATCTGTGATGAGATCATATTACTGCCTGAGACGAATGCTTATACTATATATATATGATGATATATAAATATTATTGCTTTTGTTACTTTTTGTGATGCTTAGGAAGCATAATTTATGGGTTTTATTAATGAGATTAATAAAAGGAAAGAAACCTAAAAGATGTTGTAGAATCAAAACTTTATAAAAAAGGTAGCTACAGTTTTGCTTTGCATAGCGGTATATATGATATACCCTGCACCTTATTCGATGAGGAAAGAGCCGAGATCTCTTCACCGGGAGTGACCTCTTTAGCAAAACTGGCATATGCTACAAACTCGCGGTTTAGTTTTTGATTGCTTCTATGGTTCTTGCTTTGCATAGCGGTATATATGATATACCATGCACCTTATTCAATGAGGAAAGAGCCGAGATCCTTTCACCGGGAGTGACCACTTTAGCGAAACTAGAAACGCCTCAAAAACACTCCTTTTCAAAAATCACTTGTTTCTAAAACGATATCAAGTTCATTACGCAATAGGTTTTCAGAAAAACCTGCCGTAGCCCTCCGTCATTTCAGATAAATCCTACTTAGTATTCGTGCTGCGTTTGTTGACCTTGTCAAGGCACAGTGTACGGTAGCTAATTAGTGTTTATCTGCTAAAATATGAGATGTGATTGGATTAGGGTATTCGTACGGCCTTGTTGACCTTGTCAAGGGTCATGCGGATGGGTTTAATTCAATCGGGAAATGACGGGTAGAACTTGACTTGCGGTCTATGGTTTGTTGACCTTGTCAAGGTCATAGATCGCTCGGGGCAAAACATTATCGGGAATTTCAAGTGTTGAAATTTGCAATGAGATTGCATACCTCCTATGAGATAGTTGGATCCTGATACCCACTGCAAGTAAGAGTTACTCCTGGGAGATTTTTACACAGGACAATTAGCCGATCAAGTAGGTGTCTAGAAAGGTGTTAATGTCGTTACGCCTCTGGGAAAATGAGGTTTATTTTAATTAGGTCCGTGCGAAAGCACGGGGAACCTGCCTCAAAGTACAAACACCGGCCTGGCTGAAAGATTGACGAACTTGTAAGGTGTAATTAATCCCAATTAGTCTTCCCTTTTAGGGTTTGAAGGAAGATTTGATAAAAACAGTGGGAGACATCCTGATTAGATAAGATAATAACCAATCTAATCTTGCAAGAGCATACTCTAAAGTGTTTTCTTCTCTCTCTCTCCAGGTAGTGACCATGTCAGGCCTTAATCAAGATAATAATATAGATGTATTGACTGAACCCGCTTATTATTCTGAGCAGGGGAACGTCGGTTCCGTTCTTTCTTATAAGTGTTATAAGACTGAGCAGGAAATAGGAGAATACCTGGATTCTCACGCCGCCCAAATGAAGAATAAGCATGTTGATGCATCTTCTTCGGGTGTGTTAGTTATCGAGAACTGTTTCTCAGTTCACTCTACGTCCTGGGTGTTAGATACCGGATCAGAATCCTACATATGTAATATGTTACATGGGCTATGTAAAGGTAGAGAAATGGGAATAGGTGATCATTCCGTAAGAGTAGGGAATGGTGCAGATGTTGCAGCCAAGGCAGTTGGCGAATATCATCTTGTGTTACTAAATGGTAATACATTGGTTCTAAACGAGTGTTATTACATTCCGACCCTGATATGCAATATTATATCAGTTTCTTTATTGAATAAAGAAGGATATAATTTTGTAGTACAGGATAATGTTATGAACATATTCCTAAATCAAAAGTTGATTGGATCAGGATCGTTAAATAATGGTATATACGTTCTCAACCAAACTACAGTACTTAATGCACAAAACACACACAAGAGGAAGAGTTCAGAAATGAACGAATCCTTCTTGTGGCATTGTAGACTAGGTCATATCAATGTGACACGGCTAGCTAAGTTACATAAGGATGGATATTTAAATCCGTTCGAATTTTCATCTTATGATACTTGCCAGTCATGTCTCAAAGGCAAAATGACCAAAACTCCGTTTAGTAGACACGGAGAAAGAGTTACAGAACTCTTAGAGCTGATACATAGTGATGTATGTGGTCCCATGTTTACACATGCCAGGAATGGTTCTTCCTACTTCATTACATTCACTGACGATCTCTCAAGATATGGACATGTGTTCCTGATGAAACACAAGTCTGAAGCTTTTGAGAAATTCAGAGAATATAAGCACGAAGTAGAAAACCAAACGTGCAAAAGTATTAAGATCCTTCGATCTGATCGAGGAGGAGAATACTTGAGTAATGAGTTCCTGGACTATTTAAAAGAGAATGGGATTCTCTCTCAGCTTACTCCTCCTTATACACCACAGCACAACGGTGTATCGGAGCGGAGGAATCGCACCCTATTAGATATGGTGCGCTCTATGATGAGCAATGCTGAGTTGCCTATTTCCTTTTGGGGTTATGCGCTTGAGACAACAGCATACCTATTAAATCATGTTCCATCTAAATCTGTACCTACCACACCATATGAGATATGGAGTGGGAAGAGATCTTATCTTAAACGAGTTAAGATATGGGGTTGTCCGGCCTATGTCAAAAGGCAAAATCCGGACAAACTCGAGGCACGATCAGCTCTCTGCAAGTTTGTGGGATATCCAAAGAATTCTTATGGGTATTTTTTCTACCACAGTGAGGAGCAAAAAGTGTTTGTTGCTCAACATGCCACCTTCTTAGAAAAGTAATTTCTTGCAAAAGAAATTAGTGGCAAAGAGGTAGAGCTGGAAGAGGTTCCAGCACCACAAACTACAACTGATGATTTATTGGAACCAGAGAATTCAATAGTACCCGACGAACCTCAGCCGCTCCGCCGATCTAGTAGGGTTTCTCATCCACCTGAGAGATACTACACTTTTCTCGTTGATGGTGGAAGCGAGGATTGCATCATGAAAGATGATGACCCGAGTAGCTTCAAGCAGGCCATCACGAGTGGGGACTCTGTGAAATGGCTGGATGCAATGCGATCTGAGATGGAATCCATGTACACCAACGAAGTATGGACTTTGGAAGTTGCTCCTGAAGGGGTAAAACCCATTGGGAGCAAATGGATCTTTAAAAAGAAACTTGGTGTAGATGGAAAAGTTGAGACTTTCAAAACTAGACTTGTTGCAAAGGGTTTTCGTCAACGACCAGGTGTGGATTATGACGAAACCTTTTTTCCAGTGGCTATGCTTAAGTCCATCCAGATCCTACTTGCTATTGCTGCATACCATGACTATGAAATCTGGCAGATGGATGTTAAGACCGCCTTTCTAAATGGTGACTCAGCCAGAGGGCTTCGTAGACAGTGGAAGCAGTGGAAAGGTGTGCAAGCTGCTTAAATCCATCTACGGTTTAAAGCAGGCATCGCGGAGTTGGAACATCTGCTTTGATGTTGTAGTTAAAGAGTTTGACTTCATCAAAAACGTAGATGAACCTTGTATATATAAGAAGGTTGCAGAGAGTAAGGTTGTCTTCCTCGTATTGTACGTGGATGATATACTCTTGATAGGAAATAATGTTCCTATGCTCCACTCGGTCAAGCTCTTCTTATCACAAAGATTCTCAATGAAAGATCTTGGTGATGCCTCCTGCATTTTGGGAATTATGATCTATAGAGATAGATCTAAACGGATACTGGGATTGTTCCAATCCAGGTACATTGACATTGTACTAAAGAGATTTAGTATGGAAGAATCCAAGCGTGGGAACCAACCCAAGATCTCTGGACCCACTCTCTCCAAAGAGATATCTCCCAAGACTGATTTGGAGAGAGCTCGCATGCAAGGGATACCCTATGCTTCGGCAGTAGGCTCTATCATGTATGCGATGCTATTTACCAGACCCGATGTAGCATACTCACTAACTGTAGTGAGTCGGTATCAAGCAGATTCTAGAGAGAGTCACTGGACAGCTGTGAAGAACATTCTCAAGTACTTACGAAGGACTAAGGAGATGTTCGTGGTGTATGGTAACAGTGAACTCTAGGTGGAGTCCTTTATCGATTCCAGCTTCCAGAGTGATAAGGAAGACTCTAAGTCGCACTCGCGATTTGTCTTTACCCTCAATGGAGAGGCGGTGTGTTGGACGAGTTCCAAACAGGAAACCGTTGCAGACTCGATGATGGAGGCTGCCAACGATGCTGCCAAAGAGGCTGTCTGGATGAAGAAGTTCATCACTGAACTTGGTGTGGTTCCATCCATTGAGCATCCAATACCTTTGTATTGTGATAACAATGGAGCTGTGGCTTTGGCCAAGGAACCCAGGTCCCATCAGAAGTCTAGACATATTCTGAGGCGGTATCACATGATCGGGGAGATAGTTGATTGCCGGGAGATCGAGATCAGGAGAGTCGATACGAAGGACAACACTGCAGATCCACTTACGAAGGCCATACCCCAGATTCAATTTGAGAGATTATTCGGGATGTTAGGTATGAGATACTACAACAGCTGGCCTTAGTGCAAGTGGGAGATTGTTAGTTATGTATATGCCCTAGAGGCCATTATTGTACAAATGATGTATATTATAGTGGATGCTTAGATATATATATAGAGGACTTTCTTGCTCGACATGATAGTATTCTATTTGGTTTCACTTTATCTTAACATGTTGACTTGTATTAGTTCACTGTCTTGCTCTCACATGTTGATAAAGCCCTTAGGATATGTACTCGACTACTGGGACTATAATGAGATCATACTAGTGGGGCCAGGGTAGTCAATGAGTACATCCTATAACTGTTCCTAGTCGAGGGTGTATCGAGACAGGGCATCGATACACCCGAGTAGACTAGCGTATACGCATCTTGACCCATATGATGGGCGATGGATGATCCCATATCCATCGGTGTTTGACATCAAAGATGGTGTACGGGTGCTCAGTGGAGACTTGGTACACTGAACGGACTCGCTGAGAACTCCCAGATGGTATTATACCTCACGTCAGATGGCAGTTCTCCGGTGACACTGGTACAGGTTAGTCTGTAGACCCGAGATCGTCATAGAGTCTTGTGTGATTCCCATTGTGCTTTGATTTCCACCTTACCACGTCCAAGAAGGCATGCAAAACGGTGGCTTTTGGGTACAGTCCCGAATCACATGGAGGCAATGAGTGATAGGAGGGGATTCGTCTCTCCCGATATAGGGAGTTGATGTTGTGCTGTGTTCGATTGGCTATAACTGGAACTCCCTGGCCAGGGCTGATATGGAGATTTACTGGTAAGAGTTATCAGTAGTTTCTCGACCGGTTATGAGCCTCACATCGACACGAATTATCGGTTACTGGGGTCTGACATTTACCACCCCTAGACTAGATATGCGACATATCAGACGAAGAGACCAGACTGTACGGTAGTGTTACTGATTGGATTCACAGGAGAATGTACAGGCGTGCTTGTTGATCTTCTGATCGCTCAATACCTGGGTGGCTGTTACGTTTAACTGACCGCTTGCAGCTTGTGCGTGTTTGATATGATCATCACCTACTGCCGGCGTATTGACGATTCTTTAGAGTCCTACACAGAGGTTTCCTGACTTGGGCAAAACGGAGTAGGTGCACATATCTGATATGTGCATGACCAAGAATAATACGATATGAGATACGTTATTCTATTCTCGCGATATATGATATAGCCGGGCCATCGAATCAAGTGTTGATTCGATGAACCGGTACTTGTTATATTAGTCGGTTATATGCGATATAGCCGGATTGTCGGATCAAGTGTTGATTCGATAATTTAATGTATAATTATATATGTGATATATTACATTACATTAACTAATATAAGCTCGCTTTATTGATTCATTTTCTCACCGGATAATACATTGATATATATGCGATATATGTTAATTGTATTATTTTCTTTTGTTACAAAATATATTATATATGTAATATATAATAGTGTAACAAGTTATGATTACAAATACAACATGATTTATGGAGATTAAACATGGTTAGGGTTTGATTTGGGTTAGATTTTTCATGAAGCTTTCTGAAGCTTTATTTTGTCTTAAGCTTAGATATTTTGGATAGATATTTTATAACCCAACCCAAACTCTTTACCCTAGTTAAGTCTCTACATGGGTTAACCCTGCATACTTGACCCAAGGTTGCATTTGTAACCATGATAACAAAATTCATTATTCATCACAAATAGATTTCTTCTTCTTCTTCCTCTTGAAAAAGCTTTCTAGCTTTTTGTGATGTGATGATAAATGGTGAGAAATTGAAAATAAAAGAGAGCTAAATTCCTACTTCATCATCCTTATCTATTCTAGCCACTTAGATTAGGGTGTTCACTTCATTAATACTTGATTAGAGAAGTGAGAGCTTGAATTATAGATTCTTCAAGGTAGATCATCTTCGAAAAGGAAGACTTCAAGCAAGCATGGATCATTCGGCTTGTGGAGCCTTTCTTATGTCCGGGGGATCATGGATCACGGCGAAGGGACTACTATTTGGAGCTTATGAAGCGAAGGAGCGGACTGCAAAGGTTGTAATCCCTCTCTCTTATATGTAAAGTTGTTTACATGCACGTTTAACATAATTCTCTAGTTAAGATCTTGGTTAGGGTTTGTTTAGTACCCCAAAAAATTTAAAGTAGCATGTTTGATACTTGCCAAAACCTTCACAAGGTGCTATACTAACCCTACATTATTCGATAAGGAAAGAGCTGAGATCCCTTCACCAGGAGTGACCTCTTAGCAAAACTAGTAAAAACCTCAAAAACACTCCTTCACAAAATCACTTGATTCTACGACGATATCAAGTTCATTACGCAAAAGGTTTTCTTAAAAACCCGTCGTAGCCCTCCGTCATTTTAGATAAGTACTACTTAGTATTCATGCTACGTTTGTTGACCATGTTAAGGCGTAGTGTGCGGTAGCTAATTAGTGCTTATCTCCTAAAGCATGAGATGCGATTGGATTAGGGTAATCGTACGACTTTGTTGACTATGTTAAGGGTCGTGCGGGTGGGTTTAATTCAATCAGGAAATGACGGGTTGAACTTGGGTAGCGCTTATGATTTGTTGACCATGTTAAGGTCATAAGTAGCTAGGGGCAAAATATTATCGAGAATTTCAAGTGTTGAAATTTGCAATGAGATTGCATACTTTCTATGAGATAGTTGGATCCTGATACCCACTGCGAGTAAGAGTTACTCCTGGGAGAGTTTTATACATTACAATTAGCTGATCAAGTAGGTATCTAGAAAGGTGTTAACAGAGTTACGCCCCTAGGAAAACGAGGTTTATTTTAATTAGGTTCGTGCGAAAGCACGGGGAACCTCCCTCAAAGTACCGGCACTGGCCTGGCTGAAAGATTGGCGAACTTATAGGGTGTAATTAATCTCGGCTAGTCTTACCTTTTAGGGTTTGAAGGAAGATTTGACTAAAACAGTGGGAGCCATCCTAATTAAATAAAATAATAACCAATCTAATCTTGTAAGAGCATACGCAAGTGTTTTCTTCTCTCTCTCTCTCCAGGTAGCGATCATGCCACGCCTTAATCAAGATAATAATATGGATGTATTGACCGAACCTGCTTGTTATACTGAGCTGGGGAACGTTGGTCCCACTCCAACTTATAATTGTTATAAGACCAAGCAGGAAATAGGGGAATACCAGGATTCCCGTGTCGCCCAAACGAAGAAAGTGCATGTTGATGCATCTTCTTCGGGTATGTTCATTACCGAGAACTGTTTCTCAGTATTCTCTACGTCCTGGGTATGAGATACCGGATCAGGATCCCATATATGTAATCTGTTACATGGGCTACAGATAGCTAGAGAACTGGGAATGGGTGATAAGTTTCAAGAGTTGGAAACGGTGTAAGTGTTGCAGCCAAGCTTGTTGGCAGTTATCACCCTGTATTACCAAATACATTGATTCTGAACAAATGTTATTAGATACCGAACCTGATATATAACATCATATCAGTCTCTTTATTATGTAAAGAAAGATATAATTTTGTATTGTTGGATAACGTTTTGAACATTTCCTATAACAAGAGTTGATCGGATCAGGCACGTGATCTAATGACATATACGTTCAAAATCAAACCACGGTTCTTAACGTACAGAACACACATAAGAGGAAATGTTCAGAAATGAACGAATCCTTCTTAAGGTATTGTAGACTAGGTCATATCAATGCGACACAACTAGCTAAGTTACATTTAGATGCATATTTAAATTAGTTTGAATTTACATCTTGTAAAACTTGCCAGTCATGTCACAAAGATAAAATGACCATAGCTCCGTTTATTGGAAACCGAGAAAGAGTTAGTAAACTCTTGGGATTGATACATGCTGATGTATGAAAGTCCCCTATCTACACATACCAGGACCGGTTCTTTGTACTTCATTACATTCACTGATGATCTCTCAAGATTCGGACATATGTTCCTGTTGAAACATAAGTCTGAAGCTTTTGAGAAATTCAAAGATATAAGTCAGAAGTAGAGAACCAAAAAGGGCATAAGTATTATGTCCTTTGATGTGATCAGGAAGGAGAATACTTGAGCACGGAATTCCTGGACTATTTAAAGGAGAATGAGATTCTCTCTCAGTATTACACCTCCGTATACACCACAACAAAACGGTGTATCGGGGCGGAGCAATCACACCTATTAGATATGGTGCTCTCTATGATGAGTACTACCGAGTTGCCTATTTCCTTTTGGGAGTTATGCACTTGAGAAGCTGCATACCTATTGAATTGGGTTCCAACCAAATCAGGTGCCTACCACTCCATATGCGATATGGTATGGGAAGAGCCCATGTCTTAAGAAAGTTAAGATTAGGGGTTGTTCGGCCTATGTCTAAAAGCAAAATCCGGACAAGCTCGAGGCAAGGTCAGTTCTATGGAAGTTTGTTGGATATCCCAAGCATTCGCAAGGGAATATCTTCTACCGCACCGAGGAACAAAAAGTGCTTTATTTCTCGGCATGCCATCTTTTTAGAAAAGGAATTTATTTTGGAAAGAAATTTGTGGTCATGAGGTAGAACTGGAAGGACTTCCAGCTATACAAACTACAGCTGACGATTTGGTAGAACTGGAGGATTCAATAGTTCCCGACGAACCTCAGCCTCTCCACCGATCTGGTAGGGTTCCTCATCCACCTGAGAGATACTTCGGTTTTCTCTATGATAATAGGAGCGAGAATTGCATCATGAGATGATGACCCAACTAGTTTCGAGTAGTCCATCAAGAGTGGGGACTCTGTAAAAACGGCTGGATGCGAAATAAGATACATAGCATGTAGCAAGATGAACTTGCATGTGACTAGATATGTAATAAACTGTACGGAGGCGAACGGACATTGTAAAACAGTAAAACTGTAACATTGGATGCATAACTAAACAATATGTAATATTATTATTCGTATAAATGCAAAATATAGTAGTATAGCATGTAGCAAGATAAACTTGCCTGAGCGGAACACACGACGGGTGCGTACGGCACGTCCGACGTCGGGTAAACGTCGCAATGCACACACGGCATACAGGACAGGTCCAGGAAAGGCAAGAAGGTAACCATGCAGGCAGGGGACGTTCACTGGATTACTCGGATCGTCGGCAGCGGCACGGCTGCTGCGATGATCGGAAAACACGGATCAAGAAAAGAGAAGAAATGAAAGAAGAAGGAGAAGGAAGAAGAGAGCTGGTGCTCACCGGGTTTTGTGGTCTGGATTCAGAGGTCGACAAGAACAGAGAGGTGATGACGACGAGGTCATGGGTTCGTCGATGGTGAGGTTTCACGGCGAGGCAAGGGGTTGCGGTTTTCTTGAAGTCGGGTAGGGTTTTCTGCGGTTGTAGTGAGTCGGGGTTTTTGTGCAGGGAAGAGGAGAGGAGAGAGGAGAGAGGTGATGGAGAGAGTGTGAGGGAGACAATGGGGTCGGAGCTCCGGTGGTGAGGGGTGCAGGGTGCTCGGGTGATGGGTTGCAGGGATTGTGGGGCTCGGGGTTGGAGAAGAGAAGGGAAGTGGAAGAGGAGGCGAGGTCGAGGAGGAGATGAGGATGGTGAGGAGGCGACGACGAGGCAAAGGTTAGGGTTAGGGTTCGTGTGGGATCTCGTAGGGCGCAGGGTTTATAAAGGAGAAGAAGAGAAACAGAAGAGGGAGGTGAGCGTAAGGGAAGAAGGGAGGTGACGGGATCTCGTGAGAACAGTAATCGCGAGAGGAGAGAGAAAGGGAGAGAGAAAGAGAGAGAGAGAGTCTGTTACAATTTTGATTTCTTAAAAAAATTTAAAAATAATTTTTTTGTTATAAAATCTAAACGTAAGCAGTTAAATATATTATTAATAAAATTTGATATTTTGACTAACACAAAAATAGTCCAAAACACGCCCGGGTCGGGTCTAAAAATCCAGTTTTAAAATACGGAAAATATACGTGTCAACCAACATCAGAACAGAATATCCGGGTAACGAAAATGCATACCCCCAAGAACGGATGCACGCACATGTACGTAGCCATCCAAACGAATCTGTTTCACTGAACGGGACAAGAACAAGATGCGCGTATGCTACGACAGGGTTAGGGGTATCATGCAGGCCATGCTAGATATTTTTAAAATATTTTATTTGACTTTAAATGTTATATTAAAAATGCAGATGCCAGATATAATGCAGTTATAAAACAATATGAAAGTGCACGGATCCACATAACAAGCCGGGATAAATGATAAACCGGAATCAAGACGGGTTTCCAGCAAGCGGGTCGGGTCGGATGCAAATACATATGTTAAATACACTATTCGCACCCAAAACACAGTAAATCAAGAAAATACCATAAATAAAGAAATACTCAAAATAGAACTGGTATAAATGAACTAGGGTGTTACATTATACCCAACTACAAAAAGAATTTCGTCCTCAAAATTCCAGAAACAAGAAAAGATAAACAAACATGAATCTATAAGAAACGGTGTGGAAACTTCTGTCGAATCTCGTCTTCTCGTTCCCACGTCGATTCTCCATGCGAGCGATTCCCCCATGAAACAAGTACTAGAGGGATAACCTTGTTCTTGAGGACCTTTTCTCTTCGATCAACAATCGACATCGGTCGTTCCTCAAAAGTCAAATCCTCTCTTACAGTCAGCTCCGAATGATCTAGCACGTGTGTTTCATCTCGCACATACTTACGGAGTTGAGATACATGAAACACGTTATGAACATTCGCCAAAGACGGTGGTAAAGCCAATCGATAAGCCACTTCTCCAACACATTCCATAATCTCGAAAGGCCCCACAAATCGAGAACTAGGCTTGCCTCGACTCCCAAAATGAATCACTCCTCTAGTCGGTGATATCTTCAAGAATACCAGATCACCAACAGCGAACTCTGGAGGTCTTCTTGATGTGTCGGCCCAACTCTTCTGCCGATATTGTGCTTCCTTCATGTGATTCCGGATAGTATTAACTTTCTCTACGGTTTGCACGATCAAATCCGGTCCCAACAATCTTCGTTCTCCAACATCGTCCCAACAAACAGGTGAACGACACTTGCGACCATACAATGCTTCGAATGGAGCCATCTGAATAGTCGCCTGGAAGCTGTTATTGTAAGAAAACTTCACCAAGTGTAGATGATCCTCTCACGAACCCTTGAAGTCTAACATGCAAGCTCTCAACTTGTCTTCAAGAGTTTGGACCGTTCTCTCTGACTGGCCATCTGTCTGAGGATGATAAGAGGTGCTAAACTTCAATCGTGTCCCCAAAACTTTCCTGTAAACTCCTTCAGAAGTGCGATAAGAATCGGGTGTCACGGTCGGAAACGATGCTCACAGGTACTCCATGCAATCTCGCAATCTCCTGCATGTACCGTTATGCTAACGCTTCCATTGACTGACCAACTCGAAATGGTATGCAATAAGCTGCCTTGGTCAATCGATCGACAATCACCCAAACTGCATTGTTGCCCTTTGGACTCCGCGGTAAAACTGTCACGAAATCCATGGTTATATGTTCCCACTTCCATTAAGGAATCGGAAGTGGTTGCAATAAACCAGCTGCCCTTTGATGTTCAGCCTTAACTTGCTGACACACTAAGCACTTCGCTACAATGCGAGCAATCTCTCTTTTCATGCCTTCCCACCAGAAATGCTGTCGTAGATCACGGTACATCTTCGTTCCTCCTGGATGTACGGAATATATGGAACTGTGCGCCTCCTTCATAACTTCTTCACGAATGTCTCCTTTCGGCACACACAAACGGCTACCATAACGCAACGAACCATCTTCATGAATCAACAAGTCTGTTCGAAGTCCCGCTTCAACATGTTCTCGAAACTTCTGCAATCTTGGGTCCTGTGACTGCGCTTCTTTAATATTCTCGATCAACGACGACTGTACTTGCAGCTGCATCTACTGTCCCAAAGAATGCAGTAGCACGATCTCCAACTCGAATCTCCGAAAGTCTTCGATAAGCTCCTCTTGTGCAGTCAACATCCAAATTGCTGGGAACCGACTAAGCGCATCTGGCACTACATTAACTTTCCCCGGATGATACTTAAGATCAAGATCATAGTCAACCATCAGCTCCAACCATCTACGCTACCTCATGTTTAGGTCTTTCTGTGTGAACACGTACTTTAGGCTTTTGTGATCGGTGAATACTTCGACCCTTTCGCCTAATAAGTAGTGTCTCCAAATCTTTAAAGCGAAAATCACTGCTGCAAGCTCCAAATCATGAGTTGGGTAATTCTTCTCTTGAGTCTTCAACTGTCGCGATGCATAAGCTATAACCTTCCTATGCTGCATCAAAACACATCCTAAACCTTTCCCAGGTGCGTTACTATAAATCACCAATCCCCCGGGACCGTCTGGTACGGTCAAAATTGGAGCGGTTATCAATCATTGCTTTAACGCCTCAAAAACTGACGCACAACTATCCGTCCATACGAACGGTACCTCCTTTCGCGTAAGCTTAGTCAAAGGCTCAGCTAAGCGAGCAAAATTCTCCATGAACCTTCTGTAATATCTGGCAAGTCCAAGAAAACTTCTGATCTCAGCTACGTTCTTCAGAACTGGCCAGTCTTGAACTGCTACGAACTTCTCGGGATCAACGGCGATTCCATCTCCGGATACGACATGCCCCCAAAAACTTCACTTCTCTAAGCCAAAACTCACACTTGCTCAACTTTGCATATAATCTTTCTTGCCTCAATATCTGCAGTGCGATCTTCAAGTATTCTGCATGCTCTTCAAGGCTCCTCGATTAGACCAGAATATCATCGATGAACACCACTATAAACTGGTCCAAGAACGGTGAAAAGATTCGGTTCATCAAGTCCATGAATATCGCCGGTGCATACGTGACTCCAAATGGCATCACTGAATACGCGTAATGTCCATATCGAGTTTGGACCATAGTCTTGCAAATATCCTCTGATTTAACTCGGACCTTATGATAACCGGATCGCAAATCCAGCTTCGAGAATACCCTCGCGCCACTGAGTTTCTCGAATAATTCGCCAATGCGAGGGATCGGGTACTTGTTCTTAATAGTCACCCGGTTTAATTCTCGATAATCGATGCACATTCTCTTTGTGCCATCTTTCTTCTTTACTAAAAGAACTGGAGCTCCCCAAGATGAATTACTGTTACGAATCCAACCCTTCTCTAACAATTCAGTAACCTGCTTCTTTACTTCTTCCAACTCCACTGGTGCCATCGGATAGTACGCCTTTGAGATTGGCGCTGCACCAGGAACAAGATCGATCGCGAACTCCACATCTCATTTTGGCGGTAAACCCGAGATGTCCTCGAACACATCCATGAACTCTCGAACTAGAACTGGCGCTTCCTCCTTATCAAATTCCATTGACGAAAGAACATTGTTTGTCAGCCTAGTCCTAAACACGATTGGCCCGACAGAACTGCATCCTCTAGCAAAAACAAACTCCGGATGTCCGGGAATGTAGAAAATCACTTTCTTTACCCTACAATCAATATGAGCGTGGAAAGTGCCGAGAAAGTCCATTCCCAAGACAACATCATAACTGCCAGTATTGATCACCAAGAAATCTGCAAATAACTCTCATCCGCAAATAACAACAGAACAATCCTTGCACTCGCTACTAGATATAATCTTTCCATTCCCAGTGTGTATGTCCCAACAACTAGACAGGTTTGTGCAAGAAATCGAGTGTGCAGCAATAAATTTGGACGACATAAAACAATGGGATGCACCAAAATTGAATAATGCTAATGCGGAAAAACTATGAACAAGCAGGATACAAAAAAACGACTTCATCTGAAGCCAAGACACTGAAGAAGATAAGCATGGTAAACAGAATTCAAGCTTGCGATAAAACATGAACTGGTAAGCAATGAAACCGAGAGAAGTAAGGTAATATCACGACCAAAAACAAGGAGATGAATCAAGACTAGGACTCCAAGTTACTTAAATAGAGTACTGCATTGTAACCATACTGCAGTTCATAGTTACAATCACATAACTCCGTTCAAGTCGCCCAAATCCTAGTATCAGAATCAAAGGAATAGGAAGGGAAAAACAATTGGGAACCAAAAGATTTCAAGCCGAGATGCAAGGTCATTTGCATATCGTCAAGACAAGGGTCAAGAGAAAGATATGATTCAAGAATCATGATAACAATGTGGCAGGACATGTTCTTAATCACGGGTATTCTGATTCGTGTATTGGGTCTAATACCCAACTACAAAAGAATCAAACCCGATTAACCTAAATCCTATGGCTTTGATACCAAACAAACCCTGTCACGCCCCACTTCCCAGAGTGCTCTAAGATCTGTACATGACAGAGCCAACCATGCTACCTATGCCTAGAAAACATCCCTCCACAGTCACATTACGGCTGTCTAGAAGATATCAAGAACAGGAAAATAAAATAAACTATCTAGTAGATGTCCATATGCCAGAATAAACGAGTCAAGAAATAATATGCGGAAGCAATAAATCCAAGTAACAATAACAATCTGGAAAGTACGTCCCAAATACGGGCTCACATCAGGAAATGAAAATGCTGTAAGAAAACCAAACTAAAATACTAACAGGATCCTCACTGCTCGGCCTGTTGACTGAAGTACTCCTGGTCGGCCTGCGTGAGAAATAAAGGATCTGGGCCATGCAAACCCAGACGTCAGTGCGTCATAATATCAAACAATAATAAATGAACATGATACACGAGAGATGCAGGCATGAGTATAAATGATGACATGAATATAACCAGTAAACATGGATATGCAACAGTGAAGTGTATACGTGCAGGTGAAGTGCAGTAAGTAATCTAAACTATACTGCTGGGTTATCTATTCTAAAGTCTTCAAAATCAATTAAATGAATCGTCGATATAACTCAATAGTATCCCGTGCATGCCTGGGACCACGATCAAGACTCTCGGGCTGAATCCGAGACGTGCCGCTAGGCAGTAAACAGGTAACATGTACAGACGAATGATATCAGCATCATCATCCCGGGGCTGGCCTAGCCCGTAAAACTGATCAGTATAAGCGTCGAACTGTTGAGTTACAAGCCAGGTTTCATCATTGATTTTCCCTTACCCCCAAGTTATGTGTTCAAGTCAGGTATTGATAAATCTGGAGCTAATACCAACACAGGATCAAGCAGGTACAGGTTTGTCTATGCAGACAACAGGATACGTCTGTCGGGACAACATGTCAGGATTGTCGGCATTAGAAACAGGATCAGGTAACATGTCAAGTAGTGATATAACAGGTCATGTCAGGTGGTGCACAGTGTATCAAATGGGTGCCTAACAGTAAAATGTAGCAAGTATCGAATCATGGTAAAAGTACGGATGTACGGTAAAACTATGGATGCACAATTATCTATCGGGGGTTACATCATGACTATGTAGGATGCACATTATCAAGCATGGGGTACTAATATAATAGTAAAATGAAATAATGTGACATGGCTTGTAACTAGATATATAATTAATGGTATGGATGCACAAATATCGATCAGGGGTTACATTTACAACTCCAAGACTATGTAGGATGCACACTGTCAAGTATGGGGTACTAATGTAATAATAATATGAGTTAATGTGATCTGTAGATGCAGCTACATTTATAATAAATGATATGGATGCATACGGGTATCCGAAAACAATAAAACATTAATATGGGTGTACAATTCATTCAACATGTAATATTTTTATTCATATGGATGCAAAATAAGATATAGCATGGAGCAAGATGAACTTGCATGCGACTAGATATGTAATAAACTGTACAGAGGCGAACGGAGATTGTAAAACTGTAAAACTGTAACATTGGATGCATAACTAAACAATATGTAATGTTATTACTCGCATGAATGCAAAATATAGTAGTATAGCATGTAGCAAGATAAACTTGCCTGAGCGAAACACACGACGGGTGCGTACGGTACGTCCGACGTTTGGTAAACGTCGCAATGCACACACGGCACACGGGACAGATTCAGGCAAGGCAAGAAAGTAACCATGCAGGCAGGGGACGTTCACTGGATTACTCGGATCGTCGGCAGCGGCATGGCTGCTGCGATGATCAGAAAACACGGATCAAGAAAAGAGAAGAAATGAAAGAAGAAGGAGAAGGAAGAAGAGAGCTGGTGCTCACCGGGTGTTGTGGTCTGGATTCAGAAGTCGACAAGAACAGAAGGGTGACGACGACGAGGTCGTGGGTTCGTCGACGGTGAGGTTTCACGGCGAGGAAAGGGGTTGCGGGTTTTCTTGAAGTCGGGTGAGGGTTTTCTGCGGTTGTAGTGAGTCGGGGTTTCTGTGCAGGGAAGAGAAGAGGAGAGAGGTGATGGAGAGGGTGTGAGGGCGGCGACGAGGTAGGAGCTCCGCTGGCGAGGGGTGCAGGGTGCTCGGGTGATAGGTTGCAGGGATTGTGGGGCTCGGGGTTGGATAAGAGAAGGGAAGTGGAAGAGGAGGCGAGGTCGAGGAGGAGATGAGGATGGTGAGGAGGCGACGACGAGGCAAAGGTTAGGGTTAGGGTTCGTATGGGATCTCGTGGGGGCACAGGGTTTATAAAGGAGAAGAAGAGAAATAGAAGTGGGTGGTGAGCGTAGGGGAACAAGGGAGGTGACGGGATCTCGCGAGAACAGTAATCGTGAGAGGAGAGAGAAAGGGAGAGAGAAAGAGAGAGAGAGAGTCTGTTACAATTTTGATTTCTTAAAAAAATTTAAAAATATTTTTTTCGTTATAAAATCTAAACGTAAGCAGTTAAATATATTATTAATAAAATTTGATATTTTGACTAACACACAAATAGTCCAAAACACGCCCGGGTAGGGTCTAAAAATCCAGTTTTAAAATACAGAAAATATACGTGTCAACCAACATCAAAACAGGATGTCAGGGTAACGAAAATACATACCCCCAAGAATGGATGCACGCACATGCACGTAGCTATCCAAACGAGTCTGTTTCACTGAACGGGACAAGAACAAGATGCGCGGATGCTACGACAGGGTTAGGGGTATCATGCAGGCCATGCTACATATTTTTAAAATATTTTATTTGACTTTAAATGTTATATTAAAAATGCAGATGCCAGATATAATGCAGTTATAAAACAATATGAAAGTGCACGGATCTACATAACAAGCCGAGATAAATGATAAACCGGAATCAAGACGGGTTTCCAGCAAGCGGGTCGGGTCGGATGCAAATACAGATGTCAAATACACTATTCGCACCCAAAACACAGTAAATCAAGAAAATACCATAAATAAAGAAATACTCAAAATAGAACTGGTATAAATGAACTAGGGTGTTACAGAGAGACTTTTATGCGATGGTTGAGTATGAGATACTTCAACCGCTGCTAATTGTTGGGTATTGGATACTACTGTTAGTTATATGTATGCCCTAGAGGCCATTACTTTACATATGATATATATTGTAATGGATACTTGGACATATATAGGGAGGACTTTCTTGCTCGACATGATAGTATGTTATCTGGTTGTACTTTATCTTAACATGTACTCTGATTGTCTCTATGTTACATGTTGATAAAGCCCTTAGGATATGTACTCGACTACTGGGACTATGATGAGATCATACTAGTGGGGCCACGGTAGTCGACGAGTACATCCTATAACTGTTCCTAGTCGAGGGTGTATCGAGACAGGGCATCGATACACCAGAGTAGACTAGCGTATACGCATCTTGACCCATATGGGCGATGGATGATCCCATATCCATCGGTGTTTGATATCAAGGATGGTGTACGAGTGCTTATTAGAGACTGGGTGCACTGGACGGACTCGCCAAGAACTCCCAGATGGTATTATACCTCACGTCAGATGGCAGTTCTCTGGTGACACTGGTACAGGTTAGTCTGTAGACCCGAGATCGTCATAGAGTCTTGTATGATTCTCACTGTGCTTTGATTTCCATCATACCACATCCAAGAGGGCGTGCAAAAAGGTGTCTTTTGGGTACAGTCCCGAATCACATGGAGGCAATGAGTGATAGGAGGGGTTTCGTCTCTCCCGGTATAGAGAGTTGATGTTGCGCTGTGTTCGATTGGCTATAACTAGAAATCCCTGGCCAGGGTTGCTGAGATTTACTGGTAAGTGTTACCAGTAGTTTCTCGAACTATTATGGACCTCATATCGACACGACTTATCAAGCTACTGGGGTCTGACGTTTACCACCCCTAGGCGAGATATGCGACATATCAGACGAAGAGACCGGACTGTACGGGAGTGTTACTGATTGGATTCGCGGGAGAAAGTACAGGCTTGCTTGTTGATCTTCTGATCGCTCAATACCTGGGTGGCTGTTACGTTTAGCTGACCGCTTGCAGCTTGTGGGTGTTTGATATGATCATCACCTACTGCCGGCGTATTGACGATTCTTTAGAGTCCTACACAGAGGTTTTTTGGCTCAAGCAAAACGGAGTAGGAGCACATATATGATATGTGCGGGACCGAGAACAATACGTGTATGTGATACCGTATTAGATTCCCGTGATATGAGATATCGGCCGGGTATATGTGATATAGCCGGGTCATCGGATCAAGTATTGATTCGATGAACTGAAACAGATTATATTAGTCGGTTATTTATGAAATAGCCGGATTATCGGATCAAGTGTTGATTCGATAATTTAATGTATAATTATATATTTGATATATTAAATTACATTAACCAATATAACCTCACTAAAAGATTTTTTTCTCACTCGGGTAATACATTGATATATATGCGATATATGTTAATTGTATTATTTTATTTTGTTACAATAAATATTGTATATGTGATATATAATATTGTAACATGTTATGGTTATAAATGCAACATGATTTGTGGAGATTAAATATGGTTAGGGTTTGATTTGGGTTAATCTTTCTAGTTGCTTCTAGAAGCTTTGCTTTTGTTTTAAGCAAAGATTTTTGTTAAAGATATTTTGATTGATATTTGTTAACCCAACCCAACCCTTCACCATGGTTAAGTCTCTACATGGGTTAAGTTATCATACTTAACCCATGGTTACATTTCTAACCTCACTATGAATTCATTATTCATCACAAATTGATTTGTTTCTTCTTCTTCTTCTTCCTTTTTCATGAAAAGCTTTCTAGCTTTTTCTTTTGTGATGAAAATGAGTGAGATTAAGAAAACAAATGAGAGCTAAATTCCTACTTCATCATCCTAATCTATTCTTGCTACTTAGATTAGGGTGTTCACTTCATTAGTAAGTGAGAGCTTGTGTTAAAGAGACTTCAAGGTAGATCATCTTTGTTATCGAAGATCGGAAGTAAGCATGCATCTTTCTCTTTGTGGAGCCTCTCTAGAGTCCGGGAATATGATGATCACAGCGAAGGGACCTCAACACGGAGCTTATGAAGCGAAGGACCGGACTACAAAAGTTGTAATCCCAAACTCTTAGAAGTAAAGTTGTTTACTTGCTTTATGTTTCGCCTAATCTCTAGTTTAAGATCTTGGTTAGGGTTGTTCGGCACGTCTAAATTTTAAATCGGGCATGGTTGATATCTTGTAGACCCTTATGAGAGTGCCTAGTAACCCTACAGTGGTATCAGAGCCAAGCTAGAGCTTTAAGCGATGTCTAGATGAAGTTTAAAGTCCGATCGAACCTCGAAACGTCGTAAAGTACCCCTTCTCTTGAAATTTTTCTAAATGTTGATTTTTTTCATATTAAAAATACTCAAAAAATAAAGCAGGGTATTATAGGAATTACTGTAAAATACGACCACCTAATTCCATTAATGCGCCGCGGAACCGCGGAAATACCATGCATTGCGTGGCGGTTCCGCGGCAGTATGTGAATATTAGGGACTCATTTTTCTACAATAACATCCGTAGGTGTCTCTGCATGCTTCTGGGAATTTTTAATTATACTCAAGTGTTGAGTTTTCTGGAGATCTTTTGTATTCTTTGATTCGATCGGAAAGTTTAACTTCGTTTAATGTTTTTCCGGATTATTTAGAACGTGTTAAAAAGTTCGAACGGATATCAATAACTCAATTTTTCCCCTGCCGGAAAATTTCCAAGTGTTGGATTTTTCCGTAGTTAAAGAATGTTCTAAGTCGTGCAAGTAATGCGGTGGACCCTCTAGAAGAACACAAACCTTAACTCGATTATGTGACCGTCTGAACCGCCTCTAAACCTTAGGGTTTGGAGCAGTACGGCGTTGCCACATGTGAGGCGTTGGTTTGACCCTTCTACGGCTAGACCATTGGTACCGTGGCATGTGATGGATGCTTTTAAACTCCGCTCAAGTGTTGAGCCATTTGGAAAATTTTGGGTGTTTGTTTATTCGATCGGAAAGTTTAACACTGTCTATTTATCTGGATTGTGATACAATTTTTGGAATCCATAAGTAGTTATGAGATAACTGATTTGAATGTTATAAATCTAGCAGTTCAGTCTCAGATGATCGGTTGCCACGGGATTTTGATGCGATCAAAAGTCCGTCGCAATCACGTAGTGTACACGGATACTCGCCGGGTAAACTTAATAGACAGTCACGCCCCATAGCCCCGACCAAGTGACTGTAGGAGAACCCCGTCGCCAAAAGCATCCGTTCGGGTGCTCGCGGCAGCGGTGTTCCGCCTTAGTGCACTTCATCGACGGCATCTGGGGGTGCGGCCGTCTACTAAAGTTTTCGACGAGCATTCGATCAGGTTGTCGGGAATCTTGTTGAATTGCCCGACTAGATATTGAAAAGTGTTTTCTATATTGAGACTAAAATGCGGGGTTTATAATTGTTAAGCATGAGATGTCTAAGGAATTCATTTGGTTAGGAATGCGATGTCTAAGGAGGTTGCGGATTCCAGCTATTGTAGTTTTACACTTTCTTTTTTGTGACCGTAAGTGCAGTATGTAGTTGTATCGCCGGTTTTCGTTGCTATACATCAACGACAATCGGTGTATGCATACTTACTTACGTTGATGATATGAGATATTATGTGTTGCTGTGATATGTTATATTGGATCGTCGTGTTTTTGAATAACCGGGGGTTTTATGTGAGATGAGAGTTTTTCTTTTTCATTCATGTAAAATTCAATTGTATGTAATATTCTTTTATTGGGGCACTTCCGGGCTGAGGATGATATCACCATTGTATATTATTTACTTTTCCGCATTAGGATAGACCCAAGGCGGGGAGCACAAGTAACCGGGTTCTAGGGTCCAGTAGGAGACCATCTCGAGGAGTCGAGACCGGGTCTCCTAACTCTAGAACTGGCAGGGTTACTTGCCACTCTTGTAGGGGTCTAGGGATGTGGGTTTGGCTATTCATCACGACCGTGGAATCCGTGTTTTATACAGGCTCGTAATAAAAACACGGACCTCCTAGTATATCCAATATTTCATATATGTTCTTCTGCTGCAATGTTCTGTGATGAGAACATATTACTGCCTGAGACGAATGTTTATATTATATATATAAGATATATATTATATATTGTTGATTTCGTTTCAAATGTGATGCTTGTGAAGCATAATTAAAATGGGTCTTCATTAATGAGATTAATGAAATAAAAGAAAGCTAAAGATGTTGTAGAAACTTGTTTAAAAACTGGTAGCTCTAGTTCTTGCTTTGCATAGCGGTGTTCCTTGTAGAACATCCAGCACCTTATTCAATAAGGAAAGAGCCGAGATCCCTTCACCGGGAGTGACCTCTTTAGCGAAACTAGCAGATGCTGCATACTCGGTTTGTCTTTTGATTGCTTCTATAGTTTTTGCTTTGCATAGTGATATTTATGAAATATCCTGCACCTTATTCGATGAGAAAAGAGCCGACGATCCCTTCACCGGGAGTGACCTCTTTAGCAAAACTGGAAAAGGCCTCAAAAACATTCCATTTAAAATCACTCGATTCTACAACGATATAAAGTTCATTAGGCAACGGGTTTTCTTAAAAACCTGTCGTAGCCTTCCGTCATTTCAGATAAGTAGTATTTAGTGTTCGTGCTGCGTTTGTTGACTTAGTCAAGGCGTAGTGTGCGGTAACTGATTAGTGCTTATCTGCAAAGCATATGATGCGATTGGATTAGGGTAGTCGTGCGGCCTTGTTGACTTAGTCAAGGGTCATGCGGGTGGGTTTAATTCAATCGGGAATTGACGGGTTGAACTTTACTTGCGGTCTATGGTTTATTAACTTAGTCAAGATCATAGATCGTTTGGGGCAAAATATTATTAGGAATTTCAAGTGTTGAAATTTGCAATGAGATTTCATACCTTCTATGAGATAGTTGGATCCCGATACCCGCTGCGAGTAAGAGTTACTCCTGAGAGAGTTTAACACATTACAATTAGCCGATCAAGTAGGTGTCTAGAAAGGTGTTAACGGGGTTACGCCCCTGGGAAAACGAGGTTTACTTTAATTAGGTCCGTGCGAAAGCACGGGGAACCTCCCTCAAAGTACCGACACCGGCCTGGCTGAAAGATTGGCGAACTTATAGGGTGTAATAAATCCCGGCTAGTCTTTCCTTTTAGGGTTTGAAGGAAGATTTGACTAAAACTGTGGGAGACATCCTGATTAGGTATATTAATAACCAATCTAATCTTGCAAGAGCATACGCTGAGTGTTTTCTTCTCTCTCTCTCTCCAGGTAGCGACCATGTCACGCCTTAATCCAGATAATAATACGGATGTATTGACCGAAGCCGCTTGTTATACTGAGCTGGGGAACGTTGGTCCCGCTCCAACTTATAATTGTTATAAGACAGAGCAGGAAATAGGGGATTACCAGAATTCCCGTGCCGCCCAAACAAAGAAAGTGCATGCTGATGCATCTTCTTCGGGTGTGTTCATTATAGAGAACTGTTTCTCAGTATCCTTTACGTTATGGGGATGAGATACCGGATCAGGATCCCACATATGTAATTTGTTACATGGGCTACAGATAGGTAGAGAACTGAGAACGGGTGATAAGTTTCATGAGATAGAAACGGTGCAAGTGTTGCAGCCAAGTCTGTTGGTAGTTATCACCCTGTATTAACAAATACATTGATTATGAACGAATGTTATTAGATACCGAACCTGATATACAACATCATATCAATCTCTTTATTTGTAAAGAAGGATATAATTTTGTATTGTTGGATAATGTTTTAAACATTTCCTATATCAAGAGTTGATCGGTTCAGGCACGTTATGTAAAAGCATAGACGTTCTAAACCAAACCACAGTTCTTAGTGTACAGAACACACACAAGAGGAAAAGTATATAAATGAACGAATCCTTCTTGAGGTATTGTAGACTATGTAAGTGCACGGCGGGGCCCCCGCCGTCAATCCGACGGCCAAATGCGGAAGCGGTGATAAAATTTAATTTTTCTTGAACTGGCAAACCGCCGCGCACTAATACCCGGATCGAACCATTAATTAGTCCTAGCTGACTACAAGAAAGGGAATAGAGATATACCGACGATCCAAGTCCTCCGGTCTTCTCGTCATCGTCCCGATCTCCTGCGGAATGTCCCGTCTCCTCCTCGTCGCCGGAAGTGCACCACATCGCCTACTTCTATTACGGGCTCCCACCTTAATGCCGAGGCAACTCGGGCACGAAGCCGGCTACTCGACGTGCCCAAGGTTCGCTGTAGAATATGTAGTCCTCAAGTCTCACTTTGGGGTTGTGGAATTGCCATTTGGTGGAGGAATGATACTTGGAGCTTTTGGGATTGATCTTGTGGGATTTTGCAACATGAAATGAAGCAAAATCCCACACCAAAATGTTTGGACAGCCCCACCAAGAGAGTGGCCGGCCATGGCTTGGTGAGAGGAGAGAATGGAGTGAGTGCTCAAATGAAAGAGGATAGCCACAACCATAATGCAAGGGAGAGAGAGAAAGGTCATGATATCAAGAGATGATTACAAACCCAAACCCACACTCCACCAACAATCATCAACAACCATGATTGTCAACAAAGTCAAGCCATCATGATAAAGCTAGAAGTCAAGGTCAAGGAAAAAGCTATCATGATACAACAAAAAGCAAAGACCCCCTCCACAAATGCTTATTTGCAACAATGCAAATAAGCCCTCCTCCACCAATCTTCGGCCAATGAACGATACAAAGGAAATCGGCCGAAACTGAAAGCAAACTGGCAACTCCAGAAAACTGGTCCCGTAATAAATTACAGGAAAACCCCGATACTGTGCATACACACCCGCATTTGTATTCCGACCGAAATACAAATGCAATGAGACAAAATCTACACTGTACTATATTAGGATCCAGCTTATACCAAAACCGGCTAGTAATATCCGTTCGATCCTGATCCGTGCAATACCGCACGTATCTGATCGAACCCTGCCATATATCCATACGGCCTATAGTACAAACTGTCTGATCCCGATCCGTGCAATACCGCTCGTATCTGATCGGACCCTGCCATATCTCCATACGGCCTCTACAACCTTTCTCCCAAAAGCTGAGTAACAGAATGTGGGGGACTCTAAAGACTCGTCAACACCTTGGCTGTGGATTTAACCATTAGCACGTTAGAGGTATAAGCCAATACATAACGGGCCACCAGGTATTGACCAAAAGGGACGTCTGTGAGCGAACTCAGCCTGACAACCCTACTGAGCCTGTCAGTTACAATATCCGTACAGTCCGGTCCGTTCGTCTATGAGTATCGCATGGCGGGCCTAGGGGGTTGGTAAAAGTCAGACCCCCAAAAGCGGTACAAGTCGTGTCGGAGTGTAGCCCAGAACACCCTGAGATACTACTGGAATACCTACCAGTAAATCTCATTGCCTCGGCCGAGGGCTTCGTGTAATGGCTCTCCTAGACACAGCACGACCTCACCCCCAATACCGGGAGAGACGAACCCCTGAAGATGCGCTCACTGCCTCCATGTGGCTCGGGACTTTACCCAACTAAAACCTGTTTGCACGACTCCTTTGAGCCGTGGTAGGGTAGTAATCAAAGTACAGTGGGAACTTACACAAGACAAATGACGATCCCCAGATCGATGAACTAACCTGTACACATGTCACCAGGGAACTGCCATCTGACGTCTGGTATATGACCAACTAGCATGTTCCCGGCGAGTCCTGTCCGGTGTACTCATAACCCAATGAGCACCTGTATACATCTTAGGTGATCCAACTAACACCAGTGGCTTGTGAGACTGGCCACCGCCCCTCGTCGGGGTCTCGACTGTATACACTAGTCTACTCTGGAGTATCGATGCCCTGTCTCGAAACTCACACGACTAGGGACCATTTAAGGATATGCTTATAGACCCCCAGCTCTCACTTATATGATCGCCCTCATACTGCTGGTGGTCAAGCAAGAATCCTAGGGGCTCTATCAACGTGTAATAGCAACTTGTCAGGTCACCTAAAACAGTACACGATGATAAAGGTAAACCAGATAGCATACTATCATCTCGAGTAAGACTGTCCTACCGGGATAGGTCCTCTATCAATCATTGCAATCACGTACCTGTGACCTAATAATTGACTCTGAGGGCACTATCTCCAACAATCTCCCACTTGCACTCAAGGCTAATTATTGCGATGTCGCATACTCACAGCCCGTGTGATACCGAACACCCAACTCCTCTACTAGTCAGTCTCACAAAGCTCGTTTGTGAAACTATTGCGTTCGAGGAATAACCATAGTGAGTGGATCCGCTTCGTTGTTTCTTTCTATATCTCTCTATATCTCAAGTTCGCGGAGAAAACCCATCTCCCGAAATGAGCAATACCTGTCTTAGAATGTGTCTGGATGTCTGATGGGACATAGCTCATAAATGAACTCCAAATCCAAACTTCTTAGACTGTATCGTCAACTGAACTTAATCAGTATCCTGCGCCATGCCACCCTCAGTATTGCCTTGGACCACCTGTCCAAAATACTGCCCCTCATCAGAAGGAAAACTATAGCTCTGACAACCTCCTTGTCGTCCATGTCACCTTGGAAGCCTGGAATGATAACTGTTTCCCGAATGAGGCTGTCATTATCATATCCCTAGAACATCCACTTATGTTCTAAAACTGCTTCCGACCGTTTCTCCAGGATTGGATTAATGTCAACTTATTGCATCTAGTGCAAGAACAACATCTGGTGTGGTACTTGACATCTCATGATTGACTCAATTGCCTGAGCAAGTGATCTGTCAATCATGCACATCCCACTCTACTTTAGTCTATAAGACACCTTTAGAGAGGGTGACTCCATCACCTGCAGGTATACTACCGTGCCAGGAGTCAACCATTCTAAATACTCATAGAATGCTGTCAAAGTACCCCGATTGGGAAACCACCCAAATCTAGATCTAAAACCATAGATCTAGTAACCAGTTTGTCTGATATAATGTCCAAGTCCCATGTGGAGAAAACACTGTGTGACGACCAAAGTATAACCGACCGTAGTATAGGAATTTCACTTCCTACTCTGTGTATGTCATCCAAATACCAGGACATCACACCTTACTACCTTCTTAACAGATCCATCCCCTATTCTGATGAAGTCAAACCTATGACTGTCACATCAGAAATAGATGATCTATCTCCGCTACTCTGCTTTAGTCTATAAATAGACGTAAGCCACCTGTCCACCAATGCTTCTGCTGCTCCCACTGACTATGACAACCCTCTGGCAGAGTCATATACACGTACACTTCTAAAACTAGTTTAGAACGACGCTATACTCATCCTCTTGCCGGGTCTCATAGTCTGGAACAACAGCAATGGCAAGTGTGGGTAAACAAGAACTTCCTTGTCACCGTCCTTGAGGCTACCGGAGTACCTCTCGGGTGCCTGAAGTTACCCACCTTATCTGCGGAGTGGCCAATGGAATGTCAAACCAGATTGAATCTTTAGGTTCCTATAAAATCTTCAGTAATCGTCTGTGGTTCTGGAATCACTTCCAGTTCTACCATACTCCCACTACTGTTTTCTGAAAAAAAAAATCCATTTTTAATAAAACTGTGGCGAGTCTAGAACAATATTTCTATTGTTCATCCAGATGGTAGAAAATCAACCCTCGTCATAGCCTGGGTCAACCCACAAACAGCCATTACAGAAACGTGCCTTGAGTTGTCTAGTGTCTGGTTTTAATCATAAACCGGACAACTCCCCGTACCTTAACATCGTTAAGATATGAACTGTTCTATATCCAATATAGAACCAGAGGCACTGATTTAATTGAACCAGATTCAAATCATGCAGCTGTCTCCAGTGCATGTCAACTAAATGGAGAGAGGCCGATCAGCGTTACTCAACTCAGGAAAGCTTCCAATTATGAGTAACCTGAAAAAGAAGCAAGATCTCTTTATCATTACTATCAACTGAATACCATACACAAGTATCTACATCTTCGATCTCTTTGAAGAATCCCGATACTTGCTACACCTGGTTCTCTACTCTATTCAAATACCTGTAACTTCTCAAAATTCGGACCCTGTGTTTCTACGAAACACCGGTCTAAAAACTAGAGAAGTCATAAGTAAACCGAATATAGTATGAGGACCAACCCCTCTGTCCTGATGGACCCTGGACAATATACAATACTCTGTATAAATCCCTTGAGTCTGATAACTCATTCACTGTGTGTCGTAGGTTGAGAACTGTACTTATGGTCAAGAAGAATTACACCGCTGTTTAATGCTCCTTACCTAACCATCCACTGATATAGGTAAATGTCACAGACATAATTTCAAAAAGGTATATCTCACTCTATGAAAATAGACGTACAGATATATCAATTTGAAATTGGTGCATGACAGCGGATATTCAAAACCAAATATTTGCCAACCGGCAAACAGCCCAGGCGACTTCTTCAAATATCACCGATTACAACGAATCCCGATATAATGAGGATGATCACCCAATTTCTAATAACTTACTCCCACTCATCATCTGTAAAACCATACAGATGTGAGAATCATACCTGGTAAATACATATCCTGGAGCAAGTGTCTAATCGGGAAATCAGTTTTCTTTTAACATTACACAGTGAAACTGAAACATTGAAATGTTCCAATGGGGTATCCTGGTATTCCTAGTAATGCCTCTTCCAGATTCACGATTGTAACCGTATAATTCTTTGCCACCTCTCCAAATCCCTTTATATGTCTTTAGTCATTACCTTCTGCACACCCCTTTAGGCCAAATGTTTTCTTCCTTCCCTACCGTTCGGCACCAGCCTATGGTTTGGAAGAAGACTATCCAATAAGCATAATGGGTGTAGTGTCCCAATCCTAGGAACACTCGCAATGCGAGAGAAGGTGAAGATAAAAGACAACCGAATAAATCTTATTCCTATTTCTCCTGAACCAGAATCCATTCCCGAACTGGAACAAGTTCCTTTCGAGTTCGTATATAACCATACGATGGAGTATCCAATAAACTGTGGATCTTCGTAGTGATACGGAGTGTCCTGGAGAAATACAAAGGTGATTTAGGATTGGCGAAGGAATACTTGGTTTGGTCGTGAATAGCAGTCGCAATTTACTTTGCCCTTTTACTAATCCCTTGCTTTGTCTTAACTTAATACCTTCTGTACACCATCGTTAGGCTAATTGGTTTTCTTCATTCCCTACCGGTCGGCACCAGCCTAAGGTTTGGAAGAAGACTATCCAATTTGCGTAATATGTGTACTATCTCCTAAACCAAGGAGTACTCGCAACCTGAGAGAAGGTAAAAGGAAAAGACAACTGAATAATCCTATCCGTTTTCTCCAGAACCTGAAACCATCCTCGAATAAATTCCTTCGAGTTCGTATCTAACCATACGATGGTTTTGTCCAATGGAAGTGGACGTTCGTAGTAATACGGGGTGTCCTGGAGAAAAGGGTAAAAGTAGGGGTGGCAATGAGGTTTGCAACTCTGACAATCCAAAAGCCGGTGTTAAGAAGGTTCGGTCAACTTGGTCACTGAGCCATAGTCTTAGGGTCAGGTCAATGGTCGCTGCCAAAGAGAGAGAGAAAAGAAACACTCAGCGTGCACTCTAACCTAGATCAGAATGGTTACCAATTTATCTAATCTGGAAACCTCCCACTGTACCTCAAATTCTCCTCCAAACCTGAAAGAAGAATTAGTCGGGGTCACCCGAGGAGTAAACTAACTCATCAGTGGGAATCGGGATCCAACTATCATCGCATGACAACGTGACGGAATCCGCTCACGGTATCACACTCCAGAAGGTACGCGCATATCTGGCAAGTTTCAGTTCTTTTGAAACTCCCGATGTGATTTCTGCCCCATGCTCTTATGACCTTGACTTTGGCCAACAAATCATAAGTCACATGTCAAGTTCTACCCGTCATTCTCCAGGTTGATTCGAATCCACCCGCACAAGCCCTTGACTTTGGCCAACAAGGCTATACGACTGTTCCAAACCAACGCATCTATCTATGCTGCATATGAATAACCAACAGCTACCAAACACTGTGCCTTGACTTTGGCCAACAAACACAGCTTGAATACTATTGACTACCCATATGAAATGACGGAGGGCTACGAATGGTTTCTGGCGAAAACCTTTAACGTAATGAACTTGATATCGTTGAAGGAACTGATAGCTTTTTAAAAGTATAGTGACGAAAACCGTTGCTAAAGAGGTCACTCCCGGTGAAGGGATCTCGGCTCTTTCCCCGTAGAATGAGGTGCAGGATATTCCAACTGAATACCAAGGTGCAAAGCAAAAGTAATCGGCTATAGTGAAGTCATTGCCCAGACGCAAACTTTTTTTGTCCAAGGGGTCACTCCCGGTGAAGGGATCTCGGCCCTTGCCTCGTCGACTGAGGAGCAGGATATTCCAACTGAATACCACGATGCAAAACAAAAGTGAACGTCCTTGCAATAACAGCTTTTTGAAAAGTGTTCCAACAACATCAGATAAGGTTTGTTTTAACTTGCATTGATCCGAATCAACGCAGTCCCATCAATTGATCACACCAAAAAGAACAAAAATATACTGATGTACGTATATGCCATCCGCATTCGCCACTGGGTCCCGTTATTACCCGTTAGGTTAGCTAACTAACGACAGTACGGGGACTGGACTAGCGCGGATGCAAAACATATACAACATTTACTAATATATATACCAATATATTATATTCGCTCAAGGCGTGAAAGAAATGCAACATCACAGAGAATGAACAGCATCACAGAAACAATACAGATATCTGGGATCCCCGGGTTTCACAGAGCCACTACTGAAAGCCGACGTTCCCCTGGTCGTGTGGATAGCCTGTGCAATGAAAACCTAGACCCCTACGGGCGCGGCAAGTTATCCGCCAAAACCTGAAGCGAGGCAGCCCCCTTCAGCACCGTGAATGGACCACCCAGCACTTCACGGAATCCGGCAACTTGGGCACCCCTCCTGGGTCAACCTGTACCCCCTACGAGTGCGGCGAATGGCCCGCCAATCCTAGAGTGAAGCCCCCTTCGTCTCAATGCCATGAGATGCGGGCTTTTTGCCCTCTAGAACCCGGCTATCCGTGCACCCCTCCGCAGGGTAACCCTAGTACAGAAAGTAAAATATACATACAACGGGTACATCGACCGCAACCTGGCCGTGCCCCAAAAAAATAATACAAACTGGCAGTGACGGCAGTCCACATGTCGGACGCTCGCCCCACAATATCAAATGTACATAATACAACCACAACTGTACTAGCATTGCACCCAGGCTATCCCCCACGACCGATCCGCAACATCACAACAAAAACAGAACATCAATGTGAAAGTCACGTTCGCAAATCCGTCTAACCGGGCTATAGCAGTTAGACCGGATTTACCGATCAAGTGACATTCACGGTCGCAGATATAATGTAAATACTGTGAAATAATGTGTTTAAAAAAAATATCCGATCGATCAAATTATAACAAGTGGGCCCCAAGCACTACTGTAGCACATCAAGAAACTCTGGGCCCAATATTAATATTCCAAAACCCCTAAAATCACCCCAAAAGCCCACTGGAGAAATTTGGCCCATTGATCTTTACATACTGCGGCGGAACCGCGGCCCAAGGTGGGTTTTGGCCGCGGTTCCGCGCTCCCCTTGATGGATCAATGACCCGAATTTTTCCAGAAGCCTTATAACTTCCTGTACAGTACTTTTATACAACCTGAAAAAATTTTAGAGACTAAAAAATTTCGACAGAAAACTGTCGTGGGTGATATTGGGTTTTCGGAACATTTGTTCGATCGGAATTGTAAAACACATTAAGGCAAGCCAGACTAAGTTAATGGCGAGGCTCTGATACCACTGTAAGTGCACGGCGGGGCCCCGGCCGTCAATCCGACGGCCAAATGCGGAAGCGGTGATAAACTTTAATTTTTCTTGAACTGGCAAACCGCCGCGCACTAATACCCGGATCGAACCATTAATTAGTCCTAGCTGACTACAAGAAAGGGAATAGAGATATACCGACGATCCAAGTCCTCCGGTCTTCTCGTCATCGTCCCGATCTCCTGCGGAATGTCCCGTCTCCTCCTCGTCGCCGGAAGTGCACCACATCGCCTACTTCTATTACGGGCTCCCACCTCAATGCCGAGGCAACTCGGGCACGAAGCCGGCTACTCGACGTGCCCAAGGTTCGCTGTAGAATATGTAGTCCTCAAGTCTCACTTTGGGGTTGTAGAATTGCCATTTGGTGGAGGAATGATACTTGGAGCTTTTGGAATTGATCTTGTGGGATTTTGCAACATGAAATGAAGCAAAATCCCACACCAAAATGTTTGGACAGCCCCACCAAGAGAGTGGCCGGCCATGGCTTGGTGAGAGGAGAGAATGGAGTGAGTGCTCAAATGAAAGAGGATAGCCACAACCATAATGCAAGGGAGAGAGAGAAAGGTCATGATATCAAGAGATGATTACAAACCCAAACCCACACTCCACCAACAATCATCAACAACCATGATTGTCAACAAAGTCAAGCCATCATGATAAAGCTAGAAGTCAAGGTCAAGGAAAAACCTATCATGATACAACAAAAAGCAAAGACCCCCTCCACAAATGCTTATTTGCAACAATGCAAATAAGCCCTCCTCCACCAATCTTCGGCCAATGAACGATACAAAGGAAATCGGCCGAAACTGAAAGCAAACTGGCAACTCTAGAAAACTGGTCCCGTAATAAATTACAGGAAAACTCCGATACTGTGCATACACACCCGCATTTGTATTCCGATCGAAATACAAATGCAATGAGACAAAATCTACACTGTACTATATTAGGATCCAGCTTATACCAAAACCGGCTAGTAATATCCGTTCGATCCTGATCCGTGCAATACCGCACGTATCTGATCGAACCCTGCCATATATCCATACGGCCTATAGTACAAACTGTCCGATCCCGATCCGTGCAATACCGCACGTATCTGATCGGACCCTTCCATATCTCCATACGGCCTCTACAACCTTTCGCCCGAAAGCTGAGTAACAGAATGTGGGGGACTCTAAAGACTCGTCAACACCTTGGCTGTGGATTTAACCACTAGCACGTTAGAGGTATAAGCCAATACATAACGGGCCACCAGGTATTGACCAAAAGGGACGTCTGTGAGCGAACTCTGCCTGACAACTCTACTGAGCCTGTCAGTGACAATATCCGTACAGTCCGGTCCGTTCGTCTATGAGTATCGCATGGCGGGCCTAGGGGGTTGGTAAAAGTCAGACCCCCAAAAGCGGTACAAGTCGTGTCGGAGTGTAGCCCAGAACACCCTGAGATACTACTGGAATACCTACCAGTAAATCTCCTTGCCTCGGCTGAGGGCTTCGTGTAATGGCTCTCCTAGACACAGCACGACCTCACCCCCAATACCGGGAGAGACGAACCCCTGAAGATGCGCTCACTGCCTCCATGTGGCTCGGGACTGTACCCAACTAAAACCTGTTTGCACGACTCCTTTGAGCCGTGGTAGGGTAGTAATCAAAGTACAGTGGGAACTCACACAAGACAAATGACGATCCCCAGGTCGATGAACTAACCTGTACACATGTCACCAGGGAACTGCCATCTGACGTCTGGTATATGACCAACTAGCATGTTCCTGGCGAGTTCTGTCCGGTGTACTCATAACCCAATGAGCACCTGTATACATCTTAGGTGATCCAACTAACACCAGTGGCTTGTGAGACCGGCCACCGCCCCTCGTCGGGGTCTCGACTGTATACACTAGTCTACTCTGGAGTATCGATGCCCTGTCTCGAAACTCACACGACTAGGGACCATTTAAGGATATGCTTATAGACCCCAAGCTCCCACTTATATGATCGCCCTCATACTGCTGGTGGTCAAGCAAGAATCCTAGGGGCTCTATCAACGTGTAATAGCAACTTGTCAGGTCACCTAAAACAGTACACGATGATAAAGGTAAACCAGATAGCATACTATCATCTCGAGTAAGACTGTCCTACCGGGATAGGTCATCTATCAATCATTGCAATCACGTACCTGTGACCTAATAATTGACTCTGAGGGCACTATCTCCAACAGACTAGGTCATATCAATGTGACCCGACTAGCTGAAGTTACATTGAGATGCATATTTAAATTAGTTTGAATTTACATCTTGTGAAACTTGCCGGTCATGTCACAATGATAAGATGATCACAGCTCTGTTTATTGGAAACAGAGAAAGAGTTAGTGAACTCTTGGGATTGATACATGATGATGCATGTAAGTCCCCTGTCTACACATGCCAGGACTGGTTCTTTATACTTCATTACATTCACTGTTTATCTCTCAAGATTCAGACATATGTTCCTGTTGAAACATGTAGGGTTCCTAGGCACTCTTATGAAGGTCTATAAGGCATCAAACATGCCTGATTTAAAATTTAGACGTGACGAACATCCCAAAGCCGGGATCTTTGCTAGATTATTAGGGTTTAACATGTAAGTAAACATCTTTACAACTAAAAGTGAGGGATTACAAGCTTTGTAGTCCGCTCCTTCGCTTCATAAGCTCCGAGTAGAATTCCCTTCGCCACGATCCATGATCTCCCGGACTCAAGAGAGGCTCCACGACTCGAACGATCCATGCTAGCTTATAGTGTTCCTTTTCTCCGATGATCTACGTCGATGTTGCTATAACTGAAGCTCTCTCACTCTAATGAGGTGAACACCCTAATCGAATCGGCTAGATTAGATGAGGATGATGGAGTAGTATTTATGCTTTCTTTTTATATCAAATTCTCGCACATAAACATCACAAAATGAAAACCTAGTAAGCTTTCTCAAAGCTCAAGGTTGAAAAAGAAGAAGAAGAAAAATGAGTTAATCCTTTTGTGATGAATAATGAAATGAATATATGAATAAATAATGCAACCATGGTCAAGGATGACATGGATAACCCTTGTAGAGAATTAACTAGGGCTAGTGTTTGGTTGGGTTAAAGAATGAGTCATAAGAAAATATCAACCATAATATCTAACTCATGACAAAAGAAATTCCTTCTAGAAGGTGCAAGAAACAACTAACCCAAATCAAACCCTAACCTTATTTAATCTCCACTAAACAAGTTGCATTAGTAATCATATCATGTTAAAATAATATATATCACATATATATTATATATTTGTAACAAAAGAAAATAATACAATTAATATATATCGCATATATATCAATGTATTACCCGGTGAGAAAATGAAATAATAAAGCGAGCCAATATTAGATAATGTAATACAATATATCATATATATTATTATGCATTAAATTATCGAATCAACACATGATCCGACAATCCGGCTATATCGAATATAACCGACTAATATATTATGTACCGATTCATCGAATCAACACTTGATCCGATGACCCGGCTCATATCTAAATATCGTGAGAATATAATACGGTATCTCATATCGCATTATCCTCGGTCCTGCACATATCACATATGTGCCCCTACTCCGTTTTGCCTGAGTCAAGAAACCTCTGTGTAGGACTCTAAAGAATCGTCAATACGCCGGTAGCAGGTGATGATCATATCAAACACCCACAAGCTGCAAGCGGCCAGCTAAACGTAACAGCCACCCAGGTATTGAGCGATCAGAAGATCAACAAGCTAGCATGTGCATTCTCCTGTGAATCCAATCGGTAACACTCCCATACAGTCCGGTCTCTTCATATGATATGTCGCATATCAAGTCTGGGGGTGGTATACGTCAGACCCAAGTAACCGATAAGTTGTGTCGATGTGAGGCTCATACCGGGTCGAGAATCTACTGATAACACTTACCAGTAAATCTCTATATCAGCCCTGGCCAGGGACTTCCAGTTATAGCCAATCGAACACAGCACAACATCAACTCCCTATACCGGGAGAGACGAATCCCCTCCTATCGTTCATTGCCTCCATGTGATTCGGGACTGCACCCAAAAGCCACCGTTTTGCACGCCCTCGTGGACATGGTAAGGTGGAAATCAAAGCACAGTGGGAATCACACAAGACTCTATGACGATCTCGGGTCTACAGACTACCCTGTACCAGTGTCACCGGAGAACTGCCATCTGACGTGTGGTATATCACCATCTGGGAGTTCTCGGCGAGTCCGTCCAGTGTACCCAGTCTCCACTGAGCACCCGTACACCATCCTTGATGTCAAAACTCCGGTGGATATGGGATCATCCATCGCCCATCATATGGGTCAAGATGCATATACGCTAATCTACTCTGGTGTATCGATGCCCTGTCTCGATATACCCTCGACTAGGAATAGTTATACGATGTACTCATCGACTACCATGGCCCCACTAGTATAATCTCATCATAGTCCCAGTAGTCGAGTACAGATCCTAAGGGCTTTATCAACATGTGAGAGTAAGATAGTAAACCAAAACAAGTCAACATGTTAAGATAAAGTGAAACCAAATAGCATACTATCATGATGAGCAAGAAAGTCCTCTCTATATATATCCAAGCATCCATTATAATATACATCATATGTACAACAATGGCCTCTAGGGCATATACATAACTAACAATTTCCCACTTGCACTAAGGCCAGCTGCTGTAGTATCTCATTCCTATCATCCTGAATAATCTCTCAAACTGTATCTGGGGAATGGCCTTCGTGAATAGATCCGCAGTGTTGTCCTTCGTATCTACTCTTCTGACCTCTATCTCCCGGCGATCAACTATCTTCCTGATCAGGTGATACCGCCTCAGAATATGTCTGGACTTTTGATGGGACCTAGGTTTCATGGCCAAAGCCACAGCTCCATTGTTATCGCAATACAGAGGTATTGGATGCTCAATGGATGGAACCACACCTAGTTCACTAATGAACTTCTTTATCCAGACAGCCTCTTTGGCAGCATCGTTGGCAGCGATGTATTCAGCCTCTATCGTCGAGTCTGCAACGGTATCATGTTTGGAACTCTTCCAACACACCGCCCTTCTATTGAGGGTAAAGACAAATCCTGAGTGTGACTTAGAGTCGTCCTTATCACTTTGGAAGCTGGAATCGGTAAAGGACTCTACCTGGAGTTCTCCGTTAGCATACACCAAGAACATCTCCTTAGTCCTTCGTAAGTACTTGAGAATGTTCTTCACAGCTGTCCAGTGACTCTCTCCAGGATCTGCTTGATACCGACTCACTACACTTAGTGAGTATGCTATATCGGGTCTGGTACATAGCATCGCATACATGATAGAGCCTACTGCCAAAGCATAGGGTATCCCTTGCATGCGAGCTCTCTCCAAATCAGTCTTGGGAGACATCTCTTTGGAGAGAGTGAGTCCAGAGATCGTGGGTAAGTTCCCACGCTTGGATTCTTCCATACTAAACCTCTTTAGTATGGTGTCAATGTACCTAGATTGGGACAATCCTAGTATCCGTTTAGATCTATCTCTATAGATCATTATTCCCAGTATGCAGGAGGCATCACCTAGATCTTTCATTGAGAATCTTTGTGATAAGAAGAGCTTGACTGACTGCAGCATAGGAACATCATTTCCTATCAAGAGTATGTCATCGACGTACAATACGAGGAAGACTACCTTACTCTCTGCAACCTTCTTATAAATACAAGGTTCATCTACGTTTTTGATGAAGTCAAACTTTTTGACTACAACATCAAAGCAGATATTCCAACTCCGCGATGCTTGCTTTAACCCATGATGGATTTAAGCCGTTTGCACACTTTTCCGCTGCTCCCACTATCTACGAAGCCCTTTGGCTAAGTCATGTACACGCACTCTTCTAAATCACCGTTTAGAAAGGCGGTCTTAACATCCATTTTCCAGATTTCGTAGTCATGGTATGCAGCAATGGCAAGTAAGATCCGGATGGACTTAAGCATAGCCACTGGAGAAAAGGTTTCGTCATAATCCACACCTGGTCGTTGATGAAAACCCTTTGCAACAAGTCTAGCTTTGAAAGTCTTAACTTTTCCATCTACACCAATTTTCTTTTTAAAGATCCACTTTCTCCCAATGGGTTTTACCTCTTCAGGAGCATTTTTCAAAGTCTATACTTTGTTGGTGTACATGGATTCCATCTCAGATCGCATTGCATCCAGCCATTTCACAGAGTCACCACTCATGATGGCCTGCTCGAAACTAGTCGGGTCATCATCTTCCATGATGCAATCCTCGCTTCCACCATCAATGAGAAAACCGTAGTATCTCTCAGGTGGATGAGAAACCCTACAAGATCGGCGGAGAGGCTGGGGTTCGTCGGGTACTACTGAATCCTCTGGTTCCACTAAATCTTCAGTTGCAGTTTGTGTTGCTGGAACCTCTTCCAGCTCTACCTCATCGCCACTAATTTCTTTTACAAGAAATTCTTTTTCTAAAACGGTGGCATGCTGAGCAACAAACACCTTTTGTTGTTCACTGTGGTAGAATAGATATCCATACGAATTGCTTGGATATTCTACAAACTTGCAAAGAACTGATCGTGCCTCGAGCTTGTCCGGATTTTGCCTTTTGACATAGGCCGGACAACCCCATATCTTAACTCATTTAAGATACGGTCTCTTCCCACTCCATATCTCATATGGTGTGGTAGGTACAGATTTAGACGGAACTTGATTCAATAGGTACGCCGCTGTCTCAAGTGCATAACCCCAGAAGGAAATAGGTAACTCAGCATTGCTCATCATAGAGCGTACCATATCTAATAGGGTGTGATTTCTCTGTTCCGATACACCGTTGTGCTGTGGTGTATAAGGAGGAGTAAGCTGAGAGAGAATCCCATTCTCGTTTAGATAATCTAGGAACTCATTGCTTATGTATTCACCTTCTCGATCAGATCGAAGAATTTTAATACTTTTGCCCGTTTGGTTCTCTACTTCATGCTTATATTCCCTGAATTTCTCAAAAGCTTCAGACTTGTGTTTCATCAGGAACACATGTCCAAATCTTGAGAGATCGTCGGTGAATGTAATAAAGTAGGAAGAACCGTTCCTGGCATGCGTAGACATGGGACCGCATACATCACTATGTACCAGTCCTAAGAGTTCCGTAACTCTTTCTCCGTGTCCACTAAACGGAGCTTTGGTCATTTTGCCTTTGAGACATGAATGGCAAGTATCATAAGGTGATAATTCGAACGGATTCAAATATCCATCCTTATGTAACTTAGCTAGTCGTGTCGCATTGATATGACCAAGTCTACAATGCCACAAGAAGGATTCGTTCATTTCTGAACTCTTCCTCTTGTGTGTATTTTGTATATTAAGGACTGTATTTTGATTGAGAATGAATATGCCATTATGTAACGAGCCTGATGCAATCAACTTTTGATCTAGGAATATGTTCATAACATTATCCTTTAATACAAAATTATATCCTTCTTTACTTAATAAAGAAACTGATATAATATTGCACATCATGTTCGGTACATAATAGCACTCATTCAGAATCAGTGTATTACGACTTGGTAATATTAGGTGATATTCGCCAACTGCTTTGGCTGCAATACTTGCACCATTCCCTACTTGAACGGAATGATCACCTTTTCCCAGTTCTCTACCTTTATGTAGCCCACGTAACAATTTACATATGTGGGATCCTGATCCGGTATCTAATACCCAGGACGTAGGGTGAACTGAGAAACAGTTCTCAATAACTAACACACCCGAAGAAGATGCATCAACATGCTTGTTCTTCGTTTGGGCGGCGTGAGAATGCAGATATTCTCCTATTCCCTGCTCAGTCTTATAACACTTATAAGAATGAATGGGACCAACGATCCCCTGCTCAGTATAATAAGCAGGTTCAGTCAATACATCCATATTATTATCTTGATTAAGTCCTGACACGGTCGCTACCTGGAGAGAGAGAGAAGGAAACACTTTAGCGTATGCTCTTGCAAGATTAGATTGGTTATTATCTTATCTAATCAGGATGTCTCCCACTGTTTTTATCAAATCTTCCTTCAAACTCTAAAAGGTAAGATTAGCCGGGATTAATTACACCCTACAATTTCGTCAATCTTTCAGCCAGATCAGTGTCGGTACTTGAGGGAGGTTCCCCTTGCTTTCGCACGGACCTAATTAAAATAAACCTCGTCTTCACAGAGGCATAACCCCGTTAACACCTTTCTAAACACCTACTTGATCGGCTAATTGTCCTGTGTAAAACTCTCCCAGGAGTAACTCTTACTCGCAGTGGGTATCGTGATCCAACTATCTCATAGGAGGTATGCAATCTCATTGCAAATTTCAACACTTGAAATTCCCGATAATATTCTGCCCCTAGCGATCTATGACCTTGATAAGGTCAACAAACCATAAATCGCAAGTCAAGTCTAACCCGTCATTTCCCGATTGAATTAAACCTACACGTATGACCTTTGACAAGGTCAACAAGGCCGTACGAATACCCTAATCCAATCACATCTCATGTTTTAGCAAATAAACATTAATTAGCTACCGTACACTGTGCCTTGACAAGGTCAACAAACGCAGCACGAATACTAAGTAAGATTTACCTGAAATGACGGAGGGCTACGACAGGTTTTTCAGAAAACCATGAGCGTAATGAACTTGATATCGTTGTAGAAACAAGTGATTTTTGAAAAGGAGTGTTTTTTAGGCTTCTAGTTTCGCTAAAGAGGTCACTCCTGGTGAAGGGATCTCGGCTCTTTCCCCATCGAATAAGGTGCAGGATATATCATATATACCATTATGCAAAGCAAGAACTATATAAGCTGTCAAAAACTAAACCGCGAGTTTGTGGCATCTGCCAGTTTCGCTAAAGAGGTCACTCCCGGTGAAGGGATCTCGGCTCTTTCCTCATCGAATAAGGTGTAGGGCATATCATATATACCGCTCTGCAAAGCAAAACTGTAGCTACCCTTTTAATAAAGTTTTGATTCTACAATATCTTTAGGTTTCTTTTCTTTTTATTAATCTCATTAATAAATCCCATCAGCTTATGCTTCCTAAGCATCACAGATGAAACGAAAGCAGTAATATTTATATATCAGCATATATATATAGTATAAGCATTCATCTCAGGCAGTAATATGATCTCATCACAGAACATTGCAGCAGAAGAACATATATGAAATATTGGATATATTAGGATGTCCGTATTTTTAATACGAGCCGGTATAAAACACGGATTCCACGGTCGCGATGAATAGCCAAGCCCACATCCCTAGACCACTACGAGAGCGGCAAGTAACACTGCCAATTCTAAGGTTAGGAGACCCGGTCTCGACTCCTCGAGATGGCCTCCCACTGGACCCTAGAACCCGGTTACTTGTGCTCTCCTCCTTGGGTCTACCTAATGCGGAAAAGTAAATAATATACACTGGTGACATCAACCTCATCCCGGAAGTTCCCCAATAAAAGAATATTACATACAAATGAATTTTACATGAATGAAAATAAAAACCCTCATCTCACATAAAACCCCCGGCTATTCAGAACATGACGATCCAATATAACATATCACAGCAACACATAATATCACATATCATCAACGTAAGTAAGTATGTATGCACCGATCGTCGTTGATGTATAGCAACGAAAACCGGCAATACAACTGCATACTACACTTACGGTCACAGAAAAGAAATTGTTAAACTACAACATTTGGAATCCACAATCACTTTAGACATCATAAATCCGAAATATCACATACTTCGCATTTCTTGCCTAACTATATGAATTCCACATATTGTATCACATTCCAGATAAATAGACAGTATTAAACTTTCCGATCGGATTAATCAAATACCCAAGATTTCCTAAATAGCTCAACACTTGAGCGGAGTTCAAACAATCCCAGAATCTGTCACAGTACCAATGGTCCAGCCGTAGAAGGGTCAAGCCAACGCCTCACATATGGCACGCCGTACTGCCCCAAACCCTAAGGTTTAGAGGCGGTTCAGACGGTCATATAATCGAGTTAAGGTTTGTGTTCTTCTAGAGGGTCCATCGCTTTACTTGCACGTTTTCCCGAAAGATTTAAACCTAAGAAAAATTCAACACTTGAAAGTTTTTCATGCAGGGAAAAAGTGAGTTAATGATATCAATTCGAACATTTTAACAGTTTCTAAACATCCGGAAAACATAACGAAATTAAATTTCTGATCGAATCAACGAATACAAAATAATCTCCAGAACACTCAACACTTGAGTCAGATTAAAAATATCCAGAAAGATACACTAACAGAAATAGATATTACTGTGCAAAAAGAGAAGTTAAATACAACTGTACGGCCGCGGATTCGCGGCCTAAGTAAGGTATGGCCGCGGTTCCGCGGCGGTCCGTATGGTTTAGCTTCTCGTTTTTCACAGTGTTTCTTATAATTTCCTGCTGATTTTTTAAGGTATTTTTAATACAGAAAAAATCACATTTTAAAAAATTGTCCAGAGAGGGGGTCATTTTAACGTTTCGGGGTTCGTTCGGACTTTTAACTTCGTATACACGTCGCCTAATACTCTAGCCAGGCTCTGATACCACTGTAGGGTTCCTAGGCACTCTTATGAAGGTCTATAAGGCATCAAACATGCCCGATTTAAAATTTAGACGTGCCGAACAAACCAGAACCGGGATCTTTGCCAGATTATTAGGGTTTAACATGCAAGTAAACATCTTTACGACTAAAAGTGAGGGATTACAACCTTTGTAGTCCGCTCCTTCGCTTCATAAGCTCCGAGTAGAAGTCCCTTCACCGTGATCCACGATCTCCGGGACTCAAGAGAGGCTCCACGACTCGAACGATCCATGCTAGCTAGTAGTGTTCCTTTTCTCCGATGATCTACGTCGAAGTTGCTATAACTCAAGCTCTCTCACTCTAATGAGGTGAACACCCTAATCTAATCGGCTAGATTAGATGAGGATGATGGAGTAGTATTTATGCTTTCTTTTTATATCAAATTCTCACACATAAACATCACAAAATGAAAACCTAGTAAGCTTTCTCAATGCTCAAGGTTGAAGAAGAAGAAGAAAAATGAGTTAATCCTTTTGTAATGAATAATGAAATGAATATATGAATAAATAATGCAACCATGGTCAAGGATGACAAGGATAACCCTTGTAGAGAATTAACTAGGGCTAGGGTTTGGTTGGGTTAAAGAATGAGTCATAAGAAAATATCAACCATAATATCTAACTCATGACAAAAGAAATTCCTTCTAGAATGTGCAAGAAATAACTAACCCAAATCAAACCCTAACCTTATTTAATCTCCACTAAACAAGTTGCATTAGTAATCATATCATGTTACAATAATATATATCACATATATATTATATATTTGTAACAAAAGAAAATAATACAATTAATATATATCGCATATATATCAATGTATTACCCGATGAGAAAATGAAATAATAAAGCGAGCCAATATTAGATAATGTAATACAATATATCATATATATTATTATGCAATAAATTATCGAATCAACACTTGATCCGACAATCCGGCTATATCGAATATAACCGACTAATATATTATGTACCGATTCATCGAATCAACACTTGATCCGATGACCCAGCTCATATCTAAATATCGCGAGAATATAATACGGTATCTCATATCGCATTATCCTCGGTCCTGCACATATCACATATGTGCCCCTACTCCGTTTTGCCTGAGTCAAGAAAGCTCTGTGTAGGACTCTAAAGAATCGTCAATACGCCGGTAGCAGGTGATGATCATATCAAACACCCACAAGCTGCAAGCGGTCAGCTAAACGTAACAGCCACCCAGGTATTGAGCGATCAGAAGATTAATAAGCTAGCATGTACATTCTCCTGTGAATCCAATCGGTAACACTCCCGTACAGTCCGGTCTCTTCGTCTGATATGTCGCATATCAAGTCTGGGGGTGGTATACGTCAGACCCCAGTAACCGATAAGTTGTGTCGATGTGAGGCTCATAACGGGTCGAGAAACTACTGATAACACTTGCCAGTAAATCTCTATATCAGCCCTGGCCAGGGACTTCCAGTTATAGCCAATCGAACACAGCACAACATCAACTCCCTATTCCGGGAGAGACGAATCCCCTCGTATCGTTCATTGCCTCCATGTGATTCGGGACTGCACCTAAAAGCCACCGTTTTGCACGCCCTCTTGGACGTGGTAAGGTGGAAATCAAAGCACAGTGGGAATCACATAAGACTCTATGACGATCTCGAGTCTACAGACTACCCTGTACCAGTGTCACCGGAGAACTGCCATCTGACGTGTGGTATATCACCATCTGGGAGTTCTCGGCGAGTCCGTCCAGTGTACCCAGTCTCCACTGAGCACCTGTACACCATCCTTGATGTCAAAACTCTGATGGGTATGGGATCATCCATCGCCCATCATATGGGTCAAGATGCGTATACGCTAATCTACTCTGGTGTATCGATGCCCTGTCTCGATATACCCTCGACTAGGAATAGTTATACGATGTACTCATCGACTACCGTGGCCCCACTAGTATGATCTCATCATAGTCCCAGTAGTCGAGTACAGATCCTAAGGGCTTTATCAACATGTGAAAATAAGATAGTAAATAAAAACAAGTCAACATGTTAAGATAAAATGAAACCAAATAGCATACTATCATGACAAGCAAGAAAGTCCTTTCTATATATATCCAAGCATCCATTATAATATACATCATATGTACAACAATGGCCTCTAGGGCATATACATAACTAACAATTTCCCACTTGCACTAATGCCAGCTGCTGTAGTATCTCATACCTATCATCCTGAATAATCTCTCAAACTGTATCTGGGGAATGGCCTTCGTGAATGGATCCGCAGTGTTGTCCTTCGTATCTACTCTCCTGACCTCCATCTCCCGGCGATCAACTATCTCCCTGATCAGGTGATACCGCCTCAGAATATGTCTGGACTTTTGATGGGACCTGGGTTTTATGGCCAAAGCCACAGCTCCATTGTTATCGCAATACAGAGGTATTGTTATTCTTTTATTGGGGCACTTCCGGGCTGAGGATGATATCACTATTGTATATTATTTACTTTTCCGCATTAGGATAGACCCAAGGCGGGGAGCACAAGTAACCGGGTTCTAGGGTCCAGTGGGAGACCATCTCGAGGAGTCGAGACCGGGTCTCCTAACTCTAGAACTGGCAGGGTTACTTGCCGCTCTTATAGGGGTCTAGGGATGTGGGTTTGGCTATTCATCACGACCGTGGAATCCGTGTTTTATACAGGCTCGTATTAAAGACACAGACCACCTAGTATATCCAATATTTCATATATGTTCTTCTACTGCAATGTTCTGTGATGAAAACATATTACTGCCTGAGACGAATGTTTATATTATATATATAAGATATATATTAAATATTGTTGATTTCGTTTCAAATGTGATACTTGTGAAGCATAATTAAAATGGGACTTCATTAATGAGATTAATGAAATAAAAGAAAGCTAAAGATGTTGTAGAAACTTGTTTAAAAACTGGTAGCTCTAGTTCTTGCTTTGCATAGCGGTGTTCCTTGTAGAACATCCAGCACCTTATTCGATAAGGAAAGAGCCGAGATCCCTTCACCGGGAGTGACCTCTTTAGTGAAACTAGCAGATGCTGCATATTCGGTTTGTCTTTTGATTGCTTCTATAGGTTTTGCTTTGCATAGTGATATTTATGAAATATCCTGCACCTTATTCGATGAGAAAAGAGCCGACGATCCCTTCACCGGGAGTGACCTCTTTACCAAAACTGGAAAAGGCCTCAAAAACATTCCATTTAAAATCACTCAATTCTACAACGATATAAAGTTCATTAGGCAACGGGTTTTCTTAAAAACCTGTCGTAGCCCTCCGTCATTTCAGATAAGTAGTATTTAGTATTCGTTCTGCGTTTGTTGACTTAGTCAAGGGGTAGTGTGCGGTAGCTGATTAGTGCTTATCTGCAAAGCATATGATGCGATTGGATTAGGGTAGTCGTGCGGCCTTGTTGACTTAGTCAAGGGTCGTGCGGGTGGGTTTAATTCAATCGGGAAATGACGGGTTGAACTTTACTTGCGGTCTATGGTTTATTGACTTAGTCAAGATCATAGATCGCTTAGGGCAAAATATTATTGGGAATTTCAAGTGTTGAAATTTGCAATGAGATTGCATACCTTCTATGAGATAGTTGGATCCCGATACCCGCTGCGAGTAAGAGTTACTCCTGGGAGAGTTTAACACATTACAATTAGCCAATCAAGTAGGTGTCTAGAAAGGTGTTAACGGGGTTACGCCTGTGGGAAAACGAGGTTTACTTTAATTAGGTCCGTGCGAAAGCACGGGGAACCTCCCTCAAAGTCCCGACACCGGCCTGGCTGAAAGATTGGCGAACTTGTAGGGTGTAATTAATCCCGGCTAGTCTTTCCTTTTAGGGTTTGAAGGAAGATTTGATTAAAACAGTGGGAGACATCCTGATTAGGTATATTAATAACCAATCTAATCTTGCAAGAGCATACGCTGAGTGTTTTCTTCTCTCTCTCTCCAGGTAGCGACCATATCACGCCTTAGTCAAGATAATAATACGGATGTATTGACCGAAGCCGCTTGTTATACTGAGCTGGGGAACGTTGGTCCCGCTCCAACTTATAATTGTTATAAGACAGAGCAGGAAATAGGGGATTACCAGAATTCCCGTGCCGCCCAAACGAAGAAAGTGCATGCTGATGCATCTTCTTCGGGTGTGTTCATTATAGAGAACTATTTCTCAGTATCCTTTACGTTATGGGGATGAGATACCGGATCAGGATTCCACATATGTAATTTGTTACATGGGCTACAGATAGGTAGAGAACTGAGAACGGGTGATAAGTTTCATGAGATAGAAACGGTGCAAGTGTTGCAGCCAAGTCTGTTGGTAGTTATCACCCTGTATTAACAAATACATTGATTCTGAATGAATGTTATTAGATACCGAACCTGATATACAACATCATATCAATCTCTTTATTTGTAAAGAAGGATATAATTTTATATTGTTGGATAATGTTTTGAACATTTCCTATATCAAGAGTTGATCGGTTCAGGCACGTTATCTAAAAGTATAGACGTTCTAAACCAAACCACAGCTCTTAATGTACAGAACACACACTAGAGGAAGAGTATAGAAATGAACGAATCCTTCTTGAGGTATTGTAGATTAGGTCATATCAATGTGACCCGACTAGCTGAAGTTACATTTAGATGCATATTTAAATTAGTTTGAATTTACATCTTGTGAAACTTGCCGGTCATGTCACAAAGATAAGATGACCATAGCTCTGTTTATTGGAAACAGAGAAAGAGTTAGTGAACTCTTGGGATTGATACATGATGATGCATGTAAGTCCCCTGTCTACACATGCCAGGACTGGTTCTCTATACTTCATTACATTCACTGTTTATCTCTCAAGATTCAGACATATGTTCCTGTTGAAACATGTAGGGTTCCTAGGCACTCTTATGAAGGTCTATAAGGCATCAAACATGCCCGATTTAAAATTTAGACGTGCCAAACAACCCAAAGTCGGGATCTTTGCTAGATTATTAGGGTTTAACATGCAAGTAAACATCTTTACAACTAAAAGTGAGGGATTACAAGATTTGTAGTCCGCTCCTTCGCTTCATAAGCTCCGAGTAGAAGTCCCTTCGCCACGATCCATGATCTCCCGGACTCAAGAGAGGCTCCACGACTCGAACGATCCATGCTAGCTTGTAGTGTTCCTTTTCTCCGATGATCTACGTCGATGTTGCTATAACTCAAGCTCTCTCACTCTAATGAGGTGAACACCCTAATCGAATCGGCTAGATTAGATGAGGATGATGGAGTAGTATTTATGCTTTCTTTTTATATCAAATTCTCGCACATAAACATCACAAAATGAAAACCTAGTAAGCTTTCTCAAAGCTCAAGGTTGAAGAAGAAGAAGAAAAATGAGTTAATCCTTTTGTGATGAATAATGAAATGAATATATGAATAAATAATGCAACCATGGTCAAGGATGACATGAATAACCCTTGTAGAGAATTAACTAGGCTAGCGTTTGGTTGGGTTAAAGAATGAGTCATAAGAAAATATAAACCATAATATCTAACTCATGACAAAAGAAATTCCTTCTAGAAGGTGCAAGAAACAACTAACCCAAATCAAACCCTAACCTTATTTAATCTCCACTAAACAAGTTGCATTAGTAATCATATCATGTTACAATAATATATATCACATATATATTATATATTTGTAACAAAAGAAAATAATACAATTAATATATATCGCATATATATCAATGTATTACCCGGTGAGAAAATGAAATAATAAAGCGAGCCAATATTAGATAATATAATACAATATATCATATATATTATTATGCATTAAATTATCGAATCAACACTTGATCCGACAATCCGGCTATATCGAATATAACTGACTAATATATTATGTACAGATTCGTCGAATCAACACTTGATCCGATGACCTGGCTCATATCTAAATATCGCGAGAATATAATACGATATCTCATATCACATTATCCTCGGTCCTGCACATATCACATATGTGCCCCTACTCCGTTTTGCCTGAGTCAAGAAACCTCTGTGTAGGACTCTAAAGAATCGTCAATACGCCGGTAGCAGGTGATGATCATATCAAACACCCACAAGATGCAAGCGGTCAGCTAAACGTAACAGCCACCCAGGTATTGAGCGATCAGAAGATCAACAAGCTAGCATGTACATTCTCCTGTGAATCCAATCGGTAACACTCCCGTACAGTCCGGTCTCTTCGTCTGATATGTCGCATATCAAGTCTGGGGGTGGTATACGTCAGACCCCAGTAACCGATAAGTTGTGTCGATGTGAGCCTCATAACGGGTCGAGAAACGACTGATAACACTTACCAGTAAATCTCTATATCAGCCCAGGCCAGGGACTTCCAGTTATAGCCAATCGAACACAGCACAACATCAACTCCCTATACCGGGAGAGTCGAATCCCCTCCTATCGTTCATTGCCTCCATGTGATTCGGGACTGCACCCAAAAGCCACCGTTTTGCATGCCCTCTTGGACGTGGTAAGTTGAAAATCAAAGCACAGTGGGAATCACACAAGACTCTATGACGATCTCGGGTCTACAGACTACCCTGTACCAGTGTCACCGGAGAACTGCCATCTGACGTGTGGTATATCACCATCTGGGAGTTCTCGGCGAGTCCGTCCAGTGTACCCAGTCTCCACTGAGCACCCGTACACCATCCTTGATGTCAAAACTCCGATGGATATGGGATCATCCATCGCCCATCATATGGGTCAAGATGCGTATACGCTAATCTACTCTGGTGTATCGATACCCTGTCTCGATATACCCTCGACTAGGAATAGTTATACAATGTACTCATCGACTACCGTGGCCCCACTAGTATGATCTCATCATAGTCCCAGTAGTCGAGTACAGATCCTAAGGGCTTTATCAACATGTGAGAGTAAGATAGTAAATCAAAACAAGTCAACATGTTAAGATAACGTGAAACCAAATAGCATACTATCATGACAAGCAAGAAAGTCCTTTCTATATATATCCAAGCATCCATTATAATATACATCATATGTACAACAATGGCCTCTAGGGCATATACATAACTAACAATTTCCCATTTGCACTAAGGCCAGCTGCTGTAGTATCTCATACCTATCATCCTGAATAATCTCTCAAACTGTATCTGGGGAATGGCCTTCGTGAATGGATCCGCAGTGTTGTCCTTCGTATCTACTCTCCTGACCTCTATCTCCCGGCGATCAACTATCTCCCTGATCAGGTGATACCGCCTCAGAATATGTCTGGACTTTTGATGGGACCTGGGTTTCATGGCCAAAGCCACAGCTCCATTGTTATCGCAATACAGAGGTATTGCTATTCTTTTATTGGGGCACTTCCGGGCTGAGGATGATATCACCACTGTATATTATTTTCTTTTCCGCATTAGGATAGACCCAAGGCGGGGAGCACAAGTAACCGGGTTCTAGGGTCCAGTGCGAGACCATCTCAAGGAGTCGAGACCGGGTCTCCTAACTCTAGAACTGGCAGGGTTACTTGCCGCTCTTGTAGGGGTCTAGGGATGTGGGTTTGGCTATTCATCACGACCGTGGAATCCGTGTTTTATACAGGCTCGTATTAAAGACACGGACCACCTAGTATATCCAATATTTCATATATGTTCTTCTGCTGCAATGTTCTGTGATGAGAACATATTACTGCCTGAGACGAATGTTTATATTATATATATAAGATATATATTATATATTGTTGATTTCGTTTCAAATGTGATACTTGTGAAGCATAATTAAAATGGGACTTCATTAATGAGATTAATGAAATAAAAAAAAGCTAAAGATGTTGTAGAAACTTGTTTAAAAACCGGTAGCACTAGTTCTTGCTTTGCATAGCGGTGTTCCTTGTAGAACATCCAGCACCTTATTCGATAAGGAAAGAGCCGAGATCCCTTCACCGGGAGTGACCTCTTCAACGAAACTAGCAGATGCTGCATATTCGGTTTGTCTTTTGATTGCTTCTATAGTTTTTGCTTTGCATAGTGATATTTATGAAATATCCTGCACCTTATTCGATGAGAAAAGAGCCGATGATCCCTTCACCGGGAGTGACCTCTTTAGCAAAACTGGAAAAGGCCTCAAAAACATTCCATTTAAAATCACTCAATTCTACAACGATATAAAGTTCATTAGGCAACGGGTTTTCTTAAAAACCTGTCGTAGCCCTCCGTCATTTCAGATAAGTAGTATTTAGTGTTCGTGCTGCGTTTGTTGACTTAGTCAAGGGGTAGTGTGCGGTAGCTGATTAGTGCTTATCTGCAAAGCATATGATGCGATTGGATTAGGGTAGTCGTGCGGCCTTGTTGACTTAGTCAAGGGTCGTGCGGGTGGGTTTAATTTAATCGGGAAATGACGGGTTGAACTTTACTTGCGGTCTATGGTTTATTGACATAGTCAAGATCATAGATCGCTTGGGGCAAAATATTATTGGGAATTTCAAGTGTTGAAATTTGCAATGAAATTGCATACCTTCTATGAGATAGTTGGATCCCGATACCCGCTGCGAGTAAGAGTTACTCCTGGGAGAGTTTAACACATTACAATTAGCCGATCAAGTAGGTGTCTAGAAAGGTGTTAACGGGGTTACGCCTCTGGGAAAACGAGGTTTACTTTAATTAGGTCCGTGCGAAAGCACGGGGAACCTCCCTCAAAGTACCGACACCGGCCTGGCTGAAAGATTGGCGAACTTGTCGGGTGTAATTAATCCCGGCTAGTCTTTCCTTTTAGGGTTTGAAGGAAGATTTGACTAAAACAGTGGGAGACATCCTGATTAGGTATATTAATAACCAATCTAATCTTGCAAGAGCATACGCTGAGTGTTTTCTTCTCTCTCTCTCCAAGTAGCGACCATGTCACGCCTTATTCAAGATAATAATAAGGATGTATTGACCGAAGCCGCTTGTTATACTGAGCTGGGAAACATTGGTCCCGCTCCAACTTATAATTGTTATAAGACAGAGCAGGAAATAGGGGATTACCAGAATTCCCGTGCCGCCCAAACGAAGAAAGTGCATGCTGATGCTTCTTCTTCGGGTGTGTTCATTATAGAGAACTGTTTTTCAGTATCCTTTACGTTATGGGGATGAGATACCGGATCAGGATCCCACATATGTAATTTGTTACATGGGCTACAGATAGGTAGAGAACTGAGAACGGGTGATAAGTTTCATGAGATAGAAACGGTGCAGGTGTTGCAGCCAAGTCTGTTGGTAGTTATCACCCTGTATTAACAAATACATTGATTCTGAACGAATGTTATTAGATACCGAACCTGATATACAACATCATATCAATCTCTTTATTTGTAAAGAAGGATATAATTTTGTATTGTTGGATAATGTTTTGAACATTTCCTATATCAAGAGTTGATCGGTTCAGGCACGTTATCTAAAAGCATAGACGTTCTAAACCAAACCACAGTTCTTAGTGTACAGAACACACACAAGAGGAAGAGTATAGAAATGAACCAATCCTTCTTGAGGTATTGTAGACTAGGTCATATCAATATGACCCGACTAGCTGAAGTTACATTTAGATGCATATTTAAATTAGTTTGAATTTACATCTTGTGAAACTTGCCGGTCATGTCACAAAGATAAGATGACCATAGCTCTGTTTATTGGAAACAGAGAAAAAGTTAGTGAACTCTTGGGATTGATACATGATGATGCATGTAAGTCCCCTGTCTACACATGCCAGGACTGGTTCTTTATACTTCATTACATTCACTGTTTATCTCTCAAGATTCAGACATATGTTCCTGTTGAAACATGTAGGGTTCCTAGACACTCTTATGAAGGTCTATAAGGCATCAAACATGCCCGATTTAAAATTTAGACGTGCCGAACAACCCAAAGACGGGATCTTTGCTAGATTATTAGGGTTTAACATGCAAGTAAACATCTTTACAACTAAAAGTGAGGGATTACAAGATTTGTAGTCCGCTCCTTCGCTTCATAAGCTCCGAGTAGAAGTCCCTTCGCCACGATCCATGATCTCCCGGACTCAAGAGAGGCTCCACGACTCGAACGATCCATGCTAGCTTGTAGTGTTCCTTTTCTCCGATGATCTACGTCGATGTTGCTATAACTCAAGCTCTCTCACTCTAATGAGGTGAACACCCTAATCGAATCGGCTAGATTAGATGAGGATGATGGAGTAGTATTTATGCTTTCTTTTTATATCAAATTCTCGCACATAAACATCACAAAATGAAAACCTAGTAAGCTTTCTCAAAGCTCAAGGTTGAAGAAGAAGAAGAAAAATGAGTTAATCCTTTTGTGATGAATAATGAAATGAATATATGAATAAATAATGCAACCATGGTCAAGGATGACATGGATAACCCTTGTAGAGAATTAACTAGGGCTAGTGTTTGGTTGGGTTAAAGAATGAGTCATAAGAAAATATCAACCATAATATCTAACTCATGACAAAAGAAATTCCTTCTAGAAGGTGCAAGAAACAACTAACCCAAATCAAACCCTAACCTTATTTAATCTCCACTAAACAAGTTGCATTAGTAATCATATCATGTTACAATAATATATATCACATATATATTATATATTTGTAACAAAAGAAAATAATACAATTAATATATATCGCATATATATCAATGTATTACCTGGTGAGAAAATGAAATAATAAAGCGAGCCAATATTAGATAATGTAATACAATATATCATATATATTATTATGCATTAAATTATCGAATCAACACTTGATCCGACAATCCGGCTATATAGAATATAACCGACTAATATATTATGTACCGATTCATCGAATAAACACTTGATCCGATGACCCGGCTCATATCTAAATATCGCGAGAATATAATACGGTATCTCATATCGCATTATCCTCGGTCCTGCACATATCACATATGTGCCCCTACTCCGTTTTGCCTGAGTCAAGAAACCTCTGTGTAGGACTCTAAAGAATCGTCAATACGCCGGTAGCAGGTGATGATCATATCAAACACCCACAAGCTGCAAGCGGTCAGCTAAACGTAACAGCCACCCAGGTATTGAGCGATCAGAAGATCAACAAGCTAGCATGTACATTCTCCTGTGAATCCAATCGGTAACACTCCCGTACAGTCCGGTCTCTTCGTCTGATATGTCGCATATCAAGTCTGGGGGTGGTATACGTCAGACCCCAGTAACCGATAAGTTGTGTCAATGTGAGGCTCATAACGGGTCGAGAAACTACAGATAACACTTACCAGTAAATCTCTATATCAGCCCTGGCCAGGGACTTCCAGTTATAGCCAATCGAACACAGCACAACATCAACTCCCTATACCGGGAGAGACGAATCCCCTCCTATCGTTCATTGCCTCCATGTGATTCGGGACTGCACCCAAAAGCCACCGTTTTGCACGCCCTCTTGGACGTGGTAAGGTGGAAATCAAAGCACAGTGGGAATCACACAAGACTCTATGACGATCTCGGGTCTACAGACTACCCTGTACCAGTGTCACCGGAGAACTGCCATCTGACGTGTGTTATATCACCATCTGGGAGTTCTCGGCGAGTCCTTCCAGTGTACCCAGTCTCCACTGAGCACCCGTACACCATCCTTGATGTCAAAACTCCGATGGATATGGGATCATCCATCGCCCATCATATGGGTCAAGATGCGTATACGCTAATCTACTCTGGTGTATCGATGCCCTGTCTCGATATACCCTCGACTAGGAATAGTTATACGATGTACTCATCGACTACCGTGGCCCCACTAGTATGATCTCATCATAGTCCTAGTAGTCGAGTACAGATCCTAAGGGCTTTATCAACATGTGAGAGTAAGACGGTAAACCAATACAAGTCAACATGTTAAGATAAAGTGAAACCAAATAGCATACTATCATGACGAGCAAGAAAGTCGTCTCTATATATCCAAGCATCTATTATAATATACATCATATGCACAACAATGGCCTCTAGGGCATATACATAACTAACAAAACACAAATCCGAAGCTTTTGAGATATTTACGGAATATAAGTTAGAAGTAGAGAACCAAAAACGGGTATAAGTATTATGTCCTTTGATGAGATCAAGGAGGGGAATACTTGAGCACGGGATTCCTGGACTATTCGAAAGGAGAATGAGATTCTCTCTCAGCATTACTCCTCCGAATACACCACAGCACGTCGGTCTATCGGGGTGGAGCAAACACACCCTATTTGATATGGTGCGCTATATGATGAGTACTACTGAGTTTCCTATTTCCTTTTGGGAGTTATGCACTTGAGAAGCTGCATACCTATTGAATAGGGTTCAAATCAAATCAGTTGCCTACCACTTCATATGTGATATGGAATGGGAAGAGCCCATATCTTAAGTAAGTTAAGATTTGGGGTTGTACGGCCTATGTCTAAAAGAAAAATCCGGACAAGCTCGAGGCAAAGTCAGATCTGTGGAAGTTCGTTGGATATCCCAAGCATACGCAAGGGAATATCTTCTACCTAACCGAGGAACAAAACGTGTTTTGTTTCTCAACATGCCACCTTGGTGAAAGGAAATTTTTTGTGGAAAAATTAGTGGTCATGAGGTAGAACTGGAAGGAGTTCCAGCTATACAAACTACAGCAGATGATTTGGTAGAACCAAAGTATTCAATAGATTCTAACGAACCTCAGCCTCTCCGCCGATCTTGTCGGGGTCCTCACCCACCTGAGAGATACTTCGGTTTTCTCTATGACAGTGGGAGCGAGGATTGCTGTTTCCCAAATCAGAGCAAAGATCTGTTTTGAATTTCAAAATTCAAAAATTGAAGCAACGCTTCAGATCCTGCGCGCTGCGCGCCAAGTGTCAAAAGCAGACACGCCAATTCCAGGAGCGCTGAGCCCTAGGCAGCGCACCCCAATCAGAGCAAAGCACTGTTTTCAAAATTCAAAATTTAGAAAGTTGAAGCAACGCTTCAGATCCAGCGCTCTACGCTGCGCGCCACGTGTCAATCACAGTTGCGCTGCGCTCTGCACTACGTGCCACGTATCTAACACATGTGCGCTTGCGCAGTGGCGCTGCGCTCTGCGCTGCGCGCCATGTGTCAAGCACAGGTGCGCTAGCGCAGTTGCGCTGAGCTCTGTGCTGCGCGCCACATGTCGAACGTAGGTGTGCCAGCGCTGGGATTAAAAATTCCCACCGTCGGATCAAAGGATCTAATAATGATGATAAATCATTAATTAACCAGAATTAAATTCTGTTAAGGAAAGATTTCTCAAAATCTTTCCAAACAACAAGATTGTATTTTAAGCACCGCTAAATCAATGATCCAATGGTAAATAATGAATTACCAAAAACAGAACAAATTCTGCATGGAAAGATTTTCTCAATCTTATTAAAAATAAGAAGATTATCTTCTGTCAAACAGAAGCCTTAGGATCAAAGATCCAACGGTGGGAAATATTCCCAGATCAATTAGAGAAAGATCTCTCAAAACTGATTTAACAAATCATTTGGCCCTATATAAAGGACCCTGGACTCCAAGTAAAAAAAAAGATAGGCATAATACAGAAGAAAAGAGAGAAAAACCCTCTGCAAAAGAGAGCGAGCTCTTAAAAAAAGAAGAGTGTTCTTCATATTCAAGGTAAAAAAAGAAGAACTATGTTCTTCAACAACAGAGATGAAATCATCTCATAAAAAGAAGAACCCTCTTCTAAAAAGATCATAGATCTGAAAAAAGACCTAATCATAAAATAATAAAAGAAGTATTTTTACTTCGTCTACAGATCTTTGATCTATAAAGGCAGAGCCTTTTATCAAAACAAGAACTTTTGTTCTTGGATCTTGAGGCAAAACCTCCTTTGAAGAACATAAAAGTTGTTCTGTGATCTTAAAATTGATTAGATGCGCTTTGCGCTATGAAAAGTGCCTTACACTCATGAACTGCGCCCTTGCGCTCCTTGGACTGGCGCACAGTGCCATAATTTGCCATGTGTCAACCATAGACACCACTTGCGCTTTGCGCTTTTAAAACAGAGCACTGCGCTCATAGACTGGCGCTTAGCACCAAATGCGCCACGTGTCGCTCCTGGCGCGCTAGCGCAAAGTGCTCATGAATGGAAAGCGCAAGTGCTCTAATGAACCAGCGCTTAGCGCTGAGCGCGACACGTGTCACCTTCGTGTGCGCTAGCGCAATGCGCTCTTTAATTGGCGCAAAGCGCCTAACGCGCCACGTGGCGCACTGTCAGAACATGCTCTGTTATGATACAAGACAAAATGCATAGCATTATTAAAATGGGCCGAGCCCAAATAAAGGCTTAATAGCCAGCACGGAAATAAAATGTTAAAACATTTTTATTGGACTTAGCCCAATTCTGGCCATAAGTCCTCAACTTATTTTGAACTGAGCACATCTGCTCTTTCAACCAAATCACCCCAGTTCAAGGGTACATCTCTTCACTCCTTTGATATTTGTCGTTATAATTCCTCAGCGTCTTCAAAGAGGTGACGGGTCCCGACGACCACACATTTTACGGACTGTGAGGTCCTTAAACTCATGGACTATGATGTCATTAACCTTGACCGTGATGTCTTAAAACTAACGTCGGACTGTGGAGTCTTTAAATCCACGGACTATGATGTCGTTAACCTCGACCGTGATGTCTTAAAACTAACATCAGACTATGAGGTCCTTAAACTCACGGACTATGATGTCCTTAACCTCGACCGTAATGTCATAAAACTAACACCGGACTGCGAGGTCCTTAAACTCATGGACTATGATGTCCTTAATCTCGACCGCGATATCTTAAAACTAACAATGGACCGTAATGTCCTTAAACTAATTATCGACCGCAATGTCATTAAATTAAACAATAGAGCCCAATCGTTCTCTTTTCGGATCTAAACGATCCTGTTAAGTTGATCTTAGTCTAGAATTAGACTAACGTGTCCTTAACAAACGTTTAAGTTGATCTTAGCCACAAATAAGGCTAACGTATCCTTAGACACAACCCCCCAAACCCAAATCTAAGAAAGATAAGGAATTAGACTAGTCCACGCCCTACGGGCGACAACATAACTTAGTCTCCGTAAACAATCCACGGGCAACCAAACACAAAACAAACACCCACGACACGAAGTGACCATATGGAGAAGGAGAAAGTTGTTACCGCGATACGGTAGCGTAATTAACTGCAGGGGCTTACGCCTGTAGGGAAGAGCGTCCCCATAATCAAAAACCCCTCAAGCAAGGGGGAATCTGACAAAGTCTGCTACATCGGCCGCATCCGTTTAAACCTTCGATACATGGTGCCATAAATCAACTTGGCATCTTCGGAGAGGTGGACAGATAGCGCCAATTAGCATCTGCCCCGAATTTCAGGCAAGACAGACCTGCGCCGTCGCGTCTCTGTATTCAGCGGGGAACAGATCTAGCATGCCCGGTGGGACCTTTTCCTTTTTCCACTCCACACTTTGTGTGTCGTGTTCGCGAACGAATCACGGTTTGCTAATGGTTGCCCATGGGTTTCGAGGTACTAAGATTTGGCGTTTTGCTTGGTGCAGAAAGCAAAAGGATCAATGGCATTCACCTGCTCGAAGTGTTCCACATGCAGCTGCAACCCACATCCTGCCTCAACAGGCGGCATAGCCTACGGGCCCCAAGCGGCTTCCCTGTTCATGATGCCCGTGGAACAGGTCACTCAAGCCACCATAGGGTTGTTTTTCGGGACCATGCTCCCACCAGCGAGCTTCACCGCTCCTGTGCCAACACCAGAAGCTTCCAAGAAGTCGGTCTTCGATCGACTAACAGCTAATGCGGCCCCTCTCAGCGGGTCATCCAGCTCCAACACTTCAGTCTTCGCCAGATTGGGCCAGAGTTCCTATGAGCCCATGATGAAGCCTGCAACTCAAGAAAAGGTTATTCCGAAAAGAGTGATCAACCCTGCTCCCGAAGTCGTCAAGGCGGCTTCTCCTACCAAAGGGTCAGTTTTTACAAGACTGACTGTTCCGGCTCCCGCTACGGCTCCTGTCCCTGCTCAGAAGTATGTTTTCAACCGATTGGATACTGCTTCTCAAAGGACATCGGTCTTCAACAGGCTGACGCCAGCAGCAGCCCCTCACCTGAACAGGGGCAAGACAAAGCCATCCCCGTCACCGAACCAACTCCATCAGCTCGACATGCTCGACGTCGCCACTGGCGCTGGGTAAAGAAGGCCGGGGGCAACTCCCCCTCTGAGCTAACTCCACCAGTCCCAACGGCAGAAATTAATGTTGTTGTTCCAACCGGGAACAGCTTCGAGCTGCTGAATAAGGTGCGCAGGAATTCTCCTACCGCCGTACTGAAAAGATCTCCTCCTCCGGTGGAGAATGTTGCGGAAGCAAAACCAGAACAGTCCTCTCAACGACTGTCCTCCAAAATTTACAAGGTATGGCGACAAGTTCAAGACTCGGTAATTGATCAAGATTACTCTCGCCGACAGAAAAAGGTGAAGGTCCAGCGAGAAGAGAACCATCTTGTCAAGCCACAAAAGGCGACAGCTATCTGGGTGCCCACTGCAACGGCTCCCTCAACGTCAACCACTCAAAAGAGAAGGAGGCCACAAAATGCCCATGTGACTACGGCAGATCGCAAAGGCACTGAGCCTAAACGCCCTAAGGCTGGGGGCATAACGGTCCATACTATTTACATGGCATCCGGGAAAGAGGATAGCCGCGCTTCTACGGGTCACCGACCGCTCACCCGATCCGTAACAAAGGCTCAGGAACAGCAGCAGCAGAAACTTTAGAAGATGCTGACTGCAATGGTTGCACTTACCGGACCAAAAGAAAGCCCGGAGACGTCATCGGAGCAGCGTTATGAATATGAAACCGATGCTGACTTCCTTCGCAGAGTCCTCGAAAAGAAGGACAAAGAGGCTGTGGAACAAGCGGCCAATATAAAGCAAATGGCCCTTCTATTCCAAGATATGGTGGGCATGATGATCCAGCCGGATCCCCCAGCCGAAGATCCTCCAGTAATAATTGAAGATGACAGAGAAGAAATATCGAATCCCCTGCCAGCTCTGTCGACAGCCAAGGAGGAGACAATTTCCAAAGCCGCCCTGGATGATTATATCGCTCAGCAGATACGAGTTCACCAGGCGAACGAAGAAGCTAGAAAAGTTGTTAGAACTGGGCGACCATATCCAGGCTGGTATGATCATATAAAATACCCGTCGGGATATACGATCTCGAAATTCCATGTGTACAAGGGGACAGGAAATCCCCATCAACACGTCGCCCAGTTCAGAGCTCTGTGCGGCAACACCGGGGGCGATGATAAGCTTCTGCTCCATCAATTCGTCGGCAGCTTGTCGGAAATGGCGTTTGAGTGGCACTCCGAACTTCCAAACGACTCCGTCAAAACTTTCGCAGAGATGGAGTAGTTATTCACCCAGCGATTCACGAGTGCTAGTGAATGCACTCCAATAACGGCATTGATCAATGCAAGGGTGAAGCCGGGCGAGACTTGGGTTCAATACGCAATCCGATGGCGGAATCTGTGGTCGAAGTGCGAGTAGCATATCGAAGATGCACCAGCGGTGGGCATGTTCATGGGCACCCTAGACCCTCATGCAACTATTTCACAGTGCATGATGTTCTTCAAACCGACCACATTCCAGGCTTTAATCGACAAGCTAGCCCAGATGGATCAGATGGGTCACAAACTATCTCCACCGAAACCGGAGCCGCGGAACGAAAAGGGTAATGGGAAGGCGACCTTCGTTGCGAACACCCAACGGCAGCCCAGTGCTCTAAGACTAACGGATCAATTAGAGGAGAGACGACGCTATTACAATAAGAAAATGAAGCGCCCTTACTCATTCCCGCAGGATAAAACGAAGAGGCTGTTCGAGCTGGCAGTGCGCAACAGGCTTATCAATTTGCCGAATCCAAGGTGACCACCGCAACCCAGCGAAGTGAATAATCCAAATTATTGCCTTTACCACCAAACGGTAAGCCATCCGATCGAAGATTGCTTCATCTTTAAGGGATGGATCGAGGATCAGTACCTACAAGGCAAGTTTGTGCTGTCTAAGAAGTGGAAAGTAAACCCACCAAAACCGCACACTCCTTAGAAGACGGACACACCGGGGGCAACGTGCTCTTTTGTTGAAGAAACTCCATGGGAGGTGGCTCTTTTGGCCTAAACCAAAAGGATGCTGAATGATCTCCAGACATGCCCGGCGATCAGGTGAAAGAACCCGCTGCAACCCCAGATTATCAAAAGGATGCTGAAGCCGCGCCCAACTCTAAAGATTGGTGGTGATAGCCAAAGTGCTCATACCCAGCCGTCGAAATCTTCGAAAAAGAAGAAGAAATCCAAAACGCCCGTGAAGCCTGGTGACAAGCGCACGGACCTACAGAAATAGATTGACGCGCTGGAAGAGTATAACCAGAAGGCGCGGGCTCCAATCAGGCTCCAAGAGTTCCTCAGCCACGTTCTTAAAGACGGAGATGATGGAGAAGAATCGTCAGATGAATCTGAGGATTATGCAGCAAGTTGCCATGTGATCTCTCATTCATCGCTAGACAATGAAGAGGCTCCTTGCACAGAGAGACCGGGGACAGGTCCCGATCTAGGACTTCTATGGACGTCAGACGAAATGATCGACGCCTTCCTGAATGAGATTCGACTGAAAAGTAAAGCCGATCGGGAGCGTGTGATGGTCATATTTGAAAGAGCCAAACACCGGCGCCTAGGCGAAAGAGTTGAGACACTCCCGCCAAATCAAGAGACATCCGTCGCGGATAAAAAACAAGTTCAAGACATGGAAAAGGTTCGCTAAAGCCATATCAATGGGAATTAAGCTACCACCCTCCGAAGGAAACACTCCCGGTGAAGCAGAGATGCATCCTAGCTACTGCTCATATCTTCGAAAGATTTCGCACCCCACCGAAGAATGCGACGCTTTTAAAAGATGGTGGCAGGGATATGTTGCTCACCGGCAACATTTTAAGCGGATGAAATGCAAAACTTTTCGGGAGCAGAGAAGTACGACCAAGGAGCATAAAAGAATTACCGGCAACTGTCGCACGGTCAACGCCGGGGGATCGCAAGTTCTCACCTTCGGGAGCGACTCTGATGAAGAAATGACTCTTGGACCTCTCTTCAAAGAATCCACCTCGGGAAAAGAGGAAGAACCGAAGACCTGTGAAAATATTCAGCTGCGCAACCATACTGTAGCGCCTTGAAAAGTCGTCTTGGTGTTTTCCCGAAAATCGGTGAAAATTCGGTATTTTTCCGTAAACCGTCTTTTTGTTATTTTGCAGTTTAGGAATAATTATACCTAATTTGGATAGATAATTGCTTGTTTTTAGTAACAAAAGAGTTACTTATGAAATTCTGGTCGTTTTAAAATTTTCCCTAATTTTTCAATTTTTAATATTATTTTAAGCCGGTAAGAAAATACATTAAATTAGCGATAAATACAAATTTAAATGGGCTAAATTTAAGATTTAAAATCATGTTAATTAAAATTTAGTTGTAACATAAATTTTTAGTAATTTATTTTAAGTTTTAACTAATTTTTATTATGGAAAACGAAATTTATTGAATTTAAGCTTAAACTTGCAATTTTGGACTTGTAGGGGGTCTTTTTGCATAAAATTTCTTTTGTAAAACCCCTCTCTCTCTTCCCTCACCCCTAGGCCGGCCCATTTCCAGCAACCCAAGAAAAAAAATGCTTGCCTCTTTGACTTTTATTCTTGTGTAGAAAAGAGGTGTTTTTTTAAAAGGTTTTGACTTTTTATTGGGTATGGGTCTTTAGTGTTTGGTATGGGTTGAACTTGACTTTTCCCACACCCTACACCATTCCCCACTCCCTTGTTCAGCCGAGAAAAGCTGCAGCCCCCCCCCCCCCCTTCATCATTTTTCTTTGCATCTTCTTGTTAATTTCTTCAAGTTGCTCCAAAATTTCCAAATTAAACCTCACAAATTAAACCCCATCCTTCATCCCATTCTCCTTAGCCTCTCTTGCTTGGATCATGGTGCTATGAAGCCATCTTTGGAGGCCTCTTGTTCTTGCTAGATCCATAGATCTTGAGGTATAATTTCCACCAAGTTAAATTCTTTTGGTTAAGTTTCTTAAATTAAATTGTTTTAGTGTTAATTTAGTGTTAGTTTCATTCTAGTTTTTTTTAAAGTTAATGGTTTGAGTTAACTAGGGTTTTAGAAACCATTATTTAGTTAATTAAATTTATGTTGCTATCTAGTGTTTTGCTAACCTAAATCTAAGTGGTTAACTTGCTAATTAGGCTAAAATCTAGTGTTAAATTAAGGTTTTTCATGTATAGTTTGGTTTAAGTTTGTTAATTACAAAAATCAAGAAAAGGGTTGGTTGTGGAAATTAGGTTTTGAGGCATAGTTAATGGTTTAAAATTAGTGTAATGGCTATCTAGTGGGTTAGTTTGGATGTTTGTGTTGAATTGTGTTAACTTTATCGCTAATTGTCGATGTTTGCACCAAATTGCGAATTTCTAGCTTACTAGTTTTGTTATAAAAATATTGTGATGAATTATTTTTATCTTGATGATTGTTTTGGCTTATCCTATGACATTTAGGATGTGCGAGTGCGGATTTTTGAGTGATCGGGTTTTAGTTTTGCCGGGCGACCAAATCGACGTTTTAGTTAGTTTTTGCGATTTTCGCGTGTGTTCCGCGCACCTTGTGCACGTTGTACCTAGCTTGTGAACGTTAGTATTTTCGTTTGGGTTTTTCGTCGTTCTTGATATGTAACCTTATGTTTGGTATTGATGTAAATTCCAGGTTCTGTCGCGGAGACGTCAGACGCGGCACGAAAGGGAAAAGCGGTGATTGGACGTGACTAGCTAGGGATTCCGGTGAGTAGATGTAACGTCTACGGGGGACTATCGTTGGATGGCGCAGGCCGCCCGATAGTTTTAGTAGCTTAAAAAGATTCTTAGTAATGTTAGTAATTAGGGGTGTAATACTTGTATAATTATTTGCTACATTCATGCCTTATATTGACATACATATGCGAACCCATTCTATAGGACACATGCACCATTACCAGGGTTTTTATATGCAGCACGAGCACTATTCATGCCTACACCCACGCCCTGGCGATTGCCATGCCACCACACTAGATAACCTTTAAATTGAAACCTTTTACTATAATTGATACTTAAACTTGTGCTATTGCCTTTAATTCCTTAAAATGAAATCGTAGGATTGCTATTCATGTGCATGTACCTCATCATATTATTTGTTCATGCTTAGTCTATTAATCACACATCACAACTTGATTATTGATACCATATGCATTCATTATCATTGATATATGCACTTATGAGGATTTCTTGAGATTTTATGATATTTCTGGATTTCGGAGGAAAGCCGCAAAATTTCTAAACTTATTATATTTTTAAAATATGTAAATTGCGGTTTTCTAGTGATGTAAGTGTCGTCCACCATGAGTTTGCTGTGGTTTTCGAGACCCGTTTCGAGGAGTTGGATGAACCGTCTCGGGTATATGGTGGGCCCGGTAAGGTACCCCGGGGCAAGAAGCTCGTGGTGCTGACGATGAGCCTGACAGGGGGCGGATTACCTACCGGTGACTGTTTGGGACGGCGGATATCCAGAGGATACCGACCGTGGCCGCGAGTTGATGAGATATTGATATTGAGATGGGTCAGCCGGATGGCTGAGGCCAGAGATACTATGACTTGGATATATGAGATTTGTGATAGTTTTGAGGTGTCGTTGCTGGACACCGGTTCTTGTTGATTCTATTGGTATTGTGCTGGTATTTCAAAAGAGATTCCTAAAGGACAAACATGATTCTTATGCTTACACACTCAGATCATGAGTTGATTCGCATTGCATTCATACCTGCTAGTATATTCATATTGTATACATACCTGCTATTGTGTCCTGCCTTACCTGTATTTTAGATGCTAGGATGCTTGTGTGCATGCATTCGATAGCCTGTGTAGATGTTATTTATTACTCACGAGTTGGCAACTTACCCCCGTTGTGCCACTGCCTTTTTCAGGTCCGCTCCGTCAGTACAGTAGCGGTGGGCGCACTTGCTTCTTTTGCCTCCTTTGCCTGGACTCGAGGTTTTGCTCTTAGGTGGGTTATATCATTATTTTTGTACCACCTTGTATATTCTTTGTATCTAGTGTACTCCATCTACTGTATCTACCAGTATTGTTGTATATTGACCTAGAGATGAGACTGTGAGATTTGTGGACTTTTTGTTGTATTTTGGGGTCGAGCTCACTTGAGTCGACGTGCGGTTTTCTCATGCTTCTTTATGATTATTTTGCATGTTGTTGTTTTATATTGCGTGGGATTTGTGACCGCCTTGTGGCGAAGAGCTAGCTCCCGCTTGGGGATGCCATATTTGTTGGATTCATATATATTCTTGTTGTACCCATTTTGGGGGCCAGTATTTATAAAGGAGACTCTGCCAAAATTTTCGGAAAAATTGATATTGTTTTTAAAAAAAGGCTTGATGTGACTCATTTGATAAACTCGCTTTCAATTGATTGGTTTTCCTTCATTCTTTTGCTTATTTGGTTTTGGTTTCTGGGCTTTGGCTTACTTATTTCACGGATGTCTTGAGACGTTTCGTAACTTAAGTGCCAGTCACGTTCCGTACCCTGCGGGTCATGACAAAGTTGGTATCAGAGCGATAGGTTTTACCTTTTTGAGTGTAGGATGACCCTTGGTAGATGGAGTAAGTGACTTAAGCAGGGTAACGTAGCGTGTGTATGTCCGCGGCATACTTGCGATACGGTACTCCGCCTAAGTGACTTTAGGATATACTTGCTTGAAATTCCTTCCTCAATTCCGTGTAACCTATGATTCTATTGCACTGTTCTTACTATCTGTTTTCCTGTAACAGCCACTATGCCGCCGAAGGTTACGAGGGCACAGAGGGCTGCCGCCGGAGACGAGATTCGAGCTGGCTCGTCCGAGACTAGGACTGAGCAGGGTGGTATGCCTACGCCGCAGGGACAGACCGATCCACCTTCCCCAGGCCGTATGGATAGGCTCGAGACTGGTATGGAGGAGTTGCGACAGATGATGGGGGGCATGCAGGAGCTACGTCAGATGGTAGGATCCCTAGTTGCAGCCAGTCGTACACTGAGGCCGGATGACGTACCTACTACATCACAGACGACCATGATACCTGCTCCTACTACTACCACCGTGACCATCCCGGTTTCACTACAGGATTTCATGAGGCTGAGACCTCCAGTATTCACCGGCACCGAGGCAGCGGAGGACCCACAGACGTTCCTTGACAGTTTAGCCAGGATCTGTCGTTCGCTGAGATGTTCGGATGATCGATGGGTAGAGCTTGCGAGTTTCCGACTAGAGGGTCTCGCACAGACATGGAGGGAGTCAGTCTTGAGAGGTCGAGCTGCAGGTCTACTGCCTATGACTTGGGCCGAGTTTACAGCAGTCTTTCTAGCTCGTTTCCTCCTAGAGAGCATTCGTGACGCCAGAGCTCATAGCTTCGAGGCCTTAGTCAAGACACCTGGGATGACGGTGTCTGAGTATGACATCCAGTTTACACAGTTATCCCGATATGCTCCGTATTTGGTGGATACCGAAGAGAAGATGGTGAAGAGGTTCGTACAGGGACTTGATGCCCAGCTATATCTTGCTATTGGCGCCCAGCACTACGACACTTATTCAGCTGCTATGGATACGGCATTGCAGATGGAGGCACGCATATCACAGACTTCGGCCGTTTCTGGGCCGAAGAGGATTCGCACCGATGTACCGTCTCAGTGGCAGCGTACCAGATTCTTTCCGAGAGATAGGCTTGGCAGAGGATTTGGGCGGGGACAGTTATATGGTTCATATTCCCAGGGACAGCAGCCGTCGCCAGGATGTTTTGGGTGCGGGAGTCCGCACCATCTTGTCAGAGACTGTCCGGGGAGACGACAGGGAGCAGCGACAGTTCCGCATGTGACCCTACCACCATCACCACCCCCTCCTCAGAGAGCCCTACTTCCTACCACAGGCGATGCTCCACGCCAGTTAGGTGCACCCAGAGGCCGTGGACGCGGCGGTCCTATTCAGAGAGGACGAGGAGGTAGAGGCCGAGGTCGAGGTCAGCCCGCTATCGGTGGAGGACAGGCCCGAGTTTTTGCTTTGACACCGCAGGATGCGCAGGCATCCAATGCCGTTGTGACAGGTACCTTGCCAGTTTGTTCTTTCGACGCACGGGTATTATTCGACCCAGGTTCCACACATTCGTACGTCTCTACACACTTTGCACCGATGTTGGGCCGTGAGTCGTCGTCGTTAGATCATCCGCTTGTTGTTGTTACTCCGGTAGGCGAGTCGTTTGTCGCTCGTTTTGTTTTTCGATTGTGTTCCGTTCGTATCGGGGAGAGGGATTCATCGGTCGATTTGATTCTCCTCGATATGTTGGACTTTGATGTGCTTCTGGGCATGGATTGGCTAGCCACTTGTTATGCTTCGGTGGACTGCCGTGAGAAGGCAGTCATATTTAGCTTTCCGGGAGAGCCAGTCCTTGTTATTTAGGGAGACCGCAGAGTCACCCTTCCCAGCTTGATTTCGTCTCTTCGCGCTGGTCAGCTCTTGCGGAAGGGATGTCAGGGATTCTTAGCGTATACTTGTGATACTCGAGCTGCAAAGGTTCCTTTGGACCGGGTCCCGGTTGTTTGTGAGTTCCCTGATGTTTTCCCTGATGAGCTACCTGGGCTACCACCTGAGCGCGACTTTGAGTTCTGCATCGATTTGATTCCTGGCTCGGGGCCTATTTCTATACCGCCTTATCGGATGGCCCCGGCAGAGCTTCGAGAGCTGAAGGATCAGTTGCAGGATTTGTTAGAGAAGGGGCTTATTCAACCTAGTGTTTCTCCATAGGGTGCTCCGGTCCTGTTTGTCAAGAAGAAGGATGGAAGTTTGCGTTTATGTATCGACTACCTCCAGCTGAACAAGGTTACCGTGCGGAACAGATATCCATTGCCACGCATTGATGATTTGTTCGACCAGCTTCAGGGTGCGGGGTATTTTTTGAGGATCGACTTGCGATCAGGATACCATCAGCTGCGAGTTCGACAGGACGATATACCGAGGACAGCTTTCCGCACGCGCTATGGCCATTATGAGTTTTTGGTGATGTCGTTCGGACTCACCAACGCCCCAGCAGCATTCATGGATTTGATGAACCGTACTTTCAGGCCGTATCTTGACTTGTTCATCATCGTGTTTATCGACGATATCTTGATGTACTCATGGAGCAGAGAGGAGTACGAGCAGCACTTGCGGATTACGTTACAGACTCTGAGGGAGCACCAGCTGTTCGCAATGTTCTCCAAGTGTGCATTCTGGCTGGACAGCGTCGGATTCTTGGGTCACGTGATTACGAGAGACGGCATATGTGTGGACCCGAAGAAGATTGAGGCTGTTCAGCGGTGGCCCCGACCTACATCGGTTACTGAGATCCGTAGTTTTCTAGGCCTGGCGGGCTACTACAGGCGTTTTGTTCAGGACTTCTCCCGTATAGCTGCACCTTTGACCGGTTTGACCCGGAAGGGAGTTCCTTTCGTTTGGACAAAGGAGTGCGAGCGTAGTTTTCAGCAACTACGGACTTGTTTGACTACGGCACCGGTATTATCTTTGCCTTCGGGATCAAGCGGATTTGTGGCCTACTGTGATGCTTTGCGAGTGGGGTTAGGATGCGTATTGATGCAGCATGGCCGGGTGATCGCTTATGCTTCTCGGCAGTTGAAGAAGCATGAACAGAACTACCCCACTCACGATTTGGAGATGGCTGCAGTGGTCTTTGCATTGAAGATTTGGCGACATTACCTATATGGCGAGTCGTGCCAAATATTCACAGACCACAAGAGCTTAAAATACATATTTCAGCAGCGAGACCTGAACCTCAGACAGCGTCGTTGGATGGAGTTGGTGAAAGACTACGACTGCGAGATCTTATATCACCCAGGCAAGGCGAATGTAGTGGCGGATGCGTTGAGTAGGAGGCCCGTGGGTAGTCTATCGTGTTTACGCGCAGTGCAGAGGCAGTCGTCAGCAGATTGGCAGATTTTATGTGACAGCCGAGTGGAGTTCGAGTTCACTCAGACAGGGGGACAGCTCGCGCATGTTCGTGCAAGCCCACAGTTGCTTGACCGTATATATGAGGCACAGCGCAGTGACGACCGTTGCTCAGAGATCATGGCACAGATGGGACAGGGAAGATTTTCCGAGTTCGTGATTGACGATCAGGGGATTTTACGCTATGGATCTAGACTGTGCGTACCAGATGCTGATGGATTGCGGCGCGACATTCTTGAGGAGGCACACCGATCAGTGTATAGCGTCCACCCCGGTTCCACCAAGATGTACCATGATATGAGAGAGACCTACTGGTGGGACGGGATGAAGAGGGACATTGCGGAGTTTGTATCGAGATGCCTGACTTGTCAGCAAGTCAAGGCCGAGCACCAGAAGCCCGCAGGAGAGCTACAGCCGTTACCCATTCCGGAGTGGAAATGGGAGCAGATTTCGATGGATTTCATTGTGGGTCTACCCAGGACCAGTCGAGGGTATGACTCCATCTGGGTGATCGTCGATCGATTGACGAAAGCGGCTCACTTCCTGCCAGGGAAGACCACTTTCAGCTTCGCTCAGTATGCCCAGCTTTACATCGACGAGATCGTGCGGTTGCATGGCGTACCGACTTGTATCGTATCAGATCGAGGCACCCAGTTCACCAGCCGACTTTGGCAGAGACTTCAGGAGGCTTTGGGCACTCGTTTGAGCTTCAGCACAGCGTTTCATCCGCAGACCGACGGACAGTCAGAGCGGACCATTCAGACTCTCGAGGACATGCTCAGAGCGTGCGTTTTAGACTTCGGCGGTAGCTGGGACCGTCATTTACCTCTAGTGGAGTTCTCCTACAACAACAGCTTCCAGGATACTATTCAAATGGCACCTTTCGAGGCATTGTATGGGAGGAGATGCAGATCGCCCGTCTGTTGGACAGAGCTCAGCGAGAGCAGTATTTTGGGGCCGCAGCTTGTTGAGGAGACGACAGCGAAGATACAGTTGATCCGAGACCGGATGAGAGCGGCTCAGAGCAGGCAGAAATCGTATGCAGACAGGCGCCGTCGCAGGTTAGAGTTCGCAGTTGGCGATCATGTTTTTCTGAGGGTCTCTCCGATGAAGGGCGTGATGCGTTTTGGGCAAAAAGGGAAGCTTAGCCCTAGATTCGTAGGTCCCTTCGATATCCTCGAGCGTGTCGGCACTGTTGCATATCGTTTGGCTCTTCCACCCAGCTTTCCCGATGTTCACCCCGTCTTCCATGTTTCGATGCTCCGCAAGTACCTTCACGACCCTGCGCATGCGATTCAGCACCCGACAGTCCAGCTAGAGCGCGACCTTTCTTTTGCAGAACAGCCGGTGGCCATCCTGGATCGGCAGGTGAAGAAGTTGAGATCGAAGATTATACCAACCGTCAAGGTCCTTTGGCGTATCCCGAGCAGCGAGGAGGTTACCTGGGAGACCGAGGGCGAGATGAGGAAGAAATATCCCCATCTCTTTGAAGGTACGCGTAGTTATATTTTTTCACATTCGAGGACCGAATTTCTTTAAGGGAGGAAGATTGTAGCGCCTTGAAAAGTCGTTTTGGTGTTTTTCCGAAAATCGGTAAAAATTCGGTATTTTTCCGTAAACCGTCTTTTTGTTATTTTGCAGTTTAGGACTAATTATACCTAATTTGGATAGGTAATTGCTTGTTTTTAGTAGCAAATGAGTTACTTATGAAATTCTGGTCGTTTAAAAATTTTCCCTAATTTTTCAATTTTTAATATTATTTTAAGCCGGTAAGAAAATACATTAAATTAGCGATAAATACAAATTTAAATGGGCTAAATTTAAGATTTAAAATCATGTTAATTAAAATCTAGTTGTAACATAAATTTTTAGTAATTTATTTTAAGTTTTAACTAATTTTTATTATGGAAAACGAAATTTATTGAATTTAAGCTTAAACTTGCAATTTTGGACTTGTAGGGGGTCTTTTTGCATAAAATTTCTTTTGTAAAACCCCTCTCTCTCTTCCCTCACCCCCAGGCCGGCCCATTTCCAGCAACCCAAGAAAAAAAAATGCTTGCCTCTTTGACTTTTAATCTTGTGTAGAAAAGAGGTGTTTTTTTAAAGAGTTTTGACTTTTTATTGGGTATGGGTCTTTAGTGTTTGGTATGGGTTGAACTTGACATTTCCCAGACCCCACACCCCACACCATTCCCCACTCCCTTGTTCAGCTGAGAAAAGCTGCAGCCCCCCTTCATCATTTTTCTTTGCATCTTCTTGTTAATTTCTTCAAGTTGCTCCAAAATTTCCAAATTAAACCTCACAAATTAAACCCCATCCTTCATCCCATTCTCCTTAGCCTCTCTTGCTTGGATCATGGTGCTATGAAGCCATCTTTGGAGGCCTCTTGTTCTTGCTAGATCCATAGATCTTGAGGTATAATTTCCACCAAGTTAAATTCTTTTGGTTAAGTTTCTTAAATTAAATTGTTTTAGTGTTAATTTAGTGTTAGTTTCATTCTAGTTTTTTTTAAAGTTAATGGTTTGAGTTAACTAGGGTTTTAGAAACCATTATTTAGTTAATTAAATTTATGTTGCTATCTAGTGTTTTGCTAACCTAAATCTAAGTGGTTAACTTGCTAATTAGGCTAAAATCTAGTGTTAAATTAAGGTTTTTCATGTATAGTTTGGTTTAAGTTTGTTAATTACAAAAATCAAGAAAAGGGTTGGTTGTGGAAATTAGGTTTTGAGGCATAGTTAATGGTTTAAAATTAGTGTAATGGCTATCTAGTGGGTTAGTTTGGATGTTTGTGTTGAATTGTGTTAACTTTATCGCTAATTGTCGATGTTTGCACCAAATTGCGAATTTCTAGCTTACTAGTTTTGTTATAAAAATATTGTGATGAATTATTTTTATCTTGATGATTGTTTTGGCTTATCCTATGACATTTAGGATGTGCGAGTGTGGATTTTTGAGTGATCGGGTTTTAGTTTTGCCGGGCGACCAAATCGACGTTTTAGTTAGTTTTTGCGATTTTCGCGTGTGTTCCGCGCACCTTGTGCACGTTGTACCTAGCTTGTGAACGTTAGTATTTTCGTTTGGGTTTTTCGTCGTTCTTGATATGTAACCTTATGTTTGGTATTGATGTAAATTCCAGGTTCGGTCGCGGAGACGTCAGACGCGGCACGAAAGGGAAAAGCGGTGATTGGACGTGACTAGCTAGGGATTCCGGTGAGTAGATGTAACGTCTACGGGGGACTATCGTTGGATGGCGCAGGCCGCCCGATAGTTTTAGTAGCTTAAAAAGATTCTTAGTAATGTTAGTAATTAGGGGTGTAATACTTGTATAATTATTTGCTACATTCATGCCTTATATTGACATACATATGCGAACCCATTCTATAGGACACATGCACCATTACCAGGGTTTTTATATGCAGCACGAGCACTATTCATGCCTACACCCACGCCCTGGCGATTGCCATGCCACCACACTAGATAACCTTTAAATTGAAACCTTTTACTATAATTGATACTTAAACTTGTGCTATTGCCTTTAATTCCTTAAAATGAAATCGTAGGATTGCTATTCATGTGCATGTACCTCATCATATTATTTGTTCATGCTTAGTCTATTAATCACACATCACAACTTGATTATTGATACCATATGCATTCATTATCATTGATATATGCACTTATGAGGATTTCTTGAGATTTTATGATATTTCTGGATTTCGGAGGAAAGCCGCAAAATTTCTAAACTTATTATATTTTTAAAATATGTAAATTGCGGTTTTCTAGTGATGTAAGTGTCGTCCACCATGAGTTTGCTGTGGTTTTCGAGACCCGTTTCGAGGAGTTGGATGAACCGTCTCGGGTATATGGTGGGCCCGGTAAGGTACCCCGGGGCAAGAAGCTCGTGGTGCTGACGATGAGCCTGGCAGGGGGTGGATTACCTACCGGTGACTGTTTGGGACGGCGGATATCCAGAGGATACCGACCGTGGCCGCGAGTTGATGAGATATTGATATTGAGATGGGTCAGCCGGATGGCTGAGGCCAGAGATACTTTGACATGGATATATGAGATTTGTGATAGTTTTGAGGTGTCGTTGCTGGACACCGGTTCTTGTTGATTCTATTGGTATTGTGCTGGTATTTCAAAAGAGATTCCTAAAGGACAAACATGATTCTTATGCTTACACACTCAGATCATGAGTTGATTCGCATTGCATTCATACCTGCTAGTATATTCATATTGTATACATACCTGCTATTGTGTCCTGCCTTACCTGTATTTTAGATGCTAGGATGCTTGTGTGCATGCATTCGATAGCCTGTGTAGATGTTATTTATTACTCACGAGTTGGCAACTCACCCCCGTTGTGCCACAGCCTTTTTCAGGTCCGCTCCGTCAGTACAGTAGCGGTGGGCGCACTTGCTTCTTTTGCCTCCTTTGCCTGGACTCGAGGTTTTGCTCTTAGGTGGGTTATATCATTATTTTTGTACCACCTTGTATATTCTTTGTATCTAGTGTACTCCATCTACTGTATCTACCAGTATTGTTGTATATTGACCTAGAGATGAGACTGTGAGATTTGTGGACTTTTTGTTGTATTTTGGGGTCGAGCTCACTTGAGTCGACGTGCGGTTTTCTCATGCTTCTTTATGATTATTTTGCATGTTGTTGTTTTATATTGCGTGGGATTTGTGACCGCCTTATGGCGAAGAGCTAGCTCCCGCTTGGGGATGCCAGATTTGTTGGATTCATATATATTCTTGTTGTACCCATTTTGGGGGCCAGTATTTACAAAGGAGACTCTGCCAAAATTTTTGGAAAAATTAATATTGTTTTTAAAAAAAGGCTTGATGTGACTCATTTGATAAACTCGCTTTCAATTGATTGGTTTTCCTTCATTCTTTTGCTTATTTGGTTTTGGTTTCTGGGCTTTGGCTTACTTATTTCACGGATGTCTTGAGACGTTTCGTAACTTAAGTGCCAGTCACGTTCCGTACCCTGCGGGTCATGACAAAGTTGGTATCAGAGCGATAGGTTTTACCTTTTTGAGTGTAGGATGACCCTTGGTAGATGGAGTAAGTGACTTAAGCAGGGTAACGTAGCGTGTGTATGTCCGCGGCATACTTGCGATACGGTACTCCGCCTAAGTGACTTTAGGATATACTTGCTTGAAATTCCTTCCTCAATTCCATGTAACCTATGATTCTATTGCACTGTTCTTACTATCTGTTTTCCTGTAACAGCCACTATGCCGCCGAAGGCTACGAGGGCACAGAGGGCTGCCGTCCGAGACGAGATTCGAGCTGGCTCGTCCGAGACTAGGACTGAGCAGGGTGGTATGCCTACGCCGCAGGGACAGACCGATCCACCTTCCCCAGGCCGTATGGATAGGCTCGAGACTGGTATGGAGGAGTTGCGACAGATGATGGGGGGCATGCAGGAGCTACGTCAGATGGTAGGATCCCTAGTTGCAGCTAGTCGTACACTGAGGCCGGATGACGTACCTACTACATCACAGACGACCATGATACCTGCTCCTACTACTACCACCGTGACCATCCCGGTTTCACTACAGGATTTCATGAGGCTGAGACCTCCAGTATTCACCGGCACCGAGGCAGCGGAGGACCTACAGACGTTCCTTGACAGTTTAGCCAGGATCTGTCGTTCGCTGAGATGTTCGGATGATCGATGGGTAGAGCTTGCGAGTTTCCGACTAGAGGGTCTCGCACAGACATAGTGGGAGTCAGTCTTGAGAGGTCGAGCTGCAGGTCTACTGCCTATGACTTGGGCCGAGTTTACAGCAGTCTTTCTAGCTCGTTTCCTCCCAGAGAGCATTCGTGATGCCAGAGCTCGTAGCTTCGAGGCCTTAGTCAAGACACCTGGGATGACGGTGTCTGAGTATGACATCCAGTTTACACAGTTATCCCGATATGCTCCGTATTTGGTGGATACCGAAGAGAAGATGGTGAAGAGGTTCGTACAGGGACTTGATGCCCAGCTATATCTTGCTATTGGCGCCCAGCACTACGACACTTATTCAGCTGCTATGGATACTGCATTGCGGATGGAGGCACGCATATCACAGACTTCGGCCGTTTCTGGGCCGAAGAGGATTCGCACCGATGTACCGTCTCAGTGGCAGCGCGCCAGATTCTTTCCGAGAGATAGGCTTGGCAGAGGATTTGGGCGGGGACAGTTATATGGTTCATATTCCCAGGGACAGCAGCCGTCGCCAGGATGTTTTGGGGGCGGGAGTCCGCACCATCTTGTCAGAGACTGTCCGGGGAGACGACAGGGAGCAGCGACAGTTCCGCATGTGACCCTACCACCATCACCACCCCCTCCTCAGAGAGCCCTACTTCCTACCACAGGCGATGCTCCACGCCAGTTAGGTGCACCCAGAAGCCGTGGACACGGCGGTCCTGTTCAGAGAGGACGAGGAGGTAGAGGCCGAGGTCGAGGTCAGCCCGCTATCGGTGGAGGACAGGCCCGAGTTTTTGCTTTGACACCGCAGGATGCGCAGGCATCCAATGCCGTTGTGACAGGTACCTTGCCAGTTTGTTCTTTCGACGCACGGGTATTATTCGACCCAGGTTCCACACATTCGTACGTCTCTACACACTTTGCACCGATGTTGGGCCGTGAGTCGTCGTCGTTAGATCATCCGCTTGTTGTTGTTACTCCGGTAGGCGAGTCGTTTGTCGCTCGTTTTGTTTTTCGATTGTGTTCCGTTCGTATCGGGGAGAGGGATTCATCGGTCGATTTGATTCTCCTCGATATGTTGGACTTTGATGTGCTTCTGGGCATGGATTGGCTAGCCACTTGTTATGCTTCGGTGGACTGCCGTGAGAAGGCAGTCATATTTAGCTTTCCGGGAGAGCCAGTCCTTGTTATTCAGGGAGACCGCAGAGTCACCCTTCCCAGCTTGATTTCATCTCTTCGCGCTGGTCAGCTCTTGCGGAAGGGATGTCAGGGATTCTTAGCGTATACTTGTGATACTCGAGCTGCAGAGGTTCCTTTGGACCGGGTCCCGGTTGTTTGTGAGTTCCCTGATGTTTTCCCTGATGAGCTACCTGGGCTACCACCTGAGCGCGACGTTGAGTTCTGCATCGATTTGATTCCCGGCTCGGGGCCTATTTCTATACCGCCTTATCGGATGGCCCCGGCAGAGCTTCGAGAGCTGAAGGATCAGTTGCAGGATTTGTTAGAGAAGGGGCTTATTCAACCTAGTGTTTCTCCATAGGGTGCTCCGGTCCTGTTTGTCAAGAAGAAGGATGGAAGTTTGCGTTTATGTATCGACTACCTCCAGCTGAACAAGGTTACCGTGCGGAACAGATATCCGTTGCCACGCATTGATGATTTGTTCGACCAGCTTCAGGGTGCGGGGTATTTTTCGAGGATCGACTTGCGATCAGGATACCATCAGCTGCGAGTTCGACAGGACGATATACCGAGGACAGCTTTCCGCACGCGCTACGGCCATTATGAGTTTTTGGTGATGTCGTTCGGACTCACCAACGCCCCAGCAGCATTCATGGATTTGATGAACCGTACTTTCAGGCCGTATCTTGACTTGTTCATCATCATGTTTATCGACGATATCTTGATGTACTCCCGGAGCAGAGAGGAGCACGAGCAGCACTTGCGGATTACGTTACAGACTCTGAGGGAGCACCAGCTGTTCGCAAAGTTCTCCAAGTGTGCATTCTGGCTGGACAGCGTCGGATTCTTGGGTCACGTGATTACGAGAGACGGCATATGTGTGGACCCGAAGAAGATTGAGGCTGTTCAGCGGTGGCCCCGACCTACATCGGTTACTGAGATCCGTAGTTTTCTAGGCCTGGCGGGCTACTACAGGCGTTTTGTTCAGGACTTCTCCCGTATAGCTGCACCTTTGACCGGTTTGACCCGGAAGGGAGTTCCTTTCGTTTGGACAAAGGAGTGCGAGCGTAGTTTTCAGCAACTACGGACTTGTTTGACTACGGCACCGGTATTATCTTTGCCTTCGGGATCAAGCGGATTTGTGGCCTACTGTGATGCTTCGCGAGTGGGGTTAGGATGCGTATTGATGCAGCATGGCCGGGTGATCGCTTATGCTTCTCGGCAGTTGAAGAAGCATGAACAGAACTACCCCACTCACGATTTGGAGATGGCTGCAGTGGTCTTTGCATTGAAGATTTGGCGACATTACCTATATGGCGAGTCGTGCCAAATATTCACAGACCACAAGAGCTTAAAATACATATTTCAGCAGCGAGACCTGAACCTCAGACAGCGTCGTTGGATGGAGTTGGTGAAAGACTACGACTGCGAGATCTTATATCACCCAGGCAAGGCGAATGTAGTGGCGGATGCGTTGAGTAGGAGGCCCAGGGGTAGTCTATCGTGTTTGCGCGCAGTGCAGAGGCAGTCGTCAGCAGATTGGCAGATTTTATGTGACAGCCGAGTGGAGTTCGAGTTCACTCAGACAGGGGGACAGCTCGCGCATGTTCGTGCAAGCCCACAGTTGCTTGACCGTATATATGAGGCACAGCGCAGTGACGACCGTTGCTCAGAGATCATGGCACAGATGGGACATGGCAGATTTTCCGAGTTCGTGATTGACGATCAGGGGATTTTACGCTATGGATCTAGACTGTGCGTACCAGATGCTGATGGATTGCGGCGCGACATTCTTGAGGAGGCACACCGATCAGTGTATAGCGTCCACCCCGGTTCCACCAAGATGTACCATGATATGAGAGAGACCTACTGGTGGGACGGGATGAAGAGGGACATTGTGGAGTTTGTATCGAGATGCCTGACTTGTCAGCAAGTCAAGGCCGAGCACCAGAAGCCCGTAGGAGAGCTACAGCCGTTACCCATTCCGGAGTGGAAATGGGAGCAGATTTCGATGGATTTCATTGTGGGTCTACCCAGAACCAGTCGAGGGTATGACTCCATCTGGGTGATCGTCGATCGATTGACGAAAGCGGCTCACTTCCTGCCAGGGAAGACCACTTTCAGCTTCGCTCAGTATACCCAGCTTTACATCGACGAGATCGTGCGGTTGCATGGCGTACCGACTTGTATCGTATCAGATCGAGGCACCCAGTTCACCAGCCGACTTTGGCAGAGACTTCAGGAGGCTTTGGGCACTCGTTTGAGCTTCAGCACAGCGTTTCATCCGCAGACCGATGGACAGTCAGAGCGGACCATTCAGACTCTCAAGGACATGCTCAGAGCGTGCGTTTTAGACTTCGGCGGTAGCTGGGATCGTCATTTACCTCTAGTGGAGTTCTCCTACAACAACAGCTTCCAGGATACTATTCAGATGGCACCTTTCGAGGCATTGTATGGGAGGAGATGCAGATCGCCCGTCTGTTGGACAGAGCTCAGCGAGAGCAGTATTTTGGGGCCGCAGCTTGTTGAGGAGACGACAGCGAAGATACAGTTGATCCGAGACCGGATGAGAGCGGCTCAGAGCAGGCAGAAATCGTATGCAGACAGGCGCCGTCGCAGGTTAGAGTTCGCAGTTGGCGATCATGTTTTTCTGAGGGTCTCTCCGATGAAGGGCGTGATGCGTTTTAGGCAAAAAGGGAAGCTTAGCCCTAGATTCGTAGGTCCCTTCGAGATCCTCGAGCGTTTCGGCGCTGTTGCATATCGTTTGGCTCTTCCACCCAGCTTTCCCGATGTTCACCCCGTCTTCCATGCTTCGATGCTCCGCAAGTACCTTCACGACCCTTCGCATGCGATTCAGCACCCGACAGTCCAGCTAGAGCGCGACCTTTCTTTTGCAGAGCAGCCGGTGGCCATCCTGGATCGGCAGGTGAAGAAGTTGAGATCGAAGATTATACCAACCGTCAAGGTCCTTTGGCGTATCCCGAGCAGCGAGGAGGTTACCTGGGAGACCGAGGGCGAGATGAGGAAGAAATATCCCCATCTCTTTGAAGGTACGCGTAGTTATATTTTTTCAAATTCGGGGACCGAATTTCTTTAAGGGAGGAAGATTGTAGCGCCTTGAAAAGTCGTTTTGGTGTTTTCCCGAAAATCGGTAAAAATTCGGTATTTTTCCGTAAACCGTCTTTTTGTTATTTTGCAGTTTAGGACTAATTATACCTAATTTGGATAGGTAATTGCTTGTTTTTAGTAGCAAATGAGTTACTTATGAAATTCTGGTCGTTTAAAAATTTTCCCTAATTTTTCAATTTTTAATATTATTTTAAGCCGGTAAGAAAATACATTAAATTAGCGATAAATATAAATTTAAATGGGCTAAATTTAAGCTTTAAAATCATGTTAATTAAAATCTAGTTGTAACATAAAATTTTAGTAATTTATTTTAAGTTTTAACTAATTTTTATTATGGAAAACGAAATTTATTGAATTTAAGCTTAAACTTGCAATTTTGGACTTGTAGGGGGTCTTTTTGCATAAAATTTCTTTTGTAAAACCCCTCTCTCTCTTCCCTCACCCCTAGGCCGGCCCATTTCCAGCAACCCAAGAAAAAAAAATGCTTGCCTCTTTGACTTTTATTCTTGTGTAGAAAAGAGGTGTTTTTTTAAAAGGTTTTGACTTTTTATTGGGTATGGGTATTTAGTGTTTGGTATGGGTTGAACTTGACTTTTCCCACACCCCACACCCCACACCATTCCCCACTCCCTTGTTCAGCCGAGAAAAGCTGCAGCCCCCCTTCATCATTTTTCTTTGCATCTTCTTGTTAATTTCTTCAAGTTGCTCCAAAATTTCCAAATTAAACCTCACAAATTAAACCCCATCCTTCATCCCATTCTCCTTAGCCTCTCTTGCTTGGATCATGGTGCTATGAAGCCATCTTTGGAGGCCTCTTGTTCTTGCTAGATCCATAGATCTTGAGGTATAATTTCCACCAAGTTAAATTCTTTTGGTTAAGTTTCTTATAATAAATTGTTTTAGTGTTAATTTAGTGTTAGTTTCATTCTAGTTTTTTTAAAGTTAATGGTTTGAGTTAACTAGGGTTTTAGAAACCATTATTTAGTTAATTAAATTTATGTTGCTATCTAGTGTTTTGCTAACCTAAATCTAAGTGGTTAACTTGCTAATTAGGCTAAAATCTAGTGTTAAATTAAGGTTTTTCATGTATAGTTTGGTTTAAGTTTGTTAATTACAAAAATCAAGAAAAGGGTTGGTTGTGGAAATTAGGTTTTGAGGCATAGTTAATGGTTTAAAATTAGTGTAATGGCTATCTAGTGGGTTAGTTTGGATGTTTGTGTTGAATTGTGTTAACTTTATCGCTGATTGTCGATGTTTGCACCAAATTGCAAATTTCTAGCTTACTAGTTTTGTTATAAAAATATTGTGATGAATTATTTTGATATCTTGATGATTGTTTTGGCTTATCCTATGACACTTAGGATGTGCGAGTGCGGATTTTTGAGTGATCGGGTTTTAGTTTTGCCGGGCGACCAAATCGACGTTTTAGTTAGTTTTTGCGATTTTCGCGTCTGTTCCGCGCACCTTGTGCACGTTGTACCTAGCTTGTGAACGTTAGTATTTTCGTTTGGGTTTTGCGTCGTTCTTGATATGTAACCTTATATTTGGTATTGATGTAAATTCCAGGTTCGGTCGCGGAGACGTCAGACGCGGCAAGAAAGGGGAAAGCGGTGATTGGACGTGACTAGCTAGGGATTCCGGTGAGTAGATGTAACATCTACGGGGGACTATCGTTGGATGGCGCAGGCCGCCCGATAGTTTTAGTAGCTTAAAAAGATTCTTAGTAATGTTAGTAATTAGGGGTTTAATACTTGTATGATTATTTGCTACATTCATGCCTTATATTGACATACATATGCGAACCCATTCTATAGGACACCGGCACCATTGCCAGGGTTTTTATATGCAGCACGAGCACTATTCATGCCTACACCCACGCCCTGGCGATTGCCATGCCACCACACTAGATAACCTTTAAATTGAAACCTTTTACTATAATTGATACTTAAACTTGTGCTATTGCCTTTAATTCCTTAAAATGAAATCGTAGGATTGCTATTCATGTGCATGTACCTCATCATATTATTTGTTCATGCTTAGTCTATTAATCACACATCGTAACTTGATTATTGATACCATATGCATTCATTATCATTGACATGTGCACTTATGAGGATTTCTTGAGATTTTATGATATTTCTGGATTTCGGGAGAAAGCCGCAAAATTTCTAAACTTATTATATTTTTAAAATATGTAAATTGCGGTTTTCTAGTGATGTAAGTGTCGTCCACCATGAGTTTGCTGTGGTTTTCGAGACCCGTTTCGAGGAGTTGGATGAACCGTCTCGGGTACATGGTGGGCCCGGTAAGGTACCCCGGGGCAAGAAGCTCGTGGTGCTGACGATGAGCCTGGCAGGGGGCGGATTACCTACCGGTGACTGTTTGGGACGGCGGATATCCAGAGGATACCGACCGTGGCCGCGAGTTGATGAGATATTGATATTGAGATGGGTCAGCCGGATGGCTGAGGCCAGAGATACTATGACTTGGATATATGAGATTTGTGATAGTTTTGAGGTGTCGTTGCTGGACACCGGTTCTTGTTGATTCTATTGGTATTGTGCTGGTATTTCAAAAGAGATTCCTAAAGGAAAAACATGATTCTTATACTTACACACTCAGATGATGAGTTGATTCGCATTGCATTCATACCTGCTAGTATATTCATATTGTATACATACCTGCTATTGTGTCCTGCCTTACCTGTATTTTACATGCTAGGATGCTTGTGTGCATGCATTCGATAGCCTGTGTAGATGTTATTTATTACTCACGAGTTGGCAACTCACCCCCGTTGTGCCACAGCCTTTTTCAGGTCCGCTCCGTCAGTACAGTAGCGGTGGGCGCACTTGCTTCTTTTGCCTCCTTTGCCTGGACTCGAGGTTTTGCTCTTAGGTGGGTTATATCATTATTTTTGTACCACCTTGTATATTCTTTGTATCTAGTGTACTCCATCTACTGTATCTACCAGTATTGTTGTATATTGACCTAGAGATGAGACTGTGAGATTTGTGGACTTTTTGTTGTATTTTGGGGTCGAGCTCACTTGAGTCGACGTGCGGTTTTCTCATACTTCTTTATGATTATTTTGCATGTTGTTGTTTTATATTGCGTGGAATTTGTGACCGCCTTGTGGCGAAGAGCTAGCTCCCGCTTGGGGATGCCATATTTGTTGGATTCATATATATTCTTGTTGTACCCATTTGGGGGCCAGTATTTACAAAGGAGACTCTGCCAAAATTTTCGGAAAAATTGATATTGTTTTTAAAAAAGGCTTGATGTGACTCATTTGATAAACTCGCTTTCAATTGATTGGTTTTCCTTCATTCTTTTGCTTATTTGGTTTTGGTTTCTGGGCTTTGGCTTACTTATTTCACGGATGTCTTGAGACGTTTCGTAGCTTAAGTGCCAGTCACGTTCCGTACCCTGCGGGTCGTGACACGTACGCTTCCAGAAAAGAATCTCGGACCCGCGAATAGAAAAGATAAGGGAAAAGAAAAGGTCTCTGAAGATATCTCCCTGGATGACCAAGTCATGAAAGAGCTGACCGCCAAGGACCCGCCAAAGAAAAGTAAGGTGGACTACAACGTTCTGGCGCACTTAAGGAAGTTACCCTCGCAGCTCAGTATTCTCGACGCCCTTTTACTATCCAAAGAAGCGAGAGATTCATTGATCAAGGCGCTACAAGAGCCAGAGCAATTCCAAGCTTTTCTCGCCGAAGAAAAGATGAAGGACGGGCTGGAAGAAGTACACACAGCCGATATCACCTTCGGCGACGAAGACCTCCTCCTTGGGATGTGCGAGCACAACCGTCCCCTCTATGTCTCAGGGTACTGCCACGATATAAAGATAGGCAAAATCCTGGTTGACGATGGGTCCTCCATCAATCTCCTTAACGTACGGGTGTTAAAGGAAATCTGCATGAGCGTCCAACACCTCGCTCGTGATAAAATCACCATCTCCGGTTTTCACTCCCAGTCATCACGGACTCTCGGGTCTGTGATACTGATGCTGCGCTTCGGGCTGCTTGTCACAAACATTAAATTTCACGTCATTGACTCTAAGACATGCTATAACGCTTTGCTCGGCCGGTCTTGGTTACACGAGTACAACATCATCCCTTCTACACAACATCAGTGTATGAAATACTTTAAGGATGGTCTCGAGTATACCGTAACAGGGAAGTTGAACCCATTCTCCATGAACGAAGTTCGCAACTACGAAGATGCAAAATACTTTTTGCCAGATTTCGAGGACACAGAGAGATGTTGCAAACCGGATAACAAAGCTATCACCACCATTCCTGTCTTCGGGAGTGATACTGAGGAAGAGGAGGAGATAGTTTATTCAGGTCCACCCCAGTACAACAAGCTGGGACCGTCCGCTCCTATGTTGATCTTTGGCAGCGACTTAGAGGATGAGGTCCATGCTATATTCTCCGCTCGACCACCAATACAAGCATTTGTTGGTGATAATTAGAGTTTGCAAATCACCATGATTCCGCGAGAGCACTATAAAGATCTCGACGCACTTAAAGCTTATAGCGTGCAAGAGCTACAAACATTTTACGTCCCTCCCGGGCGAAAAGGTGAACAGAAAATCCTATTCTACCGATCCACGGAAACAAAAGTGGAGAATGAAGTTTGGCATGGCGCGGATTCTACACTTGACAGGCTCCCACCCATCCGTCTGCCTAGGTATTACACAGAAGGCTTGAAAAGGCTATTGAAACGCCAAGGGATACCCTTCAAACAGACCGCTCGAAAAGCTATGTTCTATGACAGGATCTGGAACGTTCCCGGAACTCAGCACAAGTTTCCCGACGGGAGAATGAAAGCGATCGGGCTTGGATATGTTCGGTCTAAGAAACGGGGGCTACTCCGCGACTGCTATGTCGTACATGACTTTGATGAAGAAGGAGATGCTCAATGGGAGAATGCTAACTCTGAACCAGAAAGAGCCCCCGACGTGAAAATGCCCAGTCCGTCGTTCAAAGAACAAATGGACAAGCTTATAAGGGAAGCTGGTCAAAAAGTTCGAGACGACCATAATCACGAAATGGCCATCTACGAGAAAGCCAGGACGCAACGCCTTCTTCAACAGGCTGCGAAAGATGAAGATGCCCCTCCCTGTTAACCGATTGTACGAAAGGCCCGACGCAGAAGCAGAAACAAGTCAAAGAGCAGAAAAGGCGTTCGACAGCGACAAAGCGGGACCAAGAAGTCACGCGATCAGGAATCGAGCGGTCCGGATTTGTCCCTTATGAAGAATATGAGTCGAGCATACTCTTTTCCTCAAGACAAGACAAAGAAGATACTTGATCTTGCCATAAGACATCAAATGCTTACACTCCTGGAGTCTAAGCACCCCGAGCAAGCTAACGAGGTCTCTCATCCAGACTATTGCTCTTATCACCGAGCAATAGGACACCCTCTCGAAGGCTGCTTCACCTTTAAAAACTGGGTCGAAGACCAATATCAGCTCGGCAAGTTCGCTCTATCCAGCAGTTGGAGGGTAGCACCGCCGCAGAAGCATGAACCCAAATCCGCAAAAGTAGAACCAGATCAACATCGGTCGTGGAAGTGAGCTCATACTTTTCATATGATAACACTATCAAAAGAAGAGCCTGAGAATATGGATGACCTCCCCTAGTGCTTCGAAAACAATGATGACGAGGTGATCTCAAAGTTTCCACCAGCACCAGAAGAGTTGGAAGATGGAATACATACCACTGCAAATAACCTCAAGAAAATTGATTTGGGGACGGCGAATGACCCGCGACCGACATTCGTCAGTGAGCTGTTATCTGAAGAAAGGGTGGCTGCGCTAAAAGACGTGCTTATGCAGCATAGAGATTGCTTTGCATGGAACTATTCCGAGATGCCAGGACTAGATCCAGAGATTGCTGTCCACAAACTGGCAATATCCCAGGATGTCAAGCCAATCAAACAAGCATCAAGAAGAATGCGGCTCGAGCTTGAAATGAGCATCAACGCCGAGGTCAAGAAGCTAATCGACTCTGGCTTCATCCAAGAGGTTCAGTACCCTGACTGGATCGCCAACACCATTCCGGTGATGAAGAAAAATGGGACAGTGCGCATATGTGTGGACTTTCGGGATCTCAATAAAGCCTGCCCGAAGGACGATTTCCCAGTACCGTTCGCTGAGCTGATGATAGATGACACGTCCACTCACGAAGTTTTCTCCTTCATGGACGGCTCATCAAGATATAATCAGATAAAGATGCATCCCGAAGACCAGAAGCATACCGCTTTCCGGACCCCTTTGGGTATATTTTGCTACAAGGTGATGCCTTTCGGTCTAAAGAACGCTGGTGCTACCTATCAGAGGGCCATGACGAGGATCTTCGATGACCTCATACATGAAATCGTCGAATGCTATATCGACGACCTCGTGGTTAAAAGCAAATCATACGAGGAACATCTCGAGCATCTGAAGATCGTATTTCAACGCCTTCGGCAATATAACTTGAAGATGAACCCTCTCAAATGCGCGTTCGGAGTGTCCTCAGGCAAATTCCTGGGATTCATCGTCCGACACCGAGGCATCGAGATAGATCCGTCAAAGATTAAAGCAATTATAGAGATGCCCCCGCCAAAGACTCTCAAGCAATTGCGATCTCTCCAAGGGAAGCTCGTGTATATCAGGCGATTCATAGCCAATCTCTCTGGCAAGTGCCGCCCATACAGTCACTTGATGAAAAAAGGGACCCCGTTCGTCTGGGATCACAAATGCCAAGGCGCACTGGACGAAATCAAGCAGTATCTGCAAACCCGCCAGTGCTGGCTGCTCCGGTCAAGGGAAAGCCTCTCATTCTGTATACAGCCGCCCTTGAAGGTTCTTTAGGCGCATTATGGGCACAAGAGAACGACCAAGTGAAAGAAAGAGCTCTCTATTACTTGAGTCGGGTTCTCCTGGGGGCAGAAAGCAATTATTCTCCCATCAAAAAACACTGCCTGGCGTTGATCTTCGCGATAACGAAACTCCGGCACTATGCATTGGCACATGAAGTCCGTCTCATATCGAAGGTGGATCCTCTCAAGTATTTGATGTCTAAGACCATATTGACGGGATGGCTCGCTAAATGGGCTTTGCTCTTGATGGAGTTCTCAATAACTTATCAGCCTCTTAAGGCAGTGAAAGGCCAAGCCATCGCCGACTTCCTCGCTGAGCATCCAATACCTACCGATTCTCCTTTGAATTGCGAACTGCCAGACGAGCATGCGTTTGACACGATCGACGGTAGTGGCACCCGATGGGAACTTTACTTTGATGGAGCGTCTTCCATGAAGAAGCGCAAACAAAGTAGCCCTATAATCAAATCCGGGGCAGGCCTTATCTTCATAACTCCATAAGGAGGGATAATGCGTTTTGCCTTCTCTTTAACAGAGCCGAGGACGAACAATGAGGCCGAATATGAAGAATTGATAGCATGTCTCGAGATCGCTATCGACATGGGAATTGAAAACCTCCTCATATACGGAGATTCCCAGCTGATCGTTAGTCAAGTAAATGGCGACTATCAGACGTGCAAACCAGAGTTGGTGAAATACGGCGAAAGAGTGCAGCAACTGCTGACTCAAATTCCTTCCTACACCTTGGAAAGCAAACCGAGTGCATAAAATAGCAAAGCGGATGCATTAGCCAAGCTCGCTAAAGAACTGGCCAACGAGAACCTCGATGACGTGAGGATCGTTGTGCAAAGCCATCGGGTTCTTGCTCCGGCAGAAATATCTCCAGAGTCATCCGAAGAAAAGGAAGCGACCGAGCAAATGGCTCTACAAGTAAACGACCAAGAAAAGTTTGAGGACTGGAGAGAAGTCTTTATAGACTACTTTAAATCCCGTCGAACACCTGAAGATGCATCTTCAAAACATCAGCTCATGAAGCGAGCCCTATCTTTTGCCTTTGTCAACGATACTCTGTATAAGAGGTCATTTGATTCTCTGTGGTTGAGATGTCTGGGACCTGAAGAGGCGAAGAGAGTCGTTCAGGAAACTCACGACGGACTCTGCGGTTCCCAACAAGCCGGGCCGAAGATGAAGTTGAAGATCAAACGGATGGGTTACTATTGGCCCATGATGATTCAGGACTGCCTCGAATATGTGAAGCAATGCCACTCATGCCAGATCCATGGGGACTTCATCCACCAGCATCCAAACCCACTACACCCGACAGTGGCTAGCTGGCCGTTCGAAATGTGGGGAACTGACATAATCGGCCCCATCGAGCCAGCATCGTCCAGAGGACATCGATTCATTTTGGCGACAACTAATTATTTCTCTAAATGGGCAGAAGCAGTACCGCTGAGGGAAGTGAAGACGGAGAATATCCTCCATTTCTTCAAGACACACATCATATATCGGTTTGGAACTCCGAGACAGATCACATCTGATAACGGGCCAGCCTACAGAAGCCACAAAATCAGCCGCTTCGCACAACAGCATAACATAGACTGGAGGTACTCCTCAGTCTATAATCCTCGAGCTAACGGTCTAGCTGAGGCTTTCAACAAGACCTTGACAAAGATCGTGAAGAAGATGGTGTCCCGAAATAAGAAGGACTGACATGATAGACTGCAAGAAGCTCTCTGGGCGTATCGAACTACGTTCAAGACGGCTACGAACACAACTCCATACGCATTGGTATTCGCTACAGAAGCAATACTCCCCCTCGAGATAGAGTTACCCTCTCTACGAGTGGCAGTTCATTATGAGCTAACGGACGAAGAGAATGCTCATCTTCGGCTTGAGGAGCTCGATGCCCTTGATGAAACCCGGCTCCTGGCGCAGCAAAATCTGGAAGCTTATAAAGCAAAGATGACGCCCTCATATGAAAGATTGACCAGGCCGAGGACATTACGCCAAGGCGAACTCGTGCTAGTGGTCAAAAGACCTATGATCCCCAATCGTGCCAAACGGGGGAAATTCGAGCCGAACTATGAAGGCCTGTATATCATAGACAAGGTCTACCAGGGTGGAGCCTATCTACTCATGGACATGCATGGCGAAAGGCCCTTCAGGCCAATAAATGGTCGCTTCCTGAAAAAGTACTACGCCTGACGAGTCATGGCCTAGGTCAATGATAGATGACAACGACTATGTCCGCTCGCTATCTTCCTAAGCCCAAACTCTATAAGTAGTAGCCGGTTAACGGACCGAAACGTCCTTAAACTAACGACGGACCGAAACGTCTTTAAAACTAACAACGGACCACTATGTTCGAAAACTAGCTGTTGACCGAGATGTCGATAAACTACGGTGGATTGCAGCATCCCATAGCTGATACAAAAAAAAAAGAAAAAAAAGGAATAAAAAAAAAAGAAAACGGTATGTCCATAAGCAAAATGGGCACGGATGAAAACCCGAAAGGGCTCCGTGAGTAAAAACAGCAGGGCTACCGGCGAGTCTTGTGAAAACCCGAAAGGGCGCAATCGCGTTAAAAGGAAAAAAAAAGAAAACGGTATGTCCATAAGCAAAATGGGCACGAATGAAAACCCGAAAGGGCTCCGTGAGTAAAAACAGCAGGGCTACCGGTGAGTCTTGTGAAAACCCGAAAGGGCGCAACATCATTAGAAAAAAAAGGGGAATAAAAAAACGGTATGTCTATAAGCAAAATGGGCACGGATGAAAACCCGAAAGGGCTCCGTGAGTAAAAACAGCAGGGCTACCGGCGAGTGTTTGTGAAAACCCAAAAGAGCGCAACCTCGTTAAAAGACACTTGCAAGGTCTTCTCGACCTTGTAAGGAGAAATCACCCGCATGAGATCCTTACGACTCATAAGGGAGCAACACACTTAGGGATCCCCATGATTCCTAAGGAGAAATTACACTTGCGAGATCTTCACGACTCGTAAGGAGAATCCTCTTATGAGATCTTCACGGCTCATAAGATTCAAAAGTCTTAAGCTACAGGGATCTGAACCTGTTCTTAAGCAGCCCCCACAACCTCCAATACTGCCGTAAAAGCGGCTCGATACAATCCACGGGCGCGAATAAACATTTCCCTAACTAAGTCCCCTCCGTGACTAGGGATATGTTCGCACGGTGAACAACCCTTGTGAGTCCTCTCGACTTATAAGGGGAAAACTCTCTTGTAAGATCCTTACGACTTATAAGAGAACATACACTTAGGAGTCCTCACGATTCCTAAGGAGAAAACACACCTACGAGATCCTCACGACTCGCAGGGAGAAATACCTTTGTGAGACCCTTACGGCTCATGAAGTCAAAAGCCTTAGTCGACAGGATCCTAACCCTGTTCGCTAAGCCACCTTTGTTCGATATTGACAAAGGCAAATGATGATTCGCTCCTGACAATATTCCAGTTGTAGCGGTGCTGATGCCGAAATCGGTGTCTAATCCCAAACTTGCAGCGAAAAGCTGGCAAGCCATACATGCATACGAAATAGCCGAAATGATAGGGCAAATTGCAACAGAAGCAGCAAGTAAAAAAATGTATGGATGCAAAATAGCCGAAATGATTGGACAACTCGCAATAAAAAGCAGCAAGTAAAAATAAAATAAATAGCTGAAATGATTGGGCACCGCAAAAAATAGCCGAAATGATTGGGCAATCGCGACCTTCGCGATATAAAAGCTGAAATGATAGAGCATCGCGGAAAGAATTGAAAAATAAAAATGAAATTTATGCCCTACAGGTGATATCACATCAATCCCTGTAAACAATCCAGGGGCGCAAACAAGGAATCACACTCCTTCTCCCCAGGTTTCATCATAAGAAGAAGCCAAATCTCGACGGTTCACGGATAGCCTAGAGATCATCTCGACGTTCGTCTCATTGCAGCAGACACAACATCAAGTAAAGCAGAACAGCGGCAACTCTCAGTTCCATGACTCGGCGGTGTACAGATGACCGAGAGTCAAATTCCAACTCCGTGAAATGAGATAAAGTCAACCCTTCCTGGCTATGTGGAACGCGGATTATGTCACTTCTGACCCCGTGGAAAACGTTCAGGGAGGATCCTGGTCCTCGCAGAGCACGGCAGTGAACCCGTGTGAAGCATCCAGAGCGGAGCCTGGTCCTCGCCGAACACGGCAGTGAACCCGTGGGAAGCATCCAGAGCAAAATTCCTGGCTACGTGGAATGCAGATTATGTCACTTCTGACCCCGTGGAAAACGTCCAGAGCGGATCCTGGTCCTCGCAGAGCACGGAAGTGAACCCGTGTGAAGCATCCAGAGCGGAGTCTAGTCCTCGCCGAACACGGCAGTGAACCCGTGGGAAGCATCTAAAGCAAAATTCCTGGCTATGTGGAACGCGGGTTATGTCACTTCTGACCCCGTGGAAAACGTCCAGAGCGGAGCCTGGTCCTCGCCGAACACGGCAGTGAACCCATGGGAAGCATCCAGAGCAAACATCGGACTGTGGAGTCCTTAAATCCACGGACTATGATGTCCTTAATCTCGACCGTGATGTCTTAAAACTAACATCGGACTGTGAGGTCCTCAAACTCACGGACTATGATGTCCTTATCCTCGACCGTGATGTCTTAAAACTAACAATGGACCGTAATGTCCTTAAACTAATTTTACCTTGGTTCTAGGGTACATCTCTTCACTCCTTTGATATTTGTCGTTGTAATTCCTCAACGTCTTCAAAGAGGTGACGGGTCCCGACAACCACACATTTCATGAAGTGTGGGGTCCTTCAACTCATGGACTATGATGTCCTTAACCTCGACCGTAAGGTCTTAAAACTAACATCGGACTGTGAGGTCTTTAAAACTCATGGACTATGATGTCCTTAACCTCGACCGTGATGTCTTAAAACTAACATCGGACTGTGAGGTCCTTAAACTCATGGACTATGATGTCCTTAACCTCGACCGTGATGTCTTAAAACTAACATTGGACTGTGGAGTCCTTAAATCCACGGACTATGATATCCTTAACCTCAACCGTGATGTCTTAAAACTAACATTGGACTGTGGGGTTCTTAAATCCACGGACTATGATGTCCTTAACCTCGATCGTGATGTCTTAAAACTAACATTGGACTGTGAGGTCCTTAAACTCATGGACTATGATGTCCTTAACCTCGACCGTGATGTCTTAAAACTAACATTGGACTGTGGAGTCCTTAAATCCATGGACTATGATGCCCTTAACCTCGACCGTGATGTCTTAAAACTAACATTGGACTGTGGGGTCCTTAAATCCACGGACTATGATGTCCTTAACTTCGACCGTGATGTCTTAAAACTAACATCGGACTGTGAGGTCCTTAAACTCATGGACTATGATGTCCTTAACCTCGACCGTAATGTCTTAAAACTAACATTGGACTGTGAGGTCCTTAAACTCATGGACTATGATGTCCTTAACCTCAACCGTGATGTCTTAAAACTAACAACGGACTGTGGAGTCCTTAAACCCATGGACTATGATGTCCTTAACCTCGACCGCGATGTCTTTAAACTACGGTATCCTGGAAAACGTCCTGAGCGAAGCCTGGTCCTCGCCAAACACGGCAGTTAACCCGTGGGAAGAATCCAGAGCAACCCTTAACTCCGTGAAATGAGGATAAGGACAACTTCATCCATCACTTGCGGGTCCTCACGACTCGTAAGGAAGTAAATTCTCTTGTGAGATCCTTACGACTTTCAAGAGAAAACGCACTTGGGAATCCTCACGATTCTTAAGGAGAAATTACACCTACGGGATCCTCTCGACCGGTAAGGAGAAAAATTCTTTATGAGACCCTCACGGCTCATAAAGTTGAAAAGTCTTAGGTGACAGATCCTAACCCTATTTTCTAAGCCATCACCACTCTACAAAGAGTCCAAACTGACAACTATATGCTATCTACAGACCGCACTTGCTAAAATAACATGGTAACAATACAGCAAGAAAGGAGAAAGCAGAGAGACGACACGAGACATTACGAAGAACGTGTATCTTTTATTCATGAATGTGATTGGGTACAAAATACATCATATGAAAGAATAAAAGAACAAATACATTTTATTCAAAATTACAAATGGTACAAAATTTTAATTGAGAGGAAAGCGCTTTCAATAATCCAGTCAGCCGCTCGCGCACTTCCCTCAGCCCCTCTTCCTGATCAGCTGCCGCGACCAACTCCGCTTCGACCTGGGCTCGCTGCTGCAAGTAAGACGAGAGTTGTCCCTCGACGGCCCGCTGAGCTGCTTCACGATTTTTTGCATCTCGCTCAGCGACGTCGAGCTTCTGCCTCAATGTTAACCCATTAGAGAAACATCGCAGAAGACCTTCGAAGATAACTTTCAATTGGGCAGCGTTCGCGTCGACCTCAGCATGCAGTCGAGCAGACTCTCTTGAAGTTTCTTTACATTACCTTTGCTTTAAAGCCACTTCTTGTTCAAGATGGCGGAAGTAAGAAGTACTCTGCTCGATCCATGCAGCCCGTTGAGAGCTCATAGCCAGAATCTCAGGTGCGGGATGCCTAAGCTCAAGCTCAAACAAGCAAGCCTCGATTTCCCTGCTGCGATTAACCCAAGACTCAACGACGCCCTCACCATGAAAGTTCATGAGCGTCGCCAGCATAGGGTTAACCTCTGCGGCAAAATCTGCAGTAGATGTAGGAGTCTCTGCGTCAAACTCCTCGATATATTCGCTCAGCATGCGTAGACTGGTCATAGCACCTTTAGATGATGGACGCCTGGAAAAAGGCCCTGCCGGCATTATAATGCGAGACTCGAACGGGGCTGGAGTCGATGTGATCGCTGCAAAATAGATCATAGTCAGATGTCGGCTCAGGAAATAAAGAAAATACGTAAAAAAAAAAGTAGAGTCTACTATACCGGCTGCAGCAGGGGGCAAAGCTAGGAGTACTGGTGGCGCAACAACGGTCTCGTCCCCCCTTCAATTCGTAAGGCTACAAGCAATATGAAGAAGAGTTAGCAGTAATACGACCGCCCGTTGATGAAAAGGATGTCGTTTAGAGAAAATACTCACATATACCGACAGGTGGACTAATCTTTGACAAGAAGGAGAAGTGTCGGTGCAGCACCTGGTACAGATGGTCAAAAAGGACTCCTGCAAAAACGCGATAACGCAATGTCAGTACGTGAATTATACAACCGGGAGACAAGACTAATAGGTCATAAATCCATACCTTCCAGCATATGCGACGGTACGAAAGAAGGTAGAGAGGTGGTCACCGTCAGGGCGGTAACTGACGGCGTTGTCTCGAGTAGCTCGACATCAGCACTAGCCGCACCTGCATTAGAAACAAGATAAACCTTATTAGGAAAGATTGCAGAATAAAAAGAGGGGCGGTGACCTAAAATCTACCTGATGAGTCGCCAGCCGGAGCTGTGACGAGGACGTCACTTGATACAACGGTGGCGTCTCCCTCCTCCATCGGGGTGGTCTCACCTCCCGTCGCCTCATCCCCTGACTCCACAAGAGTCGTCGTTATGCTCACGACGCCAGGAGACAACAAGGAACCGTAGGCGGGGAGAGCGATGATCGGAGCGGTGCCCGACTCTTGAGAATGAGCGGCCATCTCGGGCCCAGCAATCATACCCGTTTCGCTCGCCACTACCTCAGGCTCAATGATCGCAGCCGTCTTATACACCGCTGCCTTAGGCTTGGCCGTGGTAGCCGTCTCGTCCACCGCTGCCTCAGGCTCGGTCGTGGTAGCCGTCTCACCCGCCGCCACCTCGGGCTCGGCAGTGGTAACTATCTCAGGCATAGCAATCGTGACTGTCTCGTCAGCCACTATCTCGGGCCCGGCAATTACGGCTACATCTCCTACCGTCGCCCCGGGTTCAGCAGCTACCTCCTGCACCGCCCCCTCAGGCTCAATGGTCGCCGCCACTTCTTCAGTAAGGCTCGGCCCTGCAGGACAAGATGTATAAGAACTGATAGTTTAAAACGTTGACAACGAAGCCTCAAAGCATATTACCTGGGGTTGATTTACCGTTGGATTCCCGAGCCGCACGTGCCGCACGTCTATGAGCAGTAGACAAGGCAACCGGGAACTCCTCTGAAGGAGTAGCAGCAGGAGTAACGGAGCTTGAACCTGCTCCCACAGCTAGTGCAGCACTACGCTCCCTTGCTGTACGCCTCTAGCGCTTCTTTTCCTCCTGGGCTGTCAAAGCAGACCTTCTATAAGCCTCCTTCAATAGAGCGTCATCATCCGCACCCAAGGTTACCTCTAAAGCCGTCAGGGCTTCCGTCATTGGTCGTTTGAGTAAGGCCTCTTTCGGTAATACCGAAGGCCAAACCTGAAGAGGAAGCTGCTGGTGAGGCTTGGCTGGCCCGGGAAGAGTCTCCGCATCACCTTGCGGGGCCGGCATTGTGGTCCCTGTGATGAGATAAAGAAAGGGTTAGATTGTCCATAAAAAGGAGAATGAAGACTCAATGAGCCGAAACATACCAATGCCCAATAGAGCGCGATTCCTCTCCTCCTCCTCGAAAGTCCTGAGGGAAGCCGCCAAAACCTCTTCAGTAGTAAAGCCGGTTACAAAAGGAAGAATGTCAGTCAAGACATGATAGTAAAAATAAAGATATAACACAATGACAAAAGTGCGACTAATATTTACTTGATTGCACGAGGGCGGCTATTTTCGCTTGGTGCCTCGCGAGTCATGCAGAAGCAGCAATAGTGGCATCGAGATCAGTGTCTTCTGGCGCTATGAAGAGACCCTCATTGGTTCCATATTCACTTAGGCCTTCGGTAAGAAGAGCCTGAGGCTCTAGGCCGAGTACGGCATCAAGGGAGAGGACCGACTTCTTCTTCTTCTTCTGTGCGCGAGTTCCGGTGGCAGCCAGAACCAGCTTGCGCTTCGTGGGCACTTTGGGACGGCAAGTCCCGATATCCGAGCCCACACCAAATTTGGGGGATGCTACGTTCACCATCTCCACGGGAGCCTGGGGCACCGAAGGCATATTCACCGTCTCTACAGGTTCATGAGGCAATCCACGCGTGGGGCTTAGCGCACGTGGAGGATCGACAGCAGCAACCTCTCTTAGCGGAGGGGGTACAGCGATCCGTCGCTTCAAAGGGACTTTACGATCATTGGCAGGAGGTGCACTTTTGCGATCAAGCAGCAAACGCCTTTCTTCCTTAATAACGGCGCTCGTCGAATGCTGGTACCATGCCATATATGTATTAAGGATCCGTGGGACACAACTCGGCTCGCTGATAAAAAAGTGAGAGCCCGTATTCAGACGCATGAAGTGATGCAGCGTGCTCCGCATCCCGTCTTCAGTGGCAGTGGGTTCCAGCAAGAAAGCCTCCAACGGCATTCCTTGATTATAGCTCAATTGTTGGGCAAAACGATGCGGGTTATATCTCATGAAAAGCACCGCATCATTTTGCCTAAACACCAGGAAGCCCGGTCTGATAGAATATAAATGGAGGGTCTCCCGAGCTGTCAGAACTGAGGCTCCATCTTTGAAAATATCCTACAATGACCGCATTGTTGTGGTAGACGCCTTTCCGATGGTTAACACCTTGTCGGTGAAGGTCATCCCGTCTCCAACTGTGCGGGGACGAAGGAGCAAACCTCTGGCGTCCCGTGGTGACGGATTTAAAATTGAGGCGCCGACCAATCGCATAATCCGAGGGAAGCTGCACCTGTCATAGAATGAAGGCCTTCTATGGATACTAGAAACGCCAAGTGCATGTAGCTCGAACCATGACATGAAGTAATGCATCGATAAGTTCACATGCTATACTCCAGGTTCAGTAGTATCCGCCACTTGACTAAGACCGTAATATAGATGGGCTAAGCCGGCGACCCCCACAGCCACTTTCACCCCAATAGTCATCCGGTGAGCCGGGTAAAAGACAGATGGCCTCATACGGCGAAGGTGCATCGAGAGAGCGAACCAGCTCAACCATAGCCAAAGAAATCCCAAAAAGAATGCTTCCTCATCCATCCCAGGGACTGCAATCTCCGCAAAAGGAACAACCGGAGAGTTAGGAAGGAAGAAACTCTTCTGATTTACCTCCGTCGCTAGCAGGTTATCCAAACCTAAACCTAAAGGGTCCTCAAGCATGGCGAATTTAACAGCTTCCTTCGAGAAGACTTTTGGGTGAAGGAAGCGAGCGATGAAATTCTCGAAACTAACCCCGTGACTCCTAGATTCGAGAAAAAGGCGCTCGTAGATATTCAACATTTTGATCAGATTGGGAAACTGGTGTTGAACAACATTCGCCGGAGTAAGGCCCATTATCACTGGCTTGGCACCGAAGACATATTCGTCCGTGGGAAGCAGCTCCTCATAATGCTCCCCTATGACCGGTAAGCCGGAAACTTCTGCAAACTCCTCTAAAGAGATTGACACTTCCCGGTCCAGTGAGAGGAAGGTGTGAGTAGGGATATTCCACTGCTCCAAAAAGGCCTTAACCCACCAAGTAGGAAGCGTAGGATATTGGAAGAGAGAAGCATATACGGCGGTATACAACCCAAACCTCATCAACTGCGACTTCTTCGCTGACAGAATGTAGCGGGCCTATTGCAGATAACCGATCGGATGACGGGGAATCAGACCTATATTATATGGTTGCCCCTACGGCCGCGCTTCACCTTGACAAATACGGCGTCCCAAGGTATCTAAAACCATGGGAAGCTGAACGGGAATTGAAGCTATAGCGGGTTGAAGAAGGCCTTCTGAAGTCCAATTGACCATCTCTACGGCGAAGTTCACCGGGGGTGAGTTGGCGTAATGGATCGCCGTGTTGGGATCCGAGGATACCGCGCATGAAAAGTTTTGTCGACCCCTGATAATCTGATTGTACCATGATCCCCAAAGGTGAAAATTCTTATTTTCTGGATCATGGTCTCTGATCAAAGGTAGGACTTCCCGGTCTACGGGTGCTCCAGGAAATCCTCCCTCTGAACGAACGAATGGGAACGAAGCATCGAAAGACATGTTTCCTGCGAAAGGGGGGCGGAAATCAACTGTCAGTGTTGTAATTTAATTTTTAATTTCTGACACTCGGTACTTTAAAATTTGTACCACACTGCAATGCAGTGGAAAGGGGACCAAAGGTGGATCCGTAAAATCCAGATGACAATGCACCAATTAATAAAACAGCCTCATCATTGGATGAGACTGTCAGTTAATGAGGAAATCCTTAAGGAATCTTCTCATTGAATAAGAAATCCCTCGGGAGAAGGAGAAAATCTCCCTTTGAGAGCAAAGCTCTATAACAGAGTGACACTTGTCAAACTCTGGTCATGAAGGAATAAAATTCCTTAAAGAGCCTAGCTCTGTAATCATGATGGAAAATCCATCAAAAATTATTAAAATTAATCCTTGAGAATTAAAATTTTGGGATCTTAAAGATCCATGAAAAAACTCTTAAGAGTTCTTCATCAAAAGATCAAAAGATCTACGTATTGTCAAAAGAGCAGAGCTCTGATTCATGGGATAAGAAACCCTAAGGAAAGATCTGTTTAGATCTATGGGTCAAAAGAGCAAGGCTCTATTAATGAAACCCTAAAAGGGTTTTCTTTAGATCAAAGATATATGAAGAGCAAGGCTCTGTTAATGGATAAAAACCCTAATTTGTTAAAATTAAAATTTCTAAAATTTACCTAAGAGTTCTGACTCTTGAAAGTTCTTAACAAAAGAGCAAAGCTCTGAGCAAAAATTCTCAAGAAGAAAATGATAATCATCTAAAGGACCAAAGGTCCTATTTATAGGCACTGAACTGCCTCTTCAACTTCTGAGTTAATCCAAAGGCTCAGATGTTTCCACCGCTGCACTCACATGTGCGCCACGTGAGCGCAACGGTGGGGGGCATTTGTTTTCCCAATCAAAGCAAAACTCTGTTTTGAATTTCAAAATTCAAAATTGAAGCAACGCTTCAGATCCTACGCGATGCGCGCTGCGTACCACGTGTCAAAAGCAGACACGCCATCGCCAGGAGCGCTGAGCCCTAGGCAGCGCACCCCAATCAGAGCAAAGCTCTGTTTTCAAAATTCAAAATTTAGAAAGTTGAAGCAACGCTTCAGATCCAGCGCTCTGCGCTGCGCGACACGTGTCAAACACAGGTGCGCTAGTGCAGTTGCGCTGCGCTCTGCGCTACATGCCACGTATCTAACACAGGTGCGCTAGCGCAGTGGCGCTGCGTGCCACGTGTCAAGCACGGGTGTGCTAGCGCAGTTGCGCTGCGCTCTGCGCTGTGCGCCACGTGTCGAACGTAGGTGCGCCAGCGCTGGGATTAAAAATTCCCACCGTTGGATCAAAGGATCTAATAATGATGATAAATCATTAATTAACCAGAATTAAATTCTGTTAAGAAAAGATTTCTCAAAAACTTTCCAAACAACAAGATTGTGCTTTAAGCACCGCTAGATCAATGATCCAATGGTAAATAATGAATTACCAAAAACAAAACAAATTCTGCATGGAAAGATTTTCTCAATCTTATTAAAAACAAGAAGATTATCTTCTGTCAAACAGAAGGCTTAGGATCAAAAATCCAAGAAAGATCTCTCAAAACTGATTTAACAAATCATTTGGCCCTATATAAAGGACCCTATACTCCAAGTAAAAAAAAGATAGGGAGAATACAGAAGAAAAGAGAGAAAAACCCTCTGCAAAAGAGATCGAGCTCTTAAGAAAAAGAAGACTGTTCTTCATATTTAAGGTAAAAAAAGAAGAACTATATTCTTGAACAACAGAGATGAAATCATCTCATAAAAAGAAAAACCCTCTTCTAAAAAGATCATAGATCTGAAAAAAGACCTAATCATAAAATAATAAAAAAAGTATTTTTACTTCATCTACAGATCTTTGATCTATAAAGGCAGAGCTTTTTATCAAAACAAGAACTTTTGTTCTTGGATCTTGAGGCAAAGGATTTTAGAAAGACAAAATAGATTGAGCCTCCTTTGAAGAACATAAAAGTTGTTCTGTGATCTTAAAATTGATTAGATGCGCTTTGCGCTATGAAAAGTGACTTGCACTCATGAACTGTGCCCTTACGCTCCTTGGACTAGCGCACAGTGCCATAATTTGCCAAGTGTCAACCATAGACACCACTTGCGCTTTGCGCTTTTAAAACAGAGCGCTGCGCTCAGCGTCAAATGCGCCACGTGTCACTCGCTAGCGCGCTAGCGCAAAGTGCGCATGAATGGAAAGCGCAAGTGCGCTAATGAACCAGCGCTTAGCGCTGAGCACGACACGTGTCACCTTCGTGTGCGCTAGTGCAATGCGCTCTTTAATTGGCGCAAAGCGCCTGACACGCCACGTGGCACACTGTCAGAACATGCTCTGTTCTGATACAAGACAAAATGCATAGCATTATTAAAAAGGGTCGAGCCAAGATAAAGGCTTAATAGCCAGCACAGAAATAAAATGTTAAAACATTTTAATTGGACTTAGCCCAATTCTGGCCATAAGTCCTCAACTTATTTTGAACTGAGCACATCTGCTCTTTCAACCAAATCACCCCGGTTCAAGGGTACATCTCTTCACTCCTTTGATATTTGTCGTTATAATTCCTCAGCGTCTTCAAAGAGATGACGGGTCCCGACGACCACACATTTTACGGACTGTGAGGTCCTTAAACTCATGGACTATGATGTCCTTAACCTTGACCATGATGTCTTAAAACTAACGACGGACTGTGGAGTCCTTAAATCCACGGACTATGATGTCCTTAACCTCGACCGTGATGTCTGAAAAACTAACATCGGACTTTGAGGTCCTTAAACTCACGGACTATGATGTCCTTAACCTCGACCGTAATGTCTTAAAACTAACACCGGACTGTGAGACCTTAAACTCATGGACTATGATGTCCTTAACCTCGACCGCGATGTCTTAAAACTAACAATGGACCGTAATGTCCTTAAACTAATTATCGACCGCAATGTCATTAAACTAAACAATAGAGCCCAATTGCTCTCTTGTCGGATCTAAACGATCCCGTTAAGTTAATCTTAGTCTAGAATTAGACTAACGTGTCCTTAACAAACGTTTAAGTTGATCTTAACCTCAAATAAGGCTAACGTATCCTTAGACACAACCCCCCCAAATCCAAATCTAAGAAAGATACGGATTTGGACTAGTCCACGCCCTACGGGCGACAACATAACTTAGTCTCCGTATACAATCCACGAGCAACCAAACACAAAACAAACACCCACGACACGAAGTGACCATATGGAGAAGGAGAAAGTTGTTACCGCGATGCGATAGCGTAATTAACTACAGGGGCTTGCGCCTACAGGGAAGAGCGTCCCCACAATCAAAAACCCCTCAAGCGAGGGGGAATCTGACGGAATCTGCTACATCGGCCGCATCTGTTTAAACCTTCGATACATGGTGCCATAAATCAACTTGGCATCTTCAGAGAGGTGGACGGATAGCACCAATTAGCATCTGCCCCGAATTCCAGGCAAGACGGACCTGTGCGGTCGCGTCTCTGTATTCGGCGGGGAACAATTGCATCATGAGATGATGACCTAACCAGTTTCGAGCAGGCCATCAAGAGTGGGACTCCGTAAGAATGGCTGGATGCTTAGCGATCTGAGATGGAATCCTTATACACCAACAAAGTATGGATTTTGGTTGCTTTATCTGAAGGGCTAAATCCCCATCAGGAGCAAGTATATCTTGAGAAGATTACTTGGTGTACATGGAAAAGTTAAGACTTTCAAAGCTATGGTTAAGTCCATCCAGATCCTACTTGACATTGCTACATACCATGACTACGATTTCTGGCGGTTGGGTGTCATGACAGCTTTTCTAAATGATGTTTTGGAAGAGAGCGTTTATAAGTACACGGCCAGAGAGCTTCATAGATAGTGGGAGCAGCGGAAACATGTGCAAGTTGCTTTATAGGATAAAGCAGGCATCGCGGAGTTGGAACTTCTGTTTTGATGTGGTAGTCAAAGAGTTTGACTTCATCAAAATGGTAGATGAACCTTGTATATACAAAAAGATAGTAGAGAGTATGGTGGTGATCCTCGTAGAGTACGTGGATGACATACTCTTGATAGGAAAAGAGTTTGCTATGCTACGCTTGGTCAATCTCCGCTTATCACAAGGATTCTCCATATAGGATCAAAGTGATACCTCCTAAATCCTGGGTTTTGGATCTATGAGATAGATCTAATTGGAAGTTAGGATACTCACTAGTTGTAGTGAGATGGTATCAATCGATCCTGGGGAGAATCAGTGGAAAGGTTCCAGGGTGATAAGGACGACTGAATGTCAGTCGCAGGGATTGTCTTTACCCTCAGTTGAGGGACGGTATATTGGATGAGTTCCAAGCTAGATACCATGACTTACTAGACGATTAAAGGTAAGATACATCGTTACCAAGGATGCTACCAAAGAGGCAGTCTGGATATATATAAGTTCATGAGATGAACTTCGTTCCAACCATTGTGTGACAATGGAGTAATGGCTTTGGCCTAGGAATGCCTGTCCCATCAAAAATCCAGATATAATTCTTAGGCAGTATCACCTGATCATGGAGATGGTTGATCTCCAGGGAGATCGAGATTAGAAGAGTAGACACAGAGGACAACAGCGCGGATTCACTCACAAAGACTTTTTTTCCCAGTAGAGACTTTTATGGGATGGTTGAGTATGAGATACTTCAACCACAGCTAATTGTTGGGTATGTGATACCACAACAGATGGCCCTAGTGCAAGTGGGAGATTGGTAGTTATATGTATGCCCTAGAGACCATTACTGTACGTATGATGTATATTGTAATGGATGCTTGGACATATATAGGGAGGACTTTCTTGCTCGACATGATAGTATGCTATCTGGTTGTACTTTATCTTAACATGTACTCTGATTGTCTCTATGTTACATGTTGATAAAGCCCATAAGATATGTACTCGACTACTGGGACTATGATGAGATCATACTAGTGGGGCCACGGTAGTCGACGAGTACATCCTATAACTGTTCCTAGTCGAGGGTGTATCGAGACAGGGCATCGATACACTAGAGTAGACAAGCGTATACGCATCTTGACCCATATGATGGGTGATGGATGATCCCATATCCATCGGTGTTTGACATCAAGGATGGTGTACGGGTGCTCAGTAGAGACTGGGTACACTGGACGGACTCGCCGAGAACTCCCTGATGGTATTATACCTCACGTCGGATGGCAGTTCTCTGGTGACACTGGTACAGGTTAGTCTGTAGACTCGAGATCATCATAGAGTCTTGTGTGATTCCCACTGTGCTTTAATTTCCATCATACCACGTCCAAGAAGGCGTGCAAAAAGGTGGCTTTTGGGGACAGTCCCGAATTACATGGAGGCAATGAGCGATAGGAGGGGTTTCCTCTCTCCCGGTATAGGGAGTTGATGTTGCGCTGTGTTCGATAGGCTATAACTGGAAATCCCTGGCCAGGGTTGCTGAGATTAACTGGTAAGTGTTACCAGTAGTTTCTCGAACTGTTATGAACCTCATATCGACACGACTTATCAAGCTACTGGGGTCTGACGTTTACCACCCCTAGGTGAGATATGCGACATATCAGACGAAGAGACCGGACTGTACGGGAGTGTTACTGATTGGATTCATGGGAGACAGTACATGCTTGCTTGTTGATCTTCTGATCGCTCAATACCTGGGTGGCTGTTATTGTTAGTGTATATGCCCTAGAGGCCATTACTGTATCATACTAGCTTGTATATTACTTAATGGAAGCTTGGGATATTCACAGTTATATTGACAATCTTGCTCAAAATAGTAGTATGCTACGTGGTTTGTTTCTACTTCAATATGTGCATGTGTTTCTTTTAGCATATCGCTTATACATATTAGTAGAGCCCTTAGGATCTTTGCTTGATTACCAGCGTTGTGATGGCAGTCATACTTGTGGGGGCTGGGTAATCTATAAGCACATCCTTATACAGGTCCCTGGTCGTAGGACTATCGAGACAGGGCATCAATACTCCACAGTAGACTAGCGTATGCGCTTCTCATCCCTGCAGGGAAGATGGTCTGTCCTACAGCCATCAGTACGTCGTACTGGAGATAGTATGCGGGTGCTTGTTAGGTTACGAGTACACTGGACAGGACTCGTCGGGAACTGTTGGTTGGTATTTGTTAGTTATATGTATGCCCTAGAGGCCATTACTGTACATAGGATGTATATTGTAGTGGATGCTGGGACATATATAGGGAGAACTTTCTTGCTCGACATGATAGTACGCTATCTGGTTACTCTTTACCTTAACGTGTATACTGATTGTCTCTCTGTTACATGTTGGTAAAGCCCTTAGGATGTGTACTTGACTACCTGGACTATGAAGCGGATCATACTAGTGGGGACATGGTAGTCCATAAGTACATCCTTCAAAGTCCCTAGTCGTGGGTGTATCGAGACGGGGCATCGATATGCCAGAGTAGACTAGCGTATACCTTCTCGACCCATACAGATGGGCGATGGATGATCCCATATCCATTGGTGTTTGACATCAGGGATGATATACGGGTGCTCAGTGGAGACTGGGTACACTGGACGGACTCGCCGAGAACTCCCAGATGGTATTATACCTTACGTCAGATGGCAGTTCTCTGGTGACACTGGTACAGAGTAGTCTGTTGACCCGAGATCGTCATAGAGTCTTGTGTGGTTCCCACTGTGCTTTGATTTCCACCTTACCACGTCCAAGAGGGCGTGCAAAACGGTGGCTTTTGGGTACAGTCCCGAATCACATGGAGGCAATGAGCGATAGGAGGAGATTCGTCTCTCCCGGTATAGGGAGTTGATGTTGCGCTGTGTTCGATTGGCTATAACGGAAATCCCTGGCCAGGGTTGCTGAGATTTACTGGTAAGTGTTATCAGTAGTTTTTCGAACTGTTATAGACCTCATATCGACACGACTTATCGAGCTATTGGGGTCTGACGTTTACCATCCCAAGGCAAGGTATGCGACATATCAGACGACGAGACCGGACTGTACGGTAAGTGTTACTGGTTGGATTCACAGGAGTGTGAGCGGGCTTGCTCGTCGATCTTCTGATCGCTCAATACCCGGGTGGCCGTTACGTTTAGTAGACCGCTTGCGGCTTGTGGGTGTTTGATATGATCATCACCTGCTGCCGGCGTATTGACGAGTCTTTAGAGTCCTACACAGAGGTTTCCTGGCTCAAGCGAAACGAAATAGGAGCGCATATGAGATATGTGAACGACCGAGAATAATGCGTGTATGTGATACCATATTCTATTCTCGCGATGAATGTATCGATTTGGTTGTATGTGATATAACCTAGTTATCGAATCAAGGATTGATTCGATAAGCCGATACATTGGATACTAGTCGGTTATATGTGATATGACCGGATCGTTAAATCAAATGTTGATTTAATGATTTAATGCATAATTATATATTTGATATATTACTTTGCATTAACTAGTATTGGTTCACTTTAAATGGTTTTTCTCACTTGTTTGTGCACATTGTATATGTGATATATTTTTGTGTACACTTGATTGTATCATGTTTGATGATACATGCTTACTTGTGTTTGTGTGAAGATTGAACCATGGTTATATGAATGGTTAGGGTTATGATTATTTATTCATTCATTTATTTATTTATTAGTTTTGGAAAATAAAAGCAAAAGAGAAAAATGGTGGCTTTCTTTGTTCTTTCATGAAGATTCATGAAGGTTTGACTAAGTGACCATTTTGTCTCATGCTTAACCCTAACCATTCCACTTAACCATGATTCATTCTCAACACTTAACCATGGTTGTAATATGATAAGTATTCATTTTTCTTTTCTATTTTAAATTAACTTATCATATCATGATCATCTTCTTCTTCTTCTTTTTCACAAGAAGAAAAAGCTTAAACCATCAATGGTGATTGATGAAAAAGAGTGAGAAATCCAATTCTAAATTGAACCCACTTCCTATTTCTTCATCCTCTACCCCTTGCCAAGTAGTATAGGGTGTTTTCTTCACAAGTTTCATGACTTGGTGAAGTGAGAGCTTGATCTTGTGATGCCTCGACGTAGATCATCTTCGGCATCGTAGTCGATGACCTAGCCCGCCCATTTCTCCGATGAAGCCGACGCTAGAGCCCGGGATTCGATTTGGACAGAGAGGAAACTTCATTGCGGAGCTATGGAGGTGGAGAACCGGATCTACAAAGGTTGTATTTCCGTTCTTTTAGTTAAGTTGTTAACTAGTTTCTTTTTCGCCTAAAATCTAGTTAACGATCCGTATTAGGGTTTCTCGGCACTTGTAAAATTTGAAATTGGCATGGTTGATGCCTTGTGAGATCTCATTAGTGTGCCTAGGAACCCTACAGTGGTATCAGAGCCTAACTAGAGCCTTAGGCGATGCGTAGACGGAATTAGAAGTCCGATCGAACCGAAACCCAAACCCTAAAATGCTCTCTGTACATTTTTTAAATTCGTGGATTTTTGTGAATTAAAAATATGCAGAAAAGTAAGCAGGAAAAACTAAGAATTACTGTGAAGTTTGGGCCCCTAATTCCATAATTCGACCGCGGAACCACGGCCAAACCAGGGGTTTGGCGGCGCTTCCGCGGCCCAAATTTGGACTTAGTCCCTCAAATTTCATATATTTATTCTTGGGTCCTTTCTTGGCAATTTTTTATGTGAATTTTTTAATTCCACTCAAGTGTTGAGTTTTTTAGGGTTTTATTGGGGATTCGTTAATTTGATCGGATAATTTAACTTCGTTTATGTTTTTCCGGATATTTTAGAAACTGTTAAAAAGTTCGACCGGATATAAATACCCACTTTTTGCAGGGTTCCTAGGCACACTAGTGAGGTCTCCCAAGCCATCAACCATGGCAATTTCAAAAATTATGGTGCCTACAAACCCTAAACTACGGATCGATAACTAGATGTCTAGGCGAACAATGAACTAGTTAACAATTAACTAATGAGAATACGGAAATACAACCTTTGTAGATCCGGTCCTCCACCTCCACGGCTCCGCAACGAGGTCGTCTCCGCTGTCCAAATCTAATCCGGGCTCTAGAGTCGGCTTCGTCGGAGAATGGGCAAGCTAGGTCGTCGATGTCCATGCCGAAGATGATCTACGTCGAGGCATCGCTAGATCAAGCTCCACCTTCACCAAACCCTACTATCTTGTGAAGGAAACACACTCTACTACTTGGCAAGAGGTAGAGGATGAAGAAATAGGAAGTGGGTTAACTTTAGAATTGGATTTCTCACTCATATCATCAATCTACCATTGATGACTTCAAGCTTTTTCTTCATGTGTTTTATGAAGAAGAAGAAGAAGCTCATGAAAAGTTATGATAAGAATAAAGAAAAAGAAAAGAATTATCCATTCTTATCATAACTAAACCATGGTTAGATGTAGAGAGTTAATCATGGTTAAAGAATGGTTAGGTTTAGACAAGAAGACAAAAATGGTTGCTTTGGTCAAATGTTCATGAAGCTTCAAAGAATACAAACAAATAAAGCCACCATTTTCTCTTCATCATATTTCTTTTGCTAAAATAACAAAATGGATAAATAAATGAATAAATAAATAAGTAAATGAAGCAAAATAAAACCCTAACCATTGACCAACCATGGTTTAAACCATACACCAAACAATCATGTATCATCAAACATGATACAATCAAATGCACAAAAGTATATCACATATACAACTTGCACATCCGAGCGAGAAAATCCATCTTAAGTAAACCGATACTAGTTAATGCAAAGTAATATATCAAATATATAATTATACATTAAATCATTAAATCAACACTTGATTCAATGATCCGGTCATGCGCACATAACCGACTGGTATCCAATATATCGGCTTATCGAATCAACGCTTGAATCGATAACTAGGTTATATCGCATACAACCATTCGATATATTTATCGCGAGAATAGAATACGGTATCACATACTCGTATTATTCTCGGTCCCGCACATATCTCATATGCGCTCCTATTTCGTTTCGCTTGAGCAAGGAAACCTCTGTGTAGGACTCTAAAGACTCGTCAATATGCCGGCAGCGGATGATGATCATATCAAACATCCACAAGCCGCAAGCGGTCTGCTAAACGTAACGGCCACCCGGGTATTGAGCGATCTGAAGATCGACGAGCAAGCCCGCTCACACTCTAGTGAATCCGACCAGTAACACTACCGTACAGTCCGGTCTGATCGTCTGATATGTCGCATATCTCGCCTAGGGGTGGTATACGTCAGACCCCAATAGCTCAATAAGTCGTGTCGATATGAGGTCTATAACTGTTCGAGAAACTACTGGTAACACTTACCAGTAAATCTCAGCAACCCTGGCCAGGGATTTCCTGTTATAGCCAATCGAACACAGCGCAACATCAACCCCCATATACCGGGAGAGACGAATCCCCTCCTATCGCTCATTGCCTCCATGTGACTCGGGACTGTACCCAAAAAACACCGTTTTGCATGCCCTCTTGGACGTGGTAAGATGGAAATCAAAGCACAGTGGGAACCACACAAGACTCTATGACGATCTCGGGTCAACAGACTACTCTGTACCAGTGTCACCAGAGAACTGCCATCTGACGTGAGGTATAATACCATCTGGGAGTTCTCGGCGAGTCCGTCCAGTGTACCCAGTCTCTACTGAGCACCCGTATATCATCTCTGATGTCAAACACCGATGGATATGGGATCATCCATCGCCCATCTATATGGGTCGAGAAGGTATACGCTAGTCTACTCTGGTATATCGATGCCCCGTCTCGATACACCCACGACTAGGGACTTTGAAGGATGTACTTATGGACTACCATGTCCCCACTAGTATGATCCGCATCATAGTCCAGGTAGTCAAGTACAGATCCTAAGGGCTTTACCAACATGTAACAGAGAGACAATCAGTATACACGTTAAGGTAAAGATCAACCAGATAGCATACTATCATGTTGAGCAAGAAAGTCCTCCCTATATATGTCCCAGCATCCACTACAATATACATCCTATGTACAGTAATGGCCTCTTGGGCATACATATAACTAACAATCTCCCACTTGCACTAGGGCCATCTGTAGCAGTGGTTGCAGTATCTCATACTCAACCATCCCATAAAAGTCTCTCTCTGGGAACAGGCCTTTGTGAGTGGATCCGCTGTGTTGTCCTCTGAGTCTACTCTCCAAACCTCGATCACCCTGGAGATCAACCATCTCCATGATCAAGTGATACTGCCTTAGAATATGTCTGGATCACTGATGGGACCGGCGTTCCTTGGCATAAGCCACAACTCCATTGTCACACAATGGGAGGAACATAGTTCATCTCATGAACCAATATACATCCAAACAGCCTCTTTGGTAGCATCTTAAGTAGCGATGTATCCTGCCTTTATCGTCTAGTATGTCACGGTATCCAGCTTGGAACTCTTCCAACATACCGTCCCTTTACTGAGGGTAAAGACAATGCCTGCGACTGACATTCAGTCGTCTTTATCACCCTGGAACCCTTCCAGTGATTCTCCCCAGGATCATGTGATACCATCTCACTTCGATAAGTGAGAATCCTAACATCCATTTAGATCTATCTCATAGATCCAAAATCCAGGAGTTAGTAGGTATCAATATGATCCTATATGGAGAATTATAGCGATAAGCGGAGATTGATCGAGCGTAGCATAGGAAACTCCTTTCTTATCAAGAGTATGTCATCCACGTACTCTACGAAGATCGTCACCATACTCCCTACTACCTTTTTGTATATACAAGGTTCATCTACCATTTTGATGATGTCAAACTCTTTGACTAATTCATCAAAACAGATGTTCCAACTCCGCGATGCCTGCTTTATCCTATAAAGCATCTTGCACACGTTTCCGCTGCTCCCACTGTCTACGAAGCCCTCTGGCTGTGTACTTATAGACGCTCTCTTCTAAATCATCATTTAGAAAAGCAGTCATGACACCCAACCACCAGATATCGCAGTCATGGTATGTAGCCGTGGTAAGTAGGATCTGGATGGACTTAAGCATAGCAACTTGAAAAGGTTTCATCATTATCCACGCCTGGTCGATGACGAAAAGCTTTAACAAGTCTAGCTTTGAAAGTCTCAACTTTTCCATCTACACCAGGTAATCTTCTCAAGATATACTTGCTCCTGATGGGGATTTAACCCTTCAGATATAGCAACCAAAGTCCATACTTTGTTGGTGTATAGGGATTCCATCTCAGATCTCTAAGCATCCAGCCATTCTTACAAAGACTTACTCCTGATGGCCAGCTCGAAACTAGTTGGGTCATCATCTCATGATGCAATCCTCGCTCCCACTGTCATAGAGAAACCGAAGTATCTCTCAGGTGGGTGAGGAACCCTACTAGATCGGCGGAGAGGCTGAGGTTCGTTGGTATCTACTGAATCCTTTGGTTCTATCAAATCATGTGCTTTAGTTTGTATAGCTGGAACCTTTCCAGTTGTACATAACAGACCTAGCCTCGAGCTTGTTCGGATTATGCTTTTAGACATAGCCCGGACAACCCCAAATCTTAACTAGCTTAAGACATGGGCTCTTCCCTTTCCATATCACATATGAAGCGGTAGGCAACTGATTTGATTCGAATCCTATTCAATAGGTATGTAGCTTCTCAAGCGCATAACACCCAAAAGGAAACAGGTAACTCAGTAGTACTCATCATAGAGCACACCATATCAAATAGGGTGTATCTGCTCCGCCCTGATATACCATCGTGCTATGGTGTATTCAGAGGAGTAATGCTGAGAGAGAATCTCATTCTCCTTTAGAATAGTCCAGGATTTCCGTGCTCAAGTATTCTCCTCCTTGATCTCATCAAAGGACATAATACTTATACCCGTATTCTGGTTCTCTACTTCTAACTTATATTCTGTGAATATCTCAAAAGGTTCGGACTCATGTTTCAACAGGAACATATGTCTGAATCTTGAGAGATCATCAGAGAACGTAATGAAGTATTTAGAACCGGTCTTGGCATGTGTAGACAGGAGACCCACATACATCAACATGTATCATCCCAAGAGTTCACTAACTCTTTCTCTGTTTCCAATAAACGGAGCTATGGTCATCTTATCTTTGTGACATGACTGGCGAGTTTCACAAGATGTAAATTCAAACTGATTTAAATATGCATCTATATGTAACTCTAGCTAGTCGGGTCACATTGATCTGACCTAGTCTACAATGCCTCAAGAAGAATTCGTTCATTTCTGAACTCTTCCTCTTGTGTGTGTTCCGTATACTAAGAACTGTAGTTTGATTTAGAACATCAATGCTTTTAGATAACGTGCCTGAACCGATCAACTTTTGATATAGGAAATGTTCAAAACATTATCCAACAATACAAAATTTTATCCTTTCTTTACTAATAAAGAGACTGATATGATTTTGTATATCAGGTTCGGTATCTAACAACATTCGTTCAGAATCAATGTATCGGTAATACAGGGTGACAGTGACCGACAGACTTGGCTGCAACTCTTGCCCCGTTTTCTGCCTCATGAAACTTATCACCCGTTCTCAGTTCTCTACCTTTCTGTAGCCCTATGTAACAGATTACATATCTGGGATCCTGATCCGGTATCATATACCCAGGACGTAAAGGATACTGAGAAACAGTTCTGTATAATGAACACACCCGAAGATGATGCATCAGCATGCACTTTCTTCGTTTGGGCGGCACGGGAAATCTGGTATTCCCCAATTTCCTGCTCTGTCTTATAACATTTATAAGTTGGAGCGGGACCAACGTTCCCCAGCTCAGTATAACAAGCGGGTTCGGTCAATAATCCGTTTTATTATCTTGATTAAGGCGTGATATGGTCGCTACCTGGAGAGAGAGAGAAGAAAACACTCAGCGTGCGCTCTTGCAAGAATAGATTGGTTATTATTTTATCTAATCAGGATGGCTCCCACTGCTTTTTATCAAATCTTCCTTCAAACCCTAAAAGGAAAGACTAGCCGGGATTAATTACACACTACAAGTTCGCCAATCTTTCAGCCAGGCCAGTGTCGGTACTTTGAGGGAGGTCCCCCGTGCTTTCGCACGAACCTAATTAATGTAAACCTCGTTTTCCCAGAGGCGTAACCTCGTTAACACCTTTCTAGACACCTACTTGATCGGCTAATTGTAATATGTAAAACTCTCCCAGGAGTAACTCTTACTCGCAGCGGGTATCGGGATCCAACTATCTCATAGAAGGTATGCAATCTCATTGTAAATTTCAACACTTGAAATTCCCGATAATATTTTGCCCCTAACGTGCTATGACCTTGACGAAAGCCAGCAAACCATAGCCCGCTAGTCAAGTTCAACCCGTACATTTCTTGATCGAATTAAACCCACCCGCACGACCCTTGACGAAAGCCAACAAAGCCGCACGACTACCCTAATCCAATCGCATCGTATGCTAGCAGATAAGCAGCATATAGCTACCGCACACTGCACCTTGACGAAAGCCAACAAATGCAGCACGAATACTATATACAACTTATCTGAAATGACGGAGGGCTACGACAGGTTTTTCTGAAAACCTATTGCGTAATGAACTTGATATCGTTGTAGGATCGAATGAATTTTAAAATGGAGTGTTTTTTAGGCTTTTCTAGTTTTGCTAAAGGAGTCACTCCCGGTGAAGGGATCGTCGGTCCTTTCCTCGTCGAATGAGGTGCGGGATATATCATATATATCGCTGTGCAAAGCAAAACACTTAAAAGCAATCAAAAGACAAACCGAGTGTGTAGCATCTGCCAGTTATTGCTAAAGGAGTCACTCCCGGTGAAGGGATCTCGGTCCTTTCCTCATCGAATAAGGTGCAGGATATATCATATATACCGCTGTGCAAAGCAAGAACTGTAGCTACCTGTTTTATTTTGAAATTCGATTCTACAACATCTTAGGTTTCTTTTATTTCATTAATCACATTAATGAAGTCCCATCATTTATGTACCTAATCATCACAGATAGATATGACGTACACTTATGCCATCCGCATTCGCCTCGATGTCCCCTCGTGCACCGTTAGGTTAGGTAACTAACGACAGAGCAGGGCAGGGCTAGCGCGGGTGTAAAACATAAGTAACGTCTATATAATATATCATATATACTATATACTATATCCATCAAAGAAACATCACATGATCACAACACAGATATCGCAGCAGAAGAAACATATGAAATATTGGATATACTAGGACGTCCGTGTTTTCAATACGAGCCAGTATAAAACACGGATTCCACGGTCGTGATGAATAGCCAAACCCACACCCCTAGACCCCTACGAGAGCGGCAAGCAACCCTTCCAATTCCAGGGTTAGGAGACCCGGACTCGACTCCTCGAGTTGGTCTCCCACTGGACCCTAGAACCCGGTTATTTGTGCTCCCCTCCTTGGGTCTATCCTAGTGCGGAAAAGTAAATAATATACAAAGGGTGACTACTTCCGCAACCTGGAAGTGCCCCAATAAAAGAATATTACATACAAGTTTTTACATGAATGAAAATGAAAAACACTCATCTCACATAAAAAAACCCCGGCTATTCAAACACGACGATCCAATATAACATATCCAGCAACACATAACATCACATGTCATCAACGTAAGTAAATATGTCCATCCCAATTGTCGTTGACATATAGCAACGAAACCGGCGATATCACATATTACACTTACGGTCACAGAAAAGAAAGTGTAAAACTACAACAGTTGGAATCCGCAACCACCTCAGACATCACATGCCTGACCAAATGAATTCCTTAGACATCGCATGCCTAACAGTTATAAACCCCGCATTTTAGTCTCATCATCGAAAACTCTTTTCAATATCAAGTCGGGCAATTCAACAAGATTCCCGACATCCTGATCGAATGCTCGTCGCAAACTTCAGTAGACGGCTGCACCCCTGATACCGTCGACGAAGTGCACCAAGGCGGAACACCGCTACCGCGAGCACCCGGACGGATGCTTTCGGCGACGGGGTTCTCCTACAGTCACTTGGTCGGGGCTATGGAGTGAGGCTGTCTATTAAGTTTACCCGGCGAGTATCCGCGTACACTACGTGATTGCGACGGACTTTTGATCACATCAAAATTCCGTGGCAACCGATCATGTGAGACTAAAGTGCTACGTTTATAACATTCATTTAGTTATCACATAACTACTTGTGAATTCCAATTATTGTATCACATTCCGGATAAATAGAAAATGCTAAACTTTTCGATCGAACAATCGAACACCCAAGTTTTCCCGATACTACTCAACACATGAAATAAGTCTAACAACATTCAGTTCGTGCCTCAGTAGCAACGGTCCAGCCGTAGAAGGGTCAAGCCAACGCCTCACATGTGGCACGCCGTACTGCCCCAAACTCGAAGGTTCAAAGGGCAGTTCAAGACGGTCACATAATCGAGTTAAGGTTTGTTGTCTTCTAGAGGGTCCATCGCGTTACTTGCACTACTTAGAACGTCGTTAAACTACGGAAAAATCCAACACTTGGAAATTTCCCGACAGGGGAAAAATTGGGTATTTATATCCGGTCGAACTTTTTAACATATTCTAAAATTTATCCGGAAAGCCACACAGACAAAATTTGATGCCCCGATCGAATCATCGAAGCTCCAAATCATTCCAGATTATTCAACACTTGAATAAAATTTTAAAAATATCCAGAGAACTCAGAACAGTTAAATAGGAGTTACTGTGCAAACGTAACCACAGAAGACGACAAAACGGCCGCCCTTCCGCCGCACAAACCATGCTCGTGCCGCGGAAGCGCGGCGCTTTAATGGAGTTAGGGCTACGGGTTGCACAGTTAATCTTAGATTTTCCTGCATGTTTTTCTGAATATTTTTAATGTGGAAAAATGCACTGTTTTGAAAAAAGTACAGAGAGCATATTTGATTTGGAGTTCCGGGTTCGTTCGGACTTCAATTTCCGTCTGGACTTCGCCTAAGGCTCTAGCTAGGCTCTGATACCACTGCAGGGTTCCTAGGCACACTAGTGAGGTCTCCCAAGCCATCAACCATGGCAATTTCAAAAATTATGGTGCCTACAAACCCTAAACTACGGATCGATAACTAGATGTCTAGGCGAACAATGAACTAGTTAACAATTAACTAATGAGAATACGGAAATACAACCTTTGTAGATCCGGTCCTCCACCTCCACGGCTCCGCAACGAGGTCGTCTCCGCTGTCCAAATCTAATCCGGGCTCTAGAGTCGGCTTCGTCGGAGAATGGGCAAGCTAGGTCGTCGATGTCCATGCCGAAGATGATCTACGTCGAGGCATCGCTAGATCAAGCTCCACCTTCACCAAACCCTACTATCTTGTGAAGGAAATACACTCTACTGCTTGGCAAGAGGTAGAGGATGAAGAAATAGGAAGTGGGTTAACTTTAGAATTGGATTTCTCACTCATATCATCAATCTACCATTGATGACTTCAAGCTTTTTCTTCATGTGTTTTATGAAGAAGAAGAAGAAGCTCATGAAAAGTTATGATAAGAATAAAGAAAAAGAAAAGAATTATCCATTCTTATCATAACTAAACCATGGTTAGATGTAGAGAGTTAATCATGGTTAAAGAATGGTTAGGTTTAGACAAGAAGATAAAAATGGTTGCTTTGGTCAAATGTTCATGAAGCTTCAAAGAATACAAACAAATAAAGCCACCATTTTCTCTTCATCATATTTCTTTTGCTAAAATAACAAAATGGATAAATAAATGAATAAATAAATAAGTAAATGAAGCAAAAGAAAACCCTAACCATTGACCAACCATGGTTTAAACCATACACCAAACAATCATGTATCATCAAACATGATACAATCAAATGCACAAAAGTATATCACATATACAACTTGCACATCCGAGCGAGAAAATCCATCTTAAGTAAACCGATACTAGTTAATGCAAAGTAATATATTAAATATATAATTATACATTAAATCATTAAATCAACACTTGATTCAATGATCCGGTCATGCGCACATAACCGACTGGTATCCAATATATCGGCTTATCGAATCAACGCTTGAATCGATAACTAGGTTATATCGCATACAACCATTCGATATATTTATCGTGAGAATAGAATACGGTATCACATACTCGTATTATTCTTGGTCCCGCACATATCTCATATGCGCTCCTATTTCGTTTCGCTTGAGCCAGGAAACCTCTGTGTAGGACTCTAAAGACTCGTCAATACGCCGGCAGCGGATGATGATCATATCAAACATCCACAAGCCGCAAGCGGTCTGCTAAACGTAACGGCCACCCGGGTATTGAGCGATCTGAAGATCGACGAGCAAGCCCACTCACACTCCAGTGAATCCGACCAGTAACACTACCGTACAGTCCGGTCTGATCGTCTGATATGTCGCATATCTCGCCTAGGGGTGGTATATGTCAGACCCCAATAGCTCAATAAGTCGTGTCGATATGAGGTCTATAACTGTTCGAGAAACTACTGGTAACACTTACCAGTAAATCTCAGCAACCCTGGCCAGGGATTTCCTGTTATAGCCAATCGAACACAGCGCAACATCAACCCCCATATACCGGGAGAGACGAATCCCCTCCTATCGCTCATTGCCTCCATGTGACTCGGGACTGTACCCAAAAAACACCGTTTTGCACGCCCTCTTGGACATGGTAAGATGGAAATCAAAGCACAGTGGGAACCACACAAGACTCTATGACGATCTCGGGTCAACAGACTACTCTGTACCAGTGTCACCAGAGAACTGCCATCTGACGTGAGGTATAATACCATCTGGGAGTTCTCGGCGAGTCCGTCCAGTGTACCCAGTCTCTACTGAGCACCCGTATATCATCTCTGATGTCAAACACCGATGGATATGGGATCATCCATCGCCCATCTATATGGGTCGAGAAGGTATACGCTAGTCTACTCTGGTATATCGATGCCCCGTCTCGATACACCCACGACTAGGGACTTTGAAGGATGTACTTATGGACTACCATGTCCCCACTAGTATGATCCGCATCATAGTCCAGGTAGTCAAGTACAGATCCTAAGGGCTTTACCAACATGTAACAGAGAGACAATCAGTATACACGTTAAGGTAAAGATCAACCAGATAGCATACTATCATGTTGAGCAAGAAAGTCCTCCCTATATATGTCCCAGCATCCACTACAATATACATCCTATGTACAGTAATGGCCTCTAGGGCATACATATAACTAACACTTTTTCCCCTGCCGGGAAATTTCCAAGTGTTGGATTTTTCCATGGTTTAAAGACGTTCTAAGTAGTGCAAGTAAAGCGATGGTCCCTCTAGAAAACAACAAACCTTAACTCGATTATGTGACCGTCTTGAACTGCCTTTTGAACCTTAGGGTTTGGGGCAGTACGGCGTGCCACATGTGAGGCGTTGGCTTGACCCTTCTACGGCTGGACCGTTGGTACTGAGGCACGAAGTGAATGTTTTTAAACTTATTTCATGTGTTGATCTGTTTCGGAAAACTTGGGTGTTTGAATGTTCGATCGGAAAGTTTAACATTTTCTATTTATCTGGAATGTGATACAATAATTGGAATTCACAAGTAGTTATGAGATAACTGAATGAATGTTATAAATCAAGCACTTTAGTCTCACTTGATCGGTTGCCACGGAATTTTGATGTGATCAAAAGTCCGTCGCAATCACGTAGCGTACGCGGATACTCGCCGGGTAAACTTATTAGACAGCTACATCCCTTAACCCCGACCAAGTGACTGTAGGAGAACCCCGTCGCCGAAAGCATCCGTTCGGGTGCTTGCGGTAGCGGTGTTCCGCCTTGGTGCACTTCGTCGACGGTATCGGGGGTGCGGCCGTCTACTAAAGTTTGCGACGAACATTCGATCAGGATGTCGGGAATCTTGTTGAATTGCCCGACTTTATATTGAAAAGAGTTTTCAATAATGAGACTAAAATGTGGGGTTTATAATTGTTAGGCATGTGATGTCTAAGTATTTTATTTGATTAGGCATGCGATGTCTAAAGAGATTGCGGATTCCAACTGTTGTAGTTTTACACTTTCTTTTCTGTGACCGTAAGTGTAATATGTGGTATCGCCGGTTTCGTTGCTATATGTCAACGACAATTGGGATGTGCATGTTTACTTACGTTGATGACATGTGATGTTATGTGTTGCTGGATATGTTATATTGGATCGTCGTGTTTGAATAGCCGGGGGTTTTTATGTGAGATGAGTGTTTTTCATTTTCATTCATGTAAAAACTTGTATGTAAAATTCTTTTATTTGGGGCACTTCCAGGTTGCGGAAGATGTCACCTTTTGTATATTATTTACTTTTCCGCACTAGGATAGACCCAAGGAGGGGAGCACAAGTAACCGGGTTCTGGAGTCCAGTGGGAGACCAACTCGAGGAGTCGAGTCCGGGTCTCCTAACTCTAGAATTGGTAGGGTTGCTTGCCGCTCTCGTAGGGGTCTAGGGGTGTGGGTTTGGCTATTCATCGCGACCGTGGAATTCGTGTTTTATACTGGCTCGTATTGAAAACACGGACGTCCTAGTATATCCAATATTTCATATCATTCTTCTGCTGCGATATCTGTGATGTGATCATGTGATATGTTCTGTAATGGATATAGTATATAGTATATATGATATATTATATAGACGTTACTTATGTTTTACACCCGCGCTAGCCCTGCCCCGCTCTGCCGTTAGTTACCTAACCTAACGGTGCACGAGGGGACATCGAGGTGAATGCGGATGGCATAAGTGTACGTCGTATTTATCTGTGATGTTTAGGTATTTAAATGATGGGACTTCATTAATGTGATTATTGAAAGTAAAAAGAAACCTAAGATGTTGTAGAATCGAATTTCAAAAATAAAACAGGTAGCTACAGTTCTTGCTTTGCACAGCGGTATATATGATATATCCTGCACCTTATTCGATAAAGAAAGGACCGAGATCCCTTCACAGGGAGTGACTCCTTTAGCAATAACTGGCAGATGCTACAACTCTCGGTTTGTCTTTTGATTGCTTCTATAGTTTCAGCTTTGCACAGTGATATATATGATATATCCCGCACCTCATTCGACGAGGAAAGGACCGACGATCCCTTCACCGGGAGTGACTCCTTTAGCAAAACTAGAAAAGCCTCAAAAGCACTCCATTTTAAAATCATTTGATTCTACAACGATATCAAGTTCATTACGCAATAGGTTTTCAGAAAAACCTGTCGTAGCCCTCCGTCATTTCAGATAAGTCCTGTTTAGTATTCGTGCTGCGTTTGTTGACCTTGTCAAGGCGCGGTGTGCAGTAGCTAACCAGTATTTATCTGCTTATGCATATGATGCAGATTGAGTTAGGATAGTCGTGCGGCCTTGTTGACCTTGTCAAGGGTCGTGCGGGTGGGTTTGATTCAATCAAGAAATGACGGGTTGAACTTGACTTGCGGTCTATGGTTTGTTGACCTTGTCAAGGTCATAGGTCGTTCGGGGCAAAATTATCGGGAATTTCAAGTGTTGAAATTTGCAATGAGATTGCATACCTTCTATGAGATAGTTGGATCCCGATGCCCGCTGCGAGTAAGAGTTACTCCTGGGAGAGTTTTGCACATTACAATTAGCCGATCAAGTAGGTGTCTAGAAAGGTGTCAACGGGGTTACGCCTCTGGGAAAACGAGGTTTACTATAATTAGGTTCGTGCGAAAGCACGGGGGACCTCCCTCAAAGTACCGACACTGGCCTGGCTGAAAGATTGGCGAACTTGTAGCGTGTAATTAATCCCGGCTAGTCTTTCCTTTTAGGGTTTGAAGGAAGATTTGATAAAAATAGTGGGAGCCATCCTGATTAGATAAACTAATAACCAATCTATTCTTGCAAGAGCGCACGCTGAGTGTTTTCTTCTCTCTCTCTCCAGGTAGCGACCATATCACGCCTTAATCAAGATAATAATACGGATTATTGACCGAACCCGCTTGTTATACTGAGCTGGGGAACGTTGGTCCCGCTCCAACTTATAATTGTTATAAGACAGAGCAGGAAATTGGGGATTACCAGAATTCCCGTGCCGCCCAAACGAAGTAAGTGCATGCTGATGCATCATCTTCGGGTGTGTTCTTTATACAGAACTGTTTCTCTATTCTTTACGTCCTGGGTATATGATACCGGATCAGGATCCCGCATATGTAATATGTTACATGGGCTACAGATAGGTAAAGAACTAAGAACGGGTGATAAGTTTCATGAGGCAGAAAACGGGGCAAGTGTTGCAGCTAAGTCTGTTGGTCACTGTCGCCCTGTATTATCAATACATTGATTCTGAACGAATGTTATTAGATACCGAACCTGATATACAAAATCATATCAGTCTCTTTATTAGTAAAGAAATGATAAAATTTTGTATTGATGGATAATGTTTTGAACATTTCCTATATCAAAAGTTGATCGGTTCAGGCACGTTATCTAAAAGCATTGATGTTCTAAATCAAACTACAGTTCTTAGTATACAGAACACACACAAGAGGAACAGTTCAGAATTGAACGATTCCTTCTTGAGGTATTGTAGACTAGGTCAGATCAATGCGATTCGACTAGCTGAAGTTACATTTAGATGCATATTTAAATTAGTTTGAATTTACATCTTGTGAAACTTGCCGGTCATGTCACAAAGATAAGATGACCATAGCTCTGTTTATTAGAAACAGAGAAAGTGATAGTGAACTCTTGGGATGATACATGTTGATGTATGTAGGTCCCCTGTCTACAAATGCCAAGACCGGTTCTTTATACTTCATTACATTCTCTAATAATCTCTCAAGATTCAGACATATGTTCCTGTTGAAACACAAGTCCGACCCTTTTGAGATATTCACAGAATATAAGTTAGAAGTAGAGAACCAAAATATAGGTATAAGTATTATGTCCTTTGATGAGATCAAGGAGGAGAATACTTGAGCACGGAAATCCTGGATTATTCTAAAGGAGAATGAGATTCTCTCTCAGTATTACTCCTCCGTATACACCATGGCACGATTGTATATCGGGGCGGAGCAATCACACCCTATATGATATGGTGTGCTCTATGATGAGTACTACTGAGTTACCTATTTCCTTTAGGGAGTTATGCGCTTGAGAAGCTGCATACCTATTGAATAGGGTTCAAATCAAATCAGTTGCCTACCACTTTATATGTGATATGGAAAGGGAAGAGCCTATATCTTAAGTCAGTTAAGATTTGGGGTTGTCCGGCCTATGTCTAAAAGCAAAATCCGGACAAGCTCAAGGCAAGGACTGTTATGTAGAACTGGAAATGTTCCAGCTATACAAACTGCAGCTGATGATTTGATAGAACCAAAGGATTCAGTAGATTCCAACGAACCTCAGCCTCTCCGCCGATCTAGCAGGGTTCCTCACCCACCTGAGAGATACTTCGGTTTCTCTATGACAGTGGGAGCGAGGATTGCATCATGAGATGATGACCCAACTAGTTTCGACCTGGCCATCAGGAGTGAAACTCTGTAAGAATGGCTGGATGCTTAGTGATCTGAGATGGAATCCTTCTACACCAACAAAGTATGGACTTTAGTTGCTATATCTAAAGGGTTAAATCCCCATCAGGAGCAAGTATATCTTGAGAAGATTACTTGGTGTACTTGGAAAGGTTGAGACTTTCAAAGCTAGACATGTTAAAGGTTTTCATCATCGACCAGGCGTGGATAATGATGAATCCTTTTTCCAGTGGCTATGCTTAAGTCCATCCAGATCCTACTTGCCACGGCTACATACCATGACTGCGAAATCTGGCGGTTGGGTGTCATGACTGCTTTTCTAAAATGATGTTTTAGAAAAAGGGCGTCTATAAGTACACAGCCAGAGGGCCTCATAGACAGTGAAAGCAGCGGAAACGTGTGCAAGATGTTTTATATGATAAAACAGGTATCACGGAGATGGAACGTCTGTTTTGATGTCGTAGTCAAAAAGTTTGACTTCATCAAAATGGTAGATGAACCTTGTATATACAAAAAAGTAGTAGGGAGTATGGTGGTGATCCTCGTAGAGTACGTGGATGACATACCCATGATAGGGAAAGAGTTTCCTATGCTACGCTCAGTCAATCTCCGCTTATCACATTGATTCTCCACATAGGATCAAAGTGATACCTACTAAATCCTGGGTTTTGGATCTATGAGATAGATCTAAATGGATGTTAGAATACTCGCTAACTGTAGTGAGATGGTATCAATTGATCCTAGGAAGAATCACTGGAAGTGTTCCAGGGTGATAAAGACGACTGAGTGTCAGTCACAGGCATTGTCTTTACCCTCAGTAAAAGGACGGTATGTTGGAAGAGTTCCAAGCTAGATACCGTGGCATACTAGACGATAAAGGAAGGATACATCGCTACTTAAGATGCTACCAAAGAGGCTGTTTGGGTGTCTAATAGTTCATGAGATGAACTACGTTCCTACCATTGTGAGACAATGGAGTTGTGGCTTATCCCAAGGAACGCCGGTCCCATCAGTGATCCAGACATATTCTAAGGCAGTATCGCCTGATCATGGAGATAGTTGATCTCCAGGGGATCTAGGTTAGGAGAGTAGACTCAGAGGAAAACACGGCGGATCCACTCACAAAGGCATTTTCCCAGAGAGAGACTTTTATGGGATGGTTGTGTATGAGATACTACAACCACTGCTATCAGATGGCCCTAGTGCAAGTGGGAGATTGTTAGCTATATGTATGCCCTAGAGGCCATTACTGTACATAGGATGTATATTGTAGTGGATGCTGGGACATATATAGGGAGGACTTTCTTGCTCGACATGATAATACGCTATCTGGTTACTCTTTACCTTAACGTGTATACTGATTGTCTCTCTGTTACATATTGGTAAAGCCCTTAGGATGTGTACTTGACTACCTGGACTATGATGCGGATCATACTAGTGGGGACATGGTAGTCCATAAGTACATCCTTCAAAGTCCCTAGTCGTGGGTGTATCGAGACGGGGCATCGATATGCCAGAGTAGACTAGCGTATACCTTCTCGACCCATACAGATAGACGATGGATGATCCCATATCTATTGGTGTTTGACATCAGAGATGATATACGGGTGCTCAGTGGAGACTGGGTACACTGGACGGACTCGCCGAGAACTCCCAGATGGTATTATACCTTACGTCAGATGGCAGTTCTCTGGTGACACTGGTACAGAGTAGTCTGTTGACCCGAGATCTTCATAGAGTCTTGTGTGGTTCCCACTGTGCTTTGATTTCCACCTTACCACGTCCAAGAGGGCGTGCAAAACGGTGGCTTTTGGGTACAGTCCCGAATCACATAGAGGCAATGAGCGATAGGAGGGGATTCGTCTCTCCCGATATAGGGAGTTGATGCTGCGCTGTGTTCGATTGGCTATAACCGGAAATCCCTGGCCAGGGTTGCTGAGATTTACTGGTAAGTGTTATCAGTAGTTTCTCGAACTGTTATAGACCTCATATCGACACGACTTATCGAGCTATTGGGGTCTGACGTTTACCACCCCTAGGCAAGGTATGCGACATATCAGACGACGAGACCGGACTGTACGGTAAGTGTTACTGGTTGGATTCATAGGAGTGTGAGCGGGCTTGCTCGTTGATCTTCTGATCGCTCAATACCCGGATGGCCGTTACGTTTAGCAGACCGCTTGCGGCTTGTGGGTGTTTGATATGATCATCACCTGCTGCCGGCGTATTGACGAGTCTTTAGAGTCCTACACAGAGGTTTCCTGGCTCAAGCGAAACAAAATAGGAGCGCATATGAGATATGTGCGCGACCGAGAATAATGCGTGTATGTGATACCGTATTCTATTCTCGCGTTGAATGTATCGATTTGGTTGTATGTGATATAACCTAGTTATCGAATCAAGGATTGATTCGATAAGCCGATACATTGGATACTAGTCGGTTATATGTGATATGACCGGATCGTTAAATCAAATGTTGATTTAATGATTTAATGCATAATTATATATTTGATATATTACTTTGCATTAACTAGTATTGGTTCACTTTAAATGGTTTTTCTCACTTGTTTGTGCATATTGTATATGTGATATATTTTTGTGTACACTTGATTGTATCATGTTTGATGATACATGCTTACTTGTGTTTGTGTGAAGATTGAACCATGGTTATATGAATGGTTAGGGTTATGATTATTTATTCATTCATTTATTTATTTATTAGTTTTGGAAAATAAAAGCAAAAGAGAAAAATGGTGGCTTTCTTTGTTCTTTCATGAAGATTCATGAAGGTTTGACTAAGTGACCATTTTGTCTCATGCTTAACCCTAACCATTCCACTTAACCATGATTCATTCTCTACACTTAACCATGGTTGTAATATGATAAGTATTCATTTTTCTTTTCTATTTTAAATTAACTTATCATATCATGATCATCTTCTTCTTCTTCTTTTTCACAAGAAGAAAAAGCTTGAACCATCAATGGTGATTGATGAAAAAGAGTGAGAAATCCAATTCTAAAGTAAACCCACTTCCTATTTCTTCATCCTCTACCCCTTGCCAAGTAGTATAGGGTGTTTTCTTCACAAGTTTCATGACTTGGTGAAGTGAGAGCTTGATCTTGTGATGCCTCGACGTAGATCATCTTCGGCATCGTAGTCGATGACCTAGCCCGCCCATTTCTCCGATGAAGCCGACGCTAGAGCCCGGGATTTGATTTGGACAGCGAGGAGACTTCATTGCGGAGCTATGGAGGTGAAGGACCGGATCTACAAAGGTTGTATTTCCGTTCTTTTAGTTAATTTGTTAACTAGTTTCTTTTTCGCCTAAAATCTAGTTAACGATCAGTATTAGGGTTTCTCGGCACTTGTAAAATTTGAAATTGGCATGGTTGATGCCTTGTGAGATCTCATTAGTGTTCCTAAGAACCCTACAGTATTATACCTATCGTCAGTTATCAATTCCCAGGTGACATGAGTACAGCTTAGTCCGCCGACTTGACACTGTCACTTTGCCTCGAGTGTGTTCCCACTGTACTTAGATTACTACCCTACCACGGCTTAAAGAAGCCGTGCAAACAGGTAGTAGTTGGGTGCAGTCCCGAAGCACTTGGAGGCAGTGACGGTTAGACAGGATTCGTCTCTCCCGGTATTGGGGGTTGATATCGCGCTGTGTCTAGGAGAGCCATTACACGAGTAGTCCCTGGCTAGAGCAAGCGAGATATACTGGTAGGTTTCCGGTGTTATCTCAGGGTGTTCTGGGCTACACTCCGACACGACTTGTACCGCTATTAGGGGACTGACGTTCACCACCCCCTAGGCCCGCCATGAGATGTATCAGACGAACAGACCAGACTGTACGGAGATTGTCACATACAGGCTCAGTAGGAGTTCGGATGGGTTTACCTCATCGGCCTTCTTATCGACATCTACCTGGGGACCGTTACGTACAGCTAGTGCCGCTTGCAGTCTGTGGTTAAACCCACTGCCAGCGTAGTGTCGAGTCTTTAGAGTCCCACACAGAGAGTTTCCCTGCACTGAGCGAAACGTATAGAGGCCGTATGGTTTTACGGCAGGGCTGCGATCATTTACGTGCACTTGTGTGCGTATGCTGTTCAGGCAGGCAATACTAGTGGGCTTTGGTTTAAGCCGGATCTAGTATTGCACAGATGGATTTGTTTTGTCTTCTGTGCATTCGCATTCTACGGAATGCGGATGCGGGTGTGTATGCACAGTTTTGAGGAGCGATGAAGGAGGAGGTGCCTCATTAGGGTTTTGGCAGTTGGTTCGGCCAAAACCGTGATGTGGCAGGCTCATTAGGGTTTTGGCAATTCGTTCGGTCAAAACCATTATGAGCTGGAGACATTATTTTACTAATCCTTTTGTGATAATTTTGTGATGGCTAATTGCATTGACCATTTGACCATCTTAACCTCTCTTGACTTTGTTGACCCGTTGACCGGTGTTGACCATTGACCTTCATGAGAGATCTACACTCTTCTTTGGATTTTCTTTTTCTTTTTGATTATGAAAACGGTCAATTCAATGTAGCATCAACTTTATCATGATAGGATTTGTATTGATGTTGTTTTAGTATTATTGCAACCATGGTTCATTTCTTTAGCTAATAATTCATTTTCTCATTCTCTCTCTTGCTCTTGCTTATGAGAAGAAAAGAAATGCTCCATGGTTGCTAGCTCCTCCTTCTTCCTCCTCTTGATTTCTTCTTTTGATCTCATGTGTTGAGAGAAAAAGATCCCACAAAGACAAACACTTCCATATATCTCTACTACACAACCTAGGGCATCTAGACTAGCGATCTCGTTGCCCTAGTTGCTTCGGCTCGAGATGGAGCTCGGTGTACATCTCTCGGGTGGATCGTCTTCGACTCAAGAAGGCCGCGGAGGTGACCAAGATCCGGATCGTTCCTTGGATCTTGGACGGACGAGCGGGACAGCCGGATGAAGACCCGAAGGACCAGTTTCGTGAGGTATAATTTATACGTCATAGTAGTTAAAGCCTCTAGTAGTTTGTTAGTTTCTAGTTTAGCAAAGATCCGGCTTTTAGGCCATGTTGCCTAGTGCTAAATAATTGTTTTTCACCGTTTCCGCCTCCCCGTATAAATTGGGGTGAGCAACATGGACTTACAGTGGTATCAGAGCCACATTAAACATAAACTAGCAAGTTAGCAAAGTGTTAAGAATATCGATCGGAAAAAATCACAAAACAAGTCCGTAAAAATTCCACTTTCTGTCGATTTTTTATACTGTTCAAAAAATAATTTAACATACATGAAAAATCGGCTCAGGGTTTTCTAAAGACACACACCAAAAACGGTCCACTGAACCGGTCAAAGCGCCGCGGTTCCGCGGTAAGAGCATGCTTCTTGCCGCGGATCCGCGGCCGAGTTGACTCGGCCGTGGACCGAGTTTGGTGCAGTGTGCTTAGTTGGCTGTTTTGGGATTTTTAATACATGTTGTTTCTACCCAGATTTTCCAGAGAACAAATTGACTTTTTGGGGTGGTTACAAATTCGTATTTTGATCGATATTCCGTAGACTTTGGCTAATGGATATTTTCTGTGATGTGATATATGTATTGAACGTCTACTAATCCCTATAAGTCGATTAGTGAGGGTTATACATATCTGTGATCTGTAATGTTGATGGTTTGTGTATATGAACTCGTTGGATTGTTGCGGATGAATAGCCGGGGTGGATGTGAGATGAGAGTTTCTTTTTCTTTCATTCATGTAAAATTTGTAAATTGATGTAATATTATTTGTATGGCCGCACAACCGGGTCGGGGTTGTAGCCGTCATTGTATAATTTCTTTTTACTGTTTTTGCTCCTAGGATAGACCTAAGGTGGGGTGCACAAACTACCGGGTATCTCGAAGTGCCGAGTGGCCTACTCACGGGTTGAGGGAGGTTGCTTCGCTTCCGGTACTTGGCGGGTAGTTTGCCGCACCCGTAGGGGTCAAGGGTGGGGTTTGGCTATTCATCGCGACCGTGTAATCCGCTTTTCGTTGCAGGCTCGAACGAATCGCGAATTCCTAGTATATCCAAAGTGTTCATCTGTGATCTAGAATGGCTATCATTGCTATATATATATATATGATATCTATTTAGGTGTTGCTTATATTTTGCATCTGCACTAGTCCAACCCCCGCTCTGTCATTAGTTAAGTAACCTAACGGGTGATGACGGGACCCCGTGGCGAATGCGGATGGTATAAGCGTATGCCATATTTTGGTTGTTTTCTGCAATGGTAGGATTAAATGATGGGATGCATTAGAATTAATGCAAGAAAATAAACCAAGTAAAAGTTGTTGGAATACTTTCAAAACCACTCGGTTCTTTTCAAAAACAGGCTTTTTAAACGCGGAGCTTGAACCACTCCTTTTAAAAGCTATCTCGTTCCATTGATTATATCAAGTTTACTACGTTCACGATTTCGCCAAAACCATTCGTAGCCCTCCGTCATTTCATATGGATAGTCAATAGTATTCAAGCTGTGTTTGTTGGCCAAAGTCAAGGCACAGTGTTTGGTAGCTATCGGGTATTCATATGTAGCATAGATAGATGCGTTGGTTTGGGACAGTCGTACTGCCTTGTTGGCCAAAGTCAAGGGTATGTGCGGGTGGGTTCAAATTAACCTGGACAATGACGGGTAGAACTTGACATGTGACTTATGATTTGTTGGCCAAAGTCAAGGTCATAAGAGCATGGGGCAAAAATCCACATCGAGAGTTTCAAAAGTACTGAAACTTGCTAGTGTTGCATACCATTTGGAGTGTGATGATTCTGGTAGGATTCCTTCAGTTTTGTCACGTGATGATATTTGGATCCCGATCCTACTGTGAGTATATGCTACTCCTCGGGAACTTTCTCGCTTAACGATCAATGCTACAAACCAAGTAGGTGTCTAGAAAGGTGTTAGCGGGGCTACGCCCACAGGGAAAAGAGGTTATTTAATTAAGGAACTTCGCGAAAGCGTTGGAAAACCTCCCTCGAAGTACCGACACTAGCCTGGCTGAACGGTTAAGCAAGTATTGTACGGTGAGATTGATCCTGACTAATTCTTCCTTTATGGTTTGAGGAGGGATTCGAGAGACAGTAGGAGCCATCCTGTTTAGATAAATTAAAAACCAATCTAAACTTGCAAGAGCATCATGCTGAGTGTTTTCTTCTCTCTCTCTTAATTGCAGCGACCCAGTGACCGCACCTAGGTTACATCTAGATAATAAAATGACTGAATCTGACTGTTATGACTAGCAAAGGTCTGTCCAGATGTCCATTGCCCATGACAAGCTGGGACACCTCTTGACTGATCCAACCCTGCCGTCTCAGGTCCAGTTTTCCCTGTCACGGATATTCATATCCGCGAGACATCGGAAAAGAACTGTGCGAAAGCCAAGTGCCTCGTGTTAACCTCAGTTGATAGTGTAAACCAGAGGCAGCACGAAAAGATGGACTTAGTTTCTATCTTCCTCCATAACAAAGATTTATATGGAGAGCAATCTCGTATCGCAAGATATGAGACCTCGAATGAATTGCTTCCAGCGAGGTTGGCTATCGGGTCATCTGTAGGGGGCAACGTCCTTACAGAGACCAGCTCTTTTGAGCTCTCGGACCTGAAGACCACGTTGAAGAACGGGTCAGATGCTGACTTAGTTCAACAGTCCCTACCTACTACCCTGAAGGAAACCAGGGAAGTAGAAAGAAAGGGAAGGGCAGAAGTTTCGGGACTGGATCTAGTAAAAGAGGGATGTTCCTATTGTTACAGGAATGAACATTGGCAGAAGAATTGCAGGGCTTGCAAAGCCAGTAACCAGAATTCGAAGCATGTGGTGGCTTCGGTTTCGGGTGTGTTTGTAATAGAGAACTGTATGTCAGTTAACCCTACTTCCTGGGTATTGGATACCGGATCAGGATCTCATATCTGTAATTCGTTATAGGCTCTAAGAAACCGTAGGGTTATCAAGAAAGGTGATATGACTCTCAGGGTTGCTAATGAAATGAGCATGCTTGCTGAATCCGTAGGGGAATATCATCTAGGACTGACAACTGGGCAGATATTGATTCTGCGTGACTGTTTTTATGTACCAGGTGCGACTTGTAATATCATATCTGTATCCTTACTTTCTAAGGAAGGATATGATTTTACTTTTGTAAGCGATGTAGTAAACATCCACCTAAATCAAGTTCTGATTGGGTCAGGTACATTGAAAAACAGTATATACGTTTTGAATCAAGCTCAGGTCTTCAGTGTCCAGAACACACTTAAAAGAAAGTCTCCGGAATTAAATCAGGCTTTCTTATGCAATTGTAGACTGGGTCATATCAATGAGACACGGTTGACAAAGTTACATAAAGAAAGATACTTGGATCCGTTCGAGTATCAGTCTTATGCCACTTGTGAATCTTGTCTCATGGGAAAGATGACAAAGACTCCGTTCACTGGACACGGAGAAAGAGCAAGCGAGCTCTTGGGACTCATACACAGTGATGTGTGTGGTCCAATGTCTATACATCCATGAAGTGGTTATTCATACTTCATTACTTTCACAGATGATTTCTCTAGGTATGGGCATGTCTTCTTGATGAAGCACAAATCCGAGGCCTTTGAGAAATTTCAGGAATACAAGAATGAAGTTGAAAAACAAACAGGCAAAAGTATCAAGACACTGAGATCTGATCGAGGTGGTGAATACTTGAGTGCCGAGTTTCTGGGCTACTTAAAAGAGAATGGAATTCTCTCTCAGCTTACTCCTCCATACACACTACAACACAACGGTGTATCGGAAAGGAGGAATCAAACCCTATTGGATATGGTTCATTCCATGATGAGTAAGGCTGAGTTGCCGCGATCCTTCTGGGGTTATGCACTAGAATCAGCTGCATACCTTTTGAACCGAGTTCCAACTAAGACAGTGCCTACTACACCATATCAGATGTGGTGTGGGAAGAAATCCTATCTTAATCACATTAAGACATGGGGATGTCCAGCTTTTGTCAAAAAGCAGCATGCGGACAAGCTCGAGGCACGCTCAGGACAGTGTAAGTTTGTGGGATACCCAAAGAACTCCAAGGGGTATCTCTTCTATTACGCAGAGGAACAAAAGATTTTTCTTTCTCGTCATGCCCGCTTCTTGGAAACTGAGTTTTTGGAAAACCAGATAAGTGGGAGCGCAATAGAACTGGAAGAAATTCCAGAACCACGAGCTATTACTGAAAGCTTAGTAGAACCAGAGGGTTCGAAAGAAAAGGACATCCCAGTGCCACTCCGCAGGAGTAGTAGGCAGTCTCATCCGCCCGAGAGATACTACGGTTTTCTCATAGACGGGGATAGAGAGGATTGCACTATGGATTATGGTGAGCCTACTAGCTTCCAGCAAGCCATTCAGAGCAGTGACTCGGTAAAATGGCTGGATGCAATGCGGACCGAGATGGAGTCCATGTACACCAACAAAGTTTGGACTTTGGACTTTGCTCCAGAAGGGGTAAAACCCGTAAGCTGCAAATGGATCTTCAGAAAGAAGATTGGTGTAGATGGGCAGGTTGAGACCTATAAAGCTAGACTTGTTGCAAAGGGTTTTCGTCAAAGACCTGGTTTGGACTATAATGAGACCTTTTCTCCAGTGGCTATGCTGAAATCCATTCGGATCCTTCTTGCCATTGCTGACTTCCACGATTATGAAATCTGGCAGATGGACGTAAAGACGGCTTTTCTAAATGGAAATTTAGAGGAGTGCGTCTGTAAGTGCACGGCGGCGCCCCGGTCGTCAATCCGACGGCCAAATGCGGAAACGGTGATAAACTTTAATTTTGCGAACTTAGCAAACCGGCACCACCGCGCACTAAACCCCGGATCGGGCCATTAAACTAGTTCTAGCTAACTACAAGATGGGATGAGATATACCGAATGATCCGAGTCCTCCGGTCTTCTCCTCGTCGTCCCGATCTCTCGCGGAAACTCCGGTCGTCGCCTCCTTGCCGGAAGGGCACCACATCGCCTGCATCTTTTACGGGCTCCCACCTCAATACCGAGGCAACTCGGGCATGAAGCTGGCAAGTCGACGTGCCCAAGATTTGCTGTAGAATAGTGTAGAATAGTTGTCTCTTTGGGGTTTAGTATAGTTGCCATGATGGAGGAATTTTGCACAAGGATTTTTCATGAATTCTTGATGAAAAATGGAGCATGCCATGGGAAAAAGGAGCTCGGCCAATCCATTGTGCTTGCTGGAAAAATGAAGCAAAAACTCTCACATGTAAAGAATGTGTGCATCAATTAATACAAAGCAGAAAAAGGAAAAATCCTTCACTGCAAACACAAATGGGGGGGGTCCACCAAAATAATCATGAAGGGAAATATCCACACACCAAATAAAAAACTCACTCCATTCCCAAACAGTGGCCGGCCATACCTCATGTGTGAGTGGAGAGGGAGAGCATGGTCAAGGTATGGAGCAACCATAAAAGATTGAACAATAATGCAAAAAACCCCTCCCACAATTGCTTATTTGCAACAATGCAAATAAGCCCTCCTCCACCAATCTTCGGCCAATGAACGGAACAAAGGAAATCGGCCGAAACGAAAAGCAAACTGGCAACTCCAGAAAACTGGTCCCATAATAAATTACAGGAAAACCCCGATACTGTGCATACACACCCGCATCTGTATTCCGACCGGATACAAATGCAATGAGACAAAATCTACACAGTACTATACTAGGATCCGGCTTAAACCAAAGCCGGCTAGCAATATCCGTCCGATCCTGATCCGTGCAATACCGCACGTATCTGACCGAACCCTGCCATATCTCCATACGGCCTCTACAGCATTTCGCCCGAAAGCCTGAGTAACCGAAAGTGTGGTGGACTCTAAAGACTCGTCAATACTATGGCTGTGGATTTAACCACTAGCACGTCAGAGGTATAAGCCAATACGTGACGGGCCACCAGCTATTGACTAAAAGGGATGTTGATGAGCGAACTCATCCTGACACCCTACTGAGCCTGTCAGTGACAATATCCGTACAATCCGGTCCGTTCGTCTATGAGCATCGCATGGCGGGCCTAGGGGGTTGGTAAAAGTCAGACCCCTAAAAGCGGTACAAGTCGTGTCGGAGTGTAGCCCAGAACACCCTGAGATACTACTGGAATACCTACCAGTAAATCTCCTGCCTTGGCCAAGGACTTCGTGTAATAGCTCTCCTAGACACAGCGCGACCTCACCCCCAATACCGGGAGAGACGAACCCCTGAAGATCCGCTCACTGCCTCCATGTAGCTCGGGACTGTACCCAACTAAAACCTGTTTGCACGACTCCTTTGAGCCGTGGTAGGGTAGTAATCAAAGCACAGTGGGAACTCACACGAGACAAATGACGATCCCCAGGTCGATGAACTAACCTGTACACATGTCACCAGGGAACTGCTATCTGACGTCAGGAATAAGACCAACTAGCATGTTCCCGACGAGTCCTGTCCGGTGTACTCATAACTCAATGAGCACCTGTATACATCTTAGGTGATCCAACTGACACCAGTGGCTTGTGAGACCGGCCACCGCCCCTCGTCGGGGTCTCGACTGTATACACTAGTCTACTCTGGAGAATCGATGCCCTGTCTCGAAACTCCTACGACTAGGGACCTTTTAAGGATGTGCTTATAGACTACCAGCTCCCACGTATATGATCGCCCTCATACTTGAAAGGTTCCTAGGCACTCTAGTAAGGTCTCACAAGGCATCGAACATGCCAATTTAAAATTTTTTGGTGCCGAGAAACCCTAGACTACGAATCTTAGACTAGATATTTAGGCGAAACGGAAAACTAGTTAACTATTTAACTAAAGTTGAGATGCTACAACCTTTGTAGATCCGGATTTCCGCCTCCTTAGCTCTACGTGGTCATGTCCTCGCTGTCCATCATGAATCCTCGACTCGATCATCGGCTTCATCGGGAAAACAAGCGGAATAGGTCGTCGGCTTTGTGTCAAAGACGATCTACGTCGAGGTTGCACAAACTCAAGCTCCGACTTCACAAACTTGTGAAACTTGTGAAGTAAACACCCAAAACAATTTGGCAAGAGGTAGAGGGTGAAGAAATAGGAGGTGGGTTCACTTTAGAATTGGATTTATCTCACTTTAACTCAAGTTGCCATTGATGGACCTTGAGCTTGAAGAAGAAGAAGAACATGAAGATGAAGAAAGAATGATAAGTCTTCATATTTTAAAATAAAACTAATATGAATACTTATCATATCTTGACCATGGTCAAGTGTAGAGATTAAACCAAGGTTAGTTAGAGTGGTTAGGGTTAAGGATGAGATAAGGATGGTGGACTTTGTCAAAGTTTCAAGAAGTTTCAACATAGCTCCAAAATAAGCCACCATTCTTAACTAAATCCTTTTCAAATAAATAAATAAATAAATAAATGAAAAACCAAAACCCTAATCATCACTTAACCATGGTTTAACCCTTTACACTTAACCACATTATCAAGTATCATCAAACATGATACAAAAAGTGCACAAAAGTATATCACATATACAATGTGCAATCTAAGTGAGAAAAATCCGTTTAAAGTGAACCAATACTAGTTAATGCAAAGTAATATATCAAATATATAATTATACATTAAATCATTAAATCAACATTTGATTCAATGATCCGGTCATGTCGCACATGACCGACTAGTATTCAATGTATCGGCTTATCGAATCGATCTTCGATTCGATAACTAGGTTATATCGAATATAACCATTCGATACATATATCGCGAGAATGAAATACGGTATCACATACACGCATTATTCTCAGTCCTGCACATATCTCATATGCGCTCCTATTTCGTTTCGCTTGAGCCAGGAAACCTCTGTGTAGGACTCTAAAGACTCGTCAATACGCCGGTAGCAGATGATGATCATATCAAGCATCCACAAGCCGCAAGCGGTCTGCTAAACGTAACGGCCACCCGGGTATTGAGCGATCAGAAGATCGACGAGCTAGCCCGCTCACACTCCTGCGAATCCGACCAGTAACACTTACCATACAGTCCAGTCTCTTCGTCTGATACGTCGCATATCAAGTCTAGGGGTGGTATACGTCAGACCCCAATAACCCGATAAGTCGTGCCGATGTGAGGCTCGTAACGGGTCGAGAAACTACTGGTAACACTTACCAGCAAATCTCTGATCAGCCCTGGCCAGGGACTTCCCTGTTACGGCCAATCGAGCACTGCGCAACATCAACTCCCAATACCGGGAGAGACGAAACCCCTCCTATCGCTCATTGCCTCCATGTGACTCGGGACTGTACCCAAAGACCACCATTTTGCACGCCCTCATGGACGTGGTAAGGTGGAGATCAAAGCACAGTGGGAATCACACAAGACTCTATGACGATCTCGGGTCTACAGACTAACCTGTACAAGTGTCACCTGAGAACTGCCATCTGACGTAAGGTATAATACCATCTGGGAGTTCTCGGTGAGTCCGTCCAGTGTACCCAGTCTCCACTGAGCACCCGTATACCATCTCTGATGTCAAACACCAATGGATATGGGATCATCCATCGCCCATCACATGGGTCGAGAAGCATATACGCTAGTCTACTCTGGTATATCGATGCCCCGTCTCGATACACCCACGACTAGGGACCTTGAAGGATGTACTTATGGACTACCATGTCCCCACTAGTATGATCTGCATCATAGTCCAGGTAGTCAAGTACAAATCCTAAGGGCTTTACCAACATGTAACTATAAGACAGTATAAAGAGACTAGTGTACATGTTAAGATAAATAGCAACCAGATAGCATACTATCATGTCGAGCAAGAAAGTCATCTCTATATATGTCCAAGCATCAAATATAATATACATAATCTGTACAATACTGGCCTCTAGGGCATACATACAACTAACAATCTCCCACTTGCACTAGGGCCAGCTGCTGTAGTATCTCATACCGAGCATCCCGAAGAGTCTCTCAAACTGTATCTGGGGAATGGCCTTCGTGAGTGGATCCGCCGTGTTGTTCTTCGTGTCAACTCTCCTGACCTCGATCTCCCGGCGATCAACTATCTCCCGGATCAGGTGATACCGCCTCAGAATATGCCTGGATCGCTGATGGGACCTGGGTTCCTTGGCCAAAGCCACCGCTCCATTGTTATCGCAATACAAAGGTATTGGATGCTCAATGGATGGAACCACTCCAAGTTCAGAAATGAACTTCTTGATCCAGACAGCTTCTTTAGCAGCATCGTTGGCAGCGATGTATTCAGCCTCCATCGTCGAGTCTGCCACGGTTTCGTGCTTGGAACTCTTCCAGCTAACCGCCCCTCCGTAAAGGGTAAAGACAAAGCCCGACTGCGACTTAGAGTCGTCCTTATCACTCTGGAAGCTCGAATCGGTAAAGGACTCCACTTGGAGTTCTCCGTTACCATACACCAAGAACATATCTCTAGTCCTTCGCAAGTACTTGAGAATGCTCTTCACAGCTGTCCAGTGACTCTCTCCAGGATCAGCTTGATACCTGCTCACTACACTTAGTGAGTATGCTACATCGGGTCTGGTACATAGCATCGCATACATGATAGAGCCTACTGCCGAAGCATAGGGTATCCCTTGCATGCGAGCTCTCTCCAAATCAGTCTTGGGAGACATCTCTTTGGAGAGAGTGACTCCAGAGATCGTGGGTAAGTTCCCACGCATGGACTCTTCCATACTAAACCTCTTTAGTATGGTGTCAATGTACCTGGATTGGGACAATCCCAAAATCCGTTTGGATCTATCTCTATAGATCCTAATTCCCAATATGCAGAAGGTATCACCAAGATCTTTCATTGAGAATCTTTGTGATAAGAAGAGCTTGACCGATTGCAGCATAGGAATATCATTTTCTATCAAGAGTATGTCGTCCACGTACAATACGAGGAAGACAACTTTACTCTCTGCCACCTTCTTGTAGATACAAGGTTCATCTGGATTTTTGACGAAATCAAACTCTTTGATAACGACGTCAAAGCAGATGTTCCAACTCCGCGATGCTTGCTTTAATCCATAAATGGATTTAAGCAACTTGCACACCTTCCCGCTGCTCCCACTGTCTATGAAGCCCTCTGGCTGAGTCATGTACACGCACTCTTCTAAATCACCATTTAGAAAGGCGGTCTTAACATCCATTTGCCAGATTTCGTAGTCATGATATGCAGCGATGGCAAGCATGATTCGGATGGATTTAAGCATAGCCACTGGAGAAAAGGTTTCGTCATAGTCCACACCTGGTCTTTGACGAAAACCCTTTGCTACAAGTCTAGCTTTGAAAGTCTCCACTTTCCCATCTACACCAAGTTTCTTCTTGAAGATCCACTTTCTCCCAATGGGTTTTACCCCTTCAGGAGCAACTTCCAAAGTCCATACTTTGTTGGTGTACATGGAATCCATCTCAGACCGCATAGCATCCAGCCATTTCACTGAGTCCCCACTCGTGATGGCCTGCTCGAAGCTAGTTGGGTCATCATCCTCCATGATGCAATCCTCGCTTCCACCGTCCATGAGAAAACCGTAGTATCTCTCAGGTTGGCGAGGAACCCTACTAGATCGGCGGAGTGGCTGGGGTTCATCGGGAACTATGGAATCCTCTGGTTCCACCAGATCTTCTGTTGTAGCTTGTGCAGCTGGAACCTCTTCCAGTTCTACCTCATGACCACTAATCTCTTTTTCAAGAAATTCCTTTTCTAAAAAGGTGGCATGCCGAGAAACAAACACTCTTTGTTCCTCAGGGTGGTAGAAGATATACCCTCGCGAATGTTTGGGATATCCAATAAACTTACACAGAATGGACCTTGCCGCGAGTTTTTCCGGATTTTGCGTTTTTACATAGGCCGGACAACCCCATATCTTAACATAATTAAGATATGGTCTCTTTCCTTTCCATATCTCATATGGAGTGGTCGGCACGGTTTTGGTGGGAACCATATTCAATAGGTCTGCAGCTGTTTCCAGTGCATATCCCCAGAAGGAAATAGGTAACTCAGCTGTGCTCATCATAGAGCGCACCATATCTAATAGGGTGCGGTTCCTCCGTTCTGATACACCGTTGTGCTGTGGTGTATATGGAGGAGTCAGCTGAGAGAGAATCCCATTCTCTTTTAGGAAGTCCAGGAATTCATTGCTTAAGTATTCTCCTCCTCGATCAGATCGTAGGATTTTAATACTTTTTCCGGTTTGGTTCTCAACTTCTTGCTTATATTCCCTAAATTTCTCAAAAGCTTCGGATTTGTGTTTTATCAGGAACACATACCCGAACCTAGAGAGATCGTCAGTGAATGTAATGAAGTATGAAGAACCATCCCTGGCATGTGTAGACATGGGACCGCATACATCACTATGTATCAGTCCCAAGAGTTCGGTAACTCTTTCTCCGTGTCCCGTAAACAGAGTTTTGGTCATCTTGCCTTTGAGACATGACTGGCAAGTGTCATAAGATGAAAATTCAAACGGATTTAAATATCCATCTTTATGCAACTTAGCTAGTCGTGTCGCATTGATGTGACCCAGTCTACAATACCACAAGAAGGATTCATTGAGTTCAGAACTCTTCCTCTTGTGTGTGTTTGTTATGCTCAGAACTGTTGATTGATTTAGAACATAAATGCCATTGCATAACGTACCTGATCCAACCAACTTTTGGTTATGGAAAATGTTCATAACATTGTCCTGTAATACAAAATTATATCCCTCTTTACTTAATAAAGAAACCGATATAATGTTGCATATCAGGTTCGGCATGTAATAGCATTCGTTCAGAACCAATGTATTTCCAGTTGGTAATACAAGGTGATATTCTCCGACAGTCTTAACTGCAACAATTGCACCATTTCCAACTCTTATGTCTTTATCACCTTCTCCAAGTTCTCTACCTTTTCTAAGCCCATGTAACTGATTACATATATGGGATCCTGACCCGGTATCTAATACCCAAGACGTAGAGCAAATGGAGAAACAGTTCTCAGTAACGAACACACCCGAAGAAAATGCATCAACATGTACTTTCTTCATTCGGGTGGCATGGGAATCCTGGTATTCCCCTATATCCTGCTCATTCCTATAACTCTTATAAGAAAGAACGGAACCAACGTTCCCCAGCACAGTATAACATGCGGGTTCGGTCAATACATCCATATTATTATCTTTATTAAGGCATGAAATGGTCGCTACCTGGAGAGAGAGAGAAGAAAACACTTTAGCGTAAGCTCGTGCAAGATCAGATTGGTTATTATCTTATCTAATCAGGATGGCTCCCACTGCTTTTTATCAAATCTTCCTCCAAACCCTAAAAGGAAAGACTAGCCGGGATTAATTACACACTACAAGTTCGCCAATCTTTCAGCCAGGCCAGTGTCGGTACTTTGAGGGAGGTCCCCCGTGCTTTCGCACGAACCTAATTACTGTAAACCTCGTTTTCCCAGAGGCGTAACCTCGTTAACACCTTTCTAGACACCTACTTGATCGGCTAATTGCACTGTGTAAAACTCTCCCAGGAGTAACTCTTACTCGCAGCGGGTATCGGGATCCAACTATCTCATAGAAGGTATGCAATCTCATTGCAAATTTCAACACTTGAAATTCCCGATAATCTTTTGCCCCTAGCGTGCTATGACCTTGACGAAAGCCAACAAACCACAGCCCGCTAGTCAAGTTCAACCCGTACATTTCTTGACTGAATTAAACCCACCCGCACGACCCTTGACGAAAGCCAACAAAGCCGTACGACTACCCTAATCCAGTCGCATCATATGCAGCAGATAAACAGCACATAGCTACCGCACACTACACCTTGACGAAAGCCAACAAATGTAGCACGAATACTATATGTAATTTATCTGAAATGACGGAGGGCTACGCAGGTTTTTCATAAAAACCATGAGCGTAATGAACTTGATATCGTTGTAGAATCAAATAAAGTTTTGAAATGGAGTGATTTTGAGGCTTTTCTGGTTTTGCTAAAGGAGTCACTCCCGGTGAAGGGATCTCGGTCCTTTCCTCGTCGAATGAGGTGCGGGATATATCATATATATCGCTGTGCAAAGAAAAAACCCAAAAGCAGTCAAAAGCAAACCGAGTCTGTAGCATCTGCCACTTATTGCTAAAGGAGTCACTCCCGGTGAAGGGATCTCGGTCCTTTCCTCATCGAATAAGGTGCAGGGTATATCATATATACCGCTATGCAAAGCAAGAACTGTAGCTACCTGTTTTATTTTAAAATCTGATTCTACAACATCTTAGGTTTCTTATCTTTCATTAATCACATTAATGAAGTCCCATCATTTAAATACCTAAACATCACAGATAGATATGACGTACACTTATGCCATCCGCATTCGCCTCGATGTCCCCTCGTGCACCGTTAGGTTAGGTAACTAACGACAGAGCAGGGCAGGGCTAGCGCGGGTGTAAAACATAAGTAACGTCTATATAATATATCATATATACTATATACTATATCCATCACAGAGTCACAACACAGAAATCGCAGCAGAATAAACATATGAAATATTGGATATACTAGGACGTCCGTGTTTTCAATACGAGCCAGTATAAAACACGGATTCCACGGTCGTGATGAATAGCCAATCCCACACCCCTAGACCCCTACGAGAGCGGCAAGCATCCCTGCCAATTCTAGGGTTAGGAGACCCGGACTCGACTCCTCGAGTTGGTCTCCCACTGGACCCCAGAACCCTGTTACTTGTGCTCCCCTCCTTGGGTTTATCCTAATGCGGAAAAGTAAATAATATACAAAGGGTGACAGCTTCCGCTACCTGGAAGTGCCCCAAATAAAAGAATATTACATACAAGTTTTTACATGAATGAAAATGAAAAACACTCATCTCACATAAAAAACCCCGGCTATTCGAACACGACGATCCAATATAACATATCCAGCAACACATAACATCACATGTCATCAACGTAAGTAAGTATGCATACCCTAATTGTCGTTGACGTATAGCAACGAAACCGGCGATATGAACATACTACACTTACGGTCACAGAAAAGAAAGTGTAAAACTACAACAATTGGAATCCGCAACGGCTTTAGACATCACATGCCTAATCAGATATAAATCCCGCATTTTAGTCTCATTATCGAAAACTCTTTTCAATATCATATGGGACTAAATTGCTAGATTTATAACATTCATTCAGTTATCTCATAACTACTTGTGAATTCCAATTATTGTATCACATTCCAGATAAACAGAAAATGTTAAACTTTCCGATCGAACAATCGAACACCCAAGTTTTCCCAATACAGATCAACACATGAAATAAGTCTAACAACATTCAGTTCGTACCTCAGTACCAACGGTCCAGCCGTAGAAGGGTCAAGCCAACGCCTCACATGTGGCACGCCGTACTGCCCCAAACCCGAAGGTTCAAAGGGCAGTTCAAGACGGTCACATAATCGAGTTAAGGTTTGTTGTCTTCCAGAGGGACCATCGAGTTACTTGCACTACTTAGAACGTCGTTAAACTACGGAAAAATCCAACACTTGGAAATTTCCCGACAGGGGAAAAATTGGGTATTTTTATCCAGTCGAACTTTTTAACATATTCTAAAAATTATCCGGAAAAACACAAAGACGAAATTTGATACTCCGATCGAAACACCGAATCGCCAAAACTATTCCAGAAAATTCAACTCTTGAATAAATATTAAAAATTCCCAGAATATTCAGCATAATTAAATATGAGTTACTGTGCAATCAGTATTCTGCAATATGAACAGTACGCCGCGGAAGCGCGGCAGAAGGCATGCTTCTGCCGCGTTTCCGCGCCTGTATAGATGAATTAAGAGATCGTGTTTCACCATAACTCTTAAATATTCCTGCTGAATTTTTTAGGCATTTTTAATCTGGAAAAATCCCGGTTTTTAGAAAATGTACAGAGAGCATTATAGATTTGGTGTTTCGGGTTCGTTCGGACTTCAAATCGCGTCTAGACTTCGCCTAAGGCTCTAGCTAGGCTCTGATACCAGTGAAAGGTTCCTAGGCACTCTAGTAAGGTCTCACAAGGCATCGAACATGCCAATTTAAAATTTTTTGGTGCCGAGAAACCCTAGACTACGGATCTTAGACTAGATATTTAGGCGAAACGGAAAACTAGTTAACTATTTAACTAAAGTTGAGATGCTACAACCTTTGTAGATCCGGATTTTCGCCTCCTTAGCTCCACGTGGTCATGTCCTCGCTGTCCATCATGAATCCTCGACTCGATCATCGGCTTCATCGGGAAAACAAGCGGAATAGGTCGTCGGCTTTGTGTCAAAGACGATCTACGTCGAGGTTGCACAAACTCAAGCTCCGACTTCACAAACTTGTGAAACTTGTGAATTAAACACCCAAAACAACTTGGCAAGAGGTAGAGGGTGAAGAAATAGGAGGTGGGTTCACTTTAGAATTGGATTTATCTCAATTTAACTCAAGTTGCCATTGATGGACCTTGAGCTTGAAGAAGAAGATGAAGATGAAGAAAGAATGATAAGTCTTCATATTTTAAAATAAAACTAATATGAATACTTATCATATCTTGACCATGGTCAAGTGTAGAGATTAAACCAAGGTTAGTTAGAGTGGTTAGGGTTAAGGATGAGATAAGGATGGTGGACTTTGTCAAAGTTTCAAGAAGTTTCAACATAGCTCCAAAATAAGCCACCATTCTTAACTAAATCCTTTTCAAATAAATAAACAAATAAATAAATGAAAAACCAAAACCCTAATCATCACTTAACCATGGTTTAACCCTTTACACTTAACCACATTATCAAGTATCATCAAACATGATACAAAAAGTGCACAAAAGTATATCACATATACAATGTGCAATCTAAGTGAGAAAAATCCGTTTAAAGTGAACCAATACTAGTTAATGCAAAGTAATATATCAAATATATAATTATACATTAAATCATTAAATCAACATTTGATTCAATGATCCGGTCATGTCGCACATGACCGACTAGTATTCAATGTATCGGCTTATCGAATCGATCTTCGATTCGATAACTAGGTTATATCGAATATAACCATTCGATACATATATCGCGAGAATGAAATACGGTATCACATACACGCATTATTCTCGGTCCTGCACATATCTCATATGCGCTCCTATTTCGTTTCGCTTGAGCCAGGAAACCTCTGTGTAGGACTCTAAAGACTCGTCAATACGCCGGTAGCAGATGATGATCATATCAAGCATCCACAAGCCGCAAGCGGTCTGCTAAACGTAACGGCCACCCGGGTATTGAGCGATCAGAAGATCGATGAGCTAGCCCGCTCACACTCCTGCGAATCCGACCAGTAACACTTACCATACAGTCCAGTCTCTTCGTCTGATACGTCGCATATCAAGTCTAGGGGTGGTATACGTCAGACCCCAATAACCCGATAAGTCGTGCCGATGTGAGGCTCGTAACGGGTCGAGAAACTACTGGTAACACTTACCAGCAAATCTCTGATCAGCCCTGGCCAGGGACTTCCCTGTTACGGCCAATCGAGCACTGCGCAACATCAACTCCCAATACCGGGAGAGAAGAAACCCCTCCTATCGCTCATTGCCTCCATGTGACTCGGGACTGTACCCAAAGACCACCATTTTGCACGCCCTCATGGACGTGGTAAGGTGGAGATCAAAGCACAGTGGGAATCACACAAGACTCTATGACGATCTCGGGTCTACAGACTAACCTGTACAAGTGTCACCTGAGAACTGCCATCTGACGTAAGGTATAATACCATCTGGGAGTTCACGGCGAGTCCGTCCAGTGTACCCAGTCTCCACTGAGCACCCGTATACCATCTCTGATGTCAAACACCAATGGATATGGGATCATCCATCGCCCATCACATGGGTCGAGAAGCATATACGCTAGTCTACTCTGGTATATCGATGCCCCGTCTCGATACACCCACGACTAGGGACCTTGAAGGATGTACTTATGGACTACCATGTCCCCACTAGTATGATCTGCATCATAGTCCAGGTAGTCAAGTACAAATCCTAAGGGCTTTACCAACATGTAACTATAAGACAGTATAAAGAGACTAGTGTACATGTTAAGATAAATAGCAACCAGATAGCATACTATCATGTCGAGCAAGAAAGTCATCTCTATATATGTCCAAGCATCCAATATAATATACATAATCTGTACAATACTGGCCTCTAGGGCATACATACAACTAACAATACTGCCGGCAGTCAAGCAAGAATCCTAGGGGCTCTATCAACGTGCAATAGCGACCTGTCAGGTCACCTAAAACAGTACACGATGATAAAGGTAAACCAGATAGCATACTATCATCTCGAGTAAGACTGTTCTACCGGGATAGGTCATCTCTCAATCATTGCAATCACGTTCCTGTGATCCAATAATTGACTCTGAGGGCACTATCTCCAACAATCTCCCACTTGCACTCAAGGCTAATTATTGCGATGTCGCATACTCACAGCCCGTGTGATACCGAACACCCAACTCCTCTACTAGTCAGTCGCACAAAGCCTGTTTGCGAAACTATTGCGTTCGAGGAATAGCCTCAGTGAGTGAATCCGCCTAGATGTTTCTTTCTATGTCTCTCTAAATCTCAAGTTCGCGGAGAATGCCATCTCCCGAAATGAGCAATACCTGTCTTAGAATGTCTGGATGTCTGATGGGACCTAGCTCATAAATGAACTCCAAATCCAAACTTCTTAGACTGTATCGTCAACTGAACTTAATCAGTATCCTGCGCCATGCCTCCTTCAGTATCTGCCTGGATCACCGTCCAAAATACTGCCCCTCGTCAGAGAGAAAACTATAACTCTGACAACCTCCTTGTCGTCCAGGTCACCTTGGAAGCCTGAAATGATAACTGTCTCCCAAATGAGGCTGTCGTTATCATATCCCTAGAACATCTACTTATGTTCTAAAACTGCTTCTGACTGTTTCTCCAGGATTGGATCAATATCAACTTATTGCATCTTGTGCAAGAATAACATCTAGTGTGGTACTTGACATCTCATGATTGACTCAATTGCCTAAGCAAGTGATCTGCCAATCATGCACATCCCTTTCTACTTTAGTCTATAAGACACCTTTAGAGAGGGTGACTCCATCACCTGCAGGTACACTACCATGCCAGGAGTCGTCCATTCTAAATACTCATAGAATGCTGTCAAAGTACCCTGATTGGGAAACCACCCAAATCTAGATCTAAAACCATAGATCTAGTAACCAGTATGTCTGATATAATATCCAAGTCCCTTGTGGAGAAACCACTGTGTGACGACCAAAATATAACCGATCGTAGTATAGGAATATTACTTCCTACTACCTTCTCAACAGATCCATCCCCTATTCTGATGACGTCAAACCTATGACTGTCACTGTAAGTGCACGGCGGCGCCCCGGCCGTCAATCCGACGGCCAAATGCGGAAGCGGTGAAAAAACTTTAAATTTTGCGGACTTAGCAAACCGGCACCCCCGCGCACTAAACACCCGGATCGTAACCATTAACAAGTCTAAGCTAACTAGAAGATGGGTTAGAGATATACCGACGATCCAAGTCCTCCGGTCTTCTCGTCATGGTCCCGATCTCCTGCGGAAAGTCCTGTCTCCTCCTCGTCGCCGGAAGTGCACCACATCGCCTACTTTGTTTACGGGCTCCCACCTCAATGCCGAGGCAACTCGGGCACGAAGCCGGCTACTCGACGTGCCCAAGATTTGCTGTAGAATATCTAGAGAAGAAGTCTCATTTGGGTTTTTGTGGAGTTGCCTTTGTGGTGGAGGAAAAAGATCTTAGAGAGAGGTGAGGAAAAATGTAGCATACTAAAGAATGAATGTATCATATTTTTCTCCACTCAAAAGAGAAGCAATTTTCTCATCCCACCAAAAGTGGCCGCCCCCCCCCCTTTCATGTGTGATTGGAGAGAGAGCGAGAACAAACAAGGGGGTGGGTGGAAAAAGAGTAATGATGGAGAAACAAATGATCACCACAAAGAAAATAACACTCCAAAGCAACCATCACCACATAACAAGGGTCAAGCCATCATGACACAACCATGAAGCAAAAAGTCAAGTCAATGGATGGGACAAGTATCATGACATGATAATATGCAAAGACCCCCTCCACAAATGCTTATTTGCAACAATGCAAATAAGCCCTCCTCCACCAATCTTCGGCCAATGAACGGAACAATGGAAATTGGCCGAAACGGAAAGCAAACTGGCAACTCCTTAAAACTGGTCCCGTAATAAATTACAGGAAAACCCCGATACTGTGCATACACACCCACATTTGTATTCCGACCGAAATACAAATGCAATGAGACAAAATCTACACTGTACTATACTAGAATCCGGCTTATACCAAAACCGGATAGTAATATCTGTTCGATCCTGATCCGTGCAATACCGCACGTATCTGATCGAACCCTGCCATATAACCATACGGCCTATAGTACAAACTGTCCGATCCTGATCCGTGCAATACCGCACGTATCTGATCGGACCTTGCCATATCTCCATACGGCCTTTACAACCTTTCGCCCGAAAGCTGAGTAACTGAATGTGGGGGACTCTAAAGACTCATCAACACCTTGGTTGTGGATTTAACCACTAGCACGTCAGAGGTATAAGCCAATACGTAACGGGCTACCAGGTACTGACTAAAAGGGATGTCTGTGAGCGAACTCAGCCTGATAATCCTACTGAGCCTGTCAGTGACAATATCCGTGCAGTCCGGTCCGTTCGTCTATGAGTATCGCATGGCGGGCCTAGGGGGTTGGTAAAAGTCAGATCCCCAAAAGCGGTACAAGTCGTGTCGGAGTGTAGCCCAGAACACCCTGAGATACTACTGGAATACCTACCAGTAAATCTCCTTGCCTTGGCCAAGGACTTTGTGTAATGGCTCTCCTAGACACAGCACGACCTCACCCCCAATACCGGGAGAGACGAACCCCTGAAGATACGCTCACTGCCTCCATGTGGCTCGGGACTGTACCCAACTAAAACCTGTTTGCACGACTCCTTTGAGCCGTGGTAGGGTAGTAATCAAAGTACAGTGGGAACTCACACGAGACAAATGACGATCCCCAGGTCGATGAACTAACCTGCACACATGTCACCAGGGAACTGCCATCTGACGTCTGGTATATGACCAACTAGCATGTTCCCGGCGAGTCCTGTCCGGTGTACTCATAACCCAATGAGCACCTGTATACATCTTAGGTGATCCAACTGACACCAGTGGCTTGTGAGACCGGCCACCGCCCCTCGTCGGGGTCTCGACTGTATACACTAGTCTACTAATGGAGTATCGATGCCCAGTCTCGAAACTCCCACGACTAGGGACCTTTTAAGGATAAGCTTATAGACCCCCAGCTCCCACTTATATGATCGCCCTCATACTGCTGGTGGTCAAGCAAGAATCCTAGGGGCTCTATCAACGTGTAATAGCGACGTGTCAGGTCACTTAAAACAGTACACGATGATAAAGGTAAACCAGATAGCATACTATCATCTCGAGTAAGACTGTCCTACCGGGATAGGTCCTCCCTCAATCATTACAATCACGTACCTGTGACCTAATAATTGACTCTGAGGGCACTATCTCCAACAATCTCCCACTTGCACTCAAGGCTAATTATTGCGATGTCGCATATTCACAGCCCGTGTGATACCGAACATCCAACTCCTCTACTAGTCAGTCTCACAAAGCTCGTTTGCGGAACTATTGCGTTCGAGGAATAGCCTCAGTGAGTGGATCCGCTTAGTTGTTTCTTTCTATGTCTCTCTATATCTCAAGTTCGCGGAGAAAGCCATCTCCCGAAAAGAGCAATACCTGTCTCAGAATATGTCTGGATGTCTGATGGGACCTAGCTCATAAATGAACTCCAAATCCAAACTTCTTAGACTGTATCGTCAACTGAACTTAATCAGTATCCTGCGCGCCATGCCTTCCTCAGTATTGCCTTGGACCACCTGTCCAAAATACTGCCCCTCATCAGAAGGAAAACTATAACTCTGACAACCTCCTTGTCGTCCATGTCACCTTGGAAGCCTGGAATGATAACTGTCTCCTGAATGAGGCTGTCGTTATCATCTCCCTAGAACATCTACTTATGTTCTAAAACTGCTTCCGACTGTTTCTCCAGGATTGGATTAATGTCAACTTATTGCATCCAGTGCAAGAACAACATCTGGTGTGGTACTTGACATCTCACGATTGACTCAATTGCCTGAGCAAATGATCTGCCAATCATGCCCGTCCCTCTCCCCTTTAGTCTGTAAGACACCTTTGGAGAAGGTGACTCCATTACCTGCAGGTACACTACCGTGCCAGGAGTCGTCCATTCTAAATACTCTTAGAATGCTGTCAAGTACCCTGATTGGGAAACCACCCAAATCTAGATCTAAGACCATAGATCTAGTAACCAGTTTGTCTGATATAAAATCCATTTCCTTTATGGAGAAACAACTGTGTGACGACCAAAGTATAACCGATTGTAGTGTAGGAGTTTCTTTTCCTACTTTGTGTATATCATCCAAATACCAGGATATCACACCCTACTTCCTTCTCAACAGATCCATCCCCTATTCTGATGAAGTCAAACCCATGACTGTCACGTCAGAAATAGATGATCTTTCTCCGCTACATCTGCTCTAGTCTATAAATAGACATAAGCAACCTGTCCACCAATGCTTCCGCTGCTCCCACTGACTACGACAACCCTCTGGCAGAGTCATATAGACGTACACTTCTAAAACTGGTTTAGAACGACGCTATACTCATCCTCCTTCCGGGTCTCGTAACCTGGAACAACAGCAATGGCAATTGTGGGTAAACAAGAACTTCCCTGTCACCGTCCTTGAGGCTATCGTAGTGCCTCTCGGGTACCTGAAGTTACCCACCTTATCTGCGGAGTGGCCAATGGAATGTCAATCCAGATTGAATCTTTAGGTTCCTTATCAAATCTTCAGTAATCGTTTGTGGTTCTGGAATCACTTCCAGTTCTACCATACTCCCACTACTGTTTTCTGAAAAAATCCATTTTTAATAAAACTGTGGTGAGTCGAGAACAATATCGCTATTGTTCATCCAGATGGTAGAAAGTCAACCCGCGTCATAGCCTGGGTCAACCCACAAACAGCCATTACAGAAAAGTGCCTTGAGTTATCCAGAGTCTGGTTTTAAGCATAATCCGGACAACTCCCCGTACCTTAACATCGTTAAGATATGAACTGTTCTATATCCAATATAGAAACAGAGGCACTGATTTAATTGAACCAGATTCAAATCATGCAGCTGTTCCCAGCTCATGTCAACTAAATGGAAGGAGGCCGATCAGCGTTACTCAACTTAGGAATACTTCCAATTATGAGTAACCTGAAAGAGAAGCAAGATCTCTTTATCATTACTATCAACTGAATACCATACACAAGTACCTACATCTTCGATCTCTTTGAAGAATCCCGATACTTTCTATGCCTGGTTCTCTACTCTATTCAAATACCTATAACTTCTCAAAATTTGCACCCTGTGTTTCCGCGAAACACCTGTCTAAAAACTAGAGAAGTCATAAGTAAACCGAATATAGTACGAGGACCAAGCCCTCTGTCCTGATGGACCCTGGACAACATACAATCCTTTGTATAAGTCCCTTGAGTCTGATAACTCATTCACTGTGTGTTGTGGGTTGAAATCTGTACTTATGGTTAAGAAGAATTACACCGCTGTTTAATGCTCCTTACCTAACCATCCACTGATATAGGTAAATGTCGTAGACATAATTTCAAAAAGGTATATCTCACTCTATGAAAATAGACGTACAGATATATCAATTTGAAATTGGTGCATAACAGCGGATATTCAAAACCAAATATTTGCCAACCGGCAAACAGCCTAGGTGATTTCCTCAAATATCACCGATTACAACGAATCCTGATATAATGAGGATGATCACCCAATTCCCAATAACCTACTCCCACTCATCATCTGTAAAACCATACAGATGTGAGAATCATACCTGGTAAATACATACCCTGGAGCAAGTGTCTAATCGGGAAATCAGTTTTCTTTTAACATTACACAGTGAAACTGAAACATTGAAATGTTCCGATGGGGTATTCTGGTATTCCTAGTAATGCCTCTTCCAGATTCACGACTGTAACTGTATAGTTCTTTGCCACCTCTCCAAATCCCTTCATATGTCTTTAGTCTTTACCTTCTGCACACCCTTTTTAGGCCAAATGGTTTTCTTCCTTCCCTACCGTTCGGCACCAGCCTATGGTTTGGAAGAAGACTATCCAATAAGCATAATGGGTGTACTGTCCCAATCCTAGGAACACTCGCAATGAGAGAGGGTGAAGATAAAAGACAACCGAATAAACCTTATTCCTATTTCTCCTGAACCAGAATCCATCCCCGAACTGGAACAAGTTCCATTCGAGTTCGTATATAACCATACGATGGAGTATCCAAATAAACTGTGGATCTTCGTAGTGATACGGAGTGTCCTGGAGAAATACAAAGGTGATGCGGGAGTGGTAACGAAATATTTGGTTTGGTCGTGAATATCTGTTGCAATTTACTTTGCCCTCTTACTAATCCCTTGCTTTGTCTGAACTTAATACCTTCTGCACACCATCGTTATGCTAATTGGTTTTCTTCATTCCCTACCGGTCGGCACCAGCCTAAGGTTTGGAAGAAGACAATCCAATTTGCGTAATAGGTGTACTACCCCTAAACCAAGGAGTACTCGTAACCTGAGAGAGGGTAAAAGGAAAAGACAACTGAATAATCCTATCCGTTTTCTCCAGAACCGGAAACCATCCTCGAACAAATTCTTTCGAGTTCGTATCTAACCATACGATGGTTTTGTCCAATGGAAGTGAACGTTCGTAGTAATACGGGGTGTCCTGGAGAAAAGGGTAAAAGTAGGAGTGGCAATGAGGTTTGCAACTCTGACAATCCAAAAGCCGGTGTTAAGAAGGTTCGGTCAACTTGGTAACTGAGTCAAAGTCTTAGGGTCGGGTCAATGGTCGCTGCCAAAGAGAGAGAGAGAAAAGAAACACTCAGCGTGCACTCTAACCTAGATCAGAATGGTTACCAATTTATCTAATCTGGAAACCTCCCACTGTACCTCAAATTCTCCTCCAAACCTGAAAGAAGAATTAGTCGGGGTTACCCGAGGAGTAAACTAACTCATCAGTGGGAATCGGGATCCAACTATCATCGCATGATAACGTGACGGAATCCGCTCACGGTATCACACTCCAGAAGGTATGCGCATATCTGGCAAGTTTCAGTTCTTTTGAAACTCCCGATGTGATTTCTGCCCCATGCTCTTATGACCTTGGCGTGAGGTCAAAATATCATAAGTCACATGTCAAGTTCTGCCCGTCATTATCCAGGTTAATCTGAACCCACCCGTACATACCCTTGACGTAGGCCAAAATAGTAGTACGACTGTCCCAAACCAACGCATCTATCTATGCAACAGATAAATACCCGGCAGCTACCAATCACTATGCCTTGGCGTGAGGTCAAAATACATAGCTTGAATACTACCGAATATTTAACTGAAATGACGGAGGACTACGAATGGTTTCTGGCGAAAACCTTTAACGTAATGAACTTGATATCGTCGAAGGAACGGATAGCTTTTAAAAATATAGTGACGAAAACCTTCGCTAAAGAGGTCACTCCCGGTGAAGGGATCTCGGCTCTTTCCCCGTAGAATGGGGTGCAGGATATTCCAAATGAATACCGCGATGCAAAGCAAAAGTAATCGGCTATAGTGAAGTTAATGCCCTGACGCAAACTTCTGTCCAAGGGGTCACTCCCGGTGAAGGGATCTCGGCCCTTGCCTCGTCGACTGAGGAGCAGGATATTCCAACTGAATATCACGATGCAAAACAAAAGTGAACGTCCTTGCAATAACAGCTTTTTGAAAAAGTGTTCCAACAACATCAGATTAGGTTTGTTTTTAAACTTGCATTGATCCGAATCAATGCAGTCCCACCAATTGATCACACCAAAAAGAACGAAAATATACTGATGTACGTATATGCCATCCGCATTCGCCACTGGGTCCCGTCATTACCCGTTAGGTTAGCTAACTAACGACAGAGCGGGGACTGGACTAGCGCGGATGCAAAACATATACAACATCTACTAATATATATACCAATATATTATATTTCGCTCAAGGCGTGAATAGAAATGCAACATCACAGAAATGTACAGCATCACAGAAACAATACAGATATCTGGGATCCCCGGGTTTCACAGAGCCGTTGAAACCCGACGTTCCCCTGGTCGTGTGGATAGCCTGTGCAATGAAATCCTAGACCCCTACGGGCGCGGCAAGTTACCCGCCAAAACCTGAAGCGAGACAGCCCCCTTCAGCGCCGTGAATGGACCACCCAGCACTTCACGGAATCCGGTAACTTGGGCACCCCTCCTGGGTCAACCTGTACCCCCTACGAGTGCGGCGAATAGCCCGCCAATCCTAGAGTGAAGCCTCTTCCGTCTCAATGCCATGAGATGCGGGCTTGTTGCCCTCCAGAACCCGGTTATCCGTGCACCCCTCCGCGGGGCAATCCTAGTACAGAAAGTAAAATATACATACACCGGGTACATCGACCGCAACCAGGTCGTGCCCCAAAATAATAATACAAACAGGCAGTGACGGCAGTCCACATGTCGGACGCTCGCCCCGCAATATCAAATGTACATAATACAACAAAACTGTACTAGCATTGCATCCAAGCTATCCCCCACGACCAATCCGCAACATCACAGCAAATACATAGAACATCAACGTGAAAATCACGTTCGCAAATCCGTCTAACCGGGCTATAGCAGTTAGACCGGATTTACCGATCGAGTGACATTCACGGTCGCAGATATAATGTAAATACTGTGAAAAATGTGTTTAAAAATTTCCGATTGATCAAACAATTAACAAGTGGGCCCCAAAGAAAACTGTAGTACTCACAGAAACAATTGGCCCAACTTTAATGTTCCAGAAACCCAAATTTAACCCCAGAGGCCCACTGGAAAATTTCCACACACTGTTCAATAACTACGGCGGCGGAAGAGCGGCAATAAGTGGGTACTTGCCGCGCTTCCGCGCTCCGATGGGAGAATCAGTGTCTCGAATTTCTCCACTGGTCTTAGATCTTCGAGCACAGTACTTTTATGCAACCTGAAAAATTTTTGGAGACTGAAAAAATTCAACAGAAACTGTCGTGGGTGTATTTGGGTTTTCGGACATTTCGATCGATCGGAACTGAAAAACACATTACACCAAGCTAGACTAAGTTAATGGCGAGGCTCTGATACCACTGTAAGTGCACGGCGGCGCCCCGGCCGTCAATCCGACGGCCAAATGCGGAAGCGGTGAAAAAACTTTAAATTTTGCGGACTTAGCAAACCGGCACCCCCGCGCACTAAACACCCGGATCGTAACCATTAACAAGTCTAAGCTAACTAGAGGATGGGTTAGAGATATACCGACGATCCAAGTCCTCCGGTCTTCTCGTCATGGTCCCGATCTCCTGCGGAAAGTCCTGTCTCCTCCTCGTCGCCGGAAGTGCACCACATCGCCTACTTTGTTTACGGGCTCCCACCTCAATGCCGAGGCAACTCGGGCACGAAGCCGGCTACTCGACGTGCCCAAGATTTGCTGTAGAATATCTAGAGAAGAAGTCTCATTTGGGTTTTTGTGGAGTTGCCTTTGTGGTGGAGGAAAAAGATCTTAGAGAGAGGTGAGGAAAAATGTAGCATACTAAAGAATGAATGTATCATATTTTTCTCCACTCAAAAGAGAAGCAATTTTCTCATCCCACCAAAAGTGGCCGGCCCCCCCCCTTTCATGTGTGATTGGAGAGAGAGAGAGAACAAACAAGGGGGTGGGTGGAAAAAGAGTAATGATGGAGAAACAAATGATCACCACAAAGAAAATAACACTCCAAAGCAACCATCACCACATAACAAGGGTCAAGCCATCATGACACAACCATGAAGCAAAAAGTCAAGTCAATGGATGGGACAAGTATCATGACATGATAATATGCAAAGACCCCCTCCACAAATGCTTATTTGCAACAATGCAAATAAGCCCTCCTCCACCAATCTTCGGCCAATGAACGGAACAATGGAAATTGGCCGAAACGGAAAGCAAACTGGCAACTCCATAAAACTGGTCCCGTAATAAATTACAGGAAAACCCCGATACTGTGCATACACACCCGCATTTGTATTCCGACCGAAATACAAATGCAATAAGACAAAATCTACACTGTACTATACTAGAATCCGGCTTATACCAAAACCGGATAGTAATATCTGTTCGATCCTGATCCGTGCAATACCGCACGTATCTGATCGAACCCTGCCATATAACCATACGGCCTATAGTACAAACTGTCCGATCCTGATCCGTGCAATACCGCACGTATCTGATCGGACCTTGCCATATCTCCATACGGCCTTTACAACCTTTCGCCCGAAAGCTGAGTAACTGAATGTGGGGGACTCTAAAGACTCATCAACACCTTGGTTGTGGATTTAACCACTAGCACGTCAGAGGTATAAGCCAATACGTAACGGGCTACCAGGTACTGACTAAAAGGGATGTCTGTGAGCGAACTCAGCCTGACAATCCTACTGAGCCTGTCAGTGACAATATCCGTGCAGTCCGGTCCGTTCGTCTATGAGTATCGCATGGCGGGCCTAGGGGGTTGGTAAAAGTCAGACCCCCAAAAGCGGTACAAGTCGTGTCGGAGTGTAGCCCAGAACACCCTGAGATACTACTGGAATACCTACCAGTAAATCTCCTTGCCTTGGCCAAGGACTTTGTGTAATGGCTCTCCTAGACACAGCACGACCTCACCCCCAATACCGGGAGAGACGAACCCCTGAAGATACGCTCACTGCCTCCATGTGGCTCGGGACTGTACCCAACTAAAACCTGTTTGCACGACTCCTTTGAGCCGTGGTAGGGTAGTAATCAAAGTACAGTGGGAACTCACACGAGACAAATGACGATCCCCAGGTCGATGAACTAACCTGCACACATGTCACCAGGGAACTGCCATCTGACGTCTGGTATATGACCAACTAGCATGTTCCCGGCGAGTCCTGTCCGGTGTACTCATAACCCAATGAGCACCTGTATACATCTTAGGTGATCCAACTGACACCAGTGGCTTGTGAGACCGGCCACCGCCCCTCGTCGGGGTCTCGACTGTATACACTAGTCTACTAATGGAGTATCGATGCCCAGTCTCGAAACTCCCACGACTAGGGACCTTTTAAGGATAAGCTTATAGACCCCCAGCTCCCACTTATATGATCGCCCTCATACTGCTGGTGGTCAAGCAAGAATCCTAGGGGCTCTATCAACGTGTAATAGCGACGTGTCAGGTCACTTAAAACAGTACACGATGATAAAGGTAAACCAGATAGCATACTATCATCTCGAGTAAGACTGTCCTACCGGGATAGGTCCTCCCTCAATCATTACAATCACGTACCTGTGACCTAATAATTGACTCTGAGGGCACTATCTCCAACAGTCACATCAGAAACAGATGATCTAACTCCGCTATATCTGCTTTAGTCTATAAATAGACATAAGCCTGATGTCCACCAATGCTTCCGCTGCTCCCACTGACTACGACAACCCTCTGGCAGAGTCATATAGACGTGCACTTCTAAAGCTAGTTTAGAACGACGCTATACTCATCCTCCTGCCGGGTCTCGCAGCCTGGAACAACAACAATGGCAAGTGTGGGTAAATAAGAACTTCCCTGTCACCGTCCTTGAGGCTACCGGAGTACCTCTCGGGTGCCTGAAGTTACCCACCTTATCTGCGGAGTGGCCAATGGAATGTCAAATCAGATTGAATCTTTAGGTTCCTTATCAAATCTTCAGTAATCGTTTGCGGTTCTGGAATCGCTTCCACTTCTACCATACTCCCACTACTGTTTTCTGAAAAATAACCATTTCCTTTTAAAATGTGGCGAGTTAAGAACAATATCACTATTGATCTTCCAGATGGTAGAAAGTCAACCCTCGTCATAGCCTGGGTCAACCCACAAACAGCCATTACAGAAACGTGCCTTGAGTTGTCCAGTGTCTGGTTTTAATCATAAGCCGGACAACTCCCCGTACCTTAACATCGTTAAGATATGAACTGTTCTATATACAATATAGAACCAGAGGCATTGATTTAAATGAACCAGATTCAAATCATGCAGCTATCTCCAGTGCATGTCAACTAAATGGAAGGAGGCCGATCAGCGTTACTCAACTTAGGAATGCTTCCAATTATGAGTAACCTGAAAGAGAAGCAATTTCTCTTTATCATTACTATCAACTGAATACCATACACAAGTATCTACATCTTCGATCACTTTGAAGAATCCCGATACTTGCTACACTCGGTTCTCTACTCTATTCAAATACCTATAACTCCTCAAAAACTTAGACCCTGTGTTTCTACGAAACACATGTCTAAGAACTAGAGAAGTTAAAAGTAAACAGAATATAGTATGAGGACCAACCCCTCTGTCCTAATGGATACTGGACAACATACAATACTCTGTATAAGTCCGCTGAGTCTAACAACTCTTTCACTGTGTGTCGTAGGTTAAAAACTGTACTTATGGTTAAGAAGAATTACACCGCTGTTTAATACTCCTTACCTAACCATCCAATGATATAGGTAAATGTCTTCGACATAATATCAAAAGGTATATCTCACTCTATGAAAATAGACGTACAGATATATCAATTTGAAATTGGTGCATAACAGCGGATATTCAAAACCAAATATTTACCGACCGGCAAACAGCCCAGGTGATCTCCTCAAATATCACCGATTACAACGAATCCTGATATAATGAGGATGATCACCCAATTCCCAATAACTTACTCCTACTCATCATCTGTAAAACCATACAGATATGATAATCAAACCTGGTAAATACATACCCTGGAGCAAGTGTCTAATCGGGAAATCAGTTTTCTTTTAACAGTACACAGTTGAACTGAAACATTGAAATGTTTCGATGGGGTATCCTGGTATTCCTAGTAATGCCTCTACCATTATCCAGATTCACAACTATAACCGTATAATTCTTTGCCACCTCTCCAAATCCCTTTATATGTCTTTAGGCATCACCTTCTGCACACCCCTTTAGGCCAATTGGTTTTCTTCCTTCCCTACCGTTCGGCACCAGCCTATGGTTTGGAAGAAGACTATCCAATAAGCATAATGGGTGTACTGTCCTAGTCCTAGGAGCACTCGCAATGCGAGAGAAGGTGAAGATAAAAGACACCCGAATAAAACTTATTCCTATTTCTCCTGGACCAGAATCCATCCCCGAACTGGAACAAGTTCCTTTCGAGTTCGTATATAACCATACGATGGAGTATCCAATAAACTGTGGATCTTCGTAGTGATACGGTGTGTCCTGGAGAAATACAAAGGTGATTTAGGATTGGCAAAGAAATACTTGGTTTGGTCGTGAATATCAGTCGCAATTTACTTTGCCCTCTTACTAATCCCTTGCTTTGTCTTAATCTTAATACCTTCTGCACACCGTTTAGGCTAATTGGTTTTCTTCATTCCCTACCGGTCGGCACCAGCCTAAGGTTTGGAAGAAGACTATCCAATTTGCATAATAGGTGTACTATCTCCTAAACCAAGGAGTACTCACAACTTGAGAGAAGGTAAAAGGGAAAAGACAACTGAATAATCCTATCCGTTTTCTCCAGAACCGGAAACCATCCTCGAATTCCTTCGAGTTCGTATCTAACCATACGATGGTTTTTTCCAATGGAAATGGACGTTCGTAGTAATACGGGGTGTCCTGGAGAAAAGGGTAAAAGTAGGAGTGGCAATGAGGTCTGCAACTCTGACAATCCAAAAGCCAGTGTAAAGAAAGTTCGGTCAACTTGGTCACTGAGTCATAGTCTAGGGTCGGGTCAATGGTCGCTGCCAGAGAGAGAGAGAGAAGAAACACTCAGCGTGCACTTTAATCTAGATCAGAATGGTTATCCCTTTATCTAATCTGGAAACCTCCCACTGTACCTCAAATTCTCCTCCAAACCTGAAAGAAGAATTAGTCGGGGTCACCCGAGGAGTAAACCAACTCATCAGTGGGAATCGGGATCCAACTATCATCGCATGATAACGTGACGTAATCCGCTCACGTCATCACACTCCAGAAGGTATGCGCATATCTGGCAAGTTTCAGTTCTTTTGAAACTCCCGATGTGATTTTTACCCCATGCTCTTATGACCTTGACTTTGGCCAACATATCATAAGTCACATGTCAAGTTCAACCCGTCATTCTCCAGGTTAATTTGAATCCACCCGTACCTACCCTTGACTTTGGCCAAAATGGCAGTACGACTGTCCCAAACCAACGCATCTATCTATGCTGCATATGAATACCCAATAGCTACCAATCACTGTGCCTTGACTTTGGCCAACATACACAGCTTGAATACTATTGACTACCCATATGAAACGACGGAGGGCTACGAATGGTTTCTGGCGAAAACCTTTAACGTAATGAACTTGATATCGTTGAAGGAACGGATAGCTTTTTAGAAAATATAGTGACGAAAACCTTTACTAAAGAGGTCACTCCCGGTGAAGGGATCTCGGCTCTTTCCCCGTAGAATGGGGTGCAGGATATTCCAAATGAATACCACGATGCAAAGCAAAAGTAATCGGCTATAGTGAAGTTAATGCCCTGACGCAAACTTCTGTCCAAGGGGTCACTCCCGGTGAAGGGATCTCGGCCCTTGCCTCGTCGACTGAGGAGCAGGATATTCCAAATGAATACCACGATGCAAAACAAAAGTGAACATCCTTGCAATAACAGCTTTTTGAAAAGTGTTCCAACAACATCAGATTAGGTTTGTTTAACTTGCATTGATCCGAATCAATGCAGTCCCATCAATTGATCACACCACAAAGAACAAAAATATACTGACGTACGTATATGCCATCCGCATTCGCCACTGGGTCCCGTCATCATCCGTTAGGTTAGCTAACTAACGGCAGAGCGGGGACTGGACTAGCGCGGATGAAAAACATATACAACATCTACTAATATATATACCAATATATTATATTTCGCTCAAGGCGTGGAAAAAATGCAACATCACAGAAATGTACAGCATCACAGAACAATACAGATTTCTGGGATCTCCGGGTTTCACAGAGCCACTACTGAAACCCGACGTTCCCCTGGTCGTGTGGATAGCCTGTGCAATGAAATCCTAGACCCCTACGGGCGCGGCAAGTCACCCGCCAAAACCTGAAGCGAGGCAGCCCCCTTCAGCACCGTGAATGGACCACCCAGCACTTCACGGAATCCGGTAACTTGGGCACCCCTCCTGGGTCAACCTGTACCCCCTACGAGTGCGGCGAATAGCCCGCCAATTCCAGACTGAAGCCCCCTCCGTCTCAATGCCCTGAGATGCGGGCCCGTTGCCCTCTAGAACCCGGCTATCCGTGCACCCCACCGCGGGGCAATCCTAGTACAGAAAGTAAAATATACATACAACGGGTACATCGACCGCAACCTGGTCGTGCCCCAAAAGAATAATACAAACAGGCAGTGACGGCAGTCCACATGTCGGACGCTCACCCCGCAATATCAAATGTACATAATACAACAACACAGTACTAGCATTGCATCCAGGCTATCCCCCACGACCGATCCGCAACATCACAGCAAAACACAGAACATCAACGTAAAAGTCACGTTCGCAAATCCGTCTAACCGGGCTATAGCAGTTAGACCGGATTTACCGATCGAGGGACATTCACGGTCGCAGATATAATGTAAATACTGTGAAAAATGTGTTTAAAATATCCAATCAATCAAAAATTAACAAGTGGGCCCCCAAGCAATACTGTAGCACTCACAGAAAATCTGGGCCCAATATTAATATTCCAAAACCCCTAAAATTAGCCCAGAAGCCCACTGGAGAAATTGGACACGGTTTGGACACCAATGTGCGGCGGAACCGCGGCCCAAGGGGGGGTTTCGCCGCGGTTCCGCGCTTCAGTGATCGACTCACTGCGTCGAATTTTTACAGCAGTCTTAGAACTCCCTGCACATCATTCTGAGACAACCTGAAAAATTTTTGGACATCAAAAAAATTCGACAGAAAACTGATGTGAGGAAAAACGCGAGTTTTTGGAATTTTGGTCGATCGGAAATGCAAACACATCAAACAAAGCTAGACGAAGTTAATGGCGAGGCTCTGATACCACTGTAAGTGCACGGCGGCGCCCCGGTCGTCAATCCGACGGCCAAATGCGGAAACGGTGATAAACTTTAATTTTGCGAACTTAGCAAACCGGCACCACCGCGCACTAAACCCCGGATCGGGCCATTAAACTAGTTCTAGCTAACTACAAGATGGGATGAGATATACCGAATGATCCGAGTCCTCCGGTCTTCTCCTCGTCGTCCCGATCTCTCGCGGAAACTCCGGTCGTCGCCTCCTTGCCGGAAGGGCACCACATCGCCTGCATCTTTTACGGGCTCCCACCTCAATACCGAGGCAACTCGGGCATGAAGCTGGCAAGTCGACGTGCCCAAGATTTGCTGTAGAATAGTATAGAACAGTTGTCTCTTTGAGGTTTAGTATAGTTGCCATGATGGAGGAATTTTGCACAAGGATTTTTCATGAATTCTTGATGAAAAATGGAGCATGCCATGGGAAAAAGGAGCTTGGCCAATCCATTGTGTTTGCTGGAAAAATGAAGCAAAAACTCTCACATGTAAAGAATGTGTGCATCAATTAATACAAAGCAGAAAAAGGAAAAATCCTTCACTGCAAACACAAATGGGGGGGTCCACCAAAATAATCATGAAGGGAAATATCCACACACAAAATAAAAAACTCACTCCATTCCCAAACAGTGGCCGGCCATACCTCATGTGTGAGTGGAGAGGGAGAGCATGGTCAAGGTATGGAGCAACCATAAAAGATTGAACAATAATGCAAAAAACCCCTCCCACAATTGCTTATTTGCAACAATGCAAATAAGCCCTCCTCCACCAATCTTCGGCCAATGAACGGAACAAAGGAAATCGGCCGAAACGAAAAGCAAACTGGCAACTCCAGAAAACTGGTCCCATAATAAATTACAGGAAAACCCCGATACTGTGCATACACACCCGCATCTGTATTCCGACCGGATACAAATGCAATGAGACAAAATCTACACAGTACTATACTAGGATCCGGCTTAAACCAAAGCCGGCTAGCAATATCTGTCCGATCCTGATCCGTGCAATACCGCACGTATCTGACCGAACCCTGCCATATCTCCATACGGCCTCTACAGCATTTCGCCCGAAAGCCTGAGTAACCGAAAGTGTGGTGGACTCTAAAGACTCGTCAATACTATGGTTGTGGATTTAACCACTAGCACGTCAGAGGTATAAGCCAATACGTGACGGGCCACCAGCTATTGACTAAAAGGGATGTTGATGAGCGAACTCATCCTGACACCCTACTGAGCCTGTCAGTGACAATATCCGTACAGTCCGGTCCGTTCGTCTATGAGCATCGCATGGCGGGCCTAGGGGGTTGGTAAAAGTCAGACCCCCAAAAGCGGTACAAGTCGTGTCGGAGTGTAGCCCAGAACACCCTGAGATACTACTGGAATACCTACCAGTAAATCTCCTGCCTTGGCCAAGGACTTCGTGTAATGGCTCTCCTAGACACAGCGCGACCTCACCCCCAATACCGGGAGAGACGAACCCCTGAAGATCCGCTCACTGCCTCCATGTGGCTCGGGACTGAACCCAACTAAAACCTGTTTGCACGACTCCTTTGAGCCGTGGTAGGGTAGTAATCAAAGCACAGTGGGAACTCACACGAGACAAATGACGATCCCCAGGTCGATGAACTAACCTGTACACATGTCACCAGGGAACTGCTATCTGACGTCAGGTATAAGACCAACTAGCACGTTCCCGGCGAGTCCTGTCCGGTGTACTCATAACCCAATGAGCACATGTATACATCTTAGGTGATCCAACTGACACCAGTGGCTTGTGAGACCGGCCACCGCCCCTCGTCGGGGTCTCGACTGTATACACTAGTCTACTCTGGAGAATCGATGCCCTGTCTCGAAACTCCTACGACTAGGGACCTTTTAAGGATGTGCTTATAGACTACCAGCTCCCACGTATATGATCGCCCTCATACTGCCGGCAGTCAAGCAAGAATCCTAGGGGCTCTATCAACGTGCAATAGCGACCTGTCAGGTCACCTAAAGCAGTACACGATGATAAAAGTAAACCAGATAGCATACTATCATCTCGAGTAAGACTGTTCTACCGGGATAGGTCCTCCCTCAATCATTGCAATCACGTTCCTGTGATCCAATAATTGACTCTGAGGGCACTATCTCCAACAGCGTCTATATGGATCAGCCAGAAGGATTCATTCAGAGTGGGAGCAGCGGTAAAGTGTGCAAGTTGCTCAAGTCCATCTATGGACTTAAGCAGGCATCGCGGAGTTGGAACATCTGCTTTGATGATACTGTCCAAGAATTCGACTTTATCAAAAACCCAGATGAACCATGCATTTACTGTAAGATTGTAGAGAGAACTGTGGTATTCCTCGTCTTGTACGTGGATGACATTCTCCTAATAGGAAATGATATTCCTATGCTACAGTCAGTCAAAGGATTCTTGTCGTAGAGGTTCTCCATGAAGGACCTGGGCGATGCCAACTACATTCTGGGGATCCACATCTATCGTGATAGATCTAAGAGGATGTTGGGACTTTCACAGTCAAGGTACATTGACATCATATTGAAAAGATTCAGTATAGAAGATTCCAAGCGCGGTAATTTACCGGCTTGTCACGGGATCACCCTCTCCAAAGAGATGTCTCCCAAGACTGATTTGGAAAGGGATCGCATGTCTATTATACCCTACGCTTCTGCGGTAGGCTCTATAATGTATGCGATGTTATGTACCAGACCAGATGTAGCATACGCATTGAGCGTTGTAAGCCAGTATCAGTCGAACCCAGGGGAGAAACACTGGATAGTGGTAAAGAATATTCTCAAGTATCTGAGAAGGACTAAGGAGATGTTCTTGGTGTATGGCGGAAAAGACCTCCAGCTCGAGGCCTTTGCCGACTCCAGCTTCCAGAGTGACAAGGATGACTCTACGTCCATGTTGGGTTATGTCTTTACCCTCAATGGTGCGGCGGTTTGCTGGAAGAGTTCCAAGCAGGAGAGCGTTGCTGACTCAACTATGGAAGCGGAGTACATAATTGCTTGCGATGCCGCAAAGGAAGCTGTCTGGATGAAGAAGTTCCTCACGGAGCTTCAGGTGGTTCCTACCATTGTTGATCCAATACCGCTGTATTGTGACAACAACGGCGCTATAGCTTTAGCGAAGGAACCCAGGTCCCATCAGAAGTCCAGGCACATTTTGAGGCGGTACCACCTGATCAGGAAGATCGTAGATCGCCGGGAGATCGAGGTGAAGAGAGTAAATACGGAGAATAACACTGCAGATCCACTCATGAAGGCCCTACCCCAGACTCAGTTTGAGCGGCTGATAGAGATGATAGGTCTTCAATACGCCAGTACATGGCCTTAGTGCAAGTGAGAGATTGTTAGTGTATATGCCCAAGAGGCCATTACTGTATCATACTAGCTTGTATATTACTTAATGGAAGCTTGGGATATTCACAGTTGTATTGACAATCTTGCTCAAAATAGTAGTATGCTACTTGGTTTGTTTCTACTTCAATATGTGCATGTGTTTCTTTTAGCATATCGCTTATACATATTAGTAGAGCCCTTAGGATCGTTGCTTGATTACCAGCGTTGTGATGGCAGTCATACTTGTGGGGGTTGGGTAATCTATAAGCACATCCTTGTACAGGTCCCTAGTCGTAGGACTATCGAGACAGGGCATCGATACTCCGGAGTAGACTAGCGTATGCGCTTCTCATCCCAGCAGGGGAGATGGTCTGTCCCACAGCCATCAGTACGTCGTACTGGAGATAGTATGCGGGTGCTCGTTAGGTTACGAGTACACTGGATAGGACTCGTCGGGAACTGTTGGTTGGTATTATACCTATCATCAGTTATCAATTCCCAGGTGACATGAGTATAGCTTAGTCCGCCGACTTGACACTGTCACTTCGCCTCGAGTGTGTTCCCACTGTACTTAGATTACTAGCCTACCACGGCTCAAAGGAGTCGTGCAAACAGGTAGTAGTTGGGTGCAGTCCCGAAGCATATGGAGGCAGTGACGGTTAGACAGGATTCGTCTCTCCCGGTATTGGGGGTTGACATCGCGCTGTGTCTAGGAGAGCCATTACACGAGTAGTCCCTGGCCAGGGCAAGCGAGATATACTGGTAGGTTTCCGGTGTTATCTCAGGGTGTTCTGGGCTACACTCCGACACGACTTGTACCGCTATTAGGGGACTGACGTTCACCACCCCTTAGGCCCGCCATGCGATGTATCAGACGAACAGACTGGACTGTACGGAGATTGTCACATACAGGCTCAGTAGGAGTTCGGATGGGTTTACCTCATCGGCCTTCTTATCGACATCTACCTAGGGACCGTTACGTACAGCTAGTGCCGCTTGCGGTCTGTGGTTAAACCCACTGCCAGCGTAGTGTCGAGTCTTTAGAGTCCCACACAGAGAGTTTCCCTGCACTGAGCAAAACGTATAGAGGCCGTATAGTTTTACGGCAGGGCTGCGATCACTTACGTGCACTTGTCTGCGTATGCTGTTCGGGCAGGCAATACTAGTGGGCTTTGGTTTAAGCCGGATCCTAGTATTGCACAGATGGATTTGTTTTGTCTTCTGTGCATTCGCATTCTACGGAATGCGGATGCGGGTGTGTATGCACCGTTTTGAGGAGCGATGAAGGAGGAGGTGCCTCATTAGGGTTTTGGCAGTTGGTTCGGCCAAAACCGTGATGTGGCAGGCTCATTAGAGTTTTGGCAATTCGTTCGGTCAAAACTATTATGAGCCGGAGACATTATTTTACTAATCCTTTTGTGATAATTTTGTGATGGCTAATTGCATTGACCATTTGACCACCTTGACCTCTCTTGACTTTGTTGACCCGTTGACCGGTGTTGACCATTGACCTTCATGAGAGATCTACACTCTTCTTTGGATTTTCTTTTTCTTTTTGATTATGAAAATGGTCAATTCAATGTAGCATCAACTTTATCATGATAGGATTTGTAATGATGTTGTTTTAGTATTATTGCAACCATGGTTCATTTTTTAGCTAATAATTCATTTTCTCATTCTCTCTCTTGCTCTTGCTCATGAGAAGAAAAGAAATGCTCCATGGTTGCTAGCTTCTCCTTCTTCCTCCTCTTGATTTCTTCTTTTGATCTCATGTGTTGAGAGAAAAAGATCCCACAAAGACAAACACTTCCATATATCTCTACTGCACAACCTAGGGCATCTAGACGAGCGATCTCGTTGCCCTAGTTGCCTCGGCTCGAGGTGGAGCTCGGTGTACATCTCTCAGGTGGATCGTCTTCGACTCAAAAAGGTCGCGGAGGTGACCAAGATCCGGATCGTTCCTTGGAGCTTGGACGGACGAGCGGGACAGCCGGATGAAGACCCGAAAGACCAGTTTCGTGAGGTATAATTTCTACGGCATAGTAGTTAAAGCCTCTAGTAGTTTGTTAGTTTCTTGTTTAGCAAAGATCCGGCTTTTAGTCCATGTTGCTTTGTGCTAAATAATTGTTTTTCGCCATTTTCGCCTCCCCGTAAGAACCGGGGTGAGCAACGTGGACTTACAGTTATATTTAGCTGGCCGCTTGCAGCTTGTGGGTGTTTGATATGATCATCACCTACTGCCGGCGTATTGACGATTCTTTAGAGTCCTACACAGAGGTTTCTTGGTTTAGGAAAAATGGAGTAGGAGCACATATATGATATGTGCGGGACCGAGAACAATACGTGAATGTGATACCGTATTAGATTCTCGCGATATGAGATATCGGCCGGGTATATGTGATATAGCCGGGTCATCGGATTAAGTGTTGATTCGATGAACTAATACAGATTATATTAGTCGGTTATTTGTGAAATAGCCGGATTATTGGATCAAGTGGTTATTCGATAATTTAATGTATAATTATATATTTGATATATTAAATTACATTAACTAATATAAGCTCACTAAAAGATTCTTTTTCTCACTCGGGTAATACATTGATATATATGCGATATATGTTAATTGTATTATTTTATTTTGTTACAATAAATATTGTATATGTGATATATAATATTGTAACATGTTATGGTTATAAATGCAACATGATTGTGGAGATTAAACATGGTTAGGGTTTGATTTGGGTTAATCTTTCTAGTTGCTTCTAGAAGCTTTGCTTTTGTTTTAAGCAAAGATATTTGTTAAAGATATTTTGATTGATATTTGTTAACACAACCCAACCCTTCACCATAGTTAAGTCTCTACATGGGTTAAGTTATCATACTTAACCCATGGTTGCATTTCTAACCTCACTATGAATTCAATATTCATCACAAATTGATTTGCTTCTTCTTCTTCTTCTTCTTTCTTTTTCATGAAAAGCTTTCTAGCTTTTTCTTTTGTGATGAAAATGAGTGAGATTAAGAAAACAAATGAGAGCTAAATTCCTACTTCATCATCCTAATCTATTCTTGCCAGTTAGATTAGGGTGTTCACTTCATTAGTAAGTGAGAGCTTGTGTTAAAGAAACTTCAAGGTAGATTATTTTTGTTATCGAAGATCGGAAGCAAGCATGTAACTTTCTCTTCATGGAGCCTCTCTAGAGTCCGGGAACATGATGATCACAGCGAAGGAACCTCAACACGGAGCTTATGAAGCAAAGGACCGGACTACAAAAGTTATAATCCCAAACTCTTAGAAGTAAAGTTGTTTACTTGCTTTATGTTTCGCCTAATCTCTAATTTATGATCACAGCGAAAAAATCCATTTTTATTAAAACTGTGGCGAGTCAAGAAAAATATCACTATTGATCTTCCAGATAGTAGAAAGTCAACCCTCGTCATAGCCCGGGTTAACCCACAAACAGCCATTACAGAAACGTGCCTAGAGTTATCCGGAGTCTGGTTTTAAGCATAAGCCGGAAAACTCCCCGTACCTTAACATCGTTAAGATATGAACTGTTCTATATCCAATACAGAAACAGAGGCACTGATTTAATTGAACCAGATTCAAATCATGCAGCTGTCTCCAGTGCATGTCAACTAAATGGAAGAGAGGCCGATCAGCGTTACTCAACTTAGAAATACTTCAAATTATGAGTAACCTGAAAGAGAAGCTAGTTCTCTTAATCATTACTATCAACTGAATACCATTCACAAGTATCTACATCTACGATCACCTTGAAGAATCCCGATACTTGCAATACCTGGTTCTCTACTTTACTCTTATACCTATAACTTCTCAAAACTTGGACCCTGCGTTTCTACGAAACACCTGTCTAAGAACTAGAGAAGTCATAAGTAAACAGAATATAGAACGAGTACCTACCCCTCTGTCCTAATGGACACTGGACAACATACAATACTCTGAATAAGTCCCTTGAGTCTAGTGACTCATTCACTGTGTGTCGTAGGTTGAAAACTGTACTTATGGTTAAGAAGAATTACACCGCTGTTCAATACTCCTTACCTAACCATCCACTGGTATAGGTAAATGTTATAGACATAATTTCAAAAAGGTATATCTCACTCTATAAAAATAGACGTACAGATATATCAATTTGAAATTGGTGCACAACAACGGATATTCAAAACCAAATATTTGCCGTCCGGCAAACAACCCAGGTGACTTCCTCAAATATCACCAATTACAACGAATCCCGATATAATGAGGACAATCACCTAATTCCCAATAACTTACTCCCACTCATCATCTGTAAAACCATACAGATGTGAGAATCATACCTGGTAAATACATACCCTGGAGCAAGTGTCTAATTGGGAAATCGGTTTTCTTTTAACAGTACACAGTGAAACTGAAATATTGAAATGTTTCGATGGGGTATCCCGGTATTCCTAGTAATGCCTCTTCCATTATCCAGATTCACAATTATAACCGTATAATTCTTTGCCATCTCTCCAAATCCCTTTATATGTCTTTAGTCATTACCTTCTGTACACCCCTTTAGGCCAAATGGTTTTCTTCCTTCCCTACCGTTCGGCACCAGCCTATGGTTTGGAAGAAGACTATCCAGTAAGCATAATGGGTGTACTGTCCTAATCCTAGGAGCACTCGCAATGCGAGAGAAGGTGAAGATAAAAGACAACCGAATAAACCTTATTCCTATTTCTCCTGAACCAGGATCCATCCCCGAACTGGAACAAATTCCTTTCGAGTTCGTATATAACGATATGATGGATTATCCAATAAACTTGGGATCTTCGTAGTGATACGGAGTGTCCTAGAGAAATAAAAAGGTGATTTAGGATTGGCGAAGAAATACTTGGTTTGGTCGTGAATAGCAGTCGCAATTTACTTTGCCCTCTTACTTAATACCTTCTGTACACCGTTTAGGCTAATTGGTTTTCTTCATTCCCCACCGTTCGGCACCAGCCTAAGGTTTGGAAGAAGACTATCCAATTTGCGTAATAGGTGTACTATCTCCTAAATCAAGGAGTACTCGCAACCTGAGAGAAGGTAAAAGGAAAAGACAACTGAATAGTCATATTCGTTTTCTCCAGAACCGGAAACCATCCTCGAATTCCTTCGAGTTCGTATATAACCATACGATGGTTTTGTCCAATGGAAGTGGACGTTCGTAGTAATACGGGGTGTCCTGGAGAAAAGGGTAAAAGTAGGAGTGGCAATGAGGTTTGCAACTCTGACAATCCAAAAGCCAGTGTTAAGAAGGTTCGGTCAACTTAGTCACTGAGTCATAGTCTAGGGTTGGGTCATTGGTCGCTGCCAAAGAGAGTGAGAAAAGAAACACTCAGCGTGCACTCTAACCTAGATCAGAATGGTTATCATTTTATCTAATCTGGAAACCTCCCACTGTAACGTCAAATTCTTCCCCAAACCTGAAAGAAGAATTAGCCGGGATCACCCGAGGAGTAAACCAACTCATCAGCGGGAATCGGGATCCAACTCTCATCACATGATAACGTGACGGAATCCGCTCACGCTATCACACTCCAGAAGGTATGCGCATATCTGGCAAGTTTCAGTTCTTTTGAAACTCCCGATGTGATTTTTGCCCCATGCTCTTATGATCTTGACTTTGGCCAACAAATCATAAGTCACATGTCAAGTTCTACCCGTCATTGTCCAGGTTGATTTGAACCCACCCGTACAAGCCCTTGACTTTGGCCAACAAGGCTATACGACTGTCCCAAACCAACGCATCTATCTATGCAGCATATGAATACCCAACAGCTACCAAACACTGTGCCTTGACTTTGGCCAACAAACACAGCTTGAATACTATTGACTATCCATATAAAACGACGGAGGGCTACGAATGGTTTCTAGCGAAAACCTTTAACGTAATGAACTTGATATCGTTGAAGGAACTGATAGCTTTTTAGAAAAATATAGTGATGAAAACCTTTACTAAAGAGGTCACTCCCGGTGAAGGGATCTCGGCTCTTTCCCCGTAGAATGAGGTGCAGGATATTCCAACTGAATACCACGATGCAAAGCAAAAGTAATCGGCTATAGTGAAGTTATTGCCCTGACGCAAACTTTTGTCCAAGGGGTCACTCCTGGTGAAGGGATCTCGGCCCTTGCCTCGTCGACTGAGGAGCAGGATATTCCAACTGAATACCACCGTGCAAAACAAAAGAGAACGTCCTTACAATAACAGCTTTTTGAAAAGTGTTCCAACAACATCAGAATAGGTTTGTTTAGCTTGCATTGATCCGAATCAACGCAGTCCCATCAATTGATCACACCACAAAAGAACGAAAATAATGACGTACGTATATGCCATCTGCATTCGCCACTGGGTCCCGTCATCACCCGTTAGGTTAGCTAACTAACGACAGAGCGGGGACTGGACTAGCGCGGATGCAAAACATATACAACATCTACTAGTATATATATAATATATAATATTTCGCTCAAGGCGTGATAAAATGCAACATCACAGAAATGTACAGCATCACAGAACAATACAGATATTTGGGATCCCCGGGTTTCATAGAGCCGCTACTGAAACCCGACGTTCCCCTGGTCGTGTGGATAGCCTGTGCAATGAAATCCTAGACCCCTACGGGCGCGGCAAGTCACCCGCCAAAACCTGAAGCGAGGCAGCCCCCTTCAGCAACGTGAATGGACCACCCAGCACTTCACGGAATCCGGTAACTTGGGCACCCCTCCCGGGTCAACCTATACCCCCTACGAGTGCGACGAATAGCCCGCCAATTCTAAAGTAAAGCCCCTCCGTCTCAATGCCATGAGATGCGGGCTCGTTGCCCTCTAGAACCCGGCTATCCGTGCACCCCTCCGCAGGGTAAACCTAGTACAGAAAGTAAAATATACATACAACGGGTATATCGACCGCAACCTGGTCGTGCCCCAAAAGAATAATACAAACAGGCAGTGAAGGTAGTCCACATGTCGGACGCTCGCCCCGCAATATCAAATGTACATATAAAACAAAACTGTACTAATATTGCATCCAGGCTATCCCCCACGACCGATCCGCAACATCACAGCACAACACAGAACATCAACGTGAATGTCACGTTCGCAAATCCGTCTAAAAGGGCTATAGCAGATAGACTGGATTTACCGATCGAGTGACATTCACGGTCGCAGATATAATGTAAATACTGTGAACTAACATGTTTAAACTTTTCGATCGATCAAAAATTATCCAAGTAGGCCCCAAGTAATACTGTAGCACTTACAGAAAACCTGGGCCTAAAAAGAATATCCCAAAACCCCTATTTCCAACACAGAAGCTTACTATGAAAATATGGTGCAACGATTCCACATACCCACCGCGGAACTGCGGCCAAACCAGGGGTTTGGCCGCGTTTCCGCGGTCATAGTAAGGAATCATTGAACCGTATTTTCCCAGAATTCTTAGAATTTCTTGCATGTCTTTCTGCAATGACCTGAAAAATTTTTGGAGCTGGAAAAATTTCAACAGAGAACACATGCACTAAAAATACGGTTTTTGGGATTTTGTTCGATCAAGTCTTTAAACATACTAGAGCAAGCTAGGTAGGTTAATGGCGTGGCTCTGATACCAATGTAAGTCCGCGGCGGCGCCCCGGCCGTCGATCCGACGCCGGAATGCGGAAACGAAAAACTTTGCAAACTAGCAAACCGGCACCACCGTGCACTTTTAACCCGGATTGGGCCATTAACCTAGCAACTAGCAAACTAAAATACGGGTAGAGAGATATACCAAGCGATCCGTGTCCTTCGGTCTTTGTCTCCACTCCGATCTCCCGCGGATACTTCGTCCGTCACCTCCTCGTCGGAAAGGCACCACGTAGCCGGATCCGTATACGGGCTCCCACCTCTGGACCGAGGCAACTTGGGCGTGAAGTTGGCTAGCCGACGCGTCCAAGACTTGCTATAGGCTGGTGTAGAAACATGTCTCATTTGGGGTTTAGTTGCCATGGATGTGGAGGAATGAAGACAAGGAAATATGGTGCTTTCATTTTTCCTTGCATGAAAATGAGATGAAGAAAATTGCTAACACTCAAAATGAATCTCTCTCATTTCCTTCTCTAATGTGGCCGGCCTTTTCCTCCATGGTGGAGATGATGGAATAATCCATGGAGAAAAGAAAAGATAATGCAAGATAAAAGGTCACACCAAACTCAAATCTCAACCCATCAAAAATCTAATCCATTCTTTTCTCATAATGCAAAAGATAAGAAAGAAAAAGGATCTCATGATACTAGTCAAATCAGGAAGCCATCATATGCAAGAAAACCCTCCACAAATAAGTTATTTGCAAACTGCAAATAACCCCCTCCATCAGAAACTCCGGCCGTGAAGGAACAAAGGAAAACCGGCCGGAACAGAATGCAAACTGGCAACTTCAGAAAACTGATCCCATAATAAATTACAGGAAAACCCCACTGCTGCATATACATGCCCTCATTTGTATTCCCACTGAACACAAATGCAAAGAGACAAAATCTATACTATCTTAATACTAGGATCCGGCTTAAGCCAAAGCCGGTTAGTAAAATCCGTCCGATCACGATCCGTGCAATACCGCACGTATCTGATCGAACCCTGCCATATCTCCATACGGCCTCTACATCGTTTCGCCCGAAACTTGAGTAACTGTGTGTGTGGTGGACTGTAAAGACTCGTCAATACTATGGCTGTGGATTTAACCACTAGCACGTCAGAGGTATCAGCCATACGTGACGGGCCACCAGCTATTGACCAAAAGGGACGTCGATGAGCGAACTCATCCTGACACCCTACTGAGCCTGTCTGTGACAATATCCTTACAGTCCGGTCCGTTCGTCTATGAGCATCGCATGGCGGGCTTAGGGGGTTGGTAAAAGTCAGATCCCCAATAGCGGTACAAGTCATGTCGGAGTGTAGCCCAGAACACTCTGAGATACTACTGGAATACCTACCAGTAAATCTCCTGCCTTGGCCAAGGACTTTTCATGTACTGGCTCTCCTAGACACAGCGCGACCTCACCCCCAATACCGGGAGAGACGAGCCCCTGCAGATACGCTCACTGCCTCCATGTGGCTCGGGACTGTACCCAACTAAAACCTGTTTGCACGACTCCTTTGAGCAGTGGTAGGGTAGTAATCAAAGCACAGTGGGAACTCACACGAGACAAATGACGATCTCAGGTCGATGAACCTGTACACATGTCACCAGGGAACTGCTATCTGACGTCAGGTATAATACCAACTAGCAGGTTCCCGGCGAGTCCTGTCCGGTGCACTCATAACCCAATGAGCACCTGTATACATCTTAGGTGAACCAACTGACATCAGTGGCTTGTGAGACCGGCCACCGCCCCTCGTCGGGGTCTTGACTGTATACACTAGTCTACTCTGGAGTACCGATGTCCTGTCTCGAAACTCCCACGACTAGGGACCTTTTAAGGATGTGCTTATAGACTCCAGCTCTCACATATATGATCGCCCTCATACTGCTGGTAGTCAAGCAAGAATCCTAGGGGCTCTATCGACGTGTTATAGCGACTCGTAAGGTCACCTAAAGCAGTACACGATGATAAAGATAAACCAGATAGCATACTATCATCTCGAGTAAGACTGTCCTACCGGCATAGGTCCTCCTCAATCATTGCAATCACGTTCCTGTGATCTAATAATTGACTCTGAGGGCACTATATCCAACAATCTCCCACTTGCACTCAAGGCTAATTATTGCGATGTCGCATACTCACAGCCCGTGTGATACCGAACACCCAACTCCTCTACTAGTCAGTCTCACAAAGCTCGTTTGCGAAACTATTGCGCTCGAGGAATAACCTCAGTGAGTGGATCCGCTATGGTGTTCCTTTCTATGTCTCTCTTTATCTCAAGTTTGCGGAGAAAGCCATCTCCCGAAATGAGCAATACCTATCTTAGAATGTCTGGATGTCTGATGGGACCTAGCTCAAAAATGAACTCCAAATCCAAACTTCTTAGACTGTATCGTCAACTGAACTTAATCAGTATCCGACACCATACCTTCCCTCAGTATCCACCTTGACCACCTGTCCAAAATACTGCCCCTCGTCAGAGGGAAAACTATAACTCTGACAGCCACTCTGCCGTCCAGGTCACCTTGGAAGCCTGGAATGATAACTGTCTCCTACAGGAGGCTGCCGTTATCAAATCCCTAGAACATCTACTAATGTTCTAAAACTGCTTCCGATTGTTTCTTTAGGATTGGATTAATATCAACTTTTTGCATCTACTGCAAGAACAATATCTGGTGTGGTACTTGACATCTCATGATTGACTCAATTGCCTAAGCAAGTGATCTGCCAATCATGTACATCCCTCTCCCCTTTAGTCTGTAAGACACCTTCAGAGAGGGTGACTCCATTACCTGCAGGTACACTACCGTGCCAGGAGTCGTCCATTCTAAATACTCTTAGAATGCTGTCTAAGTACCCAGATTGGGAAACTACCCAAATCTAGATCTAAAACCATAGATCTAGTGACCAGAATGTCTGATATAATATCCAAGTCCTATGTGGAGAAACTACTGTGTGACGACCAAAGTATAACCGATCGTAGTATAGGAATATCACTTCCTACTCCGTGTATGTCATCAAATACCAGGACATCACACCCTACTACCTTCTTAACAGATCTATCCCCTATTCTGATGAAGTCAAACCTATGACTGTCACATCAGAAATAGATGATTTATCTCCGCTATATCTGCTTTAGTCTATAAATAGACATAAGCCAACTGTCCACCAATGCTTCCGCTGCTCCCACTGACTACGACAACCCTCTGGCAGAGTCATATAGACGTACACTTCTAAAGCTAGTTTAGAACGACGCTATACTCATCCTCCTGCCGGGTCTCACAGTCTGGAACAACAGTAATGGCAAGTCTGGGTAAACAAGAACCTCCCTGCCACCGTCCGTGAGCATACCGAAGTACCTCTCGAGTGCCTGAGGTTACCCACCATATCTGCGGAGTGGCCAATGGAATGTCAAACCAGATTGAATCTTTAGGTTCTTATCAAATCTTCAGTAATCGTTTGTGGTTCTGGAATCACTTCCAGTTCTACCATACTCCTACTACTGTTTTTCTGAAAAAATCCATTTTTATTAAAACTGTGGCGACTCAAAAACAATATCACTATTGATCTTCCAGATAGTAGAAAGTCAACCCTCGTCATAGCCCGGGTTAACCCACAAACAGCCATTACAGAAACGTGCCTAGAGTTATCCGGAGTCTGGTTTTAAGCATAAGCCGGAAAACTCCCCATACCTTAACATCGTTAAGATATGAACTGTTCTATATCCAATACAGAAACAGAGGCACTGATTTAATTGAACCAGATTCAAATCATGCAGCTATCTCCAGTGCATGTCAACTAAATGGAAGAGAGTCCGATCAACGTTACTCAACTTAGGAGTACTTCCAATTATGAGTAACCTGAAAGAGAAGCTAGTTCTCTTAATCATTACTATCAACTGAATACCATTCACAAGTATCTACATCTCCGATCACCTTGAAGAATCCCGATACTTGCAATACCTGGTTCTCTACTCTACTCTTATACCTATAACTTCTCAAAACTTGGACCCTGCGTTTCTACGAAACACCTGTCTAAGAACTAGAGAAGTCATAAATAAACAGAATATAGTACGAGTACCTACCCCTCTGTCCTAATGGACACTGGACAACATACAATACTCTGTATAAGTCCCTTGAGTCTAGTGACTCATTCACTGTGTGTCGTAGGTTGAAAACTGTACTTATGGTTAAGAAGAATTACACCGCTGTTCAATGCTCCTTACCTAACCATCCACTGGTATAGGTAAATGTCATAGACATAATTTCAAAAAGGTATATCTCACTCTATAAAAATAGACGTACAGATATATCAATTTGAAATTGGTGCACAACAACGGATATTCAAAACCAAATATTTGCCGTCCGGCAAACAACCCAGGTGACTTCCTCAAATATCACCAATTACAACGAATCCCGATATAATGAGGACAATCACCTAATTCCCAATAACTTACTCCCACTCATCATCTGTAAAACCATATAGATATGAGAATCATACCTGGTAAATACATACCCTGGAGCAAGTGTCTAATTGGGAAATCGGTTTTCTTTTAACAGTACACAGTGAAACTGAAACATTGAAATGTTTCGATGGGGTATCCCGGTATTCTTAGTAATGCCTCTTCCATTATCCAGATTCACAATTATAACCGTATAATTCTTTGCCATCTCACCAAATCCCTTTATATGTCTTTAGTCATTACCTTCTGTACACCCCTTTAGGCCAAATGGTTTTCTTCCTTCCTTACCGTTCGGCACCAGCCTATGGTTTGGAAGAAGACTATCCAATAAGCATAATGGGTGTACTGTCCTAATCCTAGGAGCACTCGCAATGCGAGAGAAGGTGAAGATAAAAGACAACCGAATAAACCTTATTCCTATTTCTCCTGAACCAGGATCCATCCCCGAACTGGAACAAGTTCCTTTCGAGTTCGTATATAACCATACGATGGATTATCCAATAAACTTGGGATCTTCGTAGTGATACGGAGTGTCCTGGAGAAATACAAAGGTGATTTAGGATTGGCGAAGAAATACTTGGTTTGGTCGTGAATAGCAGTCGCAATTTACTTTGCCCTCTTACTAATCCCTTGCTTTGTCTTTACTTAATACCTTCTGTACACCGTTTAGGCTAATTGGTTTTCTTCATTCCCCACCGTTCAGCACCAGCCTAAGGTTTGGAAGAAGACTATCCAATTTGCGTAATAGGTGTACTATCTCCTAAACCAAGGAGTACTCGCAACCTGAGAGAAGGTAAAAGGAAAAGACAACTGAATAGTCATATTCGTTTTCTCCAGAACCGGAAACCATCCTCGAATTCCTTCGAGTTCGTATATAACCATACGATGGTTTTGTCCAATGGAAGTGGACGTTCGTAGTAATACGGGGTGTCCTGGAGAAAAGGGTAAAAGTAGGAGTGGCAATGAGGTTTGCAACTCTGACAATCCAAAAGCCAGTGTTAAGAAGGTTCGGTCAACTTGGTCACTGAGTCATAGTCTAGGGTCGGGTCAATGGTCGCTGCCAAAGAGAGTGAGAAAAGAAACACTCAGCTTGCACTCTAACCTAGATCAGAATGGTTATCATTTTATCTAATCTGGAAACCTCCCACTGTAACGTCAAATTCTTCCCCAAACTTGAAAGAAGAAATGGCCGGGATCACCCGAGGAGTAAACCAACTCATCAGTGGGAATCGGGATCCAACTCTCATCGCATGATAACGTGACAGAATCCGCTCACGCTATCACACTCTAGAAGGTATGCGCATATCTGGCAAGTTTCAGTTCTTTTGAAACTCCCGATGTGATTTTTGCCCCATGCTCTTATGACCTTGACTTTGGCCAAAAAATCATAAGTCACATGTCAAGTTCTACCCGTCATTATCCAGGTTGATTTGAACCCACCCGTACAAGCCCTTGACTTTGGCCAACAAGGCTATACGGCTGTCCCAAACCAACGCATCTATCTATGCAGCATATGAATACCCAACAGCTACCAAACACTGTGCCTTGACTTTGGTCAACAAACACAGCTTGAATACTATTGACTATCCATATGAAACGACGGAGGGCTACAAATGGTTTCTGGCGAAAACCTTTAACGTAATGAACTTGATATCGTTGAAGGAACTGATAGCTTTTTAGAAAAATATAGTGACGAAAACCTTTACTAAAGAGGTCACTCCTGGTGAAGGGATCTCGGCACTTTTCCCGTAGAATGAGGTGCAGGATATTCCAACTGAATACCACGATGCAAAGCAAAAGTAATCGGCTATAGTGAAGTTATTGCCCTGACGCAAACTTTTGTCCAAGGGGTCACTCCCGGTGAAGGGATCTCGGCCCTTGCCTCGTCGACTGAGCAGCAGGATATTCCAACTGAATACCACTGTGCAAAACAAAAGAGAACGTCCTTGCAATAACAGCTTTTTGAAAAGTGTTCCAACAACTTCAGAATAGGTTTATTTAGCTTGCATTGATCCGAATCAACGCAGTCCCATCAATTGATCACACCACAAAAGAACGAAAATAATGACGTACGTATATGCCATCCGCATTCGCCACTGGGTCCCGTCATCACCCGTTAGATTAGCTAACTAACGACAGAGCGGGGACTAGACTAGCGCGGATGCAAAACATATACAACATCTACTAGTATATATATAATATATAATATTTCGCTCAAGGCGTGATAAAATGCAACATCACAGAAATGTACAGCATCACAGAACAATACAGATATTTGGGATCCCCGGGTTTCATAGAGCCGCTACTGAAACCCGACGTTCCCCTGGTCGTGTGGATAGCCTGTGCAATGAAATCCTAGACCCCTACGGGCACGGCAAGTCACCCGCCAAAACCTGAAGCGAGGCAGCCCCCTTCAGCAACGTGGATGGACCACCCAGCACTTCACGGAATCCGGTAACTTGGGCACCCCTCCCGGGTCAACCTGTACCCCCTATGAGTGCGACGAATAGCCCGCCAATTCTAGAGTAAAGCCCCCTCCGTCTCAATGCCATGAGATGCGGGCTCATTGCCCTCTAGAACCCGGCTATCCGTGCACCCTTCCGCGGGGTAAACCTAGTACAGAAAGTAAAATATACATACAACGGGTACATCGACCGCAACCTGGTTGCGCCCCAAAAGAATAATACAAACAGGCAGTGACGGCAATCCACATGTCGGACGCTCGCCCCGCAATATCAAATGTACATATAAAACAAAACTGTACTAATATTGCATCCAGGATATCCCCCACGACCGATCCGCAACATCACAGCACAACACAGAATATCAACGTGAATGTCACGTTCGTAAATCCGTCTAAAGGGGCTATAGCAGATAGACTGGATTTACCGATCGAGTGACATTCACGGTCGCAGATATAATGTAAATACTGTGAACTAACATGTTTAAACTTTTCGATCGATCAAAAATTATCCAAGTGGGCCCCAAGTAATACTGTAGCACTTACAGAAAACCTGGGCCCAAAAAGAATATCCCAAAACCCCTATTTCCAACTCAGAAGCTTACTGTGAAAATATGGTGCAACGATTCCACATACCCACCGCGGAACCGCGGCCAAACCAGGGGTTTGGCCGCGTTTCCGCGGTCATAGTAAGGAATCATTGAACCGTATTTTCCCAGAATTCTTAGAATTTCTTGCATGTCTTTCTGCAATGACCTGAAAAATTTTTGGAGCTGGAAAAATTTCAACAGAGAACACATGCACTAAAAATACGGTTTTGGGGATTTTGTTCGATCGAGTCTTTAAACATACTAGAGCAAGCTAGGTAGGTTAATGGCGTGGCTCTGATACCAATGTAAGTCCGCGGTGGCGCCCCGGCCGCCGATCCGACGCCGGAATGCGGAAACGAAAAACTTTGCAAACTAGAAAACCGGCACCACCGCGCACTTTTAACCCGGATCGGGCCATTAACCTAGCAACTAGCAAACTAAAATACGGGTAGAGAGTTATACCCAGCGATCCGTGTCCTTCGGTCTTCGTCTCCACTCCGATCTCCCGCGGATACTTCGTCCGTCACCTCCTCGTCGGAAAGGCACCACGTAGCCGGATTCGTATACGGGCTCCCACCTCTGGACCGAGGCAACTCGGGCGCGAAGTTGGCTAGCCGACGCGTCCAAGACTTGCTGTAGGCTAGTGTAGAAACATGTCTCATTTGGGGTTTAGTTGCCATGGATGTGGAGGAATGAAGACAAGGAAATATGATGCTTTCATTTTTCCTTGCATGAAAATGAGATGAAGAAAATTGCTAACACTCAAAATGAATCTCTCTCATTTCCCTCTCTAATGTGGCCGGCCCTTTCCTCCATGGTGGAGATGATGGAATAATCCATGGAGAAAAGAAAAGATAATGCAAGATAAAAGGTCACACCAAACTCAAATCTCAACCCATCAAAAATCTAATCCATTCTTTTCTCATAATGCAAAAGATAAGAAAGAAAAAGGATCTCATGATACTAGTCAAATCAGGAAGCCATCATATGCAAGAAAACCCTCCACAAATAAGTTATTTGCAAACTGCAAATAACCCCCTCCATCAGAAACTCCGGCCGTGAAGGAACAAAGGAAAACCGGCCGGAACGGAATACAAACTTGCAACTTCAGAAAACTGATCCCATAATAAATTACTGGAAAACCCCACTACTGCATATACATGCCCGCATTTGTATTCCCACTGAACACAAATGCAAAGAGACAAAATCTATACTATCTTAATACTAGGATCCGGCTTAAGCCAAAGCCGGTTAGTAAAATCCGTCCGATCACGATCCGTGCAATACCGCACGTATCTGATCAAACCCTGCCATATCTCCATACGGCCTCTACAGCGTTTCGCCCGAAACTTGAATAACTGTGTGTGTGGTGGACTGTAAAGACTCGTCAATACAATGGCTGTGGATTTAACCACTAGCACGTCAGAGGTATCAGCCATACGTGACGGGCCACCAGCTATTGACCAAAAGGGACGTCGATGAGCGAACTCATCCTGACACCCTACTGAGCCTATCAGTGACAATATCCGTACAGTCCCGTCCGTTCGTCTATGAGCATCGCATGGCAGGCCTAGGGGGTTGCTAAAAGTCAGACCCCCAATAGCGGTACAAGTCGTGTCGAAGTGTAGCCCAGAACACCCTGAGATACTACTGGAATACCTACCAGTAAATCTCCTGCCTTGGCCAAGGACTTTTCATGTACTGGCTCTCCTAGACACAGCGCGACCTCACCCCCAATACCGGGAGAGACGAGCCCCTGCAGATACGCTCACTGCCTCCATGTGGCTCGGGACTGTACCCAACTAAAACCTGTTTGCACGACTCCTTTGAGCCGTGGTAGGGTAGTAATCAAAGCACAGTGGGAACTCACACGAGACAAATGACGATCTCAGGTCGATGAACTAACCTGTACACATGTCACCAGGGAACTGCTATCTGACGTCAGGCATAATACCAACTAGCAGGTTCCCGGCGAGTCCTGTCCGGTGTACTCATAACCCAATGAGCACCTGTATACATCTTAGGTGAACCAACTGACACCAGTGGCTTGTGAGACCGGCCACCGCCCCTCGTCGGGGTCTCGACTGTATACACTAGTCTACTCTGGAGTATCGATGCCCTGTCTCGAAACTCCTACGACTAGGGACCTTTTAAGGATGTGCTTATAGACTCCAGCTCTCACATATATGATCGCCCTCATACTGCTGGTAGTCAAGCAAGAATCCTAGGGGCTCTATCGACGTGTAATAGTGACTCGTAAGGTCACCTAAAACAGTACACGATGATAAAGATAAACCAGATAGCATACTATCATCTCGAGTAAGACTGTCCTACCGGCATAGGTCCTCCTCAATCATTGCAATCACATGCCTGTGATCCAATAATTGACTCTGAGGGCACTATATCCAATACAAGATTAATACGATATGTGATACTGTATTCTATTCTCGCGATTTGTGACATCGGTCGGTTATATGTGATATAGCCGGGTTATCGGATCAAGTGTTGATTCGATAAGTTGTTACATATGATATTAGTCGGTTATATGTGATATAGCCGGATTATTAAATCAAGAGTTGATTTGATAATCTAATGTATAATTATATATTTGATATATTAATTTACATTAACTAGTATTAGCTCACTTAAGATTTCTTTTCTCACTAGTTTTGTGCACATTGTATATATGTGATATATATTAGTGTACAAAGTATTGTGTCATGTTTGATGATACATGCAAGATGGGTGCTTGAGACATACACATGCTTATGATGATAATTAGGGTTTTTATTTATTTTGGTAATTACAAAATGGTGGGATTTAGTCATGGCTAGTAGCTTGTGGAAGCTAGTAGGCTTCATTGACCAAGTCCATTCTTTTGTTTTGCCTAAGATATTTATTAACCCAACCAATTATCCTAACCATGGCTATGTCTCTACAAGGGTTAGCATATGATGTTTAACTCACCCATGGTTGCCATTCACACTCTTTCATGAGTTCATTCTTCTTCTTCTTCATCAAAAAGAAAAAGCTCACTAGGTTTTTTCTAAGTGAAGAATTAGTGTGAGAAAAATAAATCTAAAGTGAACCCACTTCCTACTTCATCATCCTCTACTATTTGCCATTTAGTATAGGGTGTTTGCTTCACTAATTCCACAATAAGTGAAGAGATAGCTTGGGTTAGTGTCTTCTCGACGTAGATCATTTTCGGCCTCGAAGACTTCGATGCAAGCTTGTTCATTTCTTCATGGGACCCTCTCTAGAGTCCGGGAGTTCATGATCGCAGCGAAAGGACTATTACACGGAGCTAATGAAGTGAAGGACCGGTCTACAAAGGTTGTATTCCTTGTTCACTTTAGTTGCAAAGTTGTTTGCTTTTCATTTCGTCGGATTTTCTAGTATACGATTCTAGGGTTAGGGTTAGCTAGAACGGAAAAATTTTAATTTGGCATGGACGATGCCTCCCGAAACCTTGTTGCCGTGCTAGGCAACCCTGCAATTTGGAGTGACCAATGCACATGCTATCTTTATGAATCTGATGAACCAAGTTTTCCGAGAGTACTTAGACAGGTTCGTTGTTATTTTTATTGACGACATCCTGGTGTATTCAAAGAACTGGGAAGAGCATGCTGAGCATTTGCGGATTGTCCTGGAGACATTGCGACAACTTCAGCTCTATTCTAAGTACAGCAAGTGTGAATTTTGGCTAGATCAAGTCGGATTTCTCGGACACATTGTTTCAGGCGAAGGAATCTCAGTAGATGCAGCTAAAGTGTCAGCTATCAGCAAATGGCCGACACCAAAGACGGTGAAGGATATTCGATGTTTCTTGGGATTAGAAGGATACTACCGAATATTCATTGAAGGTTTCTCAAAAATTGCAGTACCCCTGACCAAGCTCACATGTAAAGATGAAACATTTGTATGGTCAGAAGCATGTGAACAAGATTTTGTAAAACTCAAGTCAAGATTGACATCATCTCCTATTCTCGTAATACCGGATCAATCTGGAGGTTTTGTTGTGCATTGTGATGTGTCCGGTAAGGGATTAGGATGTGTTTTACATCAGCATGGAAAAGTTGTAGCCTTTGCATCAAGACAGCTAAAGATTCATGAGCGCAACTATCCAACACATGACTTAGAGTTGGCAGCCGTTATCTTTGCACTTAAGATTTGGTGCCACTATCTTTTGGGTGAACGAGTGGATATATACACGGACCACAAAAGTCTGAAGTATGTATTTACTCAGAAGGAGTTAAATATGCGGCAGAGAAGATGGCTAGAACTTATGGCGGACTTCGACATCAACCTACAATATCATCCAGAGAAGTTGAATGTAGTTCCTGATGCACTTAGCCGTCAGCCATTATCAATGAATCTCACCGCTCAGTGGAAGCTACAGCAGGAATTAGATGGAATGGAGATCGAGGTAGTTATGCCTGGTAATGCTTCAGAGTTGATGAACTTACAAGTTCAGTTTACTATTGACAATAAGATCAAGGCAGCTCAAGCAAGTGATACCAAGCTGCAAAAGATCCAAGAACAAGTAGAAAGTGGACTTCGAACAGACTTCATCATCCATGAAGAAGGATCCTTGATATATGGAAGTAGATTGTGTATACCACAAGGTCCTGTTCGGGGAGAGTTGATGAAAAAAGCTCACATCTCTCCGTACTCAGTACACCCCGATGGTACCAAAATGTACAAAGATCTACGGTAACACTAATGGTGGTATAGAATGAAGTGTGAAGTTGCCAGAATCGTAGCCAAGTGCTTAGTGTGTCAGCAAGTAAAGGCTGAACATCACAGGACTGCTGGTTTACTTCAATCGTTACCAATCCCAGAATGGAAATGGCAGCACATTACCATGGACTTCGTGACTTCCCTTCCTCGCATCACGAAGTGTAACAACGCAGTATGGGTTATTGTGGATTGACTCACCAAGTCGGTACATTTCATTCCATTTCGAGTTGGCCAATCTATCGAGACATTAGCAAAGAAGTACATGGAGGTAAGCATGAATCTAAAATAAAATTTAACTTCAAAGTGTACTATTTTTGATACCCATGAACTCATGCAGGAGATCGTGAGATTACATGGAGTACCGGTTTGCATCGTCTCCGATCGTGATACCAGATTCCGATCACAGTTTTGGCAGAGTCTGCAAGCTAGCTTGGGAACGAGTCTGAACTTCAGCACGGCTTACCATCCACAAACGGACGGACAGTCTGAGCGAACAATTCAGATTCTGAAGGACATGCTATGAGCTTGTATGTTAGACTTCAGAGGTTCGTGGGAAGATCACCTACACCTTATGGAGTTTTCATACAACAACAGCTACCAGGCGAGCATTAGAATGGAACCATTTGTAGCTCTCTATGGAAGGAAGTGTCGTTCACCACTAAGTTAGGACAACATCGGAGATCATGAACTCCTTGGACCAGAGATGATCTGTCACGCCCCGCTTCCCAAAATACGGAATACGAGGGGTAGACAAGGCCAGCCATGCTCCTACGGTCAAGGAAATGTCCTGCCGTAGTCACACTTCGGCTTCTAGTTTTTCATGGTAAACAGTAAATGATGCGCAGGTAATGAGAAATGCAGTAACTGAAAGAAACAATGTAAAGAACTGACCTGAGGGGGAAAACAAACGAATGTAACTCTGAATAGCAAGTCGAGGTGTCCGTGATACACGTCTAGTTCTGGTCCAGGCTAAATCTTCTCCTCACACTGAGCATGCATACTCAGGTCGTCAGAGCGACACAATAGCAATATAATTTATAAATTCATGTGACAATTCTAACCGTGATAATAAATAGGTATAACCGTAAATCAATGACAGTATGGATGCAGTAATCAATGCAGCGGAACAGTAAAAGCAGTAGAACGATATGCCACGTATGTCAACACAGTAAGTAAGATATATCAATGCCAGTGTCCCTATTAGTCTCTAAGTCTCACTGTACAGGTCACTAAGCCTATCGTCAGTCCAAGTGTGAGAGTCAACCACTCGCGAGTGTCCTCCACCCAAGGGTAGAACCCAAGGGCAAGGGACCACGGGCCCAACATGTATATCACGGTGATAATCACATACCCTGTAAATCTCCATATATCTCCCTAAATATATAAGCCGGCATGGGACTCCCGAGATTCTGTTGAACTCATACTCAAACTACCCCATACCCCGTGATCTACATCAAACGCTAACCATAACCCTAAATACTAATCGATCCGTGACAAGTCTGCGCGAGAATTGGAGGCAGGACCTCCATCAAGCACATCCCGACTAATACCTAAGATAAATGGCAGTGTCTGGTGCCTTATCTGTGACACCCGTGCAAGCGCTTCCATAAGTGTCCCATACCACTTATAGTCACACGTACACGCATCCCACAGACGTCGACAATGCAATAGAATAATAGGGTCACTGATTGTGTACAAGTACGTATCACTTTCACTTATTCACGGATACACGAACACTGACGTACTTGCCACAATCATCACTAAAATCTAACACTGGGTAAATGCACGATATCACTAGGTTATCACTGCAATGACATGGGTATGATATGATACGTAAACAGTATATGAAGCATGATTAAGGTGTCATAAAAATAGTATTCTATCACTTGCACGATTTATCATGAAACGTACGTGTATAGTTTAGCGAAGCGATAAATAGGTAATAATTAGTATGTTCAGTTATCTATCCATTGAATTCAGTTTCATGCCAATCGGGTTCCAGGACCACTAATTATAGTCATTTTATTTTAAGCGTTCACGGCTGGAAATCTGGTTTCAGAATCAGGAATCCGTTTCGCAACGCATTTTAATCCCAGTTGGGATCAGATTTTAGCGATGCTACAGTTGGATGAAATCTAAGGTTTTCAGTAAGGTTTTCAACGCAATAGACATTTTCTCAATCGCGTCTGTACGTTAGGAGTTATACTCTGTTTAATATTAACATGTCAATTCTGATTCTGTTGGAACTGTTATGCGTCCCAATCTTTTAAATTACAGATAAAATAGTAAAAGATGATGAAACAGGATGAGACCACCTGTATTATCTAGATAACAGATTCACCTATAATAAACAGCAGAGTTCCACAATTTACGATTTCAGGAAATCCTGTGGTACCCATTACGGAACAGCAAGCAACAACTGGAGTCGCTCTGGACTGCAGTCCAGAGTCGCACTCCGACCCAAATATCGTCACAGTTTAAGTACAGGAAAATCTGGAAAAAAAGTATAGGGTTATAGTTCGTCGAGTTGGCTTCAATTTGAGCCCTCGAACGCACCATTCTAGTATGTATATAATTTATGGTGAATTTAACGGTTTTCAGGTACAATAAAATCCCAGTTTTACGGTTAAACTTGGGGGTAGTTGTTTTAGTCGTTAACGGTCATATTATCCAACGAAATTCATACACTAGGTTCATGGCCATACGGGCCAAACTACAATATTTAGTTCCGTCAAATTTGATGGGTATTTTCATTGGGAACACACATCGAACAGTTATGACACCTAATCGATCTAACATTGTAATGTGATAATCTAAGTAGTCTAAGTTTGTAACTCGAGTATATAGCATGTAAGCAAATAAAATACTTGCCTGAAGGTGCACGGCAGCGAGGTACAGTACGGACGCGCGACGAGCTAGCACCGCGACGGCTACGGTTCCGAGTGAGCTCGGGTCTGTTCTCGGCCAGTGGGGGCTCGGGGCGTCGTCGGGGTGTCTGCGTTGGTCGCAGCTCTAGATGGTGGGGCTCAGTGTGTTGGGTGGCCGGTGATGGGTTGGCAACTGTGTGGCTCGAGTTGGGTGAGAAGAGGGATCGAGAGAGTTAGAGAGAGAGTAGACAGAGAGAGAGAGAGTAGGCAGAGGCAGAGAGAGAGAGAGTAGGCAGAGGCAGAGAGAGTGCGTGTGTAAGCAGAGAGAGAGATGAGTGAGAGAGATTGAGAGAGAGGGAAAACAGAGAGTTAGAGCGAGAGAGAGAGGGGAGTGATCGGAGGTCGGGGCTCCAGCGGGGGAGTAGGTGAGGAACTGAAGAGGGAAGGAGGTGCTCGGTCGACGACTAGGGGTGAACGTCGGCGACAAAGGCAGGTGAGGGTGCAGTGGGGCTCGCCGTCGTTGGGGTTGGGGCTGAGCTCGGGTACAGTGCCGTGGGTGAGTGGAGGAGTTTGGTCGAAGTGGGGAGCTCGGTGGTGGTCTTTCAGCGTGGAGGCGAGGCTATGGTGATGGAGGGAGGTGGCCGGAGGTGACGGCGGCTACTTGTACGCGAGGTCGGGACTTGGTAAATGGAGGCGATGGGAAGCTCGAGGGGTGCTGTGGGTTTTGGGTTGAGGAGGAAGGAGATGAGGGAGGTGGGTGATAGGTCGTGGTCGTCGCCGTCAGGGCGAGGGGCGAGTGGTGATGGGTTCCACGTGAAGACGAGGGCGATGGTGAGTGTGGGTTCGAGGGAGAACGGGGAGGGAAGGAGAGAGAAAAGACGTGGGAGAGAGGGAGGTAATTATGAGAGGAGAGAGAGAGGCGCGCGTCGCGGGGGTAACGTTCGCGAACGTTGGCGCGAGGAGCGGCGGCGAGAAACGCGGGCGACGTGGTCGCGAAGGAAACGCGTGCGGAAATGAGGGAATAAGCCGTTGGGGGAGATGAAGTGTCGGGTCGGGTTGGAGTCATGGGCTGGAGAGAGCTGGGCCGGGCCAAGATTTTAAACAAAAAAATAAATAAGAAAAGGGGCCGGGCTGAGAAGTAGGCTGGGGAAAACATGGCCGGTGATTTAAAGAGGAAAAGAATGGAAAGATTTGAAGGGAGTGGGCTGCTGGGCCAGCACAATAAATTTCAAGGAATTAACAATAGGAAGGGATGGAAGATGGGCCAGAGGGAAAAACAAGGGAAAATTTGAGTAGAAAAAAAAAGAGAATGGGCCGAGTATGAAAGCTAGAGTTTTAAGAATAATAGGGAAACTTAAATTAAGTAAATAGGGAATGGGCTCACTAAAAGAAATGAGCTGAGGAGAGAGTGGGTTGGGTCGGAACAGAAATAATAATAAGTAAAACAAAATGACGAGACCGGCTGGGAAATAAAATAGGGGAGTGGAGAACTAAAATAGATTGGAAAATTTTAAAATAATGAATAGTTATAAATAAAATTTTATAGGTGAAAAGAAAATACGGGTATAGACGTACAAAAAGGGCTGGGTATTACATGATCGTGGCAACTGTGGATGTAGTTCGCACGATCAGGAAAAGAATGCACATAGCCCAAGACCGACAAAAGCACTGGGATGATGCAAAACATTGACACCTGGAGTTCTAACCTGGAGATCATGTTTTCTTAAAGATCTTTCTAAATCCAGAAGTAATCCGCTTTAGCAAGAGCGGTAAGCTCAATCCCAGATACATAGGACCGTTCGACATACTCGAACGAGTCGGAGAAGTGGCATACCGTTTGGTACTACCACTCTCATTGGAAGGAGTGCACAACGTGTTCTACATATCCCAGTTACGAAGATATGTGAACGACCCCAGCCACATCCTTGATCACTCCGAGCTCACTGTACGGACGGACCTAACTAGTAAGCAACAACCCGTTGAGATTCTGGACAGAAAAATAAAGTCACTGATGAACAAGGAAGTAAACTTGGTCCGAGTGATATAGAGAAAAGATTCGCCAGGAGAATCAATGTGGGAACGAGAAGATGACATGCGTGCAAGATACCCTTTCTTATTTATAAACTAGTCCTTATGTAAATGTAAACTTTGAGGACGAAATTTTAATAAGGAGGGTAGAATGTAACGACTCTTGATTTACTGTACAAAATTTTTCTGTTTAATGTACAGAAAGGAGTTTACAAGCCTGAGTACAATTTATAAGTTATTTTTATTTAAGAATGGCAAAAAATAACTTGTCACTCATTGGTAAAGCCTTGCACTGCTGTGACGTAGCCCATGTTCGAATCCCATCGGGCACATTATATTTTTCTGATTGGCCCCTCACCACAAAATGACCGGCGAGATATGCCCTAAGGCCAGCGCCAACAGATCCTCTGTACCCAATGAAGCCCATGCTCTGCACACATGACTCTTGGCCTACCCCCATTACCCCTAGCAATCAAACAGAGACCCCTCATTTCCCCAATTAATCACTTTTTAATACATTTTAATTCTTTCTTTCAATTCCAAAATCCTAATTCCATACTATAAATACTAGCCCATGCCCTAGCCCTTCCTCATTCTGAAAATTCTAGCCAAAACTATCACATTTTCTTAAGTATAAGAAGAGTACAAGTGGAGTTAGCCAACGATCAACTTCCGGTGTGGAATCGAGGCTATTCCGACAACCCCGCGACGCTACGACTACCAATCTAGTTTCTTCAACCTTTCTTTATCCTAAATCACTTGTAAGTCCTTCCCAATCTTTCTTTTTCCTCTTTGAAAATCTCTTTTCAAAACAAACATCGGTAAGTGGAATTAATACCGATGTCAATCTTCTAAACCCTAAAAAAACTCACCTTTTTACTTACATATTGTTCATCCAACTTTCACACAATCTTTGTAACACTAATATAAATGTTTAGAATAAATTGTAACCTAAAATATCATGAAACATAACCTTAAATTAACTTTTACGCTAAAATACCATGAACTTCATATATTCATCTTTTAGTTCTTTTGATAATTATACCTTTTGAAAACTTCACGGGGTAATGACCTACCCCTCACATACACACATACACACATGTTTCCATGGCACGATACCCTTTGAGCATACTTTTGGTTACAGTTACAATATTTCATCAAAATACCATTTAATATAAAAACCCGGTTTTCTTTTGAATTGTATTTCACAATTCTTTGCGATTATTCCTCTGCAATCCATTTGGGGAACCCGCTATTGGATGGTGACATTCTCAGGCTAGTAGAGCGAGATGCAGACCTCCTCACGGAGCATTCGGTCTCGAAAGATTTTTAATATGTTTTTTACGAAAAACAAAATTTTCTACTTAATAATCAAAAATTAATTTTTAATAATTATATTAAAATTACCAATCTATATATTTTCAAAATATAATAATAACTTATATTTTTTTAAACAAAAGAATTACAAGTTTCATCAAAATACCATCAAGATATCAATACGAGACAATTTTACAGTAAAATACAATGAACTATTCAAGCTAAGGTAATTATCACTAAAATACCTCAATTCTTAAAATACATATCCATGGAAACCCTAAATAATATAAATAAGTTCTCGAGAGTATTTTGAACTATATCTTAAAATTATTTTTCATAAAACCCCCTCAAGCTATATAAAACACTGTTAAGGATTTTAGTAAATATAGGTTTAAACTGAATCAATTCTCTTGAGCCTCAGAGAGCCGGAGAAAGTGAGTTTGTCACGACCCGAAATTTTAGTTCATGACGACCGGCACTTAAATCACGCAACGTCTAAAGGCGCAACGTAAATTAAATAAGCCGAAGCCCAGCAATCTAAACCTTTTTTAAGAAAATAAAAAAGATGAAGTTTTGAAATAAAGGTATAATGAAAATCAAACATTTTCTTAAATACATAATTTATGGAACATGAAAAGTGCAAGTGGATTTTACTAGTTGAAAACATGTTTCGTCTTTTAAAAAATTTGGGCAGCACCTCCCTTGTATAATTTGATCCAAAACCACATATACATGATAATATAAAAGGCATCCCCAAGCGGGAGCTAGCTCTTCGCCAATCGGCGGAATCACAACCACACAAGATAGAATATAAGTATACGACGCCCAACGGTGAAGATCAACACAAAAGATAATGAATAAAGTAAGACATCAAAACCACAAGTAGCGAACATAAACCCTCGCTCTAAGTCTCGCAACAACAAGTCTTACTGAGTCTTACTATATATACAAATCTAGTTTCTGATTGATGGAGTTACCTAGATACAACATGAATAATAAATACAAGAGTGGTACGATCCAACATGTACCACCTACCAAAGCAAAACACCCGAATGCAGCTGTGTGCCGGCGATGCTGCTACTGATCCATGCGGTCAACTTGCAAGAACTGTGGCACAACGGGGGTGAGTTGCCAACTCATGAGTAGAAAACATCATCAGGAATAAATTGAATAAAACAACGATTCTGAGTTCAACTATATCATAAAGGTAATACTATGATATCTAGGGTGACCGTATCTGCATATGTGACAACAATATAATAAATGCCTATCTGCATATGGCTAACATCTACGTGTTCATCAATGACACAACAACATCATTCATGTAAATATCACGAAAGCATATGCATGTAAGTATGAGGATATCAATCAACGTGTGAGCATCAACGACACATCAAAATTATGGAACCTGAGTATCCAACATCGACACTCAAAACATCATGAAGCCCGTGTCCAACATCGACATATAAATCCTCATATCTCAGGCGCTGCATCCTCAGATCGGCCCTCATATCTATCTCATCTCAGGCGCCGCATACTCTGGTCGGTCCTCATATCCATCTCATGACTCCGGACGTTATCCTTCGGATAACCGACGAGTCCAAATACTATCACCGGTAGGTAGTACATCCCCTGCCAGGCTCATCGTCATCCCCACAAAATCTCTCCCTTGCCCCAGGGTACCATACCGGGTCCACCATGTACCCGCAGACGGTTCCTCCACTCCTCGAATCGGGTCTCGAAAACCAAACTCAGAACCGAGAAAACTCATGGTGGATGTCTCGAAATATCATATCACGAGAAACCGGGTTTTTAAGACAATACATAATTTTCTTTGAAATATAACCACGGTTCTCAAATCCAAAATCTCATGAAATCGGCATCTCAATACATATAATCGTAAAGCATGATGAATGCAAACATATAACAGAAATGTGTGCATATCAAGTATATCATGCGACATGGTATAGTGATGTGAACATAGCAAGTATATCATACGACATGGTATGGTGATGTGAACATAGCAAGTATATCATAGCATGATGTAGCAATTCTACTATGTAAGTGACATAGCAATTATCGATGATGAAAGTGTGTGAGCCGGCAAATCTGTGTCAGTGTAACATACGCATCATCGATAATGGTATAGGTGTACTAGCACAGGTATATATAATGCAATGAGAATGTCATGAACGTAACATATGGTACATCGTACGCGAAATGCTAACAGGTATATGTATCTACAATATATCTGAGTCGGTGAATCTATTAATCGGCATCCAGCCTCACAACATCACGTACGGTATAATCCAACGTACGGCATTCTCTAGTCAAGGGTATGGATCAATCATCATAACACTCATCACGTACGGTAAATCATCGTATGGTGGCATTAAACCATTAGGGATCCTATCAACCTATATGACAATGAGGGTACGGACCTAACGTCTTGTACGGCATATCACTCACGATTCACAACATTATATATATCTATATACCTATATCCCAGGTCACATCCATGACGATCTCATATCAAGAAACCGACAAAGGTATCAATCATCTCATATCGACTCGCATCCGTATACTGACATATCAATCAAGTCATTCTATCACATCGTATATCCTTTTCATCACATTAAGTCATCTTACATATATGCATTCTAGCTTATTAATCTCATATCATGCTACTATAAATCTCATACTTATTCTCTTATAACTACATATCTATAAGTCATGATTCACATTCACTTTTCATATCTTTATTTATCAATTCGAGACATCATTTCTATCATAACAGGTCTAAGAGTCATATCCCTATAGCTTTTATTTCATATCTCTCTCTCTCTCTCTCTCTCTCTCTCTCTATATATATATATATATATATATATATATATATATATATATATATATATATATATATATTATATATATATATATATATAATTATTCATATCATCTCTAACTATCTTTTTAACCATATCCATAATTTTCTAATATAGGTCTCCTTAACCATATTCTATATATATCTGTTTCTATCAAAGTTTGCGGGGGTGCAATACGCCATCCACCCGACTTCCCCCGTAAATATAAATCTACTCACCTGCGGAACTCCTTGTCCAGCCGTAGTCGATGTGCTTCGTCGTCTCGGAATCCACGCGAAGGTACCTACAATCAATATACAATCGCAAAAGCTATTAAAATCGAGTCCGGAAAACCAGTACGGCACACGGATAGCCTATAGGTTAGAACCCATAGCCTACGCATGCAAAACCAACTAAATAACCCTCATCGTTGACGTAAATACATCCAACGACCAAATACAATATCACATACCAAAACCCAAGTTTCAGAATCGCAAAACACGAAAACAACAACTTAGGAAAACCACTCCCAGATTTCACCCTAAACCAAACTAGGGAATTTTGCATACAGGGTTAGTCTAGATATCAGATAACAAGACTACTGACCAAAAATCACCAACTTCCCCTCTAATGTGGCCGCAATTTGTGGCCACAATGAATTAATTTGCGGCCAGATATTGGTATTTAGGTCTCGGGTTTCAGGGTTAGCCTCAAAATTGCCTGCACGTATCACTGTCAAGGGAACTTATTTTATGGTGGTCTCAGGTCATCCCAGATTCCTATACCATCAAAATCTGTCACAAATCCAACATCGGGAAATTCTAAGTCCGTATTTGGGTTCTATTTTTTGTTCTTGGCCAGTAAATCAACAATAGGGGTTAAGTAATCACCCATTACAGTTCATAAGTCCACACAATCAACCAAACCCTTCTCTAGGAATTTCTAAGCATCACTAATCTAAACAATTTTAACTCTAAATTAAGCTAGGATGCTATTAAACTCAAAACTAAATTAGGGTCTAGAATTATACCTTATTTGGCAACTCAAGAATTTTCTTGAGTTGCCCAACATCTTCAAAATCCAACATTGCTTGGTTCAATGTGTTGAGAATGAGGTGGGATCATTTTTAATGAAGGGAGTATAGGGTTTTGATGAAGATTTTAAAATGGGTCATGAGGGTAGAAGATGGAGGGAGCTTGAGGTTAAAGGAAATGAAGAAAATAATGGGGGAAATGAATAGGGCAAACCTCTCCCTCTCTCTCTCTTTCTCACTCTCACTCTCTCTCATGGCATGCTCCCATGCCATGATGTGGTCCTCTCTCCCCCCCCCCCTCAATAATGCACACTCTTTTCTTTTTCTTTTCTTTTTCTCATCTAAACCAAATAAAACCAATACCACAAACACACTTAAAGCAACATACAACAAAATGCTTCATGCCATGGTGCACTAACCATGGAAAATGATAAAAACACGGATTTGGCTTAATCGCAATTAGTAGTGCACTAATAAATTTTTATTTAAACTGCATATAATTAATTATAAAAATGCTAAATCCAATAAATATATATTTAAATGAATAAATCATTTTAATCTCTAATTATTTCATAATTATTGGTATATATTTATACCGTTTTACGAAAACCCCAAATTCGCAAATCGGGTAGTTTTCGCGAAATATATTATTTTAATATTAAATTCCAAAAATAATATTTTATATTTTCTGAAATGTTACAATCTTCCCCCCTTAAATAAATTCGGTCCCTGAATTTAAATTTAAACCACCAATACTAAAACATTTCAATAATTAGTTCAAATCACGGGGCTCCGAAATCACGGAAGATACATAAACACCACAGCGCATCAAGTGCGCATGAAAATGAGTACGAAACTCAAAAATCGAATTCCGTCAAGCGTCACGCAAATCATCGGATTTGCACGCAAATCATCGGAGTTACAATGGAGATACAGATCTCGATATCTATTACCGAAATCCAATATGCACTAGTCAAATATTATAATACGTGTATAGTATGCATTCTTGGAAAAATCTCCTAAAACTGAATAAAACACATGCAAAATCTTTTCTGAATCGCCGTGTGATGCGTAACTCATGGGACAAGTGACGAACGCTCATTTGTAAAGTAATAAGTATACGTTCATATATGTTCTACTAAAATATACGTTCCGCTAAAATATACGTTCCGCCATTTTTGAAATATCCCAAAAGGTTTTCCTTTGTAAACGTTTGTGTCGCTCGCGGACACGTAGGAAATAGCGAGAATATAACTCCTTTTTGAAAACCTCTTGTTAAACTTTTAATGCATGCAAAGTACTCAGGTACTGTCCTCAGATCAGTCATGTTCGGCTACTACATAATATAGTACCCATCATGAAAATGAAGTGCTCAAGAGCAAAATCAGCCTCGAAAGGCATATCCAACAATCACGTGCGTCTGGTGCGCACGGAAATCAAATCCAAATACAAGTGCCACAATATGCACAAAATCAAAACTAAGTGCAATGGGTGTGCACGAAAGCATCTGTCAAATACAACGGGTGTGCACGACAGCAATTTCTAGCACATCTATAGTGCACGAAAACCTCAATCCAGTGCAACTAACATGCATGAATGAAAATCTCAATCGAGTGCATCCGGTGTGCACAAAATCACATCTCATATCATGTGCCTAACATGCGCGAAAATCCAAATCAAGTACATCCGTCATGCACGAATAAAATCTCACTCAAGTACATCTGATGCGTACAAAATCCAATACCAAGCGCCTAATATGCGTAAAAATCCAACCCAACCGCGTCAAGTCCGTATAAAGTGTAACAACCTAGTTCATTTATACCAATTCCAGTTCCCGTATTTTATTATCTGTGGTATTTTCTTGATTTATCGTGTTTTGGATGCGAATGGTATTTTACATTTTACATTGCATTCGACCCAATCCGCTTGCTTGAACCTGTTGATTCATATTTATGAATTACCCTGACTTGTTACGTAGACTGTGCATTTCATGTATACTGCACACTTGCATTTTATCTGACATTGCATATTTTACCATATAACATTTTAAGTCACAGAAAATATTTTAAAATTGCATAACATGGCTTGCATGATACCCCTAACCCCGTGGTAGTATCCGTGCATCTTGTTCTCGTCCCGTTCAGTGAAACAGACGTGTTTAGATGGCTACGCGCATGTACGTGCATCCGTTCTTTGGGGTATGCATTTTCGTTACCTGAGCATTCATTTTAAAATTTGGAAGTCGCATATATTTTTCGTATTTTAAATCTGAATTTTTAGACCCGACCCGGGCGTGTTTTGGAATATTTTTGTATCCCGCCAAAATTCAAATTAATTAGTTAATTTAATATTCTTATATTTTTTAACCAGCTTTTAAAATATCGACAACAAACTAAAATCTTTTAAATCTTTTAAATTCTAATTCCCTAACTGCTACAGTTCTACTCTCGCTGGCTCGGCCCCACCAATCTCTTTTCTTTCTTCCTCTCTCCTTCTCTTTCTCTCTCTTCTTTTCTTTCCTTCTCTCCTTCTCTCTCCTCACAAAACGCCAACCTTATATCTCCTCCCTGTTCATTTCTCTCTCTCTCACCTCTCAATCTCGCTCTCTTCTCTATCTCTCTTCTCCCTCTCTCTCCTCTCGTATTCTCTCTCTCTCTCATCCCGATCTCTCTCTTATTCTCTCTCAGTCTCTCTCTCTCTCCCCCCTCTAATTATAATAATCCTTTTAATATTTTTAAATCATACATGTCTCTCTCTCTCCACCCTCATTTTCTTCTTCCTGTTTCCACGATCGCACCCTTGCCTGCACCCTCGTCACCTCGTCACCTCGTCACAGCCTTCACCCTCGCCTCAGCCACTCGTCACCAACACCCTCATCCACACAGCCTCTTCATCTCCCGACCTCATCTTCTTTCCCCGACGACCCACCTTCTCCAAACACATCAACTCTGCCTCACCGTCGCCCTCTCGCCGGTGACCCCTCGCCTTCACCCTCGGCTTTCTTATCACCCTCTCCTTTCTCTTGCATCACCCTCGGCGATCCCCGACCTCACTTTCTCCACCACATCTTTCTCTCTCCTCTCAACAACCCTACCCTTCACAGATCTTGCCTGCACACCCTCTTGCCGCCGACCCCTCACCTGCCTCGCCGTCGCTCGAGCCCATCATCACCATCGACCATACTCTTCTCCTCTCCTCTTTCCTCCCCATCCCTGCAGCCACATTCCCAAGAACCGAGCACCTCCTGCAACCCCTTGCACACCCACTGCACTTCGCCGGAAACCCCACGACGGAAAGCCTCATCGCCTTCACCCCTCGCTTTTCCCTTTGTCCCAGACCCAGAGACCATCACAGCACTTCCCTTCTTTTTCCTCTTCTTCTTCTTCTTTTCTCTTTACCTTCTCTTTCTTAATCTTTTTCCGGTGATCGCCGGCAAACCCCATCGCCGGTGACCCGTGGCTCATCATCACTCCATCACCCCCTCACCTCCTCTGTCCCTGACCTGAGCCATACCAACTCTAGTGCAACCTTCATCTCTCCTTTCTTCTTCTTCTTTCTTCTTCTTTCTCTTTCTCTTTCTCTTTCTCTTTCTTATTTCCGTTTTCCGGTCACCCGCCAGAGCCATGCTCACCGCCGTTGATCCAGGCGATCCTGTGGACGTCCCTTACTTGCGTTGTTACTTTCTTGCCGTGCCTGGACCTGTCCCGTGTGCGCGTGTGGATGTTGCGACATTTGCCGACATCGGACGTGTCGTGCGTATCCGTATCGCGATTCATCGAGGCAAGTTAATCTTGCTACATGCTATTTAAATTATTTTATACCTATTTAAATATAGATTATACCTGTAGAGTAAATCATATACCACATGTTTCATTTTATCACGTTTTGATGTTCCATTTGCATTCGCTTATATCATTTTTAGATCTAGATCATGAAACTAATATTTTTACATAGTAGATTACCTTACAAGGCATCCATACCAATATTTATATCACATACTGCTTAGTTGTATAACCCACATTACCATTTGATAGTTCTTTATAATGTTTCGGATACCATTTTGCACCCATCTCTTTTAGAATATAGATAATTGCATTCATAGATCATATTAAGACATAATAATGTGATATTAATATTCCATGTCTAATAAAGTGCATCCTAATTAATATTAGAACTATAATCTTAACCCTAATCGATAACTGTGCATCCATGTGTTTGAATTTATACCTATTTGCATACCACATCACATTATTCCACTTTATTGTTACATTGGTACCCCATACTTGTTTTTTTGTACCCATGCTTAGTACAGTTTGATTTTTGAGCACCCACGTGATATTTGTGCATCCCGTGACATGACTTGATATACTATTACTTGACATGACTTGATACCGTGCACTTCTTGACATGATTGGATCTATTTACACTACCTGACATGACCTGATGTACCACAGCTGGACCTGTTACCTGATCTCGTTACTAATGGCAACAATCTTGACCTGTTGTCCCTACGGACATTTCCTAATGTCTATTCAGACAAACCTGTACCTGCTTGATCCTGTGTTGGCATTAGCTCTAGATTTATCAATACCTGACTTGAACACATAAGTTGGGGGTATGGGGAAATCAATGATGAAATCTGGCTTGTAACTCGACAGTTCGATACCTTACTGATCAGTTTTACGGGCTAGGCCAGCCCCAGGGTGATTCTGCTGACATCGCTCATCGTTATATACTACCTTTTACTGCCTAGCGGCACGTCTCGGATTCAACCCGAGAATCTTCACCGTGGTCCCGGGCACGCACGGGATACTATTGAGTTACATCGATGATTCAACAAATTGATTTCAAAGACTTGAGAGTAGTTAACCCAGTAGACCGGTCTAGATTACTCAATGTACATCACTTATGCCTTACCCTTCACTGTCCTATTTATGTTACTGTCATACCTGTTTTACTGTTCATACTCATGCCTGCATGTCTTGCTACCTCATGATTATATTATTATTGATGTTATGACGCACTGACGTCTGGGTTTTGCATGGCCCAGATTCTCTACCTTGGTCGCAGGCTGATCAGGAGTACTGCCGCTGTTAGATCGAGCAGTGAGGATCCTGTTGGTATCCAGTTTTACTTTCCAGGTGTTTTGTTTATTGGATCTTTTGCTTCCGCATATTATATTATTTCTTGACTCGCTTATTCTAGCTTATGGACATGTACTAGATAGTTTATTTACTTTCCTGTTCTTGATATCTCTACAGCCGTAATATGACTGTGGAGGGATTTTTCCTATCCACAGGTAGCATGGTTGGCTCTGTCACGTGCCTATCTTAGCGCACTCTGGGAAGCGGGGCGTGACAGGGTTTGTTTGGTATCAGAGCCATAGGATCTAGGTTAATCGGGTTTGATTCTTTTGTAGTTGGGTATTGGACCCAATACACGAATCAGAATACTCGAGATTAGGAACATGTCCTGCCACTTTGCCATCTTGCCATTCTTGAATCTTAACTCCCTCCTCATCCTTACCTTGACGATATGCAAACTTCTTTGCATCTCGACTTGAAACTTTTGGTTCCCTATTGTTTATCTCTAGAATTTAGGCTACTTGAGTGGAGTTATGTGATTGTAACTATGAACTGCAGCATGGTTACAATGCGGTACTCTATTTAAGTAACTTGGAGTTCTAGTTTTGATTCATATCCTTGATTCGTGATCATCATTCATCGCAAGTTTTGAATCTTGTTTAGCATACTAATCCTCTTTGATATTTTGGTTGCAGGATCATGGAAGCCAGGAATCTACAATCTTACCAGAGGCGTATGGATGACGCCACTTTGCTTGGAGTAATTCGTGACTTGCTAGAGGACCACAAGCAGCAGACCGAGTAGAAGCCGGCGTCCACACCAAACCAAACGCCCGTTTGCAGAGGTATTCCGGTGAACCGACGTGGCGTAACACCTATGAAGAAGCCTGTCGTTGCTGATCGGAGAAGGAGCGTGATTTGTGACTTTTGCCGTTTACCTGGGCATGTGCAAAGGGATTGTCGAAGGAAGTTCGGACTCTGTTTAAACTTTGGGTCGGCAGACCACACTATCGATGCTGTCTGTCGAAGCTTCGTCAGAAAGTAGATGTTAGGAGGCCAGTTTTGCCCAAGCAAAAAGGAAGGGTGTTGTGCGATTACTGCCAACGACTGGGTCATTTCTGGAGAGATTGTCGAAGGAGACTTAGACTTTGTCTTATTTGTGGATAACTGATCATACCATTAATACTTGTCCGTCAAAGCTAAGATTGAAGGAAGATACTCAGGAGCCACCGCAAAAGCAGTTTCCGGAGCAGGAGCAATTAACTCAGGGAGTTAATCAGGCTCAAGCTTTTACCCTGACGGCTGAAGAGGCTAAAGCGTCAGAGGAAGTCGTTTCAGGTACCCTACTTGTTCATGGTTTTCTCACATTAGCGTTATTCAATTCTAGTGCATCCCATTGATTTATGTCATCCATGTTTATTACTTGCACGACCCTGTTTAGTTATTGGGACATACACACTTGGAATGGGAAAATCATAACTAATAGAAGGTGTAAGGATTGTTCTGTTGTTGTTTGCGGACGGGAGCTATTTGCAGATTTCTTGGTGATTGTTACCGGCAGCTATGAAGTCGTCTTGGGAATGGATTTTTCGGCACTTTCCACGCTCACATTGAGTGTAGAGCAAAGAAAGCGAATTTCCAGATTCCCGGACATCCAGAGGTTGTTTGGAGTTAGCAGTTCTGTCGGACCAGTCGGGTGTAGGGCTAGGCCGACGAACAATGTTCTTTCGTCGATAGAAGTTGAAGCGCCAGCGGTAGTTCGAGATTTTATGGACGTGTTTGAGGACATCTCAGGTTTACCGCCGAAACGAGATGTGGAGTTCGCGATCGATCTTATTCCTGGTACAGCGCCAATCTCTAAAGCGTACTATCCATTGGCACCAGTGGAGTTGGAAGAAGTCAAGAAGCAGGTTACTGAATTACTTGAGAAGGGTTGGATTCGCAGCAATAACTCACCTTGGGGAGCTCCAGTTCTTCTATTCAAGAAGAAAGATAGCACAAGGAGGATGTGCATCGATTATCGAGAATTAAACCGGGTGACTATTAAGAACAAATACCTGATCCCTCACATTGGCGAATTATTTGAGCAGCTTAGTGGCGTGAGGGTATTCTCGAAGCTGGATTTGCGATCCGGACATCATCAGGTCCGAGTTAAATCAGAAGATATTTGCAAGACTGCGTTCCGAACTCGGTATGGACATTACGAGTATTTAGTGATGCCCTTCAGAGTAACGAATGCACCGGCGATATTTATGGACTTGATGAACCGAATCTTTTCACCATTCTTGGACCAGTTTATAGTGGTGTTCATTGATGATATTCTGGTCTACTCTAAGAGTATTGAAGAGCATGCAGAACACTTGAAGATCACACTGCAGAAGTTGAGGCAAGAAAAATTGTATGGAAAGATGAGCAAGTGCGAGTTTTGGCTTGAAGAAGTGAAGTTTTTGGGGCATGTCGTGTCCGGAGATGGAATCGCCGTGGATTCCGAAAAGATTGCAGCAGTTCGAGATTGGCCGATTTCGAAGAACGTTGCAGAGATCAGAAGCTTTCTTAGACTTGCCGGGTATTACAGAAGGTTCGTGGAGAATTTTGCTCATCTGGCAGAGCCCTTGACCAAGCTTACACGCAAGGAGGTACCATTTTTGTGGACAGATAAGTGTGCATCAGCTTTTGAGGCGTTGAAACAGAGGTTGATAACTGCTCCTATTTTGACCGTACCAGACAGTTCCGGAGGATTGGTGATTCACAGCGACGCATCTGGGAAAGGATTGGGATGTATTTTGATGCAGCATGGGAAGGTTATAGCTTACGCATCGAGACAGTTGAAGACCCATGAGAAGAATTACCCAACTCATGACTTGGAGCTAGCAACTGTGATTTTCGCTTTGACGATTTGGAGACACTATTTATTGGGCGAAAAGGGTCGAAGTATTCACCGATCACAAAAGCCTAAAGTACGTATTAACACAGAAGGAGCTTAATATGAGAAAGCGTAGATGGTTAGAGCTGATGGCTGACTATGATCTTGATCTTAAATACCATCCGGGGAAAGTTAATGTTGTGCCGGATGTGCTTAGTCGGTTGCCAGCAGTTCAGATGTTGACTGCACAGAAGGAACTTATTGGAGACTTTCGAAGATTCGATTTGGAGATTGTACTACCGCATTCTTCGGACAGTTGATGCAGCTGCAAGTACAGTCGTCATTGATCGAGAATATTAAAGCAGCGCAATTACAGGACCCTAGACTACAGAAGTTTCGAGAACAGGTTGAAGCTGGACTTCGAACGGACTTGTTGATTCATGAAGATGGTTCGTTGTGATATGGTAGCCGTTTGTGTGTGCCAAAGGAAGATATTCGCGAAGAAGTTATGAAGGAGGCGCACAGTTCAGCATATTCCGTACATCCAGGAGGCACGAAGATGTACCTAGATCTACGACAGCATTTCTGGTGGGAAGGCATGAAATGGGAGATTGCCCGCTTTGTAGCAAAGTGCTTGGTGTGTCAGCAAGTTAAGGCTGAACATCAAAGGGTTGCTGGTATATTGCAACCACTTCTGATTCCTCAATGGAAGTGGGAACATATAACTATGGATTTCATGACGGCTTTACCGCTGAGTCCAAAAGGCAACAATGCAGTTTGCGTGATTTTTGATCGATTGACCAAGGCAGCTCATTTCATCCCATTTCGAGTTAGTCAATCAACAGAAGTTTTGGCAGAATGGTACATGCAGGAGATTATAAGATTGCATGGAGTACCAGTGCGCATCGTGTCCGACCGTGACACTCATTTCTTATCACACTTTTGGAGGAGCTTACAAGAAAGTTTGGGGACTCGATTGAAGTTTAGCACAGCTTATCATCCTCAGAAAGATGGCCAGTCGGAGAGAACGATCCAAACTCTTGAAGACATGTTGAGAGCTTGCATGTTAGACTTCAAGGGTTCTTGGGAGGATCATCTACACTTGGTGGACTTTTCTTACAATAACAGTTTCCAGGCGATTATTCAGATGGCTCCATTCGAAGCTTTATATGGTCGCAAGTGTCGTTCACCTGTTTGTTGGGACGATGTTGGAGAACGAAGATTATTGAGACCGGATTTGATCGTGCAAACAGTCGAGAAGGTTAACACTATCCGGAATCATATGAAAGCAGCACAAGACCGACAAAAGAGTTAGGCAGATACATCGAGAAGACCTCTAGAGTTCGTTGTTGGTGATTTGGGTATTCTTGAAGATATCACCGACTAGAGGGGTGATTCGTTTTGGAAGTCAAGGCAAGCTTAGCCCTCGATTCGTTGGACCTTTCGAGATTTTGGAGCGTGCTGGAGAAGTAGCATATCGATTGGCGTTACCGCAATCCTTGGCAAATGTTCATAACGTGATTCATGTATCTCAACTCCGTAGGTATGTTCGAGATGAAACACACGTGCTGGATCATTCGGAGTTGACTGTACGTGAAGATTTAACCTTTGAGGAGCGACCGATGTCGATTGTGGATTGAAGGGAAAAGGTTCTTAAGAACAAGGTTATCCCTCTTATACTTGTTCCTTGGGGAAATCGCTCGCATGGAGAATCAACTTGGGAACGAGAAGATGAAATCCGGTAGAAGTTTCCACATCTATTCTTGTAGTTTCTTGATTGTTTATCCTTTCTTTTTCTTGGAATTTCGAGGACGAAATTCTTTTTGTAGTTGGGTATAATGTAACAACCTAGTTCATTTATACCAATTCCAGTTCCCGTATTTTATTATCTGTGGTATTTTCTTGATTTATCGTGTTTTGGGTGCGAATGGTATTTTACATTTTACATTGCATTCGACCCAACCCGCTTGCGTGAACCTGTTGATTCATATTTATGAATTACCCTGATTTATTACGTAGACTGTGCATTTCATGTATACTGCACACTTGCATTTTATCTGACATTGCATATTTTACCATATAACATTTTAACTCACAGAAAATATTTAAAATTGCATAGCATGGCTTGCATGATACCCCTAACCCCGTGGTAGCATCCGCGCATCTTGTTCTCTTCCGTTTCAGTGAAACGAACGTTTTTAGATGGCTACGCGCACGTACGTGCATCCGTTCTTCGGGGTATGCATTTTCGTTATCTAAGCATTCATTTTAAAATTTGGAAGTCGCATATATTTTTCGTATTTTAAATCTGAATTTTTAGACCCGATCCGGGCGTGTTTTGGAATATTTTTGTATCCCGCCAAAATTCAAATTAATTAATTAATTTAATATTCTTATATTTTTTTAACCAGCTTTTAAAATATCAACAACAAACTAAAATCTTTTAAATCCTAATTCCCTAACTGCTACAGTTCTACTCTCGCTGGCCCGGCCCCAACAATCTCTTTTCTTTCTTCCTCTCTCCTTCTCTTTCTCTCTCTTCTTTTCTTTCTTTCTCTCCTTCTCTCTCCTCACAAAACGCCAACCTTATATCTCCTCCCTGTTCATTTCTCTCTCTCTCTCTCACCTCTCGATCTCGCTCTCTTCTCTATCTCTCTCCTCCGTCTCTCTCCTCTCGTATTCTCTCTCTCTCTCTCATCTCGATCTCTCTCTCTCTCCCCTTCTCTCTCAGTCTCTCTCTCTCTCCCCTCTAATTATAACAATCCTTTTAATATTTTTAAATCATACACGTCCCTCTCTCTCTCCACCCTCATTTTCTTCTTCCTGTTTCCATGATCGCACCCCTGCCTGCACCTTTGTCGCCTCATTACCTCGTCACCGCCTTCACCCTCGCCTCAGCCACTCGTCGCCAACACCCTCATCCACACAGCCTCCTCATCTCTCGACCTCAACTTCCTTCCCCGATGACCCACCTTCTCCAAACCCATCAACTCTGCCTCGTCGTCGCCCTCACGCCGGTGACCCCTCGCCTTCACCCTCGGCTTTCTTGTCACCCTCTCCTTTCTCTTGCATCACCCTCAGCGATCCCCGACCTCACTTTCTCCACCACATCTTTCTCTCTCCTCTCAACAACCCTACCCTACACAGATCTCGCCTGCACACCCTCTTGCCGCCGACCCCTCACCTGCCTCGCCGTCGCTCGAGCCCACCATCACCGTCGACCTTACTCTTCTCCGCTTCCCTCCCCATCCCTCCAGCCACTTTCCCAAGAACCGAGCATCTCCTGCAACCCTTTGCACACCCACTGCACTTCGCCGGCAACCCTACGACGGAAAGCCTCATCGCCTTCACCCCTCGCTTTTCCCTCTGTCCCAGACCTAGAGACCATCATAGCTCTTCCCTTCTTTTTCCTATTCTTCTTCTTCTTTTCTCTTTACCTTCTCTTTCTTAATCTTTTTCCGGTGATCGCCGGCAAACCCCATCGCCGGTGACCCGCGGCTCATCATCACTCCATCACCCCCTTGCCTCCTCTGTCCCTGACCTGAGCCATACCAACCCCAGTGCAACCTTCATCTCACCTTTCTTCTTCTTATTTCTTCTTCTTTCTCTTTCTCTTTCTCTTTCTTGTTTCCATTTTCCGGTCACCCGCCAGAGCCGTGCTCGCCGCCATTGATCCAGGCGATCCTGTGGACGTCCCCTACTTGCGTGGTTACTTTCTTGCCGTGCCTGGACCTGTCCCGTGTGCGCGTGTGGATGTTGCGACATTTGCCGACATCGGACGTGTCGTGCGTATCCGTATCGCGATTCATCGAGGCAAGTTAATCTTGCTACATGCTATTTAAATTATTTTATACCTATTTAAATATAGATTATACCTGTAGAGTAAATCATATACCACATGTTTCATTTTATCACGTTTCGATGTTCCATTTGCATTCGCCTATATCATTTTTAGATCTAGATCATGAAACTAATATTTTTACATAGTAGATTACCTTACAAGGCATCCATACCAATATTTATATCACATACTGCTTAGTTGTATAACCCACATTACCATTTGATAGTTCTTTATAATGTTTCGGATACCATTTTGCACCCATCTCTTTTAGAATATAGATAATTGCATTCATATATCATATTAAGACATAATAATGTGATATTAATATTCCATGTTTATTAAAGTGCATCCTAATTAATATTGGAACTATAATCTTAACCCAAATCGATAACTGTGCATCCATGTGTTTGAATTTATACCTATTTGCATACCACATCACATTATTCCACTTTATTGTTACATTGGTACCCCATACTTATTTTTATGTACCCATGCTTAGTACAGTTTGATTTTTGAGCACCCACGTGACATTTGTGCACCCCCTGACATGACTTGATATACTATTACTTGACAGGACTTGATACCATGCACTTCATGACATGATTGGATCTATATACACTACCTGACATGACCTGATATACCACAGCTTGATCTGTTACCTGATCTCGTTACTAATGCCAACAATCTTGACCTGTTGTCCCTACGGACATTTCCTGTTGTCTATTCAGACAAACCTGTACCTGCTTGATCCTGTGTTGGAATTAGCTCCAGATTTATCAATACCTGACTTGAACACATAACTTGGGGGTATAGGGAAATCAATGATGAAACCTGACTTGTAACTCGACAATTCGATACCTTATTGATCAGTTTTACGGGCTAGGCCAGCTCCGAGGTGATGCTGCTGACATCACTCATCGTTACATACTACCTTTTACTGCCTAGCGGCACGTCTCGGATTCAGCCCGAGAATCTTCACCGTGGTCCCGGGCACGCACGGGATACTATTGAGTTACATCGATGATTCATCAAATTGATTTCAAAGACTTGAGAGTAGTTAACCCAGTAAACTAGTCTAGATTACTCACTGCACATCACCTATGCCTTACCCTTCACTGTCATATTTATGTTACTGTCATACCTGTTTTACTGTTCATACTCATGCCTGCATGTCTTGCTACCTCATGATTATATTATTATTGATGTTATGATGCACTGACGTCTGGGTTTTGCATGGCCCAGATTCTCCACCTTTATCGCAGGCTGATCAGGAGTATTGCCGCTGTTAGATCGAGCAGTGAGGATCCTGTTGGTATCCAGTTTTACTTTCCAGGTGTTTTGTTTATTGGATCTTTTGCTTCCGCATATTATATTATTTCTTGACTCGCTTATTCTGGCTCATGGACATGTACTAGATAGTTTATTTACTTTCCTGTTCTTGATATCTCTACAGCCGTAATGTGACTGTGGAGAGATTTTTCCTATCCACAGGTAGTATGGTTGGCTCTGTCACGTGCCTATCTTAGAGCACTCTAGGAAGCGGGACGTGACATAAAGCATCTAGTGCAGTAGCATGCACGAAAATGATTATCAAGTGCAAACGCGCACGAAAACACAAATCTGGTAGCACAAATGCTCAAATCGGGTGCAACCATTGTACGGAATATAGATCTGTTGCAACTAATGCACAAAATATAAATATAGCGCAACAATTGCACAAAATAGATATCCGATGCATCCAATGCACTAAATACAAATCGGGTGCAATAAGTGCACGGAAACTCATTAATAACTCAAATGCGTATAAAAAGCAACACCGAGTGTACCAAGGTGTATAAAATCATAAACGTGTGCAACTGCGTGCACAAAACACGTATCAATGCACTGCAAGCATATGTGAGCTATACCGAGTGCAAAAACCAAATCGAGTGCATACCACATGCACAAATCAAATCAACCGTATGAAATCCACGAAATCATAAACACGTGCAGCCCAGGCACAAAATCAATATCATGAAACTCAATCATCAAAACTCAAATCCAAGCGATATAAGTGTGATACTCGGATCACAAACGCAAATCGCAACAAATGACATTGAGGTACACTCCTATAATGTCGAAAAATGTCGGTGCGCCCAAACTGGCCGAGCAAGAACATTCGCTTGCCTCCTGCTCACGGTATGGCATCCTCTGTCTCTGAGTCCTCATTTCTCTATGGATTACCAATCTCACAATCCATCGGCTCGTCGGCCCGGTCAGGTGTACTAACGGGAACGATTCCTCTCTGGCACTCCTCTAGTCATCTCCCATCCAATTAGCATGACCACCCGTAAAGCAGCACGTCACTGGCGTCGGCCTCTGGCCTTCTAAATACACGTGACACAACTGATATTCAGTGCAAATCTTATCACAGCAGTGTCCTGAAAGGAACCTGCACAAGGTCTTTTCCGATCTCGCCTATGCCGAACTATACGGAGGCTGGTACTCTTACATAATCTTTTATCGGTTTCTGGACATCCGCGTTCTCAGCACAACATTTTCTCGGGAACTGGCCGTATCCCAACGCCTCTATATACATATCTGATCTCTAATCTCGACGGTGAGTAACCACAGCTCGTTAACATCTCGCACGAACCTCTTGTTCCACTCGTTTTTATTATCGTCCACTTCGACGTCACGTCATGCTATCTGCGTACTGCAATGGTTCTCGGCTACAGTCAATCCGGAATCTCTCACACAGACTCGATATTACGAACTCGGTATCTTCATCACTCTGTAGAAGATATCTAGCTGAATACGTCCTTGGGAACTCGTCCCAACCATCGGAGGAATACTTCATATTCGTCCGTTCTCGATCAACTCACAACGAATCTGGGTGAGGTCCTCTATCCAAAACTGGTCAACTTACTGATCTCCTATCGGATCATCCAACGAACAACGTCATCTCTGGATCAATCTACTCTAGACCTGAATAAGATTCTCCATACTAGAAATCTTCAACTCAACTGGGCCTGCGTCGGCGCATCGAATCTGACGAATCATCTCAGTCGCTCAACTCTGCTCAAGATAGACTAGCTATCTACTGTCGCATCTCTGCCTGAAATCTCCAGCGATCTCAGCTCATAAGCTCTGGAAGCGACATCCCATCAATCTCAGCAACTGCTGGGTCATCTGTCTGCATGGTAGACGACATCACATTCTCTGAGGTAGGCTATACATCGACAGTCCTCTCACAACTGGCAGCCTCTATCAATGGCCCGATCATCCGGTGCAAAACCGAACACTCGCCTCAAATAAGAGGTCACAACACAAACACTAAATCGATACGTTCCCATGTCACCAGAAAACACGATGGTCGGTCCTCGTCCATGACGAGCTCGCCCTGACCACATCACTAGCAGCAGCTCAATCTGTGCTTAAACCATGGTGACAGGAACCTTAAGCATGTATACATGAAAATAGATCAAAGGAATGAAACAATCAACAGATTCCAAAATGGATACATGATCATAAGGAGGAACGGGATCAATGAGAGTATGATAATGGAAACGAATAAAATCAAGGATCTCAAATGGATGTATAATCATGGGGACGAAGAGAATCACAGATCTCAAAATATGTACATCCTAAGGTTTCTTAAGTGGAGTATCGTATCGTAAATATACCGCGGAACATACGTACGGTACGTCACTCCACTCAAACTACCTACTCCATCAATCAGGGTCAGCCTATGTAATGAAAGTTCGGGTCTAATACCCCCCCCCCGGTTCAAGTCTAAGTTCCGTAAGATCAAGCCTAAGTTCTGAAATAGATTACGCCCCAGACTCCACATAGTCAAACTTAGACTCGAACCAAGGTTAAACCTAGCGCTCTGATACCAACTTTGTCACGACCCGAAATTTTAGTTCGTGACCGGCACTTAAATCACGCAACGTCTAAAGGCGCAACGTAAATTAAGTAAGCCGAAACCCAGCAATCTAAATCTTTTTAAGAAAATAAAAGAGGTGAAGTTTTGAAATAAAGGTATAATGAAAATCAAACGTTTTCTTAAATACATAATTTATGGAACATGAAAAGTGCAAGTGGATTTTACTAGTTGAAAACATGTTTCATCTTTTTAAAAATTTGGACAGCACCTCCCTTCAATAATTTGATCCAAAACCACATATACATGATAATATAAAAGTCATCCCCAAGCGGAAGCTAGCTCTTCACCAATCGGCGGAATCACAACCACGCAAGACAGAATATAAGTATACGACGCCCAACGCAAAGATCAACACAAAAGATAATGAATAAAGCAAGTCATCAAAACCACAAGTAGCGAACATAAACCCTCGCTCTAAGTCTCGCAACCACAAGTCTTACTGAGTCTTACTATATATACAAATCTAGTTTCTGATTGATGGAGTTAACTAGATACAACAGGAATAATAAATACAAGAGTGGTACGATCCAACATGTACCACCTACCAAAGCAAAACACCCGAATGCAGCTGTATGCCAGCGATGCTGCTACTGATCGATGCAGTCAACCTGCAAGAACTGTGGCATAACAGGGGTAAATTACCAACTCGTGAGTAGAAAACATCATCAGGAAGAAATCGAATAAAACAACGATTCCTAGGTCAACTATATCATAAAGGTAATACTATGATATATAGGGTGACCGTATCTGCATATGTGCCAACAATATAATAAATGCCTATCTGCATGTAGCTAACATCTACGTGTCCATCAATGACACAACAACATCATGCATGTAAATATCACGAAAGCATATGCATGTAAGTATGAGGATATCAATCAACGTGTGTCCATCAACGACACATCAAAATCATGGAACCTGAGTGTCCAACATCGACGCTCGAAACATCATGAAACCCGTGTCCAACATCGACATGTAAATCCTCATATCTCAGGCTCCGCATCCTCAGATCGGCCCTCATATCTATCTTATCTCAGGCGCCGCATACTCTGGTCGGCCCTCATATCCATCTCATGACTCCAGTCGGTATCCTCCGGATAACCAACGAGTCCAAATACTATCACCGGTAGGTAGTACATGTTAGTTATGTATATGCCCTAGAGGTCATTATTGTACATATGATATATATTATAGTGGATGCTTGGATATATATAGAGAGGACATTCTTGCTCGATATGATAGTATGCTATCTGGTTTCACTTTGTCTTAACATGTTGACTTGTATTGATTTACAGTCTTGTTCTCACATGTTGATAAAGCCCTTAGGATATGTACTCGACTACTAGGACTATGATGCAGATTATACTAGTGGGGCCAGGGTAGTCCAAGAGTACATCTTATAATTGTTCCTAGTCGAGAGTGTATCGAGACAGGGCATCGATACACTAGAGTAGACTAGCGTATACGCATCTTGACCCATATGATAGGCGATGGATGATCCCATATCCATTGGTGTTTGACATCAAAGATGGTATACGGATGCTCAGTGGAGACTGGGTACACTGAACGGACTCGCCGAGAACTCCTAGATGGTATTATACCTATCGTCAAATAGCAGTTCTCTGATGACACTGGTACAGGTTAGTCTGTAGACCCGAGATCGTCATAGAGCCTTGTGTGATTCCCACTGTGCTTTGATTTTCACCTTACCACGTTCATGAGAACAAGAAAAACAGTGGCTTTTGGGTACAGTCCCGAATCACATGGAGGCAATGAGCGATAGGAAGGGTTTCGTCTCTCCCGGTATTTGGGGTTGATGTTGCGCTGTGTTCGATTGGCTATAACTGGAAGTCCCTGGCCAGGGCTGATATGGAGATCTACTGGTATATGTTATCAGTAGTTTCTCGACCGTTATGAGCCTTATATCGACACCGACTTATCGGTTACTGGGGTCTGACGTTTACCACCCTTAGACTGGATATGCGACATATCAGACGAAGAGACCGGACTATACGGGAGTGTTACTGATTGGATTCATAGGAGTATGTACAGACTTGCTTGTTGATCTTCTGATCGCTCAATACCCGGATGGCTGTACGTTTAGCTGACCGCTTACAGCTTGTGGGTGTTTGATTTGATCATCGCCTACTGCCGGCGTATTGACGAGTCTTTAGAGTACTACACAGAGGTTTCCTGGCTCAGGCGAAATGGAGTAGGAGCACATATGTGATATGTGCGGGACCGAGGTTAATACGATATGAGATACCGTATTCTATTCTCGCGATATGTGATATCGGCCGGGTATATGTGATATAGCCGGGTTATCGGATCAAGTGTTGATTTGATAAAGTGGTACATGTTATATTGGACGGTTATATCTAATACAGGAGGATTATTAAATCAAGTGTTGATTTAATAATTTAATGTATAATTATATATGTGATATATTACATTACATTAACTAATATAAGCTCACTTAAATGATTCTTTTTCTCACTTGATGATACATTGATATATATGTGATATATGTTAATTGTATTATTTTCTTTTGTTATATTAAACATTATATATGTGATATATATTATTGTAGCATGCTAGGTTACAAATGCAACTAGGGTTTATGAGATTAAACCATGCTAGGGTTTAAATTAGGGTTAACATTTTCCTTTTAGTTAATTCTTTGGATTAAAGTTAAGATATTTTGTTATGTTGACTTTGTCCACTCTTTAGATATTTGCTAGATATTTGTTAACCTAATCTTTTAACTTTAGCCTATGGTTTATTCTCTACAAGGGTTAAGCATGCCATGCTTAACCTATGGTTGCTTTTCTAACCTCAACAATAATTCATTCATCACACTTCATCTTCTTTTCCTCTCACAAAAAGCTTCCTTCTTTTGTGATGAATTAAAGTGAGATAAAGAAAACTAAAGAGAGAAAAATTCCTACTTCATCATCCTCATCTATTATAGCCACTTAGATTAGGGTGTTTGCTTCACTAATACCTCATTAGTGAAGTGAGAGCTTGAGTTTGTGTTTCCTCAAGGTAGATCGTCTTGGATTTCGAAGAGTTCAAGCAAGATGCATCATTCACCTCATGGAGCCTCTCGAGAGTCCGGGAACTTGATGATCGCAGCGAAGGGACCTCAACTCGGAGCTTATGAAGCGAAGGAACGGACTACAAAGGTTGTAATCCCTAAACTCTTAGATGTTAAGTTGTTAACATGTTGTTTAGTTTGATTCTTTAGCTTAAGATTCATGGTTAGGGTTATCTTGAATGGCAAAAATTTAAACTTGGCATAGATGATGCCTCCCAAAACCTCGCTGCCGTTGTAGGTAACCCAACAGTAGTATTAGAGCCTAACTAGAGAATTAGACGGATAATTGTAGGATTACGAAACCGAAACAACTCCGAAACACCCGACGTCAAACCCTAGTTTCTGTAAAAAAATTCAGAGAGTCAAAAAAAAATTTCAAACAGTTGCAGAATATTGTATGTGATACAATATGAACACCGTACAAATTTTAGCTCATCCCCTCGAAAAATGGCCGGCCACAGGCAAGGAAAAACCGGCCACCTCGGTTTTTTGTTGAGTTTGGGGTTGAAATTTATACAGTATTCTTGTCTCTGGGGTTTGGTAATTCAGGTGTTGTTTGTTTTTGCTAATTTTTCATGTGATGTTATCTTTTAGCAAAGGCAATTCGGAGTATTTCGTATTCGTAATTCTAGTTTGTTTTCGGGTTATTTAGACGGTGTTAAAAAGTTCGATCGAATATCAAATACCCACTTTAACCCTTTCCGGAAAATTTTCAAGTGTTGGATTTTTCCTTAGTTAAAGAACATTCAAATATTGTGCAAGTGATGCGGTGAACCCTCTAAAAGAACAAAACCTTATCTCGATTTTATGACCGTCAAAACCGCCACTAAACCCTAGAGTTTGTGGTAGTTAAGCGGTGCCACAAGTGAGGCATTGGTTGACCTTTCTACGGCTGGTTCATTGCTACTGTGGTTTGTGATGGATACTGCTAAACTACGCTCAAGTGTTGAGCATTTTGGGAATTTTTGGATGTTTGTTGATTCGATCGGAATGTTTAACGTCATCTAGCTTTTTTTGTAATGTGATACAATATGTGGAATTCATATAGTTAGGCATAAAATCCGTAATATGTGATATTTCGGGTTTACGATGTCTAAGGTGATTGTGGATTCCAAATGTTATAGTTTTTCACTTTCTTTTCTGAGACCGTAAGTGTAATATATGGTGTATCGCCGGTTTCGTTGCTATACATCAACGACAATTGGGATACGCATATTTACTTATGTTGATGACATGTGATGTTATGCATTGCTGTGATATGTTATATTGGATCGTCGTGTTTTGAATAGCTGGGGGTTTTATGTGAGATGAGGGTTTTTATTTTCATTCATGTAAAATTAATTGTATGTAATATTCTTTTATTAGGGCACTTCCGGATTGAGAATGATGTCACCATTGTATATTATTTACTTTTTCGCATTAGGATAGACCTAAGGAGGAGAGCACAAGCAACCGGGTTCTAGGGTCCAGTAGGAAGCCATCTCGAGGAGTCGAGACCGGGTCTCCTAACCCTAGAATTGGGAGGGGTACTTGCCGCTCTCGTAGGAGTCTAGGGATGTGGGTTTGGTTATTCATCACGACCTTGGAATCCATGTTTTATACAGGCTCAAAATAAAACACGGACCTCCTAATATATCCAATATTTCATATGTTTCTTCTGTTGCTGATATACTGTGATGTGATCATTTTATATGCGTGAGACGAATACTTTATTATTGTATATATGATATATAATAAACATTGCTTATGTTTTACACCCGCTCTAGTCCCATCCCGGTATGTCGTTAGTTAAGTAACCTAACAGTGCATAACGAGACACTGTGGTGAATGCGGATGGCATAAGCGTACGTTGTATTTTCGTTTCTTCTGTGATGCTTAGGAAGCTTAAATGATGGGACTTCATTAATGAGATTAATGAAAGAAAAGAAACCTAAAAGATGTTATAGAATCAAATTTATAAAAAAAGGGTAGCTCTAGTTTTGCTTTGCATAGCAGTATTCCTTGTAGAATATATAGCACCTTATTCGATAAGGAAAGAGCCGAGATCCCTTCACCGGGAGTGACCTCTTTAGCGAAACTAGCAGATGCTACAACTCACTTGGTTTTTATTTTTGATTGCTTCTATAGTTCTTACTTTGCATAGCGGTATTTGTGAAATATCCTGCACCTTATTCGATAAGGAAAAAGCCGAGATCCCTTCACCGGGAGTGACCTCTTTAGCGAAACCAGTAAAAGCCTCAAAAACACTCATTTTCAAAATAACTTGTTTCTACAACGATATCAAGTTCATTACGCTCATGGTTTTCATAAAAACCTACGTAGCCCTCCGTCATTTCAGAAAAGTACTACTTAGTATTCGTGCTACGTTTGTTGACCATGTTAAGGCGTAGTGTGCAGTAGCTAACTAGTGCTTTTCTGCTAAAACATGAGATGCAATTGGATTAGGGTAGTCATACGACTTTGTTGACTATGTTAAGGGTCATGCTGGTGGGTTTAATTCAATCGGGAAATGACGGGTTGAACTTGGATAGCAATTATGATTTGTTGACTATGTTAAGCTCATAAGTTGCTAGGGGCAAAAGTATTATCAGGAATTTCAAGTGTTGAAATTTGCAATGAGATTGCATGCCTTTTATGAGATAGTTGGATCCAGATACCCACTGCGAGTAAGAATTACTCCTGGGAGAATTTTACACATGACAATTAGCCGATCAAGTAGGTGTCTAGAAAGGTGTTAACGGGGTTATACCTCTGGGAAAACGAGGTTTATTTTAATTAGGTCCGTGCGAAAGCACGGGAAACCTCCCTCAAACTACCAATACTAACCTGGCTGAAAGATTGGCGAACTTGTAAGGTATAATTAATCCCGGCTAGTCTTACCTTTTAGGGTTTTAAGGAATATTTGACAAAAACAGTGGGAGCCATCCTGATTAGATAAGATAATAACCAATCTAATCTTGCAAGAGCATACGCTAAAGTGTTTTCTTCTTTATCTCTCCAGGTAGCGACCATGTCAGGCCTTAATCAAGATAATAATATGGATGTATTGATCGGACCCGCTTATTATACTGAGCAGGGGAACGTTGGTTCCATTCTTTCTTATAACTGTTATAAGACTGAACAGGAAATAAGGGAATATCCGGATTCTCACGCCGCCCAAGCAAAGAATAAGCATGTTGATGCATCTTCTTCGGGTGTGTTAGTTATCGAGAACTGTTTCTCAGTGCACTCTACGTCTTGGGTATTAGATACCAGATCGGGATCCTATATATGTAATATGTTACATGGGGTAAGGAAAGGTAGGGAACTGGGAGAGGGTGATCATTCCATAAGAGTGGGGAATGGTGCAAATGTTGCAGTCAAAGCAATTGGCGAATATCACCTTGTATTATCGAATGGTAATACATTGATTCTGAACGAATGCTATTACATTCTGACCCTGATATGCAATCTTATATCAGTTTCTTTATTGAGTAAAGAAGGATATAATTTTGTAGTACAGGATAATGTTATGAACATCTTCCTGAATCAAAAGTTAATTGGATCAGGCTCGTCAAATAATGGCATATACGTTCTAAACCAAACTACAGTCCTTAATGTATAAAACACACACAAGAGGAAGAGTTCAGAAATGAACGAATCCTTCTTGTGTCATTGTAGACTTGGTCATATCAATGCGATACGACTAGCTAAGTTGCATAAGGATGGATATTTGAATCCGTTCGAATTTTCATCTTATGACACTTGCCAGTCATGTCTCAAAGGCAAGATGACCAAAACTCCGTTTAGTGGACACGGAGAAAGAGTTATGGAACTCTTGGGACTGATACATAGTGATGTATGCGGTCCCATGTCTACACATGCCAGGAATGGTTTCTCATACTTCATTACATTCACTGACGATCTCTCAAGATACAGACATGTGTTCCTGTTGAAACACAAGTTTGAAACTTTTGAGAAATTCAAAGAATATAAGCACGAAGTAGAGAACCAAATGGGTAAAAGTATTAAGATCCTTCGATCAGATCGAGGAAGAGAATACTTGAGCAATGAGTTCCTGAATTATTTAAAAGAGAATGGGATTCTCTCTCAGCTTACTCCTGCTTATACACCACAGCACAACGGTGTATCGGAACGAAGGAATCGCACCCTATTAGATATGGTGCGCTCTATGATGAGCACCACTGAGTTACCTATTTCCTTTTAGGGTTATGTACTTGAGACATCAGCATACCTATTGAATCAAGTTCCATCTAAATATGTACCTACCACACCATATGAGATATGGAGTGGGAAGAGACCATATTTTAAACGAGTTAAGATATGGGGTTGTCCGGCCTATGTCAAAAGGCAAAATCCGGACAAACTCGAGGCACGATCAGTTCTTTGCAAGTTTATGGGATATCCTAAGAATTCCTAAGGATATATTTTCTACTACGCTGAAGAGAAAAAAGTGTTTGTTTCTTAATATGCCACCTTTTTAGAAAAGGAATTTATTGCTAAAGAAATTAGTGGCAAAGAGGTAGAGCTGGAAGAAGTTCTAGCAGCACAAAATACAACTGAAGATTTAGTAGAACCAAAGGATTCAATAGTTCCCAACGAACCTCAGCCGCTCCGCCAATCTAGTAGGGTTTCTCATCCACCTGAGAGATACTACGGTTTTCTCATCGATGGTGGGAGCGAGGATTGCATCATGGAAGATGATGACCCGACTAGCTTCGAGCAGACCATCACGAGTGGTGACTCTGTGAAGTGGCTGGATGCAATGCGATCTGAGATGGAATCTATGTATACCAACAAAGCATGGACTTTAGAAGTTCTCTTGAAGGGGTAAAACCCATTGGGAGCAAATGGATCTTTAAGAAGAAACTTGGTGTAGATGGAAAAGTTGAGACTTTCAAAGCTAGACTTGTTGCAAAGGGTTTTCGTCAACAATCAGGTGTGGATTATAACGAAACCTTTTCTCCAGTGGCTATGCTTAAGTCCATCCAGATCCTACTTGCCATTGCTGCATACCATGACTATGAAATCTGGCAGATGGATGTTAAGACCGCCTTTCTAAATGGTGATTTAGAGGAATGCGTGTACATGACTCAGCCAGAGGGATTCGTAGACAGTGGGAGCAGCGGAAAGGTGTGCAAGCTGCTTAAATCTATCTACGGATTAAAACAGGCATCGCGGAGTTAGAACATTTGCTTTGATGTGGTAGTCAAAGAGTTTGACTTCATCAAGAATGTAGATAAACCTTGTATTTATAAGAAGGTTGCAGAGAGTAAGGTTGTCTTCCTCGTATTGTACGTGGATGACATACTCTTGATAGGAAATGATGTTCCTATGCTACACTCGGTCAAGCTCTTCTTATCACATAGACTCTCAAAGAAAGATCTAGGTGATGCCTCCTGCATATTGGGGATTAAGATCTATAGAGATAGATCTAAACGGATACTAGGGTTGTCCTAATCCAGGTACATTGACACCATACTAAAGAGGTTTAGTATGGAAGAATCCAAGCGTGGGTATTTACCCACGATCTCTAGACTCACTCTCTCCAAAGAGATGTCTCCCAAGACTGATTTGGAGAGAGCTCGCATGCAAGGGATACCCTATGTTTCGGCAGTAGGCTCTATCATGTACGCGATGCTATATACCAGACCTGATGTAGCATACTCACTAAGTATAGTGTGTAGGTATCAAGCAGATTCAGGAGAGAGTCACTAGACAGCTCTGAAGAACATTCTTAAGTACTTGAGAAGAACTAAGGAGATGCTCTTTGTGTATGGTAACGGAGAACTCCAGGTGGAGTTGTCACGACCCGAAAGTACGGAACGTGACTGGCACTTAGATTACGAGACGTCTAAAGGCATAACGTAACCTAAGTCAGCCAAAGCCCAGAAAAAAAATCTAAACCATAAACAATAAGAGTGAAGGAAAACCTTTTATGAAAATGATTTTGAACCAATTAAGTTATATCAATCACTTTTTTAAAAACATCAAAATTTTCCGAAAATTTCGGCAAAGTCTCCTTTGTAAATACTAGCCCCCAAAAATGGGTACAACAAGATATATAACCTGTAACGATAAAATGGCATCCCCAAGCGGAAGCTAGCTCTTCGCCCAAGGCGGATCACAACCACACGCAATATATATGCAATATCAAGCAAATAAGCATAAAGAAATGCAAAATATAAGAAAAACACAACGTCGGCTCAAGTGAGCTCGACCCCAGAGAAACCACATATACACAAATCTCTCAGTCTCATCACTAGGTCGCATATACAAAATAAGAAGTGGTGGATGGAGAATACTAAATACAATGATAGTACAAAAAGAGAGAAAATGTTCTCGCAACCCACCTACGAGCAATGTCGCGAGTCTGAGCAAAAGAAGTCAATGTTAAGATAAGCCCGCCGCTACAAGGCTGACGGGTCCGACCTGCAAGATACTGTAGCACAACGGGGGTGAGTTGCCAGCTCGTGAGTAGAATATAACATCTAATAAGGCTATCGTAAGAATGCACGCAAATGCGTCAAAACATGTATGTCTAGATGTGATGTAATGCCACTAGTATGTATGCACATGTATGCAACATCAATACGAAATCTTTAAGTGTTTAAAATACTATAAGCTCTGCATTCTTAACTAGAAAAAGAATATATGTGCAATAGCTAAAGTACCATCAATGAAATCATCTGAAAACCGTGTCAAGTATCGACACCAAATATGGAAATATATTTGTCTCAATGTCTCACTATATCAATGTCTCAATACATCGAGCTCCGTCAGTCCGGATCGGCCCATATCATCAAATCTTACGACAACGGTCGGTATCCTCCGGATATCCACCGCGCCAGACATCACCAGTAGGTAGTCTTCCCCTGCCAGGCTCATCGTCTACAACTCGATCTTCTTGCCCCGGGGTACCATACCAGGCCCACCATGTACCCGAGACGGTTCATCCACTCCTCGAATCGGGTCTCGAAATCCAACAGAAAATATGAAAACTCATGGTGGACGACACATACATCACGAGAAAACCGCAACTTTATTTTAAAAATGATGATAATAAGTTTTTGTTAAATTCTTGCGGTTTTCCCCCAAAATCCAGAAATCTCATCAATACTGAAATCCTCAAGAAAATCATAATACCCAACATGTTGTATATGATAAATGTTTATGATATCAAAGGTATGCAATTGATTTGTGACTAGGAGTCTATATAAGCATGATGATGATGTAAGGTATATACATGCTATGCAACTCAATGTATCATGTATGATGCAAGTGGTGATACTAAACTAAGCAGGTTCTAAAGTGCTCGTGACATGTCAATTACCAAGGCGTGTGTATTCACATGAATAGTGAGCATGCAATATAAGCCAATGGTAATGGTGTAAGTGTCCTAAGGGGTGATATCACACATAGGTATATAGATATCCATGCAATGCCAGCAGACGATTAACTAGACGGGTATGTATATGAATGAGGTGATTAACTAACTAACTATGCATATAGTTTGCAAGTAATAAAGTGATCCTAACTATGGGGCGCCTTGCTCCATCCAGACGATTTCCCCATAGATGTATACATCTACTCATCCGGACGCCTCGCTAATCTGATCCAACCACCGCTTTGCCTTTGCACGCCGCTTCCGATGTTTCCGCAACCAATCCTAAAATTGCATAACACACAACATAAGATTACACATCATGAAATGATACAAGTCAAAATATGATAAGATCAACGCACACAAATTAGGCACAACGTACACTAGGTGCGCGGAACACACGAAAACTACTAAAACTTTAACTAAAAACGTCGTTTCGGGGCTACCGTCAAAACTAAAACCCGACTAAACCAAATTCCGTATTCACACACCCTAAAAGTCATAGTAGATGCTAATAGTATCATCAATATATCACAATTAAATCACCTCCTAATTTTAAGAAAAACCTAGTAAGCATTAACAACTAAATTTCGATGCAAACATCGCGATTTAGCGATGTAGCGATCACAATCAAGCACAACATCCAATTAAAACTACTAGATGGATACAACACAAATTATAACCTACTTACAAACCTTCAAACCCTAATTAAAATTCCAAACCTTTACTAGAATTTCCTAAATAAGAAATTATAACCAAATTAACACTTTAAAAATCTAAATTAGCATATTTAAACTACCAATTTAACAACTAAATTAAAATCATACCTCCCAAGTGTTGATCCCCTTGCACTTAGCCTCCAAAGATACATGTTTTCTCCTTGTTTTAAACAAATTTGGGTTTGGGAAGAGGTAGAATAGGGTTTAGGTTTGAATTAGTGAAGAAAATTGTGGATTTTTGTGAATTTTTTGTTGATTTTGAAGTAATTTGAAAGAAAAAAGAGAAGGGAAAATAGGGAGCAGCAGCTCGTAGGCTCGGCCAGAGCTAGGAGGGGAGAGTTGTGAGAGATTTGTGTAGAAATTTCTACACAAAAAGTCTTTCCCAAGCTCATTTAATGTCCATCACATCATTTTTTACAAAAAAAACCATTTTAATTCATTTTTTAAACCATAAAACAACTAATCTTGCAAAGTTTGGATAAAATTTTTGTTACTACTATATTTTAGTTTATAATGGTTCCTAATTATGTAATTTACCCATTTAAATTTGTATTTATTACTAATTTAATGTATATTTAAAAGCTTAAAGTAATATTAAAAATAATTAATTAAGGAAATTTTTTTAAATAACTAGAAATTTTTAAGTGACAATATGACCAATTTCTAGAAATATCTTATCTAAATTTTATATAATTAGTCCTATATCGAAAAATAATTATTTCGACTTTTTACGGAAAAGACTTATTATTTTACCGATTATCGAAAAACTGCCTAAACGATTTTCGAAGTGTTACAGGAGTCCTTTACCAATTCGAGCTTCCAAAGTGATAAGGACGACTCTAAGTCGCACTCGGGATTTGTCTTTACCCTCAATGGAGGGGAGGTTTGTTGGAAGAGTTCCAAACAAGAAACCATGGCAGACTCGACGATAGAGGCTGAATATATCGCTGCCAACGATGCTGCCAAAGAGCCTGTCTGGATGAAGAAGTTCATAACTGAACTTGGAGTGGTTCCGTCCATTGACCATCCAATACCTTTGTATTGTGATAATAATGGAGCTATGGCTTTGGCCAAGGAACCCAGGTCCCATTAGAGATCCAGACATATTCTGAGGCGGTATCACCTGATCCGGGAGATAATTGATCGCCGAAAGATCGAGGTCAGGAGAGTTGACACGAAGGACAACACTGCGGATCTACTCATGAAGGCCATACCCGAGATACACTTTGAGAGACTCTTCGGGATGTTGGGTATGAGATACTACAACAGCTGGCCTTATTGCAAGTGGGAGATTGTTAGTTATGTATATGTCCTAGAGGCCATTGTTGTACATATGATGTATATTATAGTGGATACTTGGATATATAGAGAGAGGACTTTCTTACTCGATATGATAGTATGCTATCTAGTTTCACTTTGTCTTAACATGTTGACTTGTATTGATTTACAGTCTTTCTCTCACATGTTGATAAAGCCCTTAGGATATGTACTCGACTTCTAGGACTATGATACAGATCATACTAGTGGGGCCAGGGTAGTCCAAGAGTACATCCTATAATTGTTCCTAGTCAAGAGTGTATCGAGACAGGGCATCGATACTCCAGAGTAGACTAGCGTATACGCATCTTGACCCATATGATGGGTGATGGATGATCCCATATCCATTGGTGTTTGACATCAAAGATGGTATACGGGTGCTCAGTGGAGACTGGGTACACTGAACGGACTCGCCGAGAACTCCTAGATGGTATTATACCTATCTTCAGATAGCAGTTCTCTGGTGACACTGGTACAGGTTAGTCTGTAGACCCGAGATCGTCATAGAGTCTTGTGTGATTCCCACTGTGCTTTGATTTCCACCTTACGACGTTTATGAGAACGTGCAAAACGGTGGCTTTTGGGTACAGTCCCGAATCACATGGAGGCAATGAGCGATAGGAGGGCTTTCGTTTCTGTTGGGGTCAAAATTTGCATCCCGGTTGATCGAGTCAAATTCAAGGTCAACCCCAAGCCAGGTGGGCCCAAGCCCAAGTCAGGCAGGCCCATGCCCAGGTCGAGTCCGAACATGAAGCAGCCGGCCCTCCCCCATGCCAAAATGAAATCATGTAATAAATAATTTTTTTGTAATTTTTTATGCATGAATGTAAACAAAATGGGCGTAAAGCCAAATTTTTGTAAGCCCATGGCTTATGTGCAAAAAGAAATGGCACATGAGCCATGGGATGGGCAAAATGCCATTTTTTAAAGCCCAAGGGGCTATATGTAAATGTGTTAGCCTATATAAGGCAACATGATGATGAATAAAAAAATACACTTTTCATTCTCTCAAAAAACCTAGGGTTTGTGCCTCTTTCCCCTTTCTGAAGGTTCCAAACCTTCCTCTTTCTTTTGAATTAAATCAAGAGTTTTACTCTTCTTTTTCCAAAACTAAATAGTTTTTCACCACAAAACCCACAAAGGAGAACTTGGATCTGTCATTAGATCTCAAAAAGAAGAGATTTTTAAAATCTCACATCTCTTGATCTTCAAGATCCGGCCAAACGACAGGAAGAAGAAGGAGACCCATCTCCAGAAACCCCACTTTGGGAAAGAACTAGGGCTCAAGGGGAGAAGCCCCTTCATCAGCTACAAAATATCCTAGGAGTTTAACTCCTCATATATATACATATATCGTGCTGACACGTGGAGCGCTCAAAGCGCTAGCGCTCTTACGCTCAAAGCGCTAGCGCCCAAAGAGCTAGCTCCTGAGCGCCAACGTGCTGACACGTGGGGCGCTAGCACTCAAAGCGCTAGCGCTCTTGCGCTCAAAGCGCTAGCATCCAAAGCGCTGGCGCTTTTCCCTACGCATCCTTTGGATGCCCTTTCCCTTTCCTTTTTTTATATATATGTATACACGCGCACACACACACATACTCTACAACATTGTCCCTCCCAAAAATTTTTGGGCCAGGGCGCTGCCCCGCATCCCGTAAGGGGGCTGCTAGCTCTCTTGATCCCCAGCCCGCTATCCGGGTAGCGGGACCCCCGTAAAAACTCTGCATAGCTCCCGATATATTCAAGCCCCCTTCCAAAACAAAACACACGTACACTGCACATTGAGTTCGCATGACCAGTTTAACTCGTCAATCGGAGGTTCTCTCGCTCCAAAGGTGAGGGGTAATTAACGGCAGCTTAGTCCGCGGCTGCCGGAGATTCGGATCCTCACAATCAATAAACCTCGGCCTACCCTAGGTAGGGGGAATCTGTAGTATGCCTGACAAGCGCGCGCGTATTCCCATCTCAATGGGGTGACGAAAAACACCCTACAGATTCTGGCACGCTCGGTGGGACGGATCTCTCCTCTCATATTTCGAGTTAAGCTTTCATGCGAACTCAATTAATATGCATATCAATTGCCTGTACTAAAATCATGTTTTTTGTGCAGGTTAACGTTCTCCAATTGCAATCTTCGGACGCAGCAAAGATGTCTCCAAGGATCAGCTCAGCTCTCGACACAAGTCCCATCTCCTACACGATGAAGATGGACGCCAGGACGGTCCTCCCGACCAGTCTTGGGCGACAATGGGAAGAGCCGCCGCTACCATTCGGCTCTATTCTGTTCGTGTCAGCTAACGCCATCCCAGCTCCTCAAGCCCCGGTGATAGACAAACCGGTCTCGAAAGGCAGGAGACCAAATGTGGTGATCTCGAGGGCGCCCCAATCCAAACGCAAGTCGGTTTCTGAACGACTTTCCTTGGCCCCAGCTGGGGGCAAGGCCATCAACACCAACAAAGCTACAACGCGTCTCGAGCAAGCTCCGGCGGTGCCCCTAACAACTGCTCGATCGGGTGTCTTCTCTAAGCTCCCCGCGAATCGACTCACAATGGCTTCCCGGATAACGGATGCCCGCCAATCTTTCAAAATCGAGAAGGTAAGACAGAAAAGGCTCAGGTACAGAGCCAACAAAAGAGCTAGGGCTCCTGATAGGCTGAACCTCATAAGGTTCGAGAAACAGGGTTACCCCGCCAAAGATGAGGAAATGGCTGGATATGTGGTCTACACTGTCTACATGGTGGGCACACGCAGCAAGAACAAGGACGGGGCCACCACATCTCAAATCCAATCTGGCTTGAATGTGGTTGCCGCTTCCCAAGGACAGCCGCCTCTGCTGGGTGATGAAAACCCTCTCGATGAGGATGATAGGCAGAAAGACCCTTCGGTCCATGAGGAGTCAGGCTCGGAAAGCGAAGATGAACCAATCTTCCGTCCCAAGAACGCAGAGCAGCAACTTCTCCAAGAGCTCCGAAAGCAGCTCAGAAACAAAAACAAGGAGATGGCCAAGCTCTACTCAAAAATTGACGACTTGACAAACGTCGTCTTACAGCTCATGACCCAACCTGCCTCTCAGCCGCCCAATCAAGCGCAGGGCTCTGCTCGTGAACCGGGAAATGGTTCCCCAAAGCAGCCGACGCCTATTCCCTCAAATCCAAAAGTGGGCGAACCGCATGAAAATCAGTTGCATCCTATCTCGGGAAATGTCTTGGCTACCAATGACAGTAGCCTGCTAACTCAAGATCAAATCATGGATTTAGTTGCTGGCAAAGTCAAAACATTGGTGGCCGAAGCCGAAGCGCAAAAAGATATCAGCAGTAGTGGAAGACCATATCCTGCTCAGTATGATCTGGTAGAATTTCCTAGCGGCTATGTCATCTCCAAATTCGGAAGATTCGATAGGAAGGGAAATGCGAATCAGCACATCGCCCACTTCAAAATCTCATGCGGGAATACTGGGGGCAACGATGCACTTCTCCTCCGCCAGTTCGTTAATATATTGACCGATGTTGCTTTCGACTGGTACGCGAGCATACCGGATGGCTCCGTCACAACTTTCGTTCAAATGGAGTCTATGTTTCGGCAGAGGTTCATGAGCGTCAGCGATAAGATCACCATTGCCGAGCTCGTAAGGACCAAGCCAAAGAACAATGAAAGCAGCATGGATTTTAAAACCCGATGGCGCAATCTCTCTGTCAAATGTGAACCGCCGATAGAGCAGGACCAATCTGTCAGTCTCCTCATCGGAAATCTCAACAATTGGATGGCCCCGTTTCTATGCACCGCGGGTCTCAAAATATTTCAAGAGCTGACCAGGAAAGTTCAAATGCTAGAGCGCTCAAAACAAGAGTCTTCCTCTGACTCCCAAAATAACCATAGGTCCTGGAGAAACCGAAAGGACGATAATCGCAAAGGCGGAAATCTCGACGATTCTGACACTTTCAACACTTCGGCTAACCGAAATAAACGAGGGATGAGCGGGCCGAATGCTAACCAGCCTCGAAAGCCAGTGTTCGGAGAGGGAGGAGAATCTCCACTGAAAGAGAAGCTGGACAAGGTCTATTCCTTCAGAAGGGACAAAATCCGTAAAATATTCAAAGACGCCCTGAGGAACGGTCTACAACTGCCAGAGTCAAAAAGACCGCAGGAAGCAAATATGACCGACAACCCCAAATACTGCCCCTATCACAGAGTGATAGGTCATGCCATCGAGGACTACTTCGTCTTCAAAGATTGGGTCGAAAAGCAATACCAGGCAGGAGAGATAGAACTGTCCAAATGCGTGTTAACAAACAGTCAAGTCGCAACCGCCAATTTTATACAAACGGAGACCGAAGTTCTTCGTGAAACTGATTCTCTCAGACATCTGCCTTTCTCTGAAAACAATCGACCACCACGTCATTAAACTAGGAACAGTAGACCTCTAAGTCTTTAAACTGGGAACTGATGACCACCACGTCGTTAAACTGGGAACAATCGACCTCTAAGTCGTTAAACTGGGAATGTAAAAAAAATGTGTAAATAAAAAAAAGGGATGTGTAAATAAGTAAATAAAACGAAAAGTCGAAATGATGGGGCAACTCGCAATAAAAATCAGCGAGTAAAAATAAAAATGAAAATAAAGCCGAAATGATGAGGTAACCGCGAATAAATAGCCGAAATGATAGGGCAATCGCGACCTTCGCGATAAGAAAAGCTGAAATGATAGAGTAATCGCGGTAAAACAAAAAAAACAAAAACAAAACAACGGCGAATGATGAGTCGCTCCTGGTACCATATTCCAGTGCAGCGATGCAGACGCCAACCAAAATCCGATTTTCCAAAATTCCCCCGGCCCTACGGCCAGTCCCCAAATTGACTGCCGTATACAATCCACGGGCTCAAATAATTCTCGTCATACCCATGCCCTAACACGATCACCAGTTATGCGGCTGGTCTCCGCCTTTGGAATTATGCTCCATTGGGAAGACCCACTCATGTGTCCTCACGATACATGAGGAGAACAAACCTTTGTGGGATCCTTACGACTCATAAAGGAAAAACACACTTAGAAGTCCTCACGACTCCTAAGGAGAAAATACATCTACGGGATCCTTACAACTCGTAGGGAGAAAATGCTTTTATGGGACCCTCACGGCCCATAAAATTGAAAAGCCTTAGGCGATAGGGATCTAAAACCTGTCTCTTAAGCCATCGCTCCCCAATCCCCAAGTAGAGAATGATGAGTCACTCCTTGTACCATTCCAGTGCAGAGATGCAGACGCCAACCAAATTCCAAATTCCAATCCCTAAATGGCGAATGATGAGTCGCTCCTGGTACCATATTCCAGTGCAGCGATGCAGACGCCAACCAAATTCCAGATCCCATACCCCAATGGCGAATGATGAGTCGCTCCTGGTACCATATTCCAGTGCAGCGATGCATATGCCAACCAAATTCCAAATCCCATACACCAATGGCGAATGATGAGTCGCTCCTGGTACCAAATTCCAGTGCAGCGATGCAGACGCCAACAAAATCTCGAAATTTTTCCGGCCCTACAGTCTGGATCATACATCCTGCAAAACCATATACAATCCACGGGCGTAAAACGATCCCAATCTCTCCCAAGTCCTACCGGCGAGACCACATTCAAAGTCCCACCGGCGGGGAAGATTCAAAAAAAAAGAAGAGAAGAAAAAAAGAAGGTATGTCCACAAGCAAAATGGGCACGGATGAAAACCCGAAAGGGCTCCGTGAGTAAAAATAGCAGGACTGCCGGCGAGTTTGTGAAAACCCGAAAGGGCGCAAACTCGTGAAAAAGAGATCAAATGCACTCGCAAAGTCCTCTTGACTTTGTGAGGAGAAAATTCCCATGTGAGATCCTTACGACTTATAAAAGAGCAACACACTTAGGAGTCCCCATGACTCCTAAGGAAAAAATACACCTACGGGGTCCTTACGACCTGTAGGGAGAAAATACTTTGTGAGACCCTTACGGCTCACAAAATTGAAAAGTCTTAGATGATAGGGACCTAAAACCTGTCTTCTAAGACATCGCTTCCTGATAAGCAAGCGCAAATGATGATTCGCTCCTGGTACCATATTCCAGTGTAGCGATACTGATGCCAAGCAAAAACCAATTCCCAAATCCTACCAGGGCAAATGATGAGTTGCTCCTGGCATTATTCCAGTGCAGCAATGCAGATGCCGAACAAAAACCGAAATCCTCAAATCCACTCATGGCAAATGATGATTTGCTCCTGGTACCATATTCCAATGTAGCGATGCTGATGTCAACCCAAATCAAATCAAACCAACAACTTCTGCGGCAGAATCATGTTCCGTCCCAGAATTTACCCCATGTCGAAATCATGCTTCGTCTTGGGATATCTACCTTCCCTACCGAAATTATGCTCCGCCTCGGAATCAAATCAACCAACCAGCTCTGCGTCGGAGTCATACTTCGTCTCAGAGTGTACCCCGCGTCGAAATCAAGCTTCGCCTCGGCGTATCTGCCTTCCCTGTCAGAATTATGCTCCGCCTTGGAATCAAGTCAACCAGCAAGCTCTGCGCCGAAATCATGCTTCGTCTCAGAGTGTACACTATGTCGAAATCATGCTTCGCCTCGGCGTATCTTCCTTCCCTGTCGGAATTATGCTCCACCTCGGAATCAAGTCAACCAGCAAGCTCTGTGTCGGAATCATGCTTCGTCTCAGAATGTGCACCCCGTGTCGAAATCAAGCTTCGCCTCGGATTATATGCTTTCCCCATCGGAATTATGCTTCGCCTAGGAATCAACCTCTGCATAGAAATTATGCTTCGGTCAAAATGTATGCTGCCCTTTGGAATGATGCTCCGATCTTTGGAATCATGCTTCGCCCTTCGGAATAATGCTCCGATCTCTGGAATCATGCTCCGATCTTCGGAATTATGCTCCGATCCTCGGAATTATGCTCCGACCCTTCGGAATGATGCTCCGATCTTCGGAATCATGCTCCGCTCTTTGGAACGATGCTCTGATCCCTTCGGAATGATGCTCTGATCCCTATAATCATGCTCCGCGCTTCGGAATGATGCTCCGATCCCTGGAATCATGCTCCGCTCTTCGGAATGATGCCCCGATCCTTGGAATCATGCCTCTACTCTTCGGAATGATGCTCCGACCTTGGAATTATGCTCCGCAAATCGGAATGATGCTCCGACCCCTAGAATCATGCTCCGCTCATCAGAATGATGCTCCGATCCCTGGAATCATGCTCCGCCCTTCGGAATGATGCTCCGATCCCTTTGGAATCATGCTCCGCTATTCGGAATGATGCTCCGATCCCCTAGAATCATGCTCCGCCCTTCGGAATGATGCTCCGATCTTCGAAATGATGCTAAGAACTTGGAATTATGCTCCGCAAATCGGAATGATGCTCTGAACCCCGGGAATCATGCTCCCCGAGGGATACTCCGATCCCCTGGAATCATGCTCTGCCCTTCGGAATGATGCTCCGATCTTCGGAATGATGCTCCGACCTTGGAATTATGCTCCACAAATCGGAATGATGCTCCGATCCCCGGGAATCATGCTCCCCGAGGGATACTCCGGCCCTGGAATTATGCTCCGCGAGTCAGAATGATGCTCCGATCCCCGGGAATCATGCTCCCCGGGATGATGCTCCGCCCCTGAAATGATGTTCCACCTCGAAGTCCAACTTCAAGATCCATCAATTTCATGCACACAACTCAAATGTGCGGTGTGCATTTATTGATGGGGAGCACTTTGTTGGGGTCAAAATTTGCACCCCGGTTGATCGAGTCAAAGTCAAGGTCAACCCTAAGCCAGGTGGGCCCAAGCCCAGGTCAGGCGGGCCCATGCCCAGGTCGAGTCCGAACATGAAGTGGCCGGCCCTCCCCCATACCAAAATGAAATCATGTAATAAATAATTTTTATGTAATTTTTTATGCATGAATGTAAACAAAATGGGTGTAAAGCCAAATTTTTGTAAGCCCATGGCTTATGTGCAAAAAGAAATGGCACATGAGCTATGGGATGGGCAAAATGTCATTTTGTAAAGCCCAAGGGGCTATATGTAAATATGTAAGCCTATATAAGGCAACATGATGATGAATAAAAAAAATACACTTTTCATTCTCTCAAAAAACCTAGGGTTTGTGCCTTTTTCCCCTTTCTGAAGGTTCCAAATCTTCTTCTTTCTTTTGAATTAAATCAAGAGTTTTACTCTTCTTTTTCCAAAACTAAATAGTTTTTCACCACAAAAACCATAAAGGAGAACTTGGATCTGTCATTAGATCTCAAAAAGAAGAGATTTTTAAAATCTCACATCTCTTGATCTTCAAGATCCGGCCAAACGACAAGAAGAAGAAGGAGACCCATCTCCAGAAACCCCACTTTGGGAAAGAACTAGGGCTCAAGGAGAGAAGCCCCTTCATCAGCTTCAAAATATCCTAGGAGTTTAACTCCTCACACACACACACACACACACACACACACACACATACATACAAAAAATAATAAGTGCTCCTTTCTAGGAGTACAACTCCCATTGCAGGGACCAACTCCCTTTTTGCGCCCGAGCGCCCACGTGCTGACACGTGGAGCGCTAGCGATCAAAGCGCTAGTGCTCTTGCGCTCAGGGCGCTAGCGCCCGAGCGCGCTGACATGTGGGGCGCTAGCGCTCAAAGCGCTAGCGTTCTTGCGCTCAGAGCACTAGCGCCCAAAGCGCTAGCGCCCGAGCGCCCACGTGCTGATACGTGGAGCGCTAGCGCTCAAAAGCGCTAGCGATTTTTCGTTCAGAGTGCTAGCGTCCAAAGCGCTAGCGCCCGAGCACCCACGTGCTGACACGTGGAGCGCTAGCACTCTTACGCTCATAGCGCTAGCGTCCAAAGCGCTAGCGCCCGAGCGCCCACGTGCTAACACGTGGGGCGCTGGCGCTCAAAGCGCTAGCACTCTTGCGCTCAAAGCGCTAGCACCCAAAGCGCTGGCGCTTTTCCCCACGCATCCTTTGGATGCCCTTTCCCTTTCCTTTATATATATATATATGTACACACACACACACACTCTACAACACTGTCCCTCCCAAAAAATTTTGGGCCGGGGCGCTGCCCCGCACCCCGTAAGGGGGCTGCTAGCTCCCTTGACCCCCAGCCCGCTATCCAGATAGCGAGACCCCCGTAAAAACTCTGCGTGGCTCCCGATATATCCAAGCCCTCCTCCAAAACAAAACACACGTACACTGCACATTGAGTTCGCATGACCAGTTTAACTCGTCAATCGGAGGTTCGCTCGCTCCAAAGGCGAGGGGTAATTAACGGCAGCTTAGTCCGCGGCTGCCGGAGATTCGGATCCCCACAATCAATAAACCCCGGCCTACCCTAGGCAGGGAGAATCTATAGTACGCCTGACAAGCGCATGTGTATTCCCATCTCAATGGGGTGACGAAAAACACCCTACAGTTTCTCCCGGTATTTGGGGTTGATGTTGCGCTGTATTCGATTGGCTATAACTGGAAGTCCCTGGCCAGGGATGATATGAAGATTTTCTAGTAAGTGTTATCAGCAGTTTCTCGACCCGTTATGAGCCTCATATCGACATGACTTATCGGTTACTGGGGTCTGACGTTTACCACCCCTAAACTGGATATGCGACATATCAGACGAAGAGACCAGACTGTACGGGAGTGTTACTGATTGGATTCACAGGAGTATGTACAGGCTTGCTTGTTGATTTTCTGATCACTCAATACCCGGGTGGCTGTTACGTTTAGTTGACCGCTTATAGCTTATGGGTGTTTGATATGATCATCACCTACTGCCGGCGTATTGACGAGTCTTTAGAGTCCTACACAGAGGTTTCCTGGCTCAGGAGAAATGGTGTAGGAGCATATATGTGATATGTGCGGGACCAAGATTAATATGATATGAGATACCATATTCAATTCTCGCGATATGTGATATCGGCCGGGTATATGTGATATAGCCGGGTTTTCGAATCAAGTGTTGATTCGATAAAGTGGTACATGTTATATTGGACGGTTATATCTAATATAGCCGGATTATTAAATCAAGTGTTGATTTAATAATTTAATATATAATTATATATGTGATATATTATATTACATTAACTAATATAAGCCCACTTAAATGATTTTTTTTCTCACTTGATGATACATTGATATATATGTGATATATGTTAATTGTATTATTTTCTTTTGTTGCATTAAACATTATATATGTGATATATAATATTGTAGCATGCTAGGTTACAAATGCAACTAGGGTTTATGAGATTAAACCATGCTAGGGTTTAAATTAAGGTTAACATTTTCGTTTTAGTTAATTCTAAATTATGGATTAAAATTAAGATATTTTGTTATGTTGACTTTGTCCACTCTTTAAATATTTACTAGATATTTGTTAACCTAATCTTTTAACCCTAGCCTATGGTTTATTCTCTATAAGGGATAAGCATGACATGCTTAATCTATGGTTTCTTTTCTAACCTCAACAATAATTCATTCATCACACTTCATCTTAATCTTCTCACAAAAAGCTTACTAGCTTTTTTCTTTTGTGATGAATTAAAGTGAGATAAAGAAAACTAAAGAGAGCAAAATTCATACTTCATCATCCTCATCTATTCTAGCCACTTAGATTAGCGTGTTTGCTTCAATAATATCTCATTAGTGAAGTGAGAGCTTGGGTTTGTGTTTCCTCACGGTAGACCGTCTTGGATTTCGAAGAGTTCAAGTAATATGCATCATTCACCTCATGGAGCCTCTCGAGAGTCCGGGAACTTGATGATCGCAGCGAAGAGACCTCAACTCGGAGCTTATGAAGCGAAGCAATGGACTACAAAGGTTGTAATCCCTAAACTCTTAGATGTTAAGTTGTTAACATGTTGTTTAGTTTGATTCTTTAGCTTAAAATTCATGGTTAGGGTTATCTAGAATGGCAAAAATTTAAATGTGGCATGGATGATGCCTCCTGAAACCTTGCTGCCGTTGTAGATAACCCAACAGTACATCCCCTGCCAGGCTCATCGTCATCCCCACAAAATCTCTCCCTTGCCCCGGGGTACCATACCGGGTCCACCATGTACCCGCAGACGGTTCCTCCACTCCTCGAATTGGGTCTCGAAAACCAAACTCAAAACCGAGAAAACTCATGGTGGACGTCTCAAAATATCATATCAAGAAAAACCGGGTTTTTAAAACAATACATAATTTCCTTTGAAATATAACCACGGTTCTCAAATCCAGAATCTCATGAAATCGGCATCTCAATGCGTATAATCGTAAAGCATGATGTATGAAAACATATAATAGAAATGTGAGCATATCAAGTATATTATGCGACATGGTATGGTGATGTGAAAAAAGCAAGTATATCATACGATATGGTATGGTGATGTGAACATAGCAAGTATATCATAGCATGATATAGCAATTCTACTGTATAAGTGACATAGCAATTATTGATGATGAAAGTGTGTGAGCCGGCAAATCTGTGTAAGTGTAACATACGCATCATCGATAATGGTGTAGGTGTACTAGCACAGGTATATATAATGCAATGAGAACGTCATGAACATAACATATGGTACATCGTACGCGAAATGCTAACAGGTATACGTGTCTACAATATATCCGAGTCGGTGAATCTATCAATCGGTATCCAGCCTCACAACATCACGTACGGTATAATCCATCATACGGTATCCTCTAGTCAAGGGTATGGATCAATCATCATAACACTCATCACGTACGGTAAATTATCGTATGGCGGCATTAAACCATTAGGGATTCTATCAACCTAAATGACAATGAGGGTACGGAACTAACGTCTCGTACGGCATATCACTCACGATTCACAACATTATATATATCTATATACCTATATCCTAGGTCACATCCATAACGATCTCATATCAGGGAACCGGCAAAAGTATCTATCATCTCATATCGACTCGCATCCGTATACCGACATATCAATCAAGTCATTATATCGCATCGTATATCCTTTTCATCACATTAAGTCATCTTACATATACATTCTAGCTTATTAATCTCATATCATACTACTATAAATCTCATACTTATTCTCTTATAGCTACATATCTATAAGTCGTGATTCACATTCACTTTTCATATCCTTATTTATCAATTCGAGACATCATTTCTATCATAACAGGTCTAAGAGTCATATCCCTATATCTTTCATTTCATATCTCGATATATATATATATATATATATATATATATATATATATATAATTATTCATATCATTTCTAACTATCTTTTTAACCATATCCATAGTTTTCTAATATAGGTCTCCTAAACCATATTCTATATATATATATATATATATATATATATATATATCGGTTTCCATCAAAGTTTGCGGGGGTGCTATACGCCATCCACCCGACTTCCCCCGTAGATATAAATCTACTCACCTGCGGAACTCCTTGTCCAGTCGTAGTCGATGTGCTTCGTCGTCTTGAAATCCACACGGAGATACCTACAATCAATATACAATCGCAAAAGCTATTAAAATCGAGTCCGGAAAACCAATACGGCACACGGATCGCCTATAGGTTAGAACCCATAGCCCACGCATGCAAAACCAACCAAATAACCATCGCCGTTGACGTAAAAACATCCAACGACCAAATACAATATCACATACAAAAACCCAAGTTTCAGAATCGCAAAACATGAAAACAGCAACCTTGGAAAACCACTCCCAGATTTCACCTTAGGCTAAACTAGGGAATTTTGCATACAGGGTTAGTCTAGATATCAGATAACAAGGTTAACTAGCTAGGAGTGGTTTTCCTTTTGTGATACGTGCAGGCAATTTTGAAGCTAAACCTGAAACCCGAGACCCAAATACCAATATCTGGCCGCAAATTAATTCATTGTGGCCGTAAATTGCGGCCACATTAGAGGGGAAATTGGTGATTTTTGGACATAATTGACTTGAGTTTGACAAAAAGGTTAACTAGCTAGGAACAACTAGATCCTAGCTAGGAACAACAAGGTCAAAAATTATAAAAATTAAAGTATTCAATTTTGGCCATAATTGACTTGAGTTTGACAAAAAGGTTAACTAGCTAGGAACAACTAGATCCTAAACTTAGTAAATTAAAAACCCTAAAAATAACTTTTCTTAAAGTTTAACGGTAGAAAGTATATGTCATTGTAGTTTATTTAGAAATAGGCAAATTTTGAGTTCACTTCTTGGGCTAAGTTAAAACAAGGGAAGAGTATTGATATTTTTATTAAAATATAAATTTGAAAAATAATTCCTAAGCTTAAGTCTAGATTCTGAAAATATATACCCTACAATTTGCACAAACACGTACATTGAAACTTGGAATAGTAGAAGAGACCTTGAAATGCTCTTATCTAAAGTCCTTAGTACGAAGAAAATAAAATAAAAAAATATAAGTGTGAATAAAGAGATAATAAAAAAATGAACACTGGTTTCTGTGATTACTTAAGGCTGCAAAAATAGAAAAATATTTAGCGAGGGTGCTTCATCACCTAGTGCCTTAGACCAACTGGTTTGGGATTCACTGCTAAAGCCTTAGGTGTTGCAAGACTAGAAATTACGCTTTAATGTGCAAACACATCTTGTAATCGGTTGTTGGTACCTCAAGAAGTATTAACAGTCGCATGAAGGATGTGTGAGCGATATTCATCTAAAAATTCACCAATTAAAAAGTGCTTTGGACAACGGACAAGAGTATGATTGCTTGATTTGAATTTCCAAGTGTAGGGGTGATATATACACACATGTAGGTGTATGTGATTGGGGTTTAGATAAGAGATAGGAATGAAGAATAGGACTTGTATTTTTAGTAGAGATGATAAAAATTCCTAAGTTGAGATGCAACCCTAGAAGGAAAACTTAAGAGATGCCAAAAGCTAAGTAGGTCTGCAGAACATATATAATCTTAACTTAAATGATAAGGAAGCGTGAAGAATATGGGTGAATAATTTATGAGTCGAAGATAATAGAATTCCTTATTAGAAAACCTAATTGGAGAATAAGAGTTAATGGGCCAAATTGATAGGATTTTGTAGGTAGTATCCGCTGAAAACCCTCAGGAGACAACACTCCTCCTACTAGGGACACCTAGAGGTTTAACGGCTTGTTGCACGAGCTTAGTGCAATCGCGTTTCCCTGCGAAAGTGAGGTTAGGTTTTTGTTGAGAATAAAACTAGATTTGCTCGAGGACGAGAAAAACATAAGTTTGGGGGTATTTGTTCATACCATAATTCTGCATTATTATATTCCCCAGTCCTAGCCATTTTATAAATAAACAGGTGCCCTTGACCCATGCCTGCTACATAGTTACAGGTTACAGGTTCTCGGAGCAAAAACAGTGAAAAAGACATAAGATGATACAAAAGTGAGACTACGACCAATAAATGGTGGAATCTTGATAAAGCCTACACGAAGATCAGTTCACAAAGTACAAGGCAGAGCAAGGTTAAAAACTTCGACACAAAGCAAATGGTTAAAGTCCACTACATTACTCACTGTGGAGATCTGGAAGCAAAATAGAAGATATTCTGAAGAACCAACCAAAGAAATAGGAAGAAAAACAAGACCAGAACAAACACAGGAAATTTCAGAGTCCAAGCCTATTATTTGGCCGCGGAACCGCGGCCAAACCTGGCCTATGGCCACGGTTCCGCGGCCGGGTATAGCCCGTAGTGGCGAAGTTTTTTACCAAAACGCTTGGCGGCTCTGACTAGTCTTCTTAGGGGTATTTTTGTAAAAGCATACATGCGGCAATTGTAAACCAAGGTTTTCTATGTCCTATAAATAGAGACCCAAATGCTTGTATTAGGTGATGCCTCCTTTCATTAATAAAATTCAGATTTCTTTTGGAGAGCATCGATGCCTCTTTTCATATCATCTATTCAGATCTGACATGTCTTGTGTAAATGTTTGGAGAGAGCCATCAATAAAGTAAGTAGTTTTATTTAATTGCCTTGGTATAGATCTTTAATTCCTTGCCCCAGTTAGATAGTTAGATCTTTTATTCTTTGCCCTAGATAAATGTTTTTCAATTCCCTAATGAGCGAGTAGTCTTCTCGCTTGTTAGGGTTAGCTTTGGGGAAGGCTTGAGAGATGAAGATCTCTCACCCCTTTCTTGCCCATCAATATTAATAAATAGGACTCCATGCATACATGCACATACCGCTCCCTACGGCACCCTATCCCTCGAGGTAGCGGTGATACCATAGTATAAAGGCCCGGTTGAGCGTGTTTTCCATGGAGGTTAGGATAAGGATTGATAAAGGAAGGACAAGAACCTAGAGGAAGAAACATCTTCCCGATGGTTCTAATCCCCTTTATTAATAATTACCATAACACCTCATAGATCTTAATATGGGTATAGAAAGCGGTGGGATTTATTGACTTTCCAAACTTAACCTAAACCTAACCCTAGCAAGATTTAGATCTAGATTAATTTAGTTTTTAGATTTAATCAATCCGTTCACACCAATCGGAATTAACTCGTAAGAACAACTAGGAAATTCACAAAATCCCTGTGGACCGACCCGTACTCACCGGCTAGCTACCATGCGACGCAGTTCTTGATTGCAGTAATATTATTTTTTATCTTAAAATCCAACATCAATCAAATGGCGTCGTTGCCGGGGATGGCGTAGTATTTTCTTTTTGCAACTTCGGGTTAATATAAAATTAAAAAAATCATTAAAACTGAAAAATATAAAAATTTATCCTCTTTTATTTTGTGAAGGGTATTTTTCGTATAAATTTTGCAGGATCAACGAACAAATTTGGATCTGGAAATCTCCAGAGATCAAAACAGAAAACAGACGATCCTAACAACAAAAGATTACAACAACAGAGGAGCGTAAAAAACATGGGGAACCAAACCGTCTAGCCGACCGCGGATACGCGGCTATAACCACATCTTTGCAGCGGAACCGCGGTCTGCTGACGTCATCAGCAGACCAGAAAAATTTTCAGGAAGCGAGCCGCCACCTCCACCGTAGAACCGCCGTGCGACCCCCATTCCGGCCGCGGAACCGCCGCGCCCTGGTGACTTCATCTTGTGGAAATTCCTCTGTGAGCTTATTTTCTCTCTCCTCTGCAAACTCCAATATATCTTCTGAAAAATCTCCTGCAGGATTCTTTGCGCTAAAAAATCTCCCACCTTCCAATAATTGATCTTGTGCAGGATTCTTTGCGCTGCGCTTAAAATAAAAAATTGATTGTAAGTGATTTTTTTCTGTTTTGCATATCTTTAATCGGACTTTAAGGGGCTTGAGACCAATTCAGATTGGGTGGGGATTTCATCACCCTTCCCAGAACCCCAGAAATCACATAAGGCATTGACCATATTTAATTAAAAAAATACTAGACTCAGCCCTAAGGACGTCGCGCTCAATAGGACAGAGGACTAGTTGTAGGCATCGGTCGTTAATCCTAACCTGACTTTGCGGTGTCTAGGCAAGTGTGTCTAAGGCGAGTGGTTACTTAATTAGGGCCACTACTTGTAGTGGAGAGCCTCCCACTCACCTGGCACTTACCTGGCCGCAATTGGCGGTGAAGAGGCGGTTTGAGGTCCTATTTCTAACCCTTTGGAACAGTTAGGAGCGGTCTAGCTGACCTAGGTGACCCTAGATCAAGGCCTGATTGTGAATTTGTGGTTGATTGCATTTGTGTCTAAGCCCTTTATCGGAAAAAAAATTTTGCAAACAGTTCCAAATAAAGAGAAAAAGGAAAAAGGAAAAAAAATATATATAAAAAAAAACTTGCAACTTGTCGTTTAAAATCCGTGCACCCCACCACCACCCACTTTCTTCTCATTGACATTTTCTTACCCCCCACATTCTGTTTTTCACCTTTTTGACTACACTACCTCTTTAGTGTATGTCACTTTGGACTAGGGACACTAGCGCCCGATTAGTCCGTGTTTCGTTGGTACCGACCGACGAAACTTTCGACTCCGAAGTCAAAATTCCTTCCACTTCCTTACCTCCACCTTCAAATTCTTCTTCCGAAGGTATGTCGGGATATAATCCCAACAACACCTTACCCACGGGACTGATTCCACCTCCGTTAGGTGCGAATAACCCGAATCACCCGCCTGTTGTAGCGCCCCAACGAATAGCGCTTCAGGATCTCTTCTACCCTGTCCGCACCTCCTTACCTACCTGTCTTTCACCCCCCACCAGCAAATAGGGACAATTTTGAGATAGAACCCCACTTCATCAATATGTTGCCAAAATTTCACGGATTAGAATCCGAAGATGCCTATATCTTTATCAATAAATTCCAAAACGTTTGCGCCATGATGAAAACAACCCAATTATCAGATGATGCTATAAGGCTAAAGGTCATTCCTTTCACCTTATGTGACTTAGCCGAGAAGTGGCTATATAGCACAGCATCACATTCAATTAGAAATTGGGACGAGTTTGTTAAAGCTTTTCTTAAAAAGTTATATCCTCATCACAAGACCGCGAGAATTCGCAATGAGATAATACAATTTTCCCAGCTTCCTTCCGAACTATTTTGGAAGTGTTTTGAAAGATTCAAAGACCTACTTGTTCTGCCCTCACCATGGAATCGAAAATTGGCAACTTTGCCAAACATTATACGAGGGATTGAACCCAGCAACGAAGCAGTTGCTAGAAACCATTTGTCAAGGTAACTTTCTAACCAAATCTAGTGAGGAAGCGTGGCAGTTTCTCGAGGATCTTGCTGAACAAACACTTCAGTGGGAAAGCACAAAGACCACCTCATCTTCTTCTATTGGTCAATCTAGGGCAGGCATACATCAATTAGATATGTCGATTGCTATGAAGGCCGAGATGGTCGCACTTACGAAAAAGCTAGAAGCACTTGAGACCAAAATCTCATCGCCTTCTCCTGCCCCTGCTTTACCCCCACGAACTGTTTTTGCTTATTGTTCAGATCCATCATACCTTACCGAAGAGTGTCCTTACAATCCACCTGTTCAAGGACAAGATCAAGTCAATACTGCCTTTCAGCAACGACAAAGAAATGATCCTTACTCTTCGACCTATAATCCGGGTTGGAGGAGTCATCCAAATTTTGCTTGGAATCAAAATCAACAATTCCAAGGAAACAACAACTTTCAAAGGCCTCCTCCTCCACAACAACAAGCACCCCAACAAACTCAATACCAGCAACCTTTCCAACCACAACCTTATCCAAATCAAACGAACAATTTTGTTCAACCAAATGATGATAAGGTTATCTCGCTAGAAAAAAGTCTAGATGCGTTTCTCAAACAATCTACAGAATCCGCAGCAAGATTGGAAAATTCCATCCGGTCTTTGGTGCACAACAATACTTCATACGATCAAAGCATCAAATCTATTGAGGCACAAATTGCACAACTAACTGCTGCGTTGAGCGAGAGAGAAAAGGGAAAGCTTCCATCTCAACCATTGCCAAATCCCGGTCACACACACAACGCACATGTCACATATGAATATCAAAATCATAATGTAAATGCGGTGACCACGTTGAGATCTGGAAGAGTGTTGCAAAATAACGTGGGTATTAGTGATGACACCCCCACCGGTGGTTCTCCTTCTCCTTCTTCTTCTTTTTCTTCTTCACCCTCATCTTCTCCGCTAGAGCCTATTCTTCATTCTTCAAAAGGCTCTTCTTCTTCTTCTAATCCGAACGAACCCACTTCTCACCACCCACACTGGGATCCGTTCCAACTCCACATTCTACTCCACAGATATTGGACTCAACAGATTTTCAAAATGCTCCATTTCCAAACAGGTTGAGTCACAATAAACCAACTCCACAAATGGAGAAGATTGTGGAGTTATTTAAACAGGTTAGCATAAATATATCTCTCTTGGATGCAATCCAACAAGTCTCTTCGTACGCAAAAATCATAAAGGGCTTATGCTCCTCGAAGAGAAAGTCTCAAATACCCAAGAAAGTGCTAGTGGCTAGTGCAGTGAGCAATGCTATTAACCAACCTAAACCCTTACCCCAAAAACGAAAGGACCCCAGCTGTCCTACAATTTCAATAACAATTGGGGATAAGAAAATCAATAAAGCACTTTTAGATCTTGGGTCTAGTGTTAACCTGCTTCCCTACTCCGTGTACGAGCAATTAGGGGTTGGAGAGTTGAAACCCACTCGTTGTGCTCTCCAAATGGCTGATCGATCAATCACCCATCCTAGGGGTGAGTTAGAGGATGTGTTGATCAAAGTAGGGGATTTCATATTCCCCGTTGATTTTATTGTTATGGACACACAACCTGTTGCTAACCCACGGAACCAAATTCCGGTGATCCTCGGTCGACCATTTTTGGCCACTTCCAATGCCGTAATAAATTGTCGCAATGGCTCCATGACTCTATACTTCGGGAAGACGTCTAGTGAGTTCAATATTTACAAGTTAGGAAGTCTGCCCCCCGTGCCTAAAACTAGTACACGAGAAGTTTGCTCTTTTCACGAAATCACGCAGGAGGACTGCGAGCTTGAAAGATTTCTGTTTGATGAAAACAGTTTTGACGCCACTAGTGCGTCCCTCCTTGAATCTACCACAGTTGACACAACTGATATTGATTATGAATGTTTTACTTTTTCGGATGATTTAGACGACTCACCGCCCGAATATGAGTCTTTTGAATTTTTGGATGAGTTAGTTGAACCATCCAATTCTGTTGTTTGCAGTGATTTCGAACCTGTGTTGGAGTCCTTTGAGTTCGAGGTAGATTCCCCTATTTTACCTTTGATTGTTTCGCCTGCGAACTCGAACTAAAGCCCTTACCGTCTCACCTTAAATATGCTTACTTAGGTGAGAATGAGACCTTTCCCGTTATCATATCGGCCTCTCTAGCCCTCGAGCAAGAGAAAGCCCTTTTAATGGTCTTACAAGATAGGCGGCAAGCTTTCGGCTGGACTATGGCGGACATCGAAGAGATTAGTTCCCTCATAATTAAATATCATATACATATGATGGATGATGCCAAGTCGATAAAGGATCCACAGAAGCATCTTGGTGATAGTGTGGTTAGTCAACCTCCTCCTTTAGAAGTTGAACCACCCCCTTTTCTTTTAATAAGCTACGAGAATGCCAATATTCCACTGATTGCTGATCATTCACATTCTCGTTTTGATTCATCACCACCTCATATCTATTCACTTCCATACTTTCCATCCCACCACTTCTATCTTCCCCAATTCTTCTATCACCAACCGATACTCTATACAGATAAATTTTTCGACTGGTTGGTGTTGACATTTGGTCTTTGCAAAGTTTGGCAATGACGTTTAACATTGTTTCAATGAAGTTTGGGGGGGCCTTTCTGTATATATATTTTTGTTTTTCTTTTAACAATAAAATTTTTTATAAATAAATAAACAGGGGAGTGCCGACATTCTCAACCCTCTTGGTATAGCATGACAGTGAGGACACTGTCAAAGTTAAGTTTGGGGGTATGCTCGGTAAGCCTTCTTCCTTCGCATTCATATGACATATTTTGAATTTGCATTACTTATTTTAAAACCCATAAAAATTGAAAAATATCAAAAATTATAAAAATTAAAGTATTCAATTTTGGCCATAATTGACTTGAGTTTGACAAAAAGGTTAACTAGCTAGGAATAAGTAGATCCTAGACTTAGTAAATTAAAAACCCTAAAAATAACTTTTCTTAAAGTTTAACGGTAGAAAGTATATGTCTTTGTAGTTTATTTAGAAATAGGCAAATTTTGAGTTCACTTCTTGGGCTAAGTTAAAACAAGGGAAGAGTATTGATATTTTTATTAAAGTATAAGTTTGAAAAATAATTCATAAGTTTAAGTCTAAATTCTGAAAATATATACCCTACAATTTGCACAAACACACACCTTGAAACTTGGAATAGTAGAAGAGACCTTGAAATGCTCTTGTCTAAAGTCCTTAGTACGAAGAAAATAAAAAAAAAATACAAGTGTGAATAAAGAGATAACAAAAAAATGAACACTGGCTTTTGTGATTACTTAAGACTGCAAAAATAGAAAAATATTTAGCGAGGGTGCTTCATCGCCTAGTGCCTTAGACCAACTGGTTTAGAAGTCACTGCTAAAGCCTTAGGTGTTACAAGACTAGGAATTACGCTTTAATGTGCAAACACATCTTGTAATCGGTTGTTGGTACCTCAAGAAGTATTAACAGTCGCATGAAGGATGTGTGAGCGATATTCATCTAAAAATTCACCAATTAAAAAGTGCTTTAGACAACGGACAAGAGTATGATTGCTTGATTTGAATTTCCAAGTGTAGGGGTGATATATACACACATGTAGGGGTATGTGATTGGGGTTTAGATAAGAGATAGGAATGAAGAATAGGACTTGTATTTTTAGTAGAGATGATAAAAATTCCTAAGTTGAGAGGCAACCCTAGAAGGAAAACTTAAGAGATACCAAAAGCTAAGTAGGTCTGCAATATATATATAATCTTAAGTTAAATGATAAGGAAGCGTGAAGAATATGGGTGGATAATTTATGAGTCGAAGATAATAGAATTCCTTGTTAGAAAACCTAATTGGAGAATAAGAGTTAATGGGCCAAATTGATAGGATTTTGTGGGTAGTATCCGCTGAAAACCCTCAGGAGACAACACTCCTCCTACTAGGGACACCTAGAGGTTTAACGGCTTGTTGCACGAGCTCAGTGCAATCGCGTTTCCCTGCGAAAGTGAGGTTAGGATTTTGTTGAGAATAAAACTAGGTTTGCTCGAGGACGAGCAAAAGATAAGTTTGGGGGTATCTGTTCATACCATAATTCTGCATTATTATATTCCCCAGTCCTAGTCATTTTACAAATAAACAGGTACTTTTGACCCATGTCTGCTACATAGTTACAGGTTACAGGTTCTCGGAGCAAAAACAGTGAAAAAGACATAAGATGATACAAAAGTGAGACTACGACCAATAAATGGTGGAATCTTGATAAAGCCTACACGAAGATCAATTCACAAAGTACAAGGCAGAGCAAGGTTAAAAACTTCGACACAAAGCAAACGGTTAAAGTCCACTACATTACTCACTGTGGAGATCTGGAAGCAAAATAGAAAATATTCTGAAGAACCAACCAAAGAAATAGGAAGAAAAACAAGACCAGAACAAACACAGGAAATTTCAGAGTCCAAGCCTACTATTTGGCCGCGGAACCGCGGCCAAACCTGGCCTATGGCCACGGTTCCGCGGCCGGGTATAGCCCGTAGTGGCGAAATTTTTTACCAAAACGCTTGGCGGCGCTGACTAGTCTTTCTAGGGGTATTTTTGTAAAAGCATACATGCGGCAATTGTAAACCTAGGGTTTTCTATGTCCTATAAATAGAGACCCAAATGCTTGTATTAGGTGATGCCTCCTTTCATTAATAAAATTCAGATTTCTTTTGGAAAGCATCGATACCTCTTTTCATATCATCTATTCAGATCTGACAAGTCTTGTGTAAATATTTGGAGAGAGCCATCAATAAAGTAAGTAGTTTTATTTAATTGCCTTAGTATAGATCTTTAATTCCTTGCCCTAGTTAGATAGTTAGATCTTTTATTTTTTGCCCTAGATAAATGTTTTTCAATTCCCTAATGAGCGAGTAGTCTCCTCGCTTGTTAGGGTCAGTTTTGGGGAAGGTTTGAGAGATGAAGATCTCTCACCCCTTTCTTGCCCATCAATATTAATAAATAGGACTCCATGCATACATGCACATACCGCTCCCTACGGCACCCTATCCTTCGAGGTAGCGGTGATACCGTAGTATAAAGGCCCGGTTGAGCGTGTTTTCCATGGAGGTTAGGGTAAGGATTAATAAAGAAAGGACAAGAACCTAGAGAAAGAAATATCTTCCCGATGGTTCTAATCCTCTTTATTAATAATTATCATAACACCTCATAGATCTTAATATGGGTATAGAAAGCGGTGGGATTTATTGACTTTCCAAACTTAACCTAAACCAAACCCTAGCAAGATTTAGATCTAGATTAATTTAGTTTTTAGATTTAATCAATCCGTTCACACCAATCGGAATTAACTCGTAAGAACAACTAGGAAATTCACAAAATCCCTGTGGACCGACCCGTACTCACTGACTAGCTACCAAGCGGCGCCGTTCTTGATTGCGGTAATATTATTTTTGATCTTAAAATCCAACATCAATCAACTACTGACCAAAAATCACCAATTTCCCCTCTAATGTGGCCGCAATTTGCGGCCACAATGAATTAATTTGCGGCCAGATATTGGTATTTGGGTCTCGGGTTTTAGGGTTAGCTTCAAAATTGCCTGCACGTATCACTGTCAAGGGAACTTATTTATGGTGGTCTCAGGTTATCCCAGATTTCTATATACCATCAAAATCTGTCACAAATCCGACGTCAGCAATTCTATGTCCGTATTTGGGTTCTATTTTCTGTTCTTGGCCAGTAAATCAACACTAGGGGTTAAGTAAACACCCACTATAGTTCATAAGTCCACACAATCATCCAAACCCTTCTCTAGGAATTTCTAAGCATCACTAATCTAAACAAGTTTAACTCTAAACTAAGCTAGGATGCTATTAAACTCAAAATTAAACTAGGGTTTAGAATTATACCTCATTTGGCAACTCAAGAATTTTCTTGAGTTGCCCAATATCTTCAAAATCCAATTTTGCTTGGTCCAATGTGTTGAGGATGAGGTGGGGATCATTTATAATGAAGGGGGTATAGGGTTTTGATGAAGAATTTGAGATAGGTCATGATGGTAGAAAATGGAGTGAGCTTGAGATTGAAGGAGATGAAGAAAATAATGGGAGAAATGAATGGGGCAGCCCTCTCCCTCTCACTCTCACTCTCTCTCATGGAATGCTCCTATACCATGATGAGGTCCCCCTTCTCTCTCTCCTCAATAATGCACACTCTTTTCTTTTTCTTTTCTTTTTCTCATCTAAACTAAATAAAACCAATACCACAAACACACTTAAAGCAACATGCAACAAAATGCTTCATGCCATGGTGCACTAGCCATGGAAAATGATAAAAACACGGATCTGGCTTAATCGCGATTAGTAGCGCACTAATCAATTTTTATTTAAACTGTATATAATTAATTATAAAAACGCCAAATCCAATAAATATATATTTAAATGAATAAATTATTTTAATCTCCAATTATTTCATAATTATTGGTATATATTTATACCATTTTACGAAAACCCCAAATTCGCAAATCGGGTAGTTTTCGCGAAATATATTATTTTAATATTAAATTCCAAAAATAATATTTTATATTTTCTGAAATGTCACAGTGCTTGCCTATTTAAGGTAGAAAAACTTAACGGTATTACCAATGGTAATTGTCTTGGAAAAAGACACAAATCCTGCCGTCTATATGCAGCAGTTACCGATAACTCCCGAATTTAATTTAGGATCCAAATCAGTTTTAAGTGTTTGACTCAATTCTGAGTCTAAATCAAATCTGAGTCTAATCCAAATCAGAATCTAATTCAAACATGAATCCAAATTCTAACATGTATACTTGAACCTGAACTTGAATACCAGAACAATATCAACATGCAAGCATGACTTGACTTGACCGAACCATGGTTATAACTTGACTTGATTACATGACTACTTGTTTACATCCTGAACCTGATTACAAGAAGCAACTTGTATCCATAGTCTCGGCAAGTCTTATAATCTATACAATACATTATGGGGTTTAACGGGATAGATTGGTACGGAATGTATTAAAAGTGGTACGATGATGGTCACTAAAAGACACCTACATGAACTCTCGTGCTATTATCCCGTGGATTTTGATGGGGCATTGTACTTACATGCTACCATAGTCCACGGAATAGTTGGACTCCTCTCGTATACACTGATACCTTCTATACCAAGCTACAAACAACTACGTTAGTATAACAAACATATACATATATAAATTACCGGTTCTTTCTCTTTACTTGTTCTATTCCCTTCCTACTTCTGGGATTTACCGAGCGCTAGTTCGCTGACGACATTCCTTTTTTTTCTTTCTTTAGAATGTTCGTCAGGAGGACCGGACCCTCATGAGACCGAACCCAGCCAGGAGTACTTGGAGCAGATTGAGGCACATCCAGACTACTAGCTTACTTGTAATTACCTTCCAGTTTGTATACCACTATTTAGGCACTGCTTTATTCATTGTACTTTTTCTTTTCAAATCAGTTGTATTGTAAAGATGAATGTTAATAAAAGTTTCTGTTCATTTTATATCTCTTGTCATTTCTTGTGCATTTTATATATATTGCTTATTTACGCTTAACGTATTTACTTCTGAGTAAATACGTCGTGTGCCCGTCATATCTCCTTCTTCGTACACTGGGAAGCGGGGCGTGACAATATATATCATAAAATCACGATACCTAAAAGAAGAAATCAACCTCAATGGTGTACATGAAAATAAATCCACGTGCATCTGATGCACATGAAAATTGATTTAAATCCAAGTGCCACGATTATGCACGAAAACGAAAACCGAGTGCAACGGGTGTGCACGACAATAACATCAAGTGCATCTAGAGTGCACGAAAATCTCAATCGTGTGCAACTGATGTGCACGATCATCCTCAAGTGCATCAATGTGCACAAAAGCTCATCAAGTGCACAGTGTACGCGAAAATGCAAATCAAGTGCATCGGGTCTGCACAAAAGCAATCTAATGCAACATGGTGCACGAAAATCAATATCAAGTGCAACTAGGTACACGAAAATATAAATCTAGTGCAACTGGCGTGCACAAAAACCATATTAAAGTATCGAAAGCGCATGTAAACAATCTTGAGTACACAAATTAAAATCAGGTGCATACAGCATGCACGAAATCAAAATCAGGTGTATCTAGATACACGAAATCATAAATATGTGTAACGGCATGCACAAAATAATACCAAGTACAATGGATATGCACAAAAACATAAATCAAGTGCAATTGCTGTGCACAAAGAAAATATCTAACTGGTGCAACTACGGTGCACAAAAATATCAATCGTGAAACCAAATCATCAAAACATAAAAGTCCAAACGACCAAAGTGTGATACTAGAATCACCAAATCACAAATAAAAAACAAATGACATTGAGGTACATCTCCTTCAATGTCGAAAAGTACTGGTGCATCCGGAGCTGGCAAAGCAAGAATTCCTACTTGCTTTCTGCCGACTGCCTGGCGTCCTATGTCTTTGGGTTCTTGTTCTTTCTATGGACCATAAATTCCATGACCTCTCGGCTCGACAGCCCGATTAGGAGTAGCGACGGAAACCGTACCGCTCTGACACCTCTCTGAACATCTCTTGGCCAAATAACTTGGTCATTCATAATGTAGCACGTCAATGACGGTGGCCTATGGCCCTCTGAGTATGTTCCATATAAACGATTCAGGGTTCAAATCTTTATTGTTGCAGTATCCTGGAAATAACCTACCACGGTCTCCTCCGATATCATCTCTGCCGAATTGCCCAGAAACTGGCACTCTTTAATCAATCCATTTTTGTTCTATAGCAACTGCAATCTTATCACGACTCTCCTCTTAAAAGGTGGCTGTATCCAATGCCTCTGCATACGTATCAAATCTCCGGCATCAGCGGAGAGGAACGACAACTTGTGAGATCTCACACAAACCTCTTAATCCACTTCTTTTCAATATCTACCAAATTGGAATCACATCTTGAACTGCATAATCTGCAATTCATATTTGGCTAAGGTCATATCCGGAGTCTCTCGCAAAGACTCAAAAGTATGAACTCGGGCATCTCCAGCACTCGGTGGAAGAAATCTGGCGAAATTCGCCCTCGAGAACTCATCTATTCTATTGGAAGAATATACACTGATCATCCACTCTCGATCGACTTACACTAGGTCTAAGCAATACCCTTCGAACTGAAGCTAGTCAACTCAACTGATCTTGCATCGGAGCATCCAAACAAACGAAATATCCTAGTCTCTTTATCCAAGAACGACTAGGGATCCTCTGTCACATCCCTGCCTGTAGAATCATATGGCTTTAGCTTCGTGAACTTTGGAAGCGACATCTCGTCAATCTCAGCAATAGCTAGTACATCTGTCAGCATGCTAAACAACACAACGATCTTTGGAGTAGACTGTACGTCAACAGTCCGTTTAATATGACTGGCCTCAAGCAATGGCCCGATCATCTGGTGCAAATCCAGAACATTCGTCTCAAACGAGAAATCCTATCATAAAAAAGATAACAATGTTCCTGTGTCACCGGGATAACACCCGGGTTAGTCCTCATCCCTGACGAGCTCTATTTGACTGCATCTCTAGCCGCAGCCCTCCGAGCTCGCGTAGCCATGGTGACAGGAACCGCAAACAAATATCGATGAGGGTAGATCTTAAGAACGAATAGAATAACATATCTCAAGATATGTACACCCTAAGGTTACTTAAGCGGAGTATCGTATCGTAAGTATACCGCGGAACATACTCATGGCACGTTACTCTACTTGAGTTACCTACTCCATCAACCAAGGTCAACCCACGTAACGAAAGTTCAGGTCTAATACCCCCTCAGTCAAGTCTAAGTTCCGTAAGGTCAAGCCTAGATTCCAAAATATACGCCCTAAACTCCGCATAGTCAAACCTAGACTCGAACAAATGTTAAACCTAACGCTCTATTACCAACTTTGTCATGACCTGGAAATGGCACACGATCGGCACTTGAATCACGTGAAGTCTATAAGACCTCGTTGTAACCCAAGTAAGCCGAAAACCAGGAATCTAAACCTTTTAAAGAAAAATAGTGGAGGTGAAGTTTTGAAAAAAATGTATAAATGAAACCAAGCTCTCGTTTAAAGTATAAATAGGATTCGTAAAAATGCAAGTAGGTAGTATACTAAAGCTTGACAACGTTTACGTCATTTAAAATTTGGGTAGCACCTCCTTTGAAAATTTTGATCAAAACAGTACATAAACGATAATAATATTAGCATCCCTAAACGGGAGCTAGCTCTTTGCCAATTGGCGGAAACACAACCATAAAAATATATACGACACCCAAGGTGAAAATCAACTTAGAAAAGAAGTAAAGAAATATCAAAACAGCGTCAGCTCAAATATAAAGAATATATACAAGTCATGACTCTAAGTCCAAAAAATATACAACTGGTCTCTAAGACCACAATATAGATAGTCTGATTGATGGAGCTTTTAACTAGATACAAATAAATATAAAAATATACAATATTAGTTATGATCTGTGGTGTAACCCACCTACCAAGAAAATCGCTACTAATTCGAGCGGTCGGTCCTGCAAGAAAACTATGGCACAATGGGAGTGAGTTGCCAACTCGTGAATAAAAGACATCATCAGGTAGAAATCAAATATATAACGATCTACCTAGATCATACTGTAATATAATACTGATATCATACCGTGTGGTATCGAAATGAACGTGTATATATGTATATATATAAGTATAATATTATGCCCGTATCAATATGTGGTATCATATCATCCATATCATGTATGTATACATATCATCCGATGAGTGTCCATCAACGACACTCGAAATCATCATGAAATCCTGAATGTCCGGCATCGACACTCGAAATGATCATAAATCCCGTGTCCAGCATCCATGTAAATCCTCATATCTCATGCGCCGTCTTATCAGATTGGCCCTCATAAATCAGGCACTGTCTCATCATATCGGTCCTCATATCCATCTGTCTCATATCACTCCGGTCGGTATCCTCTGGATATCCGCTGAGTCCAATATTGTCACCGGTAGGTAGTGTTCACCTGCCAAGCTCAACTTCTTTTTATACGATCTTCTTGCCCTGGGGTACCGTACCGGGTCCACCATGTATCTGCAATCAGTCTCTCCCCCTGCCTCAATTCGGATAATAATCATAGTTCAGAACCGAAAAATGTCATGGTGGATGCCGAAATATCATATCAAGATAAAACCGCGTTTTTAAAACATTCACGAGTTTTTAAATAATATTTGCGGTTTCTTAAATTCAGAAATCTCATGAAAACAGAATTTCATAAGAATATGGCAATAATGGAATAATAAGTACAGGCACAGTGCAATACTGTAATGCATAGCAAGTGTGTTCATATAAGTGTGTCATATAGCATTGTAAAGAAAGTGCAGTATCTGAATCAATATATGGTACTGGGTACTAAACAGTAACTAAAATACTAACAGGTTATTAGGTGATACGGTAATATAGTGAGTTCTATCTGCGTATGTGGCATGGCAATTACCGACGATGAGTGTGTGAGCATGCGAGTATGTGTACGTGCAATATGTGCATCATCGGAATGGTGTGTGTATCCTAGCAAACGAAGTCATGTAAAGATAAAAGCATGAAATGCAGTATATATCATAAATGATCGAAGCGTGAGCGTATGCAGAAATAAGATAACGAAATGCGAGCGTAAACGGAATAAAGAAATCATAGCGTGAACAAGTATAAAAATATGTAACTACGTATGAGGCATATAGTTATAGTTTAAAATAGTACGAAACGTTGTTTTAGAATAGGGGGATACGATATGTTTTAAGAAGATATCATTTGAAAAGTCGTAGAGTCCCCCTTTTTGTTATCATTTAAAAGTTCGTAACAATTCTTTAGTTTTGAAAGTAGATGTGGTTATAAACATATCATAATATCTATTTTAATGATTTTAAACAAGAATTTTTCTCGAGTCGAAATAAATATCGGCGATCTATCCTCATCATATCACGTACGGAATATCCATCGTACAATATCATCAGATCAATAGTATGGATCTATAGTCGTGTACAGCATATCATCTCATCTCATCTCATAACATATCATCTCATGCATCTCGTATCATATCATATAACATCACCTCATATCGTCATATCGTATCATATCGACTCATATCAGCATATCGTAAATATCCTTTTATGCGCGCGTGTGTGTGTGTTTAGCTTAATGGCTAAGAAAATAGAACAAGAATATATCTTTCTACAAATATACTACTATCGCATATAGTATTCGAGAACCCTATTAGCTAGGTATACATATCTAATATACACATACATACATACATATATACTAATTCTATGGTTGCGGGGGTTTTATACGCTATCCATCTGACTTCCCCCGTAGATAGACATCTACTCACCTAATATCCTTACTTTAGTCGAAGTCGACGGACGCCTTACTCTTCTTCGTCGTCTCGGAAGTCCATGCGATTGTACCTATAATCAAATCCATAAACAAAATCGCATAAAATGCCGAATCAAATTTGAAATCACGAGAGAAGCGCACATAGGTTAGAACCTATGGTCAACGCGTGCTTAAAACAATAAAATACTCCCCGATATCGACGTACAAACGTCAAACGGCCGAGTCAAAACACAAATATCCACAAACCAAGTTTCACGTATCGCAAAACATTGCCAGAAATCAAGTAAAACGACTCCAGATTTTTCTTAAGGCGCTCTGAGACTTTTTAGCGTATAGTGTAATTTTAGTTATCTAGTGAGTGAGCTACAGAACAAAAACCACACCTTAACTCCAAAGTAGACCCACAAATTGTGTCCATATCCATTAAAATTGCGGCTAGACCATGGAGATAAGGGCTCGGGCTTCTACGGTGTCTTGTTAATGGTCTATACATCTCTCTGTATCCTCTATTTAATTTTCAGAGTTCCCAAGTAGTACCAGATTCCTTTTGATCCTCAATAGTCAATGAAAAACCGATATCGGAAAATTCTAAACTTATCTTAACCAAGGTTACTTGCACTAGTAGGCCTTTATCTATCACTTAATGAGGTTGTAGTCTCTACTACACTACTACTACAAGTTTCATCCATCAAAAGCTCACTTAGAAAACTTTAAGCTCTAAAACTAATTTTAATTAATTGTGAGGTTAGGAAATCTAAAGACTTGATAAAAGGTGAAAGTTTTACCTCATAAAAGCAACTCAAGAAAATTCCAAGATCGCCACAAGAGCTCAAAACGAAAACTTGATCATGCCATAATGCTCAGGATGAGATTAGGAACACTTTTAGTGAAGATTTTGTAATGTTTTGAGATGATTTGGGTGGTGGTGTATGTTGGTAGAGGGTGGTGGAGGAGGTGGAGAAAATGAAGAAGAAGGAGATGAAGAAATGAGATGGAAGGAATGAAACAAATAGTTGATGCACCATTCCTCCCTTTCTCTCACACTCTCTCTCCTAACCATATCTCTATGTCCTCCCTTGTCTCCATTTTCTTTTCTTTTCCATTTTCTTTTCTAAGAAAATAAAAACCATACATAAAACCCAAATGTATAATGTTAACCGTTACAAGTAAATGTGTCATGGTACACTAAAACATTTTTAACACAAATTAAACTTGGTTTAATGCACAATTAGGAAAAACACTAATCAAATTTAATATTAAACTTGTATGTAAATAAATATATATTAATTTATAAAAAAAATCCCAAGTCAAATATATGATCTCATAAATAATAATTCATTTTTAAATTCCAATTATTTTCAAAAAATATAGGTATATAATTATACCAATCTATGAAAATCCAAATCTATATTCGTATAATATATGTAAAATTCATTATTTTATTATTTAAATTCAAAAATAATATTTTCTATTTTCTGAATTATTACACCCATAATTTCTTAAATCAAATACATTTCAAAGTCCAATTCTTAAAAATAAAAAAATAAAAAATCTATCAACATACACGACACATAAATGTTACACTACTACAATAAGGGATTGTCCCTACGGCTACAGAAATCCGTAAGGGCAAATTTTTATTGCCCCTATGGATTAATCCGTAGGGCCATCCGGTTGCCCCTACGCTGCCCTACGGATTAATTTAAAAATATTAAAATGTAATCTTTTATTTGGCCCTACGAAGCTGCAAAAGAAGACCCTATGGATTAATCCGTAGGGACAAATAAGGGTTATTTATAAAAAAAATTAAACCCAAAAATTCCTCACCCCTAATTTTTCCCACCATCTTCCCCGCGCGTCGTCAAATCTTCCCGCCGTCTCATCACCCGCCGGACCCACTTCTTGTCGCCAAAACTTCCCGCCGTCGTCGTCATCTCAGTCTCCGCCACCACCTCTTCGAGCTCCTCCACCTCAGTCTCGCCACAGTCTCGCCAAAATTTCCCGCTCGTCGCCATCTTTCCGCCACCACATAGTCGAGCTCTATCCCCGGCCTCTTCCACCTCGTCGAGTTTCATCCGCCGGCAAAACTACAAGTGAGGTGAGTTAATTTCCATTTTGAAGTATTAATTATTCTTGATTTTTGTGTTATTGTTGATTTTAGGGTTAGGGTTATGGCTGGTTCTGGGTTAGTTGGGGGTTAATTAGGGTTAGGGTTATGGTTAATTAGGTAGGTTAGGGTTAGGGTTAGGGTTCGGTTTGGGGTTAAGGTTAGGGTTAGGTTTCGATTTAGGGTTAGGGTTAGGATTAGGTTTAGGGTTAGGGTTAGGGTTAATTAGGTAGGGTTGGGTTGGGGTTAGTTAGGGTTAATTAGGTAAAATTGGGTTGGTGATGATTAGGGTTAGGGTTAAGGTTAATTAAATTAATTAATGTTAATTTTGGTTAGGGCTAGAGTTAATTTAGGTTGGGGTTTGGATGATGATTAGGGCTAGGTTGATTTGGGTTAGGGTTTGGGTTAGGATTAATTTGGGTTAATTAGATAAAATAGAGTGTATTTGTGTTAGGTGTTGATTAGGATTTATTTGGGTTGATTACGGTTTATTTGGGTTAGGGTGATGATTATGGTTAATTTGGTTAATTTGGGTTAATTAGGTTAATTTTGGGTTAATTAGGAATAATTTGAGTTAGGGTGATGATTAGGGTTTAATTTTGGGTTGATTAGGGTTTAATTTTGGGTTAATTAGGGTTAGGGTTTAGAGTGCACTAGTTTCTTCAGTAGGATACTCAATGATAATGTAAACACACCACTTTACCGTAAACTTAACTCTTCATATAAGAACTTAGTTCTTCCTCTGGTTGAGATTTGCAGAAGCAAATCTCCCCACAAGTTGAGAATTTAATTCTCAGCGGGGAAATTTTGTTCTACAGATTCAAAACTTAGGGGAAAAGAACTAAATTATAATGAAATAACAAGAACATATGGGAATTTAATTCCTTCAAAAATTAAGGTCAGGGTTTAGGGTGCACTAGTTCCTTCAGTAGGATACTCGATGATAACGTAAACGCACAACTTTACTGTAATCTTAACCCTTCATATAAGAATTTAGTTCTTCCTCTGGTTGAGATTAGCAGAAACAAATCTCCCCACATGTTGAGAATTTAATTCTCATCGAGGAGATTTTGTTCTGCAGATTCAAAACTTAGGGGAAAAGAACTAAGTTAAAAAGAAATAACAGAAACATATGCGAATTTAATTCCTCCAAAAATTAGTGTTAGGGTTTAGGGTGCACTGGTTCCTTCAGTAGGATACTCGATGATAACATAAATACACAACTTTACCATAAACTTAACTCTTCGTATAAGAACTTAATTTTCCTCTGGTTGAGATTTGCAGAAGCAAATCTCCCCACAATTTGAGAATTTAATTCTCATCGAGAAGATTTTGTTCTGCAGATTCAAAACTTAGGGGAAAAGAACTAAGTTAAAAAGAAATAACAGGAATATATTGGAATTTAATTCCTCTAAAAATTAGGGTTAGGGTTTATAGTGCACTAGTTCCTTCAGTAGGATACTCGATGATAACGTAAACACACAACTTTACCGTAAACTTAAATCTTCATATAAGAACTTAGTTTTTTCTGGTTGAGATTTGCAGAAGCAAATCTCCCCACAAGTTGAGAATTTAATTCTCATCGGGGAGATTTTGTTCTGCAGATTCAAAACTTAGGGGAAAAAACTAAGTTATAAAGGAATAACAGGAACATATGAGAATTTAATTCCTCCAAAAATTAGGGTTAGGGTTTAGGGTGCACTAGCTCCTTCAGTAGGATACTCGATGATAACGTAAACGCACAACTTTACCGTAAACTTAACCCTTTATATAAGAACTTAGGTCTTCTTCTGGTTGAGATTTGCAAAAGCAAATCTCACCACAAGTTGAGAATTTAATTCTCATCGGGAAGATTTTGTTCTGCAAATTCAAAACTTAGGGGAAAAGAACTAAGTTAAAAAGAAATAAAAGGAACATAGGGGAATTTAATTCCTCTAAAGATTAGGGTTAGGGTTTAGGATGCACTAGTTCCTTCAGTAGGATACTCGGTGATAACGTAAACGGACAATTTTACCGTAAACTTAACCCTTCATATAAGAACTTAGTTCTTCCTCTGGTTGAGATTTGCAGAAGAAAATCTTCCCATAGGTTGAGAATTTAATTGTCATCCGGGAGATTTTGTTCTGCAGATCCAAAACTTAGGAGAAAAGAACTAAATTAAAAAGAAATAACATGGACATATGGGAATTTAATTCCTCCAAAAATTAGGTTTAGGGTGCACTAGTTTCTTCAGTAGGATATACGATGATAACGTAAACGCATAAGTTTACCATAAACTTAACCCTTCATATAAGAACTTAGTTTTTTTCTGGTTGAGATTTGTAGAAGCAAATCTCCCAACAAGTTGAGAATTTAATTCTCATCGGGAAGATTTTGTTCTGCAGATTCAAAACTTAAGGGAAAAGAACTAAGTTAAAAAGAAATAACAGGGACATATGGGAATTTAATTACTCCAAAAATTAGGATTAGGGTTTAGGGTGCACTAGTTCCTTCAGTAGGATACTCGATAATAATGTAAACGTACAACTTTATTGTAAACTTAACCCTTCATATAAGAACTTAGTTCTTCCTCTGGTTGAGATTCGAAGATCGTATGGTGGACAGCGATGAGGACGAAGAACAGAGAAGACTTAGAGTGCTCCGACCGACTTAGAGAAGACTTAGAGTGCTACGATCTATACATATATAGCATGCATATGTAATGATTGTACTCTTGTCTAGATTTGATGACGACGACCGGAGCAGCGAGGGGCGACAGGAGCACCAGCCGCGGCAGAGGCAAAGGCTGAGCGGTTCTGCTGCCCGGAGAGCTGCGTAGGGAGTTTAAGAGGGCCGGTCTTACACCCCGATCGAAGACCCCTTCGGATGACTCCTTCTATGTGGATTTTGCCACATCTCCAGGTATATTGCACGTATATTCATTTTGAATGTAATATTATAAATATACACGCATATTTTTTTCAAAATTGCTTATATAGTCAATATTTTATTGTCAAGTTGGTGGTGGTGTGTCCACATCAAATGCAGAGGCCACGCCCGCACCTCCAAGTATGTTAATATATCCTATAGTTCATGTATATTGATTTAGAATGTTATATCATAAATATACACACATTTATTTTGCTCTTACTTAGATAATTATTTTTTATTGTCTAGCTGTAGGTGGTGTCTCCACATCTCGGGCAGAAATCACCACCGCACCTGCGGGTATGTTTATATATTTTATAGTGTATGCATATTGATTTATAATGTTATATTATTGCTCTACACATTCTTTTTGCAATTACTTATATAATCTATTTTTAATTTTCTAATTATAGGTGGTGCGTCCACATCTGCCACAGGGGCTACTTCCGTACCCTCCGCCCAGTCTGCAGATTAGTATACATAAATATAAAATATTTATTCATTTTACATATCCTCTAAGAATAAACATGACCTTCATGGAAATTTAGCGTCAATATTTATTTTCTAGTTGGAGGTGATGCGTCCACATCCGGGTCACCGGAGGAACCATCGTCCCGCTCGTGCTGCTGTCTGGGCCCAGGCTCGTACTGCTATCGCCGGAGGTATATATCGCACATCAATTTTCGTTAAATCTTGATTTCTTAATACCACTTTGTCTTAATATTGATTGTCTTAATATTTCTTGTAGATGCAGGGCAGCCCCATCTCGAGAGGGGGACTCGAGGGCCGAATCAGTCCCACAGGCTGAGGCCCGACAGAGCTAGGGGAGGAAGCATTCCCCCTCTTCTTTACCCTCGATTATCTCTATACCGACGATTATACCAAGAGGTTTGGCCAATATATGGGGGATGAGAGCCGCCTCATGAAGAAGTATCCACCTCACGTTGAGTGGGATGGTCAGCACCGGCGCTCATTTGCCCTCTTATGGGATCAGGCTCGGGTATTAATATATATTTTCATTTGACTTATCCAATACATTTATTATTATTTAACACTTGCAATTTAAATACATTGTTTTTTTGTATTTACAGTTGGATTACGACTTTCAACCTGTACCCGACCCTGATCACCCTGAGAGAGTGCTCGATCTTCACGCTATGTACAATGGCCTGATGAAGAACATGCAATCAAAAGTCCAATACAATAGGAACGAGCTGAAGATCGATTGCTATTCCCTGTGGATGGCGACCTCGAGGCAGAGAGAGCGGCTCTCCTACATACTCCGGCCTTTACAAGAGTCGACGTAGATACATGGCCTCTCTTGTGCCAATATTTCGACTCTCAGCACAAATAGGTTTGTAATTTAAATGTAATTCATTATTTAGTATATAATTTATTTTTTTGTGTTGCTTAAATAGAAAACTAAATCCGAAGGTGTTGTGCAGAAATAGGCCGATCAAAATAAAGAGAATAGGAAGTCGGCGAAGAGGGGTCGCCCCACCTATATAGATGGCTCGAGGAACATTACTCATGCCATGGAGGCATCGGTAAATTACAATAGATCTATTTTGATATAATGTAATATTAAGAGTTATTTTATAATATATGTAAATTTTTTGCGAATTGTAGAGAGCTCAGACCCTGGCGCAGGATGGTACACCGAGCGTGCTGACAGCGTATCTTGTCGTCTACGGCACCTCGACAGATCCCGCCACGGACGAGCTTCGATTCCCCGACACCGCTACCCGGGAGTATTGCGTAAGTGTTAATTTTTATTCCAACAAGTTTGAAATTTTTGTTTTGAAAAATTCAAATTTAAATGATATACTTATATTTTAATGGTTAATGTGGGTGTAAGAGCGGGTGGTGGAGCAGGCGGAGTCATCGGGAATCAATTTTACTGGACAGACCGATCCGATACTGCTGACCCCAATCCTAGACACCGCATACGGAGGGCACCGCGGAGGTTGGGAGAGAGGCCGGGGACTGGGTCCTAGCAAGGCCCATATGAGGTTGGACTCCACTCCGGCGGTTATTTCCCCTACTCCCGTGAGCGACCTCTAGAGCATGATGTTGCCATCTTGAAGACCACCGTCGAGGAGTTGAAGGAGATGCTATATATACTACTTAATAAGAAAAATATTATATCACATTATAAATAGTAACATATGCAATATTAATAGCCTGAGCTTATTTGGTTGTAAACTTAGTTTTGATTAATCATACTTACATAAAACTTTCTAATTAAAATAAACTATGGCTTTCCAAACTAGATACCCAAACGAGGCCTAAGTCCCTAAGTATTTTTAGATTAGGGTTTCGCAATAACCTGATAATGATACGAACTCAACTAAAATCTAATACATCATTCTTACTCGTTTATTACACACAAAATTTAACAGATGCGACAGGCTACTTCGGCTGCGGCTCCACATGCATCTCCTTCGGCTGTAGTTGCGCAGACCATTCCTGCAGCTCCACAGCCCGCTCAGACTCCCGCACGGTCCACTCCTTCATTAATCGAGTTTTTGACGACTCAGGGCTGCACCGAGGATCAGATGCGCTAGATTATGGCGATTATCAGAGGTGAAGGAGCTGGACCGAATTAGGGTGGTTTTATTTATATTTTTGAGGATGTATGTACTTATCTGATACATATTGTATAAATTTTGGACAATATTGGTGGTTGTTTGTTTGTTCACGATAATTTAGTTTGATATCGTATTTAGTTTGTTTATTTCTTTTATATATTATGCCTGAGATGTTGGTTATGAACATTTCTCTATTTGGTTATATGATGTATATAATATTTTGCACAGGGGGAGGGGGGAAATAGGAAGCCATTTTTTTTTTAAAAAACTGATATTTTATCCATACGGATTAATCCGTAGGGCCATCTGTTGCCCCTAAGGATTAACCCGTAGATGCAAAGTTTGCCCCTACACAGTTCGCCGTAGGGACAAAATATCAGGATACCTGATATTTTGTCCCTATGGACTCAGTAACAGGGGGTAAAACTTGCCCCTACGCATTTATCCGTAAGGGCATTCATCCGGATCTACGGATGTACCCGTAGGAGCATTTATTAGGCCATGCGGATAATGCCGTAGGGGCAAGTAATTTATTTTATTAAATTAAATAAATATTATGTCTCTACGGAGTAATCCGTAGGGGTACATGTCCCTACGGAGTAAGGCGTAGGGGCAATTATTACTCCGTAGGGACATGTTCAGGACGATGACTTGCATCTACGGTCTTTGCACATACGGGTTAATTTCATGTCCCTACGGTTATATCCGTAGGAGCAGTGATTTGCTCCTACGGCTAAATCCGTAGGACAGCCCATTATTGCATTAGTGTTACAAGTAAACAAATATGATTCATTGTATAAAAACAATATAAGTCCACTCAATTTATACACATCTATCTGAATTAATTAGTAACATTTTTTTGCAAAAAATAAAGAAATAAAAGAAACATTTGCACCTCAGCTATTGCAGCAAAAAACCCACCATATCCCTCACCATTCCCAACCAAGTTTCGGCTGATTTGTTAATCGACACCGAAACCAACGACACCGTCCCGTCATTTCCGGCCAAAACCCGATACTTATCACTCCTCGTAAAATCTGTACACTCGAACCCTAGAGCTGCCCCGAGCATTCTCTGCACACAATTTGCGACGTCAACCGCGCTTTTCCCGGCTGTACATGTGTCCTCCACCGGCAGCTGGTTCAGAAACGTCACCTCATAAACCGGTCTCGGATTCATGAAGAAAAATATTGGGTCCATCGCCTTCCATCCCCTTGCCGTCGTAGCGTGGAAAAACCCTGGCTTGTAGTCCATTGCCACCGGCACGATCCGATCGGTTAGCTCCGCAAACAATGCACTGAAACGGAGGAGGAAGGGCTCGCGACAAGTGGTTCCTTCCGGACAGAGGATTAGGTCGCCTTTGTAGATAGAAATATGATCGGTTAGAAGATAGTAATTTATTTGTTCAAGTAAGGATTCCGTGGAATTCACATTTGACATTTATACGTAAAAGGAGTTTATCCTGCATCATATACTGTCAGCTAAAAGTTTCAAATTAATGTGAATTTTAAACCATCCTTGCCTTAATTTTTTGAGAGTAAACGTGGAAAACCTTTTTTTTTCCTTCCGGTTAATTAATTAGCAGGAAACTATTTTTTTTCTTTTAACTTATAATCTGTTGAATATCTAATGACTATTATCTTAGTCCATGATCAAAGCTATTTTTCCCACTTTCTAAAATATCTCTAAGTAAAATATTAATTGAAAAACATTAATGAAACTATGAAAATATACTTGAATTTGAGGAAAATAACAACACCCTTGAACTTAGAATAGTTTCCTGCTAATGGTACTAAAGCGAGGAAGCTTCAAGTAATTAAGTGTGTGTGTGTCTATATATATATATATAGAGAGAGAGAGAGAGAGAGAGAGAGAGATCATGAACGAGTAAGAAGATGCTATATATGATCATATCTTGCCTTTGTGCAGCTCTTCTTTGATACGATGAGCGTCGATCTCACGGTGGCGTGTTAAGGGAATGGTTTTGATGGGGGAGAGAAGGCGGGAGAGGGTGGAGATGGAGTAGGTGACGGCGGGGATCTGGCGGTGAAGAGCCATTGAAAGGACGACGGGGTCCATGAGGGTACGGTGGGTGCAGACAAAGAGGACACCGCCTGCGGACGTAGAGGAAGAGGGAGGGGGGCGGCCGCGGACGATGAGGCGGCCGCCGAAGACAAGGATGAAGTAATGTGCTAGGTGAATGGGGACAATGAGACCGACTAGGATGCGGAAGGCGGCAAGGAGGATGCCGAAGGGGAGGTAGAGGAGGAGGAGGAGAGAGTTGATGGGGGTCGGGCGGCGGACGAGGCGGCTATCGTGGAAGATTACAGGGTGGGGACAGAGGCAGCGGCGATGGCCGAGCAGCTTGTGATCAGAGGGGAATGGTGGGATGAATGGTTCCTGTGACATGAAAGTTAAATTGTTTGATTAGAAAGTAACTCGACCACAATACTTCACAAAAAATCCCTCCAGTGAAAAACAGTAAACTTAACTTGACTCTTTAAGAGAAAGAAGACCCTTACAAAGAAATAGGAAAGACAAAATATACAAGAAAACACATACATGAATGAAGTAGAAAACCGTAAAGCAAAGAAATTAGCCACACCGGTAAAAATCACATTTTTGTCTTTAGAACATGATTTTAGTCTTAAACAAATGCGCTTTACCCTTTATCTTCTGCATCTTCTATAACTTTCATACAGACAAAGAGTGTTAAACTTTTCCTTCCACTGCATCAGATGTTTTGATGAGCGTTATGAGAATTATATTTTATCAGAGAGAACGATCTCCTGTTGTGCGTACCAAAGCACAAAAATTATGTAAATTCTTATTAAGCCCGTGATCTCACCTTGCACATTGCCAACCCTGGCCTGTCCCTCCCCAACCCCGCCTCTGGCCTCTCCCCACCCAAGACCTCCACCACCCCTCTCCCCTCCCTGACGAACCCGGTCGCGATCCCAGCCCGATTCACCTCCAACTCACATCCCACCACCTCATCCGCCCGAAGATGCTCCTTAACAAACCTCTCCATCATCACCGTCGGAAAACACTTGCTCACCACCACTCTCTTCTGATACCTACAACAAACCTCCCAAGCTCCAAAATCAACATCATCCATGAAAAACTTCGGCAACACCGCACGTGCCACCGCTTTAATTTCCGACTCCTTTACTCCAACCACGGCAATAAATATCATGAGTTTGAGACTGTGCCTGTGCATGCTGAAACAGTCGAGGAGTTTAAGGATAGGATACGATACAAGTAAAATTGTGTAGCGGATTAAGCCTGAGGCTTCGAACGCGACGAGCATGAAGTAGGGGAAGGGGTCGGGGCTCTTGAGGAGGCCGCCCTCGAGCTGGGAGACGATCGGGCCCGTGCACATGTCCGGGCTTGTGTCCTTCATTTTCTTGAATGAGTGTATGAACGAGGGCTTAGGTTTTGGATTATAATTTGATTTGGTTCTTGTTTTTTTTCTTTTTAATGGTGTGAGGGTGGCAGTTTAACTGTAAGCAACAACTACTAGCAAAACTTTAATGGGCAACCAAACTCTGTTTCTATATCTCTAGTGCTTTCTTTAAATTTCAATTAGATTCGTGAAGGTTTTTGATTTAAGTTCTATGAGCGATTTGGTGTATGGAGGGCTGCCTAACTTTGATTAATTTACGGACTAACTCGAGGATAATGGTTAGCTAAATTGGATGAGCCACGCATATCTTTATATATATATATATATATATATATATATATATATATAATAATGGAAGAAAGTGGCCATAGAAGGTAATTTCTTTCTTTGGCGTCGAAAAAATACGTCATCCATCGTGTTTTCCGACGATCGGAATCCATCATCTTTATCGTTATCATCTAAGATGTGGGTACGCCAAATTTCATATGATTCTACAACCTTTTCCACCGTTGATTAGCAATGTAAAATGTTCTATTGTCGGTAAACCGTTAATTTTGAATCAACTAATTCAACGGTGAAAAAGTTGTAGAATCACATGAAATTTGGCATATCCGCATCTTAGATGATAACGATGAAGATGATGAGAGCCGATCGTCGGAAAGCACGACGAATGACGTATTTTCTCGACACCATAAGAATAAATTCCTTTCTATGGCATCTTTCCTCCATAGGAGGGAATTTCCTCCTATGGCATCGAAAAATTACGTCTTTCATCGTGTTTTCCGACGATCGGCACACATCATCTTTATCGTTATCATCTAAGATGTGGGTACAACAAATTTCATGTGATTCTACAACTTTTTCATCGTTGAATTAATGGGTTCAAAATTAACGGTTTATCGACAATAAAACTTTTTACATTGCTAAATCAGCGGTGGAAAAATTGTAGAATCACATGAAATTTGACGTACCCACATCTAGATGATAACGATGAAGATTATGAATTCCGATCATCGAAAAATACGACGGAAGGCATACTTTTATGACGCCATAGAAGGAAATTCCCTCGAATGGCCTCTTTCCTCCATTATTCTCACATATATATATATATATATAAATAATGGAGGAATGAGGCCATGGGAGGGAATTTCCTCCTATGGCGTCGAAAAAATACCCCCTCTCATTTTTGCGTTGATCGGCACCCACCATCTTCTTCGTTATCATCTAAGATATGGGTACACCAAATTTCATGTGATTCTATAACATTAGCAATGTAAAAAGTTCTATTGTCGGTAAACCGTTAATTTTGAACCTCCTAAATCAATGGTGAAAATGTTGTAGAATCACATGAACTTTGGTGTACCCACATCGTAGATGACAACGATGATGATGGTGGATTCCGATCGTCGGAAAACACAATGGAGAGTATATTTTTCCGACGTCATAGGAGGAAATTCTCTCTCTCTCTCTCTCTCTCTCTCTATATATATATATATATATATATATATATATATATAGAGAGAGAGAGAGAGAGAGAATAATAGAAGAAAGAGGCCATAAGAGGGAATTTTTTCTATAACGTCGAAAAAGTACGCCGTCCGTCGTGTTTTCCGATGATCGGAATCCATCAACTTCATCGTTATTATCTAAGATATGGGCACGCCAAATTTCATGTGATTCTACAACCTTTTCACCGTTGAATTAGCAATGTAAAATGTTCTATTGTCGGTAAACCGTTAATTTTGAACCCACTAATTCAACGGTGAAAAGTTGTAGAATCACATGAAATTTGGTGTACCCACATCTTAGATGATAACGATGAAGATGGTGGGTGCCGATCGTCGGAAAACACGATGGAGGGGGTACTTTTTCGACGCCATAGGAGGAAATTCCTTCCTATGGGAAGGAATTTCCTCCTATGGCGTCGAAAAAGTACCCCCTCCATCGTGTTTTCCGACGATCGGCACCCACCATGTTCATCGTTATCATCTAAGCTTTGGGCACACCAAATTTCATGTGATTCTACACTTTTTCACTGTTGATTTAGCAATATAAAAAGTTTTATTGTCGGTAAACCGTTAATTTTGAACCCACTAATTCAACGATGAAAAATTTGTAGAATCACATGAAATTTGGTGTACCCACATCTTAGATGATAATGAGGAAGATGATGAGTTCTGATCGTCGAAAAATACGATGGAGATTGTATTTTTTCGACGCCATAGGAGGAAATCCCCTCCTATGGCACCGTTCCTCCATTATTCTCATATGTATATATGTATATATGAGAATAATGGAGGAAAGATGCCATATGAGGGGATTTCCTCCTATGGCGTCGAAAAAAATACAATCTCCACCATTTTTTCCGACAATCGGCATCAAGCATCATCATCGTTATCATCTAAGATGTGCATACACCAAATTTCTTGTGATTCCACCACTTTTAAACCGTTGAATTAGCAATGTAAAAAGTTCTATTGTCGGTAAACCATTAATTTTGTACCAACTATATCAATGGTTAAAAGAGGGTATAATCACATGAAATTTGGTATATCCACATCTTAGAGGATAAAGATGGACGTGATGTATGCCTATCGTCGAAAAAAATGATGGAGGGTGCATTTTTCCGACGCCATAGGAGGAAATTCCCTCCTATAACACCTTTTCTCCATTAACCTCTCTCTCTCTCTCTCTCTCTCTCTCTATATATATATATATATATATATATATATATATATGGGAATAATGGAGGAAAGAGGCAATAGGAGGGAATTTCCTTCTCTGGCGTCGAAAATATACCCTCCATCATTTTTTCCGACGATCGGCACCCACCATCTTCATTGTTATCATCTAAGATGTGGGTACACCAAATTTCATATGATTCTACAACTTTTTCACCGTTGATTTAGCAATGTAAAAAGTTCTATTGACGGTAAACCGTTAATTTTGAACCCACTGAATCAACGGTGAAAAAGTTGTAGAATCACATGAAATTTGGTGTACCCATATTTTAGATGATAACGATGAAGATGGTGGGTGCCGATCGTCTGAAAAAATGAGGGAGAGTGTATTTTTTCAACGCCACAGGAGGAAATTCCCTCATATGGCATCTTTCCTCCATTATTTTCACACACACACACACACACACACACATATAGAGAGAGAGAGAATAATGGAGAAAAGAGGCCGTAGGAGGGGATTTCCTTCTATGGCGTCGAAAAAATACAACCTCCATCATTTTTTCCGACGATCGGCATCCATCATCATCATCGTTATCATCTAAGATGTGTCCACACCAAATTTCATCTGATTCCACCACTTTTTCACCGTTGAATTAGCAATGTAAAAAGTTCTATTATCGGTAAACCATTAATTTTGCTCCAACTAAATCAACGGTGAAAAAATTGTATAATCATATGAAATTTGGTGTATCCATATCTTAGATGATAAAGATGATAGTGATGTATGCCGATCGTCAAAAAAAATATGGAGAATGCATTTTTTCGACGCCATAGGAGGAAATCCCCTCCTATGACACATTTCCTCTGTTAACCTCTCATATATATTAATGGAGGAAAGAGGCCATAGGAGGAGATTTCCTTCTATGGCGTCGAAAAAATACAACCTCCATCATTTTTTCCGACGATCAGCATCCATCATTATAATCGTTATAATCTAAAATGTGTATACACCAAATTTCATGTGATTTCACCACCATTTCACCGTTGAATTAGCCATGTAAAAGGTTCTATTGTCGGTAAACCATTAATTTTGCACCAACTAAATCAACGGTAAAAAATGGTATAATCACATGAAATTTGGTGTATCCACATCTTAGATGATAAAGATGGAGGTGATGTATGCCGATTGTCAAAAAAATCATGAAGGGTGCATTTTCCGACGCCATAGAAGACAATTCCCTCCTACGGCACATTTCCACTATTAACCTCTCTCTCTCTCTCTTTATATATATATGTGTGTGTGTGTGTGTGTGTGTGTGTGTGTGTGTTAATGGTAGTTGTGTGAAAAGTAAATCACTAACTGATGATGCTCATAAGTTGGAATTCTCCATATCACGACACGCAGCGAATGATGTGCCGTCCACGTAAACCCACTAGATTCCTTATGGCTATGAAGATGGAATAGATATGATCCATTGGGGATATTCCTCAGCGCCTAGCCTTTGAGATTGCATCCGACCTTTTGGAGGCCTTCCCTGCATACGTTCCTTTTTTGCCTAACCACCAGCCAATTGCTCGTCTCCGAGTAATCATGAAATTGAGCTTCCTCAGCTTCCTAACTCATCTTCGAGCAATCTTATAGCTAAGATTCCTCAGCTCCCTTATTCGTCTCCGAGCCATCCTATAGCTGAGATTCTTCAGCATTCCTGTTTTGCCGGGAGCACGGAGCATGAGCGCCCCCGTAACGACTTCATGCATCTCGCCATGACGAGATCTTTGACGCTCTACGTCCCGCATCCCACGCTAGCATATCTCGCTATTAATAGGCGTATCTCGCCATCAACGCTAACGTGATGTAGGGGAGAAATGGACGGCGAGAATCTCGCATCGGCTCGCTCTAATGCGACCCCTATATAAACCCCTTCTCTAGACGATTCAGGTAATTCGAATTGAATCGAATACGCCACTACTCTGCCCAATCATTTCTCGGTACTTACTTGATCGTCGGGGGTCCTACGGTGATTTTCCACCCCTGGACTTCCTTTGCAGGTAGCTCGGCATCAACAACGACCTATTGAGATCCACACGCTCAATCTTCCACAACAAATCTCAACCGTTCAGCCCCGTTGGCCGGAAGATCGACGGAGGACAACATCAGAGGGAGATTCAAACCTCCATCAGTTGGCGCCATCTGTGGGAACCTCCATTTTTCCACCAAAAAAAATTGATCATTCACATTCGATTCGATGGCTAGTGATCATCGCAACGAAGATCCTAGCATGAGTCATCTTGCCCTTCGCAATAGACGCAGGGATGGTTCCACTCCTCCCAACATCGTCGAACCTTTATCGGAGCAGATCGACCGGCTGACAGCGGTGGTGGACGCGCCCACTTGTATCCAAATTGCCAGCCACGCCCGGCAAACCGTCGCCCCTGCCCCCAGAACGGCGACGTGCATGAGGCAGCAGAAGGATGTGTGCAGGTCCTCGGCCTCACGCGCGCCAACCACGACACCATGGAACACCGCGTGTCGATTCCTGCAGTCACGGCCCCCATATAAAGAATGATTCCATGACTCTTTGGGCGTCGGACAGTCCGACGCCGACGCCGAGGAATCAGGACCAACCAAATTATCGCTTCTACGCCCGCCGCGCTCCCTCGCCTTCTGAGGCGACGTCAGTCAGGTTGCCTGACTCCAAGAAAGACCGACATTACCAAACTCATCAAGGCCGTGCATATGGCGCACGACGGGGTAAGCCACGAAGAGTTCTCCCCGAGGATATAAGGAACGTGATAGAGTGAAGCAGACAGCTTCCTGCCCGTTGCAACCATTCACGGTGGGTAGATTCCTGCCCGTCCTAACCTGTGAATCCTAAGTCCCCGTACGAGTAGACTCCTGCTCGGTTCAGAGTCCGGCGAACATCTTCCTGCCCATCACAACCATTCACAGCGTGTGGATTCCTGCCAAACATAAGTTGTGAATCCTAAGCCCTTGCCACGAGGCCGGCAGACAACTTCCTTCCCGTCATAACCATTCACGATGGGTAGATTCCTGCCCGGCCAAACCCGTGAATTCTAAGCCCTCACACTAGTAGACTCCTGCTCGGTTCGGAGGATGGCAGACAACTTTCTGCCCGTTACAACCATTCATTGTGGGTAGATTCTTGCCCGACATAAGTTGTGAATCCTAAGCCCTCGTCACGAGGCAAGCAGATAGCTTCCTGCCCGTCGCAACCATTTATGGAGGGTAGATTCCTTCTCAGTATAACCCATGAATCCTAAGCCCTCGCACGAGTAGACTCCTGCTCAGTTAGGAGGCCGACGGACAACTTCCTGCCCATCGCAACTATTCACAGCGGGTTTATTACTGCCCAACATAAGTTGTGAACCCTAAGCCTTCGCCATGAGGCCGGCGGACAGCTTTCTACCCGTTGCAACCATTCATGGTGGGTGGATTCTTGCCCGGTGTAACCCGTGAATTCTAAGCCCTTGCACGAGTAGACTCCTGCTTGGTTAGGAGGCCGGCGGACAGCTTCCTGTCCGTCGCAACCATTCACAGCGGGTAGATTGCTGCCCAACATAAGTTGTGAATCCTAAGCTCTCACCACGAGGCCCACGGACAGCTTCCTGCCCATCGCAACCATTCACGGTGGGTAAATTCCTTCCCGGCCTAACCCGTGAATTCTAAGCCCTCACACGAGTAGACTCCTGCTCGGTTAGGAGGCCGGCAGACAACTTCCTATCCGTCGCAACCATTCATAGCAGGTAGATTCATGCCCAATATAAATTGTGAATCTTAAGCCCTTGCCACGAGACCGGCGGACAGCTTTCTTCCTGTCGCAACCATTCATGGTGGGTAGATTCCTGTTCGGCCTAACCCATGAATCCTAAACCCTCGCACGAGTAGACTCCTGCTCGGTTAGGAGGCTGGAAAATAGCTTCCTGCCCATCGCAACCATTCACAGCGGGTAGATTCCTACCCAACATAAGTTGTGAATTCTAAGCCCTCGTCACGAAGCCGGCGGACTGCTTCCTTCCCGTCGCAACCATTCACGATGGGTAGATTTCTGTCCGGCCTAACCCGTGAATCCTAAGCCCTTGCACGAGTAGACTCCTGCTCGGTTCGGAGGCTGGAAGACAGTTTCCTGCCCATCGCAACCATTCACAACATATAGATTCCTGCCCAACATAAGTTGTAAATTCTAAACCCTCACTACGAGGCAGGAGGACAACTTCCTGCCCGTTGCAACTACTCACGGTGGGTAGATTCCTGCCCGGCCTAACCCGTGAATCCTAAGCCCTCGCACGAGTAGACTCCTGCTCTGTTAGGAGGCCAGCGTACAGCTTCCTGCCCGTCATAACCATCCATGGTTGGTAGAATCCTGCCCGGCCTAACCCGTGAATCCTAAGCTCTCGTACGAGTAGACTCCTGCTCGGTTATGAGGCCGGTGGACAGCTTCCTGCCCATCGCAACCATCCATAGCGGGTAGATACCTACTTAACATAAGTTATGAATCTTAAGCCTTTGTTACGATGCCGGAAGACAGCTTCCTGCCCGTCGCAACCATTCATGGTGGGAAGATTCCTACCCGGTGGCACCCGTGAATCATAAGCCTTCGCACGAGTAGACTCCTGCTCGGTTAGGAGGTAGGAGGACAGCTTCCTGCCCGTCGCAATCATTTACAACAGGTAGATTCCTGCCCAACATAAGTTGTAACTCCTAAGCCCTCACCACTAGGCCGGCAGACAGTTTCCTGCCCGTCGCAACCATTCACGGTGGGTAGATTCCTATCCGGTCTAACCCGTGAATCCTAAGCCCTCGAACGAGTAGACTCCTGCTCCGTTAGAAGGTCGGCGGACAACTTCCTACTTGTCACAACCATTCACAGTGGGTAGATTATTACCTAACATAAGTTATAAATCCTAAGCCCTCACCACGAAGCCGACGGATAGCTTCCTGCCCGTCGCAACTATTCACGATAAGTAGATTCCTACCCGGCCTAACCCGTGAATCCTAAGCCCTCACACGAGTAGACTCCTACTCGGTTAGGAGGCCGGCGGACAGTTTCCTGCCGATCGCAACTATTCATCGTTGGTAGATTCCTGCCCAACATAAGTTGTGAATCCTAAGCCCTCATCACGATGCCGGCGAACAGCATCCTGACCGTCATAACCAATCACGGTGTGTAGATTCCTGCCCAGCCTAACCCATGAATCTTAAGCCCTCGCACGAGTAGATTCCTACTCGGTTAGGAGGTCGGCAGACAGCTTCCTGCCCATCGCAACCATTCACAGTGGGTAGATTCCTACCCAACATAAGTTGTGAATCATATGTTAGGAATATGATTGTTCTAGAGGCCATTATTGTATGATATAGTGGATGCTTGGACATATATATAGAGGACTTTCTTGCTCGATATGATAGTATTCTATCTGGTTGCCTTTATCTTAACATGTTTACTGGTATTATTATACTGTCTCTCATATACATGTTGATAAAGCTCTTAAGATGTTGGCTTGACTACCAGGACTATGATGCGGATCATACTACCGCGACCTGGATAGTCTACAAGCACATCCTTCAATTGTTCCTAGTCGAGGGAATATCGAGACAGGGCATCAATATTCCAGAGTAGACCAGTGTGTACGTTTCTTGACCCTGTATGGGGCGATGGTTGATTCCATAACCATTGGTGTTTGACATCAAAGATTGTACACATATGCTCATTAGAGAATGGGTACACCGAACAGGACTCGCCGAGAACTCGCAGATGGTACTATACCTATCATCAGATAGCAGTTCTCTGGTGACACCGGTACAGGTTAGTCTGTATACCCGAGATCGTCATAGAGTCTTGTGTGGTTCTCACTGTGCTTTGATTTACTCCTTACCACGGCTCAAAGGATTCATGCAAAAAAGTGGATTTTAGGTACAGTCCCGAGTCACATGGAGGCAATGAGCGATAGGAGGGGTTTCGTCTCTCCCGGTATAGGGAGTTGATGTTGCGCTATGCTCTATTGGCTATAACAGGAGGTCTCTGGCCAGGGCTGTTGATGAGATTTACTGGTAAGAGTTATCAGTAGTTTCTCGTACCGTTATAGGCCACACATCGGCATGACTTTTCAAGTTATTGGGGTCTGACGATTCCACCCCCAAACTCGATATGCGACATATCAGACGAAGAGACCGGACTGTACTGTAAGTGTTACTTATAGACTTCATGGGAGTTTGGACAACCTTACTTGTTGATCTTCTATTCACTCAATACCTGGATAGCCGTTACATCCAGCTAGTACCGCTGACGGCTTGTGGGTAACTGATGTGATCATTACTTACTGCTGGTATATTGATGAGTCTTTAGAGTCCCGCACAGAAGTTTCTTAGTTCAAGCAAAACGAAGTAGAGAACATATGCTGATATGTGCGGGGGTCTGATTAAATACGAGTATGTGATACCGTATTCATCTGGCGGTTATTTAATATCAGTTAGGTTATATGTGATATAACCGGATTATTGAATCAAGTGTTGAATTGATAATGTGATATACAGATAAATGGTATTAGTCGGTTATATGTGATATAACCGGATTATTAAATCAAGTGTTGATTTAATAATATGATATATATTTATATTTGATATAATTGTATATTAACTAATATTATTGCTCACTAATTATTTGCTTATCTTTATATGTGTGTGTGTGTGTGTGTGTGTGTGTGTGTGTGTGTGTGTTATATATGAAGTATGGTTGATTTTCTATTTTTAGAAAATAGAAAATAGAGGTGGAAAATGGGGATACTTTGTTGGAATGGTGAAGCATGGCTTTGATGATTATTATATTAGTCTTGACTCACTATTGAAGCATGGTTGGTATTATTTATTTGTAAATAATCCATACTTCAATAAGTGAGGTATATGATAGCCATTTTTCACTTATTTTTCTACACTTGTTCATTTTCTTCACTTGAGCTCATTTGCTCTCTATCTCTCTCCATCTTCTTCACCTCCACCTCCAAGCTCAATCCCTCACATGAGTTGTGAACCCTTGAGCTTGTGAGAACTCTAGTGAGCAAACAAAATCTCTACTTCACCATCTTACACTTGATTAGCACTCAAGTGTAGTGTGTTTACTTCACTAAAGAGTTTAGTGAAGAGGTACCTTAGATTAGCGGAGCTTCGGGTGGATTATCTTCGGCATGAAGATCGCAAAGGAAGCTCGATCCAACTTTAAGTAGAGCCTAGTGGAGTCGCGTAAACTACTATATAGAGCTTGAGAAGAGAAGGACACGGTCTACAAAGGTTGTAGCCTCTTTCTTTTAGTGTAATGTTTTTTTATATCATGTTAACCCCTAATCATCTAGTTTAAATTCTAGGTTAGTGTTAATTAGCACCCCAAAAAATTTAAAAATGGCATGCTTGATGCTAGTAAAACCCAATGGTGGTGATAATAAACACTTTCATCATAAGCCCTCGTGACGAGACCAGCGAACGGCTTCCTTCCCGTCGCAACCATTCACGATAGATAGATTCCTGCCCGGCCTAACCCGTGAATCCTATACCATCACACGAGTAGACTTCTACTCAGTTCGGAGGCCGGCGGACAGTTTCCTACCCGTCCCAACCATTCACAACGGGTAGATTCCTGCCCAACATAAGTTGTGAATCCTAAGCCTTCAACAAGAGGCAGGCGGACATCTTCCTTCCCGTCGCAACCATTCACGGTGGGTAGATTCCTGCCCGGACTACCTCGTGAATCATAATCCCTCGCACGAGTAGACTTCAGCTCGGTTAGGAGGCCGGTGTACAGCTTCCTACGCGTCGCAACCATTCACAGTGGGTAGATTCCTGACTGGCCTAACCCATGAATCCTAAGCTCTTGTACGAGTAAACTCCTGCTCGGTTAGGAGGCCGGCGGACGGCTTCTTGCCTATTGCAACCATTCATAGCGGGTAGATACCTTCCTAACATAAGTTGTGAATCTTAAGCCCTCGCTACGAGGCTGGTGGACAGCTTCGTGCCCGTCGCAACCATTCATGGTGGGTAGATTCCTACCCGGTGTCACCCGTGAATTCTAAGCCCTCGCACGAGTAGACTCCTGCTCAGTTAGGAGGCCGGCGGACAGCTTCCTGCCCGTCGCAACCATTCACGGTGGGTAGATTCCTGCCCAACATAAGTTGTGAATCCTAAGCCCTCACCACGAGGCCGGTAGACAGCTTTATGCCCATCGTAACCATTCATGGTGGGTAGATTCCTGCCCGGCCTAACTCGTGAATCCTAAGCCCTCGCACGAGTAGACTCCTGCTAGGTTAGGAGGCCGGCGGACAGCTTCCTGCCCGTCGCAACCATTCACAGCTGGTAGATTCCTGCCCAAAATAAGTTGTGAATCCTAAGCCCTCGCCACGAGGCCGGCGGACAGCTTCTTGCCCGTCGCAACTATTCATGATGGCTAGATTCCTGCTCGGCCTAACCCATGAATCCTACGTCCTCTCATAAGTAGACTTCTGCTCGGTTCGGAGGCCGGCGGACAGTTTCCTGCCCATCGCAACCTTTCACGGTGGGTAGATTCCTACCCAAAATAAGTTTTGAATCCTAAGCCCTAACCACAAGGCTAGCAGACAGCTTCCTGCCCGTCGCAACCATTCACAGTGGGTAGATTCCTGCCTGGCCTAACCCATGATTCCTAAGCCCTCGCATTAGTAGGCTCCTGCTCGGTTAGGAGGCCGGCGTACAGCTTCCTGCTCATCGCAACCATTCATGGTGGGTAGATTCCTACCCGGCTTAACCCGTGAATCCTAAACCCTCGCACGAGTAGACTCCTGCTCGGTTAAGAGGCCAGCAGATAGCTTCCTGCCCATCGCAATCATTCATAGCGGATAGATACATGTCCAACATAAGTTGTGAATCCTAAGCCCTCGCCACGAGGCCGACAGATAGCTTCTTGCCCATCGCAACCATTCACAATGGGTAGATTCGTAGCCTGGCCTAACCCGTGAATCCTTAGCCTTCGCCACGAGACCAATGGACAGCTTCATGCTCGATGATACGCCACGTGGACTCGGGGATTAAAGAGACACAACCGCCAAACGGCATATCATTCCCGGACAATCCACCGCAAAGAATTCTCGGTACCAAGCTGAATAGAGGAAACCAAGCAGACCACTCTCGACCTGACCAATAAATAGGTCGAAACGAGAGTGGGGGATAATGATGATACTCATAAATAGGAATTCCCTAGATCACGACACGTAGTGGATAACGTATCGTTCACGTAAGCCCATTAGATTCTTGAGAGGTATGGATGTTAGGCGGTGTCGCACACTCTACTGGGTAAGAGAGGCGGAATTTTCAAAAAACAATTTTTAAGACGGTAACACCGACTAATCCCAAGATCTACCGTAAACCCTAGATAACAAAACTTGCAAAGGTATTAACCTACTGTGAAAATGATTATACCTATATGAACCAAGTCTTTCAGGTCTTCTTTTCCTCTTCTTGAGCTCCTTGTCCGTCGGGATTGAGCATGGACGTCGGCCTCCTCGTGTGGAAGACGATCCACCCGAGTGTCTATAGTTAAAGCTCCAACCTCAAACTTGAGATAACTAAAGCACCTAATTTGCTAAGCTAGATAGCTTAGAAGATATAGAATATTAATTGGATTGGATTATCTCATAAACCCTAGGTTTTTCAACTCATGAGAGGGTTAGGATTTGAGGAAGAAGAAGAGAGCAAAGGAGAAAAAAGAAAAGAAAGTGTAGAATGAAAACATCATGTGAAGAATGGCTAAGTCTTTCAAAAATATCAAGCATACATTATTTCCAATAGAAATAATGCAGCCATGCTTGAATAGTTAGAACAAATGAATAAATAAAATCAAGTAGCCATGCTTTAATCATGCTTTAATACACATCATCCCTCCATCTCATTATCTATTTAAATAAATAGATTTAAAACAAAATGAGGTGTCTTCTTCTAAAAGAATTCTAGTGAAATTACTAGAATACTACCACCATATATACATACCCGTATTTGTACTATAAAAAATATGAATACCAAGAGATAAAATAATCCAATAGTATAATACTAGAATACGAATTAATCCTAAGCCTACTAGTATTATCCATCCGAAAAAAATCCGTGTAGCTAGTACACGTATAAGATCGAAACCCTGCACGTAAAACCATACGGCCTCTATATCGTTTCGTGTCACGTCTCAATTCCAAAAATACGAAAATTTTGGAATGTAACAAAGCCAACCATGCTACCTACGATAAGGAAACAACCTCCTAAAGTCACATTAAGGCTGTCAATCACATATCCATTAGCCATAAGAAACGATAAGATAGAAGAAATAATAAAGATCTAAGGAATAACTAACCATCAATAAGAGCCATATCAGTGAGATAGTCCTCACTGCTCGGTAGTCCTGTCGACGCACTCACGTATTAAGTCAAGTATCTGAGTCATACAAAACTCAGACGTCAGTGCATCGTAAATATCATAATAATAAACTGAGCAATGTACTATACATGGTGTTATGTGCAAAATAATATATAATTATAAACAAACAATCACAGTTGATATATCAGCATGCTATAGGTATGTCACGTGTATCCTAAAGTGTATTTCTAGGTTATTTATCCTAATGGTATTTGAAACAATTAATATAATTATCATCGTAACTCAACAGAATATATCCCGTTCATTCCCCACGGGACCACGACACAATATATCCCTTTCATTCCCCACAGGACTACGGTACAATAAACAAAGGTTATTCTGTTCACGCCTGGAATCATGGCAAACAATAATAATATCCTCTTGAGTTACGTTTTGGTTACATTCTTGATTTTCCCTTTCCCCCAGATTTCGTGTTCGAGTCAGGTATCAATAGAGTGTCTACCTAATGCTAACACAGGAAAAATCAGGTATATGTTATCTCTATCTAGACAACAGGTCACATCCATCAGGACAACAAGTCAGGATTGTTGGTATCGGTAAGTATCACAGTCAATAGGTACTAGCATGATAGTGGTAATAGTAATAGGATGGTAGGGTATCAGTCATGAATTTATGTACATGGATGTCAGGGATGATGTAATCATTCAGGTAAAGTATATACTTCACAATCACATATCCTAATCAAATCATGGTATACATCAGGCAATACAGTTATAACCGAATATCGGTAAACACTAATGGATATAGGTTAACAAGCGTGTCATAGATAACATAATCATATCACGTACAAGATCAATATAGTAGCATTAATAGGGATAGCATATTCAATCCGATTAATAACTATAAAAGTGGTGTTGATTAACCATGCATAAGAAAGTTCTATTCAGAAATTCAGCGTCACCTTAATTTATAAAATAGCTTAAAAATAAAAAGCGTCCTCCAAAAGGGACGTGTCATATACCAAAACAAAGTTAATTTAATAATATTTTCATTTTTATAAGTTAAAATATCTTAGATTGTTCCTAAAAAAAGTTACGAACATTCGAAATTCAAAGTTTGCTGCTGGAATTTTCGTGGGCAGCAGTTCAGAAGTACTTTCATTTACAGTTTACATTATTTAAATAATTTATTTTTCAAGTAAATATTTCACGGGGTTATAGTATTCTGAGTTATCTTCGCAACGAACTAAATAACATATGCTAATGGTTTTTTTATGATTTATAATGAATTTTATAAGGTAAGATGTATAGTAAATTCCAGATTTGTCTTATCCGTTTATCGACGACGTTTCATGTGTAAATTATAATATTTTCAAACTATATTTTGCATAACGTTATGAAATGCAGATTATAAACTAATTAATGATATACGGATTATATAGATATAAACGGTATAATGATAATAATAAGAAATATTACGACGATATATATATTTATAGATATAATTATAGTATGTCGCAAGTTGTAAACTTGCATACACTGTATATTATAAAACTGATTAATGTTAAATAACTACAGTGTATAAATTATATAAATATAGTTGTATGATGATGATGATGATGATGATGATGATGATGATGATAATAATAGTACGACAACATATAAGTAAATTACGTAAATTATAGCATGTAGCAAGTTGTAAACTTATCTCGAAACAAACGAGATGAACGGAAGCAACACGACGCTATACAAATCAACACCAAGTTTTGATGGCTCGGTTAAGCTTCTAGGATGCGGCTAGAGTTGCGTCAGTGAGAATGGGTATGGGTTTGAAGAACGAAAAAGGAGAATATATAAATTGATGAGGGAAAGATTTAGTTAGAGGAAAGAGAGATGTTATGTGGAGAGAGAGAGAAAGACAGAGAAAGGGAGGTTTTGTGTTTAATATAAAAATATATATTATATTATATATATATATATATATAGTTTAAATTAAGTTATAGATATATATATATATATATATTAGTTTTAATGTATATAGATAATATCATATTACAACCAATCTCCACCAAAATCTCATCAAAAATATACTTTGGAAAATAATTCACATATGAAAACTTCTCAACCATAATACAAGAATATATTTTAAATAACTCATATCCCTAATTTGAGATTTAAAACGATTCTAAAAATATATCTAAATTTAATAAATATTTAATATTAGATATCTTGAGATTTAAATATAAAAGATAAAGGCAAAATAAGATATGGGATGGCAATCATATGATGACAATTAACAATTACAGATATCCTTAACTTGTGACTACCCAAAAGATATATGGTAATTTATATATATATATATATATATATATATATATATTATACTATTTTCACATGGATTTAGTTTATCGGTAAATATTAGATATAATCTAGCACAATAGTGGGTTTCAGACATGCGGGTTGGGTCGGATAACTACCTCTACTATTCAAATTGATCACAACCCAAAAGAATAAAGGCCGCACTCAATCTTTCTTCTCCCTAGACATAAAGCAAGTTTTAAAATATCAATTAATATTGTAAGAACGTGCTAGGGTGTAACATTATACCCAACTACAAAAGAATTTTGTCCTCGAAATTCACGAAACAGGAAAAGACAAGGACAATAAAGATACAGTTCTGAGGAAAGAGGTGTTGAAACTTTTGTCGAATCTCGCCTTCACGTTCCCAAGTAGATTCTCCATGCGAACGATTTCCCCACGAAACAAGTACCAAAGGGATTACTTTATTCTTAAGAACCTTTTCTCGTCGATCCACAATAGACCTCGGTTGCTCTTCATAAGTTAAATCTTCTCTCACTGTCAGTTCTGAGTGATTAAGGACATGCGTCTCATCTCGAACATACTTGCGGAGTTAAGATATATGAAACACGTCATGAACACCCGCCTAAGATGGTGGTAAAACCAATCGATAAGCTACTTCTCCAATTTGTTCAATGATATCGAAAGACCCCACGAATCGAGGACTAAGCTTGTCTCAACTACTAAATCGGATTACTCCCCTAATCGATGATATTTTTAAGAATACAAGATCACTAACAGGAAACTCTAAAGGTCTTCTTCCAGTATCAGCCTAAATTTTCTGTCGAACTTGTGCCACTTTCATATGATCATGAATCAGGTTAACTTTCTCCGCAGTTTGCATAATGAGTTCCGGTCTCAACAATTTTCTTTCTCCAACATCGTTCCAATATACTGGCAAGCGACACTTACGACCGTACAATACTTCAAATGGATCCATCTGTATAGTCGCCTGAAAACTGTTGTTGTATGAAAACTCCGCTAAATGTAAATGATCCTCCCGCGAACCCTTGAAGTCCAATATACAAGCTCTCAACATATTTTCAAGAGATTGGATCGTTCTCTCGGACTATCCATATGTCTGAGGATAATAGGCCGTATTAAACTTCAAATGAGTTTCCAAACTTTCTTGTAGACTCCTCCAAAAATGAGATAGGAACCGGGTGTCACGATCAGAATCAATACTCACTGGTACTCCATGCAATTTCACAATCTCCTGCATGTACCTCTCTACTAAAACCTCTGTCGACTTTCCAACTCGAAATGGTATGAAATGAGCTGCATTGGTTAGTCGATCGACAATCACCCAGACTGCGTTATTTCCCTTTGGACTCAGTGGTAAGGCTGTCATGAAATTCATGGTTATAAATTCCCACTTCCATTGGAGAATCGGAAGTGGTTGTAACAAGCCAGCTACCCTTTGATGTTCAGTCTTGACTTGCTGACACACCAAGCACCACAACACTTATCGAGCAATCTCTCTTTTCATGCCTTCCTGCCAAAAGTGTTGTCGTAAATCTCTATACATTTTCATAACTCCTAGATGTACTGAATATGCGGAACTATGAGCTTCCTTCATGACTTCTTCACCGAAATCTCCTTTAGGCACACACAAACGAATTCCATATCTTAAAGAACCATCTTCATGAATCAATAAATCCGTACGAAGTCCCGCTTCTACTTGTCTTCACAATTTCTGCAATCTAGGATCATGCAACCGTGTTGCCTTAATACTATCAATCAAGAATGACTGTACTTGTAGCTGCATCAACTGTCCCGAAGAATCTGGTAGTACAAGCTCTAACTCGAATCTCTGAAAATATGTTATAATCTCATTCTATGTAGTCAACATCCGTACCGCTGGCAACCGACTTAAAGCATCCGGTACTACATTAACTTTCCCCGGATGGTACTTTAGATCAAGATCATAGTCAGCCATCAGCTCTAACTATCTACGCTGCCTTATGTTGAGCTCTTTCTGTATAAACACATATTTTAGACTCTTGTGATCAGTGAACAACTCTACCCTTTCGTCCAATAAGTAGTGTCTCCATATGTTCAGCGCAAAAATAACTGGTGCTAGCTCTAAATCATGAGTTGGGTAGTTCTTCTCATAAGTTTTTCAATTGCCTCGATGCATAAGCTACAACCTTTCCATGTTGCATCAAAATACAACCCACACCGTTTTCAGATGCATCGTTGTGAATAACTAATCCTTCGGAACCATCTGGCACCGTTAAAATTGGAGCGGTCGTCAACCTTTGTTTCAGTGCCTCAAAAGTTAACGCACACTTCTTGGACCAAACAAACGGTAGCTCCTTTCGTGTTAGCTTGGTCAAGGGTTCTGCTATCTGAGCGAAGTTCTCTATAACCTTCTATAGTATCCAGTAAGTCTAAGGAAACTTCCGATCTTCCCTATATTCTTTGGAGTCCGCCAATCGTGAATAGCTGCAATCTTGTCGAGGTCAACTGCAATTCCATCTACGGATACAACATGACCCAAGAACTTCACTTCTTTGAACCAAAACTCGCACTTGCTCATCTTAGCATATAACCTTTCTCGTCTCAACATCTGCAGTGTTATTCTCAAGTGCTCTTCGTGCTCTTCATGCTCTTCTTTGCTCCTCGAATAGACCAGAATGTCATCAATGAGTACTACCACGAACTGATCTAAAAATGGCGAAAAGATCCGGTTCATCAAATCCATAAATATTGCTGGTGCGTTAGTTACTCCAAATGGTATCACTAAATACTCGTAATGCCCATATCAAGTTCTGAACACCGTCTTGCAAATGTATTATTCTTTCACCCGAACTTGATGATACCTTGATCGTAAATCCAACTTCGAGAATACTCTCACGCCACTGAGTTGATCGAATAATTCATCTATGTGAGGGATTGGGTATTTATTCTTAATAGTCACCCGATTTAACTCTCGATAGTCGATGCACATTATCCATGTGCCATCTTTCTTCTTAACTAGAAGAACTGGAGCTCCCTACGGTGAACCGCTACTGTGAATCCATCTTTTCTTTAATAATTCAGAAACTTGTTTCTTTGCCTCTTCCAGTTCCACCGATGCTATCGGATAATAAGCCTTTGGAATTGGCATTGCTCTTGAAATTAGATCAATTGCGAACTCCATATCTCAATTTGACTGTAAACCCGAGATGTCCTTGAACACATCCATGAAATCCTGAACTACCATCAGCACTTCATCAGCAACTTGTCCACGAACTTCACCTTTGAGTATACACAAACAGTTCCCATTATCATGAATTTAGAAGTTTGTTCTAAAACTTGTGGGTTGTTAGCCTACCACATTACTGCTGCGCTACTCGAATAGATTAAGGCAGGCTTGTCAGAACTTCTTCAATCAAATATCTTACACCTGATCGGCCTTGAAGCGGTTTGTACCAGCTCCCGCTGGGGTTAATCTCGAACAACTGCAATCATTATATGTTGTCCTGTGTTTCTCTTTGTTCTTCGAAATGCAAATGGACTGGTCACTATGGACAAGGGGTAAGATATAACACGTTTGTTAGATTCAAGTTTGCGATAATGCATAAATTCATAAGTAATGAATCCAAGAGAAACAAAATAGTACAACGAATATAAGTCAAGAAAATGAATCGAATAGGACTCCAGATTACCTAAATAGAGTACCACGTTGTAAACCATACCGCGGTACATAGTTACAATCACATAACTCCATCCAAATCGCCCAAATACTAGTATCAGAATCGAAGGAGTAAGGGGAAGAAACAATAAGGAATCAGGAGGATTCCAAATTGAGATGCAATGTCATTTCCATATCGTCGAGATAAAAAAGTTTAAGGAAAAAATAAGATTCAAGAATTTGAATGACAAGACAATAATGTGGCAGGACATGTTCCTAAAATTCTGGGTCTTAAAGACAATGTAGTGAGTACCATACCCATCTACAAATTGAACCAAGCCCCAGCTAACCTAAAACTTATGGCTCTAATACCAACAAAACCTTGTCATGCCCAGCTTCCCAAAATACGAAAATTTCGGGACGTAACAAAGAGAACCATACTACATACGGTAAGGAAACATCCTTATATAGTCACATTAAGGCTGTCAATCAGTAATCAAGAACAATAACCTATTAAATCTATCTGTCACATGTCCAATAGCCACAAGAAATGATAAGATAGCAGAAATAATAAAGATCCAAGGAATAACTAACCAATAAGATCTATATCAGTGAGATGGTTCTCACTGCTCGGTAGTCCTGTCGACGCACTCACATGTTAAGTCAAGTATCTGAGCCATTCAAAACCCAGATATCAGTATGTCGTAAATATCATAATAATAAACTGAGCAATGTACCATACAGGGTGTTATGTGCAAAATAATATATAATTATAAACAAACAATCACAATTGATATATCAACATGCTATAGGTATGTCACGTGTATCCTAAAATCTGTGTTTCTAGGTTATTTATCCTAACGGTATTTGAAACAATTAATATAATTCACATCGTAACTCAATAGAATATATCCCGTTCATTCCCCATGAGACCACGACACAATATATCCCATTCATTCCCTACAGGACGACGATACAATAAACAAAGGTTATCCCATTCACGCCCGGAATCACGAAAAACAATAATAATATACTCTTGAGTTACGTTTTGGTTACATTCTTGATTTCCCCTTTCCCCCAGATTTCGTGTTCAAGTCAGGTATCAATAAAGTGTCTACCTAATACCAACATAGGAACAATCAGGTATATGTTATGTCTATCTAGACAACAGGTCACGTCCATCAAGACAACATGTCACCATTGTTGGCATCGGTAAGTATCACAGTTAATAGTTACTAGCATGATAATGGTAATAGTAATAGGATGGTAGGGTATCCGTCATGAATTTATGTACATGCATGTTAGGGATGATGCAATCAGTCAGGTAAAGCATCTACTTCACAATCACATATCCCAATCAAATCATAGTATACAGCATACAATACAGTTATAACCGAATATCGGTAAACACTAATGGATATAAATTAACAAGCGTGTCATGGATAACATAATCATATCATGTACAAGACCAATATAATAGAATTAACAGGGATAGCATATTCAATCCGATTAATAACTATAAAAGTGGTGTTGATTAACCATGCATAAGAAAGTTCTATTCAGAAATTCAGCGTCACCTTAATTTGTAAAATAGCTTAAAAATAACAAACGTCCTCCAAAAGAGACGTGTCATATTCCAAAACAAAGTAAATTCAATAATATTTTCATTTTTATAACTTAAAATATCTCAGATTGTTCCTAAAAAAAGTTATGAACATTCGAAATTCAAAGTTTGCGGCTGGAATTTTCGTGGACAGCAGTTCAGAAGTACTTTTATTTACAGTTTACATTATTTAAATAATTTATTTTGCAAGTAAATATTTCACGGGGTTATAGTATTCTGAGTTATCTTCACAACAAACTAAAGAACATGTGCTAATGATTTTTTTATGATTTATAATGAATTTAATAAGGTAAGGTCTACAGTAAATTCCAGATTTGTCTTATCCGTTTGGCGACGACATTTCATGTGTAAACTATAATATTTTCAAACTATATTTTACATAAAATTATAAAATGCAGATTATAAAGTAATTAATGATTTACGGATTATATAGATATAAACGGTATAATGATAATAATAAGAAATATTACGACGATATATATATTTGTAGATATAATTATAGCATGTCGCAAGTTGTAAACTTGCATACACTGTATATTATAAAACTGATTAACGTTAAATAACTAAAGTATATAAATTATATAAATATAGTTGTATGATAATAATAATAATAATAGTACACATATAAGTAAATTGCGTAAACCATAGCATGTAGCAAGTTGTAAACTTGCTTCGAAACAAACGCGATACAAGGAAGCAACACGACGCTATACAAATCAATACAAAGTTTTGATGGCTCGGTTAAGCTTCTAGGATGCGGCTGCAGTTGCGTCGGTGAGGATGTGTATAGGTTTGAAGAACGAAAAAGGAGAATATAAAAATTGATGAAAGAAAGATTTAGTTATAGGAGAGAGAGATGTTATGTCAAGAGAGAGAAAGATAGAGAAAGACAGGTTTTGCGTTTAATATAAAAATATACAGTATATTATATAAATAGTTTAAATTAAGTTATAAATATATATATTAGTTTTAATGTATATAGATAATCTCAAACTACAACCAATCTCCACCAAAATCTCATCAAAAATATATTTTGGAAAATAATTCATATACATAAACTTCTTAACATAATACAAGAATATATTTTAAATAACTCATATCCCTATTTTAAGATTTAAAATGATTCTAAAAATATATCTAGATTTAATAAATATTTGATATTAGATATCTTGAGATTTAAACGTAAAAGATAAAAGCGAAATAAGATATGTGATGGCAACCATATGATGACAGTTAACAATTACAGATATCCTTAACTTATGGCTACCTAAAAGATATATGGTAATTTAGATACTATATATATAGATATATTATACTAGATTCACATGGATTTAATTTATCAGTAAATATTAGATATAATCTAGCACCATAGTGGGTTTCAGACATATGGGTTGGGTCGGATAACTACCTCTACTATTCGAATCGATCGCAACCCAAAAGAATAAAATAAAGCAAGTTTTAAAATATCAATTAATATTGTAAGAATGTGCTTGGGTGTTACATTTCGCCTGAACCAGGGAAACCCTCTGTTGGGGACTTTAAAGACTCGACAGTACGCTGGCAGTGGATTTAACCACAAACATGTCAGCGGCACTAGCTGTACGCAACGGCTACCTAGGTACTTGTCAAAAAGAAGGCCGATGAGAAAACTCATCTGAACTCTTACTGAGCCTATCCGTGACAATCTCTATACAGCCCGGTCTATTCGTCTGAGAGTATCGCATGCCGGGTCTATAGAGTGGAAACATCAGACCCCTAATAAGCTGACAAGTCGTGTCGATGTGGATCAAGACCATCCGAGAATCTACTAATCTATCTATCAGTAATTCTCAATCCGCCCTGACTAGGGACTTATGGTGTTGGCCAACCGAACACAGCGCGACATCGACTGTCTATACCAGGAGAGATGAATCCCCGACAATTGCTCACTGCCTCCATATGGTTCGGGACTGTACCCAACTAAAACCTGTTTGCACGACTCAGTAAAACTATGGTAGGGTAGTAATTAAAGTACAGTGGAAACTCATACGGGACAAATGACGACCTCTGGTCAACAGACTATATATACTCATGTCACCAGAGAATTGCTATCTGACGATTGGTATAATACGATCTAGCCAGTTCTCGGCAAGTTCGTCTAGTGTACTCACCCCCAGTGAGCACCTGTATACGATCTTAGATGCCAAAGACCAATTGTTGCGGGACCAACCATCGCCCCTCGTCGGGGTCTGAAAACGTATACACCGATCTACTTTAGAGTATCGATGCCCTGTCTCGATACTCCCACGATTATGGACATTTAAGGATGTGCTTATCGACTACCCAGCTCCCACAAGTATGATTGCCATCACAACGCTGGTAGTCAAGTAATGATCTTACGGGCTTTATTAACATGTATTAACGATACGTAATTACAATAATACATATACACATGTTAAGATAAAGACAAACTAAATAGCATACTATCATATCGAGTATGATTGTCCTGTACATACATATGTCCAAGCATCTACTTATATACATATACAATAATGGCCTCTAAGGTATACATATCCAACAATCTCCCACTTGCACTAAGACCATATATTGGCGTATCGAGTACCGTCTGCATAAGGGCCAGTTGTTGGCGGATCGCATATCCAACATCTCAAATAGTCTCTTTAACTGTGCTTAAGGGAGGGCCGTGGTGAATTGATCCGCCGTGTTTTTTTTGTGTATACTCTCCGCACCTCGATCTCCCTGGTCAAGTGATACCGCCTCAAGATATGTCTAGATTTTTGATGGGACCGTGGTTCCTTCGCTAAAGCCATGGCCCAATTATTGTCGCAATACAAAGGTATTGGATTACCAATGGACGGAACCACATCAAGTTCACTAATGAACTTCTTTATCCAGACCGCTTCTTTTATGGCATCGTTTGCAGCAATGTATTCAGTCTCTATCGTCGAGTGTGCGACGGTGTCCTGTTTGGAGCTCTTCCAACAGACCGCCCCTGCGTTGAGGGTAAACACAAAACCCAAGATAGACTTATTGTCATCTTTGTCACTTTGAAAGCTCGAGTAGGTAAAGGACTCCACCTGGAGGTCTCCATTATCATACACCAAGAACAGTTCCTTAGTCCTTCATCGGTACTGATTGGTAAAGATTTTACGTGTCGTTTTTAGTTCTAAAAGTATCATAATCAAAACGGTGTCACGTGTAGCAAGCCGAGATGAGTATGGGTCGTCCACAGGGAAATAGTAGATTTTTAAGCTTGTTTTAATGAATTAAGTCCGTAACTTGGAGTTGTTTGTATACTAAATATCGTAAAATACGATATGTTCAAAAGAAAGGACTTATTTTTGGTAGTTTTAGGTTAGCTTGAGTTATGATAATATTTGTCGTTTCCTTATAAGCCTAACTTGATATTGATGCTAAGGTAATCGGCAACAACGTGAATTAGGGAGTTTGAAATACGGTATTTACGATTGTGCGCTAAATCCGTATTTCTTGTCCCTTATCCTTTCATTCTTGTCTCTTAACCTTCGCCTCCGGCAAACCAATTGCAACCGGTCACAATTAGGAATTACCGCTATCGTGGTAGGATAGGGTGTCTAACAGAGCGGATTGCGAATCATTTGGTCGGAATTTTAATTATGAGTTAATGGTTTTTAAAGGAAATTAGCAAACACTTCTCCTATTCAAACTAACCCTATTCTACCCTTAACAAGTTATTTAGCTACTCACACATATTCACATGAATCAAATAAAACACAAAAAGAGAAGAGCGCATAATAAAAATGTAAGATAAGTAAAGCGAAAGTTAAGAAATACTAAGAACCGATACGTCCGATATGAAGTCTTCAAGTGTTCTTTGAATCCAAATATTAGTATGAAATCAAATACCAAACTTTAAACTTGCAAGCTCACTTAAGAGGTTGCGAGATCAAAGAAAAATAAAAGAGCTCACAAGTTGAAAAGAGCATGATATGATATGAATAACCAAAAGCACATTTTATTAAACTTGCAAAAGAGATGCAAACTAATTGAGTTCAAGAACCTAAAATTTAAGCTTTTAAGTTTAACTAAGAAGTTACAAGGTCAAAAGAAAGGAGCAAGAACTTAAGATACAACTGAAAATTACAAAATAAAAGTTACAAAAGTGAAGAATTTGGTCTTAACACAAATCTTGGACCTTTTGCCTCTCCTCTGGTGTGATATTTATTGGCATTTAAACAAAATAAATAAACAATATAAAAGAGATGACGTGACAATGAGAAATGACCGGAAGAAAAATGAGACACTTTGGAGACTGAAAAATCACAAGTAACAGGAAATAGAGGAGTGTGGGCGGTTTTCTGGCGGTTGGTGGTATTCCCCTCTGAAAGATGCGATAAGACGCGATAAACGTCTTGCCTGAATTTCGGGGCAGATGCTAATTGGTGCTATCCGTCCACCTCTCCGAAGATGCCAAGTTGATTTATAGCACCATGTATCGAAGGTTTAAACGGATGCGGCCGATGTAGCAGACTTCGCCAGATTCCCCCTCGTTTGAGGGTCTTTTATTGTGGGGACGCTCTTCCCTGCAGGCGCAAGCCCCTGCAGTTAATTACGCTACCGCATTACGATAACAACTTTCTTCTTCTCTATATGATCACTTCGTGTTGTGGGTGTTTTTTTTGTGTTTGGTTGCCCGTGGATTGTATACGGAGACTAATTTATGTTGTCGCCCGTAGGGCGTGGACCGGTCCAAATCCGTATCTTTCTTAGATTTGGGTTTAGGGGTTGGGTTTAAGGATACGTTAGCCTCGTTTAAGACTAAGATGAACTTAAACGTTTGTTAAGGATATGTTAGTCTCATTTTAGACTAAGATCAACTTAACGGGATCGTTTAGATCCAACAAAAGAGCGATTGGACTCTATTGTTTAGTTTAGGGACATTGCGGTCCATTGTTAGTTTAAGGACATTACGGTCTATTGTTAGTTTAAGGACATCTCAGTCCATTATTAGTTTAAAGACATCGCGGTCGAGGTTAAGGACATCATAGTCCATGGGTTTAAGGACCCCACAGTCCAGTGTTAGTTTAAAGACATCATGGTCGAGGTTAAGGACATCATAGTCCATGGGTTTAAGGACCCCACAGTCCAATGTTAGTTTAAAGACATCACGGTCGAGGTTAAGGACATCATAGTCCATGGGTTTAAGGATCCCACAGTCCAATGTTAGTTTAAAGACATCACGGTCGAGGTTAAGGACATCATAGTCTATGGGTTTAAGGACCCCACAGTCCAATGTTAGTTTAAAGATATCACAGTCGAGGTTAAGGACATCATAGTCCATGGGTTTAAGGACCCCACAGTCCATGAAATGTGTGGTTGTCGGGACCCGTCACCTCTCTGAAGACGTTGAAGGATTACAAAGACATATATCAAAGGAGTGAAGAGATGTACCCTCGAACCAAAGTGGATTAAGTGATCTGTAGTCCAATTTGGAACTAAGATCAATTAATTATGTTGTGAGCACATTGGCTCAGTTAAGTCTGAATTGAGGACTTATGGCCAATTTGGAGTAAGTCCAATTAAGTTTGAAATATTGGCCCTTTGTTGGACTATTAAACACTTTTCTGGGTTCAAGCCCACATTATTTAGCAATGCTAAACAAGAGTTTGAGGGTTTTGATGATATTTCTATTTTTGACTGAGCATGGAACATTATAGCTCTGAATTTTACTCAATTTTGAGATTCAGTTGAAGGGGAGTCTTTTGCCTCTGGAAAATTAGCCAATTTGGCTAAAAGTAGTGTTAAACACTAGAGAACAGTAGTGTTAAATACTAGAAATAAAGCTCTTAAATTAGTGTTAAACACTAAAAAACAACAGTGTTAAACACTGGAAATAAGATTCTCAAATTAGTGTTAAACACCAAAAGATAATCAGTAGTGTTTAACACTGAAAATAAAGCTCTCGAATTAGTGTTAAACACTAAATAAGAAGGGGTCACGTGGGGACACGTGAGGACACCCAAAGGTGGGGCCAGATCTCCCTTTACTTTGTTCTGCAAATAAGTGTTGAACACTTTTTGTTTTTATCCATCACGTGTGGGCACGTGATAGGCACTCATGCACTGATTTGTTAAGGCATTTATTAGGGGTCACGTGGTAACACGTGAGAGCGCCCAAAGCCCACATTTCCTTTGCTTTTATTCTCTGTGTTTTGGAGGTCACGTGGGAGCACGTGAGGCATTGCCTCAAAGCTTTTTCCTTCTTATTTTTGGGGATCTTTTCAGGGGTCACGTGGGGCCACGTGACCCCAGTTCTTTGCATGCATGGAGATCTTTTAAGTCTCCTTATTTTTAAAAATTAAATTCTCTGTAGGGTTAAACCCTAATTATGATTTTGGAGGAATTAAATTTCTATTGTGAAAGAATTAAATTCTTATGTAGGGTTAAACCCTAATTTCCTTTTAGGGGAATTAAATTCCCATATATGTAAAAGAATTAAATTCTTGTACAGGTGAAACCCTAATTTCATTTTAGGAGGAATCAAGTTCCTGTAAATTTGAGAGAATTAAATTCTCAATTAGGGTGAAACCCTTGTTTTGTCCATCTTGAAGGAATTAAATTCCTGTAATTTTAGGAGAATTAAATTCTCATATAGGGTTAAACCCTAATTTCATCTTGGAGGAATTAAATTCCTGTAATTTTAGGAGAATTAAATTCTCATATATGGTTAAACCCTAATTTCATCTTGGAGGAATTATATTCCTGTAATTTTAGGAGAATTAAATTCTCTAAACTCAATTCTCCCTCTAAGTTTTGGATCTACATAGCAGAATCTCAATCCGATGAGAATTAAATTCTCAACTTATGGGGAGATTTGCTTCTGCAGATCTTCGACCAGAGGAAGAACTAAGTTGTTTTGTAGAAGAATTAAACTCTTAAATTGAGAATTAAATTCTCTTTTTTGTGAAGCTTTTGATCCCTTTTTCTTTTCTCACCTAGGGTTTGCTTTCTTGAGAATTAAATTCTCCTTTCTTTTCTCTCTACTATTTGCTTTTAGAAAATTTCAAGATCCCCAAAATTCTATCTCTTTCTCTTCTCTTGGCTCCTATTTATAGGAGAAGGAAAAGAATCAATTTGTTTACTAAATCTTTCATTGAAAGATTTTGTTTGTTTTCATAATTAATATGATCTTTTAGATCACACAGTGAATTTTATTCACCGTTGGATTTTCAATCCACAAGATATTCTGTTTGTTATTTTTGGTGAAATTTAGGGAAATCTTTCCTTGTCTAAAATTTTTCTATAAATTGGTGATTTTTAATCACCCTTGGATTTTTAATCCAACGGTTCCTGATTGATTATGATTTTTCGATTGATTGGATGTAAGTAAAAGAAGCAACTCAAATGATCCCTGATAACGGTGCCATTTGATTGTAAAGAATTTCTTGTTTGTGTAAATCGAATAAAGCGAATGAGTTTCAATGTGTCGGTAATATTGAATAAAATTCACAATCAAAGAATTATATTTGACCGCAATCAATTACGGTGTTGGTTGTAGATCGTAAACGAGTGCGGATCGTCCACAGGGATTGTGCGATTCGTTTCTATGTTTAATTTGTTTGAATTGAAAAGTTAATTGCGAAGAAAAGAAAACATGATTCAAGAATTTATCGATTGATTCAGGTGTCACGAGTTTAATCAAGAATCAAGAAACTGATAAACAAATCAAGAATCGGGTTTCGATGATATTTCCAACCAAATGTCAAGAATCTAAATGAGGCTCGTAGGAATCGATCGGATCTATAGACGTGATGTAATCTCAAGATTTCGTGTTCTTATCCTTCGAAGGATTGATACTAGATAGATAATGATCGACGAGAGTTAGGGCTTTCTTGATGAAACTAGGGTTTCATCGTTTTAACCCTTGTTCTTTTGTAGATATCATTCACATTCTAGTCTCTAGCAATTTCAAGAAACGATCGTAACTCCCCAATCTCGAGCGATATCAATCAAGAAAGCATCGCAACGAATTGGGACGTCGATTCTTGAACTTGCTAGGGTTTACAAAACTCGTAGGATTCAAGAATCGATTTAAGATATGTTACATCATCATTCTATTGATCGTCTCGACTCCTCGACGAGCGGAGTATTACTCGAACATCATCACACAGAAAGCATTCAAGAATTGAAAAGATATCATGATGCGAGAATTTAAAGAAAACAAGATAAAAGAATATCACCTTTTATTTATATCAACAATTTGATTATAGTCGCTCAAGAAATACCAGAGGAAGAACTAAATTGTCGAGTTGGCGTCGCTCGGCTCCGTGAGTCGCGGATCGGCTTGGACCACTTGCTCTGTTGAAGATCGGCTCGGCTCATAAAAGGCTGCAAGGCTTCTTGCTTGATGGGTACTCGGGATCTTGGCTTTTGATTGGAATAGGGTTAGGGTTTCACACAAGTCCTCTCACTAGACTTGTAGAAGAAGATGAAGAGAGTGAATGGCTAAAGATGAACTAATGGAGGGATTTTTCCAAGATTAGAGATTATGATACAAGTGGGCCTAGGGTCTTATTTATAGATCTCCCAAACCCTAGGTCTAGGTTTGAAATTTACAATTCCCTCCAAAAGTTTGTTGAGGCTTCTAGAAGGAGTTTGTTAGGCTTTAGCTTAGGGTTTAAGCTAGGGTTTAGGGAGAAGTTTCTAGAATGATAGGCTAGTTTAGTGTTGATCCCAAAGCTTGCTGATCTGGCAGAAATCTCTGGAGTCTTCTGGAAAATGACATGTCTTTTTGAAGTGTGGGCCCTGAGAGAAGCATTGTACACTAAAATTGAGGAAGTGATGAGGCAATACGGCCACGGAACCGCGGCGCAAGCAGGCTCCGGCCGCGGTTCCGCGGCCATGTTGGAGGATTGAGCTTTGAAACTTCTGGTGATGCTTTGGACTGAAGTCTAGGGCTTTATCTGACATGTCGAATTTTATTTGTCCCTTTGGATTGATACCAGAACTGAAATCATTGAGTTGGCGAAATGTTTGATCGGTACCATATAAATTTTGGCCTTTCTTCTGGATTTTCCTGCACAGATCTTAAAACAAGTGTTGCACAATATAGGAATGATGCGATGCCATGAAATGCAGTCAATTTCCCTAGAAATGCCGGTTTTAAGGTCTAATACCTGTAATCTGATATTTTGCGACAGATTTGCTAATATGTGAAATATGAATACCGTACACTTCTAAATGAATGCAAATGATGAGGAAATTGCCGGCTGAAATATTCAATATTTTCGACTAATCAAATTCCCCCAAACTTAATTTCGATCGTCTCGAGCGAACTGTTTATTAAAAAGAGAAGGAGAAAATAAAGAAAGAGAAAAACTAACTAGCGCACTTTCGTAGGCAACACGATTGCACTGTGCACGTGCAACAAGCCTTTAAACCTCTAGGTGTTCCTAGTAGGAGGAGTGTTGTCTCCTGAGGGTTTTCAGCGGATTGCACACACAAAATCCAATAATAAAAGAAAGATCATGAATATTACATTTAAAGAAAAGAATTGTAGAAGAAAAGCCTTGAAAATTAGGGTTTCCAACTAAGCTAGCTTTTCGGTTGTCATGGGCCCTATCTTAATGGTCATGAAAAGATGTTAGAAATCACGTCCTCCCTCAATAAAACATCGTCTTATTCTTCATTCCTATCTTTCTTCCAAACATCGATCATATAACCCTGCGTGTGTGTAAAGACATCCCTACACCCGGAGAATTCAATTCAAGCTATCATACTTTTGCCCATCAGCCTCAGTACTTTTTAATTAATGAATATTTAGATGAGATTGCTTACACACTTTCATACGACCGTTAATACTTCTTGAGGTACTAACCGACCGATTACTCCTGTGCTTGCTTACTTGGTGTATTTTCCTCGTCTTGCACCACCTCAGGCATAGCAGTGACTCCCAGACCAGTTGGCCTTAGGGCACTAGGTGAAGAGGCACCCGCGCTATATATTTTTTTATTGCCCTCGGTGATAACAAAACCAGTGTCCATTTTTCTCACCACTTTATATTTTTTATTCACTTTTTTTTATTTCCTTCATACATCGGCTTTAAGACAAGAGCATTTCAAGGTATCCTCTACTATCCCAGGCTTCAAGACGTGTGTAAGTGTGAATAGCAGGGTATCAACGTTCAAAATGTTTGGCTTCCAGAATAGAAACTATTTTTCAGACTTATTTTTATCCTCAGATTAGTGACGTCCTTCATCTTACTAACCCTTGGGACAACGGCTCATAACTACTTATTACTAGTTCGTATAAGAAAACTTCTAATTTTCTTAGTTTTCTTAAATTTTTCCAATCTCATGGATGTAATTTTTCACTATCTAAACTTTCATTATCTTATTTATATACAAAAAAGTGTAAATATTAAAATTATTTTTATACTTGAAAATTGTTAAATTTTTATAGATTTTGAAATTTTTTCAATTTTTATAGATTTTTAAAGAAATGTTTTGTGCTTATGCAAATGATATGCAAATGATGTAAAAATAAGCACAAACCTCCCCCAAACTTGTCTTCAACAGTGTCCTCACTGTTGGCAAATGCTATACCTACAAAACTGTAGGCCTGGGGGGAATTATTAGTGGGGGCTAAATATATAAGTGAAGAACTTCCCCCAAACTTATTTTTATCACTCACCTTCATCCAAAAGATGATGCAATGATATACAGTATATGAAGGTAAGACGGAGGAAATTTAATCCAAATAAACTGGCTCTTGTAAGAACAAGAGCTCCTCCGTGGGATCAGTGGAAAAATACGGCTTAAGTCTATGTCCATTTACTTTGAAAAAGGTGCCGTTTTAAACATTTTCTACTTCTACTGCCCCGTGCGGGTATACAGACCGCACAACAAAAGGTCCCTTCCATCGAGATCGGAGCTTTCCCGCGTGAAGGTGTAATCGTGAATCATAAAGAAGGACTTGTTGACCAGGTGAAAATGTTTTCCTCAAAATGTTTTTATCGTGAAAAACCTTAGTCCTATTCTTTACAATTACAGCGTTATCATAAACTTCATCGCGGAATTCGCTTAGCTCATTAATTTGCAGCTTTCGAAAGTTGCAAGCAAGGTTTAGATCAAAATTTATTTCTTTTATAGCCCACAATGTTTTATGCTCTATCTCGACGGGTAAATGACATGCTTTTCCAAACACTATCCTATATGGAGACATTCCTAGGTCGGTTTTATATGCAGTTCGAAATGCCCAAAGAGCATCTGTCAGTTTGGTCGACCAGTCTTTTCTATTTTTAGCAACAATTTTCTCCAGGATAAGTTTGATTTGTCTGTTTGAGATTTCAGCCTGCCCGCTTGTTTGGGGATGATAGGGTGTAGAAAGTCGGTGGTTGATCGAGTATTTTCGCATCAGAGTCTCAAAAGATCTGTTGCAGAAATGTGTCCCATTATCGCTAATAATAGCGCGTGGGTGTCCAAATCGCGAGAAGATATTCTCTTTTAAGAACTTAATGACAACATTCTTGTCATTAGTGCGACATGGAATGGTTTCTACCCACTTTGAGACATAATCAACCGCCAGCAATATGTACAAATTCCCAAAGGAGTTGGGAAAGGGACCCATAAAATCAATGCCCCAAACATCGAATATTTCAACAACCAGAATGGGTTGCTGAGGCATTTCATTCTTCTGGGAGATTCTACCCGTATACTGACATTGTGTACAAGTTTTGCAATAGTCAAATGCGTCCTTGAATAAGGTAGGCCAATAAAATCCATATTGCAAAACCTTTTCCGCTGTTTTTCTAGGACCAAAGTGATCCCCACAGGCCTGATCATGACAAAAAGAAAGAACACTCTTGAACTCTTCACTCGGGACACACCGGCGAATGATCTGATCAGGACAATATTTAAACAAATAGGGCTCGTCCCAGTAAAAGTGTTTTACTTGGGAAAGAAAACGGTATTTGTCCTGTTTTGACCAATCGCTCGGTATTAGTCCCGTGGCATGATAGTTCACAATATCCCTGAACCATGGTTCAGCGGATACGCTCAAGAGTTGTTCGTCAGGGAACGAGTCATTAATCGGCAAGGTCACAGGGGAAGAAATGATGCGTGAAAGATGGTCAGCTACTACGTTTTCACATCCTTTCTTATCTTTGATAACAAGATCGAATTCTTGTAACAGAAGGATCCAACGTATTAGTCGACCTTTTGCATCTTTCTTCGCCAGAAGATGTTTTAAAGCGGAATGGTCAGTATACATAACTATAGGTGAGCCAATTAAGTAAGGCCTGAATTTTTCTAATGCAAATACAATCGCTAAAAAGTTCTTTTTCTGTGGTTGTATAATTGATTTGCGCATCATTCAGGGTCTTACTTGCATAGTATATCACGTGTGGCATCTTTTCGATGTGCTGTCTTAAGACTGCACCTACTGCAAAATCAGATGCGTCACACATCAGCTCAAAGGGGTAGTCCCAGTTTGGTGATGATAGTACGGAGGCTGAAGTGAGTGAGTGTTTAAGTGAGTCGAAAGCTGTCTCGCAGTCCGAGTCAAAATGGAAGGTCGTATCCTTGGCCAGGAGAAGAGTTAAAGGTCTAGCAATTTTGCTAAAGTCCTTAATGAATCTCTTATAAAAGCCCGCATGGCCAAGGAAAGATCGAATATCTTCGACGCTTTTGGGATGAGGTAGGTTTTGAATGACATCTATCTTAGCTCTGTCAACCTCAATGCCTTTCTGTAAAATGACATGTCCAAGGACTATTCCTTCTTGGACCATAAAATGGCATTTTTCCCAGTTCAAAGTCAAGTTCTTCTCTTTGCAACGAGTAAGAACAGCGTCAAGATTCGCTAGGCAATCAGAAAAAGAGTCTCCAAAAATCAAGAAATCGTCCATAAAGATCTCCAGAAAATTCTCTACCATATCAGAGAATATCCCCATCATACACCGCTGAAAGGTAGCAGGAGCATTGCATAACCCAAAGGGCATGCGACTGTAAGTAAAGGTACCAAAAGGACAAATAAAAGTGGTTTTATCTTGATCCTTTTTGGCGATGGGGACCTGATTATAGCCTGAGTATCTCTCCATAAAACAATAATACTCTCGTCCTGCTAAGCGTTCCAGCATTTGATCAATGAATGGTAGAGAAAAGTGGTCTTTCCTCGTGGCAGCATTGAGTTTTCTATAATCAATACATATACGCCACCCAGTTTGGGCGCGTGTCTGAATCAACTCATTTGCCTCATTGGTTATAACAGTGATGCCAGATTTCTTAGGGACGACATGTATAGGACTCACCCATTGGCTATCGGAGATGGGGTATATAATACCATTATCTAGGCATTTGACGATCTCTTTCATCACCGCTTCCTTCATGACGGGATTCAACCGTCTCTGTGGTTCTCGGGTTGGTCTGGCATCATCCATCACATGTATATGATGTTCAACAATCAAGGGACTAATCCCTTTGATGTCCGCCATACTCCAACCAAACGCTTCTTTGTTAGATCTCAATACCGATAAAAGTGCATTCTCTTGCTCTGATACTAGAGAAGCGGATATGATAACCGGTAAGGACTCATTCTCACCTAAATATGCATATTTAAGGTGAGAAGGTAAAATTTTGAGATCTTAAATGGGCGGAGAAATAATAGAAGGTGGGATCATCGAATGATTTTTGGAGTTACAAAGAAGCTCAGAGTCTGTGAAAGATACAGACTCGGGTGGAGAAAAGTCAGGAGTGCAGGACTCAAGTGTAGGAAAAGTGTCCTTACTAAGATCATGTGTAAGATCAAGCAGAGATGTAGTACTGTCGTCGAGATCTAGAAAGCAAAGATCCTCAGCTCCACAACTATCGGGAGCAATCTCGTGGACAGAGCACACATCTAGAATATGAGCAGAGGGTTCTGATGGCTGACTTCCAACTTTATAGATATTTAGTTCAATGGTCATATTTCCAAATGAAAAGTTCATTGAACCGTTTCTACAATTTATAACAGCGTTGGAAGTGGCAAGGAAAGGACGACCCAGAATCACCGGAATTTGGCTTCGGGGGTTTGCTACAGGCTGTGTGTCGAGTACAATGAAGTCTACAGGGAAAAAAAATTCCCCGACCTTTATCAACACATCCTCTAATTCACCCCTTGGTTTGGTGATAGATCGGTCTGCCATCTGGAGAGTGCAGTGAGCAGGTTTCAGCTCTCCAATCCCTAATTGCTCATAGACAGAATATGGAAGGAGGTTAATACTTGCGCCAAGGTCTAAAAGAGCACGATTTATGTTTTTACCCCCAATAGAAATCGATATTGTAGGACATCCTGGGTCCTTTCATTTCTTTGGTAGCTGGGGTATAAAAGCAGTGCTAATATTATTAGACATAAAGACCTTCTTCGGCACTTGAGTCTTCCTCTTCCTAGTGCACAAGTCCTTAAGAATTTTCGCATAAGCGGGGACTTGTTGAATTACATCTAGGAGTGGGATATTGATGTTAACCTGTTTGAACATTTCTATAATTTTCTCCATATGAGGACTCGTTCTATTACCCCTTAACCGATTCGGGTAAGGAGCTTTCGCAATGAGCGTAGGGTCCATCATAGGAGAAGGAAGAGGGGGTAGATGCGGTCCCAAAAGAGGTGTGGGGACCGTCTGTGGAGAACTAGAAGGGCTATACTGAGGTGTCGAGCCTAGTGGGAAATGGAGAATAGGCTCGCGAGAAGGTGGTGTGGTAGAAGAAGAAGGATCAGAAGGAGAAGTGTGTGTGTGTGGAAAGGTCTCAGCCGGGGTGTTGATTTGATTTTTAGTATCCTCAATACCTTCCCCGACATGATTGTTCAGCACTCTTCCCGATCTCAACGTTGTGACGGCATTTACATTGTAATGCCCAGGATTCTGTAGGGGTTGAGAGGGAAGTTTCCCTTTTTCTCTCGCACTCATTTCGGTTTTAAGTCGTGCGATTTCAGCTTCCATCGTTCTAATACTCTCAGCTTGGGACGCTGAGTTTTTCTTTCTCTCACCGACGGAAGATCTAACCTCAGCCGAAACCTCTATGAAATTTGACAAAAGTGATTTCATGGTTTGAGTGAATTGAGAGAATTCGTCAGAACAGGTCATTGGATTAGAATGTGCAGGAGTGTTGACCTAATTTTGGAAATTTTGTGACTGATAGGGGTGCTGAGTGAGTTGAAGGGGTTGCTGTTGTGGTGGAGGAAGAGCCCTTTGAAAATTATTCATGTTTGGAACCGTGTTTTGAGATTGGTTTTGGTTCCAAGCGAAATTCGGGTGATTCCTCCAACCCTGATTGTACGTGGAAGAATATGAATCGTTTCGAGGTCTTTGAAATGCGGCATTAGAATGCTCGTGACCTTGAAACGCAGAGTTTAATGGACATTCTTCCGTTAAATGAGACGGATCAGAACAGCACCCACAAACAGTTTTGGGGAGCGACACTGGGTTTAGGGAGGCTGCTGCAAATTTGTGTTCCATAGCGTCGAGCTTCTTTTGCATTGCTGCCATTTCAGCTCGAACACCTATGGACACATCTATTTGGTATACGCCACCCCTATTCAATGGTTGGTTTCCACTCTCCCACTGTAGTGATTTTTCAGCGAACTCTTCTAAATACTTCCAAGCTTCCCCATCATCTTTGGTCATAAAAGTACCTTGACACATGTTTTCAAGGCTCTGTTTAGTGCTTGGGTTAATGCCCTCATAAATGATTCGGCACAATTCCCATCTCGGGATGCCGTGATGAGGACACTGAACCAAAAGATCCTTGAAACGTTCAAAGCAATTTGAAAATGGTTCAGTAGGGAGCTGGGCAAATTGATTCAGTTCGCTACGGATTCGGGCTGTCTTTTGTATTGGGTAAAATTTCTTAAGGAATGCAGCGACGAATTCTTCCCAATTCGTAATAGAGTGTGCGGTAGTGTTATATAGCCACTTCTCGGCTATATCGCACAATATAAATGGAAGAAGTCGTAGACGCATAGCATCCACTGAAAGTTGTGACGCACCCATCATTGCACATACGTTTTCAAATTTGGTAATGAAAACGTAAGCGTCCTCAGTCTCGAGTCCATGGAATTTGGGTAAAAGGTTGATGTACTGGGGCTTAATCGGATAAGCAGGTCGAAAGAGGACCTCGAATAGGGTAGCACCTCTCCTGGAGAGAGATGCGGGATGGATTCTGCGCACCAACGGACGGCGGCAGATTAGGGTTAAAGAAGTTTGATGGATTCGGATCCATCAGTGTGGGTGTGGTAGTGGGTAAAGAAAAGGTAAATGGAGAAATATCGACTTCGGAGTCGATAAAGGGTACGCGGACTAAACGGGCACTAGAATCCCGTGTCCAGCCTATCTTGTACTAAAAATGGTTAGCACAAGTGGCAGCGTTGGCTTATAATTAGGGGTAATGAATGAATGCGGTGCTTGTTTTGAAAAAGGGACGGATTTTTGAAAAAATGATGCGACACAACAAATGCAGCACACAAACCCTAGAATCTAGTGGTCACCTAGGTCCGGCTCTAGACCGCTCCAAACTGCCAAAAGACAAGTCGCAGGATAGAATCCTCCACTGCCTCTTTGTCCCCCTGTGGCCGGATAAGTGCCAGGTAAGTGGGAAGGTACTCCACTACGTAAGTAGTGGGCCTAATTAAAAACCACTAGCCTTAGACACACTCGCCTTAGACACCACAAGAAAACGCGGATAAGCAATGAATTACCCACGGCCTTCTCTTATCCTAATTGAGTGCGACAGTCCTTAGAGTCATCTCTAGATTTCTTTTAGTTAATGTGGGTCAATGCGGATGCAAGTTTTGCGATTTTCGGGGCCTAGGAAGGGTAATGAAATCCCCACCTAATTTGGATTTGTCCGTGCCCCTTAATTTCCGTATTAGAATGCAAACAACCAAGAAACAAAATCACGCACAAATTTAATTTGCTTTTTGAGGTGCTGCAATTATTTGCAAAGAAAGCTGCAGAAATTTGTTAGTTAGAGCTAAAAAGAGGAGAGAGGAGAAGGTAAGAAATCACCTGAGAGAAAAATTTTGCAGAGAACCCTTAAGGCCACCGCGATTCCGCCGCAATAGGCTTCAAATGCCGCGCTTCCGCGGTCTCTTGATGAGATCACTGAACCAAAATTTTTCAGGGAGCTTCTGTAAACTCCCTCAACTCTCTGATATTTTCCAAAAATTTTCTTCAATTGCCAAACAGCTCCAGATTTCCTTGCAATGAACCACAACAAATCGTTTAGGGTTTGCACGAATTTTGATCTCAAAAATCATAATGGAATAAATCTTTCAATTCAAATTATAATATGAAACGAATTAGCGCGTAATCCCCGGCAACGGCGCCATTTGATTGATTATGATTTTTCGATTGATTGGATGTAAGTAAAAGAAGCAACTCAAATGATCCCTGATAACGGTGCCATTTGATTGTAAAGAATTTCTTGTTTGTGTAAATCGAATAAAGCGAATGAGTTTCAATGTGTCGGTAATATTGAATAAAATTCACAATCAAAGAATTATATTTGACCGCAATCGATTACGGTGTCAGTTGTAGATCGTAAGCGAGTGCGGATCGTCCACAGGGATTGTGCGATTCGTTTCTATGTTTAATTTGTTTGAATTGAAAAGTTAATTGCGAAGAAAAGAAAACATGATTCAAGAATTTATCGATTGATTCAGGTGTCACGAGTTTAATCAAGAATCAAGAAACTGATAAACAAATCAAGAATCGAGTTTCGATGATATTTCCAACCAAATGTCAAGAATCTAAATGAGGCTCGTAGGAATCGATCGTCTCTATAGACGTGATGTAATCTCAAGATTTCGTGTTCTTGTCCTTCGAAGGATTGATACTAGATAGATGATGATCGACGAGAGTTAGGGCTTTCATGATGAAACTAGGGTTTCATCGTTTTAACCCTTGTTCTTTCGTAGATATCATTCACATTCTAGCCTCTAGCAATTTCAAGAAACGATCGTAATCCCCAATCTCGAGCGATATCAATCAAGAAAGCATTGCAACAAATTGGGACGTCAATTCTTGAACTTGCTAGGGTTTACAAAACTCGTAGGATTCAAGAATCGATTTAAGATATGTTACATCATCATTCTATTGATCGTCTCGACTCCTCGACGAGCGGAGTATTACTCGAACATCATCACACAGAAAGCATTCAAGAATTGAAAAGATATCATGATGCGAGAATTTAAAGAAAACAAGATAAAAGAATATCACCTTTTATTTATATCAACAATTTGATTACATTCGCTCAAGAACTACAAGAGGAAGAACTAAATTGTTGAATTGGCGTCGCTCGGCTCCGTGAGTCGCGGATCGGCTTGGACCACTTGCTCTGTTGAAGATCGGCTCGGCTCATAAAAGGCTGCAAGGCTTCTTGCTTGATGGGTACTCAGGATCTTGGCTTTTGATTGGAATTAGGGTTAGGGTTTCACACAAGTCCTCTCACTAGACTTGTGGAAGAAGATGAAGAGAGTGAATGGCTAAAGATGAACTAATGGAGGGATTTTTCCAAGATTAGAGATTATGATACAAGTGGGCCTAGGGTCTTATTTATAGATCTCCCAAACCCTAGGTCTAGGTTTGAAATTTACAATTCCCTCCAAAAGTTTGTTGAGGCTTCTAGAAGGAGTTTGTTAGGCTTTAGCTTAGGGTTTAAGCTAGTGTTTAAGGAGAAGTTTCTAGAATGATAGGCTAGTTTAGTGTTGATCCCAAAGCTTGATGATCTGGCAGAAATCTCTGGAGTCTTCTGGAAAATGACATGTCTTTTTGAAGTGTGGGCCCTGAGAGAAGCATTGTACACTAAAATTAAGGAAGTGATGAGGCAATACGGCCGCGGAACCGCGGCGCAAGCAGGCTCCGGCCGCGGTTCCGCGGCCATGTTGGAGGATTGAGCTTTGAAACTTTTGGTGCTGCTTTGGACTGAAGTCTAGGGCTTTATCTGACATGTTGATTTTTATTTGTCCCTTTGGATTGATACCAAAACTGAAATCATTGAGTTGGCGTAATGTTTGATCGGTACCATATAAATTTTAGCTTTTCTTCTGGATTTTCCTGCACAGATCTTAAAACAAGTGTTGCGCAATATAGGAATGATGCGATGCCATGAAATGCAGTTAATTTCCTTAGAAATGCCGGTTTTAAGGTCTAATATCTGTAATCTGATATTTTGCGACAGATTTGCTAATATGTGAAATATGAATACCGTACACTTCTAAATGAATGCAAATGATGAGGAAATTGCCGGCTGAAATATGCAATATTTTCGACTAATCAGTTCCCCATAATCCTTTTTCGTTTGGAATGATTTAGCGAAATTTAGAATTTAATTCTGTTAAGTTACAAGGCTTTCAAAGCCTGTCATGTGCTGGCACTTGACCCTTGGTCACGTGTGAGCACGTGACCCCCAATTAGGGTCTTTTTTCAGCCGCTTGTTTATGCTTTTGCTTGCTTAGATTTTAACTCTGTAAATAGATCACGTGTCAACACGTGACCCTTGGTCACGTGTGAACACGTGATGCCTCATTGAGGAAATTCCTGATTTTTAATCAAAGAACAAATGCCCCCACAGCGTTGCTCTCACGTGTCTGCACGTGAGTGCAACGCTGTCACTTTTGTGACCGTTGGATCTGTCTAGGAAAAAGGGGAGATGAAACGTTTTCCATCACATCCTATAAATGCAGGTGTCTCTTCAGAAACGCCTCCACTCTTTCATCTTCTTCCTTTGCTAACTTTTTCCCGTTTGAGAATTTAATTCTCTTTTCTCAGAGCTTAGTCCCTCTGTCTCAAAAATTTTCCAGAGTTTAACTATGTTGAAAGATTCCCTTTCCTCAGGTAATAATCTTGAACGAATGAAGAACTTTTGCAGAAATCTCTATTGGATTTTAAATCCAGACCAAGGGTTTTTCCCTTTAACAAGAACACACATTTTTTTAAAGTTCTTTAAAAAGAAAACCCTTCAATCCTTAAACAACAGACCTTGCTAGGGTTTCTTTGGTCCTCAGGGGTCAATGGTGGTGTTTGCCTTTTTCCATGGAATTTAATTCCATCTCAAAAATGTCTCTGGAAATTTAATTCCCCTTTTTCAAAAGGAATTTAATTCCTACGAAGAACTTAGTTCTTCCCCGAGAGCTTCTTGGGGTTTTCTTTGAAAGGTTCCTAGGCACTCTAGTAAGGTCTCACAAGGCATCGAACATGCCAATTTAAAATTTTTGTGCCGAGAAACCCTAGACTACGGATCTTAAACTAGATATTTAGGCGAAATAGAAAGCTAGTTAACAGTTAACTACTAGGATACGGAAATTACAACCTTTGTAGATCCGGATATCCACCTCCACGGCTCCGCAACGTCATGTCCTCGCTGTCCATCATGAATCCTCGACTCGATCGTCGGCTTCATCGGGAAAGCAAGCGGAATAGGTCGTCGGCTTTGTGTCAAAGACGATCTACGTCGAGGTTGCACAAACTCAAGCTCCGACTTCACAAACTTGTGAAACTTGTGAAGTAAACACCCAAAAAAACTTGGCAAGAAGTAGAGGGTGAAGAAATAGGAGGTGGGTTCACTTTAGATTTGGATTTAACTCACTAAAGCTCAAGTTGCCATTGGAGTAGCAATCTTGAAGAAGAAGAAGAAGATGAGCTCAAGAAAATAATATGATAAGTGTTGTGATAAAAATAAATATAAATCAAATACTTATCATAACTTGAACTAGGGTTAAGTGTAGAGAATTAACCATGGTCACTTGGATGGGTTAGGGTTAAGCATGAAGATAAGGATGGTTAGCAAAGTCAAAGCTTCATGAAGCTTCAATATAAAACAAACTTAGCCACCATTCTCATCATAATCCATTTCTAATAAATAAATGAACAAATAAATAAATAAATGAAAATGCAAAACCCTAATTATCATATTAACCATGGATTAATTTTATACACTTAACTAAATGATCAAGTATCATCAAACATGATACAAAAAAGTGCACGAAAGTATATCACATATACAATGTGCAATCCAAGTGAGAAAAATCCGTTTAAAGTGAACCAATACTAGTTAATGTAAAGTAACATATCAAATATATAATTATACATTAAATCATTAAATCAACACTTGATTCAATGATCCGGTCATGTCGCACATAACCGACTAGTATTCAATGCATCGATTTATCGAATCAATGATTCGATAACTAGGTCATATCGAATATAACCATTCGAAACATATATCGCGAGAATGAAATGCGGTATCACATACACGCATTATTCTCGGTCCTGCACATATCTCATATGCGCTCCTATTTCGTTTCGCTTGAGCCAGGAAACCTCTGTGTAGGACTCTAAAGACTCGTCAATACGCCGGTAGCAGATGATCATCATATCAAGCACCCACAAGCCGCAAGCGGTCTGCTAAACGTAACGGCCACCCGGGTATTGAGCGATCAGAAGATCAACGAGCTAGTCCGCTCACACTCCTGCGAATCCAACCAGTAACACTTACCATACAGTCAAGTCTCTTCGTCAGATACGTCGCATATCAAGTCTAGGGGTGGTAAACGTCAGACCCCAATAACCCGATAAGTCGTGCCGATGTGAGGCTCGTAACGGGTCGAGAAACTACTGGTAACACTTACCAGTAAATCTCTAATCAGCCCTGGCCAGGGACTTCCCTGTTACGGCCAATCGAGCACAGCGCAACATCAACTCCCAATACCGGGAGAGACGAAACCCCTCCTATCGCTCATTGCCTCCATGTGACTCGGGACTGTACCCAAAGACCACCGTTTTGCACGCCCTCATGGACGTGGTAAGGTGGAGATCAAAGCACAGTGGGAATCACACAAGACTCTATGACGATCTCGGGTCTACAGACTAATCTGTACAAGTGTCACCTGAGAACTGCCATCTGACGTGAGGTATAATACCATCTGGGAGTTCTCGGCGAGTCCGTCCAGTGTACCCAGTCTCCACTGAGCACCCGTACACCATCTCTGATGTCAAACACCAATGGATATGGGATCATCCATCGCCCATCACATGGGTCGAGAAGCGTATACGCTAGTCTACTCTGGTATATCGATGCCCCGTCTCGATACACCTACGACTAGGGACCTTGAAGGATGTACTTATGGACTACCATGTCCCCACTAGTATGATCTGCATCATAATCTAGGTAGTCAAGTACAAATCCTAAGGGCTTTACCAACATGTAACTATAAGACAGTATAAAGAGACTAGTGTACATGTTAAGATAAATATCAACCAGATAGCATACTATCATGTCGAGCAAGAAAGTCATCTCTATATATGTCCAAGCATCCAATATAATATACATAATCTGTACAATACTGGCCTCTAGGGCATACATACAACTAACAATCTCCCACTTGCACTAGGGCCAGCTGCTGTAGTATCTCATACCGAGCATCCCGAAGAGTCTCTCAAACTGTATCTGGGGAATGGCCTTCGTGAGTGGATCCGCCGTGTTGTTCTTCGTTTCAACTCTCCTGACCTCGATCTCCCGGCGATCAACTATCTCCCGGATCAGGTGATACCGCCTCAGAATGTGCCTGGACCGCTGATGGGACCTGGGTTCCTTGGCCAAAGCCACCGCTCCATTGTTATCGCAATACAAAGGTATTGGATGCTCAATGGATGGAACCACTCCAAGTTCAGAAATGAACTTCTTGATCCAGACAGCTTCTTTAGCAGCATCGTTGGCAGCGATGTATTCAGCCTCCATCGTCGAGTCTGCCACGGTTTCCTGCTTGGAACTCTTCCAGCTAACCGCCCCTCCGTAAAGGGTAAAGACAAAGCCCGACTGCGACTTAGAGTCGTCCTTATCACTCTGGAAGCTCGAATCGGTAAAGGACTCCACTTGGAGTTCTCCGTTACCATACACCAAGAACATATCTCTAGTCCTTCGCAAGTACTTGAGAATGCTCTTCACAGCTGTCCAGTGACTCTCTCCAGGATCAGCTTGATACCTGCTCACTACACTTAGTGAGTACGCTACATCGGGTCTGGTACATAGCATCGCATACATGATAGAGCCTACTGCCGAAGCATAGGGTATCCCTTGCATGCGAGCTCTCTCCAAATCAGTCTTGGGAGACATCTCTTTGGAGAGAGTGACTCCAGAGATCGTGGGCAAGTTTCCACGCTTGGACTCTTCCATACTAAACCTCTTTAGTATGGTGTCAATGTACCTGGATTGGGACAATCCCAAAATCCTTTTGGATCTATCTCTATAGATCCTAATTCCCAATATGCAGGAGGCATCACCAAGATCTTTCATTGAGAATCTTTGTGATAAGAAGAGCTTGACCGATTGCATCATAGGAACATCATTTCCTATCAAGAGTATGTCGTCCACGTACAATACGAGGAAGACAACCTTACTCTCTGCCACCTTCTTGTAGATACAAGGTTCATCTGGATTTTTGACGAAATCAAACTCTTTGATAACGACGTCAAAGCAGATGTTCCAACTCCGCGATGCTTGCTTTAATCCATAAATGGATTTAAGCAGCTTGCACACCTTCCCGCTGCTCCCACTGTCTACGAAGCCCTCTGGCTGAGTCATGTACACGCACTCTTCTAAATCACCATTTAGAAAGGCGGTCTTAACATCCATTTGCCAGATTTCGTAGTCATGAAAAGCAGCAATGGCAAGCATGATTCGGATGGATTTAAGCATAGCCACTAGAGAAAAGGTCTCGTCATAGTCCACACCTGGTCTTTGACGAAAACCCTTTGCTACAAGTCTAGCTTTGAAAGTCTCCACTTTCCCATCTACACCAAGTTTCTTCTTGAAGATCCACTTGCTCCCAATGGGTTTTACCCCTTCAGGAGCAACTTCCAAAGTCCATACTTTGTTGGTGTACATGGATTCCATCTCGGACCGCATAGCATCCAGCCATTTCACTGAGTCCCCACTCGTGATGGCCTGCTCGAAGCTAGTTGGGTCATCATCCTCCATGATGCAATCCTCGCTTCCACCGTCCACGAGAAAACCGTAGTATCTTTCAGGTTGGCGAGGAACCCTACTATATCGGCAGAGTGGCTGGGGTTCATCGGGAACTACGGAATCCTCTGGTTCCACCAGATCTTCTGTTGTAGCTTCTGCAGCTGGAACCTCTTCCAGTTCTACCTCATGACCACTAATCTCTTTTTCAAGAAATTCCTTTTCTAAAAAGGTGGCATGCCGAGAAACAAACACTCTTTGTTCCTCAGGGTGGTAGAAGATATACCCTTGAGAATTCTTGGGATATCCTACAAATTTGCATAGAACAGACCGTGCCTCGAGTTTGTCCGGATTTTGTTGTTTGACATAGGCTGGACAACCCCATATCTTAACATAGTTAAGACATGGTCTCTTCCCTTTCCATATCTCATATGGAGTGGTAGGCACAGATTTGGTGGGGACCATATTCAATAGATGTATGGCTGTCTCAAGCGCATACCCCCAGAAGGAAATAGGTAACTCAGCTGTGCTCATCATAGAGCGCACCATATCTAATAGGGTGCGGTTCCTCCGTTCTGATACACCGTTGTGCTGTGGTGTATATGGAGGAGTCAGCTGAGAGAGAATCCCATTCTCTTTTAGGAATTCCAGGAATTCATTGCTCAAGTATTCACCTCCTCGATCAGATCGAAGGATTTTAATACTTTTTCCGGTTTGGTTTTCGACTTCTTGTTTATATTCTCTAAATTTCTCAAAAGCTTCAGACTTGTGTCTTATTAAGTACACATGTCCGTATCTTGAGAGATCGTCAGTGAATGTAATGAAGTACGAAGAACCATCCCTGGCATGTGTAGACATGGGACCACATACATCACTATGTATCAGTCCTAAGAGTTCGGTAGCTCTTTCTCCGTGTCCCGTAAACGGAGTCTTGGTCATCTTGCCTTTGAGACATGACTGGCAAGTGTCATAAGATGAAAATTCGAAAGGTTTCAAATATCCATCCTTATGCAACTTAGCCAGTCGTGTCACATTGATGTGACCCAGTCTACAATGCCACAAAAAGGATTCGTTGAGTTCAGAACTCTTCCTTTTGTGTGCGTTTGTTATGCTCAGAACTGTTGATTGATTTAGAACATAAATGCCATTGCATAACGTGCCTGATCCAACCAACTTATGGTTATGGAAAATGTTCATAACATTGTCCTGTAATACAAAATTATATCCCTCTTCACTTAATAAAGAAACCGATATAATGTTGCATATCAGGTTCGGCATGTAATAGCATTCGTTCAGAACCAATGTATTTCCAGTTGGTAATACAAGGTGATATTCTCCGACAGTCTTAGCTGCAACAATTGCACCATTTCCAACTCTTATGTCTTTATCACCTTCTCCAAGTTCTCTACCTTTCCTTAGCCTATGTAACTGATTACATATATGGGATCCCGACCCGGTATCCAATACCCAGGACGTAGAGCAAATGGAGAAACAGTTCTCAGTAACGAACACACCCGAAGAAAATGCATCAACATGTACTTTCTTCATTCGGGTGGCATGGGAATCCTGGTATTCCCCTATATCCTGTTCATTCCTATAACTCTTATAAGAATGAACGGAACCAACGTTCCCCAGCACAGTATAACATGCGGGTTCGGTCAATACATCCATATTATTATCTTTATTAAGGCATGAAATGGTCGCTACCTGGAGAGAGAGAGAAGAAAACACTTTAGCGTATGCTCGTGCAAGATCAGATTGGTTATTATCTTATCTAATCAGGATGGCTCCCACTGCTTTTTATCAAATCTTCCTCCAAACCCTAAAAGGAAAGACTAGCCGGGATTAATTACACACTACAAGTTCGCCAATCTTTCAGCCAGGCCAGTGTCGGTACTTTGAGGGAGGTCCCCCGTGCTTTCGCACGAACCTAATTACTGTAAACCTCGTTTTCCCAGAGGCGTAACCTCGTTAACACCTTTCTAGACACCTACTTGATCGGCTAATTGTAATGTGTAAAACTCTCCCAGGAGTAACTCTTACTCGCAGCGGGTATCGGGATCCAACTATCTTATAGAAGGTATGCAATCTCATTGCAAATTTCAACACTTGAAATTCCCGATAATCTTTTGCCCCTAGCGTGCTATGACCTTGACGAAAGCCAACAAACCACAGCCCGCTAGTCAAGTTCAACCCGTACATTTCTTGACTGAATTAAACCCACCCGCACAACCCTTGACGAAAGCCAACAAAGCCGTACGACTACCCTAATCCAGTCGCATCATATGCAGCAGATAAACAGCACATAGCTACCGCACACTACACCTTGACGAAAGCCAACAAATGTAGCACGAATACTATATGTAATTTATCTGAAATGACGGAGGGCTACGCAGGTTTTTCATAAAAACCATGAGCGTAATGAACTTGATATCGTTGTAGAATCAAATAAAGTTTTGAAATGGAGTGATTTTGAGGCTTTTCTAGTTTTGCTAAAGGAGTCACTCCCGGTGAAGGGATCTCGGTCCTTTCCTCGTCGAATGAGGTGCGGGATATATCATATATATCGCTGTGCAAAGCAAAAACCCAAAAGCAGTCAAAAGCAAACCGAATGTGTAGCATCTGCCAGTTATTGCTAAAGGAGTCACTCCCGGTGAAGGGATCTCGGTCCTTTCCTCATCGAATAAGGTGCGGGGTATATCATATATACCGCTGTGCAAAGCAAGAACTGTAGCTACCCTTTTTATTTTAAAATCTGATTCTACAACATCTTAGGTTTCTTTTCTTTCATTAATCACATTAATGAAGTCCCATCATTTAATACCTAAACATCACAGATAGATATGACGTACACTTATGCCATCCGCATTCGCCTCGATGTCCCCTCGTGCACCGTTAGGTTAGGTAACTAACGACAGAGCAGGGCAGGGCTAGCGCGGGTGTAAAACATAAGTAACGTCTATATAATATATCATATATACTATATACTATATCCATCACAGAATCAGAACACAGATATCGCAGCAGAATAAACATATGAAATATTGGATATACTAGGACGTCCGTGTTTTCAATACGAGCCAGTATAAAACACGGATTCCACGGTCGTGATGAATAGCCAATCCCACACCCCTAGACCCCTACGAGAGCGGCAAGCAACCCTGCCAATTCTAGGGTTAGGAGACCCGGACTCGACTCCTCGAGTTGGTCTCCCACTGGACCCCAGAACCCGGTTACTTGTGCTCCCCTCCTTGGGTCTATCCTAATGCGGAAAAGTAAATAATATACAAAGGGTGACAACTTCCGCTACCTGGAAGTGCCCCAAATAAAAGAATATTACATACAAGTTTTTACATGAATGAAAATGAAAAACACTCATCTCACATAAAAACCCCCGGCTATTCAAATACGACGATCCAATATAACATATCCAGCAACACATAACATCACATGTCATCAACGTAAGTAAGTATGCATACCCCAATTGTCGTTGACGTATAGCAACGAAACCGGCGATATGAACATACTACACTTACGGTCACAGAAAAGAAAGTGTAAAACTACAACAATTGGAATCCGCAACTTCTTTAGACATCGCATGCCTAACAGATATAAATCCCGCATTTTAGTCCCATTATCGAAAACTCTTTTCGATATCCAATGAAACTAAACCGCTAGATTTATAACATCCATCCAGTTATCTCATAACCTTTTGTGAATTCCAATTATTGTATCCAATTCCGGATAAATAGAATATATTAAACTTTCCGATCGAACATTCGAACACCCAAGTTTTCCCGACACCGATCAACACATGAAATAGGTTCAAAGACATTCACTTCATACCTCAGTACCAACGGTCCAGCCGTAGAAGGGTCAAGCCAACGCCTCACATGTGGCACGCCGTACTGCCCCAAACCCGAAGGTTCAAAGGGCAGTTCAAGACGGTCACATAATCGAGTTAAGGTTTGTGTCTTCTAGAGGGACCATCGCGTTACTTGCACTACTCAGAATGTCTTTTAACCACAGAAAAATCCAACACTTGGAATTTTTCCGGCAGGGGAAAACCTGGGTATTTGTATCCGGTCGAACTCTTTAACATATTCTACAGTTATCTGGAAAAACACTTAGACAAAGTTTGATATTCCGATCGAATTCATCGATTCCCAATATAACTCCAGAGCACTCAACCCTTAAATAAATTTAAAAATACCCAAAAAACTCAGTGGAATTTATCAGGTATTACTGTGCATTTACATAGGGCTGACGTCACTACATGGCCGCGGAACCGCGGCAGAAGCCATGCTTCTGCCGCGCTTCCGCGGCTAAATAAACTGTTCATTAAAAAATAAATGCACCGTAATTCTTATAATTCTTTACTGAATTTTTTAGACATTTTAAATATTGAAAAATCCCAGATTTATGAAAATGTCCAGAGAGCTCTAAAGTATTTGGGTTTCGGGTTCGTTCGGACTTCGAACTCCGTCTAGACTTCGCCTAAGGCTCTAGCTAGGCTCTGATACCAGTGAAAGGTTCCTAGGCACTCTAGTAAGGTCTCACAAGGTATCGAACATGCCAATTTAAAATTTTTGTGCCGAGAAACCCTAGACTACGGATCTTAAACTAGATATTTAGGCGAAATAGAAAGCTAGTTAACAGTTAACTACTAGGATACGGAAATTACAACCTTTGTAGATCCGGATATGCACCTCCACGGCTCCGCAACGTCATGTCCTCGCTGTCCATCATGAATCCTCGACTCGATCGTCGGCTTCATCGGGAAAGCAAGCGGAATAGGTCGTCGGCTTTGTGTCAAAGACGATCTACGTCGAGGTTGCACAAACTCAAGCTCCGACTTCACAAACTTGTGAAACTTGTGAAGTAAACACCCAAAACAACTTGGCAAGAAGTAGAGGGTGAAGAAATAGGAGGTGGGTTCACTTTAGATTTGGATTTAACTCACTAAAGCTCAAGTTGCCATTGGAGTAGCAATCTTGAAGAAGAAGAAGAAGATGAGCTCAAGAAAATAATATGATAAGTGTTGTGATAAAAATAAATATAAATCAAATACTTATCATAACTTGAACTAGGGTTAAGTGTAGAGAATTAACCATGGTCACTTGGATGGGTTAGGGTTAAGCATGAAGATAAGGATGGTTAGCAAAGTCAAAGCTTCATGAAGCTTCAATATAAAACAAACTTAGCCACCATTCTCATCATAATCCATTTCTAATAAATAAATGAACAAATAAATAAATAAATGAAAATGCAAAACCCTAATTATCATATTAACCATGGATTAATTTTATACACTTAACTAAATGATCAAGTATCATCAAACATGATACAAAAAAGTGCACGAAAGTATATCACATATACAATGTGCAATCCAAGTGAGAAAAATCCGTTTAAAGTGAACCAATACTAGTTAATGTAAAGTAACAAATCAAATATATAATTATACATTAAATCATTAAATCAACACTTGATTCAATGATCCGGTCATGTCGCACATAACCGACTAGTATTCAATGCATCGATTTATCGAATCAATGATTCGATAACTAGGTCATATCGAATATAACCATTCGAAACATATATCGCGAGAATGAAATGCGGTATCACATACACGCATTATTCTCGGTCCTGCACATATCTCATATGCGCTCCTATTTCGTTTCGCTTGAGCCAGGAAACCTCTGTGTAGGACTCTAAAGACTCGTCAATACGCCGGTAGCAGATGATCATCATATCAAGCACCCACAAGCCGCAAGCGGTCTGCTAAACGTAACGGCCACCCGGGTATTGAGCGATCAGAAGATCAACGAGCTAGTCCGCTCACACTCCTGCGAATCCGACCAGTAACACTTACCATACAGTCAAGTCTCTTCGTCAGATACGTCGCATATCAAGTCTAGGGGTGGTAAATGTCAGACCCCAATAACCCGATAAGTCGTGCCGATGTGAGGCTTGTAACGGGTCGAGAAACTACTGGTAACACTTACCAGTAAATCTCTAATCAGCCCTGGCCAGGGACTTCCCTGTTACGGCCAATCGAGCACAGCGCAACATCAACTCCCAATACCGGGAGAGACGAAACCCCTCCTATCGCTCATTGCCTCCATGTGACTCGGGACTGTACCCAAAGACCACCGTTTTGCACGCCCTCATGGACGTGGTAAGGTGGAGATCAAAGCACAGTGGGAATCACACAAGACTCTATGATGATCTCGGGTCTACAGACTAATCTGTACAAGTGTCACCTGAGAACTGCCATCTGACGTGAGGTATAATACCATCTGGGAGTTCTCGTCGAGTCCGTCCAGTGTACCCAGTCTCCACTGAGCACCCGTACACCATCTCTGATGTCAAACACCAATGGATATGGGATCATCCATCGCCCATCACATGGGTCGAGAAGCGTATACGCTAGTCTACTCTGGTATATCGATGCCCCGTCTCGATACACCTACGACTAGGGACCTTGAAGGATGTACTTATGGACTACCATGTCCCCACTAGTATGATCTGCATCATAGTCTAGGTAGTCAAGTACAAATCCTAAGGGCTTTACCAACATGTAACTATAAGACAGTATAAAGAGACTAGTGTACATGTTAAGATAAATATCAACCAGATAGCATACTATCATGTCGAGCAAGAAAGTCATCTCTATATATGTCCAAGCATCCAATATAATATACATAATCTGTACAATACTGGCCTCTAGGGCATACATACAACTAACAATCTTGCCCTAAGTTGTCTCTTTGCAACCAAGAAGAAGAAGTTTGCAGTGGTGCTTTCTGGGAATTTAATTCCCTTGATTCTGTTTGATTTGTTACAGAGTCCAAGATGGATTTCGTTTAGGGGGATGTGTAGGGTCATTTAAAATCCACTGCTTATTTAACAAGAATCTTCCTTTTGTCTCATTATGATTGCTTTGCCTCATCATTAGCAAGCCGTCATCTTGATTTTGTGGGACCCATGTGTTTTGTAACCAATGGTCCCATAAAATGAGTCCTCCGTCGCTTTCTTTCACTGTCTTTTATATATATACATTTATAAACATATATATATATACTATTGGCTTTGCTTTAACAGTTTCCCCTTATTTTATTTCAGGTACAATGACTTCTGTTCCGTATTTCCCTTTCACTCGCTCGGAGGCCGCTTTTCCTCAGTCGCCATCTGACAAGGAAGTGATGGCGATGATCAGGGCTTATGACCCGAACTGCACCAACTTGCTTTTGTAGGGGACCTGGTATGGTCACATCATCCGTGGTCGCTGAAGCTTTCTTTGCGAGATACCGACGGAGCCCACCTATCCGTTCCTGCCGATGGATCTCCCAAGGACTGTCTTTGCCGTGGAGATGTCGAATTGGACCCCTATGGGGGCGCCTGGAGCCTTCAACGACCGGTATTCCGAACCATCCGGTCCCGGCTATAGATATTCTAGGACGTCGCATTTGCCAGGGCGAAGCCTAGCCATAGGGGCAGATTTACAAAATAGGGCTTACCCCTCGACACCCCACGGGCTACCTTCTTTGGGCGCGTTACATCTTGTCTGCCCATCTCGCGCGACTGCAGAGGGTTGGGCTTTATCAGGCGATCTATGCGTCCCTTTTCCACTACCCATCTCCTCACGTCTGGTGGGTTAAGGCTTTTTTGAACCAGTGGAATCCCCCCACCAACACTTTCCTTCTAGGGGACCGCAAAGTTTCGATTTCCTTGGAAGAATTTCGCGAGATCTCGGGGCTGCCAATCAGGGGGACCCTTTATGAGGAATTGCTGCCTCCCGATGAGTACGTCTTTGAAACTGAGCCTGCATTGCTCGACGGCCTATCTACGGAGAACGCCGTACACCACAAGCGCCCGAGTTTGATCAAGGCCCTGGGCATCTTTGACAAACTGTTCACAGAATCAGAAGAGCAGGGCGTCACTTTCAAGAGTTTTATCGCTTGCTTCCTTCGCGAGGGTGTCCTATCGAAGACGGTTCCGAAGTTTGCGAACATTAATGACCCCTTAGGGTTTGGTTTGAACCGGCGGCCGACTAAGGAAGAAGATCTGCCGCAGTATTACATTCCTATCATGTCGATGGTATCTTTCGAATTGATTGTAGCTCCCGGCATAGATGAGGAGACTTTCTTTGTAGGCTTCATCAGCGTCTAGCTCAGCTAGTTCGTCTTCCCCATGCATCGCCGTTTTATGAGAGTCTCTGTTATCTACCCTGCTCATCATATTTCTGAGGGAACACGACTGGCCGTAGGCATCCCAGCGCTAGCGCATCTTTATCATGGGTTAGGCGCCGTGACTAATACCTCAACTCCGGGTGTGGACGTAGTAAACTTCTCTCTTCATTACTTCATATCCTGGATTGAGATGCACGTGTTGGGGGCCTTTGTTGCGCACCAGAGACCCGCATTTTATGACGCCTACAGTTTTCCGCGACTCATGCGGCTGGTGGACGCTTCTGCTCCCGACCCGACTCAGTTCGGGGCTATTCGCGTGTTGATCGCTCCCTACGCTAGCGCGGGCGGACTGGTATTTATTGATCGGGCCCTATCCTCTCCTTCAAGTCCAATTCAGCAACTATGCAACTTGTCGAAGGAAGAGGTACCTTCTCTGAAGCTTAAGGAAGCCATGCATCTGTACGCCATCAGACCAGGTTATCTGGTATTTCGTCAGAATAGTGCGGCCCTTTTCATGCGGTATAACCCACACCGCTTTTCCCGGCACCTTGGGTATGATTGTTAGTTATATGTATGCCCTAGAGGCCATTACTGTACATAGGATGTATATTGTAGTGGATGCTGGGACATATATAGGGAGGACTTTCTTGCTCGACATGATAGTATGCTATCTGGTTACCCTTTACCTTAACGTGTATGCTGATTGTCTCTCTGTTACATGTTGGTAAAGCCCTTAGGATCTGTACTTGACTACCTGGACTATGATGCGGATCATACTAGTGGGGACATGGTAGTCCATAAGTACATCCTTCAAAGTCCCTAGTCGTGGGTGTATCGAGACGGGGCATCGATATACCAGAGTAGACTAGCGTATACCTTCTCGACCCATATAGATGGGCGATGGATGATCCCATATCCATTGGTGTTTGACATCAGAGATGATATACGGGTGCTCAGTAGAGACTGGGTACACTGGACGGACTCGCCGAGAACTCCCAGATGGTATTATACCTCACGTCAGATGGCAGTTCTCTGGTGACACTGGTACAGAGTAGTCTGTTGACCCGAGATCGTCATAGAGTCTTGTGTGGTTCCCACTGTGCTTTGATTTCCATCTTACCACGTCCAAGAGGGCGTGCAAAACGGTGGTTTTTGGGTACAGTCCCGAGTCACATGGAGGCAATGAGCGATAGGAGGGGATTCATCTCTCCCGGTATAGGGGGTTGATGTTGCGCTGTGTTCGATTGGCTATAACAGGAAATCCCTGGCCAGGGTTGCTGAGATTTACTGGTAAGTGTTACCAGTAGTTTCTCGAACAGTTATAGACCTCATATCGACACGACTTATCGAGCTATTGGGGTCTGACGTTTTACCACCCCTAGGCGAATTATGCGACATATCAGACGATCAGACCGGACTGTACGGTAGTGTTACTGGTCGGATTCACTGGAGTGTGAGCGGGCTTACTCGTCGATCTTCAGATCGCTCAATACCCGGGTGGCCGTTACATTTAGCAGACCGCTTGCGGCTTGTGGATGTTTGATATGATCATCATCCGCTGCCGGCGTATTGACGAGTCTTTAGAGTCCTACACAGAGGTTTCCTGGCTCAAGCGAAACGAAATAGGAGCGCATATGAGATATGTGCGGGACCGAGAATAATATGGTATGTGATACTGTATTCAATTCTCGCGATGTGACATTGATCGGTTATATGCGATATAGCCGGATTATCGGATCAAGTGTTGATTCGATAAGTTGTTACTAATGATACCAGTCGGTTATGTGCGACATGACCGGATCATTGAATCAAGTGTTGATTTAATGATTTAATGCATAATAATGTATTTGATATATTACTTTGCATTAACTAGTATCGGTTCACTTTAAAATGGATTTTCTCGCTCGGATGTGCGCATTACATATGCGATATGGTTTTGTGCACTTGCTTGTATCATGTTTGATGATGCATGCTTTTTTGGTTAAGTGTAAAGTATTAACCTTGGTTAATGAAATGGTTAGGGTTTATAATTTAGTTATTCAATCTTATTTAGTTATCCATTTATTTTTGATAAATGAATAAAAGAAAGAGAAAAGGATGGTGGCTTCTTTTGTTGTTTTGTTAAAGCTTCATGAAGCTTTGACTTAGTCCACTATTCTTATCTCATCCTTAACCCTAACCATACCACTCAACCATGATTAATTCTCTACACTAAACCATGGTTCTAAGATGATAAGAATGTATTATTCTTTTCTTTTTAGAATTATCTTATGATAAGCTTCTTCTTCTTCTTCCTTGACTTCAAGAAGAAAAGCTTCACCTCCATCAATGGTGATTGATGCATATGAGTGAGAAATCCAATTCTAAAGTCTACCCACTTCCTATTTCTTCATCATCTACCTCTTGCCAAGTAGTAGAGTGTGTTTACTTCACAAGTTTCATGACTTGGTGAAGTTGTGAGCTTGATTTAGCGATGCCTCGACGTAGATCATCTTCGGCATGGACATCGACGACCTAGCTTGCCCATTCTACAACGAAGCCGATCCTAGAGCCCGGATTTGATTTGGACAGCGGAGACGACCTCGTTGCGGAGCTATGGAGGTGGACAAACGGATCTACAAAGGTTGTATATCCGTATTCCCAATAGTTAAGTGTTAACTAGTTCTTTTTCGCCTAGACTTCTAGTTATCGATCCGTAGTTTAGGGTTTCTCGGCACTAGAATTTTTGAAATTGCCATGGTTGATGGCTTGGGAGACCTCACTAGAGTGCCTAGGAACCCTACAATGATCAGGGCGCCCCCTTCGAGGCATTTACAGTTGCGCCCGTCCCATCACCTGAAGCCGTTCATGACGCTGCTCATCACTTCGTGAGGCTGAACACTGGCTCTCGCTTCATGATCCCGAAAGCTGATCATATTCCCCGATGTGTGGGGTCCTTCACGGCTGGTATCTTCATCGGGTCAGTCCAATTATTGCTGAGGAGAAGAGGGTGCTTCTTGGATACAGCGCTCCTATTCCAGTTCAAGCCACTGGAGTTCCGCCGCGACCGCGTGCACCAGCTTGCTTTCCTTTGAGGGACACTAGTGTTGCGCTTATCCCGAGGCCGGCGGAGGTAGACCTCACTCCCACAGTTGGTATGCCATTGGGTACCCGGGCTCAGTCGAGGGGTAAAAAGGTGCCGGCAGCAGTACCATCGCCCGCGGCATCGACAATGGTCGTGTCGTCCTCGGTAGCACCGCCAAGCGAGGGCGTTGGAGGCAAAGGTGCTGAAGGTGAGGTGGGTCAGCACCGTGCCAAAGTTCTATGGGGGAGGAAGCGATCGTCTTCAGCGGCTGGTTCTGGGTCCAAGAGGCGAAGGAAGACGGCTACCAATTTTCTCGACTCTTTAATAGAGTCTGAGCTATTCTTCAGGATGAACCGTTGGCCATGCAAGAATCGGACGTCGGTCTACTTTTCCCAAGTTCATCTGCCGAGGAAGCCGCACAATTGGCTGAGGCTATAAGATGTTCGCAAGATGAATCGGAGAACATAAGGGTCCCGAAGAAGCCCTACCCTGCCGTTATCTTTTACGAAGACCCCCCGTGGATCCGGCGACGATTCATCGGCCTTTTGGAAGAATGGGGTGAGAGAGCCCTTAAACAGGCCGTTTCGGCCGACGCCGAGGATGCTCTTTCCCTATGGACCGACGGCCATGAGTCCACCCTCGGACCTCGGCGAACACATCTCCGTATGAAGGAGCGTCGGCTTGAGCAAGCCATATTGGAAGTGTTAGTTATATGTATACCCTAGAGGCCATTACTGTACATTGGATGTATATTGTAGTGGATGCTGGGACATATATAGGGAGGACTTTCTTGCTCGACATGATAGTATGCTATCTGGTTACTCTTTACCTTAACGTGTACATTGATTGTCTCTCTGTTACATGTTGGTAAAGCCCTTAGGATGTGTACTTGACTACCTGGATTATGATGCGGATAATACTAGTGGGGATATGGTAGTCCATAAGTACATCCTTCAAAATCCCTAGTCGTGGGTGTATCGAGACGGGGCATCGATATACCAGAGTAGACTAGCGTATACCTTCTCGACCCATACAGATGGGCAATGGATGATCCCATATCCATTGGTGTTTGACATCAGAGATGATATACGGGTGCTCAGTAGAGACTGGGTACACTGGACGGACTCGCCGAGAACTCCCAGATGGTATTATACCTTACGTCAGATGGCAGTTCTCTGGTGACACTGGTACAATGTAGTCTGTTGACCCGAGATCGTCATAGAGTCTTGTATGGTTCCCACTGTGCTTTGATTTCCATCTTACCACGTCCAAGAGGGCGTGCAAAACGGTAGTTTTTGGGTACAGTCCCGAATCACATGGAGGCAATGAGCGATAGGAGGGGATTCGTCTCTCCCGGTATAGGGAGTTGATGTTGCGCTGTGTTCGATTGGCTATAACCGGAAATCCCTGGCCAGGATTGTTGAGATTTACTGGTAAGTGTTATCAGTAGTTTCTCGAACTGTTATAGACCTCATATCAACACGACTTATCGAGCTATTGGGGTCTGACGTTTACCACCCCTAGGCGAGATATGCGACATATCAGACGATCAGACCGGACTGTACGGTAAGTGTTACTGGTTGGATTCACAGGAGTATGAGCGGGCTTGCTCGTCGATCTTCTGATCGCTCAATACCCGGGTGGCCGTTACGTTTAGCAGACCGCTTGCGGCTTGTGGGTGTTTGATATGATCATCACCTGCTGCCGGCGTATTGACGAGTCTTTAGAGTCCTACACAGAGGTTTCCTGGCTCAAGCGAAACGAAATAGGAGCGCATATGAGATATGTGCGGGACCGAGAATAATGCGTGTATGTGATACCGTATTCCATTCTCACGATGAATGTGTCGAATGGTTATATGCGATATAACCTAGTTATCGAATCAAAGATTGATTCGATAAAACGATACATTGTATACTAGTCGGTTGTGTGCGACATGACCGGATCATTGAATCAACTGTTGATTTAATGATTTAATGCATAATTATATATTTGATATATTACTTTGCATTAACTAGTATTGGTTCACTTTAAATGGATTTTCTCACTTGTTTGTGCACATTATATATGTGATATGTTTTTGTGCACAAGTTTGTATCATGTTTGATGATGCATGCTAACTTGGGTTTGTGTAAAGATTAAACCATGGTTGTGTAATGGTTAGGGTTTTCATTTTCTTATATATTTATTTATTTATTTATTTATTCTTTTTGGTAAATGAAAAGCATAAAGAGAAAAAAATGGTGGCTAACTTTGTTTGTTGTTGAAGCTTCATGAAGACTTTGACCAAGTGACCATTTTGTCTCATGCTTAACCCTAACCATTCCATTTAACCATGATTAACTCTCTATACATTACCATGGTTAATATTATGATAAGAATGATTTTATTATTCTTTTTCATAATAACTTATCATATTCATTTCTTTCTTCTTCTTCTTCTTCATCACATGAAGAAAGCTTGCTACTACAATAGCAACTTGAGAAAACAAGTGAGAAATCCAATTCTAAAGTGAACCCACTTCCTATTTCTTCATCCTATACCTCTTGCCAAGTAGTATAGGGTGTTTCTTTCACAAGTTTTCATGGCTTGGTAAAGGTGGAGCTTGATCTAGTGATGCCTCGACATAGATCATCTTGGGCATCGTCGTCGATGACCTAGCCCGCTTTTTCTCCGATGAAGCCGACGCTAGAGCCCGGGATTTGATTTGGACAGCGAGGAGACTTCATCGCGGAGCTATGGAGGTGGAGCACCGGATCTACAAAGGTTGTATTTCCGTTCTTTTAGTTAAGTAATTAACTATTTGCTTGTTTCGCCTATATATCTAGTTAACGATCCGTATTAGGGTTTCTCGGCACCCGTAAAATTCGAAATTGGCATGGTTGATGCCTTGTGAGACCTCCTTAGTGTGCCTAGGAACCCTACAGTGGTATCAGAGCCTAGCTAGAGCCTTAGGCGAAGGCTAGACGACGTTTGAAACCCGATCGAACATCGAAACCCTAATACAATATGCTCTCTGGACTTTTTCAATTTTTGGGATTTTTCCAGATTAAAAATATGCAGAAAATTCAGCAGGGATTTGTAAGAATTACTGTGAAGCCCGTACCCATGATTCCCTCATTGCGCGGCGGAACCGCGACACAAGCATGGCTTGTGCGGCGGTTCCGCGGCCAAATTGTCATATCATCCAACAATTTTTGCATAGTAATTCATGTTTTCAGGTGCTGGATTTTCTGGGAATTTTTAATATTTATTCAAGAGTTGAATATTCTGAGTTGTTTTGGGGATTCGTTTATTCGATCGGATTGTCGGACTTTGTCTATATGTTTTTCCGGGTAAATTTTAGAATATGTTAAAAAGTTCGACCGGATATAAATACCCAATTTTTCCCCTGTCGGGAAATTTCCAAGTGTTGGATTTTTCCGTAGTTTAATGACGTTCTAAGTAGTGCAAGTAACACGATGGTCTCTCTAGAAGACAACAAACCTTAACTCGATTATGTGACCGTCTTGAACTGCCCTTTGAACCTTCGGGTTTGGGGCAGTACGGCGTGCCACATGTGAGGCGTTGGCTTGACCCTTCTACGGCTGGACCGTTGGTACTGAGGCACGAACTGAATGTTGTTAGACTTATTTCATATGTTGAGCTGTTTCGGGAAAACTTGGGTGTTCGAATGTTCAATCGAAAAGTTTAACATTTTCTGTTTATCCGGAATGTGATACAACAATTGGAATTCACAAGTAGTTATGAGATAACTGAATGAATGTTATAAACATAGCAGTTTAGTCTCACTTGATCGGTTGCCACGGAATTTTGATGTGATCAAAAGTCCGTCGCAATCACGTAGCGTACGCGGATACTCGCCGGGTAAACTTAATAGACAGCCTCACTCCATAGCCCCGACCAAGTGACTGTAGGAGAACCCCGTCGCCGAAAGCATCCATTTGGGTGCTCGCGGCAGCGGTGTTCCGCCTTGGTGCACTTTGTCGACGGCGTCGGGGGCGCGGCCGTCCACTAAAGTTTGCGACGAGCATTCGATCAAAATGTCGGGAATCTTGTTGAATTGCCCGACTTGATATTGAAAAGTTTTTTCGATAATGAGACTAAAATGCGGGGTTTATAATTGTTAGGCATGCGATGTCTAAGGAATTCATTGATTAGGCATGCGATGTCTAAAGAGGTTGCGGATTCCAACTGTTGTAGTTTTACACTTTCTTTTCTGTGACCGTAAGTGTAATATGTGATATCGCCGGTTTCGTTGCTATATGTCAACGACAATTGGGGTGCACATATTTACTTACGTTGATGACATGTGATGTTATGTGTTGCTGGATATGTTATATTGGATCGTCGTGTTTGAATAGCCGGGGGTTTTTATGTGAGGTGAGTGTTTTTCATTTTCATTCATGTAAAAAGTTGTATGTAATATTCTTTTATTGGGGCACTTCTAGGTTGCGGAAGATGTCACCCTTTGTATATTATTTACTTTTCCGCACTAGGATAGACCCAAGGAGGAGAGCACAAGTAACCGGGTTTTGGGGTCCAGTGGGAAACCAACTCGAGGAGTCGAGTCCGGGTCTCCTAACTTTAGAATTGGTAGGGTTGCTTGCCGCTCTCGTAGGGGTCTAGGGGTGTGGGTTTGGCTATTCATCACGACCGTGGAATCCGTGTTTTATACTGGCTCGTATTGAAAACACGGACGTCCTAGTATATCCAATATTGCATATGATTCTTCTGCTGCGATATCTGTGATGTGATCATGTGATGTTCTGTGATAGATACTATATATAGTATATATGATATATTATATAGGCGTTACTTATGTTTTACACCCGCGCTAGCCCTTCCCCGTTCTGCCGTTAGTCACCTAACCTAACGGTGCACGAGGGGACATCGAGGCGAATACGGATGGCATAAGTGTACGTCGTATTTATCTGTGATGTTTAAGTATTTAAATGATGGGACTTCATTAATGAGATTAATGAAATAAAAGAAACCTCAGATGTTGTAGAATCGAATTTCAAAAATAAAACAGGTAGCTACAGTTTGCACAGTGGTATATATGATATATCCTGCACCTTATTCGATGAGGAAAGGACCGAGATCCCTTCACCGGGAGTGACTCCTTTAGCAATAACTGGCAGATGCTATAACCCTCGGTTTGTCTTTTGACTGCTTTTAAGAGTTTTGCTTTGCACAGTGATATATATGATATATCCCGCACCTCATTCGACGAGGAAAGGACCGACGATCCCTTCACCGGGAGTGACTCCTTTAGCAAAACTAGAAAAGCCTCAAAAACACTCCATTTAAAAATCATTTGATTCTACAACGATATCAAGTTCATTACGCAATAGGTTTTCAGAAAAACCTGTCCTAGCCCTCCGTCATTTCAGATAAGTAGTAGTTAGTATTCGTGCTACGTTTGTTGGCCTTTGTCAAGGCGTAGTGTGTGGTAGCTGACTGGTGCTTATCTGCTTATGCATATGATGCAGATTGGATTAAGGTAGTCGTGCGACCTTGTTGGCCTTTGTCAAGGGCCGTGCGGGTGGGTTTAATTCAATCAGGAAATGACGGGTTGAACTTGACTAGCATCCTATGGTTTGTTGGCCTTTGTCAAGGTCATAGGAGATTAGGGGCAAAATATTATCGGGAATTTCAAGTATTGAAATTTGCAATGAGATTGCATACCTTCTATGAGATAGTTGGATCCCGATACCCGCTGCGAGTAAGAGTTACTCCTGGGAGAGTTTTACACATTACAATTAGCCGATCAAGTAGGTGTCTAGAAAGGTGTCAACGGGGTTACGCCTCTGGGAAAACGAGATTTACATTAATTAGGTTCGTGCGAAAGCACGGGGGACCTCCCTCAAAGTACCGACACTGGCCTGGCTAAAAGATTGGCGAACTTGTAGTGTGTAATTAATCCCGGCTAGTCTTTCCTTTTAGGGTTTGAAGGAAGATTTGATAAAAAGCAGTGGGAGCCATCCTGATTAGATAAAATAATAACCAATCTATTCTTGCAAGAGCGCACGCTGAGTGTTTTCTTCTCTCTCTCTCCAGGTAGCGACCATATCACGCCTTAATCAAGATAATAATACGGAATTTGACCGAACCCGCTTGTTATACTGAGCTGGGGAACGTTGGTCCCGCTCTAACTTATAATTGTTATAAGACAGAGCAGGAAATTGGGGAATACCAGATTTCCCGTGCCGCCCAAAGGAAGAGAGTGCATGCTGATGCATCATCTTCGGGTGTGTACATTACAAAGAACTGTTTCTCAGTATCCTCCGCATCCTAAGGTATATGATACCGGATCAGGATCCCAGATGTGTAATCTGTTACATAGGGCTACAAAAAGGTAGAAAAACTGAGAACGGGTGATAAGTTTCATGAGACAGAAAACGGGGCAAGTGTTGCAGCCAAGTCTGTTGGTCACTGTCACCCTGTATTACCAATACATTGATTCTGAACGAATGTTATTAGATACCGAACCTGATATACAAAACCATATCTCTCTCTTTATTAGTAAAGAAAGGATATAATTTTGTATTGTTGGATAATGTTTTGAACATTTCCTATATCAAAAGTTGATCGGTTCAGGCACGTTATCTAAAAGCATTGATGTTCTAAATCAAACTACAGTGCTTTAGTATACTGAACACACACAAGAGGATGAGTTTAGAAATGAACGAATTTTTCTTGAGGTATTGTAGACTAGGTCATATCAATGCGACCTGACTAGCTGAAGTTACATTTAGATGCATATTTAAATTTGTTTGAATTTACATCTTATGAAACTTGCCAGTCATGTCACAAAGACACAATGACCATAGCTCTGTTTACTGGAAACAGAGAAAGAGTTAGTAAACTCTTGGGATGATACATGTTGATGTATGTAAGGTCCCCTGTCTACATATGCCAGGACTGGTTCTTTGTACTTCATTACATTCTCTGATGATCTTTCGAGATTCAGACCTATGTTCCTGTTGAAACACAAGTCCGAACCTTTTGAGATATTCACAGAATATGATTTAGAAGTAGAAAACCAAAACACAGGTATAAGTATTATGTCCTTTGATGAGATCGAGGAGGAGAATACTTGAGCACGGAAATCCTGGATTATTCTAAAGGAGAATGAGATTCCCTCTCAGCATTACTCCTCCGTATACACCATAGCACGATGGTATATCGGGGCGGAGCAATAGCACCCTATGTGATAAGGTGTGCTCTATGATGAGTACTACTGAGTTTCCTATTTCCTTTTGGGAGTAATGCGCTTGAGAAGCTGCATACCTATTGAATTGGGTTCCAATCAAATCAGTTGCCTACAGCTTCATATGTGATATGGAAAGGGAAGAGCCCATATCTTAAGTTGGTTAAGATTTAGGGTTGTCCGACCTATGTCTAAAAGCATAATCCGTACAAGCTCGAGGCAAGATCTGTTATGTAGAACTGGAAATGTTCCAGCTATACAAACTGCAGCTGATGATTTGGTAGAACTAAAGGATTCAATAGTAACCAACGAATCTCAGCCTCTCCGCCGATCTAGTAGGGTTCCTCACCCACCTGAGAGATACTTCGGTTTCTCTATGACGGTGGGAGCGAGGATTGCATCATGAGATGATGACCCAACTAGTTTCGAGCTGGCCATCAGGAGTGGGACTCTATAAGAATGGCTGGATGCTTAGCGATCTGAGATGGAATCCATATACACCAACAAAGTATGGACTTTGGTTGCTATATCTGAAGGGTTAAATCCCCATCAGGAGCAAGTATATCTTGAGAAGATTACTTGGTGTACATGGAAAAGTTGAGACTTTTAAAGATAGACTTGTTAAAGCTTTTTCGTCATCGACCAGGCGTGGATAATGATGAAACCTTTTCAAGTGGCTATGCTTAAGTCCATCCAGATCCTACTTGCCACGGCTATGTACCATGACTACGATATCTGGCGGTTGGGTGTCATGACAGCTTTTCTAAATGATGTTTTAGAAGAGAGCGTCTATAAGTACACAGCCAGAGGGCTTCGTAGACAGTGGGAGCAGCGGAAACGTGTGCAAGATGCTTTATAGGATAAAGCAGACATCGCGGAGTTGGAACATCTGTTTTGATGTGTTAGTCAAAGAGTTTGACGTCATCAAAATGGTAGATGAACCTTGTATAAACAAAAAGGTAGTAGGGAGTATAGTGACGATCCTCGTAAAGTACGTGGATGGCATGCTCTTGATAGGGAAGGAGTTTCCTATGCTACGCTCGGTCAATCTCCGCTTATCACAATGATTCTCCATATAGGATCAAAGTGATACCTCCTAAATCCTGGGTTTTGGATCTATGAGATAGATCTAAATGGATGTTAGGATTCTCAATAGTTGTAGTGAGACGGTATAAATCGACCCTGGGGAGAATCACTGGAATGGTTCCAGGGTGATAAAGACGACTGAATGTCAGTCGCAGGCATTGTCTTTACCCTCAGTAAAGGAACGGTATGTTGGAAGGGTTCCAAGCTAAATACCGTGGCATACCAGACGATAAAGGCAGGATACATCGCTACTTAAGATACTACCAAAGATGCTGTTTGGGTGTATATTGGTTCATGAGATGAACTACGTTCCTACCATTGTGAGACAATGGAGTTGTGGCTTATGCCAAGGAACACAGGTCCCATCAGTGATCCAGACATATTCTAAGGCAGTATCACCTGATCATGGAGATGGTTGATCTCCATGGGATCGAGGTCAGGAGAGTAGACTCAGAGGATAACACGGCGGATCCACCCACGAAGGCCTATTCCCAGAGAGAGACTTTTATGGGATGGTGGAGTATGAGATACTACAACCACTGTTATCAGATGGCCCTAGTGCAAGTGGGAGATTGTTAGTTATATGTATACCCTAGAGGCCATTACTGTACATTGGATGTATATTGTAGTGGATGCTGGGACATATATAGGGAGGACTTTCTTGCTCGACATGATAGTATGCTATCTGGTTACTCTTTACCTGAACGTGTACATTGATTGTCTCTCTGTTACATGTTGGTAAAGCCCTTAGGATGTGTACTTGACTACCTGGACTATGATGCGGATCATACTAGTGGGGATATGGTAGTCCATAAGTACATCCTTCAAAGTCCCTAGTCGTGGGTGTATCGAGACGGGACATCGATATACCAGAGTAGACTAGCGTATACCTTCTCGACCCATACAGATGGGCAATGGATGATCCCATATCCATTGGTGTTTGACATCAGAGATGATATACGGGTGCTCAGTAGAGACTGGGTACACTGGACGGACTCGCCGAGAACTCCCAGATGGTATTATACTTTACGTCAGATGGCAGTTCTCTGGTGACACTGGTACAGAGTAGTCTGTTAACCCGAGATCGTCATAGAGTCTTGTGTGGTTCCTACTGTGCTTTGATTTCTATCTTACCACGTCCAAGAGGGCGTGCAAAACGGTGGTTTTTGGGTACAGTCCCGAATCACATGGAGGCAATGAGCGATAGGAGGGGATTCGTCTCTCCCGGTATAGAGAGTTGATGTTGCGCTGTGTTCGATTGGCTATAACCGGAAATCCCTGGCCAGGGTTGCTGAGATTTACTGGTAAGTGTTATCAGTAGTTTCTCGAACTGTTATAGACCTCATATCAACACGACTTATCGAGCTATTGGGGTCTGACGTTTACCACCCCTAGGCGAGATATGCGACATATCAGACGATCAGACCGGACTGTACGGTAAGTGTTACTGGTTGGATTCACAGGAGTATGAGCGGGCTTGCTCGTCGATCTTCTGATCGCTCAATACTCGGGTAGCCGTTACGTTTAGCAGACCGCTTGCGGCTTGTGGGTGTTTGATATGATCATCACCTGCTGCCGGCATATTGACGAGTCTTTAGAGTCCTACACAAAGGTTTCCTGGCTCAAGTGAAACGAAATAGGAGCGAATATGAGATATGTGCGGGACCGAGAATAATGCGTGTATGTGATACCGTATTCCATTCTCGCGATGAATGTGTCGAATGGTTATATGCGATATAACCTAGTTATCGAATCAAGGATTGATTCGATAAAACGATACATTGTATACTAGTCGGTTGTGTGCGACATGACCGGATCATTGAATCAAGTGTTGATTTAATGATTTAATGCATAATTATATATTTGATATATTACTTTGCATTAACTAGTATTGGTTCACTTTAAATGGATTTTCTCACTTGTTTGTGCACATTATATATGTGATATGTTTTTGTGCACAAGTTTGTATCATGTTTGATGATGCATGCTAACTTGGGTTTGTGTAAAGATTAAACCATGGTTGTGTAATGGTTAGGGTTTTCATTTTCTTATATATTTATTTATTTATTTATTCTTTTTGGAAAATGAAAAGCTTAAAGAGAAAAAAATGGTGGCTAACTTTGTTTGTTGTTGAAGCTTCATGAAGACTTTGACCAAGTGACCATTTTGTCTCATGCTTAACCCTAACCATTCCATTTAACCATGATTAACTCTCTACACATTACCATGGTTAATATTATGATAAGAATGATTTTATTATTCTTTTTCATAATAACTTATCATATTCATTTCTTTCTTCTTCTTCTTCTTCATCACATGAAGAAAGCTTGCTACTACAATGACAACTTGAGAAAACAAGTGAGAAATCCAATTCTAAAGTGAACCCACTTCCTATTTCTTCATCCTCTACCTCTTGCCAAGTAGTATAGGGTGTTTCCTTCACAAGTTTTCATGGCTTGGTGAAGGTGGAGCTTGATCTAGTGATGCCTCGACGTAGATCATCTTCGTCATCGTCGTCGATGACCTAGCGCGCTTTTTCTCCGATGAAGCTGACGCTAGAGCCCGGGATTTGATTTGGACAGCGAGGAGACTTCATCGTGGAGCTATGGAGGTGGAGCACCAGATCTACAAAGGTAGTATTTCCGTTCTTTTAGTTAAGTAGTTAACTAGTTGCTTGTTTCGCCTATATATCTAGTTAACGATCCGTATTAGGGTTTCTCGGCACCCGTAAAATTCGAAATTGGCATGGTTGATGCCTTGTGAGACCTCCTTAATGTGCCTAGGAACTCTACAGGAAGCTCCCTCGCGCATCGGTATGTTCCTGTATTTCTTTGTAATATTTCATATTACTCGTATACACATATATGTATCCTTATCTTTGTACAAAATTTGCAGGGACTTCGGCAGCGGCGGAAGCTCTAAGTTGTGTCTTGGCTATAGAGTCTGCTGATATCCCCGGTGAAGCACCAATCAGTGTGTAGGGGGTTGATGCAACTGTCGCTCTCGCGGCGGAATCTTCTTCGGTCTCCCCAAGCACTTGTCCCCTCGGGAGAGGCACCTTCGGCAGTCGCCGTTCCAACGGATCTTCCTGAGGGCGACCCGGAGGCTAGGGTGCAGGTAGCCGAGGCCACCGTCCTTTCGTTGGAGCCTGCAGCGGCAGCCGTTGCTCCTCATTCAGAAGCCGCTGCACCGGCCCGCGTCTCCGATAATGTGCCCGAGGTCATGGAGGAGGCCGCTGAAGCTGCTATCTCTCCGGCTCAGAATGGGAAGAGCGTCGAAGGTAGCTTTCTATATTTTAAATTAGTCATCTTTCTATTATTTGAACCCTTCTGTCTTTCCAGAATTGCGCAGATTGGCGGCCTCTATCGCTGACCTATCTCCTCGGCAGTCTTTCCAGTGCCTGTTGGAGATGGCTGCTCCACAAGCAATATATCCTCAGCGCATCATCCTCTCTTCTGGGCAAGGTTAGTGTTGTCTACCTTCTTTTCACAGCATTATCACTATTTCATAAAATGACATTGATGTCCTTTACAGTTCTGGAGGCCGATGACGAGGTCGAGATTCTTGAAGGGCCTGGGGAGCCTTCAGATCCCTCTTGCCTTACTGTGGGTAAGTAAAGTCGCAATATTGTTCCATTTGTTCTTTTGCTTATACATTCAGCTGGCTGTTTATAAATCTGAACAGCTTTGCCAGTCCTTACCGCGCTGGAGTCACGCATGGCTATGCCACCCGACCCCTATGCTCTACGTGCCTCGGACCGTATGGCAAAATTAAGCCTCGCCTCTCTGTCATCTCTGATCGAGGAACTTCGTGCGGGCAGTGTAATCACGGCCGAAGCGTTCGCTGCTGAAGCTAACGGCTCTCTTCCCTTTCTTACCACCTATCATAGAGAAGCGGTGGTGCAAGTCTGGGTTGAGTTTTGTCGGCAGGTGGAGGCTTGCTTGCATGTGCTTGCATGTACCCGCCTTTCTTCGGAGGCTGTGGCTGCGAAGGCAAGCTTATGGGGCCTAATTGAGCGGTGTGAAGCGAATATGGTGTCATTCGAGAAGAGGCTCGGCCGCAAGTTTTCAGAGAGGGAGCTGGCTTCTAAGGCGCTGGTGGAGCTTCAAGCTAACCTTACGGCCAAGGCCAATAAAGCGTATGAACTTTGGCGAGTGCTTCAAGAGTCCATCAAGGAGGTGGTGGCCATCGACAAAGCCGCCGTGTTCACTCGTGAAAGGGTTAAGGCTCATAAGGTTACTGAGAAAGAGTTTAAAGGCCGGCTTGCCTCATATCAGGCCTAGCAAGCTCAGGCGGAGGCTCGTCTTTTGGCGATACTGAATCATGAAGGCGAGGCCCAGCGAAAGAGGGATGAGCTGACCAATCTGCTAAATCACCCGCCGACTTGAAGACTTGTGTATATTTTTTTATTCTTCCTTTGTACATACTCCTGAATAAGAGTATATTTTTTTGTTCTTTCACGAATTGTACTTTGTATTCATTTTGATTCATGAATAAAAAGACGTATTTTTCTTCACGATGGTGTGTCTCCTTTTTATTGAATGTATTCTGTGGATAGTCTATCTTGATCTCTTTGCAGGAAAACGACGTCTTAGGATTCAGGGTTAAGATCTACCTCCTAAGACTTTTCAACTTCATGAGCCGTGAGGGTCTCATAAAGAATTTTCTCCCTACTGGTCGAGAGGATCTCATAGGTATAATTTCTCCTTAAGAATCGTGAGGATTCCTAAGTGTGTTTTCTCTTGAAAGTCGTAAGGATCTCACAAGAGAGTTTGCTCCCTTATGAGTCGTGAGGACCCGTAAGTGATGTGTGAGGTTATCATCATCCGCATTTCACGGAATCAGGACTTGCTCTGGATGCTTCCCACGGGTTCACTGCCGTGTTCTGTGAGGACCAGGCTCCGCTCTGGACGTTTCCCACGGGGTCAGGATTGACATAAGCCGTGTTCCACGTGACCAGGAATTTTGCTCTAGATTCTTCCCACGGGTTCACTGCCATGTTCTGCGAGGACCACGCTCCGCTCTGGATGCTTCATACGGGGTCATTGCCGTGCTCTGCGAGGACCAGGATCCGCTCTGGATGTTTCCTACGGGGTTAGGATTGACATAAGCCGTATTCCACGTAATCAGGAATTTTGCTCTGGATACTTCTTACGGGTTCACTGCCGTGTTCTGCGAGGACCAGACTCCGCTCTGGATTCTTCACATTGGTTCACTGCCGTGCTCTGTGAGGACCAGGATCCGCTCTAGACGTTTCCCACGGGGTCAGGATTGACGTAAGCCGTGTTCCACGTAGCCAGGAATTTTTCTCTGGATGCTTCCCATAGGTTCACTGCCGTGTTCTGCGAGGACCAGGCTCCGCTCTGGATGCTTCACACGGGTTCACTGCCGTGCTTTGCGAGGACCAGGATCCTCTATGGACTTTTCCCACGGGGTCAGGATTGACATAAGCCGCATTCCACGTAGCCAGGAATTTTGCTCTGGATGCTTCCCACGGGTTCACTGCCGTGTTCTGGGAGGACTAGGCTCCGCTCTGTATGCTTCATATGGGTTCACTGCCGTGCTCTGCGAGGACCAGGATCCGCTCTGGATGTTTCCCACGTGGTCAGGATTGACGTAAGCTGCGTTCCACGTAGCCAGGAATTTTGCTCTGGATGCTTCACACAGGTTCACTGCCGTGTTCTGCGAGGACCAGGCTCCACTCTGGATACTTCACATGGGTTCACTGCCGTGCTCTGCGAGGACCAGGATCCGCTATGGACGTTTCCCACGGGGTTAGGATTGACGTAAGCCGCGTTCCATGTAACCAGGAATACTTGACTTTATCCGCATTTCACGGAGTCGGGGTTTGACTCTCGGTCATCTGTGCACCGCCGAGTCATGGAAGTGGGAGTTGGTGCGGTTCCGCTTTGTTTGATGTCGCGTCTATTGTAATGAGATGAATGTTGAGATGATCTCCAGGCTATCTATGAATCGTTGAGATTTGGCTTCTTCTTCTGATGAGGTCCGAGGGGAAAGGCGTGATCCCTTCTTTGTTTGCGCCCCTGGATTGTATACAGGGATTGCTGTGATATCACCTGTGGGGCATGAATTTCATTTTTTTTAATTTCATTACGCGATGCTCTATCATTTCAGCTTTTATATCGCGAAGGTCGCGATTGCCCAGACATTTCAGCTATTTTTCGCGGTGCCCAATCATTTCGGCTATTTGTTTTATTTTTACTCGCTGCTTTTTATCGCGAGTTGCCCAATCATTTCGGCTATTTTGCATGCATACATTTTTTACTTGCTGATTTTGTTGCAAGTTGCCCCATCGTTTCGGCTATTTCGTATCCATGTGTGGCTTGCTAGCTTTTTTGCTGCAAGCTTTGGATTAGACACCGATTTCGGCATCAACACCGCTACAACTGGGATATTGCCAGGAGCAAATCATCATTTGCCTCTGTCGATGTCGAACAAAGGTGGCTTAGTAGACAGGGTTAAGATTATGTCGACTAAGGCTTTTTACTTCAAGAGCCGTAAGGGTCTCATAAAGGTATTTCTCCCTGCGAGTCGTGAGGATCTCGTAGGTGCGTTTTCTCCTTAGGGATCGTGAGGATTCCTAAGTGCATGTTCCCTTATAAGTCGTAAGGATCTTACAAGAGTGTTTTCTCCTTATAAGTCAAGAGGATTTACAAGGGTTGTTCACCGTGTAGACATATCCCTAACCACGGATGGGACTTTATTAGGGAAATGTTTATTCGCGCACGTGGATTGTATACAAGGGTCAGTATTGAGCCGCTTGTAGGGTAGTATCGGAGGTTGTGGTGGCTAGTTAAGAACAGGTTCAGATCCCTGTAGCTTAAGACTTTGGAATCTTATGAGCCGTGAGGGTCTCATAAGAGGGTTCTCCTTACGAGTCGTGAGGATCTCGCAAGTGTAATTTCTCCTTAGGAATCGTGGGGATCCCTAAGTGTGTTGCTCCCTTGTGAGTCGTAAGGATCTCAGGCGGGTGGTTACTCCTCACAAGGTCGAGAGGACCCTGCAAGTGTCTTTTAACGAGATTGCGCCCTTTCGAGTTTTCACAAACACTCGCTGGTAGTCCTGCTGTTTTTACTCATGGAGCCCTTTCGGGTTTTTATCCGTGCCCTTCTGCTTATGGACATACCGTTTTTATTTATTTATTATTTTTTTAACGAGGTTGTGCCCTTTCGGGTTTTCGCAAAAACTCGCCGGTAGCCCTGCTGTTTTTACTCACGGAGCTCTTTCGGGTTTTCATCCGTGCCCATTTTGCTTATGGACATACCGTTTTTTTATTTTATTATTTTATTCTCTTTTTTTTCTCTCTTTTTTTTGTATCAGCTTTGGGTGTAAGTCCGCGGCGGCGCCCCGGCCGTCGATACGACGCCGGAATGCGGAAATGAAAAACTTTGCAAACTAGCAAACCAGCACCACCGCGCACTTTTAACCCGGATCGGGCCATTAACCTAACTACTAGCAAAATACAAGATGGGTAGAGAAGTATACCAAGCGATCCGTGTCCTTCGGTCTTCGTCTCCACTCCGATCTCCCGCGGAATCTCCGTTCATCTCCTCCTCGTCGGAAAGGGCACCACGTAGCCGGAATCTTTTACGGGCTCCCACCTCTGGATCGAGGCAACTCGGGCGCGAAGTTGGCTAGCCGACGCGTCCAAGGTTTGCTGTAGAATAATGTAGTAGCCATTGTCTCTTTGGGGTTTATGTTGCCTTTGGTGATGGAGGAATGAGGTTAGGAAAAATGGTTCTTTCATTTTTCCCAAACAAGAAGAATGAGATGAAGAAATATGTGCCACCACAAAAATGAAAATCTCTCTCTCTCTCATATCAAATGTGGCCGGCCCCTATATGATGAGAATGGGATGTAGAGCAAAAACAAGAAGGGAGGTGAGTGTAGGAAAGATAGAATGGTGACCACATCCACTTCTCATCTCATCATATCACAAAACCATCACTTGAAAAGCAAAGGAATGGACTAGAAAAGAATCTCATCATGAGAGAACAATCATGAAGCCACATATATGCAAGAAACCCCCTCACAATAAGTTATTTGCAAACTTGCAAATAACCCCTCCATCGAAAAGTCCGGCCGGGAAGGAACAAAGGAAAACCGGCCGGAACGGAATGCAAAATGACAACTATCGAAAACTGATCCCGTAATAAATTACAGGAAAACCTCGCTACTGCAAATACATGCCCGCATTTGTATTCCCACTGAACACAAATGCAAAGAGACAAAATCTACACTGTCTAATACTAGGATCCGGCTTAAACCAAAGCCGGCTAGTAAAAACCGTCCGATCACGATCCGTGCAATCCCGTACGTATCTGATCGAACCCTGCCATATCTCCATATGGCCTCTACAGCGTTTCGCCCGAAACTTGAGTAACTGTGTGTGGTGGACTCTAAAGACTCGTCAGTACTATGGCTGTGGATTTAACCACTAGCACGTCAGAGGTATCATCCAATACATAACGGGCCACCAGCTATTGACCAAAAGGGACGTCGATGAGTGAACTCATCCTGACACCCTACTGAGCCTGTCAGTGACAATATCCGTACAGTCCGGTCCGTTCGTCTATGAGCATCGCATGGCGGGCCTAGGGGGTGGTAAAAGTCAGACCCCCAATAGCGGTACAAGTCGTGTCGGAGTATAGCCCAGAACACCCTGAGATACTACTGGAATACCTACCAGCAAATCTCCTGCCTTGGCCAAGGACTTTTCATGTTCTGGCTCTCCTATACACAGCGCGACCTCACCCCCAATACCGGCAGAGACGAACCCCTGCAGATCCGCTCACTGCCTCCATGTGGCTCGGGACTGTACCCAACTAAAACCTGTTTGCACGACTCCTTTGAGCCGTGGTAGGGTAGTAATCAAAGCACAGTGGGAACTCACACGAGACAAATGACGATCTCAGGTCGATGAACTAACCTGTACACATGTCACCAGGGAACTGCTATCTGACGTCAGGTATAATACCAACTAGCAGGTTCCCGGCGAGTCCTGTCCGGTGTACTCATAACCCAATGAGCACCTGTATACATCTTAGGTGAACCAACTGACACCAGTGGCTTATGAGAACGGCCACCGCCCCTCGTCGGGGTCTCGACTGTATGCACTAGTCTACTCTGGAGAATCGATGCCCTGTCTCGAAACTCCCACGACTAGGGACCTTTTAAGGATGTGCTTATAGACTCCAGCTCTCACGTAAATGATCGCCCTCATACTGCTGGTAGTCAAGCAAGAATCCTAGGGGCTCTATCAACGTGTAATAGCGACTCGTAAGGTCACCTAAAGCAGTACACGATGATAAAGATAAACCAGATAGCATACTATCATCTCGAGTAAGACTGTCCTACCGGCATAGGTCCTCCTTAATCATTGCAATCACGTGCCTGTGATCCAATAATTGACTCTGAGGGCACTATATCCAACAATCTCCCACTTGTACTCAAGGCTAATTATTGCAATGTCGCATACTCAAATCCCGTGTGATACCGGACACCCAACTCCTCTACTAGTCAGTCTCACAAAGCTCGTTTGCGAAACTATTGCGTTCGAGGAATAGCCTCAGTGAGTGGATCCGCTTTGATGTTTCTTTCTATGTCTCTCTATATCCCATGTTCGCGGAGAAATCCATCTACCAAAATGAGCAATACCTGTCTTAGAATGTCTGGATGTCTGATGGGACCTAGCTCATAAATGAACTCCAAATCCAAACTTCTTAGACTGTATCGTCAACTGAACTTAATCAGTATCCTGCGCCATGCCTTCCCTCAGTATCCACCTGGACCATCTGTCCAAAATACTGCCCCTCGTCAGAGGGAAAATTATAACTCTGACAGCCACTCTTCCATCCAGGTCACCTTGGAAGCCTGGAATGATAACTGTCTCCTAAAGGAGGCTGCCGTTATCATTTCTCTAGAACATCCACTTATGTTCTAAAACTGCTTCCAACTGTTTCCCCAGGATTGGATCAATATCAACTTATTGCATCTACTGCAAGAACAACATCTGGTGTGGTACTTGACATCTCATGATCAACTCAATTGCCTAAGCAAGTGATCTGCCAATCATGCGCATCCCTCTCCCCTTTAGTCTGTAAGCCACTTTTAGAGAGGGTGACTCCATCACCTGCAGGTATACTACCGTGCCAGGAGTCGTCCATTCTAAATACTCATAGAATGCTGTCTAAGTACCCAGATTGGGAAACCACCCAAATCTAGATCCATAGATCTAGTAACCAGAATGTATGATATAAGATCCAATTCCTATGTGGAGAAACTACTGTGTGACAACCAAAGTATAACCGATCGTAGTATAGGAATATCACTTCCTACTCTGTGTATGTCATCCAAATACCAGGACATCACACCTTACTACCTTCTTAACAGATCCATCCCCTATTCTGATGAAGTCAAATCTATGACTGTCACATCTGAAATAGATAATCTATCTCCGCTATATCTGCTTTAGTCTATAGATAGACATAAGCCTCTTGCCCACTACGCTTCCGTTGCTCCCACTGACTACGACAACCCTCTGGCAGAGTCATATAGACGTACACTTCTAAAGCCAGTTTAGAACGACGCTATACTCATTCTCCTGCCGGGTCTCACAGTCTGGAACAACAGCAATGGTAAGTCTGGATAAACAAGAACCTCCCTGTCACCGTCCTTGAGCATACCGAAGTACCTCTCGGGTGCCTGAGGTTACCCACCATATCTGCGGAGTGGCCAATGGAATGTCAAACCAGATTGAATCTTTAAGTTCTTATCAAATCTTCAGTAATCGTTTGCGGTTCTGGAATCACTTCCAGTTCTACCGTACTCCCACTGCTGTTTTCTGAAAAAATCCATTTTTATTAAAACTGTGGCGAGTCAAGAACAATATCACTATTGATCTTCCAGATGGTAGAAAATCAACCCTCGTCATAGCCCGGGTCAACCCACAAATAGCCATTACAGAAACGTGCCTTGATTCGTCCAGTGTCTGGTTTTAAGCATAAGCCGGACAACTCCCCGTACCTTAACAATGTCAAGATATGAACTGTTCTATATTCAATATAGAAACAGAGGCACTGATTTGATTGAACCAGATTCAAATCATGCAGCTGTCTCCAGTGCATGTCAACTAAATGGAAGGAGGCCGATCAGTGTTACTTAACTTAGGAATACTTCCAATTATGAGTAACCTGAAAAAGAAACAAGTTCTCTTAATCATTACTATCAACTGAATACCATTCACAAGTATCTACATCTTCGATCACCTTGAAGAATCCCGATACTTGCAATACTCGGTTCTCTACTCTATTCTTATACCTATAACTTCTCAAAACTTAGACTCTGTGTTTCCACGAAACACCTGTCTAAGAACTAGAGAAGTCATAAATAAACCGAATATAGTACGAGGACCAACCCCTCTGTCCTAATGGACACTGGACAATATACAATACTCTGTATAAGTCCCTTGAGTCAAATGACTCATTCACTGTGTGTCGTAGGTTGAAAATTGTACTTATGGTTAAGAAGAATTACACCGCTGTTCAATACTCCTTACCTAGCCATCCACTGATATAGGTAAATGTCATAGACATAATTTCAAAAGGTATATCTCACTCTAAAAAAATAGACGTACAGATATATCAATTTGAAATTGATGCATAACAACGGATATTCAAAACCAAATATTTGCCGACTGGCAAACAACCCAGGTGACTTCCTCAAATATCATCAATTACAACGAATTCCGACATAATAAGGATGATCACCTAATTCCCAATAACTTACTCCCACTCATCATCTGTAAAACCATACAGATGTGAGAATCATACCTGGTAAATACATACCCTGGAGCAAGTGTCTAATTGGGAAATCAGTTTTCTTTTAACAGTACACAGTGAAACTGAAACATTGAAATATTTCGATGGGGTATCCGGGTATTCCTAGTAATGCATCTTCCATTATCCAGATTCACAACTGTAACCATATATTTCTTTGCCACCTCTCCAAATCCCTTTATATGTTTTTAGGCATTACCTTCTGTACACCCCTTTAGGCCAAATGGTTTTCTTCCTTCCCTACCGTTCGGCACCAGCCTATGGTTTGGAAGAAGACTATCCAATAAGCATAATGGGCGTACTGTCCTAATCCTAGGAGCACTCGCAATGCGAGAGAAGGTGAAGATAAAAGACAACCGAATAAACCTTATTCCTATTTCTCCTGAACCAGGATCCATCCCCGAACTGGAACAAGTTCCTTTCGAGTTCATATATAACCATACGATGGATTATCCAATAAACTTGGGATCTTCGTAGTGATACGGAGTGTCCTGGAGAAATACAAAGGTAATTTAGGATTGGCGAAGAAATATTTGGTTTGGTCGTGAATAGCAGTCGCAATTTACTTTGCCCTCTTACTAAGCCCTTTCTTTGTCTTAACTTAATACCTTCTGTACACCGTTTAGGCTACTTGGTTTTCTTCATTCCCTACCGGTCGGCACCTGCCTATGGTTTGGAAGAAGACTTATCCAATTTGCGTAATTGGTGTACTATCTCCTAAACCAAGGAGTACTCGCAACCTGAGAAGGTAAAATGAAAAGGGCAATTCAAATGTAAAACTACAACAGTTGGAATCCGCAACCACCTCAGACATCGCATGCCTGACCAAATGAATTACTTAGACATCGCATGCCTAACAATTATAAACCCCGCATTTTAGTCTCAAAATCGAAAACACTTTTCAATATCTAGTCGGGCAATTCAACAAGATTCCCGACAGTCTGATCGAATGCTCGTCGCAAACTTCAGTAGACGGCCGCACCCCCGATACCGTCGACGAAGTGCACCAAGGCGGAACACCGCTACCGCGAGCACCCGAACGGATGCTTTCGGCGACGGGGTTCTCCTACAGTCACTTGGTCGGGGCTATGGAGTGAAGCTGTCTATTAAGTTTACCCGGCGAGTATCCGCGTACGCTACGTGATTGCGACGGACTTTTGATCGCATCAAAATTCCGTGGCAACCGATCAAGTGAGACTAAATTGCTACGTTTATAACATTCATTCAGTTATCACATAACTTATTGTGAATTCCAATTATTGTATCCCATTCCAGATAAACAGAAAATGTTAAACTTTCCGATCAAACAATCGAACACCCAAGTTTTCCCGATACAGATCAACACATGAAATAAGTCTAACAACATTCCGTTCGTACCTCAGTACCAACGGTCCAGCCGTAGAAGGGTCAAGCCAACGCCTCACATGTGGCACGCCGTACTGCCCTAAACCCGAAGGTTCAAAGGGTAGTTCAAGACGGTCACATAATCGAGTTAAGGTTTGTGTCTTCTAGAGGGACCATCACGTTACTTGCACTACTTAGAACGTCGTTAAACTACGGAAAAATCCAACGCTTGGAAATTTCTCGACAGGGGAAAAAGTGGGTATTTTTATCCGGTCGAACTTTTTAACATATTCTAAAATTTATCCGGAAAGCCATACAGATGAAATTTGATACCCCGATCGAAACACCGAATCCCCAAATCAACCCAGATTATTCAACACTTGAATAATAATTAAAAATTCCCAGGAAAACCAGCATAGCAGAAGAGGAATTACTGTACAGAATTAGTAGCGCAAAACGACAAATCGGCCGCGCTTCCGCCGCACGAGCCATGCTCGTGCCGCAGAAGCGCGGCGCTATAATGGAATTAGGGCTACGAATTTTGCAGTTTTCCTTATAATCTCCTGATGATTTTACTGAATATTTTTAATATAGAAAAATCCCTGTTTTTGAAAAAAGTACAGAGAGCAATATTGGTTCGGGGTTTCGGGTTCGTTCGGACTTCAATTTCCGTCTGGACTTCGCCTAAGGCTCTAGCTAGGCTCTGATACCACTGTAGGTCAGGCAGCCACCCCATCCAATGGGGTCGCCGTGGCACCAACGGGTCCCTCAGCCGCTACTTTTTACGCATGCCCCCTCGCGAGGACTACAACCCGCCGGAACACCTTCCGGTCTCGGGACACCCTGGGGGTAAGAACCTATGCTTCGCCACACTGTCACACAGTGAGAACCCCCCATAGGTCGACATCCAATGCCTAGTAGCTCTGATACCACTGTAGGGTTCCTAGGCACACTAGTGAGGTCTCCCATGCCATCAACCATGGCAATTTCATAAATTATGGTGCCTACAAACCCTAAACTACGGATCGATAACTAGATGTCTAGGCGAACATGAACCAGTTAACACTTAACTAAAAGTTTAACGGAAATACAACCTTTGTAGATCCGGTGCTCCACCTCCATAGCTCCGCAACGAGGTCCTCTCCGCTGTCCAAATCGAATCCGGGCTCTAGGATCGGCTTCGTCGGAGAATGGGCAAGCTAGGTCGTCGATGTCCATGCCGAAGATGATCTACGTCGAGGCATCGCTAGATCAAGCTCACAACTTCGCCAAGTCAAGAAACTTGTGAAGTAAACACACTCTACTACTTGGCAAGAGGTAGAGGATGAAGAAATAGGAGTTGGGTTAACTTTAGAATTGGATTTCTCACTCATATGCATCAATCACCATTAATGGAGGTGAAGCTTTTCTTCTTGAAGTCAAGGAAGAAGAAGAAGAAAAGATATGATGATAAGTTAAAAGAATAAGAAAAGAAAATGAATTCTTATCATAATTTTAACCATGGTCAAGTGTAGAGAATGAATCATGGTTAGTGTGAATGGTTAGGGTTAAGGATGAGATAAGTATGGTTGACTTAATCAAAGCTTCATGAAGCTTCAACTAAACTCCAAATTTAGCAACCATTCTTTTCTCTTCTTTTCCAAAATGAATAAATAAATAAATAAAGGAATAAATAAAGGAAATGAAACCCTAGCCATTCTTTTAACCATGGTTTAATTCTTTGCACTTAACCAAGTAAACATGTATCATCAAACATGATACAAACAAGTGCACAAAAGTATATCGCATATACAATGCGCCCATCCGAGTGAGAAAATCCATCTTAAGTAAACCGATACTAGTTGATGCAAAGTAATATATCAAATATATAATTATGCATTAAATCATTAAATCAACACTTGATTCAATGACCCGGTTATGTCGCACACAACCGACTAGTATACAATATATCGGCTTATCGAATCAACGCTTGAATCGATAACTAGGTTATATCGCATACAACCATTTGATATATTTATCGCGAGAATAGAATACGGTATCACATACACGCATTATTCTCGGTCCCGCACATATCTCATATGCGCTCCTATTTCGTTTCGCTTGAGCCAGGAAACCTCTGTGTAGGACTCTAAAGACTCATCAATACGCCGGCAGCAGATGATGATCATATCAAGCATCCACAAGCCGCAAGCGGTCTGCTAAACGTAACGGCCACCCGGGTATTGAGCGATCTGAAGATCGACGAGCAAGCCCGCTCACACTCCAGTGAATCCGACCAGTAACACTACCGTACAGTCCGGTCTGATCGTCTGATATGTCGCATATCTCGCCTAGGGGTGGTAAACGTCAGACCCCAATAGCTCAATAAGTCGTGTCGATATGAGGTCTATAACACTTCGAGAAACTACTGGTAACACTTACCAGTAAATCTCAGCAACCCTGGCCAGGGATTTCCTGTTATAGCCAATCGAACACAGCGCAACATCAACCCCCTATACCGGGAGAGACGAATCCCCTCCTATCGCTCATTGCCTCCATGTGACTCGGGACTGTACCCAAAAACCACCGTTTTGCACGCCCTCTTGGACGTGGTAAGATGGAAATCAAAGCACAGTGGGAACCACACAAGACTCTATGACGATCTCGGGTCAACAGACTACTCTGTACCAGTGTCACCAGAGAACTGCCATCTGACGTGAGGTATAATACCATCTGGGAGTTCTCGGCGAGTCCGTCCAGTGTACCCAGTCTCTACTGAGCACCCGTATATCATCTCTGATGTCAAACACCGATGGATATGGGATCATCCATCGCCCATCTATATGGGTCGAGAAGGTATACGCTAGTCTACTCTGGTATATCGATGCCCCGTCTCGATACACCCACGACTAGGGACTTTGAAGGATGTACTTATGGACTACCATGTCCCCACTAGTATGATCCGCATCATAGTCCAGGTAGTTAAGTACAGATCCTAAGGGCTTTACCAACATGTAACAGAGAGACAATCAGCATACACGTTAAGGTAAAGTTCAACCAGATAGCATACTATCATGTCGAGCAAGAAAGTCCTCCCTATATACGTCCCAGCATCCACTACAATATACATCCTATGTACAGTAATGGCCTCTAGGGCATACATATAACTAACAATCTCCCACTTGCACTAGGGCCATCTGTAGCAGTGGTTGCAGTATCTCATACTCAACCATCCCATAAAAGTCTCTCTCTGGGAACAGGCCTTTGTGAGTGGATCCGCTGTGTTGTCCTCTGAGTCTACTCTCCAAACCTCGATCTCCCTGGAGATCAACCATCTCCATGATCAAGTGATACTTCCTTAGAATATGTCTGGATCACTGATGGGACGGACGTTCCTTGGCATAAGCCACAACTCCATTGTCACACAATGGGAGGAACATAGTTCATCTCATGAACCATTATACACCCAAACAGCCTCTTTGGTAGCATCTTAAGTAGCGATGTATCCTGCCTTTATCGTCTAGTATGTCACGGTATCTAGCTTGGAACTCTTCCAACATACCGTCCCTTTACTGAGGGTAAAGACAATGCCTGTGACTGACATTCAGTCGTCTTTATCACCCTGGAACCCTTCCAGTGATTCTCCCCAGGATCGATTGACACCATCTCACTACATCTAGTGAGTATCCTAACATCCATTTAGATCTATCTCATAGATCCAAAATCCAGGATTTAGTAGGTATCAATTTGATCCTATATGGAGAATCATTGTGATAAGCGGAGATTGATCGAGCGTAGCATAGGAAACTTCTTCCCTATCAAGAGTATGTCATCCACGTACTCTACGAGGATCGTTACCATACTCCCTACTACCTTTTTGTATATACAAGGTTCATCTACCATTTTGATGATGTCAAACTCTTTGACCGCTTCATCAAAACAGATGTTCCAACTCCGCGATGCCTGCTTTATCCTATAAAGCATCTTGCACACGTTTCTGCTGCTCCCACTGTCTACGAAGCCCTCTGGCTGTGTACTTATAGACGCTCTCTTCTAAATCATCATTTAGAAAAGCAGTCAAGACACCCAACCACCAGATATCGTAGTCATGGTATGTAGCCGTGACAAGTAGGATCTGGATGGACTTAAGCATAGCTACTGGAAAAGGTTTCATCATTATCCACGCCTGGTCGATGACGAAAACCTTTAACAATTCTAGCTTTGAAAGTCTCAACTTTTCCATGTACACCAAGTAATCTTCTCAAGATATACTTGCTCCTGATGGGGATTTAACCCTTCAGATATAGCAGCTAAAGTCCATACTTTGCTGGTGTATAAGGATTCCATCTCAGATCACTAAACATCCAGCCATTCTTACAGAGTCTCACTCCTGATGGCCAGCTCGAAGCTAGTTGGGTCATCATCTCATGATGCAATCCTCGCTCCCACTGTCATAGAGAAACCGAAGTATCTCTCAGGTGGGTGAGGAACCCTACTAGATCGGCAGAGAGGCTGAGGTTCGTTGGAATCTACTGAATCCTTTGGTTCTATCAAATCATGTGCTGTAGTTTGCATAGCTGGAACAATTCCAGTTCTACTTTACAGACTTTGCCTCGAGCTTGTCCGGATTTTGCTTTTAGACATTAGCCGGGCAACCCCAAATCTTAACTAACTTAAGACATGGGCTCTTCCCATACCATATCACATATGAAGCGGTAGGCAACTGATTTGATTGGAATTCTATTCAATAGGTATGCAGCTTCTCAAGTGCATAACCCCCTAAAGGAAATAGGTGACTCAGTAATACTCATTATAGAGCACACCATATCATATAGGGTGTGATTGCTCCGCCCCGATATACCATCGTGCTATGGTGTATTCGGAGGAGTAATGCCGAGAGAGAATCTCATTCTCCTTTAGAAAAGTCCAGGATTTCCGTGCACAAGTATTCTCCACCTTGATCTCATCATAGGGCATAATACTTATACCCGTATTTTGGTTCTCTACTTCTAACTTATATTCTGTGAATATCTCAAAAGGTTCGGACTTGTGTTTCAACAAGAACATATGTCTGAATCTAAAGAGATCATCAGAGAACGTAATGAAGTATAAAGAACCAGTCCTGGCATGTGTAGACAGGGGACCTTACATACATCAACATGTATCAATCCCAAGAGTTCACTAACTCTTTCTCTGTTTCCTGTAAACGGAGCTATGGTCATCTTATCTTTGTGACATGACTGGCGAGTTTCACAAGATGTAAATTCAAACTGATTTAAATATGCATCTAAATGTAACTCTAGCCAGTCGGGTCGCATTGATCTGACCTAGTCTACAATACCTCAAGAAGGATTCGTTCATTTCTGAACTCTTCCCCTTGTGTGTGTTTCATATACTAAGAACTGTAGTTTGATTTAGAACATTAATGCTTTTAGATAACGTGCCTGAACCGATCAACTTTTGATATAGGAAATGTTCAAAACATTATCCAACTATACAAAATTCTATCATTTCTTTACCAATAAAGAGACTGATATGATTTTGTATATCAGGTTCGGTATCTAACAACATTCGTTCAGAATCAATGTATTGTAATACAGGGTGACAGTGACCGACAGACTTGGCTGCAACTCATGCCCCGTTTTCTGCCTCATGAAACTTATCACCCGTTCTCAGTTCTCTACCTTTCTGTAGCCCTATGTAATAGATTACATATCTGGGATCCTGATCTGGTATCATATACTCATGACGTAAAGGATACTGAGAAACAGTTCTGTATAATGAACAAACCCGAAGATGATGCATCAGCATGCACTCTCTTCGTTTGGGCGGCACGGGAATTCTGGTAATCCCTAATTTCCTGCTCTGTCTTATAACAATTATAAGTTGGAGCGGGACCAACATTCCCCAGCTCAGTATAACAAGCGGGTTCGGTCAAAACATCCGTATTATTATCTTGATTAAGGCGTGATATGGTCGCTACCAGGAGAGAGAGAGAAGAAAACACTCAGCGTGCGCTCTGTCAAGAATAGATTGGTTATTATTTTATCTAATCAGGATGGCTCCTACTGCTTTTTATCAAATCTTCCTTCAAACCCTAAAAGGAAAGACTAGCCGGGATTAATTACACACTACAAGTTCGCCAATCTTTCAGCCAGGCCAGTGTCGGTACTTTGAGGGAGGTCCCCCGTGCTTTCGCACGAACCTAATTAATGTAAGCCTCGTTTTCCCAGAGGCGTAACCTCGTTGACACCTTTCTAGACACCTACTTGATCGGCTAATTGTAATATGTAAAACTCTCCCAGGAGTAACTCTTACTCGCAGCGGGTATCGGGATCCAACTATCTCATAGAAGGTATGCAATCTCATTGCAAATCTCAACACTTGAAATTCCCGATAATATTTTGCCCCTAGCTCGCTATGACCTTGACGGAGGCCAAACAACCCATAGTCCGCTAGTCAAGTTCAACCCGTCATTTCCTGATTGAATTAAACCCACCCGCACGACCCTTGACGGAGGCCAAACAACGCCGTACGAATACCCTAATCCAATCACATCATATGCTAGCAGATAAGCACTAGTTAGCTACCGTACACTACGCCTTGACGGAGGCCAAACAACCGCAGCACGAATACTAACTAGTACGTATCTGAAATGACGGAGGGCTACGTCAGGTTTTTCTGAAAACCTATTGCGTAATGAACTTGATATCGTTGTAGGATCGAATGAATTTTGAAATGGAGTGCTTTTGAGGCTTTTCTTGTTTTGCTAAAGGAGTCACTCCCGGTGAAGGGATCGTCGGTCCTTTCCTCGTCGAATGAGGTGCGGGATATATCACATATATCGCTGTGCAAAGCAAAAACTCTTAAAAGCAATCAAAAGACAAACCGAGTGTGTAGCATCTGCCAGTTATTGCTAAAGGAGTCACTCCCGGTGAAGGGATCTCGGTCCTTTCCTCATCGAATAAGGTGCAGGATATATCATATATACCTCTATGCAAAGCAAGAACTGTAGCTACCTGTTTTATTTTGAAATTCGATTCTACAACATCTTAGGTTTCTTTTATTTCATTAATCACATTAATGAAGTCCCATCATTTAAATACCTAAACATCACAGATAGATATGACGTACACTTATGCCATCCGCATTCGCCTCGATGTCCCCTCGTGCACCGTTAAGTTAGGTAACTAACAACAGAGCAGGGCAGGGCTAGCACGGGTGTAAAACATAAGTAACGCCTATATAATATATCAAATATACTATATACTATATCCATCACAGAGTATCACATGAACTCATCACAGATATCGCAGCAGAAGAATCATATGAAATATTGGATATACTAGGACGTCCGTGTTTTCAATACGAGCCAGTATAAAACACGGATTCCACGGTCGTGATGAATAGCCAAACCCACACCCCTAGACCCCTACGAGAGCGGCAAGCAACCCTACCAATTCTGGAGTTAGGAGACCCGGACTCGACTCCTCGAGTTGGTCTCCCACTGTACTCCAGAACCCGGTTACTTGTGCCCTCCTCCTTGGGTCTATCCTAGTGCGGAAAAGTAAATAATATACAAACGGTGACTACTTCCGCAACCTGGAAGCGCCCCAATAAAAGAATATTACATACAAGTTTTTACATGAATGAAAATGAAAAACACTCATCTCACATAAAAACCCCCGGCTGTTCAAACACGACGATCCAATATAACATATCCAGCAACACATAACATCACATGTCATCAACGTAAGTAAATATGCGCATCCCAATTGTCGTTGACATATAGCAACGAAACCGGCGATATCACATATTACACTTACGGTCACAGAAAAGAAAGTGTAAAACTACAACAGTTGGAATCCGCAACCACCTCAGACATCGCATGCCTGACCAAATGAATTACTTAGACATCGCATGCCTAACAATTATAAACCCCGCATTTTAGTCTCAAAATCGAAAACACTTTTCAATATCTAGTCGGGAAATTCAACAAGATTCCCGACAGTCTGATCGAATGCTCGTCGCAAACTTCAGTAGACGGCCGCACCCCCGATACCGTCGACGAAGTGCACCAAGGCGGAACACCGCTACCGCGAGCACCCGAACGGATGCTTTCGGCGACGGGGTTCTCCTACAGTCACTTGGTCGGGGCTATGGAGTGAAGCTGTCTATTAAGTTTACCCGGCGAGTATCCGCGTATGCTACGTGATTGCGACGGACTTTTGATCGCATCAAAATTCCGTGGCAACCGATCAAGTGAGACTAAATTGCTACGTTTATAACATTCATTCAGTTATCACATAACTTATTGTGAATTCCAATTATTGTATCCCATTCCAGATAAACAGAAAATGTTAAACTTTCCGATCAAACAATCGAACACCCAAGTTTTCCCGATACAGATCAACACATGAAATAAGTCTAACAACATTCCGTTCGTACCTCAGTACCAACGGTCCAGCCGTAGAAGGGTCAAGTCAACGCCTCACATGTGGCACGCCGTACTGCCCCAAACCCGAAGGTTCAAAGGGTAGTTCAAGACGGTCACATAATCAAGTTAAGGTTTGTGTCTTCTAGAGGGACCATCGCGTTACTTGCACTACTTAGAACGTCGTTAAACTACGGAAAAATCCAACGCTTGGAAATTTCCCGACAGGGGAAAAAGTGGGTATTTTTATCCGGTCGAACTTTTTAACATATTCTAAAATTTATCCGGAAAGCCACACAGATGAAATTTGATACCCCGATCGAAACACCGAATCCCCAAATCAACCCAGATTATTCAACACTTGAATAATAATTAAAAATTCCCAGGAAAACCAGCATAGCAGAAGAGGAATTACTGTACAGAATTAGTAGCGCAAAACGACAAATCGGCCGCGCTTCCGCCGCACGAGCCATGCTCGTGCCGCGGAAGCGCTGCGCTATAATGGAATTAGGGCTACGAATTTTGCAGTTTTCCTTATAATCTCCTGATGATTTTACTGAATATTTTTAATATAGAAAAATCCCTGTTTTTGAAAAAAGTACAGAGAGCAATATTGGTTCGGGGTTTCGGGTTCGTTCGGACTTCAATTTCCGTCTGGACTTCGCCTAAGGCTCTAGCTAGGCTCTGATACCACTGTAGGTCAGGCAGCCACCCCATCCAATGGGGTCGCCGTGGCACCAACGGGTCCCTCAGCCGCTACTTTTTACGCATGCCCCCTCGCGAGGACTACAACCCGCCGGAACACCTTCCGGTCTCGGGACACCCTGGGGGTAAGAACCTATGCTTCGCCACACTGTCACACAGTGAGAACCCCCCATAGGTCGACATCCAATGCCTAGTAGCTCTGATACCACTGTAGGGTTCCTAGGCACACTAGTGAGGTCTCCCATGCCATCAACCATGGCAATTTCATAAATTATGGTGCCTACAAACCCTAAACTACGGATCGATAACTAGATGTCTAGGCGAACATGAACCAGTTAACACTTAACTAAAAGTTTAACGGAAATACAACCTTTGTAGATCCGGTGCTCCACCTCCATAGCTCCGCAACGAGGTCCTCTCCGCTGTCCAAATCGAATCCGGGCTCTAGGATCGGCTTCGTCGGAGAATGGGCAAGCTAGGTCGTCGATGTCCATGCCGAAGATGATCTACGTCGAGGCATCGCTAGATCAAGCTCACAACTTCGCCAAGTCAAGAAACTTGTGAAGTAAACACACTCTACTACTTGGCAAGAGGTAGAGGATGAAGAAATAGGAGTTGGGTTAACTTTAGAATTGGATTTCTCACTCATATGCATCAATCACCATTAATGGAGGTGAAGCTTTTCTTCTTGAAGTCAAGGAAGAAGAAGAAGAAAAGATATGATGATAAGTTAAAAGAATAAGAAAAGAAAATGAATTCTTATCATAATTTTAACCATGGTCAAGTGTAGAGAATGAATTATGGTTAGTGTGAATGGTTAGGGTTAAGGATGAGATAAGTATGGTTGACTTAATCAAAGCTTCATGAAGCTTCAACTAAACTCCAAATCTAGCAACCATTCTTTTCTCTTCTTTTCCAAAATGAATAAATAAATAAATAAAGGAATAAATAAAGGAAATGAAACCCTAGCCATTCTTTTAACCATGGTTTAATTCTTTGCACTTAACCAAGTAAACATGTATCATCAAACATGATACAAACAAGTGCACAAAAGTATATCGCATATACAATGCGCCCATCCGAGTGAGAAAATCCATCTTAAGTAAACCGATACTAGTTGATGCAAAGTAATATATCAAATATATAATTATGCATTAAATCATTAAATCAACACTTGATTCAATGACCCGGTTATGTCGCACACAACCGACTAGTATACAATATATCGGCTTATCGAATCAACGCTTGAATCGATAACTAGGTTATATCGCATACAACCATTCGATATATTTATCGCGAGAATAGAATACGGTATCACATACACGCATTATTCTCGGTCCCGCACATATCTCATATGCGATCCTATTTCGTTTCGCTTGAGCCAGGAAACCTCTGTGTAGGACTCTAAAGACTCGTCAATACGCCGGCAGCAGATGATGATCATATCAAGCATCCACAAGCCGCAAGCGGTCTGCTAAACGTAACGGCCACCCGGGTATTGAGCGATCTGAAGATCGACGAGCAAGCCCGCTCACACTCCAGTGAATCCGACCAGTAACACTACCGTACAGTCCGGTCTGATCGTCTGATATGTCGCATATCTCGCCTAGGGGTGGTAAACGTCAGACCCCAATAGCTCAATAAGTCGTGTCGATATGAGGTCTATAACACTTCGAGAAACTACTGGTAACACTTACCAGTAAATCTCAGCAACCCTGGCCAGGGATTTCCTGTTATAGCCAATCGAACACAGCGCAACATCAACCCCCTATACCGGGAGAGACGAATCCCCTCCTATCGCTCATTGCCTTCATGTGACTCGGGACTGTACCCAAAAACCACCGTTTTGCACGCCCTCTTGGACGTGGTAAGATGGAAATCAAAGCACAGTGGGAACCACACAAGACTCTATGACGATCTCGGGTCAACAGACTACTCTGTACCAGTGTCACCAGAGAACTGCCATCTGACGTGAGGTATAATACCATCTGGGAGTTCTCGGCGAGTCCGTCCAGTGTACCCAGTCTCTACTGAGCACCCGTATATCATCTCTGATGTCAAACACCGATGGATATGGGATCATCCATCACCCATCTATATGGGTCGAGAAGGTATACGCTAGTCTACTCTGGTATATTGATGCCCCGTCTCGATACACCCACGACTAGGGACTTTGAAGGATGTACTTATGGACTACCATGTCCCTACTAGTATGATCCGCATCATAGTCCAGGTAGTCAAGTACAGATCCTAAGGGCTTTACCAACATGTAACAGAGAGACAATCAGCATACACGTTAAGGTAAAGTTCAACCAGATAGCATACTATCATGTCGAGCAAGAAAGTCCTCCCTATATACGTCCCAGCATCCACTACAATATACATCCTATGTACAGTAATGGCCTCTAGGGCATACATATAACTAACAAGAAGTGGACGTTCGTAGTAATACGGGGTGTCCTGGAGAAAAGGGTAAAAGTAGGAGTGGCAATGAGGTTTGCAACTCTGACAATCCAAAAGCCAGTGTTTTAGAAGGTTCGGTCAACTTGGTCACTGAGTCATAGTTTAGGGTCGGGTCAATGGTCGCTGCCAAAGAGAGAGAGAAAAGAAACACTCAGCGTGCACTCTAACCTAGATCAGAATGGTTATCACTTTATCTAATCTGGAAACCTCCCACTGTAACGTCAAATTCTTCCCCAAACCTGAAAGAAGAATTAGCCGGGATCACCCGAGGAGTAAACCAACTCATCAGTGGGAATCGGGATCCAACTATCATCGCATGATAACGTGACGGAATCCGCTCACGTTATCACACTTCAGAAGGTATGCGCATATCTGGCAAGTTTCAGTTCTTTTGAAACTCCCGATGTGGATTTTTGCCCCATGCTCTTATGACCTTGACGAAGGCCAACATATCATAAGTCACATGTCAAGTTCTACCCGTCATTATCCAGGTTAATTTGAACCCACCCGTACATACCCTTGACGAATGCCAAAATAGTAGTACGACTGTCCCAAACCAACGCATCTATCTATACTGCAGAAAAGTAACAAATAGCTACCATACACTATGCCTTGACGAAGGCCAACATACATAGCATGAATACTAAGTGCTACCGTTCTGAAATGACGGAGGGCTACGAATGGTTTCTGGCGAAAACCTTTAATGTAATGAACTTGATATCGTTGAAGGAACTGATAGCTTTATAAAAATATAGTGAGGAAAACCTTTGCTAAAGAGGTCACTCCCGGTGAAGGGATCTCGGCTCTTTCCCCGTAAGATGGGGTGCAGGATATTCCAACTGAATACCACGATGCAAAGCAAAAGTAATCGGCTATAGTGAAGTTATTTCCCTGACGCAAACTTCTGTCCAAGGGGTCACTCCCGGTGAAGGGATCTCGGCCCTTGCCTCGTCGACCGAGGAGCAGGATATTCCAACTGAATACCACTGTGCAAAACAAAAGTGAACGTCCTTGCAATAACAGCTTTTTGAAAAATGTTCCAACAACATCAGATTAGGTTTGTTTATCTTGCATTGATCCGAATCAACGCAGTCCCATCAATTGATCACACCACAAAGAACGAAAATAATGACGTACGCATATGCCATCCGCATTCGCCACTGGGTCCCGTCATCACCCGTTAGGTTAGCTAACTAACGACAGAGCAGGGACTGGACTAGCGCGGATGCAAAACATATACAACATCTACTAGTATATATATCAATATATAATATTTCGCTCAAGACGTGATAAAATGCAACATCACAGAAATGTAACCAGCATCACAGAACAATACAGATATCTGGGATCCCCGGGTTTCACAGAGCCGCTACTGAAACCCGACGTTCCCCTTGTCGTGTGGATAGCCTGTGCAATGAAATCTTAGACCCCTACGGGCGCGGCAAGTTACCCGCCAAAATCTGAAGCGAGGCAGCCCCCTTCAGCAACGTGAATGGACCACCCAGCACTTCACGGAATCCGGTAACTTGGCACCCCTCCTGGGTCAACCTGTACCCCCTACGAGTGCGGCGAATAGCCCTGCCAATTCTAGAGTAAAGCCCCCTCCGTCTCAACGCCATGAGATGCGGGCTTGTTGCCCTCTAGAACCCGGCTATCCGTGCACCCCTCCGCGGGGTAATCCTAGTACAGAAAGTAAAATATACATACAACGAGTACATCAACTGCAACCTGGTCGTGCCCCAAAAGAATAATATAAACAGGCAGTGACGGCAGTCCACATGTCGGACGCTCGCCCCGCAATATCAAATGTACATATAAAACAAAACTGTACTAACATTGCATCCAGGCTATTCCCACGACCGATCCGCAACATCACAGCAAAACACAGAACATCAACGTGAATGTCACGTTCGCAAATCCGTCTAAAAGGGCTATAGCAGATAGACTGGATTTACCGATCGAGTGACATTCATGGTCGCAGATATAATGTAAATACTGTGAACTAACATGTTTAAAATATCCGATCGAACAAATTTATCAAAGTGGGCCCCAAGCAGTACTGTAGCACTTACAGAAAATCTGGGCCCAAAAAGAATGTCCTAAAACCCCTATTTCCAACTCAACAGCCCACTGGAAAAATTTGGTGCGTTGACAAGTCAAAGTGGCGGCGGAACCGCCGCCAATTAGTGGGTTTGTGGTGACATCACGCCACCAAATTTTCTCAGAATGCTTATAATTGCCTACACGTGTCTCTGCAACAACCTGAAAAAATTTTTGGAGCTGAAAAAATTTCGACAGAGAACAGTGCACTGAAAATACGGTATTTGCGATTTTTGTTCGATCGGGTTTTAAACACACTAGAGCAAGCTAGGCATAGTTAATGGCGAGGCTCTGATACCAATGTAAGTCCGCGGCGGCGCCCCGGCCGTCGATCCGATGCCGGAATGCGGAAACAAAAAACTTTGCAAACTAGCAAACCGGCACCACCGCGCACTTTTAACCCGGATCGGGCCATTAACCAAGCTACTAGCAAAATACAAGACGGGTAGAGAAGTATACCAAGCGATCCGTGTCCTTCGGTCTTCGTCTCCACTTCGATCTCCCGCGGAATCTCCGTTCATCTCCTCCTCGTCGGAAAGGGCACCACGTAGCCGGAATCTTTTACGGGCTCCCACCTCTAGACCGAGGCAACTCGGGCGCGAAGTTGGCTAGCCGACGCGTCCAAGGTTTGCTGTAGAATAGTGTAGTAGCCATTGTCTCTTTGGGGTTTATGTTGCCTTTGATGATGGAGGAATGAGGTTAGGAAAAATGGTGCTTTCATTTTTCCCAAACAAGAAGAATGAGATGAAGAAATATGTGCCACCACAAAAATGAAAATCTCTCTCTCTCATATCAAATGTGGCCGGCCCCTATATGATGAGAATGAGATGGAGAGCAAAAACAAGAAGGGAGGTGAGTGTAGGAAAGATAGAATGGTGACGACATCCACTTCTCATCTCATCATATCACAAAACCATCACTTGAAAAGCAAAGGAATGGACTAGAAAAGAATCTCATCATGAAAGAACAATCATGAAGCCACATATATGCAAGAAACCCCCTCACAATAAGTTATTTGCAAACTTGCAAATAACCCCCTCCTTCGAAAAGTCCGGCCGGGAAGGAACAAAGGAAAACCGGCCGGAACGGAATGCAAACTGGCAACTACAGAAAACTGATCCCGTAATAAATTACAAGAAAACCCCGCTGCTGCAAATACATGCCCGCATTTGTATTCCCACTGAACACAAATGCAAAGAGACAAAATCTACACTGTCTAATACTAGGATCCGGCTTAAACCAAAGCCGGCTAGTAAAAACCGTCCGATCACGATCCGTGCAATTCCGCACGTATCTGATCGAACCCTGCCATATCTCCATACGACCTCTACAGCGTTTCGCCCAAAACTTGAGTAACTGTGTATGGTGGACTCTAAAGACTCGTCAATACTATGGCTGTGGATTTAACCACTAGCACATCAGAGGTATCAGCCAATACATAACGGGCCACCAGCTATTGACCAAAAGGGACGTCGATTAGCGAACTCATCCTGACACCCTACTGAGCCTGTCAGTGATAATATCCGTACAGTCCGGTCCGTTCGTCTATGAGCATCGCATGGCGGGCCTAGGGGGTTGGTAAAAGTCAGACCCCCAATAGCGGTACAAGTCGTGTCGGAGTGTAGCCCAGAACACCCTGAGATACTACTGGAATACCTACCAGCAAATCTCCTGCCTTGGCCAAGGACTTTTCATATTCTGGCTCTCCTAGACACAGCGCGACCTTACCCCCAATACCGGGAGAGTCGAACCCCTGCAGATCCGCTCACTGCCTCCATGTGGCTCGGGACTGTACCCAACTAAAACCTGTTTGCACAACTCCTTTGAGCCGTGGTAGGGTAGTAATCAAAGCACAGTGGGAACTCACACGAGACAAATGACGATCTCAGGTCGATGAACTAACCTGTACATATGTCACCAGGGAACTACTATCTGACGTCAGGTATAATACCAACTAGCAGGTTCCCGGCGAGTCCTGTCCGGTGTACTCATAACCCAATGAGCACCTGTATATATCTTAGGTGAACCAACTGACACCAGTGGCTTGTAAGACCGGCCACCGCCCCTCGTCGGGGTCTCGACTGTATACACTAGTCTACTCTGGAGAATCGATGCCCTGTCTCGAAACTCCCATGACTAGGGACCTTTTAAGGATGTGCTTATAGACTCCAGCTCTCACGTATATGATCGTCCTTATACTGCTGGTAGTCAAGCAAGAATCCTATGGGCTCTATCAACGTGTAATAGCGACTCGTAAGGTCACCTAAAGCAGTACACGATGATAAAGATAAACCAGATAGCATACTATCATCTCGAGTAAGACTGTCCTACCGGCATAGGTCCTCCTCAATCATTGCAATCACATGCCTGTGATCCAATAATTGACTCTGAGGGCACTATATCCAACATTGGGATGCTGCAATCCACCGTGGTTTATCGACATCTCGATCAACAGCTAGTTTTAGGACATAGTGGTCCATTGTTAGTTTGAGGACGTTTCGGTCCGTTGTTAGTTTAAGGACGTTTCGGTCCATTGTTAGTTTAAGGACGTTTCGGTCCGTGGCGCCGGCTACTACTTATAGAGTTCGGGCTTAGGAAGATAGCGAGCGGACATAGTCGTCGTCATCTATCATTGACCTAGGTCGTGACTCATCAGGCGTAGTTTTTCTTCAAGAAGCAACCGTTTATTGGCCTGAAAGGTCTTTCACCATGCATGTCCATGAGTAGATAGGCCGTACCCTGGTAGACCTTGTCTATAATATACGGGTCTTCATAGTTCGGCTCGAATTTCCCCCGTTTGGCACGATTGGGGATCATAGGTCTTTTGACCACTAGCACGAGTTCGCCTTGGCGGAATATCCTTGGCCTAGTCAATCTTTCGTATGAGCGCGTCATCTTTGCTTTATAAGCCTCCAGATTTTGTTGTGCTATGAGCCGGGTTTCATCGAGGGCGTCGAGCTCCTCAAGCCGAAGGTGAGCATTCTCTTCGTCCGTTAGCTCGTAATGAACTGCTACTCGTAGAGAAGGTAGCTCTATCTCGAGGGGGAGTACCGCTTCTGTCCCGAACACCAACGCATATGGCGTTGTGTTTGTAGCCGTTTTGAACGTAGTTCGATATGCCTGGAGAGCTTCATGCAGTCTCTCATGCCAGTCCTTCTTATTTCGGGACACTGTCTTTTTCACGATCTTCGTCAAGGTCTTGTTGAAAGCCTCAGCTAGACCATTAGCTCGGGGATTATAGACTGAGGAGTATATCCAGTCTATGTTGTGCTGTTGTGCAAAGCGGCTGATCTTGTGGCTTTTGTAGGCTGGTCCGTTATCGGAGATGATCCGTCTCGGAGTTCCAAACCGATAGATGACTGGTGTCTTGAAGAAATGGAGGATATTCTCCGTCTTCACTTCCCTCAGCGGTACTGCTTCTGCCTATTTGGAGAAGTAACCAGTTGTCGCAAAAATGAATTGATGTCCTATGGACGATGCTGGTTCGATGGGGCCGATTATGTCAGTCCCCCACATTTCAAACGGCCAGCTAGCCACTGTCGGGTGTAGTGGATTTGGGTGCTGATGGATAAAGTCCCCATGAATTTGGCATGAGTGGCACTGCTTCGCGTATTCGAGGCAGTCCTGAATCATTGTGGGCCAATAGTAGCCCATCCTTTTAATCTTCAACTTCATCTTCGGCCCGGCTTGGTGAGAACCACAGAGTCCGTCGTGAACTTCTTGGATGACTCTTTTTTGCTTCTTCAGGTCCCAGGCATCTTAACCACAGAGAATTAAATGACCTCTTGTACAGAGTGTCATAGAAGAAGGCAAAAGATAGGGCTCGCTTCATGAGCCGATGTTTTGAGGACGCATCTTCAGGTGTTCGACGGGATTTAAAGTAGTCTATAAAGACTTCTCTCCAATCCTCAACCTTTTCTTAGTCTTTTACTTGCAGAGACATTTTCTCGGTCGTTCCCTTTTCTTCGGACGACTCCGGAGATATTTCTGCCGGTGCAAGAACCCGAAGGCTTTGTACCATGATTCTTACGTCATCGAGGTTCTCATCGGCCAATTCTTTAGCAAGTTTGGCTAATGCATCCGCTTTGCTATTTTCCACACGCGGTATTCTTTCCAAGGTGTAGGAAGGAATCTGAGTCAGCAGTTGTTGTACTTTCTCGCCGTACCTCACCAACTCTGGCTTGCACGTTTGATAGTCTCCGTTTACTTGACTAACGACCAGTTAGGAGTCTCCGTATATGAGGAGGTTCTCAATCCCCATGTCGATGGCGATCTCGAGACCTGCTATCAAAGTTTCATATTCGGCTTCATTAATTGTCCTCGGCTCTGTCAAGGAGAAGGCGAAGCGCATTATCCCTCCTTGTGGAGTTACGAAGATGAGGCCTACCCCCGATTTGATTATAGGGGTGCTTTGTTTGCGCTTCTTCACGGAAGATGCCACATCAAAATAAAGTTCCCACCGGGTATCACCCCCGTCGATCGTGTCAAATGCATGTTCGTCTGGCAATTCGCAGTTTAGAGGAGAATTGGCAGGTATCGGATGCTCAGCAAGGAAGTCGGCGATGGCCTGGCCTTTCACTGCCTTGAGAGGTCGATAAGTTATCGAGAACTCCATCAAGAGCAGGGCCCATTTAGCGAGTCGTCCCGTTAATATGGCTTTCAACATTAAGTACTTGAGAGGATCCACTCTTGATATGAGATGGACCTCGTGGGCCAATGCATAGTGCCTGAACTTCGTTATTGAGAAGATCAATGCCAGGCAGTGTTTTTCGATAGGAGAGTAATTGCTTTCTTCCCCCAGCAGAACTCGACTCAGATAGTAGAGCGCCCTTTCTTTCCCTTGATCATTCTCTTGTGCCCACAGCGCGCCTAAAGAACCTTCGAGGGCTGTCGTATACAGGACGAGAGGCTTTCCCTTGACTGGAGCGGTCAGCACCGGCGGATTCTGCAGGTACTGCTTGATTTCGTCCAGCGCGTTTTGGCATTTGCGATCCCAGACGAAAGGGATTCCCTTCTTCATCAGGTGACTGTAAGGACGGCACTTGCCTGAGAGATTGGCTATAAATCGCCGGATATATGCGAGCTTCCCTTGGAGAGACAGCAATTGTTTGAGAGTTGATTGATCTCAAAAACTATCTAGTAACCGCAATCAAGAACGGCGTCGCATGTAACTAGCCGGTGAGTACGGGTCGGTCCACATGGATGTTGTGAATTTCCTAGTCGCTCAAACGAGTTAATTCCGATGGGTGTTCGGATTGATTATTAAATCTAAAAACTAAATCTATCTATACTAAGATTATCCAGATCTAAATCTTGCTAGGGTTGGGTTTAGGAATGGTTTGGAAATGTAAATAATCTCAACGTTTTCTATACCCAAATTAGGGTCTAAGAGGAGTTATGGTAATTATTAATAAAGGGGATTAAATCCATTCGGGAAGGTGTTCCTTCCTCTAGGTTCTTGTCCTTCCTTTAGAGATTCTTACCCTAACCTCCATGGAAAACCATCACAACCGGGCCTTTATACTACGGTATCACCGCTACCTCGTGGGATAGGGTGCCGTAGGGAGCAGTGTGTGCATGTATGCACGGAGTCCTATTGAAAATATATGATGGGTAAGAAAGGGATGAGAGATCTCATCTCTCAAAAGCCTTCCCCAAAGCTAACCCTAACAAGCGAGGAGACTACTCGCTCATTAGGGAATTTAAGAACATTTATCTAGGGCAAGGAATTAAATCTAAACTAGGGCAAGAATAGAAATTACCTACTTTATAGATGACTCTCTCTAAATATCAACACAGGGTTGTCAGATCTGAATTCATGAAATGAAAAGAGGCACCGATGCTCTCTATAAAGAAATCTGAATTTTATTATTAAAAGGAGGCATAGGGAGGCATAAACTAATACAATGATTTGGGCTTCTATTTATAAGAGATAGAAACCCTAGGTTACAATTGACCCGCACGTCTACATTTACCAAAATAACCCCAGGTAGACTAGTAAAAGCCGCCAACAAATTATAGTAAAAAGTTTAGCTTCTAATTGCTCTGGACGGCCGCGGAACCGCGGCCCTAGCAAGGGTTGGGCCGCGGTTCCGCGGCCCAATGAGGAGATCTCATGCTGAATTTTTGTGTTCTGCATTTGGGCTTTTTAGGCTTCCTATTTCTTCAGGTCTTTTCTCAATTTGTCTTCTAGGTATTCTCCAGATCTTCACAGTGAGTAGTTTTATTGAATTTTAACCGTTCGCTTTGTATCGCTGTCTTGAATCTTGCTTTGTGAACTGATCCTTATGTAGGCTTGATCAAGAGTCTTCTTGTTTATTGGTCAAAGTCTCACTTTTGCATCATCTTTTATCTTTTTCACTGTTTTAGATCCAAGAACCTGTAACCTGTAATATGTAGCAGACATGCGTCAAAAGCACCTGTTTATTTATAAAACGAATAAGAATGGGGAGTATAATAATGCAATATTATGGTATGAACAAATACCCCCAAACTTATCTTTTGCTCGTCCTCGAGCAAACTTATTATTTTTTTATTCTCTACAAAAACCTAATCTCACTTTCGCCGGGAAACGCGATTGCACTGAGCTCGTGCAACAAGCCATTAAATCTCTAGGTGTCCCTAGTAGGGGGAGTGTTGTCTTCTGAGGGTTTTCAGCGGATACTACCCACAAAATCCTATCAATTTGGCTTTTTCGACTTTTGTTCTCCAATTAGGTTTTCTAACAAGGAATTCTATTATTTTCGACTCGTAAATTATTCACCCATATTCTTCACACTTCCTCATCATTTAACTGAAGATTATATATGTTCTGTAGACTTACTTAGCTTTTGGCATCTCTTAAGTTTTCCTTCTAGGGTTCCATCTCCACTTAGGAATTTTTATCAACTCTACTAAAGATACAAGTTCTATTCTTCACTTCTTTCTCTCATCTAAACTCCAGTCATATACCCCTACGTGTGTGTGTATATCACCCCTACACTTGGAAATTCAAATCAAGCAATCATACTCCTGTCCGTTGTCCAAAGTACTTATTAATTGGTGAATTTTTAAATGAATTTTGCTTACACATCCTTCATGCGACCGTTAATACTTCTTGAGGTACCAACGACCGATTACAAAATGCGTTTGCACTTTAAAACGTACTTCCTAGTCTTGTAACACCCAAGGCTTTTAGCAGTGACTCCTAAACCAGTTGGTCTAAGGCACTAGGTGATGAAGCACCCTCGCTAAATATTTTTCTATTTTTTAGCCTTAAGTAATCACAAAAACCAGTATTCATTTTTTTATTCTTTATTCACACTTGTATCTCTTTTTTTTTTCTTCGTACTAAGGACTTTAGACAAGAGGATTTCAAGGTCTCCTCTACTATTCCAAGTTTCAAGGTGCGTGATTGTGCAATTTGTAGGATATACATTTTCAGAATCTAGACTTAAGCTAGGAATTATTTTTCAAACTTATACTCTAATAAAGATATCAATACTTTTCCTTTGTTTTGACTTAGCTCAAGAAGTGAACTCAAAATTTGCCTATTTCTAAATAAACTACAAAGACATATATTTTCTTCCGTTAAACTTTAAGGAAGGTTATTTTTAGGGTTTTTAATTTACTAAATCTAAGATCTAGTTGTTCCTAGCCAGTTAACCTATTTGTCAAACTCAAGTCAAAATAAGGCCAAAATTGAATACATTAATTTTTATAATTTTTAAATTTTTATGGATTTTAAAATAATTATGCAAATGCAAAAAAATGTACACATGAATGCGAAGAAAGAAGACTTACCGAGTATACCCCCAAACTTAAACTTGACAGCGTCCTTACTGTCATGCTACACCAAGAGGGTCAAAATTGTCGGTACTCCCCTGTTTATTTATTTACAATTTTTTTTTATTTTTATTGTTTTTAAATTTTTTTTTCTTTTATTGTTAATAGAAAAAGAAAACAAAAAAATATATATACATATATACAATAAGGTCCTCCCCAAACTAAACAAGGCCTTACATAAGCCAAAGGTTAGCACTAACCATTCAAAAATCTCATCGTGGTAATGGTAGAGTTGGTGAAAGGAGGGAGTGGAAAGAAGAGAAATGAGAAGCACACGAGACCGTATGGGAAGAAGAGTGGAATATAGTCTCGGTGGAGGAGAAGAATGACGGAAAAGAGAAAGAAGTGTAGTACGAACTTGAGGGTGTAAATCGAGTGAATAAATTAGCATAATTTATGATGACCGATGTGTTAAAAGCGATTGTGCTAACCTATCAACCCGTCGAGAAATGGGGTCAAATCCCTCAAGATTCGCAAGAAAGTATGGGTACGCCGAACTTGGTATAGGAGATGAAAGCGTAATGGTCTCTTGTACGGTCGGAAGGATAGGAAGGACGAAAGGGAGTGAATTAGGGATAGTCTCATTCTCACCGTAGTAAACTGTCTCGAACTTGAAAGATTCCATCAATGGTTTGAAACGACTGTAAGCAACCAAGTCTGATGGTTCAACTAACTCATTTGAAAATTCAAAGGACTCAAACTCGGGCGGTGAGTCATCAACATCATCCGAAAAAGTGAAACACTCGTAAGTGTTATCGGCTGTGAGAACTGTGTCAGATTCAAAGAAAATTTTTTCAAGCTCACAGTCTTCTAGCGTGATCTTTTGCGTGGTCGGAACGATGGAAAGGAGGGAGGGTGATATAACAGTTAAAGGTTCGGGAGGATGGATTGGAAAATCCGACACATCAAACAAAAATGGTTCAACCTCAATATTATCCTCAATACTCTCCTCAATACTATCCTCATAATTCTCCTCAAAATTTAGCCTATCCATGCCATTATCATCAAAATCAAGACGCATATGAAGTTCGGGAGAAACATTTAATAACTCAGGATGATGAATTGGACATAAGAGTTCAATCAAATCTACGGGTTCATCATCCAAGATATTCCCGGCGTGTATATCATCAATCAAGTGAAAATCAATTTTTTCTGACACCTCATCACAAGCATGGATATTTATCAATTCAGGTTCTAAAGTGGAGGTGTAAAGGTCAAAAGGATTAGGTGTGGCTTCACTCGAAAGGGATTCTTCACAATTTGGCAAATCAAGCACTACAAAATCACACAACTCGTTAAATGTTTTATTTTCAACTTGTGAATCATTTGGGACAATCGATGGAAAACCGGAGTTGTGGGCTTCAATTGGGTATGGGTAGGTTTGATTTGGAAATGTGTAGAACTCACTCGCTCCTCTCAAATTCTCCCTCTGTCCAACCGCCTCCTCATACATTGAAAATTTTGAAGCTAGTTGGAAACTAGCTACCGGTTCAATAGCTTGTATAAGGGCGGATATGGATGCATCCACATTCCTCACCATTTTGTTTGTTGCTGCAATGTTCGCTTCCAATGACTGTTCCAAACTAGACATGGGTTGTGAAGGGATTTCGGTAAAAGATTTAAAACTGTTTGGATACATGAAACTCCTTAATGGTTGTGTAGAAGCAATGTCTAGTGACGGTGGGAAAGTCGGGTAGGACTGGTAGGAATTGGATGGTTGGACAGGAGTAGGGTCAACAGTTGGATAAAAAAGTGAATGGACTTGTTGACCCCTAGAACTAGATGTGTGGAGAGGGATGAAAGATCGGCTACGAGATTGAGCAATATGCTCAGCAATGGACATCGGCTTAGGAGTTACAACAGGACTCGAAAAAGTGGTATCAACGTACGAAGGTAGTGAAGGTTGACAAGGTTGACACAAAGTGGGTTGTAAAGTCGAACTGTTTCTCCTAGACGCTTCTATTTGATCTTTCAAAGAATTTTGGGCACGGAGGGATCTTCCTTAAATCGACCGAAACAATTGACGTACGAGGCAAAGTTAGGTTCGGGATACCAAAGTTCGGCAAGTGATTTATGATGTGGGGTACCCATGATAGAAGAAAGGCAAGAGAAAGAAGGTAGGTGGTGCAAGGATTTCTTAGCGGCAAAAATTTGCAAGTTTTTTTTTATATAAAAATATTTTTTCCGTTTTCCTGTTTCCCTTTATTTGGAAATTTTAGCAAAAAGATTTTCGGTAAAAGATATGCAAACATGAAAGATTACTTGCAATCAATTTCTATTTTAAGCGGGGCGCAAAGAATCCTGCACAAGATTTGTTATTTGGAAGGGAAAGATTTTTAAACGCACAGAATCCTGCAGGAATTTTTCAAAAAAGATATATCTAGATTTCCAGAGCAAGAACAGAGGACCTTACAGAGGAATTTTCCTGCGCTGAAGGCACATGGGAACCACGGATCCACGGTCTGAAGCGGCCTGGTGCGGCGGAAAGGCGGCGGCGGCAGCGGCGCAGATCCCAAGATTTCACCTGAGGGCCGCGGATGGGCGGCAGAAGGTTGTTTATGCCGCGGAAGCGCGGTGTACTAGGCGGCTCGCGTCTTGAGATTTTTTCTGTTGTTCTGTTTCTGAAATTCCCCTCTGTTCTGATCTCCTGTTTTCTGTTTCGCACTCGGGATTTTTCCAGATCCGAAGTTGTTTGTAGATCTTGCACAATTCTCACAAAAATACCCTTTCCAAAAATAACAGATGATATATTTTTTTATATTTTTCGATTTTTATGATTTTTTTAATTTAGATTAACCCGAAATTGCAAAAAGGAAATACTACGTCATCCCCGGCAACGGAGCCATTTGATTGATCTCAAAAACTATCTAGTAACCACAATCAAGAACGGCGTCGCATGTAACTAGCCGGTGAGTACGGGTCGGTCCACATGGATGTTGTGAATTTCCTAGTCGCTCAAACGAGTTAATTCCGATGGATGTTCGGATTGATTATTAAATCTAAAAACTAAATCTATCTATACTAAGATTATCCAGATCTAAATCTTGCTAGGGTTGGGTTTAGGAATGGTTTGGAAATGTAAATAAATCTCAACGTTTTCTATACCCAAATTAGGATCTAAGAGGAGTTATGGTAATTATTAATAAAGGGGATTAGATCCATTCGGGAAGGTGTTCCTTCCTCTAGGTTCTTGTCCTTCCTTTAGAGATTCTTACCCTAACCTCCATGGAAAACCATCACAACCGGGCCTTTATACTACGGTATCACCGCTACCTCGTGGGATAGGGTGCCGTAGGGAGCGGTGTGTGCATGTATGCATGGAGTCCTATTGAAAGTATATGATGGGCAAGAAAGGGATGAGAGATCTCATCTCTCAAAAGCCTTCCCCAAAGCTAACCCTAACAAGCGAGGAGACTACTCGCTCATTAGGGAATTTAAGAACATTTATTTAGGGCAAGGAATTAAATCTAAACTAGGGCAAGACTCGAAATTACCTACTTTATAGATGGCTCTCTCCAAACATCAACACAGGGTTGTCAGATCTGAATTCATGAAATGAAAAGAGGCACCGATGCTCTCCATAAAGAAATCTGAATTTTATTATTAAAAGGAGGTATAGGGAGGCATAAACTAATACAATGATTTGGGTTTCTATTTATAAGAGATAGAAACCCTAGGTTATAATTGACCCGCACGTCTACATTTACCAAAATAACCCCAGGTAGACTAGTAAAAGCCGCCAACAAATTATGGTAAAAAGTTTAGCTTCTAATTGCTCTAGACGGACGCGGAACCGCGGCCCCAGCAAGGGTTGGGCCGCGGTTCCGCGGCCTAATGAAGAGATCTCATGCTGAATTTTTGTGTTCTGCATTTGGGCTTTTTAGGCTTCCTATTTCTTCAGGTCTTTTCTCAATTTGTCTTATAGGTATTCTCCAGATCTTCACAGTGAGTAGTTGTATTAAACTTTAACCATTCGCTTTGTGTCGACGTCTTGAATCTTGCTTTGTGAACTGATCCTTATGTAGGCTTGATCAAGAGTCTTCTTGTTTATTGGTCAAAATCTCACTTTTGCATCATCTTTTATCTTTTTCACTGTTTTAGATCCAAGAACCTGTAACCTGTAATATGTAGCAGACATGTGTCAAAAGCACCTGTTTATTTATAAAACGAATAAGAATGGAGAGTATAATAATGCAATATTATGGTATGAACAAGAGTCCTTGGCGGGGGCATTTCCATAATCGCCTTGATCTTTGACGGATCTATCTCGATGCCTCAGTGTCGGACAATGAACCCTAGGAATTTGCCTGAGGACACTCCGAACGCGCATTTGAGAGGGTTCATCTATAAATTATATTTCCGAAGGTGCTGAAACATGATCTTCAGATGCTCTAAATGCTCCTCGTATGATTTGGTTTTAACTACGAGGTCATCGATATAGCACTCGACGATTTCATGTATGAGTTCTTCAAAAATCATCGTCATGGCCCTTTGATAGGTGGCACCGGCGTTCTTTAGACCGAAAGGCATCACCTTATAGCAAAATATACCCAGAGGGGTCCGGAAAGCGGTGTGCTTCTGGTCTTCTGGATGCATCTTTATCTGATTGTATCCTGATGATCCGTCCATGAAGGAGAAGACTTCATGAGTGGACGTGTTATCTATCATCAGCTCAGTGACCGGTACTGGAAAGTCGTCTTTTGGACAAGCTTTGTTGAGATCCCGGAAGTCCATACATATGCGCACTGTCCCATTTTTCTTCATCACCGGGACGATGTTGGCGATCCAATCAGGATACTGAAACTCTTGGATGAAGCCAGAGTCGATTAGTTTCTTGACCTCGGCGTTGATGCACATCTCAAGCTCGAGCCGCATTCTTCTCGGTGCTTGTTTGATTGGCTTGGCGTCCGGAGATATTAACAATTTATGGACAGCAATTTCTGGATCTAATCCTGGCATCTCAGAATAGTTCCATGCGAAGCAATCCTTATGCTGCATAAGCACGTCTTTAGCGTAGCCACCTTTTCTTCAGACAGCAACTCACTGACGAATGTCGGTCGCGGGTCACTTGCCGTTCCCAAATCAATTTTCTTGAGGTTATCTGCAGTGGTATGTATTCCATCTTTCAGATCTTTTGGCGCCGGTAGAAACTCTGAGATCACCTCGTCATCATCATTTTCGAATCACCAAGGGAGGTCATCCCTATCCTCAGGCTCTTCTTTTGATAGTGTTATCATATGACAGGTACGAGCTCGCTTCTAAGACCGATGTTGATCTGGTTCTACTCTCGCTGTATGCACGGCTTTTGGTTCATGCTTCTGCGGCGGAGTTATCCTCCAACTGTTGGATAGAGCGAACTTGCCGAGCTGATATTGGTCTTCGACCCAGTTCTTGACGGTTAAGCAGTCTTCGATAGGATGTCCTATCACTCGGTGATAAGAGCAATAGTCTGGGTAAGAGACCTCGTTGGCTTGCTCGGGGTGTTTGGACTCCGGAAGTGTAATCATCTGATGTTTTATGGCAAGATCAAGTATCTTCCGTGTTTTATCTGAGAAAAAGAGTATGCTCGACCCATCTTCTTTATAAGAGATGAGTCCGGATTGCTTGATTCCCGATCGCGTGGCTTCTTGGTCCCGCTTTGTCGCTGTCGAACGCCTTTCCCGCTCTTTGATTTATTTTTGCCTCTGCGTCGGGCCTTTTGTATGACGGGTTGATAAGGAAGAGCATTGTCATTCTCCGTGACCTGCCGAAGGAGGCGCCGCGTCCTGGCTTTCTCGTAAATGGCCATTTCACGGTTATGGTCATCCCGGATCTTCTGACCCACTTCCCTGATAAGCTTGTCCATTCGTTCTTCAAATGATGGACTCGGCATTTTGATGGTAGGATCTCGTTTTGGTTTAGGGTCAGCGTTTTCTGACAGGGCGTCCCCTTCTTCATCTAAGTTATATATGACGTAGCTACCATGGACCCATTCCCGTTTCTTGGATTGAACATATCCGAGCCCGACCGTTTCCATTCTCCCGTTGGGCAATTTGCGCTACGTTCCGGGGACATCCCAAATCCTGTTGTAGAACCGAGCTTGTCGAGCGGTCTGTTTGAAGGGTACACCCTGGCGCCTCAACAGCCTTTTTAAGCCTTCTGTGTCATATTTAGGCAGACGAATGGGCTGGAGCTTGTCAAGTGTAGAATCCGCGCCATGCCAGATTTCTTTTTCCACTTTGGTTTCCCCCGATCGGTAGAATTGGATCGCCTTTTCACCTTTTCTCCTGGGAGAGACGTAAAATGACTGCAGTTCTTGCACACTATAAGCTTCAAGTGCATCGAGCTCTTTGTAATGCTCCCGTGGGACCATGGTAATTTGCAAACTCTGATTATTGTCAGCGAAGGCTTGTATTGACAGTCGAACGGAAAATATAGCGTTAATCTCATCTTCCGAGTCGCTGCCGAAGATCAATATGGGGGTGGACAGTCCCGGGTTGTTGCGTTGAGGTGGCCCTGAATAAACTATATCTTCTTCCTCCTCGGTATCACTCCCGAAGAACGGAATAGTGGTGATAGCTTTTTTCTTCGGTTTGTGATATCTTTCCGTGTCCTCAAAATCTGGTAAGAAGTATTTTGCATCTTCATACTTCCAGACTTCGTTCACGGAGAATGGGTTCAACTCCCTCGTCACAGTGTACTCGAGACCATCTTTGAAATACTTCATACAATGGTGCTGTGTAGAAGGGATAATGTTGTACTCGTGTAACCAAGGCCTGCCGAGTAAAGAATTGTAGCATGTCTTGGCGTCAATGACGTGAAATTTAATGTCTGTGACAAGCAGCCCGAAGCGCAGTGTCAGTATTACAGACCCGAGAGTCCGTGATGACTGGGAGTCAAAACCGGAGATGGTAATTTTATCACGAGCGAGGTGCTGAACGCTCATGCAGATTTCCTTCAACACTCTCACGTTGAGGAGATTGACGGAAGACCCATTGTCAACCAGGATTTTGCCTATCTTTATATCATGACAGTATCCAGAGACATAAAGAGGACGGTTGTGCTCGCACGTCCCAAGGCGGAGATCTTCATCGCCGAAGGTGATATCAGCTGTGTGCCCTTCTTCCAGCTCGTCCTTCATCTTTTCTTCGGCGAGAAAAGCTTGGAATTGTCCTAGCTCTTGTAGCACCTTGATCAATGAATCTCTCGCCTCTTTGGATAACAGAAGGGCGTCGAGAATGCTGAGCTGCGAGGGTAGCTTCCTCAAGTGTGCCAGAATGTTGTAGTCCACCTTACTTTTCTTTGGCGGGTCCCTGGCGGTCAGCTCTTTTATGACTTGGTCATCTATGGCGATATCCTCAGGGACTTTTTCTTTTTCCTTATATTTTCTATTCGTGGGTCCGAGATTCTTTTCAGGCAGTGTACGATTGCGCAGCTGAATATTTTCACAGGTCTTTGGTTCTTCCTCTTTTTCCGAGGTAGATTCTTTGAAGAGAGGGCCAAGAGTCATTTCTTCGTCAGAGTCGCTCCCGAAGGTGAGAACTTGAGGTCCTCCTGATTAGTTCAAAAATATATAAGTTAACCGCAATCAGAAACGGCGTCGCTTTGCAGCTAGCCGGTGAATACGGGTCGATCCACAGAGATGTGTAATTTTCTTAATGTGCTTTTACGAGTTGATTCCAAATGTTGTTTGGATTGATTTATTAAATCTAAAAAACCTAGATCTATCGATAAACTAAATTAATCTAAATTAAACTCTTGCTAGGGTTAGGCTTAGGGGAAGTTGGGAGATTAAAGGTTTCCTCACCGCTTTCAATGCCTTTATTTTAGATTTATTAGATGTTATAGTAATTATCAATAAAGTGCATTAGAATCTTTTGGGAAGATGTTTCCTCCTCTAGATTCTTATCCTTCCTTTATCCATAATTACCCTAACCTCCATGGAAAACGCGCGCAACCGGTCATTTACACTACGGTGTCATCGTTACCTCGAGGGGTAGGATGCCGTAGGGCGTGGTGTGTGCGCGTATGCATGGAGTCCTATTCAAAATGTATTATGGGTAAGAAAGGGATGAGAGATCTCATCTCTCAAAATCCTTCCCCAAAGCTAAACCCTAAACAAGTTCCTAGGGCATGAAATTAAATCTACCTAGGGCAAAGAATTGAAATCTAAACTAGGGCGAGAAATTAAATCTACTTACAGATGCATCCCTCCAATCATCCATGCAGGGTTGTCAGATCTGAATTTCTGAAAGGAAAAGAAACATCGATGCTCTCCAAAAGGATTTCTGAATTTTTATTAAAAGGAGGCATGAGTTTTACAGATCTGTGATTACAATTTATAGGAAAACATGAAAACTAGGGTTACAGACTCTCGCACATGCGCAATTACAGATTTGCCCATGGAAAATCCCAACACCCGCACCGACGCACAGACAGAAGAAGTCTGCGCCGACACGGGCATTAGACGGCCGCGGAACCGCGGCAATAGGGCGCTTGAGCCGCGGTTCCGCGGCCCTTTAAGGAGTTCAGCTCCTGAAACTTCAGGGTATGCTTTAGGGTTCTTTGGTCTGGTTATTTCTTCAGTTCTTTTCTCTGCTGGGCTTCTAGGTCTTCTCCAGATCCTCCAGTGAAAACTTAATGATCTTTTGACTGTTTTCTTTGACATTTCGGACCATGCGTTGCCTTGTACACTTGTGAATTGTTCTCTGTCTAGGCTTGACTAGGGTCCTTCTACTTATTGGTCAAAAGTCCCTTTTCTGTATCAACTTTCGTCTTTTTCACTGTATTTTCTCCAAGAACCTGTATCCTGTAATATGCAACAAACGTGCGTCAAGAGTACCTGTTTATTTATAAAACGAATAAAAATGAGAAGTATAATAATGCAATATTATAGTATGAACACCCCCAGCGTCGACCATATGACAGTTGTGTTAGTTGTATGTATGCCCTAGAGGCCAGTATTGTATAGATGATGTATATTATATTGGATGCTTGGACATATATAGAGAGGGCTTTCTTGCTCGACATGATAGTATGCTATCTGGTTGCTCTTTATCTTAACATGTATACTAGTCTCTTTATACTGTCTTATAGCTACATGTTGATAAAGCCCTTAGGTTGTGTACTTGACTACCTGGACTATGATGGATCATACTAGTGGGGACATAGTAGTCCATAAGTACATCCTTCAAGGTCCCAAGTCGTGGGTGTATTGAGACGGGGCATCGATATACTAGTGTAGACTAGCGTATACGCTTCTCGACCCATGAGATGGGAAATGGATGATCCCATATCCATTGGTGTTTGACATCAGAGATGGTATACGGGTGCTCAGTGCAGACTGGGTACACTGGACGGACTCGCTGAGAACTCCCAGATGGTATTATACCTTATGTCAGATGGCAGTTCTCTTGTGACACTTGTGCAGGTTAGTCTGTAGACCCGAGATCGTCATAGAGTCTTGTGTGATTCCCACTGTGCTTTGATTTCCACCTTACCACGTCCATGAGGGCGTGCAAAACGGTGGTTTTTGGGTACAGTCCCGAGTCACATGGAGGCAATGAGCGATAGGAGGGGTTTTGTCTTTCCCGGTATTGGGGGTTGATGTTGCGCTGTGTTCGATTGGCCGTAACAGGGAAGTCCCTAGCCAGGGCTGATTCAGAGATTTACTGGTAAGTGTTACCAGTAGTTTCTCGACCCGTTATGAGCCTCACATCGGCACGACTTATCGGTTATTGGGGTCTGACGTTTACCACCCCTAGACTTGATATGCAACATATCAGACGAGGAGACCAGACTATACGGGAAGTGTTACCGGCAGGCTTTTACAGGAGTTGGAGCGGGCTTGCTTGCTGATCTTCTGATCGCTCAATACCCGGGTAGCCGTTACGTCCAGCTAGTACCGCTGACGGCTTGTGGGTGCGTGATGTGATCATCACCTACTGCCGACGTATTGACGAGTCTTTAGAGTCCTACATAGAGGTTTTACTGGCTCAGGCAAAACGAAATAGGAGCACGTATATGATATGTGTGGGACCGAGAATAATGCGTGTATGTGATACCGTATTCTATTCTCACGACTTTTTGTATCGGTCGGTTATATATGATATAGCCGGGTTATCGAATCAAGTGTTGATTCGATAAGTCGATACAATGGATGTTAGTCGGTTATATGAGATATGACCGAATTATTAAATCAAGTGTTGATTTAATAATTAAGTGTATAATTGTATATTAGATATACTAGTTTAGATTTACTAACACTTGTTCACTTTAGGTTTTTTCTCACATGAACACAACTTTAATATATATGTGATATATATTAAACTGTGTTTTCTTTTTGTATCATGGTTGATGATACACATGACTTGGGTGTATGAGACTTACACAATGCTAGTTATTATGTTGGGTTTTAATATTTAATGTAATTACAAAATTAGTGGAGGATTAGATCAATGCATGAAGCTTGTGGAAGCTTGTGGAAGCTTGTGGATGTATTGACTAAGTCCACTTGAGTTTGTTTTTACTATGGATATTTGTTAACCCAACCATAAGGATTAGCCATGGGTTAAGTCTCTACAAGAGTTAGTATATGATACTCACTCACCATGGTTAGCCTTCTCACTTGATCATTATCCTCATCTCTTTCTTTTGTTCTTCTTCTTCATTGTTAAAAAGAAAAAGCTTGCTAGGGTTTGATCCAAAGTGAGAAAGATTGTGAGAAATAAAATTCTAAAGAGAACCCACTTCCTATTTCTCCATCCCCTACTAGACTAGCACTTTAGTTTAGGATGTTTGCTTCACTAATTCTTAAGTTAGTGAAGTAGAAGCTTGAGTTGGCATCCTCTCGACGTAGATCATCTTCGGCCTCGAAGACTTCAAGCAAGGACGTGCCTTTCGCCTCGTGAAGCCATGCAAGGGTCCAGGAGAACCACGATCGCAGTGAAGGGACTTCAACAAGAAGCTAAAGAAGTGAAGGACCGATCTACAAAGGTTGTATTTCGTATTCACTTAGTCGTAAACGTAGTTTACTAGCATATGAAACCCTAATTTTCTAGCAACGATCTTGTTTAGGGTTATTCGGCACAGCTAAAATTTTAAACGGGCATGTTTGATGCTTCCTTAACCCTTGTTAGAGTGCCTAGTAACCCAAAAAGTTGCCAGTAGTTCTTCTAAGCTCCTCGATCGCACTTCTTTGCTCCCGACGAGTTTTGCGTTTTATCCGCTTAAAATGTTGCCGGTGAGCAACATATCCCTGCCACCATCTTTTAAAAGCGTTGCACTCTTCGGTAGGGTGCGCAACCTTTCGATGATATAAGCAGTAGCTAGGATGCATTTCTGCTTTACCAAGAATGTTTCCTTCGGAGGGTGGCAGCTTCATCTCCATTGATATGGCTTTAGCAAACCTTTTCCTCGTCCTAAACCTGTTTTTATTTGCGATGGATGTACTTTGATCTGGCGGGAGTGCTTCAACCCTTTCGTCCAGTCGCTGGAGCTTGGCTTTTTCAAATATGGTCATCTCACGCTCTCGAGCAGCCTTACTTTTAAGAAGAGCTTCATTGAAGAATGCATCAATCATTTCGTCTGATGCCTCTAGAAGTTTTGGCTTAGGATCTGCCCCCAGTTTCTCTGTGTAAGGAGCTTCTTCATCATTTATCGACGAGTGAGAGATCACATGACAACTTGCTACGTAATCTTCATATTCATCCGACGAGTCTTCTCCATTATCTCCGTCTTCAAGGATGTGACTGAGAAATTCTTGGAGTGTGATTGGAGTCTGCACCTTCTGATTATACTCTTCCAGCGCATCAATTTGCTTTTGCAGGTCCGTATGCTTGTCATCAGGCTTCACGGGCTTTTTGGTCTTCTTTTTCTTTTTCGAAGACATTGACGGCTGGGTGTGAGTGCTCTGAATATCACCACCAATTTTTGGAGTCGGGCGCGGTTTCAGCATTCCCTTGATAATCTCGGGTTCCAGTGGATTCTTCTACCTAATTGCCGGACATGTGTGGAGATCCTTCAGCATTCTTTTCGTTTTGTCTGAAAGAGCGACCTCCTATGGAGCTTCTTCAACAAAAAGAGCATGATGCCCCCGGCGTGTCTGTCTTCTTGGGGGTGTGTAATTGTGGTGGGCTTACTTTCCACTTCTCAGACAGCGCAAACTTACCTTGTTGGTACTGATCCTTGATCTACCCCTTAAAGACGAAGCAATTTTTAATTGGATGGCTTACCGTTTGGTAGTAAGGGCAATAATTAGGATTATTAGCCTCGCCGGGTTGCAGTGGTCGCTTAGGATTTGGCAGATTGATGAGCCTGTTGCGCATCGCCAGCTCGAACAATCTCTTCATTTTGTCCCGAGGGAACGAATAAGGCCGCTTCATTTTCTCATTGTAGTACTGTCGTCTCTCTTCCAGTGGATCCGTTAGCTTTGGAGCACTGGGCTGTTGTTGGGTATTCGCAACGAAGGTCGCCTTCCCTTTACCATTTTCGTTCCGCGGCTCCGGCTTCGAAGGAGACGGTCTATGACCCATCTGGTCCATTTGGGCCAGCTTGTCGATCAAGCCTTGGAACGTGGTCGGTTTGAAGAACATTATGAATTGTGAAATAGTTGCATGAGGGTCTAGAGTGCCCACAAACATGCCCACTGCTGGTGCTTTTTCGATTCGCTGTTCGTATTTCGACCACAGATTTCACCATCGAATCGCGTATTGAACCCACGTCTAGCCTGGCTTCACCCCGGCATTGATCAATGCTGTTATTGGGGTGCGTTCACTAGCACCCACGAATCGCTGGGTGAACAACAACTCCATTTCTGCGAAAGTCTTGACAGAGTCGTTTGGAAGTTCGGAGTACCACTCAAATGCCGTCTCCGACAAGCTGCCGATGAATTGGCGGAGCAAAAGCTTGTCATCACCCCCGGTATTACCACATAGAGCCCTGAATTGGGTGACATGCTGGTGCGGATTTTCTGTCCCTTTATATACATGAAACTTAGGGATGGTATATCCCGGTGGGTACTTTATCTGGTCATACCAGCCTGGATATGGTCGCCCAGTTTTCACGACTTGGCCAGCCGCTTCATTCGCCTGGTGAGCTCGTATTTGCTGAGCAATATATTCATCCAGAGCGGCCTTGGAAATAGTTTCCTCTTTGGCTGCTGAAAGAGCTGGAAGAGGGTTCGACGTCTCCCCTTTGTCGTCTTCAATAATGATCGGAGGGTCTTCGACTGGAGGATCCGGCTGTAACATCATCCTGACCATGTCTTGGAAGAGAAGTGCCATTCGCTTTATATTAGCCGCTTGTCCTGCGGCTTCTTTGTCCTTCTTTTCGAGGACTCTGCGAAGGAAGTCAGCATCGGTTTCTTGTTCATGACGCTACTCCGATGACGCCTCCGGGATTTCTTTTGGTCCGGTGAGCGCAGCCATTGCAGTCAGCATCTCCTGAAGCTTCTGCTGTTGTTGTTCCTGAGCCCTTGTTATTGATCGGGTGAGCGGTCGGTGGCCCGTCGAAGTGCGGTTTTCTTCTTTTCCGGAAGCCGTGTAGACAGTATGTACCATCATGCCCCCAGACTTGGGGCGTTTGGGCTCAATACCTTTGCGGTCTGCCGTAGCCATAGGGGCTTTCTCCGGCCTCCTTTTCTTTTGAGTAGTTGATGCTGAGGGGGCCGTTGCAGCAGGCGCCAAGACAACTGTTGCCTTTTATGGCTTGGCAAGACGGTTCTCTTCCTGTTGAACCTTCTCCTTCTTCTGTCGACGGGGGTAATCTTGATCAATTACTGAGTCCCAAACCTGCTGCCAGACTTTGTAGATTTTGGAGGACAGCCGCTGAGGGGACTGTTTTGGCTTTCCCTCCGCAACATTCTCTACGGATGGAGGAGATCTTTTCAGTACGGCGGTAGGAGAGTTCCTGCGCACCTTGTTCAGCAACTCGATGCTGTTCCCGGTTGGAACAGCAGCATTGACTTCCACCGTTGGGGCTGGTGGAGTTAGCCCAGAGGGAGAGTTACCCCCAGCCTTCCTTACTCTGCACCAGTGGCGACGTCGAGCGTGTCGAGCTGTTGGGGTTGTTTCAGCTTGAGGGGTGACTTTGTCAGGTCCCCTGTTCAGGTGAGGCGCTGTTGCTGGCGTCAGCCTCTTGAAGACTGATGTCCGTTGAGTAGCAGTGTTCGATCTGTCAAAGACAGACCTTGGAGCAGGAACGGAAGTGGGAATGGGAGCCGGGACAGTCAGTCTTGTAAAGACCGACCCCTTGGCAGGAGAAGCCGCCTTGACGACTTCGGGAACAGGGTTGGTTACTCTCTTCGGAACAGCCTTTTCTTGAGTTGCAGGCTTGATCATGGGCCCACAGGAACTCTGGCCCAATCTGGCGAAGACTGAAGTGCTGGAGCTGGACGACCCATTGAGGGGGGCCGCAGCAGTTGCAAGCCGATCAAAGACCGACTTTTTGGGAGTTTCCTGTGTTGGCATAGGGGCACCGAAGCTCATTGGTGGGAGCATGGTCCTAAAGAATAAACCATTGGTGGCCTGAGTGACCTGTTCCACCGGCATCGTGAGCAGGGAAGCCGCTTGGGGCCCATAAGCTATGCCTCCAGATGAGGCAGAACGTGGGTTGCAGTTGCAGTTAGAACACTTCATGTAAGTAGACTCCATTGATCCTTCGCTTTCTGCACCAAGCAAGACGCCAAATCTTAGTATCTCGAACCCAAGGGCAACCATTAGCAAACCGTGATTCGTTCGCGAACACGACACACGAAGTGCGGAGTGGAAAGAGGAAAAGGTCCCACCGGGCGTGCCAGAATCTATTCCCCTTCGAAAGACGCGATAAGACGCGATAAACGTCTTGCCTGAATTTAAGGGCAGATGCTAATTGGTGCTATCCGTCCACCTCTCCGAAGATGCCAAGTTGATTTATGGCACCATATATCGAAAGTTTAAACGGATGTAGCAGACTTCGTTAGATTCCCCCTCGTTTGAGGGGTTTTTGATTGTGGGGACGCTCTTCCCTGCAGGCACAAGCCCCTGCAGTTAATTACGCTACCGCATTGCGGTAACAACTTTCTCCTTCTCCATATGATCACTTCGTGTCGTGGGTGTTTGTTTTGTATTTGGTTGCCCGTAGATTGTATACGGAGACTAATTTATGTTGTCGCCCGTAGGGCGTGGACTAGTCCAAATCCGTATCTTTCTTAGATTTGGGTTTGGGGTTGGGTTTAAGGATACGTTAGCCTCGTTTGAGACGAAGATCAACTTAAACGTTTGTTAAGGATACGTTAGTCTCATTTTAGACTAAGATCAACTTAACGGGGTCGTTTAGATCCAACAAAAGAGCGATTGGACTCTATTGTTTAGTCTAAGGACATTGTGGTCCATTGTTAGTTTATGGACATTACGGTCCATTGTTAGTTTAAGGACATCTCGGTCCATTGTTAGTTTAAAGACATCGCGGTCGAGGCTAAGGACATCATAGTCCATGGGTTTAAGGACCCCACAGTCCAGTGTTAGTTTAAAGACATCACGGTCGAGGTTAAGGGCATCATAGTCCATGGGTTTAAGGACCCTACAGTCCAATGTTAGTTTAAAGACATCACGGTCGAGGTTAAGGACATCATAGTCCATGGGTTTAAGGACCCCACAGTCCAATGTTAGTTTAAAGGCATCACGGTCGAGGTTAAGGACATCATAGTCTATGGGTTTAAGGACCCCACAGTCCATGAAATGTGTGGTTGTCGGGACCCGTCACCTCTCTGGAGACGTTGAAGGATTACAACGACAGATATCAAAGGAGTGAAGAGATGTACCCTCGAACCAAAGTGGATTAAGTGATCTGTAGTCCAATTTGGAACTAAGATCAATTAATTATGTTGTGAGCACATTGGCTCAGTTAAGTCTGAATTGAGGACTTATGGCCAACTTGGGCTAAGTCCAATTAAGTTTGAAATATTGACCCTTTGTTGGACCATTAAACACTTGTCTGGGTTCAAGCCCACATTATTTAGCAATGCTAAACAAGAGTTTGAGGGCTTTGATGATATTTCTATCTTTGACTGAGCATGGAACATCATAGCTCTGAATTTTACTCAATTTTGAGATTCAGTTGAAGGGGAGTCTTCTGCCTCTGGAAAATTAGCCAATTTGGCTAAAAGTAGTGTTAAACACTAGAGAACAGTAGTGTTAAATACTAGAAATAAAGCTCTCAAATTAGTGTTAAACACTAAAAAACAACAGTGTTAAACACTGGAAATAAGATTCTCAAATTAGTGTTAAACACTAAAAGATAATCAGTGTTTAACACTGGAAATAAAGCTCTCGAATTAGTGTTAAACACTAAAGAAGAAGGGGTCACGTGGGGACATGTGAGGACGCCCAAAGGTGGGGCCAGATCACCCTTTACTTTGTTCTGCAAATAAGTGTTGAACACTTTTTGTTTTTAGCCATCACGTGTGGGCACGTGATGGGCACTCATGCACTGATTTGTTAAGGCATTTATTAGGGGCCACGTGGTAACACGTGAGAGCGCCCAAATCCCACATTTCCTTTGCTTTTATTCTCTGTGTTTTGGAGGTCACGTGGAAGCACGTGAGGCATTGCCTTAAAGCTTTTTTCTTCTCATTTTTGGGGATCTTTTCAGGGGTCATGTGAGGCCACGTGATCCTAGTTCTTTGCATGCATGGAGATCTTTTAAGTCTCCTTATTTTTAAGAATAAAATTCTCTGTAGGGTTAAACCCTAATTATGATTTTGGAGGAATTAAATTCCTATTGTGAAAGAATTAAATTCTTATGTAGGGTTAAACTCTAATTTCCTTTTAGGGGAATTAAATTCGCATATATGTAAAGAATTAAATTCTTGTACAGGGTGAAACCCTAATTTCATTTTAGGAGGAATCAAGTTCCTGTAAATTTGAAAGAATTAAATTCTCAATTAGGGTGAAACCCTAGTTTTTTCCATCTTGAAGGAATTAAATTCCTGTAATTTTAAGAGAATTAAATTCTCATATGGGGTTAAACCCTAATTTCATCTTGGAGCAATTAAATTTCTGTAATTTTAGGAGAATTTAATTCTCATATAGGGTTAAACCCTAATTTCATCTTGGAGGAATTAAATTCCTGTAATTTTAGAAGAATTAAATTCTCTAAACTCAATTCTCCCTCTAAGTTTTGGATCTGCATGGCAGAATCTCAACCCGATGAGAATTAAATTCTCAACCTATAGGGAGATTTGCTTCTGCAGATCTTCAACCAGAAGAAGAACTAAGTTCTTTTGCATAAAAGTTAAACTCTTAAATTGAGAATTAAATTCTCTTTTTTGTGAAGCTTTTGATCCCTTTTTCTTTTCTCACCTAGGGTTTTCTTTCTTGAGAATTAAATTCTCCTTTCTTTTCTCTCTGCTATTTGCTTTTAGAAAATTTCAAGATCCCCAAAATTCTATCTCTTTCTCTTCTCTTGGCTCCTATTTATAGGAGAAGGAAAAGAATCAATTTGTTTACTAAATCTTTCATTGAAAGATTTTGTTTGTTTTCATAATTAATATGATCCTTTAGATCACACAGTGAATTTTATTCACCGTTGGATTTTCAATCCACAAGATATTCTGTTTGTTATTTTTGGTGAAATTTAGGGAAATCTTTTCTTGTCTAAAATCTTTCTATAAATTGGTGATTTTTAATCACCTTTGGATTTTTAATCCAACGATTCCCCATAATCCTTTTTCGTTTAGAAAGATTTAGCGAAATTTAGAATTTAATTCTGTTAAGTTACAAGGCTTTCAAAGCCTGTCACGTGCTGGCACGTGACCCTTGGTCACGTGTGAGCACGTGACCCTTGGTCACGTGTGAGCACGTGACCCCCAATTGGGGTCTTTTTTCAGCCGCTTGTTTATACTTCTGCTTGCTTAGATTTTAACTCTGTAAATAGATCACGTGTCAACACGTGACCCTTGGTCACGCGTGAACACGTGATGCCTCATTGAGGAAATTCCTGATTTTTAATGAGGGAATAGTTGGGGCTCGTCTTTGTGTGATGATCTCATATCCTCTCCATGATTTATCTGGTATTGTTTGATTCTTTTGTAAATACTTGAGTTTTAATCTGTAGATTTGGAGGGGAATTTCTAGTTTCAAACCATTACATTACAACTTTATCACTCATTCATGATTAAAACCATCATCATCTTGCTCAAACCATCATCATCTTAGCTGCCCATCAAGGTTCATGCATCCAAATATACTTCTGATCTCACTTGAAAATACAATTGTGACATGTTGGACCAAAATGGACAAAAATTGTGCACACATATATTTGTTGCAAAAATTCTTGAATATTGATCGGTTTTTCGTTCCGGTTATAGTGTCGGCTCACAAATGTCGTATCCGTGCATTTGAGTGTGTTTCCAGTGTTTTGTCATGAATACCTGTAATCTGAACTTATTGAGCAAGCACAGATTAATAGTACCGATATAACACAAAAATAATAATGAATGAGCGGTATTAAAATACAGTTTTTCGTGATGAAAAAATACCCCCAAACTTATCTTTTGCTCGTTCCAAGCAAAACAAAATCCTAACCTCACTTTCGTAAGGAACGTGATTGCACTGAGCCCATGCAACAAGTCGTTAAACCTCTACGTATCCCTAGTAGGAGAAGAGTTGTCTCCTGAGGGTTTTCAGCGGATTAAACCCATAAAATCCTGTTAAGCTAGTTTCGCAAAAATAACTGTCAATTCTAAATCTGGGGTTTAGTTTCAAAGCTAGAAATTACTATCCCAAGTTAGAAATATCGAACCTTTATTTTTCACACCCCACTTCTTATTTAACTTAAGATCCTATATGTATTTGTGTGGTGTAAATAGCGCCGTTGCGTTTCAAAAAGTTCGATTAGAGTCATCATGTCAAAAAATAAAGACCGGATAAAGTTTCAAAAGGATCATACAAGTTTAGAAAGAGTTAAGTTTTTCTCAAGTTTCGTTCTCCAGCTAGGTTTCAAATGCAGAATTTTTATCATCTTTAACAGAAAACTAAGTCTTATTCTTCACTCCACCTTTTACTTATTTTCGTTCCATACACACCTTTGTGAACGTGCAATAGTATTTATCATCAAATAAAACCTTTATATCTTCGTTTAAAAATATTTTTATGAAAACTTGTTTTTAGTCAAGATTATTCTCACACAAGGAGCCGTTAGGAATTTTAATTCGGAGAGAATACTTGCTTAACTTTGTTTTAAATTGGACTTTCTAGGCTTCTTAGCCAGCTTTGGGCCAATGCACCCAAACCAGTTGGTTTTAGGGCATTAGGTGTAGAGACACCCCGGCGGATTTAATTGCCCAAGTTACCTAGACCTTAAAACAAAAGGACTCATTTTGGCGTGAAAATTATGGCAATTCAATATGAATGGAGATATAGCCGGCTGTTCAATTCTTTTCAAAATATAAGACGTGTTTGTGTAGATAAGGTGTGCGATCACTCTAATCAAGTTTTAGATGGGTTATTTTTCAAACTTAGTTTCTAATAAAGCATCAATAATATCCTTTCATATCCACTTTGCTTTATAAACTATTCTCGATATTACATATCTCGGAAAAACCTGTTTGATCCTGCAGGAGTTCATTAATTTTAAAAGTGTTTTAAGACCTATCAAACTTTTCATCTAATTTTCAAAACTCATGACATGTGTAGTGTGATGTAAAAGACGTATATTAGTTACAGTTAAACTCCAAGGAGGGCCATCGTTCCGGTTTTCAATATCTAGAAATAGGATTTAGTTGTTCCTATCTTATCATACTAAACCGTTGATATTTTGAATCTAAACTTTTTCACTAGCTAACTTAACGACAAAGTTTTTATATTTTTGGAAATTTTTTAATTTTTATGGTTTTTTAAATTTTCAGATACAAACATCAGAATGCGATACAAAAGCAAGCATGCAATGCAACTACATGCAAAATAAAAGAAAAATACATGAAATGAAATACTGAAATGCAGGAAATATGCAAATGCAATACTATATGCTCGATACAAGAATAAACCCCATCTCAAAATCACCCCCAAACTTGATGTGGACGATGCCCTCATCGTCGCCTAGCTTTTCCCTTGCCTTTGCCTTGGCCGTTTCCACTGGCCTCTTCCTGTTTTGCAAGTATCTAGCTCAATTGTTGCTTTATCTCTCTATTTTGCCTAATCAGTGTCTTGATGCCGTGGACCTCCATCTGTTGCAAATCATTGAGATCTGTCGGTATATCTTCATTTAGGTAAATCTCAGAAGATTTCTGAGGCGTCGCATGCTCGCTCGGGGTCTATGGATGACCATATCTGCTGCCTGCATTGGGTGTCTGTGCAGCCCTGCAAAATCCTCTCAATCTCAACCGGTACTGTGTCATACATGGTAGCGCAGGAATCGTAGTCCTCCCCCCCATATAGTAGTGGCAAATCTGTGTGATGAGAACTGGAAGTAAAATTTTACTGCTACCCCTTCATGATCGTTGTGAACAAAATGTTCACAATACATAATTGGTAGTTCTTTGTCATCAGGCAATGAACGACATAACCCACAATCGCAGGGAAGGAAGAAACTCGGCTGTGCCCTTTGACATTGCGGTACACCCATCGGCAAGCAGCATACACATTTTGATACATTTGCTGGGCGTTCAGCCCATTATCCCGCAGTTCACATCTTGATCCGACAATCGTCCTATACTTAGTGTGCTCCAACGGGTATTGAAATCCTGGTCGGGTGGGGATGTTAGTGACAATGGAAATTGTCTTTTGCAAGAACACCCTCTTCCTCCCGCGAAAATGAAAGCGAACGTGATCCTGAAATGGCTCACCCGCTCTCAAAGCATCGTAAAATTTATCCACCAATTCTTGAATCGCACACATATCCTCATTTCCATATAACAAATATTTCCACCCCATCTGAAAAATTGCATTGTAAAAATAACTCCCATATATCTCATGGGTGAGCACATTCACAAAAATTTTCTTGCAATCGAAGGGAGCCATGGTAGTGGGTAAACAAATTTTGCAGGGAATTCAAACAATAAGGGAGTGGCGAGAAGAGAAAATCTTACAGAGAGGGGGGAATTTTGTCGATTAGAGCCAAGAAGACCAGTGGCGACGGGGAAAAGAGGGAAACCGGTGGTCGATTTGTTGATTTGGGGGCTAGGGCTTCTTGGTCACTTTAGGGGAGAGGAGAGAAGAAAGAATTTTCTGTTTGATTTCCTTGATGGGGCTCGGATCAGAGTTGGTGGTATTATAAGATGGTTTTACAGAAAGACCCCTTTACAAAAAGCCACCTCCTCTTTTTTTGTTTTGTTTTGTTTCTTTTTCTTTTCTTTTTTCATTTTTTTGATTTTTTTCCCTTTTTCTTTTTTTCTTTTTAAAGAGATTTTTACCAGGCAAAAAATATATCCTGACACGCAAAACCGAGTATCACCAGACAATATTGCTCGTCAAAAGAAAATGGATACGCACCAGAAAAGAATATCCACACACACACACACACACACAAGATAGTATATACATACCCCAAACTTATTTGAAACGGTGTGTTCACTGTTTATAGCTGGATAACTGAAGTTTGGTCGTAAACGGAGGAAGATTAGGCAAGGTAAACTGGCTCCTGCAATATCATGAGCTTCTCCGATTGTTTTGCTGTAAAGAACGGTTTCAATCTGTGTCCGTTTACTTTAAAAACCGAACCGTCCCTTGGATTTTCTAAATCCACTGCACCGTGCAGGTATACACACCGCACAAGAAAAGGTTCCATCCAGCGAGATCCGAGCTTATCAGGATGTAAGTGGAGGTTGGTGTTGTAAAGAAGTACCTGCTGTCCAGGCGTGAAAGTTTTGTGTATAAGGTGTTTGTCATGAAACACTTTCGTTCGGTTCTTTACAACGTCCACATTTTTGTAAGCATCATCCCGAAACTCGTTTAATTCATTTATTTGCAGCTTCCGAAAGCTACCCACATCGTCAAGATTGAAGTTCAGTTCTTTAATCGCACACAATGCGCAATGCTCGATCTCAACAGAGAGGTGGAAATTTTTTCTGTACACAAGCTGATATGGAGACATGCCAAGATCAGTCTTGTAAGCAGTTCAGAATGTCCAAAAGGTATCAGTTAATTCCAAAGACCAATTTTTACGGTTCTTGAAAATCGTTTTCTCTAATATTTTATTGATTTTCTGATTTGAAATTTCGACCTGCCATCTCATTTGGGAATGATAGGGCGTCGATAGCTTGTGATTAATTGCAAAAATGTGTCCCATCATCGATGTTCCCCTCCGAAAGACGCGGAGACGCGATAAACGTCATGCCTGAATTTCGGGGCAGATGCTAATTGGTTGTAACAACTCCAATTTTTGTATACATAAAATTGATTTAAATTCAAAGTATACTTGGGGTATTGAATGTTGCTGTTACCACTTTACATAATTATTTCACACAAATAATTACAAGAAGGAGCTTGTAGCTCATTGGTAATACCTTGCACTGCTGAACCAAGCCACCAGAGTTCAAATCCCCTGCCCCACATTATTTTTATGTTGTTTTTGTTTTAAATTCTTTGGAAGCACAATAGTCCACACACCATAACTCGCAAAATTTGAACTGAACTTTAAAAACTAAAAAATACCAAAGCCTTCACCTGACGACCCCTCACCCCCCGACCACCTGACTCGGCCAGACTCGGCCGAGTCGGCCGGCGGACCGGCCGAATCGGGCCGGCGCCGCCGGCCGGACTCGGCCAGACGGCCGAGTCCCCAACAGAGAAGTTGTGTCTTTTGGTCTTCTCTAACCCCATGCATACTCCAAATTAATGGATCGGTTTCCGAGACTTAAATATACCCCATTTACCACAATTTTTAATGATTTTCCCACATTTTTACAATTTTTTTCTATTAAAAACCCTTCACCTACCCTACCCCTAGCCTACCCTATAAATACACCCCCCTACCCTCTACCCTCTCATCCCAAAATTCTAAGATCACTCTCTCAAAAATTTTCCAAGAGTTGTGTATTTTGAAAATAAGCTCGCGGTGAAGCTCCGACGAAATTCCGGCGGAAATTCCGGCGACGTTTTTAGGAACTACCGGCAACGACGCAATGCCTCGGCAATCCCTTTAGTTCCCCTTCACTCCCTTGTTTAATCGAAACCCGTAAGTCCCTTTCTATCTCTCTCTTTCCTATTCTCAAAAATACGAAATTACAAACCCGCCGGAATCGGAACAAATCCGATTTCCTATTCGGTTTTCTATAAATTTCACTTCTCACTAATGCAATCATAATTAAACATCATTATGTTGACTATTAAACACTAATCAAAGAATTTGAACAAGTTTCACCACATGAAATGATAGCTTTCTCAATTTACCGTATTTTTCGCTTAAATACCATATTGTTTCACTCTTTCATTTAACCCCATCAAACTTGCTATACATTTATAGTAGATCACGAGATAACGACCTACCTCCTCACACACTTACATACAAGCTAACACGATACCATTGAAACCTTAGAATATGAGAAAACAAGAATTTACATCTAAATATCATATACTTAATAAAATAATCATAAAAGATTTAGTTTTGATACACTTTTAAATAAATACCTCTTATTAGGAAAATACGATAAGTTGTGGATATCGGTTGTTTATCTAAACCTGATTTTGTGGTGTCTAGGCTAGGCAAGTGAGAAAGGTAACTCTAAAAGGCCCGTCTCACGGTGATTCGTGAGCGGATCCTGTTGCGCCACGGCAGCGCCCCGGCCGTCTATCCGAGGCCAAAATGCGGAATCAAAAATTTTCCTTACTTGGAAACCGGCGCTACCGCGGACAATGAAAACCCGGATCGTTAACCATTAACCTATACTAGCAAACAAGAGATGGGAAGAGAAGTATACCGAATGATCCGAGTCCTCCGGTCTTCTCCTCGCCGTCCCGATCTCGTGCGGAAAGTCTTGTCTCCACATCGTCGCCTCCTCGCCGGAAGGGCACCACATCGCCTGCGTCTTTTACGGGCTCCCGCCTCAATACCGAGGCAACTCGGGCATGAAGCCGGCAACTCGACATGCTCAAGATGTGCTGTAGAATGTGTAGTGTAGAGGCTATGTCTCATTTGGGGTTTGTTTCCATTTGAAGATGATGGAGGAAATGAGATAAGAAAAATGGTGCTTGCATTTTTCTAGCATGAAATGAGATCAAGAAATGAAACTCTCAAGAATGAAAACTCTCATCTTTTTCTTTCTCTCAACCATTTTCATCAAATGTAAAATGAGAATGGTGGAGTGAGGATTATGAAGCATGAAGGGAGGTGATGGTAGGAGAAAGCAAGAGGTGACCACAACCTTAAACATCATCATAACAAATCTACATCAATCCTAATCCTTTCTCATCACCAAAAAGCAAGGAAAAGACTAAGAAAGCATCTCATGATTATGAACCATCATGAAGCCCCACAATTGCAAGAAAACCCCTTCACAAATGGTTATTTGCAAACTTGCAAATAACCCCCTCCATCGGAAAAGTCCGGCCGGGAAAGAACAAAGGAAAACCGGCCGGAACGGAATGCAAACTGGCAACTCCAGAAAACTGGTCCCGTAATAAATTACAGGAAGACCCCGATACTGTGCATACACCCGTGCATCTGTATTCCGACCGGATACAAATGCAATGAGACAAAATCTACACTGTACTAAACTAGGACCGGCTTAAGCCAAAGCCGGCTAGTAATATCCGTCCGATCCTGATCCGTGCAATACCGCACGTATCAGATCGAACCCTGCCATATAACTATACGGCTACTAGTACAAAACTGTCCGATCCTGATCCGTGCAATACCGCACGTATCTGATCGGACCCTGCCATATCTCCATACGGCCTCTACAGCGTTTCGCCCGAAAGCTTGAGTAACTGAAAGTGTGGTGGACTCTAAAGACTCGTCAATACTATGGCTGTGGATTTAACCACTAGCACGTCAGAGGTATAAGCCAATACGTGATGGGCCACCAGCTATTGACCAAAAGGGACGTCGATGAGCGAACTCATCCTGACACCCTACTGAGCCTGTCAGTGACAATATCCGTACAGTCCGGTCCGTTCGTCTATGAGCATCGCATGTCGGGCCTAGGGGGTTGGTAAAAGTCAGACCCCCAAAAGCGGTACAAGTCGTGTCGGAGTGTAGCCCAGAACACCCTGAGATACTACTGGAATACCTACCAGTAAATCTCCTGCCTCGGCCGAGGGCTTTGCGTAATGGCTCTCCTAGACACAGCGCGACCTCACCCCCAATACCGGGAGAGACGAACCCCTGCAGATCCACTCACTGCCTCCATGTGGCTCGGGACTGTACCCAACTAAAACCTGTTTGCACGACTCCTTTGAGCCGTGGTAGGGTAGTAATCAAAGCACAGTGGGAACTCACATGAGACAAATGACGATCTCAGGTCGATGAACTAACCTGTACACATGTCACCAGGGAACTGCTATCTGACATCTGGTATAAGACCAACTAGCAGGTTCCCGGCGAGTCCTGTCCGGTGTACTCATAACCCAATGAGCACCTGTATACATCTTAGGTGAACCAACTGACACCAGTGGCTTGTGAGACCGGCCACCGCCCCTCGTCGGGGTCTCGACTGTATACACTAGTCTACTAATGGAGTATCGATGCCCAGTCTCGAAACTCCCACGACTAGGGACCTTTTAAGGATGTGCTTATAGACCCCAGCTCCCACGTATATGATCGCCATCATACTGCTGGTCGTCAAGCAAGAATCCTAGGGGCTCTATCAACGTGTAATAGCGATATGTCAGGTCACCTAAAGCAGTACACGATGATAAAGATAAACCAGATAGCATACTATCATCTCGAGTAAGACTGTCCTACCGGGATAGGTCCTCCCTCAATCATTGTAATCACGTGCCTGTGATCCAATAATTGACTCTGAGGGCACTATCTCCAACAATCTCCCACTTGCACTCAAGGCTAATTATTGCGATGTCGCATACTCACAGCCCGTGTGATACCGAACACCCAACTCCTCTACTAGTCAGTCTCACAAAGCCTGTTTGCGAAACTATTGCGTTCGAGGAATAGCCTCAGTGAGTGGATCCGCCTAGATGTTTCTTTCTATGTCTCTCTATATCTCAAGTTCGCGGAGAAAGCCATCTCCCGAAATGAGCAATACCTGTCTTAGAATGTCTGGATGTCTGATGGGAGCTAGCTCATAAATGAACTCCAAATCCAAACTTCTTAGACTGTATCGTCAACTGAACTTAATCAGTATCTTGCGCCATGCCTCCCTCAGTATCTTCCTGGATCACCTGTCCAGAATACTGTCCCTCGTCAGAGGGAGAACTATAACTCTGACAACCTGCTTGTCGTCCAAGTCACCTTGGAAGCCTGGAGTGATAACCGTCTCCTAAAAGAGGCAGCCGTTATCATATCCCTAGAACATTCACTTATGTTCTAAAATTGCTTCCGACTATTCCTCCAGGATTGGATCAATATCTACTTATTGCATCTAGTGCAAGAACAACATCTGGTGTGGTACTTGACATCTCATGATTGACTCAATTGCCTAAGTAAGTGATCTGTCAATCATGCGTATCCCTCTCCCCTTTAGTCTGTAAGACACCTTTAGAGAGGGTGACTCCATTACCTGCAGGTGTACTATCGTGCCAGGAGTCGTCCATTCTAAATACTCATAGAATGCTGTCAAGGTACCCAGATTAGGAGACCACCCAAATCTAGATCTAAAACTATAGATCTAGTAACCAGAATGTCTGATATAATATCCAAGTCCTGTGTGGAGAAAACACTGTGTGACAACCAAAGTATAACCGATCGTAGTATAGGAATATCACTTCCTACTCTGTGTATGTCATCCAAAACCAGGACATCACACCCTACTACCTTCTTAACAGATCCATCCCCTATTCTGATGAAGTCAAACCTATGACTTCACATCAGAAATAGATGATCTATCTCCGCTATATCTGCTTTAGTCTATAAATAGACATAAGCCTGATGTCCACCAATGCTTCCGCTGCTCCCACTGACTACGACAACCCTCTGGCAGAGTCATATAGACGCGCACTTCTAAAGCTAGTTTAGAACGACGCTATACTCATCCTCCCACCGGGTCTCGCAGCCTGGAACAACAGCAATGGCAAGTGTGGGTAAACAAGAACTTCCCTGTCACCGTCCTTGAGGCTACCGGAGTACCTCTCGGGTGCCTGAAGTTACCCACCTCATCTGCGGAGTGGAAAATGGAATGTCAAATCAGATTGAATCTTTAGGTTCCTTATCAAATCTTCAGTAATCGTTTGCGGTTCTGGAATCACTTCCAGTTCTACCATACTCCCACTACTGTTTTCTGAAAAATGACCATTTCCTTTTAAAATGTGGCGAGTCTAGAACAATATTTCTATTGATCTGCCAGATGGTAGAAAGTCAACCCTCGTCATAGCCTGGGTCAACCCACAAACAGCCGTTACAGAAACGTGCCTTGAGTTGTCCAGTGTCTGGTTTTAAGCATAAGCCGGACAACTCCCCGTACCTTAATATCGTTAAGATATGAACTGTTCTATATCCAATATAGAACCAGAGGCACTGATTTAATTGAACCAGATTCAAATCATGCAGCTATGTCCAGTGCATGTAAACTAAATGGAAAAAGGCGATCAGCGTTACTCAACTTAGGAATGCTTCCAATTATGAGTAACCTGAAAGAGAAGCAATTTCTCTTTATCATCAACTGAATACCATACACAAGTATCTACATCTTCGATCACTTTGAAGAATCCCGATACTTGCTACACCTGATACTCTACTCTATTCAAATACCTATAACTCCTCAAAACTTAGACCCTGTGTTTCTACGAAACACATGTCTAAGAACTAGAGAAGTTAAAAGTAAACAGAATATAGTATGAGGACCAGCCCCTCTGTCCTAATGGACACTGGACAACATACAATACTCTGTATAAGTCCGCCGAGTCTAACAACTCTTTCACTGTGCGTCGTAGGTTGAAAACTGTACTTATGGTTAAGAAGAATTACACCGCTGTTTGATGCTCCTTACCTAACCATCCACTGATATAGGTAAATGTCATCGACATAATATCAAAAGGTATATCTCACTCTATGAAAATAGACGTACAGATATATCAATTTGAAATTGGTGCACAACAGCGGATATTCAAAACCAAATATTTGCCGACCGGCAAACAGCCCAGGTGATCTCCTCAAATATCACCGATTACAACGAATCCCGATATAATGAGGATGATCACCCAATTCCCAATAACTTACTCCCACTCATCATCTGTAAAACCATACAGATGTGAGAATCAAACCTGGTAAATACATACCCTGGAGCAAGTGTCTAATCGGGAAATCAGTTTTCTTTTAACAGTACACAGTTGAAACTGAAACATTAAAATGTTTCGATGGGGTATCCTGGTATTCCTAGTAATGCCTCTTCCAATATCCAGATTCACAACTGTAACCGTATATCTCTTTGCCACCTCTCCAAATCCCTTTATACGTCTTTAGTCATTACCTTCTGCACACCCCTTTAGGCCAAATGGTTTTCTTCCTTCCCTACCGTTCGGCACCAGCCTATGGTTTGGAAGAAGACTATCCAATAAGCATAATGGGTGTACTGTCCTGATCCTAGGAGCACTCGCAATGCGAGAGAAGGTGAAGATAAAAGACAACCGAATATAAACCTTATTCCTATTTCTCCTGAACCAGAATCCATCCCCGAACTGGAACAAGTTCCTTTCGAGTTCGTATATAACCATACGATGGAGTATCCAATAAACTGTGGATCTTCGTAGTGATACGAAGTGTCCTGGAGAAATACAAAGGTGATTTAGGATTGGCGAATAATTACTTGGTTTGGTCGTGAATAGCAGTCGCAATTTACTTTGCCCTCTTACTAATCCCTTTCTTTGTCTTAACTTAATACCTTCTGCACACCATCGTTATGCTAATTGGTTTTCTTCATTCCCCACCGTTCGGCACCAGCCTAAGGTTTGGAAGAAGACTATCCAATTTGCATAATAGGTGTACTATCTCCTAAACCAAGGAGTACTCGCAATGAGAGAAGGTGAAAAGAAAAGACAACTGAATAATCCTATTCGTTTTCTCCAGAACCAGAAACCATCCTCGAAGTCCTTCGAGTTCGTATATAACCATACGATGGTTTTATCCAATGGAAGTGGACGTTCGTAGTAATACGGGGTGCCCTGGAGAAAAAGGGTAAGAGTAGGAGTGGCAATGAGGTTAGCGACTCTGACAATCCAAAAGCTAGTGTTAAGAAGGTTCGGTCAACTTGGTCACTGAGTCATAGTCCAGGGTCGGGTCAATGGTCGCTACCACAGAGAGAGAGAAAAGAAACACTCAGCGTGCACTCTAACCTAGATCAGAATGGTTATCAATTTATCTAATCTGGAAACCTCCCACTGTATCTCAAATTCTCCTCCAAACCTGAAAGAAGAATTAGTCGGGATCACCCGAGGAGTAAACCAACTCATCAGTGGGAATCGGGATCCAACTATCACCGCATGATAACTTGACGGAATCCACTCAAGTCACCACACTCCAGAAGGTATGCGCATATCTGGCAAGTTTCAGTTCTTTTGAAACTCCCGATGTGATGTTTTTACCCCTAGGACCCAAGTGACCTTGACAATGCCAACAAATCAAAGAGTCCTAGTCAAGTTCTACCCGTCATTATCTTGATTGCGTTAAACCCACCCGTACGAGTCCTTGACAATGCCAACAAGTACGACTGTCCTAACCAATCCACTTATCCATGTGACAGAAAAGCATTACATAGCTACCGAACACTACGCCACGGCAATGCACGACAAACGCAGCACGAATACTAAGTAATACTAATCTGAAATGACGGAGGGCTACGACTGGTTTTTGGCGAAAAACCTTTAACGTAATGAACTTGATATCGTTGAAGGAACTGGATAACCTTTTTAGAAAATATAGTGACGAAAACCTTTACTAAAGAGGTCACTCCCGGTGAAGGGATCTCGGCTCTTTCCCCGTAGAATGAGGTGCAGGATATTCCAATTGAATACCACGATGCAAAGCAAAAGTAATCGGCTATAGTGAAGTTAATGCCCTGACGCAAACTTCTGTCCAAGGGGTCACTCCCGGTGAAGGGATCTCGGCCCTTGCCCGTCGACTGAGGAGCAGGATATTCCAAATGAATACCACGATGCAAAACAAAAGTGAACGTCCTTGCAATAACAGCTTTTTGAAAAAGTGTTCCAACAACATCAGATTAGGTTTATTTAGCTTGCATTGATCCGAATCAACGCAGTCCCATCAATTGATCACACCACAAAGAACGAAAATATACTGACGTACGTATATGCCATCCGCATTCGCCACTGGGTCCCGTCATCACCCGTTAGGTTAGCTAACTAACGGCAGAGCGGGGACTGGACTAGCGCGGATGAAAAACATATACAACATCTACTAATATATATACCAATATATAGTATTTCGCTCAAGGCGTGAATAAAATGCAACATCACAGAAATGTACAGCATCACAGAACAATACAGATATCTGGAAGCCCCGGGTTTCACAGAGCCGCTGCTGAAACCCGACGTTCCCCTGGTCGTGTGGATAGCCTGTGCAATGAAATCCTAGACCCCTACGGGCGCGGCAAGTCACCCGCCGAAACCTGAAGCGAGGCAGCCCCCTTCAGCACCGTGAATGGACCACCCAGCACTTCACGGAATCTGGTAACTTGGGCACCCCTCCTGGGTCAACCTGTACCCCCTACGAGTGCGGCGAATAGCCCGCCAATTCCAGACTGAAGCCCCCTCCGTCCTAATGCCATGAGATGCGGGCTTGCTGCCCTCCAGAACCCGGCTATCCGTGCACCCTACCGCGGGGTAATCCTAGTACAGAAAGTAAAATATACATACACCGGGTACATTGACCGCAACCAGGTCGTGCCCCAAAAGAATAATACAAACAGGCAGTGACGGCAGTCTACATGTCGGACGCTCGCCCCGCAATATCAAATATACATAATACAACAAAATTGTACTAGCATTGCATCCAGGCTATCCCCCACGACCGATCCGCAACAACACAGCATAAACATAGAACATCAACGTGAAAGTCACGTTCGCAAATCCGTCTAACCGAGCTATAGCAGTTAGACGGGATTTACCGATCAAGTGACATTCACGGTCGCAGATATAATGTAAATACTGTGCAATAATGTGTTTAAAAATATCCGATCGATCAAACTATTAACAAGTGGGCCCCCAAGAAATACTGTAGCACTCACAGAGAAACTGGGCCCAAATTTAATATCCCAAAACCCCTAAAATAAGCCCATAAGGCCACTGTATAAATTGGACAAAGTAAGCACAGTAGAGTGCGGCGGAACCGCGGCCCCAGGGGGGGTTTGGCCGCGGTTCCGCGCTCCACTGAATGACTGACACTGTCGAATTTTTACAGATGTCTTATAATTTCTTGTACATCAGTTTTCTACAACCTGAAAAAATTTTTGAGCAAGGAAAAATTCAACAGAAAACTGATGCATGCAAAAACGCGGTTTTTGGAATTTTGGTCGATCGGATAAGTAAAACGCATTAGAACAAGCTAGGTAAGGTTAATGGCGTGGCTCTGATACCATGTTGCGCCACGGCAGTGCCCCGGCCGTCTATCCGAGGCCAAAATGCGGAATCAAAAATTTTCCTTACTTGGAAACCGGCGCTACCGCGGACAATGAAAACCCGGATCGTTAACCATTAACCTATACTAGCAAACAAGAGATGGGAAGAGAAGTATACCGAATGATCCGAGTCCTCCGGTCTTCTCCTCGCCGTCCCGATCTCGTGCGGAAAGTCTTGTCTCCACATCGTCGCCTCCTCGCCGGAAGGGCACCACATCGCCTGCGTCTTTTACGGGCTCCCGCCTCAATACCGAGGCAACTCGGGCATGAAGCCGGCAACTCGACATGCTCAAGATGTGCTGTAGAATGTGTAGTGTAGAGGCTATGTCTCATTTGGGGTTTGTTGCCATTTGAAGATGATGGAGGAAATGAGATAAGAAAAATGGTGCTTGCATTTTTCTAGCATGAAATGAGATCAAGAAATGAAACTCTCAAGAATGAAAACTCTCATCTTTTTCTTTCTCTCAACCATTTTCATCAAATGTAAAATTAGAATGGTGGAGTGAGGATTATGAAGCATGAAGGGAGGTGATGGTAGGAGAAAGCAAGAGGTGACCACAACCTTAAACATCATCATAACAAATCTACATCAATCCTAATCCTTTCTCATCACCAAAAAGCAAGGAAAAGACTAAGAAAGCATCTCATGATTATGAACCATCATGAAGCCCCACAATTGCAAGAAAACCCCTTCACAAATGGTTATTTGCAAACTTGCAAATAACCCCCTCCATCGGAAAAGTCCGGCCGGGAAAGAACAAAGGAAAACCGGCCGGAACGGAATGCAAACTGGCAACTCCAGAAAACTGGTCCCGTAATAAATTACAGGAAGACCCCGATACTGTGCATACACACCCGCATCTGTATTCCGACCGGATACAATGCAATGAGACAAAATCTACACTGTACTAAACTAGGACCGGCTTAAGCCAAAACCGGCTAGTAATATCCGTCCGATCCTGATCCGTGCAATACCGCACGTATCAGATCGAACCCTGCCATATAACTATACGGCTACTAGTACAAAACTGTCCGATCCTGATCCGTGCAATACCGCACGTATCTGATCGGACCCTGCCATATCTCCATACGGCCTCTACAGTGTTTCGCCCGAAAGCTTGAGTAACTGAAAGTGTGGTGGACTCTAAAGACTCGTCAATACTATGGCTGTGGATTTAACCACTAGCACGTCAAAGGTATAAGCCAATACGTGACGGGCCACCAGCTATTGACCAAAAGGGACGTCGATGAGCGAACTCATCCTGACACCCTACTGAGCCTGTCAGTGACAATATCCGTACAGTCCGGTCCGTTCGTCTATGAGCATCGCATGTCGGGCCTAAGGGGTTGGTAAAAGTCAGACCCCCAAAAGCGGTACAAGTCGTGTCGGAGTGTAGCCCAGAACACCCTGAGATACTACTGGAATACCTACCAGTAAATCTCCTGCCTCGGCCGAGGGCTTTGCGTAATGGCTCTCCTAGACACAGCGCGACCTCACCCCCAATACTGGGAGAGACGAACCCCTGCAGATCCGCTCACTGCCTCCATGTGGCTCGGGACTGTACCCAACTAAAACCTGTTTGCACGACTCCTTTGAGCCGTGGTAGGGTAGTAATCAAAGCACAGTGGGAACTCACACGAGACAAATGACGATCTCAGGTCGATGAACTAACCTGTACACATGTCACCAGGGAACTGCTATCTGACATCTGGTATAAGACCAACTAGCAGGTTCCCGGCGAGTCCTGTCCGGTGTACTCATAACCCAATGAGCACCTGTATACATCTTAGGTGAACCAACTGACACCAGTGGCTTGTGAGACCGGCCACCGCCCCTCGTCGGGGTCTCGACTGTATACACTAGTCTACTAATGGAGTATCGATGCCCAGTCTCGAAACTCCCACGACTAGGGACCTTTTAAGGATGTGCTTATAGACCCCAGCTCCCACGTATATGATCACCATCATACTGCTGGTCGTCAAGCAAGAATCCTAGGGGCTCTATCAACGTGTAATAGCGACATGTCAGGTCACCTAAAGCAGTACACGATGATAAAGATAAACCAGATAGCATACTATCATCTCGAGTAAGACTGTCCTACCGGGATAGGTCCTCCCTCAATCATTGTAATCACGTGCCTGTGATCCAATAATTGACTCTGAGGGCACTACCCCCAACAGATCCCTCCTTTCCTCATTTGTACTTACCTGGCTACAATTGGCGGTGAAGAGACGATTTGAGGCATCTAACAACTTGTCGTTTAGACCATTTAGAAATAGGCTAGTTGACTTAGAAAACCCTAGAATCCAAAATACGGAAAATTGTCATTTTTATAAATAAATACCATTTACTTTATAAAACCGTTTTCTAAAGGATTTAGTATTTTACAATCTTTGCAAAGCGCCGCTACAACCCATTTTTGGGGAACCCGTTCGGGATGATGCGGATTATCGCACATCCTCGGGCTTAGTAGTGCGAGATTCAGACCTCTGCAAGGATCATTCGGTCTCGAAAGATTTAAGATACGACATCTTAAGAAAATAAGATTTTTAGAAGATAAAATATTTATTAAAATTATTTTTTGTAGAAATATATGTATACCTATTTTATTATGATATAAATATTCCACTTTTTTTCTAAAAATCACAAGAATACATTTTACACTAAAATACCATGAATTTCAAATAAATCAATATTACAGATAAATACCTTATTTATAAAACTGGGATATTTTCACTAGAAATGGCTCAATATAAAATCCGCATTCATTACAACTCTAAAGACAAATAATGAATACTTGAGATGTATTTTGAAAAGTATATAAAAGTATTTTTACATAAAACCCCCTCAAGTTTTATAAATTACCCTAAGGACCCTCGCAATTATAGGACTTCGATTTACATTTATAACTGTCTGACTCGGGTTTGAGTCTGATTAATCTGACTTGAATATGATTCAAGTCAACCTATAATCTATAACCTTCAATATGAAACCATGAATTCAATTATCAATCTATACAACTTGACTGAACCGAATCATGGATATATTCCTTTTACATGATCCTCTAGTTATTCCATTTACATGATTCTATGGTTACAACCATTTACTGATATCATGGTTTCGGTCGGTCAGTCAATCAATCTTACAATCAATACAATTTACAATACAACAATACAAACAAGACATCGCGGGGTTTAAGGGGTATATTGGTACGGAAGGTGTTAAAGGTGGCACGAGGCGGTCAGATTAAGACACCTAACCTATATTCCGTTACAGTTGTACCGTGGCTTAATAGTTCCTTGTACATTCCGTTTGCCCTGGTCTCTAGCATATAGAGACCCTTCTCGTATACACTGGTATCCTTCTGTACCAAGCTACAAACAACAGCGTTAACACAACATTACAACAATATTATACAACTTTAAGAGACATCTTCTTATTCTGTCTATTCTACTTTCCTCTTATCTTTGGGACTTACCGAGCGACCTGTTCGCTGACGACATTCTATTTCTTTCTTCTTTGAATGTCGTCAGGTGATTTGGACCCGGCAGAGATCGTGCCATCTGCAGAAGACTTGGAGCAGTTTACCGAAGATCCAACACTTTAGTTTCATTGTACACTTTTCTATTCAGTACTTTTCATTTCCTGTTATGCCACTGTTTAGGCATCTTTTTATTTCAGTTGTATTTCCTTTTCATGCATTGTACAAAAGAATGTTAATAAATAAAAGTTGTTGTTTTTATTATCCCTTGTCTCTTTTGTATTTATTTTATATTGCTTAGATACGCTTAGCGTATGTACTTCTGAGTATATACGTAGCGGACCGGCCGCGTCCCCTTCGCCGTATACTGGGAAGCGGGGCGTGACAGGTTTTGTTGGTGGCCAATGTAGGTCAGAGCTGTATGAAACCCTATCATGTAGTTCCGTTTTGCATGAACAACCTAAGCAATATAACACAAGAACCAGCAACTAAAACATTCTTTATAATTCATGTTCCTTGAATCTTGCAATTTCATATTCCTTGAATCTTATCATTTCATGTACTTGAATCTATCCTAACCCAAATTTTTCTTCAGGGTTATGGATTTCTCGAACAACACCAGCACCAATGTCAACAACACACCTCCACCTCCAGCACTACCCCTCACACCAGCTGTTCCTGCGCCACCCACCGAGCAAACAGTGCTACTTGAGGCAATTCGTAGCCTTCTTGAGGGACATCAACAACTCCTGAACCGTCCCGAGACTGACGCACCAGGGGTAAAGCAATTCAGGGCTTTACATCCCAATCAGTTCTCTGGAAAAGGAAGCCCTCTTGAAGCTGAAGAATGGGCACAAAACATAGAGGATGATCTGGCGGCAGCACAAGTGCCAGACATAGCTTGGGTCCGTGTGGCGAAACTGCAGCTCACGGACAATGCTCACAACTGGTGGAAGGAGGAAGAAAGCCGTCTTGTACAGCCTATTGAATGGAAGACTTTTTGCGAGAAGTTCGAAGCGAAGTACTTCCCTGTGACTGCCAGGTTTGCCATGGAGCAGCAGTTCATTCATCTATAACAAGGTTCGATGTGGGACAAGTCAGTGGATGAATATGACGCTGAATCACCATGCTAAGCCGGTAAGTCACAATAGTTCAATTTTTAAATATCACATACTACACAGCTAACACAATCCTTAAACAGATTCGCGGCACACTTGATACCGACGAACGAGATCAGAGCCCGTCGCTTTCAACAAGGTCTGAATACGGAAATTCAGGCTGCTTTAGCCACAGGAAAATTTCTGACTAATGAGGATGCTTTGGAAGCTGCCCGTAGTTATGAGGCAGTGATAAAAGCAAGGAGCAGACCTCGGTCTGCAGGAGTCAAGCGCCCTGCCAACCAGATGGCAGGTGGAGCCTCGTCCAGACCACCTTTTGTGCCAAGACGACTCGGAGTACCGAACCATCGTCCCAGCCCAGCCTTTTGTACCTACTGCAAGAGAGCTGGACATATGATGAAAGACTGCCAGCGAGCCAACCGTCTTTGCTTAGTCTGCGGCTCAGATACTCATGATATCGGGTCTTGTCTCCAAAGGCAAAACCCAGTTGCTGAACCTAGGCCAGCAAACAATTACCCACAGCGCCCGGCCATCCAAGCACCCGCTCCAAGACTTGCACTACCTGCACCACCCAGAGGACCACAAGCTGCACCACCTCCTCGTCAGTTCATCAAGCTCAAAGGAACGTTCCGAGGAATGCTCCTCAGGCCAGGAGGAATGTACCAAAGCGCCAGGCTTTCACGATGTTCGTGGAAGAAGCTGAGGCCACTGGCCAAGTCATCACTGGTAAACTTTCCTTCTCAAACTTATCTTTTAGTCTTGGTTATCTACACACTTTCCCTATACCTAAAACATATCCCACATACCTTAGGTATAATCTTAGTAGCCTCACTCCCTGCACTAGCACTGTTTGATACTGGAGCATCCCACTGCTTTATGTCGCAATGGTTCGTCCGAACCCATGCGATTCCAGTCTCACCGCTTGTATCCAGCTGGAATGTCAGTTCAGGAAATGGCGTTCTAAAGGCAACTATGGGATACAGCTTGTGTCCAGTCGTCGTCTTCAGCAGAGAGTTTTATGCTGACTTCAAAGTACTGGACATACCGAACTTTGATGTGGTTCTAGGAATGGATTGGCTTGGAACTTTTTATGCTACCATCGATTGTCGTCAAAGGAGGGTAGTATTCGAGATTCCAGACCATCCGGTCTTCTATTTCAAGAGCGGAAACCGTACCTTGGAGCCAAGTACCTACAAGGCGAAGCCAAGAGAAGCAGTAGTTGCAGCAGCTCAAGAGGAAGAAGAATTAAGACCAGAGGTAGTTCGAGAGTTCGACGATGTATTTCCTGACGATATATCAAGTTTTCCTCCCGATCGAGCTCTTGAATTCGGTATTGATTTAGTACCAGGAGCCCAACCGGTAATCAAAGCACCTTATAGACTAAGTCCGGAAGGTTTGAAGGAAGTCCGAACACAGTTGGACGAATTATTGGCGAAAGGATGGATTTGTTCCAGCACTTCAAGTTGGGGAGCACCTGTACTACTGGTGAAGAAGAAGGAAGGTTCATACAGAATGTGCATCGATTATAGAGTCTTGAACGAAGTCACTATAAAGAACAAGTATCCACTCCCGCGCATCGATAATTTATTCGATCAGCTAAGTGGATCTTGTATTTTCTCTAAATTGGATCTCCGTTCAGGTTATCATCAAGTGAAGGTCAAGGAAGCTGATATTCACAAAACAGCTTTCAGAACTCGCTATGGACATTATGAATTTCTAGTGATGCCATTTGGAGTGACCAATGCACCAGCAATATTCATGAACCTAATGAATCAAGTTTTTCGGGAGTACTTAAACAGGTTTGTTGTCATCTTCATCGACTACATCCTGGTATATTATAAGAATCGGAAAGAGCATGCAGAGCACCTACAAATTCCTGGAAACTCTTCGACAACATAAGCTCTATGCCAAGTACAGCAAGTGCGAGTTTTGGCTAAAGCAAGTTGGTTTTCTTGGACATATCGTATCAGGAGAAGGAATTTCTGTGGATCCAGCAAAAGTTGCAGCAGTGAGCGAATGGTCTACACCAAAGTCAGTGAAGGATATTCGGAGTTTCTTGGGTTTAGCTGGATATTACAGAAGGTTCATTGAAGGATTTTCAAAGATAGCAACACCCCTGACCAAGCTCACACGTAAAGATGAAGAATTTTTGTGGTCAGAAGCATTCGAACAAGCTTTCGTAGAACTCAAGTCAAGGTTGACATCTGCACCTATTCTCGTAATACCGGATCAATCTGGAGGATTCAAAGTGCATTGTGATGCATCCGGTAAGGGATTAGGATGTGTTCTACATCAGCACGGTAAGGTTGTGGCTTATACTTCAAGATAACTAAAGACTCATGAGCGCAATTATCCGACGCATGATCTGGAGTTGGCAGCCGTCATCTTTGCTCTCAAGATTTGGCGCCATTATCTACTTGGTGAACGAGTGAACATCTACACAGATCATAAAAGTCTGAAGTACGTGTTTACTCAGAAGGAGTTGAATATGCGGCAGAGAAGATGGTTAGAACTCATGGAGGACTTTGACATCAACTTACAATATCACCCAGGGAAGGTGAATGTAGTACCTGATGCTCTTAGTCGCCAACCATTATCGATGAATCTTACCTCTCAGTGGAAGCTTCAGCAAGACTTGCATCAGATGGAGATTGAAGTAGTCATGTCAGGTAATGCTTCAAGTTTGATGAACCTACAAGTTCAATCAACCATTGTCAATCAGATCAAAGCAGCTCAAGCAAGTGATGCTAAGTTGCAAAGGATCAAAGAACAAGTGGAGAATGGACTCAGAACAGACTTCATCATCCATGAAGACGGATCTTTGAGATACGGCAGCAGGTTGTGTGTACCAAAAGGTCCTGTTCGGGAAGAGTTAATAAAAGAAGCTCACAGCTCTCCCTACTCAGTACATCCTGGAGGTACCAAAATGTACAAAGATCTACGTCAGAATTATTGGTGGCATGGAATGAAGCGTAAAGTAGCCAGAAGTGTCGCAAAATGTTTGGTGTGTCAGCAAGTAAAGGCTGAACATCACAGGACAGCTGGACTACTTCAACCGTTACCAATCCCAGAATGGAAGTGGCAACACATCACGATGGACTTTGTGACTGCTCTTCCTCGCAGCACAAAGGGTAACGATGCTATATGGGTCATTGTGGATCGACTCACAAAGTCGGCTCACTTCATCCCATTTTGAGTTGGCCAATCAACTGAGACACTAGCAAAGAAGTACATGGAGGTAATAATCTATTTAAAATTTAAACTCTTCATAATGTACTATCTATGATACCCATGAACTCATACAGGAAATTGTGAGACTTCATGGAGTACCAGTCTGCATTGTCTCCGATCGTGACACCAGGTTCCGATCGCAATTTTGGCAGAGTCTGCAAGCAAGCTTGGGAACAAGTCTGAACTTCAGCACGGCTTATCATCCACAAACAGATGTTCAGTCGGAACGAACTATTCAGATCTTGGAGGATATGCTCAGAGCGTATATGCTAGACTTCAAAGGATCATGGAAAGATCACCTGCATCTTGTGGAGTTCGCGTACAATAACAGCTACCAAGCAAGCATAGGAATGACACCTTTTGCAGCATTGTATGGAAGGAATTGTCGTTCACCATTACGTTGGGACGACATCGGAGATAGGGAACTTCTTGGACCAGAGATGATAGTAGCGACCGTTGATGTGGTTCGTACTATCAGGGAAAAGATGCGCATAGCCCAAGATCGACAGAAGCATTGGGCTGATGCAAAGAGACGACACTTGGAGTTCCAGCCAGGAGATCACGTATTCCTGAAGATATCTCCGAACCGTGGAGTGATCCGATTTGGAAGACGGGGTAAATTAAGTCCAAGATATATTGGACCGTTCGACATACTCGAACGAGTCGGTGAAGTGACATACCGCTTAGCGCTTCCACCCTCATTGGAAGGAGTGCATAACGTGTTCCACGTATCCCAACTCAAAAAATATGTGAATGATCCCAGCCATGTTCTTGATCATTCCGAGCTCACTATACAGCCCGACTTGTCTTGTGAGCAACAGCCTGTGGAGATTCTGGACAGGAAAGTGAAGACACTTCGGAACAAAGAAGTTAATTTGGTCCGGGTAATGTGGAGGAAAGACACTCCAGGAGAATCCACTTGGGAAAGAGAAGATGAAATGCGTACAAGATATCCTCACCTCTTTGTAAACTAGTCCTCAAATAAAAGTTGCAAATTTCGAGGACGAAATTTTTGTAAGGAGGGTAGATTGTAACAACTCCAATTTTTATATACATAAAATTGATTTAAATTCAAAGTATACTTGAGATATTTAATGTTGCTGTTACCACTTTAAGTAATTATTTCACACAAATAATTACAAGAAGGAGCTTGTAGCTCATTGGTAATACCTTGCACTGCTGAACCAAGCCACCAGAGTTCAAATCCCCTGCCCCACATTATTTTTATATTGTTTTTGTTTTAAATTCTTTGGAAGCCCAACAGTCCACACACCATAACTCCCAAAACATGAACTGAACTTTAAAAACTAAAAATACCAGAGCCTTCACCTGACGACCCCCCACCCCCCGACCACCTGACTCGGCCAGACTCGGGCCGGCGCCGCCGGCCGGACTCGGTCGGACGGCCGAGTCCCCAACAGTGAAGTTGTGTCTTTTGGTCTTCTCTAACCCCCTGCATATACCAAATTAATGGATCGGTTTCCAAGACTTAAATATACCCCATTTACCACATTTTTTAATGATTTTCCCACATTTTTACAATTTTTTTCTATTAAAAACCCTTCACCTACCCTACCCCTAGCCTACCATATAAATACACCCCCTACCCTCTCATCCCAAAATCCTAAGCTCACTCTCTCAAAAAATTTCCAAGAGTTGTGTACTTTGAAAGCAAGCTCATGGCGAAGCTCCGACGAAATTCAGGCGGAAATTCCGACGACGTTTTTAGGAACTACCGGCAACGACGCAACGCATCGGCAATCCTTTTAGTTCCCCCTCACTCCCTTGTTTAATCGAAACCCGTAAGTCCCTTTCTATCTTTCTCTTTCCTATTCTCAAAAATACGAAATTACAAACCCGACGGAATTGGAACAAATCCGATTTCCGATTCGGTGTTCTATAAATTTCACTTCTCACTAATGCAATCATAATTAAACATCCTTATGTTGACTACTAAACACTAATCAAAGAATTTGAACAAGTTTCACCACATGAAATGATAGCTTTCTCAATTTACCGTATTTTTCGCTTAAATACCTTATTGTTTCACTCTTTCATTTAACCCCATCAAACTTGCTATACATTTATAGTAGATCACGAGATAATGACCTACCTCCTCACACACTTACATACAACCTAACACAATACCATTGAAACCTTAGAATACGAGAAAACAAGAATTTACATCTAAATACCATATACTTAATAAAACAATCATAAAAGATTTAGTTTTGATACACTTTTAAATAAATACCTCTTATTAGGAAAATAAGATAAGTTGTGGACATCGGTCGTTTATCTAAACCTGACTTTGTGGTGTTTAGGCTAGGCAAGTGAGAAAGGTAACTTTAAAAGGCCCGTCTCACGGTGATTCGTGAGCGGATCCCTCCTTTCCTCATTTGTACTTACCTGGCCACAATTGGCGGTGAAGAGACGATTTGAGGCATCTAACAACTTGTTGTTTAGACCATTTAGAAATAGGCTAGTTGACTTAGGAAACCCTAGAATCCAAAATACGGAAAATTGTCATTTTTACAAATAAATACCATTTACTTTATAAAACCGTTTTCTAAAGGATTTAGTATTTTACAATCTTTGCAAAGCGCCGCTACAACCCATTTTTGGGGAACCCGTTCGGGATGATGCGGATTATCGCATATCCTCGGGCTTAGTAGTGCGAGATTCAAACCTCCGCAAGGAGCATTCGGTCTCGAAAGATTTAAAATACAACATCTTAAGAAAATGAGATTTTTAGACAATAAAATATTTATTAAAATTATTTTTTGTAGAAATATATGTATACCTATTTTATTATGATATAAATATTCCACTTTTTTTCTAAAAATCACAAGAATACATTTTACACTAAAATACCATGACCTTCAAATAAATCAATATTACAGATAAATACCTTATTTATAAAACTAGGATATTTTCACTAGAAATGGCTTAATATAAAATCCACACTCATTACAACTCTAAAGACAAATAATGAATACTTGAGGTGTATTTTGAAAAGTATATAAAAGTATTTTTACATAAAACCCCCTCAAGTTTTATAAATTACCCTAAGGACCCTCGCAATTATAGGACTTCGATTTACATTTCTAACTGTCTGACTCGGGTTTTAGTCTTATTAATCTGACTTGAATATGATTCAAGTCAACCTACAATCTACAACCTTCAATATGAAACCATGATTTCAATTATCAATCTATACAACTTGACTGAACCGAATCATGGATATATTCCTTTTACATGATCCTCTAGTTATTCCATTTACATGATTCTACGGTTACAACCGTTTACTGATATCATGGTTTCGGTCAGTCAGTCAATCTTACAATCAATACAATTTACAATACAACAATACAAACAAGACATCACGGGATTTAAGGGGTAGATTGGTACGGAAGGTGTTAAAGGTGGCACGGAAGGTCAGATTAAGACACCTAACCTATATTCCGTTACTGTTGTACTGTGGCTTAACGGTTCCTTGTACATTATGTTTGCCCTGATCTCTAGCATATAGAGACCTCTCTTGTATACACTGGCATCCTTCTGTACCAAGCTACAAATAACAGCGTTAACACAACATTACAACAATATTATACAACTTTAAGAAACATCTTCTTATTCTGTCTATTCTACTTTCCTCTTATCTTTGGGACTTACCGAGCGACCTGTTCGCTGACGACATTCTATTTGTTTCTTCTTTGAATGTCGTCAGGTGATTTGGACCCGACAGAGATCGTGCCATCTGCAGAAAACTTGGAGCAGTTTGCCGAAAATCCAGCACTTTAGTTTCATTGTACACTTTTCCATTCAGTACTTTTCATTTCCTATTATGCCACTGTTTAGGCATCTTTTTATTTCAGTTGTATTTCCTTTTCATGCATTGTACAAAAGAATGTTAATAAATAAAAGTTGTTGTTTTTATTATCCCTTGTCTCTTGTGTATTTATTTTATATTGCTTAGATATGCTTAGCGTATGTACTTCTGAGTTTATACGTAGCGGACAGGCCGCGTCCCCTTCGTCGTATACCGGGAAGCGGGGCGTGACATTGGTGCTATCCGTCCACCTCTCCGAAGATACCAAGTTGATTTATGGAAGGTATAAACGGATGCGGCCGATGTAGCAGACTTCGTCAGATTCCTCCTCATTTGAGGGGTTTTTGATTATGGGGACGCTCTTCCCTGCAGGCGTAAGCCCTTACAGTTAATTACGCTACCGCATCGCGGTAACAACTTTCTCCTTCTCCAGATAGTCACTTCGTGTCGTGGCTGTTTGTTTTGTTTGTGGTTGCCCATGGATTGTATACGGAGACTAATTTATGTTGTCGCCCGTAGGGCGTGGATTAGTCTAAATCCGTTTCTTCTTAGATTTGGGTTTGGAGGTTGGGTTTAAGGATATGTTAGTCTCACTTAGGACTAAGATCAACTTAAACATTTTTTAAGGATACGTTAGTCTAATTTTTAGACTAAGATCAACTGAACGGGATCGTTTAGATCCAACAAGAGAACAATTGGGCTCTATTGTTTAGTTTAGGGACATTGCGGTCGATTAGTTTAAGGACATTACGGTCCATTATTAGTTTAAGGACATCTCAGTCCAGGTTAAGGACATCTAGTCCATGGGCTTAAGGACCCCACAGTCCAGGTTAAGGACATCGTAGTTTGTGAGTTTGAGGACCCCACAGTCCAGGTTAAGGACATCGTAGTCCATGAGTTTAAGGACCCCACAGTCCGTAGTTTAAAGACGTCATAGTCTGTTTAAAGACGTCATAGTCATAGTCCATGAGTTTAAGGACCCCACAGTCCATGAGTTTAAGAACCCCACAGTCCATGAAATGTGTGGTTGTCGGGACCCGTCGCCTCTCTGAAGACGTTGAAGGATTACAACGACAAGTATCAGAGGAGTAAAGAGATGTACCCTTAAACTGGTGTGAATTGGTCAGAAGATCTGTAGTCCAATTTGGGACTAAGATCTGTTAAATATTCGTAAGCAGATGAGGCTCAATTAAATATAAGTTGAGGACTTATGGCTAATATTGGGCTAAGTCCAATAAATGTTTGACATTTTATTTTGTTCTGGCTATTGAGCCTTTTATTTGGGCTTGGCCCTTTTAATAATGCTGAGCATTAGATCCTGACACTTTTATTGTCTTGTATTGAATGCAGAGCATTCATCAGAACAATTTATGTTCTGTCAGCGCAACATATGGTGCGCTAGGCACTTTGCGCCAGTCAGAGAGCGCAGTGCGCTTCTGCCACGTGGCGCGCATGTAAATGTTGCGCTCTGCGCTAAACGCAGATGCCAATTTGTGAGCGCTGAGCGCTAGTCCATGAGCGCATTGCGCTGGCGTATACGTGAATGACACGTGGTGCGCTTGGCGCTGAGCGCCAGCCCATGAGAGCAGTGCGCTATTCCAGAAGCGCAAAGCGCTAGTTGCATACGTGGTTGACATGTGGCGTATTTTGGTGCTAAGCACCGATCCAGAGAGCGCAGAAGCGTTGTTCAAGAGAGCAAGGCGCATTTCAATAGCGCAAAGCGCATTTGATCAATTTTTATGATCAGAGAACAAATTTATGTTATTTTAAAAGAGATTTTGTCTCAAGACTCAAGAATAACAGTTCTTATTTTTGAATGGGCTTTGCCTTTATAGATCAATGATCTGTGTGAAGAATATGTTCTTTTTTCATTATGTGATGAGATCTTTTGATCTTTTTTATGAAAGACCTTGGTCTTTATGGATCTATGATCTTTTAAGAAGATAATTCTTCTTTTTAAGAGATGATTTCATCTCTGTGTTCATCATTCATCATCTTTACCTTGAAGAAAAATCTTCTTGCAAGAGCTTGCTCTCTTTCTTTAAGTATTCTCAAAATTTATTGGGGGGGTTTCTCTATATTTGACTTGAAGTCTTGGGGCCTTTATATAGGGCAAGTTGATTTGTTAAATCAGTTAAAGAGATCTTTCTCTGATTGATTTGGTGATGTTTCCCCACCATTTGATCTTTGATCCTAGGGCTTCTATTTTACAGAAGGCAAGCTTCTTGTTTTAACAAGATTAAGAAATATTTCCATGCAGAATTTATTCTGTCTTTGGTAATTTTTATTTACCATTGGATCATTGATCTAACGGTGCTCTGATTTACAGAGCATAATCTTGTTGTTTGGAAAGATTTTGAGGAATCTTTCCATAACAGAATTTTAATTCTGATTAATGATTTATCATTATTATTAGATCTTTTGATCTAAGGGTGGGGAATTTTTAATTCCAGCGCTAGCGCACCCGTGCTTTGCACGTGGTGCGCTGCCCATAGCGCAGCGCACTTTGCGCTAGCGCACCAGTGTTTGACACGTAGTGCTCTGCTCAGAGCGCAGTACAGCCTGTGCTAGCGCACCTGTGTTTGACACGTGGCGCACAGCGTGCTCAGCGCTAGCGCACTCATGATGCGCTGCCTAAGGCGCAGCTCATCTGGCGCTAGCGCATCGGTATTTGACACGTGGCTCGTAGCATGCCTAGCACTGAATCTGAAGCGTTGCTTCAATTTTTGAATTTTGAATTTCAAAACAGAGTTTTGCTCTGATTGGGGAAAACAAATGCCCTCCCACCGTTGCGCTCACGTGGACCACACGTGAGTGCAGCGGTGGCAGCATCTGCACTCTTGGATCAACTCAGAAGTTGAAAAGGCGTTTCAATGCCTATAAATAGGACCTTTGGTCCCTTAGATGATTTTCATCTTCTTCTTGAGAATTATCTCTTCTTCAGAGCATTGCTCTCCTGTTTAAGAACCTTTTAAGAGTTAACACTCTGTTAAAACTTAGGTAAAGTTTAAAACTCTCAATAAATTGGGGTTTTACCCATTAACAGAGCCTTGCTCTTCATATATCTTTGATCTAAAAAAAACCCATTTAGGGTTTCATTAATAGAGCTTTGCTCTCTTCAGATCATGAACCCATAGATCTAATGAGATCTTTTCTTGGGGTTTCTTAGCCCATGAACAGAGCTTTGCTCTTTTGAATCATGTTGATTTATTAATCTTTGATGAAGAACTCTTAAGAGTTTGTTCATGGATCTTGAAGATCCCAGAATTTTTTAATTCATAAAAATTAATTTTAATTAATTCTTTTCTGATGTATTTTTCCATCATCATTACAGAGCCAGGCTCTTGAAGAATTTTATTCCTTCATGACCAAAGTTTAACAAGTGTCACTCTGTCATAGAGCATTGCTCTCAAAGGGAGATTTTCTCCTTTTCCCGAGGGATCTCTCATTTAATGAGAATTTCTTGAGGATTTCCTCATTTAATTAACAGTTTCATCCAATGATGAGGCTGTTTTATTAATTGATGCATTGTCATCCAGATTTTGTGGGCCCCCTTTGGTCTCTCTCCACTGCATTGCAGTGTGGTACAAATTTTAAAGTACCGAGTGTCAGAATTTAAAATCAAATTATATCACTGACAGTTGCCTTCTTTCCCCCTTTTTTTTGGCAGGCGACATGTCTTTCGATCTCTCTTTCCCGTTTGTCCGTTCAGAGGGAGGATTCCCTTAGGCGCCTGTGGACCGGGAGGTTCTCGCGCTCATCAAAGACCATGACCCGAAACACAAAAAACTTCACTTGTGGGGTAGATGGTACGACCAGATTATCAGAGGTCGTCGAAGCTTCTCTTGTGAGACGCCTTCGGAGCCTATCTCGGCGATCCCGTATGCGGATGCACCCCTGGTGAACTATCCCGTGGAGGTGGTTAATTGGACTTCGGAGGGTCTCCTTCAGCCTTCGATCGCCGCAGTACCCGTGCAGCCGGCGGCGGCTTTGGATACCCTAGGGCAGCGTATATGTCAGGGCGAGTCGCGTCCTTGGGGACAGCCTTACAACATCGGGCTAACTCCCCGTCATCCGCCCGGGTACTTGTAGTGGGCCCGGTATATCTTGTCGGCAAAGAAATCGCAGCTGCTAAAGCTCGGCTTATACCTTGCGGTATATGCTTCACTGTTCCAGTATTCTGCACCTCCCACATGGTGAATCAAGGCGTTCTTGGAGCAGTGGAACATCCCGACCCATACCTTCCTTCTACTAGATAGAGAGGTCTCCATTTCCTTGGAAGAATTCGCCAAGATTTCTGGTCCACCAGTTAGGGGGAGCACTACGAGGAGCTGCTTCCTCCGGACGAATATGTTTTTTCCACCAAGCCAGTGGTGATGGGCCTCACCCCAGAGAACGCCATTCAGCACCGGTTCCCAAGCCTGATAAAGGTGATGAACAGGTATGAGAGCCTCTTCATCGAATCCGGAGGCCGAGGGATTAGCTTTGCGGACTTCATTGCTTGTTTTCTTCGCCCGGAGATTTTGACGCGACCAGGCGAAAAGTTTGCTAAACTTGATGATCCCTTCGGCTTTGGCTTGGACTGTCGGCCGATATTAGAAGTTGATCAGAAGGGTTTCTTTCTTCCTGACGTCACGATTGTCCCTCTGTCAGAAATTGCCGCTCCGGGCATTGACGAGGAAGCATTTTTTCTTGTGTTTCTTGGGCTATGGTTGAGCTGGTTCGCGCTTCCTATACATCCTCGTTACATGAGGCCTTCTGTCTTTTACCCCGCGCATCGCATGGTTGCTGGAATACAAGTGGCCATCTGGATCGCCAGATTAGCCCATCTATATCACGGTCTTAGCGTAGCAACGGATACCACTGAACCAGGGGTGCATCCTGCCAACTTCCCGATGCATTACTTCACTTCATGGATGGAGCTGCACATGCTCGGGGTCTTTGGCATTCACAAGAGACCTTCGTTTTTACGAGAGATACAAGTTCCCTCGGATTATGCGGCTGGTTGACGCCTCCATCGTGAGTCCGTCGCAGCGGGAAGTTAGGGGCTTGCTCCTTCGTCCGCGCACGGTCGGAGATGGTATGTCTTTCACAGACAAAGTCTTGACCATCGGCCAGGAAACTTCAAAGGCGGTGTTGTCACTGCAAGACATTTTTAAGGACGGGGCCTCCGTGCTGAAAGCCCGGGAGATTCTCCATTTGTACTCCATCAGGCCAGGCTTTCTTGTATTCAGGCAAAATGATGCTGCGTTATTCATGAGATACAACCCCCATCATTTTGCCCAGCAGCTGAGTTACAATCAGGGAGTCCCGCTGGAGGCTTTCCTGGTAGAACCTGTTGCCACCGAAAAGGGAATGTGGCGCGCTGCATCATTTCATGCGCTTGAATACGGGGTCTCACTTCTTTATCAGCGAACCGAGTTGTGTCCCGAAAGCCCTTAATGTACACGCGGCCTGGTACCAACATGCAACGGGCGCTGTTATTAGGGAGGAGAAGCGGCTGCTGCTCGACCGCAAGGGTGCACCCCCTGCTGGTGATCGAAACATCCTCTTGAAACGAGGGACCATTGTCCTCCCTCCGCTAAGAGAAGCTGATGTGATTGAAGTCCCTCGCGACAGGCCTGAGTTACCGGTGCCCCGTGCTCCCGTGGAGACGGCGGATGTACCTCCGGTTCCCCATGCTCCTATGGAGACGGTAAATGTAGCTTCCCCTGAGTCTGTCGTGGGCTCAGATATCGGGACTCATCGCCCCAAAGTGCCCACCAAGCGTAAACTTGTGCCGGCTGCGACTGGAGCTCGCTCGCAGAAGAGAAAGAAGAAGTCGATCCTCTCTGTAGACGCTATACTCGGCCTGGAGCCTCAGGCTCCTTATAACGAGGGCCTGATCAAATATGGGACCAACGAAGGTCTATTCATAGCACCGAAAGACACTGATCTCGAGGCCGCCATTGCAGCTTCTGTGCGATCAGCAAGCCAGAAAGCGGAAATGGCCGTCCTCGTGCAATCAAGTGAGTATAAGCCATAACTTTTGTTATTGCATTATATTTTTATTTTTATTATCATGTCTTGACTGACATTTTTCCCTCTGTAACAGGTTTTACCACTGAAGAGGCTCTGGCGGCTTCCCTTAGGACCTTTGAGGAGGAGGAGAGGAATCGCGCTTTGTTGGGCATTGGTATGTCTCGGCTCATCGCCTCTTTATTCTCCTTTCTTATGGACAATCTGACCCCTTCTTTACCTCATCGCAGGGACTACAATGCCAATCCCGCAAGGTGATGCGGAGATTCTTCCCGGGACAGCCATCAAAGTCCTGGCCTCCTCGGCACTGCCGAAAGAGGCCTTGCTCAAACAACCGATGACGGATGCCTTGACGGCTCCAGAGGTAACCCTTGGCGCGGACGATGACGTCTTGTTGATGGAGGCTTCGAGAAGATCCGCTCTAACGGCCCGAGCGGAAAGGAAGCGCAGAATGGGCGCGGCAAGGGAGCGTAGTGCTGTCTTGGCCGCGGGTGCAGGTTCTAGCACCGCTACCCCTGCCCCTACTCCTTCAGAAGATATTCTGGCTGCCTTGTCCACCGCCCACAGACAGGCAGCATGTGCGGCTCGGGAAGCAATCGAAAGACCAACTCAAGGTAATGTGATATTAGGTTCTGTTGTCAAAATTTTAACTTTTAGTTCTCATATATCCTATCTTGCAGGGCCGAGTCTTACCGAAGAAATGGTGGCGACTACTGAGCCTGGGATAGCGGTAGAGGAGGTAGCCATGGTCGCCGAACCCGAGGCAGCGGTAGGCGAGATGGCTATAATTGCCGAGCTCGAGGTAGCGGTAGGTGAGACAGTCGCGATCGCCGAGCCCGAGATGGAGGTAGGTGAGATGGCTACCATTGTCGAGCCCGAGGTGGCGGTAGAGGAGGTAGCCATGGTCGTCGAACTCGAGGCAGCGGTGGGTGAGATGGCGGCAACCATTGAGCCTGAAGTGGCCACCCTTTCTCAAGAGTCCGGAACTGCTCCAATCGTGGCTCTTTCCCCTTGCGGCTCCCTGCCGTTGCCGGGTGCTGCGAGTATCATGACGATTATCGTGGAGTCGGGGGATGAAGCCACGGGCGGCGAAACCATTCCGATAGAGGAGGGTGAAGCAATCACTATATCAAGTGACTCCCTTGTTGCGGTTCCAATCGGCGACTCACCAGGTAGATTTTGGGTCATTGCTTCTCTTTTTATTCTGTAATCCCTTTCAATCTTTCTTGACAGTATTTATCTCGTTTCTAATTCAGGCATGGTGAGCGTTGAGGTTATGCTACCCGAGGCAGCGCCATCAGTTACCGCTTTGACGGCGACCATTCCTCTACCTTCTCTCGTACCATCTCAGATGTTGGAATGTACGAATTCATGACCCATCAGTCTTATTTTTAGGATGTATAACTTATGTACTGACGTTACATTACTGCATCCTTGCAGGAGTCCTTTTTGACCACCTGTATCAGGTGCTGCACCCACACTTCTCTTTCCTGTCAGAGATTAGTCCGCCTGCTGGTGTCGATAAGTATCTTTTCTAAACGACGTCTTTTCTTTAACGGGCAGCCACATTATTGCTAATTCTTCTTTGTATTGCTTGTAGCCTTACAAATTGAAGGAGGGGACGAGGCTATTGTTGCGCCACCAGTACTCCCAGCTCTGCCCTTTGTTGCAGCTGGTATAGTAGACTCTATTGTTCGTGTATTTTCTTTATTTCTTATGCCGACATCTGACTATGATTTATTTTGTAGCGGTCACATCAACTCCAGCCCCGTTCGAATCTCGCATCATAATGCCGGCCGGACCCTTTTCCAGACGTCCATCCTCAAAAGGTGCTGCGAATAGTCTGCGCATGTTGAGCGACTACATTGAGGAGCTTGACGTGGAGATTCCCACATTTTCCGCGGATTTTGCTGCGGAGGTTAACCCTATGCTGGCGACGCTTGTGAATTTTCATAATGAGGGCGTCATTGAGTCTTGGGTTAATCACTGCAGGGAAATTGAGGCTTGCCTGCATGAACTTGAGCTTAGGCGTCCTGCTGCTAAGATTCTGGCTGTGAACACTCAACGAGCTGCGTGGGTCGAGCAAAGTACTTCTTACCTCCGCCATCTTGAACAAGAAGTGGCCTTAAAGCATAAAGAATGTGAAGAAACTTCAAGCGAATCTGCTCGACTGCATGTTCAGGTTGATGCGAATGCTGTCCAGTTGAAAGTTATCTTTGAAGGCCTTCTACAATGCATCTCTGACGGGTTAACACTGAGGCAGAAGCTCGACGTCGTCGAGCGAGATGCACAAAATCGTGAAGCAGCTCAGCGGGCCGTCAAGGAACAATTTTCATCTTACTTGCAGCAGCGAGCCCAGGTCAAAGCAGAGTTGGCCGCGGCAGCTGATCAAGAAAAGGGGTTGAGGGAAGTGTGCGAGCGGCTGATCGGATTATTGAAGGCGCTTCCCTCTCAATAATTGTTTTTGGTACCATTTGTAATTTTGAATAAAATGTATTCATTATTTTATTCTTTCATATGATGTATTTTGTACCCAATTGAATTCATGAATAAAAGATACATTTCTTTCGCAATGTCTTATGTCATCTCTCTGCTTTCTTCTTTCTTTTATTATCAGTATGTCACCTTAGCAAGCATAGCTGACAGATGATAGAGCGAGCATCTTGTTTTGGCTTCTTCGAGGGGTAGTGATGGCTTAGCAAGCAGGTTCAGATCTGCTATCTAAGACTTTTCAACTTTATGAGCCGTGAGGGTCCCATAAAGACTTTTCTCCCTACGAGTCGTGAGGATCTCGTAGGTGTCTTTTCTCCTTAGGAGTCGTGAAGATTCCTAAATGTGTTTTCCCTTATAAGTCGTAAGGATCTTGTAAGAGATTTTTCTTCCTTACGAATCGAGAGGATCCGTAAGCGTTTAATGAGATTGACGTTATCCGCATTTCACGACGTCATTAGGTGACGTATTTCCGAGGTGGGGTCATGTAGATGACGTATTTCTGTGACGGGGTCATGTGGACGACTTATTTCCGAGACGGGGTCATGTGGATGACGTATTTCCGAGACGAGGTCATTTGGATGACGTATTTCCGAGACGGGGTCATGTAGATGACGTATTTCCGTGACGGGGTCATGTGGATGACGTATTTTCGAGACGGGGTCATGTGGATGACATATTTCCGAGACGGGGTCATGTGGATGACGTATTTCCGAGACGGGGTCATGTGGATGACGTATTTCTGCGACGGGGCCATTTAGATGACGTATTTCTGAGACGGGGTCATGTGGATGACGTGTTTCCGCAACGGAGTCATTTGGATGACGTATTTCCGAGACGGGGTCATTTGGATGACGTATCTCCGCGACGCGGCCATTTGGATAACGTATTTCCGAGACGGGGTCATGTGGATGACGTATTTCCGAGACGGGGTCATGTGGGTGACGTATTTCCATGATGGGGTCATGTGGATGATGTATTTCCGAGATGGGGTCATGTGGATGACGTATTTCCGAGACGGGGTCATGTGGATGATGTATTTCCGAGACGGGGTCATTTGGATGACGTATTTTCGAGACGGGGTCATGTGGATGACGTATCGTTTGTTGTAATGAGACGAATATCGACGTGGTCTCCAAGTTGTCTGGGAACCATCGAGATTTGGAGTAGGGGCTTTGCTGTAGCTCCAGGGTTGATTGCAGCGTCTGAATCCTGCTGGAATGGAGAGGAACGTTGTTGATCATCTCTAGGCTATCCCTGAACCGTCGAGATTTGGCTTCATTTCCTGATGGAGCCTGGGGAGGGAAGGTGTGATTCCTTCTTTGTTTGCGCCCCTGGATTGTATACAGGGATTGATGTGATATCACCCGTAGGGCAGAAAATTTTATTTTATATATTTTTCTTTCCGCGATGCTCTATCATTTCAGCTTTTATATCGCGAAGGTCGCGATTGCCCAATCATTTCGGCTATTTTTCGCGGTGCTCAATCATTTCGGCTATTTTTTCTTTTTACTCGCTGTTTTTTATTGCGAGTTGCCCAATCATTTCGGCTATTTATTTTATTTTTACTCACTGCTTTTTATTGCGATTTGCCCAATCATTTCGGCTATTTTGCATGCATACATTTTTACTTGCTATTTTGTTTGCAAGTTGCCCCATCATTTCGGCTATTTCATATGCATGTGTGACTCGCTGGCTTTTCGCTGCAAGCTTGGAATTAGACACCGGTTTCGGCATCAGCACCGCTACAACTGGGATATTGCCAGGAGCGAATCATCATTTGCCTTCGTCAATGTCGAACAAAGGTGGCTTAGCGAACAGGGTTAGGATCCTGTCGACCAAGGCTTTTGACTTCATGAGCCGTAAGGGCTCATAAAGGTATTTCTCCCTACGAGTCGTGAGGATCTCGTAGGTGCGTTTTCTCCTTAAGAATCGTGAGGATTCCTAAGTGCATGTTCTCTTATAAGTCGTAAAGACCTTACAAGAGTGTTTTCTCCTTATAAGTCGAGAGGACTTACAAGGGTTGTTCACTGTGCAAACATATCCCTAGTCACAGATGGGACTTTGTTAGGGAAATGTTTATTCGCGCCCATGGATTGTATACAAGGGTCAGCGTTGAGCCACTTCTAGGGCATAGTTGGAGGTTGTGGTAGCCGCTTAAGAACAGGTTCAGATCCCTGTAGCTTAAGACTTTGGAATCTTATGAGCCGTGAAGGTCTCATAAGAGGGTTCTCCTTACGAGTCGTGAGGATCTCGTAAGTGTAGTTTCTCCTTAGGAATCATGGGGATCCCTAAGTGTGTTGCTCCCTTGTGAGTCGTAAGGATCTCACGCAGGTGGTTTCTCCTCACAAGGTCGAAAGGACCTTGAAAGTGTCTTTTAATGAGATTGCGCCCTTTCGGGTTTTCACAAAACTCGCCGGTAGCCTGCTGTTTTTACTCACGGAGCCCTTTCGGGTTTTCATCCGTGCCCTTTTCGCTTGTGGACATACTGTTTTTCTTTATTTTTATTTTTTTTATTTTTTTTTGTGTCAGCTTTGGGATGCTGCAGTCTACAGTAATTTATTGACGTCTCGGTCAACAGCTAGTTTAAGAACATAGTGGTCAATCGTTAGTTTAAGGACGTTTCGGTCCGTTGTTAGTTTAACGACGTTTCAGTCCGTTGTTAGTTTAAGAATGTTTCGGCTCGTTTGCCGGCTACTACTTATAGAGTTTTGGCTTAGGAAGATAGCGAGCGGACATAGGCGTCGTCATCTATCGTTGATCTAGGCCATGACTCGTCATGCGTAGTATTTTTTCAGAAACCGACCGTTTATTGGCCTGAAAGGTCTTTCGCCATGCATATCCATGAGTAGATAGGCTCCACCTTGGTAAACCTTGTCTATGATGTACGGGCCCTCATGGTTTGGCTCGAATTTCCCCCGTTTGGCACGATTGGGAATCATGGGTCTTTTTTATGACTAGCATGAGTTCGCCTTGGCGGAATGTTCTCGACCTAGTCAGTCTTTCATACGGCGTGTCATCCTTGCTTTGTAAGCCTCCAGGTTTTGTTGTGCCATGAGCCGGGTTTCGTCAAGGGCATCGAGCTACTCGAAGCGAAGATGAGAGTTCTCTTCATCTGTTAGCTCGTAATAAACCGCCACTCGTAGAGAGGGTAGCTCTATCTCAAAGAGGAGTACCGCTTCTGTGCCGAACACCAATGCATACGGCGTTGTATTTATGGCCGTTTTGAACGCAGTTCGATACGCCCAGAGGGCTTCATGCAATCTTTCGTGTCAATCTTTTCTGTTTCTGGACACCGTCTTGTTTATGATCTTCATCAAGGTCTTGTTGAAGGCCTCAGCTAGACCGTTAGCTCGGGGATTATAGAACGAAGAGTATCTCCAGTCTATATTATGCTGCTGTGCGAAGCGACTGATTTTGTGGCTTCTGTAGGCCGACCCGTTATCGGAGATGATCCGTTGCGGAGTGCCAAACCGATAGATGACGTGTGTCTTGAAGAAATGGAGTATATTTTCCGTCTTCACTTCCCTTAGCGGTACTGCTTCTGCCCATTTGGAGAAGTAATTAGTTGTCGCCAAAATGAATCGATGTCCTCTGGACGATGCTGGTTCGATAGGGCCGATTATGTCAGTCCCCCACATTTCGAACGGCCAGCTAGCCACTGTTGGATGTAGTGGATTTGGATGCTGATGGATAAAGTCTCCGTGAATCTGGCACGAATGGCACTGCTTAGCGTATTCGAGGCAGTCTTGGATTATCGTGGGCCAATAATAACCCATCCGTTTGATCTTCAGCTTCATCTTCGGCCCGGCTTGGTAAGAACTGCAGAGTCCGTCGTGAGTTTCTTGGACGACTCTCTTTGCCTCTTTAGGTCCCAGGCATCTTAGCCACAGAGAATCAAATGATCTCTTATATAGAGTATCATTAACGAAAGCGAAAGACAGAGCTCATTTCATAAGCTGATGTTTCGAGGATGCATCTTCAGGTGTTCGACGGGATTTGAAGTAGTCTATAAAGACTTCCCTCCAATCCTTAGCCTTTTCCTGGTCTTTTATTTGTAGAGTCGTTTGCTTGGTCGTTCCCTTTTCTTCGGACGACTCCGGAGATATTTCTGCCAGTGCAAGAACTCAATAGCTTTGCACAACGATCCTTACATCATCGAGGTTCTCGTCGGCCAGTTCTTTAGCGAGCTTGGCTAATGCATCCGCTTTGCTATTTTCCGCACGCGGTATGCTTTCTAGGGTGTAGGAAGGAATTTGAGTCAGCAGTTGTTGTACTCTCTCGCCGTACTTCACCAACCTTGGCTTGTACGTTTGGTAGTCACCGTTTATTTGACTAACGACCAGTTGGGAGTCTCCGTATATGAGGAGGTTTTCAATTCCCATGTCGATAGCGATCTCGAGACCTGCTATCAAAGCTTCGTATTCGGCCTCATTGTTCGTTCTCGGCTCTGTTAAGGAGAAGGCGAAGCGCATTATCCCTCCTTGTGGAGTCACGAAGATGAGGCCTACCCCTGATTTGATTATGAGGCCTACCCCCGAAGATCAACATAGGAGCGAATGGTCCTGGCTTGTTGCACTGGGGCGGACCTGAATAAACAATTTCTTTTTCCTCCTCGGTATCACTCCCAAAGACCGAAATAGTGGTGATAGCTTTGTTCTTATCCTCTGGTTTGCGACATCTTTCTGTGTCCTCAAAATCTGGTAGGAAGTATTTTGCATTTTCGTACTTTCGGACTTCGTTCACGGAGAACGGGTTTAGTTCCCCTGTCACAGTGTACTCGAGACCATCTTTGAAATACTTCATACACTGATATTGTGTAGAAGGGATGATGTTGTACTCGTGTAACCAAGGCCGGCCGAGTAAAGCATTGTATCATGTCTTGGCGTCAATGACATGAAACTTGATGTCCGTGACGAGCAACCCAAAGCGTAGTGTCAATATTACAGACCCGAGCGTCCGTGATGACTGGAAATCAAAACCGGAGATGGTGATTTTATCACGAGCGAGGTGCTGAACGCTCATGCAGATTTTCTTCAACACTCTCACGTTGAGGAGATTTACGGAGGACCCATTGTCGACCAGGATTTTGCCTATCTTGATATCGTGACAGTATCCGGAGACATAAAGGGGACGATTGTGCTTGCACGTCCCAAGGAAGAGATTTTCATCGCCGAAGGTGATATCGGCTGTGTGTACTTCTTCCAGCTCGTCCTTCATCTTTTCTTCGGCAAGGAAGTCTTGGAATTGCTCTAGCTCTTGCAGTGCCTTGATTAAAGAATCTCTCGCCTCTTTGGATAGCAAAGGGCGTCGAGAATGCTGAGCTGCGAGGGTATCTTCCTCAAGTGTGCGAGAACGTTGTAGTCCACCTTATTTTTCTTTGACGGGTCCTTGGCTGTCAGCTTTTCGACGGCTTCGTCATCAAGGACGATATCCTCAGGGACTTTTTCCTTCCCTTTATCTTTTTTATTGACACACTGTTCGAGGGTCCAAGATTCTTTTCGGGCAGCGTACGATTGCGCAGCTGAATATTTTCACAGGCCTTCGGTTCTTCCTCTTTTCCCGAGATGGACTCTTTGAAGAGAGGACCAAGATCTATTTCTTCATCAGAGTCGCTCCCAAAGGTGAGAACTTGTGATCTCCCAGCTTCGACCATGCAACAGTTGCCGGTAGTTCTTTTGCGCTCCTCGGTCGTACTCCTTTGCTCCCGACGAGTTTTGCATTTCATCCGCTTGAAATGTTGCCGGCGAGCAACATATCCCTGCCACCATCATTTAAAAGCGTTGCACTCTTCGGTGGGGTGCGCAATCTTTCGATGATATAAGCAGTAGCTAGGATGTGTTTCCGCTTCACCGAGAATATTTCTTTCGGAGGGTGGCAGCTTCATCCCCATTGATATGGCTTTGGCGAACCTCTTTCTCGTCTTGAACCTGTTTTTATTTGTGACGGATGTACTTTGATCTGGCGGGAGTGTTTCAACTCTTTCGTCCAGTCGCCGGCGTTTGGCTTTTTCAAATATGGCCATTTCACGCTCCCGATCAGCTTTGCTTTTTGAAAGAGCTTCGTTCACGAATGCATCAATCGTTTCATCTGATGGCCCTAGAAGTTCCAGCTCAGGATCTGCCCCCAGTTTCTCTATGTAAGGAGCTTCCTCACTGTCTATTGATGAGTGAGAGATCACATGGCAGCTTGCTACGTAATCTTCAGATTCATCCGACGAGTCTTCTCCATCATCTCCATCCTCAAGAACGTGGCTGAGAAATTCTTCGAGTGTGACCGGAGTCCGCGCTTTTTGATTATATTCTTTCAGCGCGTCAATCTGTTTTTACAGGTCCGTACGCTTGTTACCAGGCTTCACGGGCTTCTTGGATTTCTTCTTCTTTTTCGAAGATTTTGACGGCTGGGTGTGAGTGCTTTGGCTATCACCACCGATCTTTGGAGTTGGACGCGGTTTTAACATTCCTTCGATGATCTCGGGTTCAGGTGGATTTTTCCACCTGATCGCCGGGCATGTTTGGAGATCTGTCAGCATTCTTTTCGTCTTGGCTGAAAGAGCGACTTCCCATGGAGCTTCTTTTACGAAAGAGCATGATGCCCCAGTGTATCCGTCTTCTTGGGAGTGTGTGGCCGAGGCGGGTTCACCTTCCAATTCTCTGATAATACGAATCTGCCCTACTGGTACTGATCTTCTATCCAGCTTTTGAAGATGTAACAATTCTCGATTAGATGGCCCAACATTCGGTGATAAGGGCAATAGTTAGGATTGCTGATGTTGCTTGGTTGCGCTGGGCGTTTTGGCTCTGGCAGATTGATGAGCTTGTTGTGCAGTGCAAGCTCGAATAACCTCTTCGTCTTGTCTCGAGGGAACGAGTAAGGGCGTCTCATTTTATCTTCAAGAGATCGAGTTCTATTATTTTGGTGATCGACGAGCCTCAGACTACTGGGCTACTGTTGAGCATCGGCGACGACGATTGCTTTCCCCTTTCCCTTCTCGTTCCGCGACTCCGGCTTCGGAGGAGACGGTCTATGACCCATCTGGTCCATTTGGGCCAGTTTGTCGATCAAGGCTTGGATTGTGGTCGGCTTGAAGAACATCATAAATTGGAAAATAATTGCATGAAGGTCCAGAGTGCCCACAAACATGCCCACCGCCGGCGCTTCTTCAATGCGTTGTTCGCATTTTGACCACAGATTCCGTCATCGTATTGCATATTGAACCCACGTTTCACCTGGCTTCACCCTGGCATTGATCAATGGCGTTATTGGGGTATGTTCACTAGCACTCACGAATCGTTGGCTGAATAATAGCTCCATTTCTGCGAAAGTCTTGACAGAGTCGTTTGGAAGTTCAGAGTACCATTCGAAGGCCGTCTCCGACAAGCTGTCGATGAACTGGCGAAGTAGCAATTTATCATCACCTCCGGTGTTACCACATAGAGCCCTGAACTGGGCGACATGCTGGTGGGGATTGCCCGTCCCTTTGTATACATGAAATTAGGGATCGTATATCCCGGCGGGTACTTTATCTGGTCATACCAGCTTGGATATGGTCGCCCAGTTTTAACGACTTGGCCGGCCGCTTCATTCTCCTGGCGAGCTCGTATTTTCTGAGCAATGTAGTCATCCAGAGCGTCCTTGAAAATGGTTTCCTCTTTGGTTGCTGAAAGAGCCGGAGGAGGGTTCGATGTCTCCCCTCTGTCGTCTTCAATGATGATAGGAGGGTCTTCAGCTGGAGGTTCTGGCTGTAACATCATCCCGACCATGTCTTGGAAGAGAAGCGCCATTCATTTTATATTAGCCGCTTGTTCTGCTGCTTCTCTGTCTTTCTTTTCGAGGACTCTGTGGAGGAAGTCAGCATCGGTTTCTTGTTCATGACGCTGCTCTGATGACGCCTCTGGGCTTTCTTTTGGCCAGTAAGTGCGGCCATTTACGTTGGCATTTCCTGAAGCTTCTGTCGCTGCTCCTGGGCTTTTGTCATGGATCGGGTGAGCGGTCGGTGACCCGTAGAAGCGCGGCTTTCCTCTTTTTCGGAAACCATATAAACAGTATGCACCATTATGCCCCCAGACTTGGGGCGTTTGGGCTCAGCGTCTTTGCGGTTTGCCGCAGTCACAGGGTCTTTCTCTAGTCTCCTTCTCTTTTAAGTAGTTGAAGTCGAGGGAGCCGTTGCAGTGGGCACCCGGACTGATGACGTCTTCTGTGGTACATTAAGATGGCTCTTTTCTTGCTGAGCTTTGAGCTTTTTTGGTCGGCGAGAGTAGTCCTGGTCAATTACTGAGTCCTGAACCTGTCACCGGACTTTGTAAATTTTGGAGGACAGCCGCTGAGGGGACTGCTCCGGCTTCGTTTCTGTAACATTCTCCACGGGTGGAGGAGATCTTTTCAGTACGGCGGTAGGAGAGTTCCTGTGCACCTTGTTCAGCAACTCGAAGCTGTTCCCAGTTGGAACAGCAGCACAGACTTCCACCGTTGGGGCTGGTGGAGTTAGCCCGGAGGGGGAGTTGCCCCCAGCCTTCCTTACTCGGCGTCAGTGGCGACGTCGAGCGTGTCGAGCTGTTGGGATTGTTTCAGCTTTAGGGGTGACTTCGTCATGCCCCCTGTTCTGGTGAGGCGCTGCTGGTACCAGCCTCTTGAAGACCGACGTCCGTCGAGCAGCAGTATCCAATCTGTCAAAGACAGACCTTTGAGCAGGAACGGGAGCCGGGGTGGCCAACCTTGTAAAGACTGATCCCTTGACAGGAGAAGCTTCTTTAGTGACCTCAAGAGCAGGAATGGCTATCTGCTTTGGGATGTCCGTTTCAGGTATCGTGGGTTTCTTAACAGGCCCATTGGAGTTTAGGCTCAGCCTGTCGAAGACTGACGCCGTTGGCTTGACATCGGACGACCCATTGAGAGGGGCCGTGGTAGTAGTGAGCCGGTTAAAGACCGACTTCTTTTGCACTTCTTGCGGCAGCGGGATATTAATGTTCACTGGTTGGAGCATGGTCCCGAAGAACAAACCAGTGGTAGCCTGCGTCACTTGCTCTATCGGCATTATGAACAGGGAGGCCGCATGGGGCCCGTAAGCTATACCTCCAGATGAGCTGGAACGTGCGTTGCAGTTGCAGCTGGAACACTTCGTGCAAGTAGACGCCATTGATTTTTCATTTTCTGCACCAAGCAAGACACCAAATCTTAGTACCTCGAACCCAAGGGCAACCATTAACAAACCGCGATGCGTTCACGAACACGACACACGAAGTGTGGAATGAAAAGAGGAAAAGGTCCCACTGGGCGTGCCAAAATCTGTTCCCCTCAGAAAGACGCGGAGACGCGATAAACGTTTTACGTGAATTTTGGGGCAGATACTAATTGGTGCTATCCGTCCACCTCTCCGAAGATACCAAGTTGATTTACGGCACCATATATCGAAGGTTTAAACGGATACGGCCGATGTAGCAGACTTCGTCAAATTCCCCCTCGTTTGAGGGGTTTTTTATTGTGGGGACGCTCTTCCCTGCAGGAGCAATCCCCTGCAGTTAATTACGCTACCGCATCGCGGTAACAACTTTCTCCTTCTCCAGATGGTCACTTCGTGTCGTGGGTATTTGTTTTGTTTGTGGTTGCCCGTGGATTGTATACGGAGACTAATTTATATTGTCGCCCGTAGGGCGTGGATTAGTCCAAATCCGTATCTTCTTAGATTTGGGTTTAGGGGTTGGGTTTAAGGATACGTTAGTCTCACTTGGGACTAAGATCAACTTAATCGTTTTTTAAGGATACGTTAGTCTAATTTTCAGACTAAGATCAATTTAACGGGATCGTTTAGATCCAACAAGAGAGCAATTGGGCTCTATTATTTAGTTTAGGGACATTGCGGTCGATTAGTTTAAGAACATTACGGTCCATTGTTAGTTTAAGGATATCTCGGTCCAGGTTAAGGACATCGTAGTCCATAGACTTAAGGACCCCACAGTCCGGGTTAAGGACATCGTAGTCCGTGAGTTTAAGGACCCCATAGTCCAGGTTAAGGACATCGTAGTCCATGAGTTTAAGGACCCCCACAGTCCGTAGTTTAAAGACGTCATAGTCTATAAAGTTTAAGGACATTGTAGTCCATGAGTTTAAGGACCCCACAGTCCATGAAATGTGTGGTTGTCGGGTCCCGTCGCCTCTCTGAAGATGTTGAAGGATTACAACGACAAGTATCAGAGGAGTAAAGAGATATACCCTTGAACCGGTGTGAATTGGTCGGAAGATCTGTAGTCCAATTTGGGACTAAGATCTATTAAATATTCGTGAGCAGATGGGGCTCAATTAAATATAAGTTGAGTACTTATGGCCAATATTGGGCTAAGTCCAATAAATGTTTAACATTTTATTCTGTTCTGGCTATTGAGCCTTTTATTTGGGCTTGGCTCTTTTAATAATGTTGACCATTAGATCCTGACACTTTTATTGTCTTGTATTGAATGCAGAGCATTCATCAGAACAATTTATGTTCTGTCAACGCAACATATGGTGCGCTAGGCGCTTTGCGCCAGTCAGAGAGTGCAGTGCGCTTCTGCCACGTGGCGCGCGTGTAAGTGTTACGCTCTGCGCTAAATGCAGATGCCAGTTTGTGAGCGCTGAGCGCTAGTCCATGAGCGTATTGCGCTGGCGCATACGTGAATGACACGTGGTGCGCTTGGCGCTGAGCGCCAGCCCATAAGCGCAGTGCGTTATTTCAGAAGCGCAAAGCGCAAGTTGCATACGTGGTTGACACGTGGCGCATTTTGGTGCTGAGCACCGATCCAGAGAGCGCAGAAGCGTTGTTCAAGAGCGCAAGGCGCATTTCAATAGTGCAAAGCGCATTTGATCAATTTTTATGATCAGAGAACAAATTTATGTTCTTTTAAAAGAAACTTTGTCTCAAGACTCAAGAACAACAGTTCTTATTTTTGAATGGGCTTTGCCTTTATAGATCAATGATCTGTGTGAAGAATATGTTCTTCTTTCATTATGTGATAAGATCTTTTGATCTTTTTTATGAAAGACCTTGGTCTTTGTGGATCTATAATCTTTTAAGAAGATAATTCTTCTTTTTAAGAGATGATTTCATGTCTGTGTTCATCATTCATCATATTTACCTTGAAGAAAAATCTTCTTGCAAGAGCTTGCTCTCTTTCTTTGAGTTTTCTCAAAGTTTATAGGGGGGTGGTTCTCTATATCAGAATTGAAGTCTTAGGGCCTTTATATAGGGTAAGTTGATTTGTTAAATCAGTTAAAGAGATCTTTCTCTGATTAATTTAGGGATGTTTCCCCACCATTGGATCTTTGATCCTAGGGCTTCTGTTTTACAGAAGGCAATCTTCTTGTTTTAACAAGATTGAGAAATCTTTCCATGCAGAATTTATTCTGTCTTTGGTAATTTTTATTTACCATTGGATCGTTGATCCAACGGTGCTCTGATTTACAGAGCAAAATCTTATTGTTTGGAAAGATTTTGAGGAATCTTTCCATAACAAAATTTTAATTCTGATTAATGATTTATCATTATTATTAGATCTTTTGATTTAAGGGTGGGGAATTTTTAATTCCAGCGCTAGCACACCCGTGCTTTGCACGTGGTGCGCTGCCCAGAGCGCAGCGCACTTTGCGCTAGCGCACCAGTATTTGACACGTGGTGCGCTGCTCAGTGCGCAGTGCAGCCTGTGCTAGCGCACCTGTGTTTGACACGTGGCGCGCAGCACGCCTAGTGCTGAATCTGAAGCGTTGCTTCAATTTTTGAATTTTGAATTTCAAAACAGAGCTTTGCTCTGATTGGAGAAAACAATCGCTAATGATAGAGCGAGGATGCCCGAATATGTAGAACATGTTTTCTTTCAGGAATCTAACGACAACCTTGTTGTCATTCGTCCGGCTCGGTATTGTCTCGACCCATTTGGAGACATAATCAACAGTTAGAAGGATGTACAAGTTCCCAAAAGAGTTGGAAAACGGGCCCATGAAATCAATCCCCCAAATATCAAACATCTCAACAACCAGAATTGGTTGGGGCGGCATTTCAATTCTCCTGGAGATCTGGCCTAAATGTTGGTGCCGGGTGCAAGTTTTGCAGTAATCATTTGTGTCTTTGAAAAGTTTTGGCCAATAAAAGTCACACTGCAAGACTTTCTCAGTTGTCTTTCTTGGACCAAAATACTCGCCACATGCTTGATCGTGGCAGAATGACATCACACACTTGAACTCATTTTTAGGGACACACCGGCGAATGATTTTCTCTGGACAATAGTTGAACAAGTAGAGTTCGTCCCAGTAAAAATGTTTTACTTGGGAGAAAAATCTAAGTTTGTCCCGATTCGACCATTCGCTTGGTATGAGTTCTGTTGCTAAATTGTTCACAATATCTGCGAACCAAGGTTCACAAGATACGGTCAAGAGTTGTTCATTAGGAAAAGTATTGTTTATTGGGAGAAGTATCGTTGGCAAAGAAGGAAGTCGTGAAAGATGATCTGTAACAACGTTTTCACATCCGCTTTTTTCCTTAATGATAATGTCAAATTCTTTAAATAAGAGGATCCAACGTATCAGCCAAGATTTGGCAACTTTTTTCGCAAAAAGATGCCTCAAAGTAGAATGATTAGTATAGACGACGATTGGGGAGCCGATGAGATATGGCCTGAATTTCTCCAAAGCGAATACAACCGCCAAGAACTCTTTCTTAGTTGTTGTATAGTTCAATTGCGCGTCATTCAAGATCCGGCTCACGTAGTGGATCACGCTAGGCATCTTCTCGGTGTGCTGTCCTAAGACGGCACCAATGACAAAGTCTGATGCATCGTACATGATCTCAAAGGATGCGTCCAGTCGGGAGAAGATAGCACGGGAGCTGTAGTAAGTGAGCTTCGTAATGATTCAAAAGCAGTCAGACAGTCCGAGTTGAAGTTGAATGTTGTGTCCTTAGCCAGCAGAAGATTCAAGGGTTTAACAATCTTGTTAAAGTCCTTGATGAACCGTCTATAAAAACCGGTATGGCCAAGAAAAGATCATATCTCTGACGCATTTTGGAGAAGGGAAGTTGGAAATGACATCAATTTTTGCTTTGTAAACCTCGATGCCATTTCATGAAATGATATGTCCTAAGACAATATCTTCGCACACCATGAAGTGGCATTTCTCCCAGTTCAAAGTGAGATTCTTATCCTTACTTCGGGTAAGGACAGCGTTAATATGTTTTAAAAACTCGTTAAAAGAGTCATCAAAGATGGAGAAGTCGTCCATGAATATCTCCAGAAACTTCTCGACTATGTCAGAGAATATACCCATCATACACCGCTGAAATATAGCGGGAGCATTGCATAACCCAAAGGGCATGCGACGATATGCGAATGTGCTGAAAGGACAAGTGAAAGTGGTTTTGTCCTAATCTTTTTTGGCGATGAGAATATGGTTGTAACCTGAGTAACCGTTCAGAAAATAGTAAAACTCATGTCCATCTAATCTTTCGAGCATTTGGTCAATGAAAGGTAGCGGAAAGTGATCTTTCCGCGTTGCGACGTTGAGTTTTAGATAATCAATGCGTACTCGCCATCTAGTTTGGGTGTGAGTGGGGATTAACTCGTTTTCCTCGTTTGTGATGACCGTAATGCCCGACTTTTTAGGGACAACGTGTATCGGACTGACCCATTGACTGTCGGATATAGGGTAAATGATACCACTATCCAGATATTTAACAATCTCTTTCTTCACAGTCTCCTTCACGATTAGATTCAGTCGTCTCTGTGGATCTCTAGCTGGTTTGGCATCATTCATCATGTGAATGTGATGCAGTGCTATATAGCCACTTTTCAGCAAGATCACACAGAGTGAAAAGTATAACATGTAGCCGTATAGCATCGTCAGACAGTTAAGTTGTCTTCATCATCGCGCACACATTTTGGAATTTATTTATGAAGATATAGGCATCTTTAGATTCAAGCCCGTGATACTTGGGCAGCATGTTGATGAAGTGCGGCTTAATCTCGAAGTTGTCCCCATTGGCTGGTGGAAGAGAAAGATAAGTGGGAAGCGCAGCGCATGTTGGGTAGAAACGATCTTGAAGTGCGATTCGTTGTAGCGCTGCAACGAGAGGTGGTGGGTTATTTGCACCAAGTGGCGGTGGAATGATTCCCGTAGTAAGTAAAGTGATGTTAGGAGAAAATCCTGACATCTCGGAAGAAGAGTTTGGTGAAAATGAAGGTGAAGAAGTGTGGACAGAATCATGGTCAACATCGGAGTTGACCGGCAAAGGTAAAGATGAAAGGGGCGTGGAAGGAGTTTCGACTTCTGAGTCGATCGCGTAGTCGGTAGCGACTAACGAAACGCGGACTAAACGGGCACTACGGTCCTGAGTCCAAACGGACATACACTAAACATGTTTAGTTTAGTCAAAGTGTAGAAGGTGAGGGTAAGAAAACATCAATGGAGAAAAGTGTTTGGTGAAAGTGAAGTGTGGAAAAATAGCGAATTTATGTTCCGTTTTAACAAAATGTAAAAATGACGGGCGTAAAACAAACAAACATAATCACAACTGCACAGTCATAAATGCACAATCAATACCTAGAACTAGGCTCCTCTGAAGTCTAACTAGACTTGCTCCTAACTGTTCCAAAGCGACAAATATGAGATAACTCTCAAACCGTCTCTTAATAGCCAATTGTGGCCAAGTAAGCATAAGTGAGGTAAGGAGGGTTCCGCTCACGAATCACTGTGAGATAGGCCTTTTAGAGTTACCTCCTCACTTGTCTAGCTTAGGCACCACAAAAGTCATGTTTAGATAAATGACCGAATGCCCATAACCTTCCTATTTCCCATTGAGCGCGACAAGTCCTTAATTGGCCGAGTCTAGGTATTTTTAATTAAGCTTAAGGTGATGCTTAAGCAATTAGTGATTTCCGGGGTCTTAGGAAGGGTGATGAAATCCCCACCCAATCTGAATTGGTGTTATAGCCCCTTAAAGTCCGTATTAACAATGCAATGCGCAATTCAAAATAGGGTTGTTCACAATCATCAAACAATCGTTTTTTAATTTAAGCGCGGCGCTGCAACAAATACGGTTAGTTTTTTCTTTGGCTATTTGCAGCAAATTGCAAAGAATCCTGCAAAAGATATGAATATTGGAGCGTCGGATTCGAGAAAGAAGGAGTTTAGAAAAATACGCACCGAAATTTGACGAGTTAAAAAACTCTTGTTGAAATAGTCTCCGAATGCTTGAATGGTTCGCTTACACGAGTCAAACTATCCGGATCTTTGGCACTTGTAGTTTTCTATCACCTTGAACTTGAAAACGCACTCTGCTCCGCACGATCGCTATTTATCAATCCGTCCAAATCTGCAAATGTCAGAAAATACGGATATTTGAGCTAGAAAGCGATATAGATAGCCAAAGTTTTGCACACAAGAAATATTGAAAATCAAACAATAAAAGTAGAGTACTAACAGAACAATAGAGCAAACCCAAAAAGAATTTTTGCAAACACTTTTAATAAAACCGCCGGTAGCGGGCAAATAGCAAAAACCGACGGTCGAAATTAATAGTTAGGTATTCAATTTTTGTGTGGGTGCTCTATGTTATCCTAGTATGCCACTGTTATACTTTGATTTTTCTAGTTAAACACAGAGTGTTAGCGGATCAAATTTCCAGAGAACAAATGTCACAAATTAGTTCTCGTGTCGGTTTTTGAAATTTGTATGTTTTTGTTGGATTTTTTTAGAAAGGTAGTTTGTTTTATATACAAAATATTCACAAATTAACCCGAAACTACAAATATAAAACCGTTACCATCTCCCCGGCAACGACGTCATTTGATTGGTAAAGATTTTACATGTCGTTTTTAGTTCTAAAAGTACCGCAATCAAAATGGTGCCGCATGTAGCAAGCCGGGATAAGTACGGGTCATCCGCATGGAGATGGTAGGTTTTTTAACTTGTTTTAACGAGTTAAGTCCATAGCTTGGAGTTGTTTGTATACTAAATGTAGTAAAATACGATATGTTCAAAAGAAAGGACTTGTTAGGGGTAGTTTTAGGTTAGCTTGAGCTAGGATAATGTTTGCCGTTTTCTTATAAGCCTAACTTGATATTGATGCTAAGGTAATCGGTAACAACGTGGATTAGGGAGTTTGAAGTACGGTATTTTCGATTGTGCACTAAATCCGTATTTCTTGTCCCTTGTCCTTCCGTTCTTGTCTCTTAACCTTCGCCTCCGGCAAACCAATCACAACTTGTCACAATTAGAAATCATCGCTATCATGGTAGGATAGGGTGCCTAAGGGAGCGGATTGCGAATCGTTTGGTCGGAGTTTCAATTATGAGTTAATTGTTTTTAAAAGAAATTAGCAAACACTTCTCCTATTCAAACTAACCCTGTTCTACCCTTAACAAGTTATTTAGCTACTCGCACATATTCACATGAATCAAAGAAAACACAAAAAGAAAAGAGCGCATAATAAAAATGCAAGATAAGTAAAGCGAAAGTTAAGGAATACTAAGAACCGATATGTCCGATATGATGTCTTCAAGTGTCCTTTGAATCCAAATATTAGTATGAAATCAAATACCAAACTTTAAATTTGCAAGCTCACTTAAGGGTTTGCAAGATCAAAGAAAAGAAAAAGAACTCACAAGTTGAAATGAGAATGACATGATATGAATAACCAAAAGCACATTTTATTAAACTTACAAAAGTGATACAAGCTAGTTGAGTTCAAGAATCTAAAACTTAAGCTTGTAAGTTCAACTAAGAAGTTACAAGGTCAAGAGAAAGGTGCAAGAATTTAAGATACAACTGAAAATTACAAAATAAAAGTTACAAAAGTGAAGAATTTAGTGTTAACACAAAACTTGGACCTTTTGCCTCTCCTCTGGTATGGTATTTTCAATAAAATAAACAAACAATAAAAAAGAGGTGATGTGATAATGAGAAATGACCAGAAGAAAAATGAGATATTTTGGAGACCGAAAAACCGCCGGTAGCGGGAAATATAGGAGTTTGGGTGGTTTTCTGGCGGTTGGTGAAGCCCGTCTTTGTGTGATGATTTCATGTCCTCTCCATGATCTCTCTGGTATTGTTTGATTCTTTTGTAAACACTTGAGTTTTAATCTGTAGATTTGGAGGGAAATTTCTAGTTTCAAACCATCACAATACAATTTTATCACTCACTCATGACTACCTACTCACTTGCTCAAACCATCATCATCTTAGCTGCCTACCAAGGTTCATGCATCCAAATATACTTGTGATCTCACTTGAAAATACAATTGTGACATGTTGGACCAAAATGGACAAAAATTGTGTATACATATATTTGTTGCAAAAATTCTTGAATATTGATCGGTTTTCCGTTCCGGTTGCAGTGTCAGCTCACAAATGTCGTATCCGTGTATTTGAGTGTATTTCCAATGTTTTGTCATGAATACCTATAATCTGTACTTATTGAGCAGACACGAATTAATAGTACCGATATAACACAAAAATGATCATGAATGAGCGGTATTAAAATGCAGTTTTTCATAATGAACAGGTACTTAAGAATGTTCTTCACTGCTATCTAGTGGTTCTCTCCTTGGTTTGACTGATACCGGCTCACCACGCTAGGTGCGTAAGCTACATCTGGTCTGGTACATAGCATCGCATATATTATAGATCTTACTGCCGAAACATAGGGTATAATGCTCATGTAAACCCTCTCCTCATCAATCTTGGGAGATATCTCTTTGGAGAGGGTGATTCCGTACAATGCGGGTATATTACCACGCTTGGAATCTTTTATACTAAATCTCTTTAGTACGGACTCTATGTACCTGGACTGCGAAAATCCCAACAATCTCTTGGATCTATCTCTGTAGATTTTAATTTTTAGAATCTATGAGGCATCACATAGGTCTTTCATGGAGAACCTTTGTGATAAGAATAACTTGACTGATTATAATATAGAAATGTCATTTTCTATTAAAAGAATGTTGTCCACGTACAAGACTAGGAATACGACAGCTCTTCCTACAATATTCTTATAGATACAAGGCTCATACTCGTTTTTGATGAAATCAAATTCCTTGATCGTTTCATCAAAACCGATGTTCTAGATCCGCGATGCCTGCTTTAATACATAAATGGATTTAAGCGACTTGCATGCCTTTTCGCTGCTCCCACTGTCTACGAATCCCTCCGGCTGATCCATATTTACGCACTCTTCAAAACTTCTATTTAGAAAAGCCGTTTTTACGTCCATCTGCCAGATTTCATAGTCATGAAAGGCAACAATGGCAAGTAGGATCCGAATGGATTTAAGCATAGTCACTGGAGAAAAGGTCTCGTCATAGTCCACACCGGGTCTTTGATGAAAACCTTTTGCAACAAGTCCAGCCTTATAGGTTTCCACTTGTCTATCTACACCAATCTTCTTTTGAAGATCCACTTGCATCCAATGGGTTTTACCCCAGGAGGAGCAATGTCCAATGTACGAACTTTATTAGTGTACATGGACTCCATTTCGGATCGTATACCATCTAGACATTTATCAGAGTCCCTACTGGTAATGACCTGCTTGAAACTATTAGAATTATCTTCTTCCAAGATGCAATCCTCTCGATCCTAGTATCTTTTGGGCGGATGAGAAATCCTACTAGATCTGCGGAGTGGCTGAAATTCGTCGGGTTTAATTGAATTTTCTGGTTCTACCAAACCTTCAGTTGCAGTTTGTCCTTCTGGAGTTTTTTCTAGTTCTACCGTGCTCCCACTAATTTCTTTTGTAAGAAATTCCTTCTCCGAAAAGATGGCGTGGCGAGTAACAAACACCTTCTGTTCTTCGGTATGGTAGAACAGACATCCTAGAGAATTCTTAGGATATCAAAAAAACTTACAAAGAACAGATCGTGTCTCAAGTTTTTCCGATTTTTGCATTTTCATATAGACCGGATAACCCCATATCTTAAACTGCTTAAGATATGAATTCCTTCCACTCTATATTTTATATGGAGTCTTAGGCACAGATTTGGATGGAACATAATTCAGTAGGTATGCTGATATCTGAAGCGCATAACCCCAGAATAAAGAAGCAACTCATCACTACTCATCACGGAGTTAACTATATCCAACAGGGTACTATTCCTCCACTCCGGTACACCGTTGTGCTGTGCTGTATACGAAGGAGTAAGCTGAGAGAGAATTCTATTCTCTTTTAGGTATTCTAGTAATTCCGTGTTTAAGTACTCTCCTCCTCTATCAGATCGGAGGATCTTGATACTTTTTCCAGTCCGGTTCTCTACTTCGTTTGTGTATTCTTCGAATTTCTCAAAGGTTTCAGATTTGTGTTTCAAAAGATACACATATCTGAACCTAGAGAGATCGTCAGTGAATGTTATGAAGTATGAGAACTCACCCCTTGCATGTATAGACATTGAACCACATGCATCACTGTGTATGAGTCCCAAGAGCTCTGTAGCTCTTTCTCCGTGTCCGGTAAACGGAGATTTGGTCATCTTTCCTTTGAGACAAGACTGACAAGTTTCATAAGATGAAAATTCGAACGGATTCAGATATCCATCCTTATGTAACTTAGATAGTTTTTTCTAATTGATATAACCAAGTCTACAATACCACAAGTAGGTTTCGTTCATTTCTGAACTCTTCCTCTTGTGTGTGTTGTATATTGAAAACTGTGTTTTGATTTAGAACATAGCTACCATTACACAGTGTACCTTCTGCAATCAATACCTGATTAAGGTAAATGTTCATGATATTTCTATCTAGAACAAAATTATATCCATCTTTATCAAGTAAAGAAACTGATATGATGTTGCAAAGTATGGAAGGTACATAGTAGAAGTTGTTCAAAATCATAGTATTGCTACTTGGCAATACTAGGTGATATTCACCAACGGTAGCAACATCAACTTGTGCTCTGTTCTATACTCTGGGGGACATATCATCAGGTCCAACCATCCTATTTTTTCTTAGTCCCTGTAATAAATTACAGATCTGAGATCCTGATCCTCTATCTAGTACCCAGGAGGTAACTGACCGAAAAACAATTCTCAATAACAAGAATACCTGAAAGAGACGCAATAGTTTACTTTTTCTTCGTTAGGGGCATCAAGGAATTCATGTAATCATCTTTCCCATGTTCAAGCTCATGACATTCATCACAAGTTCCGAACCGATGTTCCCCAGCCCCGAATAAGAATACGGGTCAGTCAAGTCATACATTTTATTATCTTGATTAAGGCATGACATGATTGCTACCTAGAGAGAGAGAAAAGAAAACACTCAGCGTGCGCTCTTCCAAGTTTAGATTAGTTATTATTTTATCTAAGCAGGATGGCTTCCACTGTTTCCTCAAATTCTCCTTCAAATCTTAAAAGGAGAACTAATCGGGATCATCAACACCTTACAAGTTCGTTAATCGTTCAGCCAGGTGGGTGTTGGTACTCTGAGAGAGGTTCCCCATGCTCTCGCACGGACCTAATTAGAATAAATATCATTTCCCTAGAGGCGTAGCCCCGTTAACACTTTTCTAGACACCTAATATGTTAGCTAATTGTGAAGTGAAAAATATCTCCTAAGAGCAATCCTACTCATCAGTGAGATCGGGATCCAACTATCATTGCATGATAACCTAGATGGAAGCCACTTTAGTTACCATACTCCAGAAGGTATGCAACACTAGCAAGTTTCATGTATATTTGAAACTCCCGATATGGTTTTTGCCCCTAGGACCTTAGTGACCTTGACGGAGTCAACAAATCAAGGAGTTCTAGTCAAGTTCAACCCGTCATTATCTTGATTGCATTAAACCCACTCGCATAAATCTTGACGGAGCCAACAAGGTTACATGACTGTCCTAACCAACTGCATCTAATGCTACAAACAATCACCACTTAGCTACCGCACACTGCGTCTTGACGGAGTCAACAAACGTAGCACGGAGCACGGATACTAAGTACCACTCGTAGGAAATGATAGAGGGCCACGACTAGTTTTTGGCGAAAACCGTGAACGTATTGAACTTGATATTGTTGAAAAAACCGTATAGTTTTGAAAATGGAATGGTTTAGGTTTCGCTTTTGAAAATTAGTGGTTTTGAAGAAAATCGAGTAATCTAGTAATATAAACTTTTGCTCAAGAGGTCACTCTTTGTGAAGGGATCTAAGCACTTGCTTCCTCGAATGAGGAACTAGATATTCTTAAACGAATACCACTATGCAAAGCGAAAGAATACGATTATAGTTTTTCGAAATTTGTTCCGACAATATATTTTAGGTTTATTTTTCTTGCATTAATCAAAATTAATGCGGTCCCATCAATTAAAACCTATCATACCAGAAAAGAATGAAAATACAATGTACGTATATACCATCCGCATTCGCCACGGGGCCCTATCGATGCACTGTTAGGTTACTTAACTAACGGCAGAGCGAGGGCTGGACTGGCACGGATGCAAAATATATACAATATCTACTAATTAATATGTGTGTGTGTGTATATATATATATATATATATAATCATTCTTTCCAGGTATGATATAAGCAACATCACAGATAAGTGATAAGCAATATGGAAAAACGGATAAACTTGGATCTCCAGGTTTCATTCGAGCCGCAAATGAAACCCGACGTTCTCCGGTCATGTGGATAGCCTGTACAATGTATAACCAAGACCCCTGTGAGTGCGGCAAGTTACCCGCCAATTCCAGAAGAGAGGAACCCCAATCAACAAAGTGAATGGGCTACCTAACACTTCACGGAATCCGGTAACTTGAGCACTCCATCGTGGGTCATCCTATACCCCCTACGAGTGTGGCGAATAGCCCGCCAATTCTAGAGTAAGGCACTACGGCGTCAACGCCATGAGATGGAGGCCCGTTGCCCTCTAGAACTCCGCCTCGGGGTAATCCTAGTACAGAAAAGAAATATATATACAGTGGTGACATCGATTTCAACCCGGCCGTGCCCCAATAAAAGAATATACAACCAGGAAGAAACGGCAGTCCACATATCGGACGCTCGCCCCGCCATAATGAATATACAAATGAATCAAAACTGTACAACAAACATTGTACTATAGGCTATCCATCACGACAATCCGTCAAAACTATTCAAAGATATCATAAGCAACACCACAAATAAACAAGATGCGTGTAACCCCTTCTAATCGATGTATAGTGATTAGAAGAAGTTAAACAACAATTGTACACATCACAGAAGCAAGTAAAGAAAACCATGACGTTAGAATTCCGCGCACAATTAGCAAACGAAATCAATTTTCCAAAGCTTGAAAATCCAGTGAGCTAAAGTCCCCAAAACAAGCGTTTTAAACCAATTTGGGAGTCAAAACGAACTCGAAACCTGTCCGAATCTTTATGGAGGCGGAGGGGGCAAAATAAAATTTCGACTTGAGGGCTTAGGGGGCTACCCACCCTTGGGAGCCACCACAAGGTGGCCCCATAGGGTAGGCAGATCCGAGAGCACCCAGTTGGAGTGCTCTCGGGTCACCACCCTCCAAGGCCGCTTTGTAGTGGTCTTGGGGGGGCCCAACCTTCATTCCCCCTGGGATATCCCCGGGATTCCCATGCTTCACCCTGCGGATTTTCGGTTCAAACCGTGAGCCCGCAGGGTGTGCAAACATCTCAAAATATCAATTTTAGGGACTATTTTATCGACAGTTCGTGTGCGACAAAAACGACGGATTGCTAACGCCGTTACGAGCTATCTAAGGCTTATGGGGTGGCTCTGATACCATATTAGGCGATGTCTCACACTCTACTAGGTTCGTAGAGAGGCAGAATTTTCAAAAGACAATTTTTAAGACGGCAACACCGACTAATCCCAAGATCTACCGTAAGCCCTAGATAGCAAAACTTGCAAAGGTATTAATCTACTGTGAAAGTGATTATACTTATATGAACTAAGTCCTTCGGATCTTCTTTTCCTCTTCTTGAGCTCTTTGTCCATCGGGATCGGGCTTGGTCGTCGACCTCCCTGTATGGAAGACGATCCAACCGAGAGTTTATTGTTCAAGCTTCAATCTCAAACTTGAGGTAACTAAAGTATCTAGTTTGCTAATCTAGATAGTTTAAAAGATGTAGAGTGTTAATTGGATTGGATTATCTCATAAACCCTATGTTTCTCAACTCACGAGAGGGTTAGGGTTTGAGGAAGAAGAAGAGATCAAAGGAGGAAAGGGAAAAGCAAGTGTAGAATGAAAACATCAAGTGAAGAATGGCTAAGTTTTACAAAAATATCAAGCATACATTATTTCCAATAGAAATAATGCAACCATACTTGAATAGTTAGAACAAATGAATAAATAAAATCAAGTAGCCATACTTCAACCATGCTTTAATACACCTCATCCCTCCACCTCATTATCTATTTAAATAAATAGATTTAAAACAAAATGAGGTATCTTCTTATAGAAGTATTCTAGTGAAATTACTATAATACCCCTCACCGTATATATATATCCGTATTCGTACTATAAAAAATATGAATACCAAGAGAAAATAATCCAATAGTATAATACTAGAATGCGGCCTAATCCTAAACCCACTAGTATTATCCGTCCGAACAAAATCCGTGTAGCTAGTACACATATATGATCGAAACCCTGCACGTAAAACCATACGGCATCTATATCGTTTTGCCTGAACCAGGGAAACCCTCTATATGGGACTCTAAAGACTTGACAGTACGCTGGCAATGGGTCTAACCACAAGCAAGTCAGCGGCACTAGCTGTACGTAACGGCTACCCAGGTACCTGTCGAAAAGAAGGCCGAAGAGCAAACTCATCCGAATTTCTACTGAGCCTATCCGTGACAATCTCCGTACAGTCCGGTCTGTTCGTCTGAGAGTATCGCATGCCGGGTCTAGGGGGTGGAAAATGTCATACCCCTAATAACCTGACAAGTCGTGCCGATGTGGCTCAAGATCATCCGAGAATCTACCGATTTACCTATCAGTAATTCTCAATCTACCCTGGCCAGGACTTATGATGTTGGACAACCGAACATAGCGCGATATCGACTCCCTATACCGGGAGAGAGGAATCCCCGACAATCGCTCAGTGCCTCCATATGGCTCGGGACTGTATCCAACTAAAACCTATTTGCATGACTCAGTAAAGCCGTGGTAGGGTAGTAATTAAAGTACAGTGGGAACTCACACCAGACAAATGACAATTTCAAGTCAACAGACTATCTGTACTCATATCACCAGAGAACTGCTATCTGACGATTGGTATAATACCATCTAGTTAGTTCTCGGAGAGTCCGTCCAGTGTACTTACTCCCAATGAGCACCTGTATACGATCTTAAGTGCCAAAGACCAATGGCTGTAGGACCAACCATTGCCCTTCATCGGGGTTTTGAAACGTATACACTAGTCTACTCTGAAGTATCGATGTCCTGTCTCGATATTCCCACAACTAGAGACATTTAAGTATGTGCTTATCGACTATCCAGCTCCTGTTAGTTATGTATATGCCCTAGAGTCCATTGTTGTACATATGATGTATATTATAATGAATGCTTGGATATATATAGAGAGGATTTTCTTGCTCGACATGATAGTATGTTATCTGGTTTCACTTTGTCTTAACATGTTGACTTGTACTAGTTTACTGTCTTGCTCTCACATGTTGATAAAGTCCTTAGGATCTGTACTCGACTACTAAGACTATGATGAGATCATACTAGTGGGGCCAGGATAGTCCACGAGTATATCCTATAACTGTTCCTAGTCGAGGGTGTATCGAGACAGGGCATCGATACTCCAGAGTAGACCAGCGTACACGCATCTTGACCCATATGATGGGCGATGGATGATCCCATATCCATTGGTGTTGGACATCAAAGATGGTGTATGGGTGCTCAATGGAGACTGGGTAACTGAACGGACTCGCCGAGAACTCCTAGATGGTATTATACCTATCGTCAGATAGCAATTCTCCGGTGACACTGGTACAGGTTAGTCTGTAGACCCGAGATCGTCATAGAGTCTTATGTGATTCCCACTGTGCTTTAATTTTCACCTTAACACGTTCACGAGAACGTGCAAAACGGTGGCTTTTGGGTACAGTCCCGAATCACATGGAGGCAATGAGCGATAGGAGGGATTTCGTCTCTCCCGGTATTGGGAGTTGATATTACGTTGTGTTCGATTGGCTATAACTGGTCCCTGGCCATGGCTGATATGGAGATTTACTGGTAAGAGTTATCGGTAGTTTCTTGACCCGTTATGAGCCTCACATCGACACGACTTATCGGTTATTGGGGTCTGACGTTTTACCACCCCTAGACTGGATATGCGACATATCAGACGAAGAGACCGGACTGTATGGTAGTGTTACTGATTGGATTCGCAGGAGTATATACAGGCTTTCTTGTTGATCTTCTGGTCGCTTAATACCGGGGTGGCTGTTACGTTTAGCTGACCGCTTGCAGCTTGTGGGTGTTTGATATGATCATCACCTACTGCCGGCGTATTGACGAGTCTTTAGAGTCCTACACAGAGGTTTCCTGGCTCAGGTGAAACGGAGTAGGAGCACATATGTGATATGTGCGGGGACCGAGATTAATATGATATGTGATACCGTATTCTATTCTCGCGATATATGATATCGGCCGGTTATATGTGATATAGCCGGGTTATTGGATCAAGTGTTGATTCGATAAAACGATATATATGTATATATATATGTATATATGTGTATATATATATATATATATATATATATATATATATTATACTCACTTAAGTATTTATTATTCTCACTTATAATACATTTAACATATATGTGATATATGTTTATTGTATTATTTTCTTTTGTTGCATAAATATTATATATGAGATATATAATATTGTGACATGCTAGGTATACATGCAACAAGTATGCATGAGAAGTATACCATGCTACATGTAATATTTGGGTTTAAATTCTTAAGTAATTCAAAATTGAGGAAATGAGTCATGATGAAGCTTCATGGACTTGTGGATAAACTTTGACAAAGTCTTCTCTTTTTGTTCTGCTTAAGATATTTCTAAACTCAACCATGACACATAGCCATGGTTAACTCTCTACATATGTTAGTGGATGACATACATTAACCTAGGATTGCATTTCTAACCTCATCTATTTCATTATTCATCTTCTTCCTCATCTCATTTTTGCTCTCTAGCTTTTGAGAAAAGAGAAGAAAATAAATAATAAAGTGAGAAAAATTCCTATTCATCATCCTTGTCTATACTAGCCATATAGATTAGAGTGTTGGCTTCACTAATTTCAAATTAGTGAAGTCATAGCTTGAGTTCGTGTTTTCTCGAAGTAGATCGTCTTGGATTTCGAAGACTTCAAGCAAAATACATCCCGCCTCTCTAGAGTCCGAGAGTTCATGGATTGCAGCGAAAGGACCACTACTCAGAGCTTTTGAAGCGAAGGAACGGACTACAAAGGTTGTAATCCCTATCTCTTAGATGTAAAGTTGTTTACATGCAAAGTTAACCCTAATTCTCTAGTTAAGGTCTTGGGTTAGGGTTTCATAGCACCCCAAAATTTTATAAAATGGCATGTGTGATGCCTTGCTAAACCTTTTTGTCATGAAACGCAACGCAACAGTGGTATCAGAGCCAATCTAGAGCTTTAGGCGTTGTTTAGACGAAATTTAAAGTCCGATCGAACCCCGAAAACCCAAATGAGACCCCTTCTCTGGAAATTTTTTCAAAAGTTGAAAATTTCATATTAAAAATAATCAGAAAATCATGCTGGGAATTATATAGACCCACCTGAAGAACGAGTCCCTAACTCGCTACAGTGACCGCGCAATCGCGGCCAAAACTTGGTTTTGGCGGCGGTTCCGCGACGCTACTGTGGAGGCTTGGGACGGGCCCTTCAGCGACGGTCCGTAGGTGATAGGGCATGCTTCTGAAAATTTTTATTTTCTGCTCAAGTGTTGAGCTCACTGGGGTATTTTGGGAATTCGTTGAATCGATCGAATTGTGTAACTTCGCTTAGATATCTGTGTTGTGATACAATATGTGGAATTCATTCAGTTATGCATGAAATCCATAATATGTGATATTTCGGGTTTACGATATCTAAAGAGATTGTGGATTCCAAATATTGTAGTTTTACATTTTCTTTTCTGCGACCGTAAGTGTAATATGTGGTATATCGCCGTTTTCGTCGCTATAGATCGACGACAATTGTGATATGCATATTTACTTACGTTGATGACATGTGTTGTTATGTATTGCTGTGATATGTTGTATTGGATCGTCGTGTTTTGAATAGCCGGGGGTTTTAAGTGAGATGAGGGTTTTTATTTTCATTCATGTAAAATTCATTTATATGTAATATTCTTTTATTGGGGCACTTCCGGGTTGAGGATGATGTCACCATTGTATATTATTTACTTTTCCGCATTATGATAGATCCAAGGTGGAGAGCACAAGTAACCGGGTTCTAGGGTCCAGTAGGAGGCCATCTCAAGGAGTCGAGACCGGGTCTCCTAACCCTAGAATTGGCAGTGTTACTTGCCGCTCTCGTAGGGGTCTAAGGATGTGTGTTTGGCTATTCATCACGAGTGTGGAATCCGTATTTTATACAGGCTCAAAATAAAACATGGACGTCCTAGTATATCCAATATTTCCTATGTTGACTTCTGCTGCAATGTTCTGTGATGAGATCATATTACTGCCTGAGACGAATACTTATACTATATATATATGATATATAAATATTACAGTTTTCATTTCTTCTGTTATGCTTAGGAAGCTTTAATGATGGGATTTCATTAATGAGATTAATGAAAAGAAATAGAAACCTAAAACATGTTGTAGAATCAAATTTTTAAAAAGGGTAGCTCTTGTTTTTGCTTTGCATAGCGGTATTCCTTGTAGAATATCCAGCACCTTATTCGATAAGGAAAGAGCCGAGATCCCTTCACCGGGAGTGACCTATTTAGCGAAACTAGCAGATGCTACAACTCACTCGGTTTTGTTTTTGATTGCTTCTATAGTTCTTGCTTTGCATAGCGGTATTCCTTGTAGAATATCCAGCACTTTATTCGATAAGGAAAGAGCCGAGATCCTTTCACCGGGAGCGACCTCTTTAGCGAAACTAGTAAAAGCCTCAAAAACATTCCTTTTCAAAATCACTTGTTTCTACAACGATATCGAGTTCATTACGCAAAAGGTTTTTTCTGAAAAACCTTCGTAGCCCTCCGTCATTTCAGATAAGTACTATTTAGTATTCGTGCTATGGTAGTTTGGCTTTCATCAAGGCATAGTGTGCGGTAGCTATTTACTGCTTATCTGTTGCATATGATGTGATTGGATTAGGGTATTCGTACGGCGTTGTTTAGCTTTCGTCAAGGGTCGTGTGGGTAGGTTTAATTCAATCAAGAAATGTACGGGTTGAACTTGACTAGCGGACTATAGGTTGTTTGGCATTCATCATGGTCATAGCACGTTAGGGGTAAAAGCTTTATCAGGAATTTCAAGTGTTGAAATTTGCAATGAGATTGTATACCTTCTATAGGATAGTTGGATCCCGATACCTACTGCGAATAAGAGTTACTCCTGGGAGAGTTTTACACATGACGATTAGCCGATCAAGTAGGTGTCTAGAAAGATGTTAATGGGGTTATGACTCTGGGAAAAATAGGTTTATTTTAATTAGGTCCGTGCGAAAGCACGGGGAACCTCCCTCAAAGTACCAACATTGACCTGGCTGAAAGATTGGCAAACTTGTAAAGGTGTAATTAATCCCGGCTAGTCTTACTTTTTAGGGTTTGAAGGAAGATTTAATTAAAACAGTGGGAACCATCCTGATTAGATAAGATAATAACCAATCTAATCTTGCAAGAGCGCATGCTAAAGTGTTTTCTTCTCTCTATCCAGGTAGCGACCATATCAGGACTTAACTAAGATAATAATATGGATGTATTGATCGAACCCGCTTATTATACTGAGCAGGGGAACGTTGGTCCCGTTTTTTCTTATAAATGTTATAAGACCGAGCAGGGAATAATCAAATATCCGGATTCTCATGCCGCCCAAACGAAGAATAAGCATGATAATGCATCTTCTTCGGATGTGTTAGTTATCGAGAACTGTTTCTCAGTTCACTCTACGTCCTAGGTATTAGATACCAGATCAGGATCCCACATATGTAATATGTTACATGGGCTACGGAAAGGTAGGGAACTGGGAATGGGTGATCATTCCGTAAGAGTAGGGAATGGTGTAGATGTTACAGCCAAAGCAGTTGGTGAATATCACCTTGTATTACCAAATGGCAATACATTGATTATGAACGAATACTATTACATACCGACCCTGATATGCAATGTTATATTAGTTTCTTTATTAAGCAAAGAATGATATAATTTTGTAGTACAGGAAAATGTTATGAACATCTTTTTGAATCAAAAGTTAATTGGATCAGGCTCGTTACATAATGGCATATACGTTCTAAATCAAAACACGGTTCTTAATATACAGAACACACACAAGAGGAAAAGTTCAGAAATGAACGAATCCTTCTTGTGGTATTGTAGACTTGGTCATATCAATGCGACACGACTAGCTAAGTTATATAAAGATGGTTATTTGAATCCGTTCGAATTATCATCTTATAAAACTTGTCATTCATGTCTCAAAGGCAAAATGACCAAAACTCCGTTTAATGGACATGGAGAAAGAGTTAGAGAACTCTTGGGACTGATACATAGTGATGTATGCGGTCCCATATCTACACATGCCAGGAATGGTTTTTCGTACTTCATTACATTCACTGACGATCTCTTAAGATACGGACATGTGTTCCTGTTGAAACACAATTCTGAAGCTTTTGAGAAATTCAAAGAATATAAACAAGAAGTTAAGAACCAAACGTGTAAAAGTATTAAGATCCTTCGATCTGATCGAAGAGGAGAATACTTGAGCAATAAGTTCCTGGACTATCTAAAAGAGAATGGGATTCTCTCTCAGCTTACTCCTCCTTATACACCACAGCACAACGGTGTATCGGAACGGAGGAATCGCACCCTATTAAATATGGTGCGCTCTATGATGAGCACTGCTGAGTTGCCTATTTCCTTTTGTGGGTATGCGCTTGAGACAGCCATACACTTATTGAATTTGGTTTCCTACCAAATCCGTGCCTACCACTCCATATGAGATATGGAAGGGGAAGAGACCATCTCTTAATTATATTAAGATATGGGGTTGTCCGGCCTATGTCAAAAAGCACAATCCGGACAAACTCGAGGCAAGGTCTGTCATGTGCAAGTTTGTAGGATATCCCAAAAACTCGCAAGGATATATCTTCTACCACTTCGAGGAACAAAAAGTGTTTGTTTCTCGTCATGCCACCTTCTTAGAAAAGGGTTTTCTTATGAAACAAATAAGTGGCAATGAGGTAGAACTGGAAGAAGTTCCAGCTACATAAACTGCAACAGAAGATTTGGTGGAACCAAAGGATTCAGTAGTTCCCGACGAACCCCGCCTCTCCGCCGATCTAGTAGGGTTCCTCATCCATCTGAGAGATACTACGGTTTTCTCATCGATGGTGGGAGCGAGGATTGCATCATGGAAAATGATGAACCGACTAGTTTCAAGCAGGCTATCACGAGTGGTGACTCTATGAAATGGCTGGATGCAATACTATCTGAGATGGAATTTATGTACACCAACAAAGTATGGACTTTGGAAGTTGCTCCTGAAGGGGTAAAACCCATTGGGAGCAAATGGATCTTTAAAAAGAAACTTGGTGTAGATGGAAAAGTTGAGACTTACAAAGCTAGACTTGTTGCAAAGGGTTTTCGTCAATGACCAGGTGTGGATTATGACGAAACCTTTTCTCCAGTGGCTATGCTTAAGTCCATCTGGATCTTACTTGCCATTGCTGCATACCAAGACTACGAAATCTGGCAAATAGATGTTAAGACCGCCTTTCTAAATTGTGATTTGGAAGAGTGCGTGTACATGACTCAGCCAGAGGGCTTCGTAGACAGTGGGAGCAGCGGAAAGGTGTGCAAGTTGCTTAAATCCATCTATGGGTTGAAGCAGGGATCGCGGAGTTGGAACATATGTTTTGATGTGGTAGTCAAAGAGTTTGACTTCATCAAAAATATAGATGAACCTTGTATATGCAAGAAGGTGGTAGAGAGTAAGATTGTCTTCTTCGTATTGTACGTGGATGACATACTCTTGATAGGAAATGATGTTCATATGCTGCACTCGGTCAAGCTCTTCTTATCACATAGATTCGCAATGAAAGATCTAGGTGATGCCTCCTGCATTTTAGGGATTAAGATCTATAGAGATAGATCTAGACGGATACTGGGATTGTCCCAATCCAGATACATTGACACCATACTAAAGAGATTTAGTATGGAAGAATCCAAGCGTGGGAACTTACCCACGATCTCTGGACTCACTCTCTCCAAAGAGATGTCTCCTAAGACTGATTTGGAGAGAGCTCGCATGCAAGGGATACCCTATGCTTCGGCAGTAGGCTCTATCATGTACGCGATGCTATGTACCAAACCCGATGTAGCATACTCACTAAGTGTAGTGAGTAGGTATCAAGCAGATCCTGGAGAGAATCACTGGTGAAGAACATTCTCAAGTACTTGAGAAGGACTAAAGAGATGTTCTTGGTGTATAGTAATGGAGAACTCCAGGTGGAGTTCTTTACCGATTCAAGCTTCCCAAGTGATAAGGACGACTCTAAGTCGCACTCAAGATTTGTCTTCACCCTAAATGGAGGGGCGGTTTGTTGAAAGAGTTCCAAACAGGAAACCGTGGCAGACTCAACGATGGAGGCAGAATACATCGTTGCCAACGATGCTGCCAAAGAGGCTGTCTGGATGAAGAAGTTCATCACTGAACTTGGTGTGGTTCCATCCATTGAGCATCCAATACCTCTGTATTGTGATAACAATGGAGCTGTGGCTTTGGCCAAGGAACCCAGATCCCATCAGCGATCCAGACGTATTCTGAGGCGATATCACCTGATCCGGGAGATAGTTGATCGTCGGGAGATCGAAGTCAGGAGAGTTGATACGAAGGACAACACTATGGATCCACTCACGAAGGCCATGCCCCAGATACATTTTGAGAGACTCTTCGGGTTGTTGGGTATGAGATACTACAACAGCTGGCCTTAGTACAAGTGGGAGATTGTTAGTTATATATATGCCCTAGAGGCCATTGTTGTACATATGATGTATATTATAATGGATGCTTGGATATATATAGAGAGAACTTTCTTGCTCGACATGATAGTATGCTATCTGGTTTCACTTTGTCTTAACATGTTGACTTGTATTAGTTTACTTTCTTGCTCTCACATGTTGATAAAGCCCTTATGATCTGTACTCGAGTACTAGGACTATGATGAGATCATACTAGTGGGGCCAGGATAGTCCACGAGTACATTTTATAACTATTCCTAGTCGAGGGTGTATCGAGACAGGGCATCGATACTCCAGAGTATACTAGCGTACACGCATCTTGACCCATATGATGGGCGATGGATGATCCCATATCCATTGGTGTTGGACATCAAAGATGGTGTACGGGTGCTCAGTGGGGACTGGGTACACTGAACGGACTCGCCGAGAACTCCTAGATGATATTATACCTATCGTCAGATAGCAGTTCTCCAGTGACACTGGTACAGGTTAGTCTGTAGACCCGAGATCGTCATAGAGTCTTATGTGATTCCCACTGTGCTTTGATTTTCACCATACCACGTTCACGAGAACGTGCAAAACAGTGGTTTTTAGGTACAGTCACGAATCACATGGAGGAAATGAGCGATAGGAGGCGTTTCGTCTCTCCCGGTATTGGGAGTTGATGTTGCGCTGTGTTCGATTGGCTATAACTGGAAGTCCCTGGCCAGGGCTGATATGGAGATTTACTGGTAAGAGTTATCGGTAGTTTCTCGACCCGTTATGAGCCTCACATCGACACGACTTATCGGTTATTGGGGTCTGACGTTTTACCACCCCTAGACTGGATATGCGACATATCAGACGAAAAGACCGGACTGTATGGTAGTGTTACTGATTGGATTCGCAGGAGTATGAACAGGCTTGCTTGTTGATCTTCTGGTCGCTCAATACCCGGGTGGCTGTTACGTTTAGCTGACCGCTTGCAGCTTGTGGGTGTTTGATATGATCATCACCTACTGCCGGTGTATTGACGAGTCTTTAGAGTCCTACACAGAGGTTTCCTGGCTCAGGCGAAACAGAGTAGGAGCACATATGTGATATGTTCGGGGACCGAAATTAATACGATATGTGATACCGTATTCTATTCTCGCGATATATGATATCGGCCGGTTATATGTGATATAGCCGGGTTATTGGATCAAGTGTTGATTCGATAAAATGATATATGTATATATATATATATTTATTTATATTTATATTTATATATTTATATATATTATATGCTCACTTAAGTATTTATTATTCTCACTTATAATACATTTAACATATATGTGATATATATTTATTGTATTATTTTTTTTGTTGCATAAATATTATATATGAGATATATAATAGTGTGACATGCTAGGTTATGCATGCAACAAGTATATATGAGAAGTATACCATGCTATATGTAATGTTTGGGTTTAAATTCTTAAGTAATTCAAAATTGAGGAAATGAGTCATGTTGAAGCTTCATGGAGCTTGTGGATAAACTTTGACAAAGTCTTCTCTTTTTGTTCTGCTTAAGATATTTCTAAACTCAACCATGACACATAGCCATGGTTAATGCTCTACATGTGTTAGTGGATGACATACACTAACCTAGGATTGCATTTCTAATCTCATCTCTTTCATTATTCATCTTCTTCCTCATCTCATTTTTGCTTTCTAGCTTTTGAGAAAAGAGAAGAAAATAAATAATAAAGTGAGCAAAATTCCTACTTCATCATTCTTTTCTATACTAGCCATATAGATTAGAGTGTTGGATTTACTAATTTCAAATTAGTGAAGTCATAACTTGAGTTCGTGTTTTCTCGAAGTAGATCGCCTTGGATTTCGAAGTCTTCAAGCAAGATGCATCCTATATCGTGCGGAGCCTCTCTAGAGTCCGGGAGTTCATGGATCGCAGCGAAGGGACCACTACTCGGAGCTTTTGAAGCGAAGGAATGGACTACAAAGGTTGTAATCCCTATCTCTTAGATGTAAAGTTGTTTACATGCAAAGTTAATCCTAATTCTCTAGTTAAGATCTTGGTTAGGGTTTCATAGCACCCCGAAATTTTATAAAATGGCATGTGTGATGCCTTGCTAAACCTTGTTGTTGTGCTACACAACCCAACAGCTCCCACAAGTAAGATTGCCATCACAACGCTGGTAGTCAAGCAATGATCCTACGGGGTTTATCAACATGTATTAACGATACGTAATAACAAGTAATACATATACACATGTTAAAATAAAGACAAATCAAATAACATACTATCATATCGAGCAAGATTGTCCTGTATATACATATGTCCAAGCATCTACTTGTATACATATACAATAATGGTCTCTAGGGCATACATATCCAACAATGGAGCTTGAATAGGTATGATGCATTAGGAACATTCCTCGGCGCCTAGCCTTCGAGGTTGCACCCGACCTTTTAGAGGCCTTCTCTGTGTACGTTCCCTTTTCGCCTAACCACTAGCCAATTTCCCGTCTCCGAGCAATCATGGAGTTGAGCTTCCTAGCTTGTCTCCGAGCGATCCTATAGCTAAGATTTCTCAGCTCCATTGCTCGTCTCCGAGTTATCCTATAATTGAGATTCCTAAGTGTCCCTGTTTGGCCGGAAGCACGGAGCACGAGCACTCCCGTAACGGCTTCTTGCATCTCGCTACGACGAGATCTAGGCCCCTCCATGTCCCGCATCCCATACTAGCGTATCTCGCCATTAATGGGCGTATCCTACCATCAACGTGAACGTGACGCAGGGGTGAAACGGACGATGAGAATTTTGCATCGGCTCGCTCCAATGTGACCCCTATATAAACCTCTCCTCTAGACGATTCAGGTAACTTGAATTGAATCCAATATGCCGCTACTCTGTCCAATCATTTCTCGGTACTTACTTGATCGTCGGAGGGTCCTATGGTGGTTTTCCATCCCGAGACTTCCTTTGCAGGTAGCTCGGCATCAACAACAACCCATTGAGATCCACACGCTTAATCTTCTACAACAAATCTCAACCGTTCAGCCCTGCTGGCTGCAAGATCGACGAAGGACAGTATCTGAAGGAGATTCCGACCCATCAATGACATTTAAGCAAATATGTCACATTTGTCATGTGTTGTACATATTGGATTGATGGAGGAGTAATTAGGTACGATGGATCATTTAACACTCAGGATTGTAAAATTTTAAACACAGGATGTAAGAGATGGAGATAGATATACACATAATCGATCTCAGAAAAATGACCGGATGTTTACCCTTTGTATGTTTATTGATTTCTTTATAGAGAGATTTACATGTTAAACGATTAGTCCGTCCACATACACTAAATCTTTTGTTATAATGAAAACGATCAAAAAAATAAAGATTCTTCTCTTTACTAGGTAATTGAAGAATAAATAATTTCTATTTTAAGGTTATTGTTTCAATCTTGTCACATCTCAATGGTCTATATGTCATATCATAGACGGTGCAAAGGAAAGGTTGGATATGGACGAGTTTTCCCAAAATTCATGATAGACAGCCATGGTGGAAATTTTTTTAAAACTTATAAGGGCTGGTATAAATTGTTGTGGGCCTTGCTTTGGGCTACCCAAATAGAGTCTAATTTATGAAAATAATCTACAAAATTTTTTAAATAGTATATACCGTAAGGTTTATAGAGTAAATAATTGTAGATTCGCTTTTCACATATATATAATAGTTACTATAAAAAATATTTTTTCACAATTTGCAATGTAGACCCGTCCCGATAAGAATAAGATCGCTGAATCTGAACTTGATCAATTCAAGTTCAGGCTTTAGGATCTATAGAAAGTGGATTCGATATAGCTAGGCTATATCCATTTTATTTCTTTGCTTTCGGCTTAAACAAATCCTGACCTTTTAGCATAGTTTAGCTATTTGTTGTTTATGAGTTTTTGATGATGCTCAATATTGGTGGTCTACAGGATCATGACACGTGACAGGTGACGTGTCCCAGAACTCAGAAGAAAGGGCCCGCAGGGGCCGATCAGGCCATCCCGTGCCCGACCAGCAAGCACAAGCTAGCCCGCCTCGGGGCCCCTGCAAATTGGCTTTCTCGGCCTCTCAGCTCGCCCCCGAGCTATCACAGGACCAAGACTCCTCGGCCTCCTTGCTCATCCCCGAGCTTCCGCCGAGGACGTCTTCCTCGGCCCTCCGACCTACTCCCAGGCGTAACCGTCGCTCCGCGAATCTCGCCATGCACGGATTTTACGCCAGCAACGTCCCACGTTCCACGCCATCACGATCCCCATTGATGGGCGATCCGCTCTCTACACGGGCGTGACGTCGGGAGCGTAACTGTCGGTGAGATTCTCGCGCCCGCTGCTGCGTGCTCCACTGCTATATAAACCCCCATCACAGAGGGGCCAAGGAAGCCATTTTTACACTTTTAGGCCGTTACTCTGCTCAGATCTCATCACTAACTTGAGCGTCAGAGGGTCCTTAGTGGTACTAAACTATCCTGTGACTTCTTTTCAGGTACTCGGCAATAGCCTCTTCACCTCACCTTTTCCTCCCAAAACCCATTGAGACCCACACGCAACGAAAGATAATCGGCTAAGTTCACTGCAAGATCAACGGAAGAAAACATCTGATGGAGGCCCGAAAAGGAGCTCCATCAGTTGGCACCGTCTGTGGGAAACTAAACTCCGCAAAAAACAAAGTTGGCATTCTGATCTCCATCCCCATGGCAAGCGGTCACCCTGAAGACCCAGATAGCAGGCGCCGCCTCCCCCTCACCGGAGGTGCGGGTGAGCCACCTCCGGCGAACGCCATCAACCCCCTCGCCGGCCGAATAGACCGACACCCTTTCCCTTGACGGGGTCGCACAGAGGGGGCTCGCCACGGCGGCTCGAGGGCCACCTCGCCCAAGGATCTAAGCCCTTACTAAGAGGCGGCCTAGAAGCTACCCTGCTCGGCTATCCCTGGCGGGTAGCTTCCCTACCGCAACGCCAGGGATCAGAAAGTTCTCCCAGAGGCAGTCGAGCCCGAGGATCCCTCGCTCGACTATCCCTAGCGGGTAGCTTCCCTACCGCAACACCAGGGATCAGAAAGTCACCCTAGAGGCAGTCGAGCCCGAGGATCCCTCGCTCGGCTATCCCTGGTGGGTAGCTTCCCTACCGCAACGCCAGGGATCAGAAAGCCCTCCCAGAGGCAGTCGAGCCCGAGGATCCCTCGCTCGGCTATCCTTCAGGACAAAAGCCCTCGCCAAGAGGCACCGGGCAGTAACCCTGCCCGGCCAAGGGTCCTTGGTAGACTTCTTACAGCCCTATAGCTCTTCCCGCGCCAAGAACCAAAGTCCTCCCAGAGGCAGTCGGGTCCTTGCTCGACTATCCCCGGCTGGTAGCTTCCTACTACAACCGACAGGAATCAAAGTCCTCGTCAAGAGGCACTGGGCAGTAACCTTGCTCGGTCCCCGTCCTGAAGGATCAAATGCCCTCCCAGAGGCAGTCAAGCCCGAGGATCCATCGCTCGGCTATCCCTGGCGGGTAGCTTCCCTACCACAATTCCAGGGATCAGAAAGTCCTCCCAGAGGCAGTCGAGCCCGAGGATCCCTCGCTTGGCTATCCCTGGCGGGTAGCTTCCCTACCGCAACACCAGGGATCAGAAAGCCCTCCCAGAGGCAGTCGAGCCTGAGGATCCTTCGCTCGGTTGTCCCTGGCGGGTAGCATCCCTACCGCAATGCCAGGGATCAGAAAGCCCTCGCCAAGAGGCATCGAGCAGCTACCCAGCTCGGCCACCCTTCGCAGGCCTCAAACGGCCCCTCCAGTGCCGCTCGGCCATCCTTCACAGGCCTCTCACAGCTCCTCCAGCGTCAAGGATCAAAGCCTTCGCCAGGAGGTGCCGAGCAGCTACCCTGCTCGGCCATCCTTCGCAGGCCTCTCACGGCCCCTCCAGCGTCAAGGATCAAAGCCCTCGCCAAGATGCACTGAGCAGCTACCCTGCTCGGCCATCCTTCGCAGGCCTCTCACGGCCCCTCCAGCGTCAAGGATCAAAGCCCTCGCCAAGAGGCACGGAGCAGCTATCCTGCTCGACTATCTCTGGCCTGTAGCTTCCCTACCCCACAATGCCAGGGATCTAGCCCTCACCGCGAGGCCGCCGAGTTCCTTCCTGCTCGGCGCATCCCCAGCGGACATCCTCCTACCCATCAGACGCTAATGGTCTGAAGCCCTCATTGCGAGACCACCAAGTTCCTTCCCGCTCGGCGCATCCTCAACGGGTGTCCTCATGCCCATCAGACGCTGAAGGTCTGAAGCCCTCATCGCGAGGCCGTCGAGATCCTTCTTGCTCGGCGCATCCCAGCGGGCATCCTCCTACCCTCGACGTCCGGGATCAAAAGCCCTCACAAGAGGCATAGGAGATGCTACCCCGCTCGTCCATCCCAGGCTGGTAGTTGCCTACCCACGACTCTAAAGAACCAAGCCCTCACAAGAGGCAACCGAGCAGCTACCTTGCTCGGCCATCCCTGGCGGGTAACCCCCCTACCGCCGCGACAGAAGCATAAAGCCTTAGCAGGAAGTGACGGGGCAGCTACCCTGCCCGGTCACCCCCGGATGATGGCCAATACTCTAAATCAGAAATGGGTGTCAAGTCTGTCCGAGTCTAAACGATCTCCCCTCGACTCCGGGGCCCATGGAGATACCTCCTCGGAGACGCTCGTCGGCAAGCGATTGCAGTCAACTCGACGGACGATCGTTAGACAGAGGGCCAACCTGACATGAAAGCACAACGGCACAAGCAAAACTATCCCAAACGAGCATTCTTCACAAACAGATAGCAGAACGCAATTCTATGGAGCTGAAGAAGAACTTTATTACTACCAAAAGCAAAAGTTTTTACAAAGGGTATTTTCTTTTGGCTCCCCAGCCTTACAAAATTCAAGAAAGCAAAAATAAAAAGAGGAGAACAGGCGCTCTACACCTCGGGGCCAGGTACGACCTCGAGGTCCTTGACCTCCACCACGTGGCTCGCCGGGTCCTCGGCCGCCTCCTCGCCGGGAACCCCTTCCCCTCGCTCGTCGGTGCCCACGAGGGGGAACTTGGCCCGGAGCTCTGCATCGTCGAACTCCGGCATCCGGGATTTGACGGCATCAAGGGCGTCGTGCCAAATACGGGTCGTGGCTACGGCCAAGTCGTCATAGAAGTCTCTCGACTTCTTGTAGCTATCTACTGCCCTCGATTTAGCCGACTTGGCCACCTCGGCCGCCGTCCCCAGCTCCTTTCAGAGGGTCTTCACCGTCCTCTTCAGCTTACCCTCGGCGATAACAGCGGCCTCGTGGTGCCTGGCGACCTCCCGTTTCCCGGCCTCCACCTCGCCTTCCAAGGCGGCAACCCTCGCCGACATCGCCTCTAGCTCCCGCTTGGAGCTCTCTTACAGCGAGGCAAACTGACCCGCAGCCTCCAACGCCGGGGCTACCACCTCGGCCTCCATGCGCAGGGCGAGGGCTACGTGCTGGAGAACCTGGAAAACATGGAAAAGATCAGAAAGATGAGGGGAGCACTGAATCTCACCATGAACACAAAAAAAACTTACCTGCACGGACTCCTAGGCGATGGACACCAGCTGAGCCCTGAAGGTCCCCCTGGGGACTCTACCTCTTGCCGAGGTCTCTATCTCGTGTAGAAGGCTGTCCGCCACGAACAGTCCCGATGGCACCGCAAACCGGAAGCCCCTTCCTCCACCATGGTCGGCGAGGACCGGCCCAGGGAGGGTCTCTTGGAGCTTCTCCTGAGCGGCTCCGAGGGAGAGCCGATCTCCTCTTCTGAGGCCGAGTCCTCCTGAATCAGGGCCCGCTTCCGGCCCGATGCTCTGCTAGGACCCGGGGCGGGATCCGCCATCGAGCGCTCGTGGGACGCTACCACCGGAGCGGTAGGAGCCGGGGCGGGCTTCGCACGGGAAGAACTGGCGCCCCCAGCCCTCGAAGGCTGCCTCGGCTGGCACATGGAAGCTCTGAGCGAGACGAAGTCCATGGATCCTGCACAAGACAAATACCCAACAAATCAGCGACGCGAGCAAGACACAAGCCAAAAAGCTAACCTAACTTACTGACGAACTCAACAGGGCTGAGTCCGGCCCAACTCAGAACCCTCTCGGAAAGCAGCACGTCAGGTCGGGGGATGGGCTCCTACGATGCCACCCTCACCGCGGCAGGGTCATTGGACTGGTTCCCCGGCAAACATTTCTCCCTCGACCACTTGGTAGGCACGGGCCAGTCCTCGCCCTCGGGAGGGGAAACGTAGAAAATTTTCTTTTTCCAGTCATGGATGGAAGAGGGCAAGGTCACGACCCCGGTCCCGGCAGCGCCCCTGGCCGCTTCCTGAAAGTGAGATAAACCCATCTCGGGTCGCCCGCTCGACCACCGGGGTGATTCTTGAAGACAAGGGAGGAATCGAGAAGGGAAAGACTGAAGGGAACCTCCTGTAACTTCAGGCGGATCAGGAACCCGAGGAGGATCCTCCACGAGTTCGGCACTAACTGGCCGGGAGCCAAGCCGAAGAAATTCAGAGCGGTGATGACCTCAGGAGAGAAGGGCAGGCGCATTCCGCCCCAAAAAGCTTCCAAATACAGGGCAATCTCCCTGTCCCGTACCTGGTCTGCCCTCTCTCCCTCCTCGGCCAGACGAAGCGCATAGCGCGGGGGAATGTGGAAGCGAGCTTAAACGTTGGCGAGCTCGTGCTCATGCCTCACCCAGCACGAGGTACTGGGGGCTACATCTACCGCCTCCTCCTTGGAGGCGGCCCCCACCTCACGGCCCCGGGGAGAAGGCTCAGCCCCTGCTCCTCGAGGAGACTCGGACACATCTGAAGGAACCTTAGTATCTACTCCTACAACGTCTACTGATTCTACAGGGGAAGACATCTAACCTGGGAAAGAAATTCTTCAAAGGTTGGAAACGAAAGAGGGAAGACGAGCGCCAAGCAGCTGGGGCTTGAGAGAGAGAAATATGAAAGAGTAAGGGCCCTGGGGCGGGCCCCACCCGTATTTATTACCGCATACGGTCTCATCCAATGGCGCCCATCGTCTCCCGCTGAAATGGCTCCTCGCGCCCAGCGGCTCTGATCGTTCCACGTGGCAGCCCAACGCTGGACCGCGTCCCATCAGACGCCGCAGACCTGCGCACGCCGCATCGACTAATCGACACTCGACACGTGGGCCGTCGCTTCAACTGCCGAGCGCAAGAACCGGCGTACCTTCTTTAAATGCAAAGATCTCGCCCTGATTCGCTAGCGGAAAATACAACCGACGGCCCGAGGACTCGTCCCGACGAAACCCTAGAAGGGATCTTACCTCAGGCGGCCCGGCAATCCACTCCTGACCCGACCACTATCTGGTCGGGACAGGAGTGGGGGGCTAATGATGATGCTCAATATTGGTGGTCTACAGGATCATGACACGTGACAGGTGACGTGTCCCAGAACTCAGAAGAAAGGTCCCGCAGGGACCGATCAGGCCATCCAGTACCTGACCAGCAAGCACAAGCTGGCCCCCCTCGGGGCCCCTGCAAATTGGCCTCCTCGGCCTCTCAGCTCGCCCCGAGCTATCACAGGACCAAGACTCCTCGGCCTCCTTGCTCGTCCCCGAGCTTCCGCCGAGGACGTCTTCCTCGGCCCTCCGACCTACTCCCAGGCGTAACCGTCGCTCCGCGAATATCGCCATGCGCGGATTTTACACCAGCAACGTCCCACGTTCCACGCCATCACGATCTCCATTGATAGGCGATCCGCTCTCTACGCGGGCGTGACGTCGGGAGCATAACTGCCGGCGAGATTCTCGCGCCCGCTGCTGCGTGCTCCACTGCTATATAAACCCCCATCACAGAGGGGGCAGGGAAGCCATATTTTACACTTTTAGGCCGTTACTCTGCTCAGATCTCATCACTAACTTGAGCGTCGGAGAGTCCTTGATGGTACCAAACCATCCCGGGACCTCTTTGCAAGTACTCGGCAACAGCCTTTTCACCTCACCTTTTCCTCCCAAAAACCATTGAGACCCACACGCAACGAAGGATAATCGGCTAAGTTCACCGCGAGATCAACGGAAGACAACATCTGATGGAGGCCCGAAAAGGAGCTCCATCGGTTTTAGATGCATTTTTCCCTACAATTCAATATTATACTGTTATCAAACATTTTTGTCAAATTAAAAACCGATAAAAGTATTTCATAACGATCGACGTAATTTTTTCTTCCTATTTCAATATCCATGTTTAGAGCATAACCGTCTCCGAGTTGGGTTCTACCTCCAATTTTAATCGAACAAAAAACATTTTCGGTTGCCTCCTAACCCTAACACCTACCTTATTCCCACAATATGCCTCCAACCTGCACCTTTCTTTCTCAAAAATCAATTACAAATCCAGCATTCAGATCAATTCGGTGGTCCAAAAAAAGGAAACATTTAATCAAATCAAAAGGTTGTCCATTCAAAAGATTTCTTCAAAACACTGCATCTCCCCGCACAAAAAATATCCCACAAAATATACAAAAAAGAAATAAAACAAAATCCCCCCTCACTCAACACAAATCCCAAATCATTCCACGGCCCCCTGCAAAAATGTGGGCCCCACCCAAAGCTTTCAGCATCCGACGTGGCACCGATCTTGCCAGGGTTTTAGACAGCAAAATTACCGGCAGGTCCAAACCCAGACAAAAATTTATATTCATCAACCAAAAATTTAGCAGTGTGACACCAAAATCCTTTACCACATCTCGCATTTATTTGCGGTATATCACCGCAATTATAAATCATGCAATGAATTAAAAAAGAGTTTTTATGATCAAAACCCTAGCTAGGGTTCTTGCATGCTTGTATCCCAATCCCTTTCGCTCTTCGATCCAACGGGTCATCGCTTTCTCTCTCTTTTCTCTCTCTTGAATCATTCATGGGGACGAAGAGCCCGGTGATGATGTCTGAAATGGGGGTGGGGGGCTTCAATGGCGATGATTTGGGGAAAGATTTAGGGTTTCTGCTCGATCGAGAGAGGGAGCTCAACATCTATCGAAGCGGGTCGGCTCCGCCGACGGTGGAGGGGTCTTTGAATGCGATTGAGGGATTGGAGGAGGAGATGAGGGCTGATCCTGCTTATTTGTCTTATTACTACTCGAATGTGAACTTGAACCCTAGATTGCCGCCGCCGGTGCTGTCGAAGGAGGATTGGAGATCGACGAAGAGGCTCGGCGGGATCGGGGATCGGAGGAAGTCGTCGGAGATTGGGAGGGAGGAGGAGGAGAATGTAGGTGGTGTCAATGGTGGTGGTGAGTGGGTGAGTGGAGGAGGAGATGGGCTGATTGGGTTGTCGCTCGGCCGGCAAAAGAGCTTTGCTGAAATCTTTCAGGTGATCATTGATTGGGGGAAATTTTTTTTAACCTTTTTGTCTAAGTTTCGGTTATTCTATTAATTGGTTATGTTTCTAGTTGGTTTAATGATAAGAGTAGGTAATTGGAGGTGTAAAAATTTCATCTTTTTAGCTTAAATGAAGAAGATAATTGTAGATTATTTGTTTTATTTATTACATTGAGGTCATAGTGTTTCCTCACTATTTGAATCTTTTGATGACCACTTTCTTACCCAAAAGCTTAAGCCAATGAACATTGGTTGCAAAAAGTCTCAGCTATTTTTTTTATTTTAAAAATGCTCAGTCAGTTTGTTCTTTGTTCTGTTTCTGGTAGGTTTTCTATAAAGGGTAGATAGTTGGTAATGTAAAAATTTGATTTTTTAGTTTTACTGTTAATGATAATAGTAGATTGCTGTTTTTTACTACCTTTGGACTGCAGTGTGTACCTAATATTTGTATATACTGATAACCACTTTATTACCCAAAATGAAAATTGGTTGCCAAATAGAGGGAAAAAATCTCTCCTCTTTTAGAAAAAAATAATGTTTAGTTAGCTTCAGTTTGTTATGCTTCTGGCTATATTTCTTTTAAGAATAGGTATTTGTTATGTAAAATATGATTTGTAAGTTTATATGTTGAAGATAATATTATGCTCTTGTACACTGTTGTAATTGGAATAGTACATTGCTGTACTCGTACGCTGGATGGTATAAAATAATTATTGTCTCATCAATCACTAGCCTAGGTAGAGTTATCAGGTTCAACATTGTATCAGAGCAGCTAGTTTCATATCCTACAACTTATACTATTTACCTTAAGTGGGATGGTCTTGGGTGAACTAAGATAGATGTTCGCGTATTGCGCACTAATTTAGCTTTTAGGTAGAGTGATTACGAACAATATATACGATTGAATCTACTTTAAATATTTTTTGTTGAGGCAGGTGGTGTCGCCTTTGAAGTAATAGTTAGTGGGACACATTCACTTTTTATACCTTATGAATACATTTTTGTTCATTTTAGATCTTGCTCATCTGGCTATCTTGCATTGGAAAAAGTTTTTTTCTTGGAAACTAGAAACTAGGTATGGGTATTTTAACATTTGATTTTTGAAGCTGCCTTTTTGGGTGTTTGAAATAGGTGAAATGAAGAAGCTTGGTTCAAATGGGAATGGATTGAAAACTCACAATTTTGAAAAAAAATGTCTTAGTGTACAAGTTTTTTCTTTTAACATGTTGCATAGGCACTGATATAGTAGTTGCATAAGAGTATTATTTGGCAAGAAGAAGAATTTAGGGTTTTTGGGACTTCTACTACAAATAACAAAATATCTTATTGAAAATGTTTTAATTTGTGCCGAGAGAGGAATATCATCATTAGCTAAGGACGAGGCCGGTAATTGGAACAGGGCACAGAAAAACTATTAAATTAAAAATTACAAAAGTTGGTAATTTGAAACAAAACATACAAAAAATTGAGTCTTATTTTCTAGTGTAAAATATTAATGAAAAATTAAACTAAAAAAATTAGCCTCATTGATCACTTCAAGCATCATATAACATGCGATCAACAACAATAACAGTAGTTTACTAGTAATTTTCTTAAAGTCCTAATACCAAGTACAAATGCATAGTGCATAATTGCAAAACATATGCAAAAATGATTACTAGATTTATTATAATTAAGTCATGCTTTAATTGCATATAGATATCATTTACTTATATATGTGTGTGTGTGTGTATCTGTGTATCACTTTCTTTCTTCCTATGCTTTGCTTCACTTTCTTAAAAAAACTAAACTTGAACAAAAGAAAAATCTGATTTGTTCTAAAACACCAGGAACCAAGAATCAATTTATAAAATATTCAACTATACTGCCGTATGAAACCATAAATTAAAACACCAAATATAAAGAATAAAGATCTACAAACGAGTAAACCCTAGAAATAGATACAAAATGAAGCCCAAGAAAACATTCTTGGTGGTTGGAATTGCTCGAGAACTTGATGTTATAATTGGAGAAGATGAATGTCTGATCGGAGAGTGAAATCTTCGTAGCAACAATAATTTTCCATTATTAAGGATAAACGATTGATTTGGATGACAAGTTGCTCACATGAGTTTCAGACATGAGAAATCGATTTATTTCTAAGTGAGAATCAAACCTGAAATTGTCTACTTAATCCCTTGGACCCGTATGATCTTGTGACTGCACGTGGGCCATACTTATTCGTGGGTATAAATTTCTTTCACGGTAGCGCGCTTTGTGGTCATTCAAGATAGCCGCTCTATGGTCATTCACGCGAGTGCTGGAGGGGAGGGGAGCCCAATTTGCCCTCTTTGTTTGGATATAGTCTTGTATTTATGGATTATATGCAGAAGAAAAAGATATCAAAACTAAACTAAATAGAAGCATAATAACTCCAGTTGTGTTTTCGAAAAACGAAGGGAGTTTATGTCTAAACGAAGAGTCATTATCTATTTCTTTACTCATGTATAAATGTACGAAAGTCCAACAAACTGATTTTGATTTTAAATGTAAATACATTATAAGAAATTCGAGTGTGAGCACTTCCATGCGGATACATGCCTATATTCAGAAATTTATGTATATCTTTTTATTATAATGATTATTTTGTTCAAATTAAAAAGGTATTTATGTTGTCATATACAACCAATAATTAGTTAGCCATTTCTTTATTATAGTTAAAGGTATAGTTTTAATATACTAATTATAATGTCGAAAGTGCATCTATAAATTAAATTTGGATTTAATATAGTAATTAGACGTTTTTTTTTTGTTGAAGCTAAATGACAAGTGTAATGGCACAATATTATGGTTTTGTATAAACTGAATATTGTGTTTGGTGTTATACATTTACATAATGTAAAAAAACTAATCTAATAGCTATTCAATCAATATGAGGCCAATTACCAAGAAAGAATTAGTTATAAAGAAATTTGATGAAGTTTTAGACTTGGCACGAACCTTTTTACAATTAGTGCCAAATTTCTGCCCGAATAGCTGTGGATTGTAGAGGGTATTTGCCATAATCCTAAATGATTAGCTTGTTCCTAAATGATTACATGATATAAAACATTCTTACATTGCATCTTGACTACGGATAACAATCTAAAATGATAAAGATAAGAATTTGTGCATGAAAATAATATTGAACTTTAAGGCACAAATAAAAGAGAATTGAAAGAAATTCTCATTGTAATTCATATGAATGTTGAAGAAAAATATCTTATGGCTTGAAAAAGAAGGTTAAAGACTTGAAGGATAGAGCTTTTAACTTTTCTTTAAAAAAGTTTGAATATTAACATCTAAATTACAAAGGGAATGTAGCATATATACACTTCTAATCTATACTCTTTTTGGAAGGTCCGAATATTACAATCGAACAAAGAATATTCAGGAAAAGTAGAATTAGTCCGTCCTTCCCAAATCCCAATAAAAAATATACTCCCTATTCATTTGCACTATTATGTGTCCACGCAGGGTGAATATTAAGAGATCAATGTGGTTTTTTTTTAAATTTCAAAGTTTAGATATAATGTTAAGACCAGAGAAGTCAATTTATAATATCGCTTAATTTTTGTTATTAAACCTACCATTTTGGCACTTTTAATACCCCAATTCTTTGGTGTTTCATTCATTGTAGCAAACTGCATGACCATGCATATGATAAGAATGAGCTGCGTGTCTAATACATCACTAAATTTCATAAGTGAACTTTATCAGTCTAAAGTCCAAACCGACAACTTCTTAGGTCACCGTGCTTACTAATGCATGAATCGGGTGTGGAATTTGCTAAAAGTGCGCAATTAGAGAGTTGATTATTCAGAGAAAGTAGTGAATCACTTATTAGATGCAAATAATGGTAGCTTGTCATCATGTTTATTTAAGTCTTGTTTTGACCAAAATGGGTCAGTTACGAAGCAAAGCTCAATGAACATGTTCACACAATTCATGGACCAGTTACCAATGTGACAACACCAATCCACTCTTGCTTAGTGTCAAATGCTGACTGAGGTAGCTTTGGGCAAAAGAGGGATTGCCATAATACTGAATAATAAGTTAAGATCCCTTGAATTCGCGTATACTAAGGGCTCAAGTCTATATGAAGAGGAAAGTTGAAAGGTTTGTCGTAGAAAACCACGAGTCTATGTCAAACTAAGTCACAGATAAATTAAATAGAAAAACATAACACATCCTCACAAAGTCATCATAAGGAACCTTGTCGGGCATTGTTTCATATGAATGTAAATGGAAAGAGTTACAAGAGCGGTGCAAATCGTTGAACTATATATGGACCTTAAGATTTGGTACTCCTAGTATGAAACAGAATCTTATGCTAAACAACATTAACTATCGGATATGTTATAAAAGGAAAATAAAATGCTTTCATGCATATGTATCTTAATCTTAGATAGCAAGTGAGAAAATGCTTAGTTATTAAATATGAGAATCTAATGACATCCTAATATTTTCCCCTCCTTGACCTAAGAACCTTATTGTCTGTGGATAATCGAACAAATTGAGATCATTTTGCCGTTTGAGTTCCAAACTAGATGCAATGGCCTAAGCACCAATTTATCGGGGACCTCCGGTGCTCTAATCAGCATCGTGGTTGTTGCTAGTCATTGAAATTGAATTTCTGATCCAAATTAAAAAAAAATATAGGCCTATACAACATATTAGTTAGTATTATCTCTCTCTGAGAATGGATGGTACTCATGGAACCCTTCCTTCCACTAACCTTTTTTTTTATCAGAAACATGGATAGAGGTACGAAGCAAGGGTCTCGTTCTCCTTTCCGAATTTGAACTTTTCATTTTGAGTATTTTAGCGCTGACAATAATTGGAAATCTGATGCTGGCAATAATTGGAAATAACGAGTAAAAAGTGTTCATTTTGAGCTTCCTGATGCTCTCAATAATTGAATATCAAAACACCGAGGTGCATGCAAGTAGGCAACAGGTTCATCTGCTCGATCAGATTATATTTGTGAAGCTTATTGCTCACATTTACTTCAGAAGTTTCTGCTTATTATGTTACCTATACAAGATCTCCCTTTAAATTTAATGCTCAAGTTTTCTTCTTTTGCCTTTTTGTACTTTATTACTTTCTGCTATGTTGCTCTGGTACGAGGTACATTTGATATATAATTCACCTGAATTTAATTGCTTTTGGTTGCACAGTGCTGCGTATGACTTGTTTAATTATTAATTTGGACCTTCATTTGTTTTGGTTTGTGTTTTATGGAATTTAACCTAATGTTAATTGCAGGATGACACGAGTCAAACAAATTCTGTCCCTGGATATTCATCTTGTTCAGCAAGTGGGCTGCTATCCGATAGAAACATCCAAAATGTGTCTGGGTTTCAAAACAACAGACCAGCAACTTTTGCATCAGTTTTGGCCTCATCTCTTTCAAGGAACAATACCCCAGATTCCCATCATGTCCCAAATGTGGGTGTGTGGGCCGAAGCTACTACTAATAGTAATATTAACAACGGTGCACACTCGTTCAATCGTGCGTCATCTGATGCGGTTGGGACCGAAGATCTTTTCTCTGCTTTATCTGGCATTAGATTGTCGAGTACCAGTGCAGTGGATGCTAATAATAATACTTCAATGTTGAAACGCCAACAGGAAATCGATGCTCATCAGAAATTTCTCCTTGACTTGAGGAGTGCTCGGAACCCTATTAAGCAAAGCTCATTTTCCAATAGTTTGGAACCAGCGAATTCCTCGTATCTTGATTTATCCAAGGGCAATATAGGCTTAGGAGACTTTAACAACTCAACATTTGGGTCAGACATGCCAGCTAGTTCTAACTCATATATGAAAACACCTAGTCCTGGTAGTTCTGCTCCTCATCATAGAAAAGTTGATAATCCTAATGCAGCAGTATTAAACTATGGATTGAGTGGGTATTCGATTAATCCAACCATACCATCAACATTAGCAAATCAAATTAGCCCAGTAAACTTGCCTCCTCTCTATGAAAATGCTGCTACTGCATCTGCAGTTGCTGCTCTCGGTATGGACTCTAGGGCACTCGGTGGTGGCTTTTCTTCTGTTGATCCCCTCTATTTACAATACTTGAAGACCGCAGAATATGCAGCACAAGCTGCTGCCAACTTAAGTGATCCATATTTGGATTTGCTTGGGATGCAGGATGCTTACCTTGGGGGGTTAGTTCAACAAAAGCTATATAATGCGCCATTTCTAGGTAAATCTGGGCCTTTAAGTCCTGGTTACTATGGAAATCATTCTATTGGCCTAAATATGTCGTATCCCTCATGTCCTTTAGCTAGCTCAATCCCTACTTCTCCAATGGGGCCTGGCAGTCCTTTAAGGCATAATGAACGCAACCTACGATTCCATACCAGCCTGAGTAATTTTGCTGGAGGTGTCACGGGCTCGTGGAATTCAACTCTAAACGGCAACTTGGAGGAAAGTTTTCCATCCACACTATTGGAGGAGTTTAAGAGTAACAAGACTAGATGCTTTGAGCTATCTGATATTGCTGGCCACGTTGTTGAGTTCAGGTATGCCAGAACTTATGTGCAAATCTTAAATTTATGATACTGAACTTACTATGTGATATGGGCAATGCATATCGACATTGCTAAAATCCCTAATGTCAACCGTGATTAATTCAGAATCTTACTATTGAAAGATATCTATCTTCCTCCCCCGTCGTGTTAATTAGGTTTTCTAGGCCTATTAGAGCACGACCCTAATTATTCAGGTGAAGTACCCCTCTCCTATGCGTTTACCAAGAAGAATTCGTTGGGGGCATTGTGGGTGGAGAACCCAGTCCCTATTGGTTGGAAATTTTGTTTGATATTTGTGAAGCAGATAACTAAGGAAAGCAAGGGAAATAAGCCGTAAAGATGAAAAAAATAAAATAAAATAAAATTGTTATAGTTAGGGGTGGAGCTAGGAATTTATTATGAGGGGGCCAAGGACATTCGTAAAAACAATAGTATGCCTACTATAACGAATATGGATTTAGATAACTATGTGTACTAGCTGTCCAAATCATAATACATAAATACATTCATCTTTTCTTTTTATTTTTATGGTGGTGTAAATAATTTAAGTTTCAAATACAATTATATATTAAAAAGATCATCACTAACATCTATTAAGGAGCACTTTAGTTAGAGCTAAATTGTTTATTATTTGGACATATTGTAGTAATTTTGCACTAGATGGAGGGATGTGTGTTTTTTGTTTGTTTTCAGATAGAAATGCTAATTTTATATGGAGAAAAAAATTAGCAAAACACAGTCACATCATGCCTTGATGGTTTATGGCTACCGTTACTAAAACTTGTGTATATGAAGAATCAATTCTTCTATTTTAAATGCTTCACAATTGGTAGGTAATAAATGATATTTGGATTTAACATCATCGTTTTGTCAAATCAAATCAAATATTTCCTTCTAAAAAATGTTTGATTATAGAATTAGGCGATAAATATATAAGATTTAATGCATATATTCCTAAAGAAAAAATTCATATAAAGAAAGTTGAAGCCTTTGGCCCCAGCCTGCCCCTGGGCTCCGCTTCTGGTTATAGGTTATTCCTCATAGTTTGTGTTAATAGCAGAACTTTACCCAAAAGCTTAAACTAGTAATTATTGAGCCAGTGATTATTGTATATTGTAACATCCGGCACTCTCCCTCGCATGTTAGACGCAGTTGCATGATACTGTTATATCGTACTGTATCCATACGTTAAGAACTCGTTAATAGAATGTGATCTTTAGTGTACGCTGTGACATGACATTTTTGTCTCGGTTATTGCTTCATGGCCATAGTGGTTAAAATATTTCCCTATTCATATCATAGGCAAGATTATGACATGCAATCTTGAATGCAAATCTGTGACAGGACAGAGTTTTATCATTTATTTGTTCCCAATCAATCTGGATATAGTAAAAGTTTGAATTCTACTTCTCGATGCATCTCTATTTTTATGAGTTCAATTGGTCAACTGAATTCTCAACTGCAACTTGGTTTTGCATGTCCAGTGCTGATCAGTTTGGAAGCCGTTTCATACAACAGAAACTTGAGACGGCCACGACTGAAGAGAAAAAAATGGTTTATGAAGAGATAATGCCTCAAGCTCTGTCATTAATGACTGATGTGTTTGGAAATTATGTGATCCAAAAGGTATTATATTAGGATTGTATATGATGATTGTTGGTGATATTGGAGGTAAATACTAACAGTTATTGCCTCTTTTAGTTTTTTGAGCATGGAAGTGCAGCTCATATTAGGGAATTGGCAAATGAGATCAATGGTCATGTATTGGCATTGAGCTTACAGATGTATGGTTGCCGTGTTATCCAAAAGGTACCCTTTGTTTATATGTATAACCTCATATATCAATTCCTTGGTGGGTTGATATCATGTTCTCACGTTAATTTCCACTTCTATAATCCATGTTTATTTTATGTAACATTATAGAAATATAATTTGATGCAGTTCAAAATAATCTATTTATCCCCATAAATATCCTAGCTTGCTGGGACCATCACCATATTTTCTACCTGTGTCAGGAGGTTTCGTGCTGCTTCTTTTTCTGTGCTCGTACTTTAACCTAAACGAAGCTTATGTAGAGTTTTAGTGTGTTGGACTTGTAATTGACCACCCATTTTAGGATTTTTTTCTTCTTCAAAGAAACTAGAGGAAAAAACGCAAGAGTTTGGGCTAAGACATGTGAAGATCATGCAGATCGTGATGAAGAAGAAACTGGTAAACCTGTTTTTTAATTAAACCCTTTTTCATACTTATTTATTGGCCATCCCAGTAATAGGTCAATAACCTATTGCTCTTTCAGGACATAATCGTAGTTTCATGGTTTTTGATAATGGTACCCTCATATTGGTCATAAACCTTAGAAAGTTTACCCTCAACCAAAGCGGCATATAATACATGTTCGAGGCCTCTATATCATAATATTTAATGTTTTTACAGAATCTTATCGGAGACGAGTCGTCATAGGTTCCGAGGTCCTTAGAGTATCCTTTAGTAGTATGAATACTGGGAAACTTTTTTTTGGAGTACTCGAGATCTTTATTCTCATCTATCCTACATGATTTTTCTGCCGCTTGATTATCTAATGAACCTTATCCATCGTTGCTAATTATAAACATAACGTTAATTTATGGAGGCCCTGCGTGTAACACTTCTGAATGCAGGCAATAGAAGTTGTAAATTTGGATCAGCAGACCAAGATGGTTGCTGAGCTCGATGGACATATTATGCGCTGTGTACATGATCAAAATGGGAACCATGTTATCCAAAAATGTATTGAACGCATCCCTCAGGATGCAATTCAATTTATCATTTCATCCTTCTATGATCATGTTGTGACATTATCCGCTCATCCATATGGGTGCCGTGTCATACAGGTTAGAGTTTGCTCTTAAACCTGTTTATGATAGTATATACTGATGCTATTATTAGGCCATGCAAGGGTTTTTACATATCACACGTCAAGTTTATTTATTTTCATAGTGCCCTGTATTTTTCGAATTTTTAAATTTCACCCTGAAATCTCACATATGTTTTGACATAACAATTCAATTTTTTTAATATTATAGAAACCCTCTGTTCTAACTATTTTTTTAATTATAATTTCACCCTTAAGTTTCTCTTTAATTTTAAAAAGCACATGTAATCAATTATTTCTAGGGAGAGAGATTGATAAAGTGAAGGTAGAAGCATTCATTTCAATATAAAAGAAGCCTGAGTTGCTAAAGATATACTAAAGGATTAAGTTTAAAGTTAATTAAACAGGGAAGTTTGAAATAATTAAGAGATTTTAGAATATTTTTTTTGGAATAACAAAGAAAAAAGCTAAAATTAAAAATAGGCTTAATTCCAAAAAAACTACCATATTCTTTGTCTTAGTTATGAGAAACTACTAAATTCGTTTAAAATTACGAGAAACTACCATGCCTTGAAAGTTTTGTGGTAGTTTCTTGCTATTATTGTTGACATGCACCTTATTTATGACAGTTTTGCTTAGTTTTTGAAAGTTTTGTTATAGTTTCTTGCAAGGTTCAAGAACTCGGTTTCAGTTTCGGTCTCTCATAATATTATTAGTTTCACCGGGTTTCAGCTAGTTTCGCTAATCTCAGTTCAGGTTTTGGTTTCGACAGTAATACAATATACACAAGTGTAGATATATTAAATACTTAAATTTATGGTTCTATATTACAAAACAATGATCCTAGTGTTTAAATATCCAACCATGATGCAAAATATATTGAAAAGTGTACTTAGATAAGTATTAATATAGGGTTTGGATTCACTTTTTGAGATTTTCTAACAACGAAGGCCTGTAATGATCACAATGACAGTAAAAATGGTATAAAAAATAAGTTTTTAAAGGTTTCAACCGAAACGATATTGTATGGTTGGTTTCGTATCGGTTTCGGGTTTTGTATCGATCTCCACCGAAACCGATACGAAACCACCACGTATTGGTGGTTTTGGCTGAAATCTCGAACCTTGATTTCTTGTGCATTTAACAGGAATTTGGTAGTTTCTTGTAATTAGGCCAAAGTATTTGATTGTTTTTCTGGAATCAAGCCTTAAAAATATTAAGATTTGAGGTTTCTTTAGAGGAATTCGTAGATTTAAGGGTGGAATAAAAAAAAACTTGAAGGTTAAGGGGTGTATATTTAAAAATAAAAAAGAGGGTGAAATATTGGAAAAAAACCTAGTTTTCATTCATCAACTCAAACCAACTTGTTGCTTGTTGCAGAGAGTATTGGAACATTGCGATGATCCTAAAACGCAGCAGATTGTTATGGATGAGATCATGCAATGTGTTTGCATGCTGGCACAGGATCAGTATGGAAATTATGTTGTACAGGTTCGTAAGTATATATCCTTAATGAAAAGCACATTTTTTTACCTTCTTATAACATAAACTGCTCTATGCCTCTGCGTATATTTTTTGGAATATTAGCATTTTCCCCTTCCATGACAACTAAAATGCAAAAAATTGTTTGTCTATTACATTATAGCATTCAAGAACTCTTTTTCCTTCCCATGATAACTACTTGCTGTTGAAGTGTCTAATGGGTTGTCATGTATTGATTCATATCCTTGTTTCATTGTCTAATGGGTTGTCATGTATTGATTCATATCCTTGTTTCATTGTCTATGAAGTTATAAAATCAAATACTGTTTAACACGACTCTTAATGCCCCTGCCTCTGCACCGGAACTCGAAAGTTGTGGTTAGAGTTGAGAGATATACTTTTATATTCTAACTGTATTTTTTACTCAATGGAATCTTTTTTAATTTGTATTTATTCTTAATTTGTGCCCAGTGGGGGTTGAACCAAATGTACCATCTTAGTGATCCTTCCATTGCATTAGAACTTCGGATTAATAAGGGTTGAGAAATATTCTTTCATATATTAAATTGAGTCATTTGCATAGCTTATAACTTTATACTTATAAATGGCATTGTGGCTCCAAGTCTGATACAACATGGATTGTAACAGCATGTGCTCCAGCATGGAAAGCCTCACGAGCGAACTGCAATTATTAAGAAATTAGCTGGGCAAATAGTTCACATGAGCCAGCAGAAGTTTGCTTCAAATGTCGTCGAGAAATGTTTGACATTTGGCGGTCCTATTGAACGCCAAATATTGGTAAATGAGATGCTTGGCTCTACTGATGAAAATGAGCCCCTTCAGGTTTGTTATCAAACTATAGGTTAAATTACTTTGGCAAAAAAAACTATAGGTTAAATTACTGTAAAATAGCCGTGACTGTAGCTGGTTTTAACTATACTACCTTAAAATATTACAGTGTGCTCTTTTTATGATGCTACATTTAGGGAACTCCCTAAAAACCAAAGCTTAAGGGAGTTAATCACTGTAATAAAAAACCTTAGGGTAATTTGGTGAAAACAGTGGTAGACAGCGTAGTGTACTGTAACCTAGCCTCAAACTATATGCATAATTAGTGATTTTCCATTTTAAGTTTATGTGTCACCTGACTTGTGCTGCTTCATTTTCTGTATCTATGTGTTTAGGCAATGATGAAAGATCAGTTTGCGAACTATGTAGTACAGAAAGTCTTGGAGACTTGTGATGATCATCAGCGCGAACTGATTCTTTCTCGGATTAAGGTTCACTTGAATGCACTGAAGAAATATACTTATGGAAAGCATATAGTTTCCCGTGTAGAGAAACTTGTAGCAGCTGGAGGTATGTGAAGAATGATCCCTCTCCCTGAGGCAGTGTTTAGTTTTTTTGGTACATGGAGATGTAAAGAAGTCTTCAGCTACATGCAGATCCAATTAATGCTGTTGTGAAAACCGCATTTCTTTCTGTTTGCATGAAATGTAGTTCCAGTCACATGTTTAAAGAAAACATGAGTTTGGTTGTAGTTTGCATGGAACCACATTAGATTTAAATGTTACTTCAACTATAGATTTCTAACAACGATGCATTTGCAACTTTTAACCAATTCGGGAGACAAGTAGACAACAGCTATTTGAAATCAAACACATTTTGTAGGATTAGTCTCATGCTACCCCCTTGTATTATTAGGTTTTGTGCATGTATTCACTTTGAACTAAAAAATAGGGAAATCATTTATACCTTCTCCGTTTCCCGTTGCTTTTTACATCCTATTTACCATACTTTTTTTTAAATTTGCATACAGCACTAAATTCAACAAAAACCATGAAGAACCATTCTATAACACACTCTCACACACACACACACACACACACACACACGAGAATTTGGTGATTCTTTGTTGGGCATTTAGGACGTGGTTTCGGTGGTGAACTGTGGAGGGGGGGGGGAGAGAAAGAGATTATGGTCATGGTTTTTGTTGAGGATGAAGGAAGAGAGATTTTTATTAGGGAATGGGAAAAAAGAGAAGGGTAGAACCATGATTTTCAAAAATTAAATTAAATAAGGGGATATTAGGCTTAATTTATACTTCAGGAGGTATTAATGACCAACACCGTATAGTATAGGAGGGATTATATGCAATTAATCTTTCTTTTTTTGCCCTTAATTTTTGTTATTGTTGAAACTTTATGGGTCTTTATCTACACGCGACCGAACAACACCTTAATATTGTTTATGGTAAATTTAAGCTTGTAGTTCTCCCTATCTACTTAAAGAATTTCATGTGTATACTTTATAAATCCGTCTCCATATATAGATTGAATCTACTTTATAGCATATAGAGATTGACATATCTAGCCGCTCTAACAAGAGTTATTTATTGCAGAGAGAAGAATTGGACTTCAGTCCTCATATCACTCTCAAGTGCTGTAGGGAAAGTTGTACAGCTAAATCGAGGGCATCGAGGGCGCCCTTGCTTATCTTTCTACCTATCTATCTATCAAAGTTAGGTTAAGTAAAGAGCTGATTGCTAATAAATGTATGTTGCTTGTAGTATGAACTGTACATTCTTTAGTTTGAGGCTATAACAAATCATCTGCAGAGGAGAGGATGCTTGTAGTAAAGCTTATATGGGGTGTAAAGGAATGGAACAGAAAGGATCCTGTAGTGAATATGGCGACGAAAGCTGGCAGCTGTCTAGGAGTCTTGAGGGTTTTCTTTTCTTCGCCGAAAACTTTTGAATGTTGTAAACAATTTTCTAATTTATCTGATTTCCATGTTTTGTTTATTGTAGATTTATATCACATCGATATGAGGTTTGTTAGTCCATTTTCACAGCATGAAGTTGTTATTTAAATTCTCATCCATCTTGTACCGTTTCTTGTTTTTGTGCAGGTTTAGTAAATTCTCTTAATTGGCTTTGTACAGGTTTTATGTCTTATGCTTGGCCTGAATTATAAATCCTTTCATCTTTGGCTTCACTCTCTTTTTTTGTGTACAGCTTTAAAATGGACAAATATAGGAAGCAATTCTCATTTGCGCATCTTATAAGGCTATAAAGGAGACGATATTGCTAGGGTTGTCTTGTATTTCTTTTTGCACCATAGGTGCTCGATTGGATAATGGAAAGTAACGTTTGGACTTGGGCCTTTTAGGGCACATCATATGTCTCATTTTGCCAAAGGTCAAACCATATGTTTGGTGTGGGCTAGCAATAAGTGATGGGTTTATGTTAGTGTTTTCCTTATACGTTTTATATACTACTGTTGCGAAGAGTTAGGGTTAAGGCCAGTATGTAGTCTCATGTTTGGGTAAATGTGGTATTATTTTTGTGGTGAGAATTGAGAAATAGAGGGGATGAGAGATTAGGTTCTCAATGAGAGTTTTGTATGCCGATCTTTCCAACGGTGGAAATCCAATTTGTGTTGTTGGTCATGTAGATGTAGACCAAGCTTGATCGAATCACATAAACCCGGGTTGTTCTTTTCTTCATGTGCTATTAACATTGTGCTGTCATGTGTGCTTGATGGTATGAAGGGGACGGAATTCCCAAGGGATAAAAGGATTCTCACTTTGCATCGATGCGGATTTTGGACCATATATATTTTTTTAGATGCGAATTTTGGACCATATAGAAACTAAATGGGTAGGTGAATTTTTTTAGATGCGAATTTTGAAACTAAATGGATAGGTGAAAAAGGTAGAGTTAGAAAGCCCTGAGATTATAAGTATTGGTAAACGGATAGAGATAAAAATCGTAATGAGATAGACAAAATCATATATAGACGATTGCTTGAGAATGTAGTTGAGATGAGAGAAAAGGTGATAGCATTTTACTAGTTAAGCTTATTTTACATGGTGAGATCTTTAATGCTATTAGTATTTATGCGCCACAAATAGCTCTTGATGACGCTAGTATACATCAATTTCGGGAGGATTTAGATAAGATGGTGCAAATGATACCGAGTAGAGAGAAGTTATTTATTGGTGGGAATCTTAATGGACATGTAGATATTAATCGTAGTGGGTTTGATACTATCCATGGAGGTTTTGATTTCGGACAGAGAAATGAATTAGGTAATTCGATTTTAGATTTTGGCTTATCTTATGACTTGATCTTAGCAAATACTTGGTTTAGGAAAAGATAGTCTCACTTGATTACCTTTAAGAGTAGATCGAGTGCTAGTCAAATAGATTTTTTTCTGACTAGAAAAATAGATAAAGCTTGTTGTATTGATTGTAAGGTAGTGCAAGATAAGAGTATAACCATTCAATATAGACTTTTAGTTCTAACTGTTTTATTTAGAAGAGAATTTAGGAAGATTAGACGTAAGGCAGAACCTAGAATTAAGTGATGGCAACTGAAGAAAGATAACCAAGCAGCCTTTGTAGATCGTGTAGTTCAAGGGGCTGATTGGAAGTCCGAAAATGATTCAGACACTATATGGAATAAGATGGCTAGTTCCGTTAAGAGGGTAGCTAAAGATCTAGTTGCTGAGTCGAGGGGCGGGGCTCCACCATTTAAGGACACGTCATGGTGGAATGAAATAAATACTGCTATTAAAATAAAGAGTGATTCTTATAGAGATTTGAAGATGAGTAGAGTTGTTGATAGATTTGAGAAATATAAGATAGTGAAAAAGGAGGTTAAGAAATCTGTTTGGGAAGCCAAAACTAAGGTCTATAAAGATGTGTATGAGAAGTTGGACACTAAAGAGGCTGAAAATGATATATACATGATTGCTGGGATGAGAGAAAGGAAGACCAGAGACTTGTGTTCGGTGAAGCGTGTCAAAGATGAAGATCATAAAGTTTTAATTCGAGATAAGGATATTAAGAAAAGATGGAGAGATTATTTTGACAAGTTGTACAGCGAGAGCTTTACTGAGAATTTGGATGAACTTGTCATTCAATCTCAAGATATAAACTATGATTTCATGCGTAACGACCCCAAAATCCCCATACCTTTATATTTCACTTTTTTTGTGAACGCCGACTTTCTTTTCAAATGTTGGTATATATTCAATTCTTATTGAATATATGCAAGAACAAGTTTGTATCCTATTGGTTAAGTCACTTCATTGCTCTTCAATAGGTCATTTATTCAAACCTTGGATTTTGCAATAATTTTTATCAATTTTTTTACCCTTTTATAATCTACAAATGAGACCTTCAATTCCTTTAACTTCCAAAATTGATTCATAATAAATTAGAATTATTATGAAGAGTTTTTATCATCATAAAACCTATTTTTAATTCTCTTTTAATACCAATAAATCTTTTCCTCATTCTATCTTGGCTCATTCCTCTTGATCAATTCTGAAAATCCAAATTCCCTTAATCCTTGGAAGCATCGGTTCTCTCAAGTTTCGAAGTCTCGCATAAGTCGAGGCTTTTATCACAATCGACGATACAGTTGTTATACCGTATTACAAAGACTCACAAGTCCACTCTTTCTCTTTTTCTTGTTGTGCATGCTCTCCTCTTTCCATGACACCACACATGCCTATGATTGTATACTATGCTGGCTGTCCCATGTTAAAATAACATATATAAAATAAATTAGTTGGTCTAATACATATATGATTTGTTATAGTATTTTGCTTTCATGAATGTAGTAGTCATAATTTCTTGTATATGATCATGAATGAATGTTTCATATTAATAGTTTATGAGAACATAATAAACCTATCACAATATACATCTTGCATAACACCTCGTGAAACCTGAATATTTTTAAAAGGCTTTTTTTTGTATAAGATTCTAGTATAGCCGCTATGTCAATTTTTAGCGTATGTTTCATGAACTGATTCAAATGCTCTCTTCGTATGCTTTACCTGGCACGATTAGTTTATTGTACAATTAGAGATTCACACAAATTTTACCTTATTTTCTTTCTTTTAGAATTTTAAATCGTATTTTTATTTTAAATGGACACCTTATGTCTTGAAAGCAAACCGACTTTGGGATGGGTTCATATTATAATTCCGATCACGGGATATTTTAAGAAAATTATTTAAGATAATATATATTTTTCTAAACGCACTATAAAAATTTCAGATCGAACAAAACTACGATTTATGTTTTACGCCATTCTTAGTTTCTGTTTTTATAACTCTGAAAATTGTTTTTAAAATCCCTCTTCAAAAATTCATAACTCAGTTTTCAAAGATCCAAACTGAGTAAAATCAAATTGTTTTGACAACTACATCGAAAGAACCAACTTTTCTTAATTCAACCCTACTTCTGAAAACCGACGGAAAAATTTTATTTCTGTTTTTTAAACTTATGTGTCGAATCTGGACAATTCCTGTCCTGATATGCGCACTGTTTTTCAAAATATCATATCTAGCACTACAGAATTCGAGTTGCGACAAACTTTAGATGTATGGATGCCAATTTGACAACCCTACAATTTTCTTGTAGAACTCTAGACTCAGAAACAATATATGCTCTGCAAGTTACCCTTTGTTGTTGTCATAGGAAATAAAAATCCGTTTGATACCCTTAGACTAAAATAATTATAACTTAAGTTCCACAGATCCAAATCACGTAAACTCAAGTTGTTTTACTAATTAGACTGAAAGGCCTACCTTTTCTAATTCAACTCTAGACCTGAAAACCGACAGAAAATATCACAAACTGTACTTTTAAAATATGCGACGGTGCTGGACAGATTCTGTCTTGCACTGTGCAATGATACCAAAACACGATAATCTCCTAAACCAGTAATCGGAATTATTCAAGACTTGAACCCATGTATACGTAACATCTAGGAATACATTTCTCGTGTTTATCCAAAGTTCATATGAGTAGATGATTTGCTAGTTTTCAGTACTTGTTTATGATATTGTTTCTGGTTTATGCCTTGTGGATACTTCGGTTTGTATCGTTTCATGTCATGCGAATTTGTGTAGAACAACTTCCTAAATGTTGCATTTACATGAATCATATGGTTAGATATATTGCATGCCCGATATGAACTCGACTCGACCTATGAATATGTATTGACATGAACTTTGTCACGCCTCACATCCTAAAAAGGGTGGGAACGGTTATGTGACAATCCCGCAATATATTTATTTCGAGAATGTTCTTTCTCGCAACAAATACGCTAAGCATTTATAAGAAACATAAAGATAATAAGAAATAAACAAGTGAATAAGAATCCAACAACCAACTTATTACATTCAAGTTCTACAGCGTTCAAAACAGAGATAAAATGTCTGAAACAAATACAATCACAATGATAAGCCTTAAATATGAGGTATACAGAAAATAGAACTAGTCGTCCACTTGCGATAAAAATTGAAAGTACTCCTCTTCTGTAGGTTTCATCTCCTCCGTCTCAACGTCATATGACGAACATTTCAAAGAAAGAAAGAAAACGGGGTGGAATTCCTATCAGCAAACTTGCGTTCAATAAGTCCCCCAAAATGTGTGAATTATATAAATACATGTAATATAGCATTAATGGAAATCATGAACATGTGAACAAGTGTAACATGATAATGTACATGGAAACTATATGATACATGAGCATGTTAATATAATGCAGCATATGTTAGACAACATAAGCATGTAATAAGTGTATATGGTGAACATGAATTGCATGTCAATATGTCTTAAAAGGTCTCTACAAGGGTAATTTAACTAACGACAGTTCAAGTGTGAATGTCAACCAATCTCAAGAGAATTCTCGAACCCAAGGCTGTAATCCAAAGGTAAAGAATCATGACCCCAAATCAAATGTGTTAGTAACGGGACTTCAATTATCATTGAAGTATTCACAAACCCACAGGCTATAATCCAGTGGCAAGAAAACATGGGCCCTCATGATTGTAAATTGTGTTAGTATTCGTGGATTCATGTACTAGGGGGACTTCTGAGATTTCGTTGGATTCATACTCAAACTACTCCAACACTCCACGTATATTATACTATAATTAATGTCACATACCTAACTCAAACCCATGAATACATAAAAGATAGTACAAGTCCATGTTTCAAATTAAGTTCTTGTTGAGTGTCAAGTATTCATGTCAAGTTCAAGTATTCATGTCAAATGATATTCATAGTTCGAGTTGAGTCGAGTGGAGCATGTATTAGATTTGTTCATATAAGACATATAGGTTCAGCAATAAAGAATACATAGCATGAGACGAGACATGTATGGTGTAGTAAAACAAACAATATAGATATATATTAGATTAAATTACATGTCAGATATTGATTCAATTTGGATATTAGCTTGAGACAGCTCAAGGTTGCTTGAGACGGTTCATAAGTCCTCTACAATCATGATTTGGTTTTCTCGGTGTAAGAGACGGCTCAAAAGTTGTTGAGACAGCTCGATTCTCAATACGAGACGGCTCAATATTTATTGAGACCACTCAATATTTATTGAGACGACTCAAACAATGTTGAGAAGCTATACTTTTTTCTCTGTTTTTTTAAGACGGCTCAAGTTATTTTGAACCGGCTCAACACTGATTTTGAGACGGCTCAATTCAAATTGAGCCGGCTCACATCATGCCAAAAATATGGGTTTTACCTTCCTATGTGTATGAGACGGTTCATGTTCTTTTGCTTCGGCTCAAAACCTGTTCGTTCAGACGATCAGGTTTTGAAGTTCAATTATTTACACATGCATGATACAATTTGGGTTTGAGATCATATCGAAGTTTCCATAATTTGTGTTATGTATATCTACAGTATTTCAGGATTGTCAATAATATAAAGAACAATACTTGAGCATCGATTTAAACAAAAATAGCAACTACATTTGCAACAATCCATGTGTAACTAATTTACGCATTTAAAACTATATTTCATTGGAGATTCCTTTGAAACAAGAACAGAGGATTTGATAGAGGAGACAAGATAAGGAAAAAGTGAGGAGAAGAAGAAGAGAGAGATTAAGAAGGGGATGAGGACTTACTCGCATTGCGATTCAGTCTAACAACTGAACTGCCGCTTACAAAGGATAAGAACACGGACTTCATCGGAGCTACGACATCTGAATGAAGGAATCTTCGATTGGGTCATGGAGATTCTTGGGGTAGGATTTCAGGGAGTATTTTTCAGAGTTTTTTAGAGAAGAATTGAGTTTTGGACAGGAAAATGAGGAAGAAAAATGAAATGGATGGGAAATTAAAGGGGTTGATAAATCAAAAGAATATAAGCGTATTAAAAGAGAGTTTAATGGGAATTCAAGGGTTGAGAGATTTTCTAAATTAATTGGGAGGTTTAATAAAATGAAGGGCGGTTTAATTGAGGAAAGGAAAGGTTATGAGGCCAAGGAATTTGTCTAAAGGGTGTCTGGACCGTTTTGGCTTTGAACGAGGGCATGAGCCACTCAAGATTGCTTGAGATGTCTCATGCAGACAATGAATAAGATAAACTTCCAAACGAGTGTTGAGACGGCTCAAAATGTTCATGAGTCGTCTCAAGAAGGCAGAAAAGCAAGGATTAATCGAAATGATCCATGAGCCGGCTCACATTATTGTGAGCCGTCTCACTCCATATTTTCAAGAATTTAAATATAATTCAATACTTGAAAAGAAACGACAATTTATTAATGATGAATAATACAAAAGAGTATACGAAATTTTGAGTCATTTTATCCTACCCTCCTTAGAAAAATTGCGTCCTCAACATTTACACAAGGAACTACTCTTCAAATAGATGAGGGTATCATATATGCATATCGTCCTCGCATTCCCAGGTGGATTCTCCCAGCAAATCCCTTCTCCATATAACTCGGACTAACTTAACCACTTTGTTCCGTAACGTCTTCTCCTTCCGATCCAATATCTCGACTGGCTGCTGCCCGCAAGTCAGATCAGTCTGTATGGTAAGCTCTGAGTGGTCAAGAACGTGACCGGGTCGCTCATGTAACGGCATATATGAGATATTTGGAATACGTTATGCACTCCTTCCAATGATAGTGATAGAGCTAAACGGTAAGCCACATCTCCTACCCATTCCAAAATATCGAACGGTTCGATGTATCTTGGGCTGAGTTTTCTATACCTGCAAAATCGAATCACTCCTCTATCCGGAGAGATCTTGAGGAATACATGATCTCCAGGCTGGAACTCCAAGTGTCGGTGCTTCGCATCCGCCCAATACTTCTGCTTGTCCTGAGCTACGTGCATCCTTTCCCTGATCATTCGCACCACATCAACTGTCGCTACGATCATATCTGGCCCCAGGAGTTCTCTATCTTCGAAATCGTCCAAACTCAAAGGAGAACGATATTTTCGACTGTAAAGTGCTGCAAAAGGGGCTATTCCGATGCTGGCCTGGTAACTGTTGTTGTATGCAAACTCGACGAGGTATAGGTGATCTTCCCACGATCCTCTGAAGTATTGCATATAGGCTCTGAGCATATCTTCTAGGATTTGAATAGTCTGTTCAGACTATTCTTCCTTTTGAGGATGATAAGCAGTGCTGAAACTCATACTCGTGCCCAGGATGGCTTGAAGACTCTGCCAAAACTGGGATCGAAATCTGGTGTCCCGATCGGAGACGATGCAAACTGGTACCTGTTTACCGCCGAAAACTAGTCTGAGATGTTGGGAGAACGTCTAGCATGAATCTGGGGGCAGATGCAATTTGGACATATCCATCGACCTCTCCGAAGATACCAAATAGATTTATGGCACCGTATATTGGAGGTTTGGATAGATGTGTCCGATGCAGCTGACTTCAGATTCCCCTTTATGTATAAAGGGTTTATTGATTGTGAGGACGTATTTTTCCTGCAAGCGCAAGCCCCTGTAGTTAATTACGTTATCACGAATGATAAAAAATTTCTGCTTCTCCAAGTTTTGTTTTGCTTGTCGTGTTTTAGTTTTGTTTTAGGTTGCCTTTGGATTGTATACGGAGACTAATTTATGCCGTCGCCCGTAGGACATAGATTAGTCCAAACCCGTATATTTTAGATTTGGAGTTTGCATCCACGTTGGTGTCTTGGTTTGCCAACGGGGTTGAACGTAGATAGAATTTCTCATATTTGTGATATCCATAAGTTCAGGAGATATTTGTATTTTTCTGAGGATCGTTAGTCTTATTTTTAGACTAAGATCAATTTAGATGACAGGGTCATATTTTAAGAATATGTTCTCAACTGATCATTTGATCATATATGAAGCATAACCTTCCATACTTAGCATATTTTTGCTAAGTCTTCAAGTTTTATCTTGGTTATCAGGTGCGCATGCGCACTATGGATGCGCATAGCATCAGTGCATGTGGATAGCACGGAGTGTGCATTCTTCTGTGCGGTTCTTCATAGGGCTTGACTTTATTTAATGTTAGGGCGTGCGCACGGGTTCTGTATGTGTACACATAGCACATATGTTGTTGGCTTCTGCGCACGTGCATAACACAGGTCACATCGCATGGTATTGATTTTTTAGGGAGTATGCCCAAGGTTAGGGTGCGATCGACTTATGCGCACATCCATAGCACGTATCGCATGCTTTAGGGGATGTGTCTAGGTTAGGGTGCGATTTGAAAGTATGTCTTAGCACCTCTACTAGATTTATATGAGTATCAAGTATGCAATTTTAAAAATCTTAGAGTGCTAAGTAAGCAAACAAGATTCTATACTAAGTGTTAAGAGCCTACAACCTTTGTTGTCTAGTTCTTCACTTCTAAAACTCCAAGTAGTAGTCTTAGAACTCTTCTTGAGGCTCTACTTGAAGAAAGGATCGAGCTTGCTTGTTGTCTTCGTTGCCGAAGATGATCCACCTTGAAGTCTCTTTCACTCAAGCTCACACTTCACTAATCAAGGTATTAGTGAAGTTAACAAGCTAAACTAATGAGCTAGATTAGTGTAGGTTGATGAAGTAGGAGATTTGCTCACTAAAAATATTTTTCTCTTTTTCTTTTCTCAACTCAAGAAAATTCTAGAGAGGAGATTTAAATGAGGATGAACTTGGATTTGTGAGAATGAACTATGAGGTTAGTGATAAGATGAGTTGTGAAAATATCTATGAATAAAACAAAGAATAAGAGGTGAGTCATGGCTTCTCAAGGCTTCTACAAGCATCTTTAAAAAATGCGTCATTCTCTTTTTTCTTTAATTAATAAATCATACCATTATCTTTTTATCTTTAACCTCATGTGTGATTCTTATACATCTTAGTTCTATGTATCATCAACCATGATACAATTATATATATATATATATATATATATATATATATATATATATATATAAAGAGAAGAAAATCTTAAGTGAGCTTAATATTAGTTTATTATATATATATATATATATATATATATATATCAAATTATTAAATCAACACTTGATTCAATAATCCGGTTATATCATATATAACCGACTAATATCAAATATATATATATATATATATATATATATATATATATATATATATATATATATGTATATGTATATCAAATTATTAAATCAACACTTGATTCAATAATCCGGTTATATCACATATAACCGGCTAATATTCAATATTAGTCATTAAATCAATACTTGATTCAACAATCCGGTTATATCATATATAACCGGCCAATATCAAATATATAGACACACACACACACACACACACACACACATACACATAAATCAAATTATTGAATCAACACTTGATTCAATAATCCGGTTATATCACATATAACCTGATTGATATCAAATATCGCTAGATTAGAATACGATATCATATACTCGTATTTAATCAAGCTCTCGCACATATCTCCATACGCGCCCTACTTCGTTTCGCTTGAGTTAGGAAAGCTCTATGTGGGACTCTAAAGACTCGTCAATACGCCAGCAGTAGGTAATGATCACATCAGATACCCACAAGCCGTCAGCAGTACTAGCTGGACGTAACAACTACCTAGGTATTGAACGAATAGAATATCAACAAGTAAACTTGTCCAAACTCCCGTAGAGCCTATAAGCAACACTTACCGTACAGCCCGGTCTCTTCGTCTGATATGTCGCATATCGAGTCTCGGGGGTGGAATCGTCAGACCCCATTAACTTGATAAGTCATGCCGATGTGTGGCCTATAACCTTTCGAGAAACTACTGATAACAATTACCAGTAAATCTCATCAGCCATGACCAGGGACTTGCTGTTATAGCCAATCGAGCATAGCGCAACATCAACTCCCAATACCGGGAGAGACGAAACTCCTTCTATCGTTCACTGCCTCCATGCGACTCGGGATTGTATCTAAAATCCACCCTTTTGCATGACTCCTTTGAGCCGTGGTAGGGAGGAAATCAAAGCACAGTGGGTAATGATCACATCAGATACCCACAAGCCGTCAGAAGTACTAGTTGGACGTAACGGCATCCAGGTATTGAACGAATAGAAAATCAACAAGCAAACTTGTCCAAACTCCCGTAAAGACTATAAGCAACACTTACCATACAGTCCAGTCTCTTCGTCTGATGTGTCGCATATCGAGTCTAGGGGTGGAATCGTCAAACCTCACTAACTTGATAAGTCATGCTGATGTATGGCCTATAACCTTTCGAGAAACCACTGATAACAATTACCAGTAAATCTCATCAGCCCGGGTCACGGACTTGCTGTTATAGCCAATCGAGCATAGCGCAACATCAACTCCCAATACCGGGAAAGACAAAACCCCTCTTATCGCTCACTGCCTCCATGCGACTCGGGACTGTACCCAAAATCCACCCCTTTGCATGACTCTTTTGAGCCGTGGTAGGGAGGAATCAAAGCACGGTGAGTAATGATCACATCAGATACCCACAAGCCGTCAGCAGTACTAGCTGGACGTAACGGCTACCCAGGTATTGAACGAATAGAAGATCAACAAGCAAACTTGTCCAAACTCCCGTAGAGCCTATAAGCAACCGTACAGTCCGGTTTCTTCGTCTGATATGTCGCATATCGAGTCTGGGGGGTGGAATCGTCAGACCACACTAACTTGATAAGTCACGCCGATGTGTGGCTTATAACCTTTTGAGAAACTATTGATAACAATTACCAGTAAATCTCATCATTCTTGGCCAGGGAATTACTATTATAGCCAATCGGGCATAGCGCAATATCAACTCCCAATACCGGGAGAGACGAAACCCCTCCTATCGCTCACTGCCTCCATGTGACAGGACTGTACCCAAAATCCACCTGTTTGCACGACTCCTTTGAGCCGTGGCAGGAAGGAAATCAAAGCACAGTGGGAACCACACAAGACACTATGACAATCTTGGGTCTACAGACTAACCTGTACAACTGTCACCAGAGAACTGCTATCTGACGATAGGTATGGTACCATCTAAGAGTTCTCAGCGAGTCCTTTTCAGTGTACCCATTCTCTAATGAGCACCTGTGTACAATCTTTGATGTCAAACACCAGTGGTTATGGGATCAACTATCGCCCTATACAGGTTCAAGAAACGTACACACTAGTCTACTCTGGAATATCGATGCCTTGTCTCCATACTTCCTCGACTAGGAACTGTTAAAGGATGTGCCTGAGGACTACACAAGCCCCACTAGTATAATATGCATAATAGTCGTGGTAGTCAAGCTAACATCCTAAGGGCTTTATCAATATATATATGAGATAATAAACTAAAACAAGTGTACATCTTAAGATAAAGTGCAACCAGATAACATACTATCATGTCGAGAAAGAAAATCCTCTATATATATGTCCAAGCATCCATTATAATATACAATATTGGCCTCTAGGGCATACATATTCCTAACAATCTCCCATTTGCACTAAGGACAGTTGTTATAGTATCGCATATCCAACATCCCAAAAAGTCTCTCAAACTGTCTGGGGGAGGGCCTTCGTGAGTAGATCCGCCGTGTTGTCCTTCGTATCTACTCTCCTGACCTCAATCTCCCGACGATCAACTATCTCCCGGATTAGGTGATACCGCCTCAGAATATGTTTGGATTGCTGATGAGACCGGGGTTCCTTGGCCAAACCCACAACTCCATTGTTATCACAATACAAGGGTATTGGATCCTCAATGGATGGAACCACACCAAGTTCAGCAATGAATTTCTTCATCCAGGCAGCCTCTTTGGCAGCATTGTTGGCAGCGATGTATTCAACCTCCATCATCGAGTCTGCAACGGTATCTTGCTTGGAACTCTTCCAACATACCGCCCTTCCATTGAGGGTGAAGACAAAACCCGAGACATACTTGCCGTCATCCTTATCGCTTTGGAAGCTCAAATCGGTGAAGGACTTCACTTGGAGTTCTCCGTTACCATACACCAAAAACATCTCTTTAGTTCTTCTCAAGTACTTAAGAATGTTCTTCACAGCTATCCAGTGTTTTTCTCTTGGGTCTGATTGATACATACTTACCACACTAAGTGCGTAAGCTACATCCGGTCGGTGTACAACATCACGTACATGATAGACCTAACTACAGAAGTATAGGGTATCACGTTCATGCGAGCCCTCTCCAAATTAGTCTTGGGAGACATCTCTTTGGAGAGAGTGATTTCTGAACAAGCGGGCAAATTACCACGCTTAGAATATTCCATACTAAAGCTCTTTAGTATGGTGTCTATGTACCTGGATTGGAACAATCCCAACATCCTTTTAGATCTTTCCCTATAGATCTTTATCCCCATGATATAGGAGGCATCACCCAGATCTTTCATAGAGAACTTTTGTGATAGGAAGAGTTTGACCGAGTGCAATATAGGAACATCATTTCTTATCAAGAGTATGTCATCCACGTACAATAAGAGGAAGACAATCTTACTCTCTATAACCTTTTTATATATACATGATTCATCTACGATTTTGATGAAGTCAAACTCTTTGACCGCTACATCAAAACAGATGTTCCATCTCCACGACGCCTATTTTAATCCGTAGATTGATTTAAATAGCTTGCACAATTTTTCGCTGCTCCTACTGTCTACGAAGCCCTCTGGCTGTGTCGTATACACGCTCTCTTCTAAATCACCATTTAGAAAAGCGGTCTTGACGTCCATTTGCCAGATTTCATAGTCATGGTATGTAGCAATGGCAAGTAGGATCTTGATGGACTTAAGAATAGCCACTGGAGAAAAGGTCTCGTCATAGTCGACACCTGGTTATTGACGAAAACCTTTTGCTACAAGTCTAGCTTTGAAGGTCTCAACCTTTCCATCTACACCAATTTTCTTCTTAAGAATCCACTTGCTCCCAATGGGTTTTACCTCTTCAGGAGCAACTTCCAAAGTCCATACTTTGTTGGTGTACATGGATTCCATCTCAGATCGCATAACATCCAGCCATTTCACAGAGTCCCCACTTATGATGGCCTGCTCGAAACTAGTTGAGTCATCATCTTCCATGATGCAATCCTCGCTCCCACCGTCTATGAGAAAACCATAGTATCTCTCAGGTAGATGAGAAACCCTACTAGATCTACAAAGTAGCTGAGGTTCGTTGGAGACTATTGAATCCTCCGGTTCTACCAAATCTTCTATTGCAGTTTGTGTTTCTGGAACTTCTTCTAGCTCTACCTTATTACCACTAATTTCTTTTACAAGAAATTCCTTTTCTAAAAATGTGGCATGCTGAGCAACAAACACTTTTTGTTCCTCACTGTGGTAGAATAGATATCTATGTGAATTTTTTGGATATCCCACAAACTTGCAAAGAACTGATCGTACTTCGAGTTTATCCAGATTCTGTTTTCTAACATAGGCCGGACAACCCCATATCTTAACTCGTTTAAGATATGGTCTCTTTTCACTCTACATCTCATATGGTGTTTTAGGCACAGATTTTGATGGAACTTGATTCAATAGGTATGTAGCTATCTCAAGTGCATAACCCTAAAAGGAAATAGGTAACTCAGCAACACTCATCATAGAGTGCACCATATCTAATAGGATGCGATTCTTCCGCTCCAATACTCCATTGTGTTATGGTGTATACGGAGGAGTAAGCTGAGAGAGAATCCCATTCTCTTTTAGATAATCTCGGAATTCTGTGCTTAAGTTGTTAGTTGTATGTATGCCCTAGAGGCCATTATTGTACATGATTGTATATTATAGTGGATACTTGGACATATATAGAGAGGACTTTCTTGCTCGGCATGATAGTATGCTATCTGGTTGCTATTTATCTTAACATGTAGACTTGTATTGTGATACTGTCTTGCTCTCACATGTTGGTAAAGCCCTTAGGATGTACTTGACTACCAGAATTATGATGCAGATCATACTAGTGGGGCCAGGGTAGTCCACAAGTACATCCTTTAATTGTTCCTAGTCGAGCTTGTATCGAGATGGGGTATCGATATTCCAGAGTAGACTAGCGTATACGCTTCTTGACCCATTTGATGGGCGATGGATGATCCCATATCCATTGGTGTTTGACATCAAATATGGTATACGGATGCTCAGTGGAGACCGGGTACACTGAACATGACTCGCCGAGAACTCCTAAATGGTATTATATCTAACGCCATATAGCAGTTCTCTGGTGACACTAGTACAGGTTAGTCTGTAGTGTGTGATTCCCACTGTTCTTTGATTTCCACCTTACCACGTTTAAGAGAGCATGAAAAACTGTGGTTTTTGGGTACAGTTCCGAGTCACATGGAGGCAATGAGCGATAGGAGGGGATTCGTCTCTCCCGGTATTGGGGGTTGATGTTGCGCTGTGCTTGATTGGCCATAACAGGAAGTCCTTGGCCAGGGCTGATACGGAAGTTTACTGGTAATTGTTATCAGTAGTTTCACGACTCGTTATGAGCCTCATATCGGCATGACTTATCAAGTTACCGGGGTCTAACGTTTACCACCCCTAGACTAGATATGGACATATCAGACGAAGAGACCGGACTGTACGGTAGTGTTGCTGTTGGATTCACAGGAGTATGGACAAGCTTGTTTGTTGGTCTTCTGATCGCTCAATACCCGGGTAGCCGTTACGTCCAGCTAGTACCGCTGACGGCTTGTGGGTGACTGATATGATCATCACCTACTGCCGGCGCATTGACGAGTCATTAGAGTCCTACACAGAGGTTTCCTAGCTCATGCGAAACGAAATAGGGCACATATGTAATATGTGCGGGACCGAGATTAATACCTGTATATGATAAAGTATTCTGATCTCGCGATACAGGTTATATGTGATATAACCGGATTGTTGAATCAAGTGTTGATTCAATGATATGTTATATGCATATGTGATATGCATATAAATTATATTAGTCGGTTGTATGCGATACAACCGGGTTATTAAATCAAGTTTTGATTTAATAACTTAATGTGTAATTATATATTTAATATATTAATATACATTAACTAATATTAGCTTACTTAAGAAAATGTTTTCTCTTTATACATTTAATATATATATATATATATATATGTTACATGTTAATGTATTTATTTTGTGTCATACTAGATGATACATTGGACTTGGATGTATGAGACTCATACCATGGTTAAGATAATATTGGGTTTTAATTATTAAGGGAAAATCAAAATTAGGTGGAAATTTGTCATGGCTTGTGAAGCTTGGAGAAGCTTGTTGAAAGCTTGACTTAGTCCACTAATTTTTTTTTATCTTAGATATTTATTAACCTAACCATTATCTTTAGCATTGGTTAAGTCTCTACATGAGTTATATATGATATTTTCTCACCCATGGTTTATGAGCGGATCACTTGATCATTTCCTTCATCTCCTCCATTTTTCTTTCTAGTTTTAAGTGAGAAAAGAAAAGAAAGAGAGAAAAATTATTCTGAAGTGAGCAAAATTCCTACTTCACCAATCTATACCAAACTAGCCATTTAGTATAGGTTGTTTCTTCACTAGTTCATCAATTAATGAAGAGATAGCTTGAGTTAGAGATTCTTCGACGTAGATCATCTTCGGCCTCGAAAATCCTTGAGAAAGCTCGTTCCTTTTACCTAGTGGAGCCAAAGGAGAGTCCGAGAGACCACTACTTGGAGCAAAGGGACTACTACACAGAGCTTTAGAAGTGAAGGACCGGTCTACAAAGGTTGTATTCCTTGTTCACTTAGAGTAAAGTTGTTTACTTGCTTAGTTATAACCCTAATTCTCTAGTTAGATCCTCGGTTTAGGGTTTCTTAGCACTCTAGATTTTTTAAAATTGCATGCTTGATGTCTTAGAAAACCTAGTGAGGGTGCTAAGGAACCCAGCAGTGGTATCAGAGCTACTAGGTATTGGATGTTGACCTATGGGGGGTTCTCACTGTGTGACAGTGTGGTGAATCATACATGTTGGGACTTCATTAATGAGATTAATGAAAAAGAAAGAAACTTAAAGATGTTGTAGAATCCTGTTTTAAAAACTGGTAGCTCTAGTTCTTGCTTTGCATAGTGGTATTCCTCGATGGATATCCAGCATCTCATTCGATGAGGAAAGAGCCAAGATCCTTTCACCGGCAGTGACCTCTTTAGCAAAACTAGTAGATACTTCAACCCACTTGGTTTTATTTTTGGTTGCTTCTCTAGTTCTTGCTTTGCATAGTGGTATTCCTGAATATCCAGCACCTCATTCGACGAGGAAAGAGCCGAGATCCCTTCACCGGGAGTGAGCTCTTTAGCAAAACTAGTAAAAACCTCAAAAACACTCATTTTCAAAATCACTTAATTCTAACACAATATCAAGTTCATTATGCAAAAGGTTTTCTTAAAAACCTGTCGTAGCCCTCCGTTATTTCAGATAAGTACTATTTAGTATCCGTGTTGCGTTTGTTGGCCTTTGTTAAGGCGTAGTGTGCGGTAGCTGATTAGTGCTTATCTACAAAGCATGTGATGCGATTGGATTAGAGTAGTTGTATGAACTTGTTGTCCTTTATCAAGGGTCATACGGGTGGGTTTAATTCAACCACGCTTGACTAGCGGCCTATAGTTTGTTGGCCTTTGTCAAGGTCATAGAACGTTAGGGGAAAAATATTATTGAGAATTTCAAGTGTTGAAATTTGCAATGAGATTGCATAGCTTCTATAAGATAGTTGGATCCCGATACCCACTGCGAGCAAGAGTTACTCCTGGGAGAGTTTTGCACTTTACAATTAGCCGATCAAGTAGGTGACTAGAAAGGTGTTAATGGGGTTACGCCCCTGGGAAAACGAGATTTATTTTAATTAGGTCCGTGCGAAAGCAAGGGAAGCCTCCCTCAAAGTACCGACACTGGCCTGGCTGAAAGATTGGCGAACTTGTAGGTGTAATTAATCCTGGCCAGTCTTACCTTTTAGGGTTTGAAGGAAGATTTGATACAAACAATGTGATCCATCCTGATTAGATAAAATAATAACCAATATAATCTTGCAAGAGCATACGCTAAGTGTTTTCTTCTCTCTTTCTCCAGTAGCAACCATGTCATGCCTTAATCAAGATAATAATATGGATGTATTGACCGAACCCGCTTGTTATAATGAGCCGGGGAACGTTGGTTCCGCTCTTCCTTATAATTGTTATAAGTTTGAGCAGGAAATAGGGTAATATCCGGATTCCCACGCGACCTAAACGAGAAATGTGCATGTTGATGCATCTTTTTCGGGTGTGTTTGTTACCTATAACTGTTTCTCGGTACACTCTACGTCCTGGGTATGAGATACCGGATCAGGATTCCACATATGTAATATGTTACATGGACTAAAGAAAGGTAGACAACTGAGAACAGGTGATCATTCTCTAAGTGTAGGGAATAGTGCAAGTGCTGCAGCCAAAGCAGTTAACGAATATCACCTTGTATTACCAAATGGAAATACATTGATTCTGAACGAATGTTATTGCATGCCGAACCTGATATACAATATTATATCAGTTTCTTTATTAAGTAAAGAAGGATATAATTTTGTATTGCAGGATAGTGTTATGAATATTTTCCTGAATCAAAAGTTGATTGGATCAGGCACGCTATATAATGGCATATACGTTCTAAATCAAACTACAGTTCTCAACGTACAGAACACACACAAGAGGAAAAGTTTAGAAATGAACGAATTCTTCTTGTGACATTATAGACTAGATCATATCAATGCGACACGACTAGCTATTACATAAAGATGGATATTTAAATCAGTTTAAATTTACATCTTATGAAACTTGCCAGTCATGTCTCAAAGGTAAAATGACTAAAACTCTGTTTACTCGACACGGAGAAAGAGTTATTAAACTCTTGGGAATGATACATAGTGATGTATGCAGTCCTATGTATACACATGCCATGATTGGTTCCTCGTACTTTATTATATTCACCGATGATCTCTCAAGATTCGGACATGTGTTCCTATTGAAACACAAGTCTGAAGCTTTTAAGAAATTCAAGGAATATAAGTGCGAAGTAGAGAACTAGACGGGTAAAAGTATTAAAGTTCTTTGATGTGATCGGGGAGGAGAATACTTGAGCATGGAGTTCCTGGATTATTTTAAAGAGAATGGGATTCTCTCTCAGCTTATTCCTCCGTATACATCACCGCGCAACGGTGTATCGGGACGGAGGAATCACACCCTATTAGATATGGTGTGCTCTATGATGAGTACTGCTAAGTTACCTGTTTCCTTTTGGGGTTATGTGCTTGAGAAGCCGCATACCTATTGAATAGGGTTCCAACCAAATCAGTGCCTGCTACTCCATATGAGATATGGAATGGGAAGAGACCATCTCTTAAACGAGTTAAGATATGGGTTGTCCGACCTATGTTGAAAAGCAAAAACCGGACAAGCTCGAGGTAAGGTCAGTACTGTATAAGTTTGTTGGATATCCCGAACATTCGCGAGGGTATATCTTCTACCACACTGAGGAGAAAAATGTATTTTGTTTCTCAGCATGCCACCTTTTTAGAAAAGGAATTTCTTATGGAAGAAATTAGTGGTCATGAGGTAGAATTGGAAGGAGTTCCAGCTAGATAAACTAACAGCTGATGATTTGGTAGAACTGGAGGATTCGATAGTTCCCGACAAACCTCAGCCTCTCCACATATCTAGTAGGGTTCCTCATCCGTCCGAGAGATACTACGGTTTTCTCAATGACAGTGTGAGCGCATATAGTATCATGGAAGATGATGACCCAACTAGTTTGAGCAGGCCATCACGAGTAGGAATTCTGTGAAATAGCTGGATGCAATGCGATCTGAGATGGAATTCATGTACACCAACAAAGTATGGACTTTGGAAGATGCTCCTGAAGGGGTAAAACCCATCGGGAGCAAGTGGATCTTCAAGAAAAAAACTTGGTGTAGATGGAAAAGTTGAGACTTTCAAAACTAGACTTGTAGCAAAAGGTTTTCGTCAACGACCAGGTGTGGATTATGATGAAATCTTTTCTCCAGTGGCTATGCTTAAGTCCATCCGGATCCTACTTGCCATTGCTGCATACCATGACTACGAAATTTGGAAGATCGACGTCATGACCGCTTTTCTAAATAGTGATTTAGAAGAGAGCATGTACATGACACTGTCAGAGGGCTTCGTAAACAGTGCGAGCAGCGGAAAGGTGTGCAAGTTGCTTAAATCAGTTTACGGATTAAAGCAGGCATCACGGAGTTGGAACATCTGTTTTGATGTGGCAGTCAAAGAGTGTAACTTCATCAAAATGGTAGATGAACCTTGTATATAAGAAGGTTGTAGAGAGTAAGGTTGTCTTACTCGTATCGTACGTGGATGACACACTCTTGCTAGGAAATGGTGTTCCTATGCTATACTCGGTCAAGCTCCTCTTATTACAAAGATTCTCCATGAAGGATCTGGGTGATGCCTCCTACATCCCGGGGATTAAGATCTATAGAGATAGATCTAAGCAGATGTTGGGATTGTCCCTATTTAGGTACATTGACACCATACTAAAGAGGTTTAGTATGGAAGATTCCAAGCGTGAGAATTTACCCACGATCTCAGGAATCACTCTCTCCAAAGAGTTGTCCCCCAAGACTGAATTGGAGGGGCTCACATGCAAGGGATACCCTATACTTCGGCAGTCGGGTCTATCATGTATACGCTATTAAGTACCCGAACGGATGTAGCGTACGCACTTAGTGTTGTAAGAAGGTATCAATTGGATCCTGGGGAGAATCACTGGTCAACAGTGAAGAACATTCTTAAGTACTTGAGAAGGACTAAAGAAACGTTCTTAGTGTATGGTAACGGTGAACTCCAAGTGGAGTCCTTTACCGATTCGAGCTTCTAGAGTGATAAGCTCGACTGTAAGATAATCTCGGGTTTTGTCTTTACCCTCAATGGAGGGACGGTATGTTGGAAGAGTTCCAATTTAGATACCGTAGTAGACTCAACGATAAAGGGTGAATACATCGCTATCAATGATGCTACCAAAGAGGCCGTCTGGATAAAGATGTTCATAAGATGAACTTGGTCCCTACAATTATGGTAACAATAGAGCTGTGGCTTTAGCCTAGGAACCCCGGTCCTATCAGTGATCCAGATATATTCTTAGGCAGTATCACCTGATCATGTAGACAGTAGATCACCGGGAGATCGAGGTCAGGAGAGTTGACACAAAGAATAACACGGCGGATCCACTCATGAAGGCCATACCCCAGATATAATTTGAGAGACTCTTCGGGATGTTGGGTATGAGATACTACAAAAACTGGCCTTAGTGCAAGTGGGAGATTATTAGTTGTATGTATGTCCTAGAGGCCATTATTGTACATGATTGTATATTATAGTGGATGCTTGGACATATATAGAGAGGATTTTTTTGCTCGACATGATAGTATGCTATCTGGTTGCTCTTTATCTTAATATGTAGACTTGTATTGTGATACTTTCTTGCTCTCACATGTTGGTAAAGCCCTTAGGATGTACTTGACTACCAGGATTATGATGCAGATCATACTAGTGGGGCCAGGGTAGTCCACAAGTACATCCTTTAATTGTTCCTAATCGAGGGTGTATCGAGATGGGGCATCGATATTCCAGAGTAGACTAGAGTATATGCTTCTTGACCTATTTGATGGGCGATGGATGACCCCATATCCATTGGTGTTTGACATCAAATATGGTATACGGGTGCTCAGTGGAGACCGGGTACACTGAACAGGACTCGCCGAGAACTCCTAGATGGTATTATACCTAGCGCCAGATAGCAGTTCTCTGGTGACACTGGTACATGTTAGTCTATATTTCCGAAATCGTCATAGAGTCTTGTGTGATTCCCACCGTTCTTTGATTTCCACTTTATCACGTTCAAGAGATCATACAAAACGGTGGTTTTTGGTTACAGTCTTGAGTCACATGAAGGCAATGAGCGATAGGAAGGGATTCGTCTCTCCCGGTATTGGGGGTTGATGTTGCGCTGTGCTCGATTGGCCATAACAGGAAGTCCCTGGCCAGGGCTGATACAGAGGTTTATTGGTAAGTGTTATCAGTAGTTTTTTGATCCGTTATGAGCATCATATCGGCATGAATTATCAAGTTACCAGGGTCTGACGTTTACCACCCCTAGACTAGATATGCGACATATCAGACGAAGAGACCGGACTGTACGGTAGTGTTGCTGTTGGATTTACAGGAATATGGAAAAGCTTGGTTGTTGATCTTCTGATCGCTCAATACCCGGGTAGCCGTTACGTCCAGCTAGTACCGCTGACGGCTTGTGAGTGATTGATATGATCATCACCTACTGCCGGCGTATTGATGAGTCATTAGAATTCTACATAGAGGTTTTCTAGCTCATGCGAAACGAAGTAGGGCACATATGTGATATGTGCGGAACCGAGATTAATACGTGTATGTGATACAGCATTCTAATCTCGCGATATAGGTTATATGTGATATAACCGGATTGTTGAATCAAGTATTGATTCAATGATATGTTATATGTATATGTGATATGCATATAAATGATATTAGTCGGTTCTATGCGATACAACCGGGTTATTAAATCAAGTGTTGATTTAATAATTTAATGTGTAATTATATATTTGATATATTAATATATATTAACTAATATTAGCTTACTTAAGAAATTTTTTTCTCTTTATACATTTAATATATATATATATATATATATATATTTTTTCTCTTTATACATTTAATATATATATATATATATGTTAATGTATTTATTTTGTGTCATGCTAGATGATATATTGGACTTGGGTGTATGAGACTCGTACCATACTTAAGATAATGTGGGGTTTTAATTATTAATGGAAAATCAAAATTAGGTGGAAATTTGTCATGGCTTGTGAAGCTTGGAGAAGCTTGTGGAAAGCTTGACTTAGTCCACTAATTTTGTTTTATCTTAGATATTTATTAACCTAACCATTATCTTTAGCCTTGGTTAAGTCTCTACATGAGTTATATATGATATTTTCTCACCCATGGTTTATGAGCGGATCACTTGATCATTTTCTTCATCTCCTCCATTTTTATTTCTAGCTTTGAGTGAGAAAAGAAAAGAAAGAGACAAAAATTATTCTGAAGTGAGCAAAATTCCTACTTCACCAATCTATACCAAACTAGCCATTTAGTATAGGTTGTTTCTTCACTAGTTCATCAATTAGTGAAGAGATAGCTTGAGTTAGAGATTCTTCGACGTAGATCATCTTCGGCCTCGAAAATCCTTGAGAAAGCTCGTTCCTTTTACCTAGTGGAGCCAAAGAAGAGTCCGAGAGACCACTACTTGGAGCAAAGGGACTACTACACAGAGCTTTAGAAGTGAAGGACCGGTCTACAAAGGTTGTATTCCTTGTTCACTTAGAGTAAAGTTGTTTACTTGATTAGTTATAACCCTAATTCTTTAGTTAGATCCTCGGTTTAGGGTTTCTTAGCACTCTCGATTTTTTAAAATTGCATGCTTGATGTCTTAGAAAAACTAGTGAGGGTGCTACGGAAGCCAGCATAAGTATTCTCCTCCTCGATCAGACCGAAAGATTTTAATATTTTTACTCGTCTGGTTCTCTACTTCGCTCTTATATTCCTTAAATTTCTCAAAAGTTTTAGATTTGTATATCAACAGGAACACATGTTTGAATCTTGAGAGATCATCGGTGATTATAATGAAGTACGAGAAATCATTCTTGGCATGTGTAGGCATAGGACCACATACATCACTATGTATCAGTCCCAAGAGTCAGTAGCTTTTTCTCCGTGTCCAATAAATGGAGTTTTGGTCATCTTTCCTTTGAGACATGACTGCCAAGTTTCATAAGATGTAAATTCAAACGGATTCAAATATCTATCTTTATGCAACTTAGCTAGTCTGGTCGCATTGATATGACCAAGTTTACAATACCACAAGAAGGTTTCGTTCATTTCTAAACTTTTCCACTTGTGTGTGTTCTGTATATTTAGAACTGTATTTTGATTTAGTATGTATATACCATTACATAACGTACCAAATCCAATCAACACTTGATTTAGGAAAATGTTCATAACATTTTTCTCTAATGCAAAGTTATATCATTCTTTATCTAATAAAAAAACGGATATTATATTGCACATCATTGATGGTACAAAATAACAGTTGTTCAAAATTAATGTATTACCATTTGGCAATACAAGATGATATTTGCCGACAACTTCGGCAGCAACAATTGCTCCGTTCCCTACTCTGAGAGACATATCACCCTTTTCCAATTCTCTACTTTTGTTTAACCCTTGTAACAGATTACAGATATGGGATCCTGATCCGGTATCCAATACCCAGGACATAGAGCAGATTGAGAAACCATTATCAATAACTAACACACCCGAAGAAGATGCTTCAGAATGCTTTTTCTTCATTCAAGTTGCGTGGAAATCCTTACATTCCTTTATCCCTTGCCCAGACTTATGACAGTTGTCATAAGATAGAGCCGAACCAACGTTCCCCAGCCCAATATAATAAGCGGGTTCGGTCAATACATCCATGTTATTATCTTGATTAAGGCGTGACATGGTCGCTACCTGAAGAGAGAGAGAGAAGAAACACTTTAGCGTGTACTCTTACAATATTAGATTGGTTATTATCTTATCTAATCAGGATGGCTCCTACTGTTTTTATCAAATATTCTTTCAAACCCTAAAAGGTAATATTAGCCGGGATTAATTACACCCTATAAATTCTCCAATCGGTCAGCTAGGCAGGTGTTGGTACTCTGAGGGAGTCTCCCCGTGCTTTCTGTTAGTTATATGTATGCCCTAGAGGCCATTGCTTTACATGGGATGTATATTGTAGTGGATACTTGGACATATATAGGGAGGACTTTCTTGCTCGATATGATAGTATGTTATCTGGTTGCTCTTTATCTTAACATGTTGACTTGTATACATGATGCTGTCTTGCTCTCACATGTTGACAAAGCCCTTTAGGATGTGTACTTGACACCAAGGACTATGATGGAGATCATACTAGTGGGGCTAGGGGTAGTCCACAAGTACACCCTATAATTGTTCCTAGTCAAGAGAGTATCGAGACAATGCATCGATGCTCCAGAGTAGACTAGCGTATACGCATCTTGACCTATATGATGGGCAATGGATGATCTCATATTCATTAGTGTTTGACATCAAAGATGGTATACGGGTGCTCAGTGGAGACTGGGTACACTGAACGGACTCGCCGAGAACTCCTAGATGGTATTATACCTATCGTCAGATAGCAGTTCTCTGGTGACACTGGTACAGGTTAGTCTGTCGACCCAAGATCGCCATAGAGTCTTGTGTGATTCCCACTGTGCTTTGATTTCCACCTTACCACAGTCAAGAGATCGTGCAAAACGGTGGTTTTTGGGTACAGCCCCGAGTCACATGGAGGCAATGAGCGATAGGAGGGGATTCGTCTCTCTCGGTATTGGGAGTTGATGTTGCGCTATGCTCGATTGGCCATAACAGGAAATCCCTGGCCAGGGTTGCTGAGATTTACTGGTAAGTGTTATCAGTAGTTTCTCGAACCGTTATGGACCTTGCATCGGCATGACTTATCAGGCTATTGGGGTCTGACGTTTTACCACCCCCAGGCGATGATATACGATATATCAGACGAAGAGACCGGACTGTACGGTAGTGTTACTAACAGGCTTTTGCAGGAGTTGGAGCGGACTTGCTTGCTGATCTTCTGATCGTTCAATACCCGGGTAGCCGTTACGTACAGCTAGTACCGCTGACGGCTTGTGGATGCTTGATGTGATCATCACCTACTGCCGGCGTATTGACGAGTTTTTAGAGTCCTACATAGAGGTTTCACTGGCTCAGGCAAAACGAAGTAGGAGCACATATGTGATATGTGCGGGACCGAGATTAATATGAGTATGTGATACTGTATTCTATTCTTGTGATCTAAAGTATCGATCGGTTTTATGTGATATAGCCGGGTTATCGGATCAAATGTTGATTCGATAAGTCGATACTGTATCGATCGGTTATATGCGATATAGCCGGGTTATCGAATCAAGTGTTGATTCGATATAATGATACAAATAATATTATTCAGTCATATGAGATATAACCGGATTATTAAATCAAGTGTTGATTTAATGATTTAATATATAATTATATATATTTGATATATTAATTTACATTAACTAATATTAGCTCACTTAAACATTTATTTTTCTCACATGTGCACACTTAATATATATGTGATATATATTAATTGTGTTTTATTTTGTGTCATGGTTGATGATATAAGCTACATGGGTGTATGAGACTTACACCATGATAAAGATAATGTAGGGTTTATTTATTTAGTGTAAATCAATTATTAGTTGGATAATGGTCACATGGCATGAAGCTTTGAGAAGCTTGGAAACCCATTGACTAGTCCACTAGTTTTGTTTCATACTAGATATTTTGTTAACCCAACCATTATCTTAACTCATGGTTAAGTCTCTACATGAGACATATTAGATATTTTCTCACCCATGGTTGTCATTCTCTCTCACAACATTATCTCTCTTCATCTTTCTCTTCAAAGCTCAAGAGCTCTCTAGCTCTTGATCAAGTGAGAAACCCTAGTGAGAAAATTAATTCCAAAGTAAGAAAAAATCCTACTTTGTCATTCTCTACTAGATTAGCACTTTAGTATAGGGTGTTATCTTCACTAATCCCACATTAGTGAAGAAGGTAGCTTGAGTTAGTGTCTTCTCGACGTAGATCATCTTCGGCCTCGAAAACTTCAAGCAAGATCGTTCCTTTCACCTTGAGAAGCCATTCAAGAGTCCGGGAGTTACATGATCGCAGCGAAGGGACCACTACAAGGAGCTTTTGAAGTGAAGGACCGGTCTACAAAGGTTGTATTCCTCATTCACTTAGATGTTATGTTGTTAACATTGCTTGTTTGTTTAAATTTCTAGTTAAAGATTCTTGGTTAGAATTATTTAGAACGGCAGAAATTTAAAAACGGCACGGACGATACCTTCCAAAAGCTTGCTGCCGCCCTAGGAAACCCTACAGTGGTATCAGAGCCAAGCTAGAAATTTAAACGATGATTGTTAGATTACGAAACCGAAACTGCTCCGAAACTTGAAACTACGAAATCCAATTTCTGTCGAATTTTTAGAGGTGTCAAAAATTTTTCAAACAACTGCAGAATGTTGTATGTGATATAACATGAAAACTGGCAAAATTTGAGGCATTTTGGAGAAATTTTGGCCGGCCACCATACCCTTGATCTCGGCCTAAATCCGAGCCCTCCTCCTGAAATTTTGCCTCTGTTGCAGTCTCTGGGTTTTGATGTTTCAGGTATTGTTTGTTTTTGCTAAATTTGCATGTGATGTTAACTTTCTGCAAAAGCAACTCGGTGTGTTTCATAGTCGTAATTCTAACATGTATTTGGGTATATTTAGACGATGTTAAAAAGTTTGAACGGATATCAATAACCCAGTTTTTCCCCGCTGTAAATTTTCCAAGTGTTGGACTTTTTCCGAATTTAAAATTTTCAGAAAATCTTGCAAGCGATTCTGTGGACCCTCTAGAAGAACGAAACCTTAACTCGATTATGTGACCGTCAGAACCGCCACCAAACCCTAGGGTTTGTGGTAGTTCAGCGGTGCCACATGTGAGGCATTGGTTGACCCTTCTACGGCTGGTTCATAGGAGCTGTGGCAGTTTCTGGGTATTTTCTGAACTCCGCTCAAGTGTTGAGCTTATTGGGAAATTTTGGGTTCTTGTTTATTCGATTGAAAAGTTTAACTTCGTCTAGCTATCTGTTATTGTGATACAATATTTGGAATCCACAATTAGCTATGAGATAACTAATTTGAATTTTATAAATCTAGCAATTTAGTCTCATTTGATCAGTTGCCACGGGATTTTGATGTGATCAAAACTCCGTCGCAATTACGTAGTGTACACGGGTACCCGCTGGGTAACCTTACTAGATAGCCATGCCCCAAAGCCCCGACCAAGTGACTATAGGAGAACCCCGTCGCCAAAAGCATCCGTTCGGGTGCTCGTGGCAGCGGTGTTCCGCCTTAGTGCACTTCGTCGATGGCATCGGGGGTGCGACCATCTATTAAAGCTTCCGACGAGCATTCGATCAGGTTATCGGGAATCTTATTGAATTATCCGACAGGTTATTGGAAAGTGTTTTCAATATCGAGACTAAAATGCGGGGTTTATAATTGTTAGGCATGTGATGTCTAAGGAATTCATTTGTTGGGCATGAAATCCAAAGTATGTGATACATTGGGTTTATGATGTCTAAGGTGGTTGCGGATTCCAATTGTTGTAGTTTTTCACTTTCGTTTCTGCGACCGTAAGTGTAATATGCGGTGTTGATTAGAGTAGGTTTTTATCGATCAAAAATAATTTACTGCAATCAAGAACGGCATCGCTTTGCAGCTAGCCGGTGAGTACGGGTCGGTCCACAGGGATGTGTAATTTTCCTAAGTGTTCTTACGAGCTAATTTCAATGGTTGTTTGGTCCTTTAATTGAATCTAAAAACTAAGTTGTATGATGATTAAGAAACTTGCTAGGATTAGGTCTAAGGTGGAGTTTGGTAAGATTAAATTTCACACCTCTTTCAATGCCCTCAATTAAATCTTTTAGAAGTTATAGCAATTATTAGTAAAAGGGATTAAGATGATTGGGAAGAGACGAAGTTTCTTCCTCTAGATCCTTGTCCGTCCTTTCCTAATAATTGCTCTAATCTTCATGGAAGTCGTGCATGTCCGGTCCTTTACACTACGGTTTCACCGTTACCTCGTGGGTAGGGTGCCGTAGGGAGCGGATCATGCATGCGTGCATGAAGTTCTAATTATCACAAATGATTGGGCACGAAAGAGATGAGAGATAGTCATCTCTCAATCCCTCCCCTATTCCTAACCTTAACAAGCGAGGAAATTACTCGCACATTAGGGGAATTGTTAAAAACTTCATTTTATTGTATGTATTTTTTAGATCTAACAGTTTAGTTACCTACTGCGGGTTAAGAGATACTACACTAGATTAAACTAGGGCAAAAGGAACGATTTATCTAAGGCAAGAATTAAATTAGAAAACTACAGCAGAAAATAAAAGATAACTTACCAGAATGATGCTCTTAAATCTTCCAAAGAATCTGAATTTTTATTTATTGAAAAGAGGCATCCTTAATACAATCTTTAAAATACATACTTATAGGAAATAGGAAAATTAGGGTTACAATTTCTCGCGCATGTGCTATTACAGATATACCCCCGAAAAATCCCAACAAAAGCACCGACGCACCGCCACCAACTTTCTGTACCGACGTTCGCACTGGACGGCCGTGGAACCGCGGCATGGGTAGGCTTTGGGCCGCGGTTCCGCGGCCCATTTGAGGGTTCATGCACTGAAATTTTCTGTGATGACTTATGGCTTTTTGTGGTCTCTGTTTCTTTAGTTCTTTTCTTCATTTGGATTCTAGATCTTCTCCAGATCTTTCAGTGAAAATTTATATAGGTATTTTACCCGTTCACCTTGACATTTTGGACCTTGCGTTGCCTTATTAATTGTGAACTGTTCTTCATCTAGGCTTGATTTGGATCTTTCTACTTGTGGGTCAAAAGTCCCTCTTTTGTATCATCTTTTGTCTTTTTCACTGTTTTCACTCCAAGAACCTGTAACCTGTAATATGTGACAGACATACGTCAAAAGCACCTGTTTATTTATAAAACGAATAAGAATAGGGAATATAAAATGCAATATTATGATATGAACAAATACCCCCAAACTTATCTTTTGCTCGTCCTCGAGAAAACTTATTATTCTTTTTATTCTCTACAAAAAACCTAACCGCACTTTCGCAGGGAAACGCGATTGCACTGAGCTCGTGCAACAAGCCGTTAAACCTCTAGGTGTCCCTAGTAGGAGGAGTGTTGTCTCCTGAGGGTTTTCAGCGGATACTACCCATAAAATCCTATCAATTTGGCTTATTAATTTTTAATTCTCCAATTAGGTTTTCTAACGAGGAATTCTATTATCGTCGACTCGTAAACTATCCACCCGTATTCTTCACACTTCCCCATCATTTAACTTAAGATTATATATGTTCGATAGACTCACTCAGCTTTCGGCATTTCTTAAGTTTTCCTTCTAAGGTTCCATCTCCACTTAGGAATTTTTCTATCAACTCTACTAAAGATACAAGTTCTATTCTTCATTCCTTTTTCTTATCTCAACTCTAATCATATATCCCCACGTGTGTGTATAAATCACCCCTACACTTGGAAATTCAAATCAAGCAATCATACCCTTGTCCGTTGTCCAAAGCACTAATTAACTGGTGAATTCTTAATGAATTTTGCTTACACATCCTTCATGCGACAGTTAATACTTCTTGAGGTACCAACAACCGATTACAAGATATGTTTGCACTTTAAAGCATAATTCCTAGTCTTGCAACACCCAAGGCTTTTAGCAGTGACTCCCAAACCAGTTGGTCTAAGGCACTAGGTGATGAAGCACCCTCGCTAAATATTTTTTCTATTTTTGCAGCCTTAAGTAATCCCAAAGACCAATGTTCATTTTTTCATTATTCACATTTTTTTTATTTCCTTCGTACTAAGGACTTTAGACAAGAGCATTTCAAGGTCTCTTCTACCATTCCAAGTTTCAAGGTGCGTGATTGTGCAATGTTGTAGGGTATACATTTTCAGAATCTAGACTTAAGCTAGAAATTATTTTTCAAAGTTATACTATAATAAGAATATCAATATTTTTCCTTTATTTCAACTTAGCCCAAAAAGTGAACTCAAAATTTGTCTAGTTCTAAATAAACTACAAAGACATTTACTTTCTACCGTTAATCTTTAAAGAAGGTTATTTTTAGGGTTTTCAATTTACTAAGTCTAAAATCTAGTTGTTCGTAGCCAGTTAATCTAATTGTTAAACTCAAGTTAAATATGGCCAAAATTGAATACAATACTTTTTATAATTTTTGAAGTTTTTCAATTTTTATGGGTTTTCAAATAAATATGCAAATGCAAAAAAATATACATAGGAATGCGAAGGAAGAAGACGTACCGACCATACCCCCAAACTTAAACTTGACAGTGTCCTCACTGTCATGCTACACCAAGAGGGTCAAGAATGTCGGCACTCCCCTGTTTATTTATTTACAAATTTTTTTTATAATTTTTTTTATTTATTATTGGTAAAAGAAAAACAAGAATATATATACAGAAAGCCCCCCCAAACTTCATTGAAACAATGTTAAACGTCATTGCCAAACATTGCAAAGACCAAATGTCAACACCAACCATTCGAAAAAATTATCTGTAAAGAGTATCGGTTGGTGGAAGAACATGTTGTACCTACCCAGAAAGACTTGGAGAAGATAGAAGTGGTGGTATGGAAAGTGTGGAAATGGTGATGAATCAAAATGAGAATGGGAATGATCAGCAATCAGTGGAATATTGACATTCTCGTAGCTTATTAAAATAAATGGGGGTGGTTCAACTTCTAAAGAAGGAGGTTGACTAACCACACTATCCCCAAGATATTTTTGTGGATCCTTTATCGACTTGGCATCATCCATCATATGCATATGATATTCAATTATGAGGGAACTAATCTCCTCGATGTCCGCCATAGTCCAGCCGAAAACTTGCCGCCTATCTTGTAAGACCATTAAAAGAGCGTTCTCTTGCTCGAAGGCTAGAGAAGCCGATATGATAACGGGAAAGGTCTCATTCTCACCTATGTAAGTATATTTAAGGTGAGACGGCAAGGGCATGAGTTCGAGTTTTGGAGGCGAAAGAATCATATGTAAAATTGGGGAATCTACCTTGAACTCAAAGGACTCCAACACAGGTTCGAAATCACTGCAAACAACCGATTCGGATGTTTCAACTAACTCATCCAAAAATTCAAAAGCCTCATATTCAGGCTGTGAGTCATCATCATCCGAAAAAGTGAAACATTCATAATCAATATCGGTTGTGTCAACTGTTGCAGGCTCAAGGAGGGACGCACTAGTGGCGTCAACATTGTTCTCACCAAACAAAAATCTTTCAAGTTCGCAGTCCTCCTGCGTGATTTCGTGAATAGAGCAAACTTCTCGTGTACTAGTATTAGGCACGGGGGGCAGACTTCCTAACTTGTAAATATTGAACTCACTAGACGTCTTCCCGAAGGATAGAGTCATGGAGCCATTGCGACAGTTTATTACAGCATTGGAAGTGGCCAAAAATGGTCGACCGAGGATCACCGGAATTTGGTTCCGTGAGTTAGCAACAGGTTGTGTGTCCATAACAATAAAATCAATGGGGAATATGAACTCCCCAACTTTGATCAACACATCCTCTAGCTCACCCCTTGGATGGGTGATCGATCGATCAGCCATTTGGAGAGTACAGTGGGTGGGCTTAAGCTCTCCAATGCCTAATTGCTTGTACACAGAATAAGGTAGCAAATTGACACTAGCACCAAGATCTAGTAGTGCTCTATTGATGTTCTTGTCCCCAATTGTTATCGAAATTGTAGGACAACCGGGGTCCTTGTGCTTTTGGGGTAAAGATTGGACAAGAGCATCGCTAACAGCACTAGCCACGAAAACTTTCTTTGGTACTTGTGACTTCCTCTTTTTGGTGTATAAGTCCTTTAAGATTTTTGCATATGAAGGAACTTGTTGGATTGCATCCAAAAGAGGGATATTTATGCTCACCTGTTTGAACAACTCGACAATCTTCTCCATTTGTGGAGTTGGTTTATTGGATCTCAACCGGTTTGGAAAAGGTACATTTTGAAATGTTGTTGAGTCCAATTTTTGCGGATCAGATTGTTGAGTTGGAATGGAACCCCGTGTAGATGTGTTCGTGTTGTGAGAAATGGGTCCGTTCGAGCTAGAAGGAGTAGAGCCTTGTGAATGATGGAGAACAGGCTCTAACGAAGAAGAAGAAGGTGAAGAAGAACCACCGGCAGGGGTGTCATTTTGAATACCCACATTGTTTTGCAACACTTTTCCCGATCTCAACGTTGTCACAGCATTTACGTTATGATTTTGCTATTGATATACAGCATGTGCGTGACCGGGATTGGGCAGTGATTGAGATGGGAGCTTTCCTTTTTTTCGCTCGCTCAATGCTGCATTGAGTTGTGCAATTTGTGCCTCAATAGATTTGATGCTTTGATCGTGTGAGGCACTATTTTGCACCAAAGATTGAATAGAAGTCTCTAATCTTGCTGTAGATTGTGTAGATTGCTTTAGGAACGCATCTAGACTTCTTTCGAGCGAGCTAACCTTGTCATTATTAGGTTGAACAAAATTGTTTGGCTGGTAAGAATTGTTAGGCACAAAATTGTTCACTTGATTAGGGTAAGGTTGCTGTTGAAAAGGTTGCTGTTGAAATTGAGTTTGTGGAGGTGCTTGTTGTTGTTGTGGCGGAGGAGGCCTTTGAAAATTGTTATTTCCTTGGAATTGTTGATTTTGGTTCCAAGCGAAATTTGGGTGACTCCTCTACTCCGGATTGTATGTCGAAGAGTATGGATCGTTTATATGTCGTTGCTGAAAGGCAGCATTGACTTGATCATGTCCTTGAGTAGATGCATTGTAAGGACATTCTTCGGTAAGATGTGATGGATCCGAACAACAAGCACAAACAGTTCGTGGAGGCACAACAGGGGCAGGAGAAGACGATGAGATTTTGGTCTCAATCGCTTCTAGATTTTTCTTAAGAGCGGCCATCTCGGCCTTCATAGCAATCGACATATCTAATTGATGTATACCTGCCCTAGATTGACCACTAGAAGAAGATGGTGTGGTCTTGGTGCTCTCCCACTGAATTGTTTGTTCACTAAGATTCTCAAGAAACTGCCACGCTTCCTCACTAGATTTGGAGAGAAAGTGACCTTGACAGATGGTTTCTAGCAACTGTTTCGTTGCCGAGTTCAATCCCTCGTATAATGTTTGGCAAAGTTGCCAACTTTCGATCCCATGATGAGGGCATTGAACGAGTAGGTCTTAAATCTTTCAAAACACTTCCAAAATGGTTCGTGATGAAGCTGTGAAAATTGTATAATCTCATTACGGATTCTAACAGTTTTGTGATGAGGATAGAACTTTTTAAGAAAAGCTTTCACAAACTCATCCCAATTTCTAATTGAATGTGATGCTGTGCTATATAGCCACTTCTCGGCTAAGTCACATAAGGTGAAAGGAATGACCCTTAGCCTTATAGCGTCATCACTTAATTGGGTCGTTTTCATCATAGTGCAAACGTTTTGGAATTTATTGATAAAAATATACGCATCTTCAGATTCCAATCCATGAAATTTTGGCAGCATATTGATGAAGTGGGGTTTTATTTCAAAATTGTCCCCATTTGCCGGTGGGGGTGAAAGACAGGCAGGTAAAGAAATGCGGACAGGGTAGAAAAGATCCTGGAGCGCAACTCGTGTGGGCGCTTCAACAGGCGGGTGATTCGGGTTATTCGCACCTAACGAAGGTGGAATCATTCCCATCGGTAAGGTATTGTTAGGATTGTATCCCGACATACCTTCGGAAGATGAATTTGAAGGTGGAAGTAAGAAATTGGACGGAACTTCGACTTCGGTGTCGAAAGGTTCGTCGGTCGGTACCAACGAAACACGGACTAATCGGGCGTTAGTGTCTCTAGTCCAAAGTGACATACACTAAAGGGGTAGTGTAGTCAGAAAAATGAAAGACAGAATGTGGAGGTAAGATAACGTCAATGAGAGGAAGTGGTGTAAGTGAGTTGCAAGATTTCTTTAGCGACAAGTTGCAAGTTTTGAAAAGATTTTTTTCTTTCTTTTTTTTATGTGAGATTTTTGCATAAAGATTTTTGAAAAGAGACTTGTGACACCAATGCGATCAACCACACATGCACAATCAGGCCTAGATCTAGGGTCACCTAGGTCAGCTAGACAGCTCCTAACTAGGATTAGAAATAGGACCTCAAACCGCCTCTTCACCGCCAATTGCGGTCAGGTAAGTGCCAGGTAAGTGGGAGGCTCCCCGCTACAAGTAGCGGTCCTAATTAAGTAACCGCTTGCCTTGACACACTTGCCTAGACACCGCAAAGTCAGGTTAGGATAAACAGTCGATGCCTATGACTAGTCCTTTGTCCTATTGAGCTCGAAGTCCTTAGGGCTGAGTATAGTATTTTTTAATTAAGAGTGGTCAATGCAAATGCCTTAAGTGCTTTCTGGGGTCCTGGGAAGGGTGATGAAATCCTCACCCAATCTGAGTTTGGTCAATAGCCCCTTAAAGTCCGATTAAATTATGCAAAACAGTAAATTCACTTGCAATTAATTATTTTTAAGCGCGGCGCAAAGAAACCTGTAGAAAATCTGTTATTTAGAAGGGGGAGGAAGAATTTTTTTGCGCAAAGAAATCCTGCAGAAAAATTGACAAAAGATATATGTAGGTTGGCATAGGAGGAGAAAAGAAAACAAACAGAGGCAAATTGAAGAGGTGACGTGGCAGTCAGACCGCGGAACCGCGGTTTGGGGCGCACTTCGGCCGCGGAAGGGCGGCGGGGTGGTGGGGTCAGGGCTCTGTAAAATTTTTCCTATTCTGTTCTGGACTTCTCCCTCTGTTTTGATGTACCCTTTTCTGTTTAGCCTTCTGTAAATTTCCAAATCCGAGATTCGTCGCTGTTCCTGCAAAATTCAAACGATAAACCCTTCAAACAGATAAAAATTGATAAAATCTTTGTACTTTTTTCTATTTTCAAATTTTTATAATTTTTATAAGATTTATATTAACCCGAAATTACACAAATGAAATTTTACGCCATCCTTGGCAACGACGCCATTTGATTAGAGTAGGTTTTTATCGATCAAAAATAATTTACCACAATCAAGAACGGCGTCGCTTTGTAGCTAGCCGGTGAGTACGGATCGGTCCACAAGGATGTGTAATTTTCCTAAGTGTTCTTATGAGCTAATTCCAATGGTTGTTTGGTCCTTTAATTGAATCTAAAAACTAAGTTGTATAATGATTAAGAAACTTGCTAGGATTAGGTCTAAGGTGGAGTTTGGTAAGATTAAATTTCACACCACTTTCAATGCCCTCAATTAAATCTTTTAGAAGTTGTAGCAATTATTAGTAAATGGGATTAGGATGATTAGGAAGAGACGAAGTTTCTTCCTCTAGATCATTTTCCGTCCTTTCCTAATAATTGCTCTAACCTTCATGGAAGTCATGCATGTCCGGTCCTTTACACTACGGTTTTACCGTTACCTCGTGGGTAGGGTGCCGTAGGGAGCAGATCATGCATGCGTGCATGAAGTTCTAATTATCACAAATGATTGGGCACGAAAGAGATGAGAGATAGTCATCTCTCAATCCCTTCCCTATTCCTAACCCTAACAAGCGAGGAAATTACTCGCTCATTAGGGGAATTGTTAAAAACTTCATTTTATTGTATGTATTTTTTAGATCTAACAGTTTAGTTACCTACTGCAGGTCAAGAGATACTACACTAGATTAAACTAGGGCAAAAGGAACGATTTATTTAAGGCAAGAATTAAATTAGAAAACTACGGCAGAAAATAAAAGATAACTTACCAGAATGATGCTCTTAAATCTTCCAAAGAATCTGAATTTTTATTTATTGAAAAGAGGCATCCTTAATACAATCTTTAAAATACATACTTATAGGAAATAGGAAAATTAGGGTTACAATTTTTCGCGCATGTGCTATTACAGATATACCCCCGAAAAATCCCAACAAAAGCACCGACGCACCGCCACCAACTTTCTGCACCGACGTGCGCACTGGACGGCCGCGGAACCGCGGCATAGGTAGGCTTCCCATTTGAGGGTTCATGCACTGAAATTTTCTGTGATGACTTATGGCTTTTTGTGGTCTCTGTTTCTTTGGTTCTTTTCTTCATTTGGATTCTAGATCTTCTCCAGATCTTTCAGTGAAAATTTGTATAGGTCTTTTACCCGTTCACCTTGACATTTTGGACCTTGCGTTGCCTTGTAAATTGTGAACTGTTCTTCGTCTAGGCTTGATTTGGATCTTTCTACTTGTGGCTCAAAAGTCCCTCTTTTGTATCATCTTTTGTCCTTTTCACTGTTTTCGCTCTAAGAACCTGTAACCTGTAATATGTGGCAGACATGCATCAAAAGCACCTGTTTATTTATAAATCGAATAAGAATAGGGAATATAAAATGCAATATTATGATATGAAAAGGTGTATCTCCGGTTTCGGTGCTATATGTCAACGACAACTGGGATACACATATTTACTTACGTTGATGACATGCGATGTTATGTGTTGCTGTGATATGTTATATTGGATCGTCGTATTTGAATAGCCGGTTTTTTTATGTGAGATGAGAGTTTTTCATTTTCATTCATGTAAAAGCTTGTATGTAATATTCTTTTATTGGGGCACTTCCGGGTTGAGGAAGATGTCACCATTGATATATATTATTTACTTTTCCGCATTAGGATAGACCCAAGGCGAGGAACACAAGTAACCGGGTTCTAGGGTCCAGTGGGAGACCATCTCGAGGAGTCAAGACCGGGTCTCCTAACTCTAGAATTGGTAGGGTTGCATGCCGCTCTCGTAGGGGTCTAGGGATGTGGGTTTGGCTATTCATCACGACCGTGGAATCCGTGTTTTATATTGTCTTAAATTAAAACACGGAATTCCTAGTATATCCAATATTTCATATGTGATTCTTCTGCTGCTGTTATTCTGTGATGTGATCACTAGATATTCTGAGACAAATGCTTATATTTTATATTATATATATGATATATATAATAAATATTGATGCTTTCGTTTCTTATGTGATGCTTGGGAAGCATAAATTAATGGGACTTCATTAATGAGATTAATGAAATAAAAGAAACCTAAAGATGTTGTAGAAACTTGTTTTAAAAACTGGTAGCTCGAGTTCTTGTTTTGCATAGCGGTATTCCTTGTAGAATATCTAGCACCTTATTCGATAAGGAAAGAGCTGAGATCCCTTCACCGGGAGTGACCTCTTTAGCGAAACTAGCCGGTGCTACAAACCCGGTTTGTCTTTTGATTGCTTTTATAGTTTTTTCTTTGCATAGTGGTATTTTTGAAATATCCTGCACCTTATTCGATAAGGAAAGAACCGAGATCTCTTCACCGGGAGTGACCTTTTTAGCAAAACTAGTAAAAACCTCAAAAACACTCCTTTTCAAAATCACTCGATTCTACGACGATATCAAGTTTATTATGCTCATGGTTTTCTTAAAAACCTGCGTAGCCGTCCGTCATTTCAGATAAGTACTACTTAGTATTAGTGCTGCGGTAGTTTAGCCTGCGTCAAGGCGTAGTGTACGGTAGCTAACTAGTGCTTATCTGCTAGCATACGATGCGATTGGATTAGGGTATTTGTACGGTGTTGTTTGGCCTACGTCAAGGGTCGTGCGGGTGGGTTTAATTCAATCATGAAATGTACGGGTTGAACTTGACTAACACCCTGTGGGTAGTTTGGCCTGCGTCAAGGTCATAGGTGTTAGTTATATGTATGCCCTAGAGGCCATTACTGTATATAAGATGTATATTGTAGTGGATGCTGGGACATATATAGGTAGGACTTTCTTGCTCGACATGATAGTACGCTATCTGATTGCTTTTTATCTTAACATGTATACTTACTGTCTCTCTGTTACATGTTGATAAAGCCCTTTGGATGTGTACTCGACTTGCAGGACTATGATGCAGATCATACTAGTGGGGCCTGGGCAGTCCATGAGTACATCCTTCAATGTTCCTAGTCGTGGGAATATCGAGACGGGGCATCGATATTCCAGAGTAGACTAGCGTATATCTTCTCGACCCATGTGATGGGCGATGGATGATCCCATATCCATTGGTGTTTGACATCAGAGATGGTATACGGGTGCTCAGTGGTGACTGGGTACACTGAACGGACTCGCCGAGAACTCCCAGATAGTATTATACCTCACGTCAGATGGCAGTTCTCTGGTGACACTGGTACAGCTTAGTCTGTTAACCCGAGATCGTCATAGAGTCTTGTGTGTCTTCCACTGTGCTTTGATTTCCACCCTACCACGGCTCTACTGAGTCGTGCAAACAGGTGGTTTTTGGGTACAGTCCCGATTCACTTGGAGGCAATGAGCGATAGGAGGGGATTCGTCTCTCTCGGTATTGGGGGTTGATGTTGCGCTATGCTCGACTGGCCATAAATGGAAATCCCTGGCCAGGGTTGCACTGATTTACTGGTAAGTGTTATCAGTAGTTTCATGCTTGTTATGGACCTTACATCGGCATGACTTATCAAGCTATTGGGGTCTGACGTTTACCACCCCTAGGCGAGATATGCGGCATATCAGACGAACAGACCGGACTGTGCGGTAAGTGTTACTGATTGGATTCGCAGGAGTGTGAGCAGGCTTGCTCGTTGATCTTCTGATCGCTCAATACCCGGGTGGCCGTTACGTTTAGCAGACCGCTTACGGCTTGTGGGTGATTGATATGATCACCACCTACTGCCGGCGTATTCACGAGTCTTTAGAGTCCTACACAGAGGTTTCCTGGCTCAAGCGAAACGAAATAGGAGCGCATATGAGATATGTGCGGGACCGAGAATAATACCAGTATGTGATACTGTATTCTATTCTCGCGATTTGTATCATCGGTCGGTTATATGTGATATAGCCGGGTTACCGAATCAAGTGTTGATTCGATATATTGATACACTAGATATTAGTCGGTTATATGCGATATGACTGGATCATTAAATCAAGTGTTGATTTAATGATTTAATGTATAATTATATGTTTGATATATTACTTTACATTAACTAGTATTAGTTCACTTAAGATTGATTTTCTTACTTGATGTGCACAAGTTGTATATGTGATATATGTTTGTGCACTAGTTTGTATCATGATTGATGATACATGCAAACTTGGGTGTGTGTATGACTTACACCATATTTAAGATAATGGTTTAGGTTTTTATTTATTTTGGTAAAACAAAATGGTGGCTTTCTTTGTCTTTGCTTGAAGCTTCATGAAGCTTTCAAGCATGTTTGACAAAGTCCACTAATTTTGTTTTGCATAAAATTTTTATTAACCAAACCATTATCTCAAACTATGGTTTAGTCTCTACAAAGGTAAACTCACCCATGGTTGCATCATGATAGACTTCACTTGATTATTCTTTTTAGATAATTCATTTTTTTATTCTTATTCTTTTCTTTCTTCTTCTTCTTCTTTAAAAAGAAGAAAAACCTTACTAGAAATTTTTCAAGTGAAGAATTAGAGTGAGAAATCCAATTCCAAAGTGAACCCACTTCCTATTTCATCATCCTCTACTACATGCCATTTAGTTAGGGTGTTCTCTTCACAAAGTTTTTGACCTAGTGAAGATGGAGCTTGAGTTTGAGTCTCCTCTACGTAGATCATCTCCGGCCTCGAAGTCAACGACCTAGCCCGCTCATTTCTCCGAGGAAACCATCACTAGAGTCCGGGATCTCGATGATCGTAGCGAAGGGACGTCAACACGGAGCTTTAGAAGTGAAGGACCGGATCTACAAAGGTTGTAATCCCTTTCACTTAGTGTTAAAGTTGTTTGCTTGCTAGTTTTCGCATAATCTCTAGTATACGATCTAGGTTAGGGTTGTTCGGCACATCTATTTTTTTGAATCGGGCATGGTTGATACCTTGTAGAACCTTGTGATAGTGCCTAGCAACCCTACAGTGGTATCAGAGCCAAGTTAGAGCTTTAGGTGAAGTGTAGACGAAGTTAGAAATCCGATCGAACCCCGAAACCCTAATTTAAACCCTTCTATGGACATATTTTGAAATTGTGATATTTTCTGAATTAAAAATGCACAAAAAAATCAGCAGGGTTTTCTAGGAATTACTGTGCAGCACGTGTGTTCAGACCATAATATTGCATTTATCATTCCCCTATTCTTATCCATTTTATAAATAAACAGGTACTCTTGACGCACTTTTGTTGCATGTTACAGGATACAGGGCTTGGATGCAAATACAGTGAAAAAGACGAAAGCTGATGCAGAAAAAGGACTTTTGACTAACAAGTAGACGGATCCTAATCAAGCCTAGTCGAAGAACAGTGCAAGGTCCAAAAAGTCAAGTGAACGGTCAAAAGATACGAACAAGTTTTCACTGAAGATCTGGAGAAGACCCAGAAGCCCAACAGAGAAAAGAAGTGAAGAAACAGAAGCCCAAAGAGACAAGGAAAGAGCACAAAAAAGTACAGAGCCTGACTCCTCAGTTTGGCCGCGGAACCGCGGCCAAACCCATGCTGGCGCCGCGGTTCCGCGGCCGTCTAATGCCCGTTTCGGCGCAAAGTTGCTGAGTCGGTGCGTCGGTGCGGGGGTTTGGATTTTCAGTGGGCAAATATGTATTTTCACATGTGCGAGAGTCTGTAACCCTAGTTTCCCTCTTTTCTTATAAATTGTAGTCAAAAATTGTAAAACCCTATGCCTCTTTTCAACCAATAAAATTCAGACTTTCTGAGAGATAAATTCAGATCTGTTCTTCTTGTTTGGAGGGAGCCGTCAACTTAGGAAGGTATTTTATTTCTGTTTCTTTTAATTAAAATGTTTTCTCATCCCCTAATGAGCGAGTAATCTCCTCGCTTGTTAGGGTTAGCCTTAGGGAAAGGGTTGAGAGATGAGATCTCTCACCCCTTTCAATGCCACTTTCACCTAATGAATTAGAACTCCACGCATATGAGCACAACCGCTCCCTGCGGCATCCTACCCTTCGAGGTAACGATGAACCGTAGTATAAAGGGCCGGTTGCGTGCGTTTTCCGTGGGGGTTAGGGTAATTATCAACAAAGGAAGGATACAAATCTAGAGGAAGAAATATCTTCCCAAAAGATTTAGATCCACTTTATTAATAATTACATTAACATCTAATAGATCTAAAAAAGAAGGCATTGAAAGTGGTGAGGAAAATCGTTAATCTCCAAAACTTCCCCTAAGCCTAACCCTAGCAAGACTCTTAATTAGATTAATTAGATCCAGTTTTTATAGATTTTTATAAACCAACAAAAACTACATTTTGAATCAACTCGTTAAAACACATAAAAGAAATTTACCCGTCTCTGTGGATCGACCCGCACTCACCGGCTAGCTGCGAAGCGACGCCGTTTCTGATTGCGGTAAATACAAGTTCTCATACAAATCAAATGGCGCCGTTGCCGGGGATGGTGTAATTTTTCTTTTTGTGAATTTTCGGGTTGATATAAATTTTAAAAATTATAAAAATCTGAAAATATAAAAAATACAAAAATTATCAATTTTGATCTGTTTGAAGGGTTTATTGTTTGAATCTTGCAGGAACAGCGAAGGATTGCAAATCTGGAAATTTACAGAAGAACAAAACAGAAGTTGGTGCAGAAGAACAGAGGAGAATTTGGACAGAGAAGCAGTACAATTTTTTTCAGAACCTGAAACCCTAATCCTGCCGCGTTTCCGCCGCATATACAAGGATCCAGCCACGGTTCCGCGCTCTGACTGCCACGTCAGCAGTCCAAAATTAGTGGGTTTGTTCTCTCCTTCTCCCCTCTGTAACCTACAATATATCCACTGTAAAAATTTTCTGCAGGGTTCTTTACGCTAAAAAATCTTTCTCCCCCTTCTAAATAACAGATTTCTGCAGGTTTCTTTGCGCCGCGCTAAAAATTGATTGCAAGTGAAATTTTATTGTTTTGCATAATTTAACCGGACTCTAAGGGGCTAATTGACCAAACTCAGATTGGGTGAGGATTTCATCACCCTTCCCAGGACCCCAGAAAACACCTAAAGCATTTTGCATCGACCATAATCAATTAAAAAAAAGACTAGACTCAGACCTAAGGACATCGAGCTCAATAGGAAAAGGACTAGTATAGGCATCGACCGTTTATCCTAACCGACATTGCGGTGTCTAGGCTAGTGGTTATTAATTAGGCCCACTGTAGTGGTGGTTCCTTCCCACTTACCTGGCCGTACTTGTCCGTGAAGAGGCGGTTTGAGGTCCTATTTCTAGCCCTAGTTAGGAGCTGTCTAGCAGACCTAGGCGACCCTAGATCTAGGCCTGATTGTGCATGTGTGGTTGATACATTTGTGTCACGAGTCCCTTTTCAAAAACTTCTTTGCAAAACTCACACAAAAATAAAAAAAATATAAATCTTTTCAAAAACTTGCAACTTGCCGCTAAAAAACTTGGAACTCACTTTCACTCACTTCATCTCATTGACGTTATCTTACCCCCACATTCTGTTTTTCTATTTTTTTCTGACTACACTACTCCTTTAGTGTATGTCATTTTGGACTAGGGATACTAACGCCCGATTAGTCCGTGTTTCGTTGGTCCCGACCGACGAACCCTTCGACGAACCCTTCATCGACATTCCGTCCATTTCCTTACCTCCACCTTCAAATTCTTCTTTCGAAGGTATGTCGGGATTTAACCCCAACGATACCTTACCGACGGGAATGATTCCACCTCCGCCAGGTGCGAATAACCCGAATCTTTCGCCTGTTGTAGCGCCCGCACGAGTTGCGCTCCAGGATCTCTTCTACCCCGTCTGCACTTCTTTACCCACATGTCTTTCACCCCACCGGCAAATGGGGATAATTTTGAAATAAAACCATATTTCATCAATATGCTGCCAAAATTTCATGGTATGGAATCTGAAGATGCATATATTTTTATTAATAAATTCCAAAACGTTTGTGCCATGATGAAAACTACCCAATTAAGTGATGACGCTATAAGGCTAAGGGTCATTCCTTTTACCTTATGTGACCTAGCCGAGAAGTGGCTATACAGCACTGCATCACATTCCATTAGAAATTGGGACGAGTTTGTGAGAGCTTTTCTGAAAAAGTTCTATCCTCATCACAAAACTGCTAGAATCCGTAACGAGATAATACAATTTTCACAGCTTCCTTCCGAACCATTTTGGAAGTGTTTCGAGAGATTTAAAGACCTACTTGTTCAATGCCCTCATCATGGGATAGAAAGTTGGCAACTTTGCCAAACATTATACGAAGGATTGAACGCAGCAACGAAGCAGTTGCTAGAAACAATATGTCAAGGTCATTTTCTCTCCAAGTCTAGCGACGAAGCTTGGCAGTTTCTTGAGGATCTTAGTGAGCAAACAATTCAGTGGGAGAGTACCAAGACCACATCATCTTCTAGTGGTCAATCTAGGGCAGGCATACATCAAGTAGATATGTCGATTGCTATGAAGGCCGAGATGGCCTCACTTATGAAAAAGCTAGAAGCCATTGAGACCAAAATCACATCGTCTTCTCCTGCCCCTACTCTACCCACACGAACTGTTTGTGCTTGTTGTTCGAACCCGTCGCACCTAACCGAAGAGTGTCCTTATAATGCACCCATTCAAGGACAGGATCAAGTCAATGCTGCATTTCAGCAACGACAAAGAAATGATCCGTACTCTTCGACATACAATCAGGGGTGGAAGAGTCACCCAAATCAACAGTTCCAAGGGAATAATAATTTTCAAAGACCTCCTCCACAACAACAACAAGCACCCTCACGAACTCAAAAGCAGCAACCTTTCCAACAACAACCTTATACAAATCAAACGAACAACTTAGTTCAACCAAATGATGATAAGGTTAGCTCGCTCGAGAAAAGTCTAGATGCATTTCTCAAGCAATCTACAGAATCCGCAGTAAGATTTGAAAGTTATGTTCAATCTTTAATGAATAACAATGCCTCACACGATCAAAGTATCAAATCTATTGAGGCACAAATTGCACAATTAACTGCTGCGTTGAGCGAGAGAGAAAAAGGAAAGCTTCCATCTCAACCATTGCCAAATCCCGGTCACACACAAAACGCATATCACAATCACAATGTAAATGCGGTGACCACGTTGAGATCCGGAAGAGTGTTGCAAAATAATGTGGGAACTAGTGATGACATCCCCGCCGGTGGTTCTTCTTCTTCTTCTTCTTCTTCTTCTTCTTCTCCTCCATCGTCACCTTCCCCTTCTTCATTTTCTTCACTTTCTTCTTCACCTTTTTCTTTAGAGCCTATTCTCCACCCTTCACACGGCTCTACTTCTTCTAGCTCGAACGGACCCAATTCTCACAACATGAACACATCTACACCGGGATCCGTTCCTACTCCACATTCTACTCCACAGACATGTGACTCAACAAATTTTCAAAATGCACCATTTCCAAACAGGTTGAGTCCCAATAAACCAACTGCACAAGTGGAGAAGATTGTGGAATTATTTAAACAGGTTAGCATAAATATACCTCTCTTGGATGCCATCCAACAAGTCACTTCATACGCGAAAATCTTAAAGGGCTTATGCACCTCGAAGAGAAAGGCATCTCAAGTACCTAAGAAAGTGCCAGTGGCTAGTGCAGCGAGCAATGCTATTAACCACCATCAAACCTTACCCCAAAAACGAAAGGACCCCGGCTGTCCTACGATTTCAATCACAATTGGGGATAAGAAAATTAATCGAGCACTTCTAGATCTTGGGTCTAGTGTTAACCTGATTCCCTATTCCGTGTACGAACAATTAGGGGTTGGAGAGTTGAAACCCACTCGTTGTACTCTCCAAATGGCTGATCGATCAATCACCCATCCAAGGGGTCAGCTAGAGGATGTGTTGATCAAAGTCGGGGAATTCATATTCCCCGTTGATTTTATCGTTATGGATACACAACCTGTTGCTAACTCAAGAAACCAAATTCCGGTGATCCTAGGTCGACCATTTTTGGCCACTTCCAATGCTGTAATAAACTGTCGCAATGGCTCCATGACTCTATCCTTTGGGAAGATGTCTAGTGAGTTCAATATCTATAAGATGGGAAGTCTGCCCCCTATACCAAAAACTAGTACACGAGAAATTTGCTTTATTCACGAAATCACGCAGGAGGACTGCGAGCTTGAAAGATTCTTATTTAATGAAAACAGTTTTGACGCCACTAGTGCGTCCCTCCTTGAGCCTACCACCGTTGACACAACTGATGTTGATTATGAATGTTTTACTTTTTCAGATAATGACGACTCACAGCCCGAATATGAGTCGTTTGAATTTTTGGATGAGTCAGTCGAGCCATCGGAATCGGTTGTTTGCAGTGATTTCGAACCTGTGTTGGAGTCCTTTGAGTTCGAGGTAGATTCCGCAATGATTCTTTCACCTCCGAAACTCAAACTCACGCCCTTACCATCTCACCTTAGAAATGCTTACATAGGTGAGAATGAGACCTTTCCCATTATCATATCAGCCTCTCTAGCCCTCGAGCAAGAGAACGCCCTCGTAATGGTCTTACAAGATAGGCGGCAAGTTTTCGGTTGGACTATGGCAGACATCGAGGAGATCAGTTCCCTGATAATTGAATATCATATGAAATTGATGGATGATGCCAAGTCAATAGAGGACCCACAGGAACATCTTGGGGGTATTGTGGTGAGTCAACCTCCTTTAGAAGTTGAATACCCCCATTTCTTTTAATAAGTTACGAGAATGCCAATACTCCACTGATTGCCGATCATTTACATTCTCGTTTTGATATATCACCATCGCCTGTATATTTACCTCCACACCTTCCATACCACCACTTCTATCTTCCCCAATTCTTTTTGGACCGCCACAACTTATTCTTCCGCCAACCAATACTCTTTACTGATAAATTTTTCAAATGGTTGGTGTTGACGTTTGGTCGATGCAAAGTTTGGCAGTAACGTCTAACATAGTTTAAATGAAGTTTGGGGAGGGGCCTTTTTGTATATATTTTTGTTTTTTTTAACAATAAAAAATTATAAATAAATAAACAGGGAAGTGCCGGTATTTTGACCCTCTTGGTTTAGTATGACAGTGAGAACACTGTCAAGTTCAAGTTTGGGGGTATTTATGCTCGGTACGTCTTCTTCCTTCGCATTCATTTGTACATATTTTTGCATTTGCATACCTATTTGAAAACCCATAAAAATTGAAAAATTTCAAAAAATTATAAAAATTATTGTATTCAATTTTGGCTAATTGACTAGAGTTTGACAGATAGGTTAACTGGCTAGGAACAACTAGATCTTAGACTTAGTGAATTAAAAACCCTAAAAATAACCTTCCTTAAAGTTTAACGGTAGAAAGTATATGCCTTGTAGTTTATTTAGAAATAGGCAAATTTTGGGTTCACTTCTTAGGCTAAATCGAAACAAGAGAAGAGTATTGATGTTCTTATTAGAGTATAAGTTTGAAAAAATAGTTCCTAGCTTAAGTCTAGATTCTGAAAATGTATACCCTACAATTTGCACGCTCACGCACCTTAAAACTTGGAATAGTAGAAGAGACCTTGAAATGCTCTTGTTTAAAGTCCTTAGTACAAGGAAAATAAAAAGAAAAAAAAAATGGACACTGGTTTTTGTGATTACTTAAGGCTGTAAAAATAGAAAAATATTTAGCGAGGGTGCTTCATCACCTAGTGCCTTAGACCAACTGGTTTGGGAGTCACTGCTAAAGCCTTGGGTGTTGCAAAACTAGGAAGTACGCTTTAATGTGCTAACGCATCTTGTAATCGGTTGTTGGTACCTCAAGAAGTATTAACAGTCGCATGAAGGATGTGTAAGCGAAATTCAAAATTCACGCATTAATATTGTATTGGACAATGGACGAAAGTACGATTGCTTGATTTGAATTTCCAAGTGTAGGGGTGATCTATACACACACGTAGGGGTATGTGATTGGAATTTAGATAAGAGAAAGGAATGAAAGATAGAACTTGTATCTTTAATAGAGTTGATAGAAATTCCTAAGTGGAGATGAAACCCTAGAAGGAAAACTTAAGAAATGCCAAAAGCTAAGTAGGTCTACATAACATATATGATCTTAAGTTAAATAATGAGGAAGTGTGAAGAATATGGGTGGATAATTTACGGGTTGACGATAATAGAATTCCTTGTTAGAAAACCTAATTGGTGAATAAAAATCAATGGGCCGAGTTGATAGGATTTTATGGGTGTAATCCGCTGAAAACCCTCAGGAGACAACACTCCTCCTACTAGGGACACCTAGAGGTTTAACGGCTTGTTGCACGTGCTCAGTGCAATCGCGTTTCCCTGCGAAAGTGTGGTTAGGATTTTAGTGAATAAAATAATAAGTTTGCTCGAGGACGAGCAAAAGGGTAAGTTTGGGGGTATTTGTTCAGACCATAATATTGCATTTATCATTCCCCTATTCTTATCCATTTTATAAATAAACAGGTACTCTTGACGCACTTTTGTTGCATGTTACAGGATACAGGGCTTGGATGCAAATACAGTGAAAAAGACGAAAGCTGATGCAGAAAAAGGACTTTTGACTAACAAGTAGATGGATCCTAGTCAAGCCTAGTCGACGAACAGTGCAAGGTCCAAAAAGTCAAGTGAACGGTCAAAAGATACGAACAAGTTTTCACTGAAGATCTGGAGAAGTCCCAGAAGCCTAATAGAGAAAAGAAGTGGAGAAACAGAAGCCCAAAGAGCCAAGGAAAGAGCACAAAAAAGTACAGAGCCTGACTCCTCAGTTTGGCCGCGGAACCGCGGCCAAACCCATGCTGGCGCCGCGGTTCCGCGGCCGTCTAATGCCCGTGTCGGCGCAAAGTTGCTGAGTCGGTGCGTCGGTGCGGGGGTTTGGATTTTCAGTGGGCAAATATGTATTTTCACATGTGCAAGAGTCTGTAACCCTAGTTTCCCTCTTTTCTTATAAATTGTAGTCAAAAATTGTAAAACCCTATGCCTCTTTTCAATCAATAAAATTCAGACTTTCTGAGAGATAAATTCAGATCTGTTCTTCTTGTTTGGAGGGAGCCGTCAACTTAGGAAGGTATTTTATTTCTGTTTCTTTTAATTAAAATGTTTTCTCATCCCCTAATGAGCGAGTAATCTCCTCGCTTGTTAGGGTTAGCCTTAGGGAAAGGGTTGAGAGATGAGATCTCTCACCCCTTTCAATGCCACTTTCACCTAATGAATTAGAACTCCACGCATACGAGCACAACCGCTCCCTGCGGCATCCTACCCTTCGAGGTAACGATGAACCGTAGTATAAAGGGCCGGTTGCGCGCGTTTTCCGTGGGGGTTAAGGTAATTATCAACAAAGGAAGGATACAAATCTAGAGGAAGAAACATCTTCCCAAAAGATTTGGATCCACTTTATTAATAATTACATTAACATCTAATAGATCTAAAAAAGAAGGCATTGAAAGCGGTGAGGAAAATCGTTAATCTCCAAAACTTCCCCTAAGCCTAACCCTAGCAAGACTCTTAATTAGATTAATTAGATCCAGTTTTTATAGATTTTTATAAACCAACAAAAACTACATTTTGAATCAACTCTTAAAAACACATAAAAGAAATTTACCCGTCTCTGTGGATCGACCCGCACTCACCGGCTAGCTGCGAAGCGACGCCGTTTCTGATTGCGGTAAATACAAGTTCTCATACAAATCAACATGCTCCTAATTCCATCATAGCGCCGCGGAACCGTGGCCGTACCCAGGCTTGCACGGCGGTTCCGCGGCCATACTGTAGCTTCATGCTTCACTGTTTGCACAGTAATGTCCTTATGTAATTCCTGTGTTTTCTGGGAATTTTTAATTTATACTCAAGAGTTGAGTTTTCTGGGTTGTATTGGGGACTCGTTGATTCGATCGGAAAGTTTAACTTCGTATATGTGTTTTTCCGGGTAATTTTAGAACGTGTTAAAAAGTTCGACCGGATATCAATAACTCACTTTTTCCCCTGCCGGAAAATTTCCAAGTGTTGGATTTTTCCATAATTTAAGAACGTTCTAAGTCGTGCAAGTAACGCGATGGACCCTCTAGAAGACAACAAACCTTAACTCGATTATGTGACCGTCTCGAATTGCCTTTTGAACCTTAGGATTTGGGGCAGTACGGCGTTGCCACATGTGAGGAGTTGGCTTGACCCTTCTACGGCTGGACCGTTGGTACTGTGGCATGAAATAGATGTTTTAAAACTTATTTCAAGTGTTGAGCTATTTGGGAAAACTTAGGTGTTTGATTATTCGATCGGAAAGTTTAACATTGTCTATTTATCTGGAATGTGATACAATATTTGGAATCCACAAGTAGTTATGAGATAACTAATTTGAATGTTATAAATCTAGCACTTTGGTCTCATTTGATCGGTTGCCACGGGATTTTGATGTGATCAAAAGTCCGTTGCAATCACGTAGCGTACGCGGATACTCGCCGGGTAAACTTAATAGATAGCCACGCCCCATAGCCCCAACCAAGTGACTGTAGGAGAACCCCGTCGCCAAAAGCATCCGTGCGGGTGCTCGCGGCAGCGGTGTTCCGCCTTAGTGCACTTCGTCGATGGCATTTAGGGGTGCGGCCGTCTACTAAAGTTTGTGACGAGCATTCGATCAGAATGTCGGGAATCTTGTTGAATTTCCCGACTAGACATTGAAAAGAGTTTTCGATATTGAGACTAAAATGAGGGGTTTATAATAGTTAGGCATGTGATGTCTAAGGAATTCATATGGTTAGGCATGCGATGTTTAAGGAAATTGCGGATTCCAACTGTTGTGGTTTTACACTTTCTTTTCTGCGACCGTAAGTGTAATATGTGGAGTATCGCCGGTTTCGTTGCTATACATCAATGACAATTGGGATACGCATATTTACTTACGTTGATGACATGTGATGTTATGTGTTGCTGGATATGTTATATTGGATCGTCGTGTTTGAATAGCCTGGGGATTTTATGTGAGATGAGTGTTTTTCCTTTTCATTCATGTAAAAACTTGTATGTAATATTCTTTTATTGGGGCACTTCCGGGCTGAGGATGATGTCACCATTGTATATTATTTACTTTTCCGCATTAGGATAGACCCAAGGAGGGGAGCATAAGTAACCGGGATCTAGGGTCCAGTGGGAGACCGTCTCGAGGAGTCGAGTCCGGGTCTCCTAACTCTAGAATTGGTAGGGTTGCTTGCTGCTCTCGTAGGGGTCTAGGGGTGTGGGATTGGCTATTCATTACGACCGTGGAATCCGTGTTTTATACAGGCTCAAAATAAAACACGGACGTCCTAGTATATCAATATTTCATATGATATTTTCTGCTGCGTTATCTGTGATGTGATCATGTGATATGTTCAGATAGATATTGTATATAGTATATATGATATATTATATAGACGTTGCTTATGTTTTACACCCGCACTAGCCCTGCCCCGCTATGCCGTTAGTTACCTAACCTAACGGTGCATGACGGGACATCGAGGCAAATGCGGATGGCATAAGCGTACGTTGTATTTATCTGTGATGTTTAGGTGGACTTAAATGATGGGACATTCATTAATGAGATTAATGAAAGAAAATAAACCTAAATGATGTTGTGGAATCGAATTTCAAAAATTAGGTAGCTCTAGTTGTTGCTTTGCATAGCGGTGTTCCTTGTAGAACATCCAGCACCTTATTCGATAAGGAAAGAGCCGAGATCCTTTCACCGGGAGTGACCTCTTTAGCAATAATTAGCAGATGCTACAACCTTCGGTTTGTCTTTTGACTTCTTTTCTAGTCCTTGCTTTGCATAGTGGTATTGTGAATATCCTGCACCTCATTCGACGAGGAAAGAGCCGAGATCTCTTCACCGGGAGTGATCTCTTTACCGAAACTAGCAGAAGCCTAAAAAACACTCCATTTAAAAACCATTTGATTCCGCAACGAGATCAAGTTCAAAGCGTTAAAGGTTTTCTTAAAAACCATCCGCAACCCTCCGTCATTTTAGGAAGTAGAGTACTTAGTATTCGTGTTGTGTTTGTTGACCATAGTCAAGGCACAGTGTACGGTAGCTAAGTGATGTCTTCATACACAGCATATGATGCGATTAGTTAGGACATGTTCCCCTCCAAACGGCGGCCGCGACGTTAGGACGTCTTGCCTCTCTGAAATTCGGGGCAGATGCTATATGGTTTTATCCGTCTACCTCTCTGAAGATGTCAAGTTGATTTATGGCACCGTGTATCGGAGGTTTAGACGGATGCGGCCGATGTAGCAGACTTCGTCAGATTCCCCCTCGTTTGAGGGGTTTTTGATTGTGGAGACGCTCTTCCCTGCAGGCGCAAGCCCCTGCAGTTAATTACGCTACCGCATCGCGGTAGCCACTTTCTCCTTCTCCAGAATTTCACTTCGTGTCGTGTGTGTTTGTTTTGTTTGTGATTGCCCGTGGATTGTATACGGAGACTAAGTGATGCCGTCGCCCGTAGGACGTGGATTAGTCCAAATCCGTATTTACTTAGATTTGGGTTTGGTGTTTTAGTTTAAGGATACGTTAGTCATATTTAGGCTAAGATCGACTTAAACGTTTGTTAAGGATACGTTAGTCTGATTTGAGACTAAGATCGACTTAACGGGATCGTTTAGATCCGACAAAAGAACATTTGGGAGCTCTATTGTTTAGTTTAATGACGTTGCGGTCAATAAGTAGTTTAAGAACGTTGCGGTCCATATTCCAGTTTAGGGACATGGTGGTCCATATTCCAGTTTAAGGATATAGGGGTCCATCGCCAGTTTAGGGACATAGTGGTCCATAGGTAGTTTAAGGACGCTTAAGTCCGTGGGTTTAAGGACCCCACAATCCGTGTTTTAGTTTAAGGACGCATAAGTCCACCGGTTTAAGAACCCCACAGTCCGTATTGATGTGTGGTTGTCGGGACCCATCACCTCTCTGACGTCGTTGAGTGATTACAACGATAGGAGTCAAAGGAGTTCGGAGATGTACCCTCGAACCGGATGTAAACTGATTTAAGAGAGCAGCTGTGCTCAGTCAATTTAATTTGAGGACTTACGGCCATGATTGGGCTAAGTCCAGTTGAAAAATATTCAACGCTTTTATTTGTTTTTGGTCTATTAGACCTGTGCCAGGGCTTTGCCCTGGTTTAAATAATGCATTGCACTACTTTCTATTTTTGTTTGGGCTCTGCCCATAAAGGATGCAGAGCATTAATTTTGTTTGGGCTCTGCCCATTTATAAATGATGCAGAGCATCAATTTTACTTGGGCTCTGCCCATTTATTGCTTTGCAATTTATTTTAGCCTATTAGGCCTTTTTGATTTGGACCTGGCCCTTTAGTAAATAATTCTTTGCATTTGTCAGGCACTTTGCGCCAATCACTGAGCGCAAGCGCTTGTGGTGATGACACGTGTCACGCAAGCGCAGTGCGCTGCGCTTGCGCTGCGCTTGCGCTGCTGACACGTGGCGCGCTCTGGTGAGTTGCGCCAATTTCAGAGAGCAAGGCTCTATCTTAAAGCGCATAGCGCAAGTGGTTCAGATGCTGACACGTGGCGCTCTTTGGTGGCTTGCGCCAACTCAAGAGCGCAACAGTGCGGTTTTGCAAGTGCAAGGCACTATTAACTTGAGAATCTTTTAGATTCCAGAACCAATGGTTCATAAAAAAGTGCAAAACACTGTTTGTTTTCTTGATCTAATTTAGATCAAAGAAAACAAGTTTCTCTTGTTTTTTCTCGATCTCAGAGAACCAATGGTTCATAAGTGCAAAGCACTATTTTTATTTTGTTTTTGATTGAAGACCATTGATCTTGTTCTTAGATCAATGATCTTATTAGAAGAAATTCTTCTATCTTAAAGGTTTTTACCTTTTTCTTCTTGAAATTTCTTCAGAGTTCTCTCTGTTTGAAGTTCTTGATTTTTCACAATGTTCATGCCTTTGATTTGGGGTCTAGGGGCCTTTATATAGTGCCCATAAATTTGTTAAATTTGTTAAAGAGATCTTTCTCTGAGTGATTTGGGGAATTTTCCCCACCGTTGGATATTTGATCTAAGGGCTCCTGTTTTACAGAAGAAAATTTTCTTGTTTTAACAAGAACGGAAAGATTTCTTTAAAATTTTAATTCCGTTTGGCGCAAATGCCCCAGCGCGTGACACGTGTCACGCAGCGCAGCGCAGCGCAGCGCTTGCGCAACTGAAGCGTTGCTTCCTTTAATTTTGTTTTAAATAGAGCATTGCTCTGATTGGGCGCGTTACCTTTGGCGCTGCGCTGATGTATCAACTTTTGACACGTGGCGCGTTGCGCGCAGCGTAAAAAATCTGAAGCGTTGCTTCATTTATTAGAATTTAAATTTTCAAAGTAGAGCTTTGCTCTGATTGGGGGAATCAGAAGCGTTGCTTCATTTTCCGTCTTGGAATTTGAACAGAGCCTTGCTCTGATTGGGGTAAACAAATGCCCCCCACTGTTGCGCTTACGTGGCCCAAAACGTGAGCGCAATGGTGACAGAATTCCAACTGTCGCGGTAACTTTCGGAAGTTGAAAGGGCACTTGGTGCCTATAAATAGGACCTTTGGTCCTTCACAGATGATCATCATCTCCCAAAAAATTTTATTTTCAGAATCTCAGAGTCCCGCTCTTTTGTTTAAACACTTTTAAAAGTTCAAACTTTAGAGAATTTTAGGTAAAAAAGTTAATTTGGATTAAATTAAATTAATTTTAAAAGCCTTGCTCTCAATAGATCCCTGATCTAAAGAAGACCCATTTAGGGTTTCATTTAGCAGAGCTTTGCTCTAAAGGGGTCTAAAGAGGACTAAGGAGAATCTTATTAGGGTTCCATTAATAGAGTTTTGATCTCTAAAAGATTTTCTTTGGATTTTCTTAATTCATTAATGGAGCTTTGCTCCTTCCAAATCATATAGAAGAACTCTTAAGAATTCTTCACGGATGTTGGAAGTTAAAGATGATATTTTATATTATTATTATTATTATATCACCTTTTTAGAGCAAAGCTTTCAATGTTCTTAGGGGATTTTCCTCAAATTCTCCTCATTACTGATTTTGATAGGTGTCACTCCTGTCTACAGAGCACTGCTCTCGAGGAGTTTTAACTCCCTATGCCTTTTTTTCTCATTGCTAATCTTCCAATGATGTTTCCTTCAGGCATTATGGCGGTGCGTTTATATAGTCTGTATGAATTCATCACCTACGAGGATATCCGTGTACAGGGCTGTCAACAAAACCTAGAGTTTACGGATGCCCAGTGTGCGGAAGTCATGGGTCTTCTGAACGCACGTGTTGGTTGGCTGCTCCCCCGCCGCTCTGCTCTCTTGAAAGTCGTGCTGGGAGCAATTTGGAGAGCACTCCCGGGGTTCCACGAGGCCCTACCGCTCAATGCGCTGGATGATGCCGAAGACAAGGTGCATTCAGTGTACCTGTCGGGCTTGATCTCGAAGAAACGGCGGGATAGCCTCATCGACATCCTGCATCAAATTTTCAGCAGATGACGATAGTCGCTGCCTATCGAAGGCTGGGGGGCTTGCCGAGGATCTGGACACACAGGAGCGCGAGAGGCTACGCACAAGAATAATCAGAAAGGCCAGAAGAACTCTGGATGGCCTTACTTTTGACTTCCTCAATCCGTGCCCTGGATCTGAGGTTATTCCATTGTAATAATGTTTCTCGTTTATTGCTTTTATGATTGTAAGAACTTTTGGCAATATTAATGGAAAAATTTATCCCAGCTTGTCTTATTTTTCATTCTGAGTCTTTTGCCTATGCATGAATGAGTATGTCTCAAACGCTTGATCAAATGTAAATCGGATGCTCTTTCCGTCGCTTTCTTCTTTCTTTTTATTCTCAGCATGCTGTCTTAATAAACAAGGTTGGCAGATAATAGAGTAAGCATCTTAGTTTTTCCAAGAAACAGCGATGGCTTAGGCCGCAGGTTCGGATCTGCCGCCTAAGGATTTTCAACTCTATGAGCCGTGAGGGTCTCATAGAGACTTTTCTCCCTACGGATCGAAAGGATCTCGTAGGTGTATTTTCTCCTTAGGAATCGTGAGGATTCCTAAGTGCGTTTTCTCTTATAAGTCGTAAGGATCTTATAAGAGAATTTTTCCCTCTTACGAGTCGAGAGGAATCGTAAGCAGTTGTTTCCCTCCTTGTCGAAATTCGACTTTGGAGAGTGAGACCCGTGAATAGTATGCAAGAGACCGTTTTAGACCGACTTGCAGGGTTTCATTGCTCAGGAAATAAGTTTTTTTATCCCTGCTGCCTGAGACTTCATCTTGCAATTTGAGACGAATCGGGAATTTCCCGCGGAGACACTGATTTCTCTGCGAGCCGACGCGAGTCAGGATGCTCTTATCAAGGACGCTAGTTTTCCTGAATTGAGGTATTTGCCAAGGATATTTGTTTCCCTGGTGTTGAAACGAATCGAGAATTTCCCGCGGAGACACTGGTTTCTCTGCGAGTCGACGCGAATCAGGATTTTCTTCGTCAAGGAAACTTGTTTCCTTGAGTCGAAGGATTTGCCGAAGACACTGGTTTCTTCGGGGTTGAAACGAACCGGGAATTTCCCGCGGAGACACTGGTTTCTCCGCGAGCCGATGCGAATCAGGAGGCTCTTATCAAGGACGCTAGTTTCCCTGAATTGAGGTATTTGCCAAGGATATTTGTTTCCCTGGTGTTGAAACGAATCGAGAATTTCCCGCGGAGACACTGGTTTCTCTGCGAGTCGACGCGAATCAGGATTTTCTTCGTCAAGGACACTTGTTTCCTCAAGTCGAAGGATTTGCCGAAGACACTGGTTTCTTCGAGGTTGAAACGAACCGGGAATTTCCCACGGAGACACTGGTTTCTCTGTGAGCCGATGCGAATCTGGAGGCTCTCATCAAGGACGCTAGTTTCCCTGAGTTAAGGTATTTGCCAAGGATATTTATTTCCCTGGTGTTGAAACGAATCAAAAATTTCCCGCGGAGACACTGGTTTCTCTGCGAGTCGACGCGAATCAGGATTTTCTTCGTCAAGGACGCTTGTTTCCCTGAGTCGAAGGATTTGCCGAAGACACTGGTTTCTTCGGGGTTGAAACGAACCGGGAATTTCCCGCAGAGACACTGGTTTCTCTGCGAGCCGATGCGAATCAGGAGGCTCTCATCAAGGATGCTAGTTTCCCTGAATTAAGGGATTTGCCAAGGATATTTGTTTCCCTGGTGTTGAAACGAATCGAGAATTTCCCGCGGAGACACTGGTTTCTCTGCGAGTCGACGCGAATCAGGATTTTCTTCGTCAAGGATGCTTGTTTCCCTGAGTTGAAGGATTTGCCGAAGACACTGCTTTCTTCGGGGTTGAGACGGATCAGGAATTTCCCGCGGAGACACTGATTTCTCTGCGAGCCGACGCGAGTCAGGAGGCTCTTATCAAGGACGCTAGTTTCCCTGAATTGAGGTATTTGCCAAGGATATTTGTTTCCCTGGTGTTGAAACAAATCGAGAATTTCCCGCGGAGACACTGGTTTCTTTGCGAGTTTACGCGAATCAGGATTTTCTTCGTCAAAGACACTTGTTTCCTTGAGTCGAAGGATTTGCCGAAGACACTGGTTTCTTCGGGATTGAAACGAACCGGGAATTTCCCGCGGAGACACTGGTTTCTCTGCGAGCCGATGCGAATTAGGAGGCTCTCATCAAGGACACTAGTTTCCCTGAATTGAGGTATTTGCCAAGGATATTTGTTTCCCTGGTGTTGAAACGAATCGAGAGTTTCCCGCGGAGACACTGGTTTTTCTGCGAGTCGACGCGAATCAGGATTTTCTTCTTCAAGGACGCTTGTTTCCCTGAGTCGAAGGATTTGCCGAAGACACTGGTTTCTTCGGGGTTGAAACGAACTGGGAATTTCTCGCAGAGACACTGGTTTCTCTGCGAGCCGATGTGGATCAGGAGGCTCTCATCAAGGACGCTAGTTTCCCTGAATTGAGGTATTTGCCAAGGATATTTGTTTCCCTGGTGTTGAAACAAATCGAGAATTTCCCGCGGAGATACTGGTTTCTCTGCGAGTCGACGCGAATCAGGATTTTCTTCATCAAGGACACTTGTTTCCCCGAGTCGAAGGATTTTGCCGAAGACACTGGTTTCTTCGGGGTTGAAACGAACAGGGAATTTCCCGCGGAGACACTGGTTTCTCTGCGAGCCGATGCGGATCAGGAGGCTCATCAAGGACGCTAGTTTCCCTGAGTTGAGGTATTTGCCAAGGACACTTGTTTCCCTGGTGTTGAAACGAATCGAGAATTTCCCGCGAAGACACTGGTTTCTCTGCGAGTCGACGCGAATCAGGATTTTCTTCGTCAAGGACACTTGTTTCCCTGAGTCGAAGGATTTTGCCGAAGACACTGGTTTCTTCGAGGTTGAAACGAACCGGGAATTTCCCGCGGAGACACTGGTTTCTCTGCGAGCCGATGCGGATCAGGAGGCTCTCATCAAGGACGCTAGTTTCCCTGAGTTGAGGTATTTGCCAAGGACACTTATTTCGCTGGTGTTGAAACGAATCGAGAATTTCCCGCGGAGACACTGGTTTCTCTGCGAGTCAACGCGAATCAGGATTTTCTTCGTTAAGGACACTTGTTTCCCTGAGTCGAAGGATTTTGCTGAAGACACTGGTTTCTTCGGGGTTGAAACGAACCGGGAATTTCCCGCGGAGACACTGGTTTCTCTGCGAGCCGATGCGGATCAGGAGGCTCTCATCAAGGACGCTAGTTTCCCTGAGTTGAGGTATTTGCCAAGGACACTTGTTTCCCTGGTGTTGAAATGAATCGAGAATTTCCCGCGGAGACACTGGTTTCTCTGCGAGTCGACGCGAATCAGGATTTTCTTCGTCAAGGACACTTGTTTCCCTAAATTGAAGGATTTTGCTGAAGACACTTGTTTCTTCGGGGTTGAAACGAACCGAGAATTTCCCGCGGAGACACTGGTTTCTCTGCGAGCCGATGCGGATCAGGAGGCTCTCATCAAGGACGCTAGTTTCCCTGAGTTGAGGTATTTGCCAAGGACACTTATTTCCCTGGTGTTGAAACGAATCGAGAATTTCCCACGGAGACACTGGTTTCTCTGCGAGTCGACGCGAATCAGGATTTTCTTCGTCAAGGACACTTGTTTCCTCGAGTCGAAGGATTTGCCGAAGACACTGGTTTCTTCGGGATTGGGATGAACCATCAAGATTTGGCTTCGTTTTCTGGCGGAACCTGTTGGGAAAGTATGATTCCCTCTTTGTTTGCGCCCTTGGATTGTATACAGGGATCGATGTGATCCCAACTATAGGGCCAAAGTTTTATCATTTTTTTATTTCCGCAATACTCTATCATTTCAGCTTTTGTATCGCGAAGGTCGCGATTGCCCAATCATTTCGGCTATTTTTCGCAGTGCCCAATCATTTCGGCTATTTATTTTATTTTCACTCGCTGCTTTTTATTGCGAGTTGCCCAATCATTTCGGCTATTTTGCATGCATACATTTTTACTTGCTGCTTTTTATTACAAGTTGCCCTATCATTTCGGCTATTTCATATGCATATGCGGCCTACCGGCTTTTCACCGTAAACCTGAAATTAGACACCGATTTCGGCATCAGCACCGCTACAACTGGGATATTGCCAGGAGCGAATCATCATTTGCCTCCGTCGATGTTGAACAAAGGTGTCTTAGCGAACAGGGTTAAGGTCCTGTCGACTAAGGCTTTTAACTTCAGAGCCGTAAGGGTCTCACAAAGGTATTTCTCCCTACAAGTCGTGAGGATCTCGTAGGTGTATTTTCTCCTTAGGAATCGTGAGGATTCCTAAGCGTATGTTCCTCTGTAAGTCGTAAGGATCCTACCAGAGGGGTTTCTCCTTGTAAATCGAGAGGACCTACAAGGGTTGTTCATCATACGTACATATCCCCAGTCACGGATGGGACTTGGTTAGGGAAATGTTTATTCGCGCCCGTGGATTGTATACAAGGGTCAGTATTGAACCACTTGTAGGACAATATCGAAAATTGTGGGGGTTTGCTTAAGCACGGGTTTAGGTCTCTGTAACTTAAGACTTTCAAATTTTATGAGCCGTGAGGGTCCCATACGAGAGTTTTCCTTCGAGTCGTGAGGATCTCGCAAGTGTATTTTCTCCTTAGGAATCGTGGAGATCCCTAAGTGTGTTGCTCCCTTGTGAGTCGTAAGGATCTCACGTGGGTGGTTTCTCCTTACAAGGTCGAGAGGACCCTGTAAGTGTCCTTTAACGAGGTTGCGTCCTTTCGGATTTTCACAAACACTCGCTGGTAGTCCTGCTGTTTTTACTCACGGAGCCCTTTCGGGTTTTCATCCGTGCCCTTTTTGCTTATGGACATACCGTTTTTTTTATTCTTTTTATTTTCTTTCTCTCTTTTTACGAGGTCGCGCCCTTTCGGGTTTTCACGAACACTCGCCGGTAGCCCTGCTGTTTTTACTCACGGAGCCCTTTCGGGTTTTCATCCGTGCCCATTTTGCTTATGGGCATACCGTTTATTATATATATATATTTTATATTTTATTATTATTTTTTTATTACTTTGTCAGCCTAAGGATGCTGCGGTAGTAGTTTAAAAACGTTTCAGTCCTTCATTAGTTTAAAGACGTTTCGGTCCGTTATTAGTTTAAGGACGTTTCAGTCTACCATTAGTTTAGGGACATTTCGGTCCGTCCAAGAGAAGGCTGGCTACTGCTTAGCGAGCGGACATAGTCATCGTCATCTATCATTGACCTAGGCAGTAACTCACTAAGCGTAGTATTTCTTTAGGAATCGACCATTTATTGGCCTATAAGGCCTTTCACCCCGCATATCCAAGAGTAGATAGGCTCCACCCTGGTAGACCTTGTCTATGATGTACGGGCCTTCAAAGTTCGGCTCAAATTTTTCTCGCTTGGCTCGATTGGGGATCATAGGTCTTTTGACCACTAGCACGAGTTCTCCTTGGCAGAATGTCCTTGGTCGGGTCAATCTCTCATATGAGCGCGTCATCATCGCTTTATAAGCTTCCAGATTTTGTTGCGCTACGAGCCGGGTTTCATCATGGGCATCAAGCTCCTCAAGCCGAAGGTGAGCATTTTCTTCGTCCGTCAGCTCGTAATGGACTGCCACTCGTAGAGAGGGTAACTCTATCTCGAGGGGGAGTACTGCTTCTGTACCGAATACCAACGCATATGGCGTTGTGTTCGTGGCTGTCTTGAACGTAGTTCGATACGCCCAGAGAGCTTCTTGCAGTCTCTCATGCCAGTCTTTCTTATTTCGGGACACCGTTTTCTTCATGATCTTTGTCAAGGTCTTGTTGAAGGCCTCAGCTAGACCGTTAGCTCGTGGATTATAAACCGAGGAATATATCCAGTCTATATTGTGTTGTTGCGTGAAGCGACTGATCTTGTGGCTTCTATAAGCTGGCCCGTTATCGGAGATGATCCGTCGTGGAGTTCCAAACCGATATATGACGTGCGTCTTGAAGAAATGGAGGATATTCTTCGTCTTAACTTCCCTCAGCGGTACTGCCTCTGCCCATTTGGAGAAGTAGTCAGTCGTCGCCAGGATGAAACGATGTCCTCTGGACGATGCTGGTTCGATAGGGCCGACTATGTCAGTTCCCTACATTTCGAATGGCCAGCTAGCCACTGTTGGATGGAGTGGATTTGGATGCTGGTGGATGAAGTCCCCATGGATTTGGCATGAGTGGCATTGCTTCGCATATTCGAGGCAGTCCTGAATCATCGTGGGCCAGTAGTAGCCCATCTGTTTGATCTTCAACTTCATCTTTGGGCCTGCTTGGTGAGAACCGCAGAGTCCGTCATGAACTTCCTGAACGACTCTTTTCTCTTCGTCAGGTCCCATGCATCTCAACCACAAAGAATCAAACGACCTCTTGTACAGAGTATCATTGACGAAGGCGAAAGACAGAGCTCGTTTCATAAGCTGATGTCTTGAGGACGCATCTTCGGGCGTTTGACGGTATTTGAAGTAGTCTATAAAGACCGCTCTCCAATCCTCGGTATTTTCCTGATCTTTTATTTGCAGGGTCGTCTGCTCAGGCGTTCCCTTTTCTTCGGATGATTCCGGAGATATTTCTGCTGGAGCAAGCACCCGACAGCTTTGTACCACAATTTTAACGTCATCGAGGTTCTCGTCAGCCAGTTCTTTATCGAGCTTGGCTAATGCGTCCACTTTGCTGTTTTCCACGCGCGGTATGTTCTCTAAAGTATAGGAAGGGATTTGGGTCAAGAGTTGCTGCACCTTCTCGCCGTACTTCACCAGCTCTGGCTTGCATGTTTGATAGTCGCCGTTTACTTGACTAACAACCAATTGGGAGTCTCCATATATGAGGAGGTTTTCAATCCCCATGTCGATGGCGATCTCGACGCCTGCTATCAAAGCTTCGTATTCGGCTTCATTGTTTGTCCTCGGCTCTGTTAGGGAGAAAGGAAAGCACGTTATCCCTCCTTGTGGAGTTACAAAGATGAGTCCTACCCCCGATTTAATTATAGGGGTACTTTGTTTGCGCTTCTTCACGGAAGATGCTCCATCGAAATAAAGCTCCCATCGGGTATCACTACCATCGATCGCATCAAACGCATGTTCGTCTGGAAGATCGCAATTCAGAGGAGAATCGGCAGGTATCGGATGCTCAGCGAGGAAATCGGCGATGGCCTGGCCTTTTACTGCCTTGAGAGGTTGATACGTTATCGAGAACTCCATCAAGAGCAGGGCCTATTTAGCGAGTCTCCCCATCAATATGGCCTTCGACATCAAATATTTAAGGGGGTCCACCTTCGAAATGAGACGGATTTCATGCGCCAACGCATAGTGCCTGAGCTTTGTTATCGCGAAGATCAACGCCAGGCAGTGTTTTTCAATGGGGGAGTAGTTGCTTTCTGCTCCCAGTAGAACTCGACTTAAGTAGTAGAGTGCTCTTTCCTTCCTTTGGTCATTCTCTTGCGCCCATAATGCGCCTAAGGAACTTTCTAGGGCGGTTGTATAAAGAATGAGCGGCTTTCCCTTGACCAGAGCAGCCAATACTGGTGGGTTCTGCAGGTATTGCTTGATCTCGTCTAGCGCGCTTTGGCATTTTTTGTCCCAGACGAACGGGGCTCCCTTCTTCATCAGGTGGCTATAAGGACGGTACTTGCCTGAAAGGTTGGCTATAAATCGCCGTATATACGCGAGCTTCCCTTGGAGAGACCGCAGCTGTTTGAGAGTCCTTGGCGGAGGCATTTCCATGATCGCCTTGATCTTTGACGGATCTATCTCAATACCTCGGTGTCGGACGATGAATCCCAGGAATTTGCCCGAAGAAACTCCGAATGCACACTTGAGCGGGTTCATCTTCAAGTATTATTGTCAAAGGCATTGAAATACGGTCTTCAGATGCTCGAGATGTTCTTCGTATGATTTGCTTTTAACCACGAGATCGTCGATATAGCATTCGACGATTTCGTGTATAAGGTCATCAAAGATTTGCGTCATGGCTCTCTGATAAGTAGCACCGGTGTTCTTTAAACAGAAGGGCATCACCTTGTAACAGAATATTCCCAGAGGAGTCCGAAAAGCAGTGTGCTTTTGGTCTTAGGGATGCATCTTTATCTGATTATACCCTGACGAGCCGTCCATGAAGGAGAAAACCTCATGAGTGGACGTATTATCTATCATCAGTTCGGTGACTGGCACTGGGAAATCATCCTTCGGGCAGGCTTTATTGAGATCCTGGAAGTCCACGCATATGCGCACTGTCCCATTTTTCTTCATTACCGGGACGATGTTGGCGATCCATTCAGGATATTGAATCCTCTGGATAAAGCCGGAGTCGATTAGCTTCTTGACCTCGGTATTGATACTCATCTCAAGCTCGAGCCGCATTCTTCTCGGCGCCTGTTTGACTGGATTGACGTCCAGGGATATTGCCAATTTGTGCACAGCAATTTCTGGATCTAGTCCCGGCATTTCAGAATAGTTCCATGCGAAGCAATCTTTGTGCTGCATAAGCAGGTTTTTCATTGAAGCCACCCTCTCCTCAGATAGCAGCTCACTAATGAATGTCGGTCGCGGGTCGCTCGCCATTCCTAACTCAATTTTCTTGAGGTTATCTGCAGTGGTATGGATTCCATCTTCCAGCTCTTTTGGCGCTGGTGGGAATTCTGAGATCATCTCATCGTTGCTGTTTTCAAAGCACCAGGGAAGGTCATCCATGCTCTCGGGCTCTTCCTTTGATATTGTTATCATGTGACAAGTACAAATTCGCTTCCAATCCCAATGTGGGACTGTTTTTCTTCCATGGCCTTAGGTTCGTGCTTCTGCGGCGGTGCTACCCTCCACTTGTCAGACAGAGCGAACTTGCCAAGCTGATACTGATCTTCGACCCAATTCTTGAAGGTGAAGCAATCTTTGAGAGGATACCCTACCACTCGGTGATAAAAGCAATAGTCTGGGTGTGAGACTTCGCCTGCTTGTTCGGGGTGTTTAGACTCCAGCAGTGTAAGCATCTGATGTTTTAGAGTGAGGTCAAGTATTTTCCTTGTCTTGTTCCGAGGAAAAGAGTATGCTCGACCCATTTTCCTCATGAGGGATAGATCGGAACCGCTCGGTTCCCGCTTGCGTGGCCTCTTATCCCCGCTTCGTTGCTGTTGAGCACCTTTTTCACGTTTCGATTTGTTTCTGCCTTTGCGTCGAGCCTTCTTTATAACAGGTTGACAAGGAGCGGCGTTTTCATCTTTCACGGCCTGTTGGAGGAGGCGTTGCATTTTGGCTTTCTCGTAGATGGTCATTTCACGGTTATGGTCGTCTCGGACTTTTTGACCAGCTTCCCTTATAAGCTTGTCCATTTGTTCTTCGAACGACGGACTAGGCACTTTTGCATCTGAAACTTTTACTGGTTCAGGATTATCATCCTCCCATTGAGCATCCGCTTCTTCATCGAAGTCATACACGACGTAGCAGCCGTGTAGTAACTCTTGTTTCTTTGACCGGATGTATCCAAGCCCTTTCGTTTCCATTCTCCCATTAGGAAGTTTGCGTTGAGTCCCGGGAACGTTCCAGACTTTGTCATAGAACTTGGCTTTTCGAACGGTCTGCTTGAAGGATATCCCCTGGTGCTTCAGCAACCTTTTCAAGCCTTCTGTATAATATTTGGGGAGACGGATGGGCTGAAGCCTATCAAGCGTAGGATCTGTGCCATGCCAGATTTCTTTCTCCACTTTGATTTCTTCAGAGCGGTAGAATAGAATTGCTTTTTCTCCTTCTCGCCTGGGAGGGATATAGCACGCCTGCAGCTCTTCGACATTGTAAATATCAAGTGCGTCCAGTTCTTTACGGTGTTTAAGCGGCACCATGGCGACTTGTAGACTTTGTTCTTCGTCAGCGGACGTTCGTATTGAAGGCCGAGCAGAGACTATAACATGGACCTCATCTTCCGAGTCACTACCAAAGATCAACGTAGGAGCAGATGGTCCCGGCTTGTTGTATTGGGGCGGTCCCGAATAAACTATCTCGTCTTCCTCCTCTGTATCACTGCCGAAGACAGGGATGGTGGCATTAGCTTTATTCTCCGGCTTGTGACACCTCTCCTTGTCTTCGAAATCCGGTAAGAAGTATTTGGCATCTTCATATTTGCGGACTTCGTTCACGGAGAACGGGTTCAGTTCTCCCGCCACGGTATACTCGAGACCATCCTTAGAATACTTCATACACTGATGTTGTGTAGAAGGGATGATGTTGTACTCATGTAACCATAGTCGGCCGAGCAGAGCATTGTAGCATGTCTTGGCGTCTATGACATGGAACTTAATGTCCGTGACGAGTAGCCTGAAGCGTAGCGTCAGTATCACAGACCCAAGAGTTCTTGATGACTGGGAGTCGAACCCGGAGATAGTGATCTTGTCCCGAGCAAGGTGCTGGACGCTCATGCAGATTTCTTTTAATACCCGCACATTGAGGAGGTTAACGGAGGATCCATTGTCGATCAGGATTTTTCCTATTTTTATATCGTGACAGTATACTGAGACATAAAGGGGACGATTGTGTTCGCACGTCCCAAAGAGAAGGTCCTCGTCGCCGAAAGCGACATCGGCCGTATGCACTTCCTCCAATTCATTCTTCATCTTTTCCTCGGCCAGGAAAGCTTGGAATTGCTCCGGATCCTGTAGTGCCTTGATTAATGAATCTCTCGCCTCCTTTGATAGCAAAAGGGCGTCAAGAATGCTGAGCTGCGAGGGTAGCTTCCTCTGATGCGCTAAGACGTTGTAATCCACCTTATTTCTTTTCGGCGAGTCTTTGGCACTTAGCTCCTCCACCACTTGGTCATCTAAGACGATATCTTCAGGGACCTTCTCTTTCCCTTTGTCTTTTTTATTTGAGGGTCCGAGATTCTTTTCGGGAAGCATGCGATTACGCAGCCGGATATTTTCGCAGACCTTCGGCTCTTCTTCTTTTCCTGAGGTGGACTCTTTAAAGAGGGGGTCAAGCTCCAACTCCTCATCAAAATCGCTCCCGAATGTAGGCACCTGTGATCCCGCGGCATTAACCATGCGACAATTACCGGTAGTTCTGTTAAACCCTTCGGTCATATTTTTCCGCTCCCGATGAGTTTTACGTTCTCCCGCTTAAAATGTTGTCGATGAGCAACATATCCTTGCCACCATCTATCGAAAGCTTTGCACTCTTGAGTGGGATGCGAAACCTTCTGATGATATAAACAATAGGAGGGGTGCATTTCCATTTTACCAGTAATGTTTCCTTCGGAGGATGGTAGTTTCATGCCCATTGATATGGCCTTAGCAAACCTTTTCCTCATCTTGAATTTGCTTTTGTCGGTAGTGGATGTATTTTGCTCCAGCGGGAGCGTCTCAGCTCTTTCAACAAGTCGCTGGCGCTTGGCCCTTTCAAATATGACCGCCTCGCGTTCTCGGTCAGCTTTACTTTTTAAGAGAGCTTCATTGAGGAATGCGTCAATTACTTCATCCGATGGCCCCAGAATTTTTGGTTTAGGATCTGCCCCCAGCGTTTCAGCACAAGGAGTCTCCTCATCGTCCATGAACAAATGGGAAATCACATGACAGCTCGCCACGTATTCTTCAGATTCATCAGATGAACTTTCTCCCTCATCTACCTCTTGAAAGATGTGATTGAGGAACTCTTGGAATGTAATAGGAGTCCGTGCCTTCTAGTTGTATTCCTCCAGCGCGTCAATTTGTTTTTGTAAGTCTGTGCGCTTGTCACCAGGCTTTACAGACTTCTTAGATTTCTTCTTCTTCTTCGAAGAGTTTGACGGCTGGTTGCGAGTGCTCGGGCCACCACCATCGGTCTTTGGAGTTGGACGTGGCTTCAACATCCCTTTAATGACTTGCGGTTCCAACGGGTTCTTCCACTTGATCGCTGGGCATGTTTGAAGATCGTTTAGCATCCTCTTTGTCTTGGCTGATAATATAATCTCCCAAGGAGCTTCTTCAACGACAGAGCATGTTGCCCCCGGCGTATTCATCCTCTTAGACGTGTGGGGCTGCGGGGGATTCATCTTCCATTTGTCAGATAAAGCGAACTTGCCCTGTTGGTACTGGTCTTCAAGACAATTTTTGAAGACGTAGCAATCTTCGATCGGATGACCCGGTACTCGATGATATGGACAGTAGTTGGGCTCATTAACATCATTTGGTTGCGACGGACGTTTTGGATCCGGCAAATTTATGAGTCGGTTGTGCAACGCCAGCTCGAATAACCTTCTCGTTTTATCTCGGGGAAATGAGTAAGGACGTCCTAGCCTCTCCTCAAGGGCTACGTACGGGCGCATATTATTTTGACGAACAACCGGCTTTGAGTTGCTTGGTTGTTGTTGAGCGTTAGCGACAACGATCGCTTTTCCCTTCCCCTTGTCATTTTGGGAATCCGGCTTTGGAAGAGGGGGTCTATGGCCCATCTGATCCATTTGTGTTAGCTTGTCAATCAAGACATGGAAGGTAGTCGGCTTGAAAAATATCATAAATTGCGAGATGGTTGCTTGCGGATCAAGGGTTCCCACAAACATACCCACTGCAGGAGCTTCTTCAATGCGCTGCTCGCACTTTGACCATAAGTTCCTCCACCGTATAGCATATTGAACCCATGTCTTGCCTGGCTTCATCCTGGCGTTAATTAGTACCGTCATCGGAGTACGTTCACTGGCGCTTGCAAAACGCTGGGTAAACAGCAGCTCCATCTCCGCGAATGTCTTGATAGAGTCTTTCGGGAGCTCAGAGTACCACTCGAACGCTGTATCTGATAAGCTTCCAACAAACTGGCGAAGCAACAGCTTGTCATCACCGCCGGTGTTGCCGCAGAGTGCCCTGAACTGGGCAACATGCTGGTGAGGATTGCCCGTCCCCTTGTAGACATGGAACTTGGGAATTGTGTAGCCCGGCGGGTACTTGATCTGGTCGTACCAACTCGGATACGGCCGTCCTGTTTTTACGACTTGGCCGGCTGCTTCAGTCGCATGATGAACCCGTATTTGTTGGGCTATGTACTCATCCAAATCAGCTTTGGAGATTTTATCCTCCTTAGCTGTTGATAGAGCTGGTGGAGGATTCGACGTTTCTCCCCTATCGTCTTCAAGGACGATCAGGGGATCTTAAGCCGGAGGATCTTACTGGATCATCATCCCTACCATGTCTTGGAACAGCAGGCCCATACGCTTTATGTTGGCTGCTTGTTCAGCAGCCTCTTTATCCTTCTTCTCCAATATTCGTCGAAGAAATTCGGCGTCAGTTTCTTGCTCCTGGCGTTCAACTGAAGACGTTTCAGGGCTTTCTTTTAGCCCAGTAAGTCGGCCATCGCGTTCATTATCTCTTGGAGCTTCTGTTGCTGCTCCTGTGCTTTGGTCACCGATCGCGTGAGCGGTCTATGACCTGTTGATATGCGACTGTCCTCTTTACCAGACGTCATGTAGACGGTATGAACTACCATGCCTCCAGACTTAGGGCATTTGGGTTCACCACCTTTGATATTCGCCATAGGTGTAGAGACTTTTTCTGGCCTTCTTCTCTTATGGGCCGTAGAAGTTGAGGGGGCCGTTGCTTTGGGCACCCAAGTGGTCGTCAACTTTCGTTGCTTGATCGGAGGATTTTCTTCTTCCCGACCTTTCGACTTCTTCTGTTGGCGAGAGAACTTAGGATCAATCACAGATTCTCGGACTCATCGCCATGTCTTGTAGATCTTGGAGGACAGCGATCGAGGAGACTGCTCTGGCTTTTCTGCTTACACGGTAGTCTCTACTGGTGGAGGAGATCTTTTGAGCACAGCAGTTTGCGAGTTTCTGCGTACTCTGTTCAATAGCTCGAAGCTGTTCCCAGTTGGAACAGCAGTGTTAACTTCCATCGTTGGAGCTGGCGAAGTCATCCCAGAAGGGGAGTTGCCCCCGGTCTTCCTTACCCGGCACCAGTGGCGTCGTCGGGCGCGATGAGTTGTCGGTATTGGCTCAGAAACAGAAACAGCCTCCTCTTGCCCCCAGTTCAGGTGTGGGGCTATTGCCGGCGTCAGCCTATTGAAGACTGATGTCTTTTGAACAGCAGAAGCATGAGTGGGAGTTGGGACGGTCAGTCTTGTAAAGACCGATCTCTTAGCAGGAGAAGCCGCCTTGACGACTTCAGGAGCAGGTCTGACTACTCCTTTTGGGGTAACCTTTTCTGGGACTGCAAGCTTCATTGCGGGTCCGCGGAAGTTTTGGCCAAGTCTGGAGAAGACCGAGGCGCTGGTGTTGGGCGACCCGTTGAGGGGGGCCGCAGTAACTGTAAGTCGATCGAAGACCAACTTCTTAGGAGCTTCTTGTACGGGCACGGGGGTGGTGAAGCTTGTTGGCGGGAGCATAGGTCCAAAAAACAACCCTGTGGTGGCTTGAGTAATCTGCTCCACGGGCATTGTGAACAAAGAGGCCGCTTGGGGCCTATAGGTTATGCCCTTAGTTGAGGCAGGACGCGAGTTGCTGCTGCAGTTGGAGCACTTCGAACAGGTAGAGTCCATCGATGCTTGATTTTTGCGCCAGGCAAAAGGCCAAATCTTAGTAACTTAAAATCCAAAGGCAACCATTAACAAACCGCGATTCGTTCGCGAATACAACATACGAAGTGTGGAGTGGAAAGAGGAAAATGTCCCACCGGACGTGCCAGAATCTGTTCCCCTCCGAAAGGCGGCCGCGACGTTAGGACGTCTTGCCTGAAATTCGGGGCAGATGCTATATGGTTTTATCCGTCTACCTCTCCGAAGATGTCAAGTTGATTTATGGCACCGTGTATCGGAGGTTTAGACGGATGTGGCCGATGTAGCAGACTTCGTCAGATTCCCCCTCATTTGAGAGGTTTTTAATTGTGGGGACGCTCTTCCCTGCAGGCGCAAGCCCCTGCAGTTAATTACGCACCTGCGCTGACACGTGTCGCGCAGCGCAGCGCTTGCGCAACTGAAGCGTTGCTTCCTTTAATTTTGTTTTAAATAGAGCTTTGCTCTGATTGGGTGCGCTGCCTTGGGCGCTGCGCTGATATATCAGTTTTTGACACGTGGCGCGTTGCACGCAGCGCAAAGAATCTGAAGCGTTACTTCATTTATTAGAATTTAAATTTTCAAAGTAGAGCTTTGCTCTGATTGGGAGAATCAGAAGCGTTGCTTCATTTCCCGCCTTGGAATTTGAACAGAGCCTTGCTCTGATTGGGGTAAACAGGACAGTCATGTGACTTTGTTGACCTTAGTTAAGGGTCATGTGGATGGGTCTAATTAATCACGAAATGACGGGTAGAGCTTGACTAGTGCTTATGATTTGTTGACCATAGTTAAGGTCATAAGTGCTAGGGGTAAAAACCTTTATCGGGAGTTTCAAGTGTTGAAATTTGCAATGACATTGCATACCTTCTATGAGATAGTTGGATCCCGATACCCACTGCGAGTGATTGTTACTTCTGGGAGAGTATTGCACTTTACAATTAGCCGATCAAGTAGGTGTCTAGAAAGGTATAAACGGGGTTAAGCCCCTGGGAAAATGAGGTTTATTTTAATTAGGTCCGTGCGAAAGCACGGGGAACCTCCTTCAAAGTACCGGCACTGGCCTTGCTGAAAGATTGACGAACTTGTAGAGTGTAATTAATCCCGGCTAGTCTTTCCTTTTACAGTTTGAAGGAAGATTTGATAAAAACAGTGGGAGCCATCCTGATTAGATAAAATAAATAACCAATCTAATCTTACATGAGCGCACGCAGAGTGTTTTCTTCTCTCTCTCTCTCCAGGTAGCGACCATGTCACGCCTTAATCAAGATAATAATATAGATGTATTGACCGAACCCGCTTGTTATACTGAGCTGGGGAACGTTGGTCTCGCTCCAACTTATAATTGTTATAAGACCGAGCAGGAATTAGGGGAATACCAGGATTCCCATACCACCCAAACGAAGAAAGTGCATGACGATACAACTTCTTCGGGTGTGTTCATTATATAGAACTGTTTCTCAGTATCCTTTACGTCCTGGGTATGAGATACCGGATCAGGATCCCGCATATGTAATCTGTTACATGGGCTACAGATAGGTAGAGAACTAAGAACGGGTGATAAATTTCAAGAATTGGAAACAGTGCAATTGTTGCAGCTAAAGTGTTGGCAGTTATCACCCTGTATTACCAGAATACACTGATTCTGAACGAATGTTATTAGATACCGAACCTGATATACAACATCATATCAGTCTCTTTATTTACTAAAGAAAGATATAATTTTGTATTGTTGGATAATGTTTTGCACATTTTCTATATCAAGAGTTGATCGGTTCAGGCGCGTTATCTAAAAGCATATAATTCTAAATCAGACCACAGTTCTTAACGTACAGAACACACACAAGAGGAAGAGTTCAGAAATGAACGATTCCTTCTTGAGGTATTGTAGACTAGGTCATATCAATGTGACCCGGCTAGCTGAAGTTACATATTAGATGCATATTTAAATCAGTTTGAATTTGCATCTTATGAAACTTGCCAGTCATGTCACAAAGATAAGATGACCATAGCTCTGTTTACTCGAAACAGAGAAAAAGTTAGTGAACTCTTGGGACTGATACATAGTGATGTATGAAGGTCCCCAGTCTATATATGCCAGGACTGGTTCTTTGTACTTCCTTACATTCACTGATGATCTCTCAAGATTCGGACACATGTTCCTGTTGAAACACATGTCTGAAGCTTTTGAGAAATTCAAAGAATATAAGTCAGAAGTAGAGAACCAATACAGGCATAAGTATTATGTCATATGATGAGATCAGGGAGGAGAATACTTGTGCATGGAATTCTTGGACTATTCTAAAGGAGAATGAGATTCTCTCTTGGTGTTACTCCTTTGAATACACCACAGCACAACGGTGTATCGGGGCGGAGCAATTGCACCCTATGAGATATAATGCGCTCTATGATGAGTACTACTGAGTTACCTATTTCCTTTTAGGGGTTGTGCACTTGAGAAGCTGCATACCTATTGAATTGGATTCCAATCAAATCAGTGCCTACCACTCCATATGAGATATGGTATGGGAAGAGCCTATCTCTTAAGTAAGTTAAGATTTGGGATTGTCAGGCCTATGTCAAAAGCAAAATCCGGACAAGATCGAGGCAAGGTCAGTTCTGTAGAACTGGAAGGAGTTCCAGCTATACAAACTACAGCTGATGATTTGACAGAACCAAAGGATTCAATAGTCCCCGACGAACCTCAGCCTCTCCGCCGATCTGGTAGGGTTCCTCATCCGCCTGAAAGATACTTCGGTTTCTTGATGACAGTGGGAGCGATGAATGCATCATGAGATGATGACCCAACTAGTTTCGAGCAGGCCATCGAGGGTAGGGACTCTGTAAGAATGGCTGGATGCTTAGCGATCTGAGATGGAATCCATGTACACCAACAAAGTATGGACTTTGGTTGCTATATCTGAAGGGTTAAATCCCCATCAGGAGCAAGTATATCTTGAGAAGATTACTTGGTGTAGATGAAAAAGTTAAGACTTTCAAAGCTATACTTGTTAATGGTTTTCGTCATCGACCAGGCGTGGATAATGATGAAACCTTTTCCAGTGGCTATGCTTAAGTCTATCCGGATCCTACTTAACATTGCTACATTCCATGACTACGATATCTGGTGGTTGGGTGTCATGACTATTTTTATAAATACTGATTTAGAAGAGAACGTCTATAAGTACACAGCCAGAGGGCTTCGTAAACAGTGGGAGCAGCGGAAACGTGTGCAAGTTGCTTTATAGAATAAAGCAGGCATCGCGGAGTTGGAACATCTGTTTTGATGTGGTAGTCAAAGAGTTTGACTTCATCAAAATAGTAGATGAACCTTGTACATACAAAAAGGTAGTAGAGAGTAAGGTGGTCATCCTCGTATTGTACGTGGAAAACATACTCTTGATGGGAAAAGAGTTTCCTATGCTACGCACGGTCAATCTCCTCTTATCACAAGGATTCTCCAAATAGGATAAAGGTGATACCTCCTAAATCCTGAGTTTTGGATCTATGAGATAGATCTAAATGGATATTAGCATTCTCACTAGGTGTAGTGAGATGGTATCAATCGATCCTGGAGAGAATCACTGGACAGCTTCCAGGGTGGTAAGGTTGACTGAATGTCAGTCACAGGCATTGTCTTTACCCTCAGTGGAGGGACGGTATGTTGGAAGAGTTCCAAGCTAGATACCGTGGCAAACTAGACGATAAAGGCAGGTGACATCGCTATCAAAGATACTACCAAAGAGGCAGTTTGGGTGTATATTGGTTCATGAGATGAACTAGGTTCCTACCATTGTGTGACAATGGAAGTGTGGCTTTGGCCCAGGAACCCCGGTCCCATCAGTGACCCAGACATATTCTGAGGCAGCATCACCTGATCATGGAGATAGTTGATCTCCAGGGTGATCGAGGTTAGGAGAGTAGACTCAAAGGACAACACGGCGGATCCACTCACAAAGGCTTTTCCTAGAGAGAGACTTTTATGGGATGGTTGAGTATGAGATACTGCAACCACTGCTACAGATAGCCCTAGTGCAAGTGGGAGATTGTTAGTTATATATATGCCCTAGAGGCCATTACTGTATATGAAATGTATATTGTAGAGGATGCTGGGACATATATAGGTAGGACTTTCTTGCTCGACATGATAGTACGCTATCTGGTTGCTATTTATCTTAACATGTATACTTACTGTCTCTCTGTTACATGTTGATAAAGCCCTTAGGATGTGTACTCGACTTGCAGGACTATGATGCGGATCATACTAGTGGGGCCTAGGTAGTCCATGAGTACATCCTTCAATGTTCCTAGTCGTGGGAATATCGAGATAGGGCATCGATATTCCAGAGTAGACTAGCGTATATCTTCTCGACCCATGTGATGGGCGATGGATGATCCCATATCTATTGGTGTTTAACATCAGAGATGGTATGCGGGTGCTCAGTGGTGACTGGGTACACTGAACGGACTCGCCGAGAACTCCCAGATAGTATTATACCTCACGTCAGATGGCAGTTCTCTGGTGACACTGGTACAGCTTAGTCTGTTGACCCGAGATCGTCATAGAGTCTTGTGTGTCTCCCACTGTGCTTTGATTTCCATCCTACCATGGCTCTACTGAGTCATGCAAACAGGTGGATTTTGGGTACAGTCCCGATTCACATGGAGGCAATGAGCGATAGGAGGGGATTCGTCTCTCCCGGTATTGGGGGTTGATGTTGCGCTATGCTCGACTGGCCATAACTGGAAATCCCTGACCAGGGTTGCACTGATTTACTTGTAAGTGTTATCAGTAGTTTCATGCTTGTTATGGACCTTACATCGGCATGACTTATCAAGCTACTGGGGTCTGACGTTTACCAACCCTAAGCGAGATATGCGGCATATCAGACGAACAGACCGGACTGTGCGGTAAGTGTTACTGATTGGATTCGCAGGAGTGTGAGCAGGCTTGCTCGTTGATCTTCTGATCGCTCAATACCCGGGTGGCCGTTATATTTAGCAGACCCCTTGCGGCTTGTGGGTGATTGATATGATTACCGCCTACTGCCGGCGTATTGACGAGTCTTTAGAGTCCTACACAGAGGTTTCCTGGCTCAGGCGAAACGAAATAGGAGCGCATATGAGATATGTGCTGGACCGAGAATAATACCAGTATGTGATACTGTATTCTATTCTCGCGATTTGTATCATCGGTCGGTTATATGTGATATAGCCGGGTTACCGAATCAAGTGTTGATTCGATATATTGATACACTAGATATTAGTCGGTTATATGCGATATGACCGGTTCATTAAATCAAGTGTTGATTTAATGATTTAATGTATAATTATATATTTGATATATTACTTTACATTAACTAGTATTGGTTCACTTAAGATTGATTTTCTCACTTGATGTGCACAAGTTGTATATGTGATATATGTTTGTGCATTAGTTTGTATCATGATTGATGATACATGCAAACTTGGGTGTGTGTATGATTTACACCATATTTAAGATAATGGTTTAGGTTTTTATTTATTTTGGTAAAACAAAATGGTGGCTTTCTTTGTCTTTACTTGAAGCTTCATGAAGCTTTCAAGCATGTTTGATAAAGTCCACTAATTTTGTTTTGCATAAGATTTTTATTAACCAAACCATTACCTCAAACTATGGTTTAGTCTCTACAAAGGTAAACTCACCCATGGTTGCATCATGATAGACTTCGCTTTATTATTCTTTTTAGATAATTCATTTTTTTATTCTTATTCTTTTCTTTCTTCTTCTTCAAGAAGAAGAAAAACCTTACTAGAAATTTTTCAAGTGAAGAATTAGAGTGAGAAATCCAAATCCAAAGTGAACCCACTTCCTATTTCATCATCCTCTACTACTTTCCATTTAGTTTAGGGTGTTCTCTTCATAAAGTTTTTGACCTAGTGAAGATGGATCTTGAGTTTGAGTCTCTTCGACGTAGATCATCTTCGGCCTCGAAGTCAACGACCTAGCCCGCTCATTTCTCCGAGGAAACCATCATTAGAGTCCGGGATCTCGATGATCGCAGCGAAGGGACGTCAACACGGAGCTTTAGAAGTGAAGGACCGGATCTACAAAGGTTGTAATCCCTTTCACTTAGTGTTAAAGTTGTTTGCTTGCTAGTTTTCGCATAATCTCTAGTATACGATCTTGGTTAGGGTTGTTCGGCACATCTATTTTTTTGAATCGGGTATTGTTGATGCCTTGTAGAACTTTGTGACAGTGCTTAGCAACCCTACAATAGGATGCTAGGGGTAAAAACCATTATCGAGAATTTGAAGGGTTGAAATTTGCAATGAGATTGCATACCTTCTATGAGATAGTTGGATCCCGATATCCACTGCGTGTAAGAGTTACTCCTAGGAGAGTTTTGCACATTACAATTAGCCGATCAAGTAGGTGTCTAGAAAGGTGTTTACGGGGTTACGCCCCTGGGAGAATGAGGTTTATTTTAATTAGGTCCGTGTGAAAGCACGGGGAACCTCCCTTAAAGTACCGACACTGGCCTGGTCGAAAGATTGGCGAACTTATAGGGTGTAATTAATCCCAACTAGTCTTTCCTTTTAGGGTTTGAAGGAAGATTTGATAAAAACAGTGGGAGCCATCCTGATTAGATAAAATAATAACCAATCTATTCTTACAAAGAGCGCACGCAGAGTGTTTTCTTCTCTCTCTCCTGGTAGCGACCATGTCACGCCTTAATCAAGATAATAATATGGATGCATTGACCGAACCTGCTTATTATACTGTGCTAGGGAACTTTGGTTCTGCTCATTTTTATAATTGTTATAAGTCCGAGCAGGAAATAGGGGAATATCCAGATTTCCATGCCACCCAATCGAAGAAAGTGCATGTTGATGCATTTTCTTCAGGTGTGTTCATTACCAAGAACTGTTTTTCTGTATCTTCTACGTCCTGAGTATGTGATACCGGATCAGGATCCCGCATATGTAATATGTTACATGGGCTACAAATAGGTAGAGAACTGAGAATGGGTGATATGTCTCTAAGTGTTAGAGAATGGTGCAATTGTTGCAGCCAAATCAGTTGGCAATAATCACCTTGTATTAATACATTGATTTTGAACGAATGTTATTACATACCGAACCTGATATACAACATTACATCAGTTTCTTTATTAAGTTAAAGAAGGATATAATTTTGTATTGGAGGATAATTTTGTGAACATTCTCCTGAATCAAGAGTTGATTCAATCAGGCACGTTAAATAATAGCATATACGTTCTAAATCAAACCACGGTTCAAAGTGTATAGAACACACATAAGAGGAGTAGTTCAGAAATGAACAAATCCTTCTTGAGGCATTATAGACTAGGTCATATCAATGCGACACGACCAACTATGTTACATAAGGATAAATATTAGAATTCGTTTGAATTTTCATCTTATGATACTTACCAGTCTTATCTCAAAGGTAAAATGACCAATACTCCGTTTACTGGAAACAGAGAAAGAGTTACTGAACTCTTGGGATGGATACATGATGATGTATACGGTCCTATGTCTACAAATGCCAAAGTTGGTTCTTCATGCTTCGTTATATTCACTGATCATCTCTCAGGATTCAGACATATGTTCCTGTTGAAACACAAGTCTGAAACTTTTGAGAAATTCAAGGAATATAGCTTGAAGTTGAAGAACCAGACGGGTAGAAGTATTAAGTCCATCGATAAAATCGATGAGCAAAATATTTGGGCATGGAGTTCCTAGATTTTCTAAAAGGAGAATGTGATTCTCTCTCAGCTTACTCCTTCGTATACACCACAGCACAATGGTGTATCGGGGCAGAGGTATCGCGCCCAATGAGATATGGTGCGCTCTATGATGAGTACTGCTGAGTTACCTGTTTTTTTTTGGGTGTTATGCACTTGAGAAGCCGCATACCTATTGAATGGGGTTCCATCCAAATCAGTGCCTACCACTCCATATGAGATATGAAATGGGAAGCGACTATGTCTTAAACGAGTTAAGATATGGGGTTGTCCGGCCTATGTTGAAAAGCAAAATCCGGACAAACTCGAGGCAAGGTCAGTTCTGTATAAGTTTGTTAGGATATCCCAAACATTTGTGAGGGAATATCTTCTACCACTCTGAGGAGCAAAAGGTGTTTTGTTTCTCAGCATGCCACCTTTTTAGAAAAAGAATTTCTTGTGAAGAAATTAGTGGCCATGAGGTAGAACTGGAAGGAGTTCCAGCTACAGTAACTAACAGCTGATGATTTGGTGAAACCAAAGGATTCAATAGTCTCCAACGAACCTCAGCCTCTCCGCGAATTTGGTAGGGTTCCTCATCCACTTGAGAGATACTACGGTCTTCTCGGTGACAGTGGGAGCGAGGATTGCATCATGGTTGATGATGTCCCAACTAGGTTCAGGCAGGCCATCACGAGTGGCAACTCTGTGAAATGGCTGGATGCTATGCGATCAAAGATGGAATCCATGTACACCAACGAAGTATGACTTTGCATGTTGCACCTGAAGGGGTAAAACCCATTAGAAGCAAATGGATCTTGAGAAGATTCTTGGTGTAAATGGAAAAATTGAGACTTTCAAAGCTATGCTTAAGTCCATCAGGATCAATGCAAGATCGCGGAGTTAGAACATCTGTTTTGATGTGGCAGTCAAAGTGTTTGACTTCATCAAAAAGGTAGATGAACCTTGTATATACAGGAAGGTTGTAGAGAGTGAGGTTGTCTTCCACGTATTATATGTAGAGACATACTCTTGATAGGAAAGTATTTCCTATGCTATACTCGGTCAAGCTCCTCTTATCACGAGGATTCTCAATAGAAGATCTGGATGATACCTACTATATCTTGTGGATTATGATCTATGGTGATAGATCTATGTGGATGTTAGGAGTGTCCCAAATCCAGGTACATTAACACCATACTAAAGGGGTTTAGTATGGAGGATTCTAAGCGTGGTGGTTCGCCCACTTACTCATGGATCACTCGCATGCAAGGGATACAATATGCTTTTGCAGTAGGCTCTATCATGTATGCGATATTATGTACCGGACCAGATGTAGATGACTCACTAGGTGTAGTGATCAGGAATCAATCGGATCTTGGGAGAATAACTGGACAGCTGTGGAGGACATTCTTAAGTACTTGAGAAGCACTAAAAGAAAGTTCTTGGTTCCATCTTCCAGAGTGATAAGTTCGATTGAAAGTCAGTCACAGGCATTGTCTTTACCCTCAGTGGAGGGACGGTATGATTGGAAGAGTTCCAAGCTAGATACCGTGGCATACTAGAGAATAAAGGCTGAATACATTTCTACCAACGATTCTACCAAAGAGGTTGTCTGGACATTACTTGTTCATGAGATGAGCAAGGTTTCTACCATTGAGCGTCCAATAATTGTTATTGTGACAACAATGGAGTTGTGGCTTTCGCCTAGGAACACCGGTCCCATCAGCGACCCAGACATATTCTGAGACTAGTATCACCTGATCAGGGAGATGGTTAATCTCCAAAAGATCGAGGTAAAGAGAGTAGATTTTGAAGAAAAACACGGCGGATCCACTCACTAAGGCCTGTTTTCCTAAATACAATTTGAGAGATTTTGGGATGGTTGAGTATGGGATACTACAACCACTGCTATATTGTTAAGCATGCGATACTGCGGCAAATGGCCTTAGTGCAACTGGGAGATTGTTAATTATATGTATGCCCTAGAGGCCATTAGTGTACATGGGATGTATATTGTAGTGGATACTTGGATATATATAAGGAGGAATTTCTTGCTCGATATGATAGTATGCTATCTGGTTGCTCTTTGTCTTAACATGTTGACTTGTATACGTGGTACTATCTTGCTCTCACATGTTGACAAAGCCCTTTAGGATGTGAACTTGACACCCAGGACTATGATGGAGATCAAACTAGTGGGGCCAGGGGTAGTCCACAAGTACACCCTATAATTGTTCCTAGTCGAGGGAGTATCGAGACAGGGCATCGATGCTCCAGAGTAGACTAGCGTATACACATCTTGACCCATATGATGGGTGATGGATGATCCCACATCCATTGGTGTTTGACATCAAATATGGTATACGAGTGCTCAGTGGAGACTGGGTATACTGAACGAACTCGCCGAGAACTCCTAGATGGTATTATACTTATCGTCAGATAGCAGTTCTCTGGTGACACTGGTACAGGTTAGTCTGTCGATCCGAGATCGCCATAGAGTCTTGTGTGATTCCCACTGTGTTTTGATTTCTACCTTACCACGGTCAAGAGATCGTGCAAACGGTGGTTTTTGGGTACAATCCCAAGTCACATGGAGGCAATGAGCGATAGGAGGGGATTCGTCTCTCCCGGTATTGGGAGTTGATGTTGCGCTATGCTCGATTGGCCATAACAGGAAATCCCTGGCCAGGGTTGCTGAGATTTACTGGTAAGTGTTATCAGTAGTTTCTCGAACCGTTATGGACCTTGCATCAGCATGACTTATCAGGCTATTGGGGTCTGACGTTTTACCACCCCCAGGAGATGATATGTGACATATTAGACGAAGAGACCGGACTGTACGGTAGTGTTACTGACAGGCTTTTGCAGGAGTTGGAGTGGGCTTGCTTGCTAATCTTCCGATCATTCAATATCCGGGTAGCCGTTACATCCAGCTAGTACCACTGACGGCTTATGAGTGCTTGATGTGATCATCACCTACTACCGGTGTATTGACAAGTCTTTAGAGTCCTACACAGAGGTTTCACTAGCTCAGGCAAAATGAAGTAAGAGCACATATGTGATATGTGCAGGACCGAGATTAATACGGGTATGTGATACCGTATTATATTCTCGCGATATAAAGTATCGATCGGTTATATGTGATAATCAAATGTTGATTCGATAAGTCGATACTGTATCGGTCGGTTATATGCGATATACCCGGGTTATCGAATTAAGTGTTGATTTGATATAATGATACAAGTAATATTAGTCGGTCATATAAGATATAACCGGATTATTAAATCAAGTGTTGATTTAATGATTTAATGTATAATTATATATATTTGATATATTAATTTACATTAACTAATATTAGCTCACTTAAACATTTATTTTTCTCACATGTGCACACTTAATATATATGTGATATATATTAATTGTGTTTTATTTTGTGTCATGGTTGATGATACAAGCTATATAAGTGTATGAGACTTACACCATGATAAGGATAATGTAGGGTTTATTTATTTAGTGTAAATCAATTATTAGTTGGATAATGGTCACATGGGATGAAGTTTTGAGAAGCTTGGAGACCCATTGACTAGTCCACTAGTTTTGTTTTATACTAGATATTTTGTTAACCTAACCATTATCTTAACTCATGGTTAAGTCTCTACATAAGACATATTAGATATTTTCTCACCCATGGTTGCCATTCTCTCTCACAACATTATCTCTCTTCATCTTCCTCTTCAAAGCTCAAGAGCTCTCTAGCTCTTGATCAAGTGAGAAACCCTAGTGAGAAAATTAATTCCAAAGTAAGCAAAAATCCTAGTTTATCATCCTCTACTAGAATAGCACTTTAGTATAGGGTGTTATCTTCACTAATCCCATATTAGTGAAGAGGGTAGATTGGGTTAGTGTCTTCTCGACGTAGATCATTTTCGACCTCGAAGATTTCAAGCAAGATCGTTCCTTTCACCTTGAGAAGCCATTCAAGAGTCCGGGAGTTACATGATTGCAGCGAAGGGACCACTACAAGGAGCTTTTGAAGTGAAAGACCGGTCTACAAAGATTGTATTCCTCATTCACTTAGATGTTAAGTTGTTTACATTGCTTGTTTGTTTAAATTTCTAGTTAAAGATTCTTGGTTAGAGTTATTTAGAACGACAAAAATTTAAAAACGGCACGGACGATGCCTCCCGAAACCTTGCTGCCGTCCTAGGAAACCTTAAACTTTCGTATGGAAGTAATTAAATAATCTCGTTTCCGCAGGGGCATAACCTCGTTAACACCTTTCTTAGACACCTACTGGATTAGCTAATAGTAAATTAGAAAACTCTCCCAGGAGTAACACTTACTCGCAGTGGGTATCGGGGTCCAACTATCATATAGAAGGTATGGAATCTCATTGCAAATTTCAATACTTGAAATTCCCGATATATGTTTTTACCCCAATGCAGTTTATGACCTTGACAAGGTCAACAAACCATAAACCGCAAGTCAAGTTCAACCCGTCATTTCGTGATTGAATTAGACCCACCTGCACGATCTTTGACAAGGTCAACAAGGTCGTACGACTACCCTAATCCAATCACATCAACATGCGGCAGAAAAGCACTAATCAGCTATCGAACACTATGCCTTGACAAGGTCAACAAACACATCATGAATACTAAATAGTACCTATCTGAAATGATGGAGGGCTACGACTGGTTTTGAAGAAAACTTTTAGCGTTATGAACTTGATATCGTTGTAGAATCTAGTGATTTGAAAAGGAGTGGTTTAAGCTCCGCTTTAAAATCGAGTAGTTTTCAAAACAAACCGAATGGGTTGTAGCATATACTAGTTTTGCTAAAGTGGTCATTCCCGGTGAAGCGATCTAGGCTCTTTCCTCATCGAATGAGGTGCTGGATATTCATAATTGAATACCGCTTTGCAAAGCAAGAACTAAAGCTACCTTAAGATCCTTTGATCTTATTTATGGAGTCGAAACTTAAAGAAGCCAAAGCTTCATAGACAAAAAGAGAATTTTTAATCTCTTTTTCTTTACCTAGTTGATGCTAGTGTTTTGTTGAGGAAGAAGATGGAGGCCTTGAGAATTTTCTTGGTTAAGGACGCCTTTGCATCTGATGTTGCCGATTTTTAAAAGTATGAACGTGATAGAGGATTTTCTCCTTTAGGGCTCCTATTTATAGGAGAGAGATTTATTAAGGTAAATCCCTAACAAATAGATTTAAATTGATGCATATCTATTTTGGATGCATGCACACCGTTGGATCATTGATCCCAAATCAATTTTGTTAAATTTGTTGACAATAGAAGATTTTCTTCTAAGAATAGTTTCAGATGAGCGCAAGTTTTGATAGGGTGCGCGCATTTTCTTTCCACGTGTCGCAGCCCTTCAGAAGTTTAGCTTATGCACACGTGTGTTGCACAGGTCACATTTAATGTCTTATGGATTTTCATAATCCTACTATTTAGTTTTGATAATATTACACAATATTAATAGATATATACATGTATTTTATATTGCATATTTCATAACACTGTATATGAGCTTGGTCGTGTTTGAGAAAGATTTCAGGATATCAACTGACATAAGCCTATGATGGAGGATGGAAAAAATTGAGCTAAAATGGCAAATCAATTGGAGGTTGGAGGAAAATGGACTAGAGCTTCTCAATAGTCACATTCAAGCTTCTCAATGGTCATATTCAAGTTCAAGAAGCTAATTAGCCAAAAGTCCAAGTTTAAAGAATTTAAGAATCGAAGATATCAAAGAAATCAAGAGTTCTAGTTACAAGTGTATTCTTTAAGAAATAGATGTAAGTACTTCATGGTTTATGAGATTAGCATGAAAAAACTCAAACGCATACACTATTGCATGCATGAAACTTTTGGCAAAACTTGGTAAAGTTTTTCATTCAAAACGTTTTTCAATTTCAAGTTCAAAACTTTCTGTCCAAGTCTTATTCAGACATCTGTATACTATTGCAAAACAAGCACAATTTTTAAAATTTTAGTTTCTTACTTCAAAACAAACATCTGAAGCTTACCAGAGCAGATGTCTAGTTGTTCTATGTGTTTTCATTGTCTTAAAACTTTTGACAGAACAAACGTCTGTCAATACTTCTTCAGACGTCTGGTTATTCTCTGTGTTTCCATTGTCTTAAAACTTTTTAAGGGAACAAACCTTTGAACCTACTTTGCACAAACGTCTGAAGGTTAAAATCTTTAAAAATCTTTTCTTCTTCAGACGTGTATCACTTGTTCTTCAAACGCCTGTCTGTTCTCTGTATTTTCTTTGGCCATATTTTAAAAACCACGACAAACGTCTGAAGCTTTAGATGACAGACATATAAAGCGATTTTTGTTTGAAAATATTACCGTTACAGTGCATTTAATGCTATAATAGCTAGTTTTATTTTGCCTTCAGACGTCTGTCCACTTTGCCTTCAGACGTCTGTTCTTCTTCCTGAGGTGTAATAAATGTATGTACTTGAATGTTTTTTGTGTGGGGTTTAAAAGGGATTCTTGTGTAGTTATTGCACAACAACTATTCTGAAAAATTGCATTCATTTTCTTGAGTTCATCTTAACCCACAAAAGAAAAAGAAAACACTTGAGCTTTAATTGCAAATCAAATACTCCATTGAAGTATTCTAGAGTTTTGATTGTAAACTCTTGAGAGAGTATCTTGAATTGTAATCTTCTTCTTCTCTCTTTGTGTGGAATTACTTGAGTGCAAGAAAGTTCTTGTAAGTGAGGAGAAATCTTGTGAAGAGGGTCACTCGTGTGTCGAGTGACATGTTGTTGCGGGAGTGCAACGTGTCTGTCTTATCAAAAACGTGATTAAGTGAAATGAGCTCGTATGCCTAAAGAAAGAGAACTAGGGGATCTCTTGAACCTTTATAAAATCTCTCTTGTTTGCATTTGATTATCTCTAACTCTCTCCTATACTTGCTAGCTATAATTATGTTTATTTTTACTTGTTAGTAGATTTTTTAATTTTTTGGGAATTGTTAGTATAATCATATTCACCCCACCTCTAGTATTATTTCAATTGGTATCATAGCAAGGTGCTCTTATTTGTTAGGTTTAAAACCATAGAGAGATTTTATGACTTCTTTTTCTTCATATAGTGGGGGACATTCCTAATCCATCACCAAACCTCCATTTTTTGATGGAATTAACTTTACCATTTAGAAAGTTAAGATGGAGTCCTTTCTAGAATCACAAATAAGAGATGTGTGGAGATACACCTTTTTGAAGGAGTCTGAGTTACCCACCATCGATGATGATAGTTGGAGTATAGTAGATAAAAAGGCTTATGAAGCTAATCATAAGGCCAAGTTTGCTTTCTTTTCTTGTCTCAACGAAAATGATTTGGCTCGTGTTATAAAATATAAAAGTGTTTTTGCTATGTGGAAAATTTTATTAGTTGCTCATGAAGGAGTTCCAATATTAAGAGGGTTAAAATTGATCTTTTGAAAACAGTGTATGAAAACTTTCGAATGTTGCCCGATGAAAACATTGATGATATGTTCGGTCATATTATTTGCATCACTAATCCTCTTGACTTTTTGTTAGATGATCCCATGAAGAATGGGGAAAATATGAGGAAGATACTTCGAACACTCATCAAGAAATGACAAATAAAGGCTACTACTCTCAAGGAGATGGCCAATATTAAGGTAATGTCTTTTGAAGAGCTCCAAGGAAATCTCAAGACTTATGAGATTGAACTCAAAGCCTACGACTTGGAAGATGAAAAAGTGGAGAAGAAAGATAAGCTCAAGAACATCGCTCTTAAGGCTACATCCAAATCCAAAGCTCCATCCAAATCAAGCGAAGATGATGAATTTAGTGGAGATGATGAAGATATCGCTCTTATGACAAGGCAATTCAATAAATTCCTTAAGCTTTGAAGAAATTTCAAGAGAGAAAACTTTGCAAGAGATCGTCCTTATAACAACAACAACAACAACAACAACAACAACAAGGAAATTAGCCCTTGCTTCAAGTGTAGTAAGCCTGGCTATCTCGTTGCCGATTGTCCCCTCAATAGTAAAAAGGAAGCTTTACATAGACCAAATCGGGGAGCCTTCAATACAAGAACATGTGATGATTCAGAAGGGAGCGATAATGAAGATCGTCCATCCGATCAAGAAATAGCTAACACGTGCTTCATGGAACATGAGGATGAGGTAATAGATGATCTTGACTCATATAACTTTGAAGAACTTCTTGAAACTTTTAGAACTTTACATGATACTTATTCCAAACTCCAATCCAAGTACTCCAATGCTAAATAGAAAATTGCTAGTTTTGAAAAAGAAAGTTCTTCCATTAAACCATGTGGTTGTGAAAATTTAAAACTTAAGAATGAAAAACTTTCAAGTAAAATTGCTTCTTTAACTAGTTCTCTCGATGATGCTAATTTCAAAAATAAGAGACTCAATTCCACATTTACTTCTCTCAAACCTAAGTATGACTCCTTGTCTATCACACATAATTTTATGTTGCTTGATATTAATAAGATGAAGATTAAGATTGATGATCTTGATACCACTCTTTACAAGTTTGCCACTAGCAAAATTTCTCTTGATACCATAATAGGCAATTTGAATGTTTCTAATAAGAAAAATGACCTTGGGTTTCAAAATGGATCGCTTTCTCATGCTAGTAGCCCCAAACTGACATTTGATAAGGCTTCCTTTAAGAATACTTTATTAAGTCTACTTCTTCACATGCGTCTACTTCTTCGCATGCATCTACTTCTTATGATCACCGTGCTCATCATGCATATATTTCTACTTCACATCATCATCATGCTAAATTTGCTCATGCTTCAAGTCTTTGAAAATCTTTTGTTAGAACTACTCATGATAAGAGCCTTACTTCACATCATCATCATCATCATCATCATCATGCCAAATACACACATGCACATATACATTCTAGAACTCATAATGTTGTGTGTAACTATTGTGGCCATATTGGACATATTTCTTACCATTGTAAAACTAGATCTTCTAAGAATTTGATTTGGGTTCCAAATAGTAACCCCTATAGACCCACTAAGACTTGGGTACCAATAGTTACATTCATTGCATCTTCTATAGGTACCCCACAAGTTGCGACGTGAAGATCAATGGTGCCTTAATGTTAGGAATATGTATGCCCTAGAGCCCATTATTGTATGATATAATGGATTCTTGGACATATATATAGAGGACTTTCTTGCTCGACATGATAGTATGCTATCTGGTTGCTCTTTATTTTAACATGTACACTTGTATTGTTATACTGTCTCTCTGATACATGTTGATAAAACCCTTAGGATGTTAGCTTGACTACCAAGACTATGATGCAGATCATACCAGTGGGGCTTGTATAGTCCACAAGCACATCCTTTAAGCAGTTCTTAGTTGAGAGAGTATCGAGACAGGGCATCGATATTCCAGAGTAGACTAGTATGTATATTTCTTGACCATGTATGGGGCGATGGTTGATCCCACATCCATTGGTGTTTGACATCAAAGATTGTACATATGTGCTCATTAGAGAATGGGTAAACCGAACTGGACTCGCTGAGAACTCCTAGTTGGTATCATACCTATCGTCAGATAGTAGTTCTCTGGTGACACTTGTACATGTTAGTCTGTAGACCCGATTGTCATAGAGTCTTGTGCGGTTCCCACTGTGCATTGATTTCCTCCTTACCACGACTCAAAGGAGTCATACAAACAGTGGATTTTGGGCACAGTCTCGAGTCACATGGAGGCAATGAGCGATAGGAGAGGTTTCGTCTCTCCCGGTATAGGGAGTTGATATTGCGCTATGCTCGATTGACTATAACAGCAAGTCCCTGGACAGGGCTAAAGAGATTTATTGGTAAGTGTTATCAGTAGTTTCTCGAAAGGTTATAGGCCATACATCGGCATGATTTATCAAGTTACTGAGGTATGACGATTCTACCCCTAGATTCGATATGCGACATATCAGACGAAGAGACCGGACTGTACAGTAAGTGTTACTTATAGGCTTCACGGGAGTTTGGACAAGTTTGCTTGTTGATCTTCTATTCAATCAATACCTGGGTAGCCGTTACATCCAGCTAGTACCGCTGATGGCTTATGGGTATCTGATATGATCATTATCTACTGCTGGCGTATTGATGAGTCTTTAGAGTCCCACACAGAGGTTTCCGAGCTCAAGCGAAACGAAGTAAGGCACATATGTGATATGTGCGGGAGTGTGATTAAATACGAGTATGTGATACCGTATTTTAATCTCGCGATATTTGATATCGGTTAGGTTATATGTGATATAACCGGATTATTGAATCAAGTGTTGATTCAATGATTTGTTATATGTATATATTTATATTTGATATTTTATGTTGTCGGTTATATGTGATATATCCGAGTTATTGAATCAAGTGTTGATTTGATAAATTGATATACATATAAATAATATTAGTCGGTTATATATGATATGGCCGGATTATTAAACCAAGTGTTGATTTAATAATTTGATATATATATATATATATATATTAATATATATTAACTAATATTAGCTCACTAATGATTTTCTTCTCTTGATTATATATAATGATATATATATATATATATATGATATCTATATTATTTATATATAATATTCTATTGTATCATGCTTGATGATATATAGAATATGGGTGTATGAGACTTACACTAAAGCTAAAGATAATTGTGGTAATTATTTATTAAGAGTAAAATAAAATGGGTGAAAATAAGCATGGCTTAAGATACTTGTAGGAGCAGGTAGAAGCCATGACTCATCTCACTAATTTTGTTTTGCTCTAGATATTTTATAACCCAACCATTTATCTTTAGCCCATGGTTAATTCTCTCATTATCTTTTGAGATATTTTTCCTCACCCAAGTGCTTCTTCTTCCTCTCTAGTTTTTCTTGAGTAGGAAAAATAAAAAGAGAAAAGAATTTCTAAAGTGAGCAAAATTCCTACTTCATCAACCTACTCTCATCTAGCCCATTAGATTAGATTGTTTGCATCACTAATTCTTTGATTAGTGAAGAGGTAGCTTGAGTTAGAGAAATTTCAAGGTAGATCATCTTTGGCAGTGAAGATCCATTAGCTAGCTTGTTCCTTTCACCTAGTGGAACCTAAGAGGAGTTCTAGGGACTACTACTTGGAGCTTTAGAAGTGAAGGACTGGTCTACAAAAGTTGTATTCTCTATTCACTTAGTGTAAAACTTGTTTACTTGCTTACAAACTCTAATTCTCTAGTTCGATTCTAGGTTAGTGAAGCTTAGCACTCTAGATTTTTTAAAATTGCATATTGATACTTGTATAAACCTAGTGATGGTGTTAAGACATACTTTCATGGTATCAGAGCCAAGCTAGAGCATTAGGTAAGGTTTAAATGACGTTAAAGAGTTCGATCGAACCTCAAAACCCGACAATTTCCAAGTTTCTGTCCATTTTTTCAAAAGTTGATATTTTACAGATAAAAAATATGCAGAAATTCATGCAGGGTATTTAATAGAGCCCCAAGAAATACGAGGGCCCAACTCGACAAAATGGCCGTGGAACCGCGACATAACCTAGGGTTTAGCCGCGGTTCTGCTGCACTTTTGGTTAGTTAGGGACTTGTGTTTCTTGTGCTGCTCCATGTTGATATTTTTCACTTTCTGGGTATTTTTAGTGAGACTCAAGTTGTTGAGATCTATGTGATTTGTGGGTGTTTGATATATCGATCGAAATGTTTAATATCGTCTAGATATTAATGATATGTGATACAATATTTGGAATCCACATTAATTAGTTTTGTGAAAACTAGTTTGATGTTTGTAAATCTAGCATTTTATTCTCTTTTGATCGATTGCCACGGAGTTTCGATTCGGATCAAAACTCCATCGCAATCTCATATTGCACGCGAATAGTCGCCGGAAAACACTACTAGAAAGCCACGACCCATTGCGCCGACCAAGTGACTATAGGAGAACACTATAGCCAAAAGCTTCCACTCGAGTGCTCACGGCCGCGGTGTTCCGCCTAAGTGCACTTCGTTGACGGCATCGGGGGTGCGGCAATCTATTAAAGTTCCCAACGAGCATTCGATCATTATATCGGGAATCTTGTTGAATTACCCGACTGACTATTGAAAAGTGTTTTCAATTTGAGACTTAAATGCAAGATTTATTGGGTTAGGCATGAAATCCGAGATATAAGATATTCCGGGTTTATGATGTCTAATGTTTGATGCGGATTCTAATTATTGTATTTTTCATTCTTTTCTGTGACCGTAAGTGTAATATGTGGTGTATCCCCGATCTCATTGCTATACATCAACGACATTAGGAATACGCATATTTACTTACGTTGATAACATATGATATTATGTGTTGCTTGTGATATGTTATATTGGATCGTCGTGAATGAATAGCCGGGGATTTTTATGTGAGATGAGAGTTTTTCTGTTTTCATTCATGTCAATTTTGTATGTAATATTCTTTTATTGGGACACTTCCGGGTTGAGGATGATGTCACCATTGATGTATATTATTTACTTTTCCGCATTAGGATATACCCAAGGCGGGAAGCACAAGTAACCGGGTTCTGGAGTCCAGTGGGAGACCATCTCGAGGAGTTGGGACCGGGTCTCCTGACTCTAGAATTGGGAGGGTTGCTTGCCGCTCTCGTAGGGGTTTAGGGATGTTGGTTTAGCTATTCATCACGGCCGTGGAATCCGTGTTTTTAATTACTAGCTTAATTTAAAACACGGACCTCCTAGAATATCCTATATTTCATATGATTGTTTCTGCTGCTTGTGTTCTGTGATGTGATCATATAACTGCGTGAGACGAATGCTATATATATATATATATATATATATATATATATATGATATATATAATAAACGTTGCTTATGTTTTGCACCCGCGCTAGTCCTGCCCCCGCTCTGCCGTTAGTTAAGTAACCTAATGGTGCATGGCGGGGCCCCGTGACGAATGGGCCCCGTGACGAATGCGGATGGCATAAGCGTACGTTCTATTTTCATTTCTTCTGTGATATTTAGAAAACATAAATGATGGGACATCATTAATGAGATTAATGAAAAGAAAAGAAAGCTAAAGATGTTGTAGGATCAAATTTTTCAAAAAGATAGCTCTAGTTTTTGCTTTGAATAGCGGTATTCCTTTATGAATATCCAACACCTCATTCGATAAGGAAAGAGCCTAGATCTCTTCACCGGGAGTGACCTCTTTAGCAAAACTAGCAAATGCTACAACCTACTCGGTTTGTTTTGAAAACTACTCGATTTTAAAGTGGAGCTTAAACCACTCATTTTCAAATAACTGGATTCTACAACGATATCAAATTCATTACGTTAAAATTTTTATTCAAAACCAGTCGTAGCCCTCTGTCATTTCAGATAAGGACTATTCAGTATTCGTGCTGCGTTTGTTGGCCTCCGTCAAAGCGTAGTATGTGGTAGCTGATTAGTGCTTATCTGCCACATATGATGTGATTGGATTAGGGTAGTCGTACGGCTTTGTTGGCCTCCGTCAAGGGTTGTGCGGATGGGTTTAATTCAATCAAGAAATGACGGATAGAACTTGACTAGTAGCTTATGGTTTGTTGGCCTCCGACAAGGTCATAGGTCGTTAGGGGTAAAAACAGATATTGGGAATTTCAAGGGTTGAAATTTGCAGTGAGATTGCATACCTTCTATGAGATAGTTGGATCTCGATACCCACTGTGAGTAAGAGTTACTCTTGAGAGAGTTTTGCACTTTACAATTAGCTAATCCAGAAGGTGTCTAAGAAAGGTGTTAAAGGGGTTATGTCCCTGCGGAAACGAGATTATTTAATTAGTTCCATGCGAAAGTATGGGAAGACTCTCTCGAAGTACCAATACCTACCCGGCTGACCGATTGGCGAACTTGTAGGGTATAATTAATCCCGGCTAATCTTACCTTTTAGGGTTTAAAGGAAGATTTGATCAAAACAGTGGGATCCATCCTGATTAGATAAGATAATAACCAATCTGACCTTACAAGAGTGCACGCTAAAGTATTTTCTTCTCTCTCTCTCCGGGTAGCGATCATGACATGCCTTAATCAAGATAATAATATGAATGTATTGACCGAACCCGCTTATTATACTGAGCTGAGGAACATTGATTCCACTTTACCTTATGATTGTCATAAGTTTGAGCAAAGAATAGGGGAATATTAGGATTCCTACGCAACCCGAACGAAGAAAGAGCATGATGATGTATCTTCTTCTTCGGGTGTGTTCATTACCGAGAACTGTTTCTCAGTATGCTCTACGTCCTGGGTATTGGATACCGGATCAGGATCCTACATTTGTAATATATTATATGGGTTAAAAAGAAGTAGAGAACTGGAAAAGGGTGATAAGTCTCTCGTGGTAAGAAATGGTTCAATTTTTGCAGCCAAATAAGTTGGCGAATATCACCTTGTATTGCCAAATGGTAATACATTGATTTTGAACGACTGTTATTTTGTACCAAAAATGATGTGCAATATAATATCAATTTCTTTATTAGATAAAGAAGGATACAACTTTGTATTAAAGAAAAATGTTATAAACATTTTCTTAAATCAAGTATTGATTGTGTTTGGTACATTGTAAAACGGTATATACGTTCTAAATCAAACTACAGTTTTAAATATACAGAACACACACCAGATGAAAAGTTCAGAAATGAATGAATCCTTCTTGTGGTATTGTAGACTTGGTCATATCAATGCGACAAGACTAGCTAAGTTACATAAAGATGGATATTTGAATCCGTTCGAAGTTATATTTTATGAAACTTGCGATTCATTTCTCAAAAGAAAAATGACCAAAACTCCGTTTATTAGACACGGAGAAAGAGCTACTGAACTCTTGGGACCGATACATAGTGATGTATGCGGTTCTTGTCTACACATGCCAGGAATGGTTCCTCATACTTTATTACATTTACCGATGATCTCTCAAGATTTGGACATATGTTCTTGATGAAATACAAATCTGAATCTTTTGAGAAATTCAAGGAATATAAGTATGAAGTTGAGAACCAAACGGGTAAAAGTATTAAAGTCCTACGATCTGATCGAGGAGGAGAATACTTGAGCACGGAATTCCGAGACTACTTAAAAGAGAATGAGATTCTCTCTCAGCTTACTCCTCCGTATACACCATATCACAATGGTGTATTGGAGTGGATAAATCGCACCCTATTAGATATGGTGCGCTCTATGATGAGTGTTAACGAGTTACCTATTTCCTATTAGGGTTATGCATCTGAGAAAACTGCATACCTATTGGGGTTCCAAACAAATCCGTGCCTACCACTCCATATAAGATATTGAAAGGGATGAGACCATGTCTTAATTTTATTAAGATATTGGGTTGTCCGGCTTACGTTAAAACGCAAAATCCGGACAAGCTCGAGATAAGGTCTGTTCTGTGCAAGTTTGTAGGATATCCCAAGCATTCGCGAGGGTATATCTTCTACCACATCGAGGAACAAAAGGTGTTTGCTTCTCGACATGCCACCTTTTTAGAAAAGGAATTTCTTATGAAAGAAATTAGTGGTAATGAGGTAGAACTGGAAGAAGTTCCAGCTACACAAACTATAACTGATGATTTGGTAGAACCGGAGGATTCAGTAGTCCCCGACGAACCTCAGCCACTCGCAGATCTAGTAGGGTTACTCATCCACCTGAGAGATACTACGATTTTCTCATAGACGGTGGGAGTGAGGATTGCATCATGGAAGATGATGACTCAACTAGGTTCGAGCAGGCCATCATAAGTGGAGACTCTGTGAAATGGCTGGATGCTATGTGATCTGAGATGGAATCCATGTACACCAACAAAATATAGACTTTGGAAGTTGCTCCTGAAAGGGTAAAACCCATTGGGAGCAAGTGGATTTTTAAGAAGAAAATTGGTGTAGATGGAAAGGTTGAGACCTTCAAAGCTATACTTGTAACAAAAGGTTTTCGTCAACGACCAGGTGTCGATTATGATGAAATTTTTTCTCCAGTGGCTATGCTTAAGTCCATCAGGATCCTACTTGTCATTGCTGCATACCATGACTACGAAATCTGGCAGATGGATGTCAAGACCGCTTTTCTAAATAGTGATTTAGAAGAAAGCGTGTATATGACACAGCCAGAGGGTTTCGTAGATAGTGGGAGTAGCGGAAAGATGTGCAAGCTACTTAAATCAATTTATGGATTAAAGCAAATATCGCGGAGCTGGAACATCTATTTTGATATCGCAGTTGATTGATTCTATATGAAAGTGTTTTAGTAGTAATCGCAATCAATAACGGTGTCGCGCGTAGCTAGCCGAGATGAGTGCGGGTCGTCCTCAGGGATTCGTGGAATTTTTTAATCTTACTTTAGACGTGTTGATTGAAAAGAGGAAGAATGGAAGAATAAAGAATAGTGGAGAATAGTTTCAAGATCTATGTTAAACACAAATGTAGAATACAGATCTAGTTTAAATATGGATATAAATTTTATAAGAAGAGATCTTATAGGGTTCGTTAGGATTTAGTAGTCATGGATGACTAATAATGATTACTCATTTTATTTATTGATATATTTAAAACTAGATTGATAGTGATGAATGAGAATTAGGGTTCTTGGAAGAAACTAGTATTTCCACACTATTGACCCTTTTCCTCTCATCGATCTCTATTCATGTCTAGCCCTTAACAAAACAATTATTAATCTGATCTCAAATCGTGGTCAAGACTAGCAATAAATTGGTAGCAAGCCCGATAAGGATGTTAACGATTCTTTTGCTAAAGTTTATAAACTTCATAAGACTTAAAAGAAGTTAAAATATTTTCTTATCTATTGTCCTACCCTAATCCTACGAACCCTATCAAGCGGAGAATTACTCGCGTATGATAGAGATAGAAGAAGATCGGATAGAGAAGGAATTCATAATGTAAATAAAGAAAATAAATACGAACTAATTAATCTAATGATCTACCTTTATTAATCAACTTCACAATTACAAAACCTTCGAGTTTAGATTACAAGAGGAAGAAGAAGTTGCTCTCAATCTCTGCCTCGTCGGAAGTAGATGCTCCGTCGAATCTCACGTCGCCTTATCACGTCGAATCACGGACCTGTCGTGGATCACTTGTTCTTTGACAGTGATTTGCTTCGTGTAAAAGGTTGATGATTTCTAAGTTTAGCCCTCGGTCCTTTATATAGTCCTAAAACCAGAAACTATAGATCCCAAGAATCAGGGGTTGTTGTGAAGATCCAAACATAAAAATCCAAAACCCTAACTTGGTGAATCGGCCGCGGATCCACCGCATATGGCATGTTTTGGCCACGGAACCGCGGCCGTTTGGTGTGATCAATGTTCCAAAATTCTGGGGCTTCTTCCTTATAACACATAGAGATTTATTTGATGTCTGGAACTTGAAAATATTTTCTGAGTCTCTGACAGTATTGATTGTTCGATTTTATTTAACTTCATCGGCAGATTTTTTATTCCCGACATCTCGATATCCCAATCTCCTGACCTGAGCCAACTCATGCACAATATCTCCATGAATAATGTTAGTAATATTTGGTATTTTTGAGATATTATCCTAATCATTTTATATGATATTATATTTTAAGAATATTGATTAAGAATATTTGATATGATATGCATATTTAAATTATCAAAATATTATATAAATATTATATGCATACATTTTCCTTCATAATGTTAATTATAATATATAAACATGACAATAGATATTTTTACAGATAAACTCTCATATGTGTCATATTTATAATACACACCTTTAAATATTTAAGAAAAGTAAGGAAAATGATATATCAAATGTGCGATATTTTCGACTGAACAACAGTCAAAGAGTTTGACTTCATCAAAAACGTAGATGAATCTTGTATATACAAGAAGGTTGTAGAGAATAATGTTGTCTTCCTCGTATTGTATGTAGATAACATACTCTTGATAGGAAATGATGTTCCTATGCTACACTCGGTCAAGCTCTTCTTATCATAAAAGTTCCCCGTGAAAGATCTGGGTGATGTCTCCTACATCCTGGGGATAAAGATCTATAGAGATAGATTTAAAAGAATGTTGGGATTGTCCCAATTCAGATATATTGAAACCATACTAAAGAGGTATATTATGAAAGGTTCTAAGCGTGGTAATTTACCCACTTGCTCAGGAATCACTCTCTCCAAAGAGATATCTTCCAAGATTGATTTGGAGAGGGCTCGCATGCAAGGGATACCCTATGTTTTTGCAGTTGGGTCTATCATGTACGCAATGTTATGTACCAGACCGGATGTAGCTTACGCACTAGGTGTGGTAAGTAGGTATCAATCAGATCCTGGGGAGAAACACTGGACAGCTGTGAAGAACATTCCTAATTACTTGAGAAGGACTAAAGAAATGTTCATGGTGTATGATAATGGAGAAATCCAGGTGGAGTCCTTTACCGATTCTAGCTTTCAGAGTGATAAAGATGTAATAACCCTAAATTTCCTATACAAGTTTTTACAAAAAAAAATTCAAAATCCATAAAGGGGTATTTATTGCCTGAGCACAAGACTTAAGTAATTAATTAGCAATTTAATTACAAGAAGGAGCTTGTGGCTCATTGGTAATACCTTGCACTGCTGAACCAAGCCACCAGAGTTCAAATCACATGCCCCACATTATTTTTAATATTTATTTGTTTTAAATTTTATAGAAGCCCAACAGTCCACACGAGATAACTTCCAAACTTTCTACTGAACCTGAAAAATTGAAGGTACCAAAGGCTTCACCAGGCGACCCCCCACCTCCCAAGCCCCTAACTCGGCCCGACTAGGGCCGGCGCCGCCGGCCGGACGTCCGAGTCGTCAACTGGGAATTTGTGTCTTTTGGCATTCCCCACTCCCCTGCAAACTTTAAATCTGCAGACCACTTCCAGAGACCCCATTAACCACCATTTACTCTATTTATAATGATTTTTTTTACATTTTTACATTTTTATTTAAAACCCTTCATCTACCGTAACCCTAGCCTAACCCTATAAACACATCCCCTACCCTCTACCCTCTAACCCTAAAACTCTGAGCCAACTCTTTAAAATTTTCAAGAAACCTGTGTACTTTGAAATCGAGCACGAGGCAAAGCTACGGCGAATTTTCCGGCGAACTTCCGACGATCATTCTAGGAGCACCCGGCGACGAAGCGACGCACCAGCAACTCCTCCCGTTCCACCTCCCTCTCTTTGTTGTCCTAAACCCATAAGCCCCCAAATTCTACCTCTCTTTTCTTTTCTAAAATACGGATTTACAAAACCCGACGGAATCTGAACAAAGCCGATGTCCGATTCGGTTTCTTCATAAAACTTCACTTCTCGTTAATACAATCATGCTTAAACTCTCTCATGTTGACTATTAAACACTAATCAACCAAATTGATCAAGTTTCATTTCATAAAATGATGGCTATTTCACTTTATCGTATTTTTCATTTAAATACCACATTGTTTCAATTAAACATTTAACTTCATTAAACTTGCTATACCTTTAAGTAGACCATAAGGTAATGACCTACCTCCTCAAACACTCATATGCAACATAACACGATACCCTCGAGAACTTAGAATACGAGAAAATAAACATTTTCATTTAAATACCCTTTAGTTAATAAAAACCATTTCTAAAAGATTTAGTATTGATACATCTTTACAAATAAATAACCTTTGAGCTAATAATAAAATATCTAGACTCAGCCAATTAAGGACTGTCGCACTCATTAGGACAGAGGAAGGTTGTGGGCATTCAGTCGTTTATCTAAACCTGACTTTGTGGTGCCTAGGCTAGACAAGTGAGAAATGTAACTTTAAAAGGCCCATCTCACGGTAATTCGTGAGCGGATCCCTCCTTTCTTCACTTGTACTTACCTGGCCACAATTGGCGGTGAAGAGGCGATTTGAGGTATCTCACAACTTGTCGTTTTGGACCAGTTAGGAACAGTCTAGTTGACTTAGGAGACCCTAGAATATAGAATACGGGAAATCAACATCTTTATAAATAAATATATAATTAATATAACAGTTTTTCCTTAATGATTAGTATTTATACAAATCTTTACAAAGCGCCGCTACAACCCATTTGGGAAACCCGTTCGGGATGGTGCGGATTATTGCACATCCTCGGGCTTAGTAGTGCGAGATTCAGACCTCCGCAAGGAGCATTCAGTCTCGAAAGATTTAAAATACGACATCTTAAGAAAACGAGATTTCTAGAATATTATAGATATATACAAAAATTATTTTCATATAAATATATGTATATGTAATATAAACATATTTATTTTTGAAGTATTATAAATATTCCACTTTTTCTACAATATCACAAGAATCAATTTTACACTAAAATACCATGAATTCCAGGCAAAACCAATATTATAAATAAATACCACTTATTATGAAAATAGGATATTTTCACTAGAAATATCACAATATAAAATCCATATTCATTACAACTCTAAAGACGATTAATAAATACTTGGGGTGTATTTTGAAAAGTATATAAAAGTATTCTTATATAAAAACCCCTCAAGTTCTATAAATTACCCTAAGGACCCTAGTAAACATAGGTTTAAGCGGGACCAATCTCTTGAGCCTCAGAGAGCTGGAGAAGTGGGTGCTTGCCTATTTAAGGTAGACAATTTAATAATGGTGTTATCAATACGGTAATCGTCTTTGAAAAAGACACAAATCCTGCCGTCCATGTGCAGCGGTTAGCGATAACATCAAAACAATCAGGACTTCAATTTATTTTTCTAATTGTCTGACTCATAGTGAGCCTCATTATAATCTGACTTGAATATGATTCAAGTACAATCTACAATCTACAATCTACAATCTTCAATATTAAAATATAGCATGAATCCATGAATCCAATTATCAATCTATACAACCTGACTTAACCGAACCATGGATATACATTCCATTTACATGATCCTACGGTTACATCCGTTTACTGATATCATGGTTTCGGTCAGTCAATCAATTATACAATCAATACAATTTGCAAAACAAACAATACAAACAAGACATCTCGGGGTTTAAGGGGTAGATTGGTACGGAAGGTGTTAGAAGTGGCACGAGACAGTAAAACTTAATACACCTAACATGAATTCAGTTTCCGTTATACCGTGGCATAAACGGTTCCTTGTACTTTCATTTGCCTTTAGTCTCTGGCATATAGAGACTCCTCTCGTATACACTGGCATCCTTCTGTATCAAACTACAAACAAAAGTGTTAACACTAAATACAATATTATAACAATCAAATATAACTTTAAAAGTTACACACTCTCTCTCTCTGTGTCTATTCTATTTCTTCCATATCTTTGGGACTTAATGAGCGACATGTTCGCTGACGGCATTCTCTTTCTTTTTTCTTTGAATGTCGTCAGGTGATCTGGACATTCCTGAGATCGAGCCCTCTGCTGAAGACTTGGACCAGTTCAGTGAAGACCCCGACCTCTAGTTCACTGTACACTTTCCTTTCAGTACTTTTTCATTTCTGTTATGCCATTGTTTAGGCTTTGTTTTTTTATCAGTTGTATTTACTTTCCATGCATTGTACAGAAAGAATGTGAATAAATAAAGTTGTTGTTTTTAATTATATCTTGTCTTTTGTGCTTTACTTTTATATTGCTTAGATACGCTTAGCGTATTTACTTCACAGTAAATACGTAGCGGTCTCGTCGCGGCTTCTGCCCGTACTGGGAAGCAGGGCGTGACAGGTTTTGTTGGCGGCCCATGCAGGCCAGAGCTGTATAGAACCATACTATGTAGTTCTGTTCTGCGTGAATAAACCTAAGAAATATAACACAAGAACCGGCAACTAAAATATTCTTTACAATTCATGTTCCTTGAATCTTACAATTTCATATTCCTTGAATCATATACTTTGAATCTGTCCTAACGTAAAATTTTCATTCAAGGTTATGGATTCCCCAAACAACACCAGCACCAACTTCAACAACACTCCACCACCACTACAAATCACACCTGCCGTCCCTGCACCGCTCAACGAGCAAACGGTTCTGCTTGAGGAAATCCGAAGCATCCTGATTGGACTGCAGCAGCAGACTGCTATATCAGTGAACCGATCAGAAGCAAAAGCACACGGTATAAAGCGCTCTGCCACCCAAATGGCAAGAGGAGCCTGCCCTACCCAACCTGCAAAACCCAAGAGACAGAAGGAAATAATTAACCAGTCAAGTTCAGCATTTTGCTACTACTGCCGTAGGAATGGACATTTGTGGAAGGACTGTAGGCGCGCAAAAGGTCTATACCTAATTTGTGGTGCATCCGATCATAGAATTAGAGATTGTCCCTATAGACGCAACTCATCTCATACCCCCACCAACTACCCGCAGCGGCCAGCTATCCAAGCTCCTGCAACTCGTCCTACACTCCCAGCACCACCTCCACATGGACCACCTCTATCCAGTCAGGCATCGATGTACCGGCATATACAGAAAAATGTGCCGAGACGCCAAGCCTCCACCTTAGCAGCCATAGGGGCCAAGACAGTTGACCAAGGTAACACTAGTAAGTCTCTCCCACATTTTTTTTAAAACCCTTGCACCACCTTGTTATTTTTTTCACACACTGTCAGTACTTCAGTCACTAAACTTTCTTGAATCTGTTACACTTTCCTTTTACAAATTTTGAGGACAAAATTTTTATAAGGAGGGTAGAATGTAACAACCCTAAATTTCCTATACAAGTTTTTACAAAATAAATTTCAAAATCCATAAAGGGGTATTTATTGCCTAAGCGCAAGACTTAAGTAATTAATTAGCAATTTAATTACAAGAAGGAGCTTGTGGCTCATTGGTAATACCTTGCACTGCAGAACCAACCCACCAGAGTTCAAATCCCATGCCCCACATTATTTTTAATATTTATTTGTTTTAAATTTTATAGAAGCCCAACAGTCCACACGAGATAACTCCCAAACTTTCTACCGACCTGAAAAACTGAAGGTACCAGAGGCTTCACCAGGCGACCCCCCACCTCCCAAGCCCCCGACTCGGCCCGACTCGGCCGGCGGACCGGGCGACTCGGGCCGGCGCCGCCGGCCAGACTCGGCCGGACGGCCGAGTTGTCAACTGGGAATTTGTGTCTTTTGGCATTCCCCACTCCCCTGCATACTTTAAATCTACAAACCACTTCCAAAGACCCCATTAACCACCATTTACTCTATTTTTAATGATTTTTTTACATTTTTACATTTTTTATTTAAAACCCATCATCTACCCTAAGCCTAGCCTAACCCTATAAATACCACCCCTACCCTCTACCCTCTAACCCCAAAACTCTGAGCCAACTCTCTAAAATTTCTAAGAAACTTGTGTACTTTGAAATCGAGTACGAGGCAAAGCTACGGCGAGTTTTCTGGCGAACTTCCGACGATCATTCTAGGAGCTTCCGGCGACGTAGCGACGCACCGGCGACTCCTCCCGTTCCACCTCCCTCTCTTTGTTTTCCTAAACCTGTAAGTCCCCAAATTCTACCTCTCTTTTCTTTTCTAAAATACGGATTTACAAAACCCGACGGAATCGGAACAAACCCGATGTCCGATTCGGTTTCTTCATAAAACTTCACTTCTCGTTAATACAATCATGCTTAAACTCTCTCATGTTGACTATTAGACACTAATCAACCAAATTGATCAAGTTTCATTTCATAAAATGATGGCTATTTCATTTTATCGTATTTTTCATTTAAATACCACATTGTTTCAATTAAACATTTAACTTCATTAAACTTGCTATACCTTTAAGTAGACCACGAGATAATGACTTACCTCCTCACACACTCATATGCAACATAACACGATACCCTCGAGAACTTAGAATACGGGAAAACAAACATTTTCATTTAAATACCCTTTACTTAATAAAAACCATTTCTAAAAGATTTAGTATTGATACATCTTTACAAATAAATAACCTTTGAGCTGATAAAAAAATATCTAGACCCGGCCAATTAAGGACTGTCGCACTCATTAGGACAGAGGAAGGTTGTGGGCATTCGGTCGTTTATCTAAACCTGATTTTATGGTACCTAGGCTAGACAAGTGAAAAAGGAAACTTTAAAAGGCCCGTCTCACGGTGATTCGTAAGCGGATCCCTCCTTTCTTCACTTGTACTTACCTGGCCACAATTGACGGTGAAGAGGCGATTTGAGGTATCTCACAACTTGTCGTTTTAGACCAGTTAGGAACAGTCTAGTTGACTTAGGAGACCCTAGAATATAGAATACGGGAAATCAATATCTTTACAAATAAATGCATAATTAAAATAACCGTTTTTCCTTAATGATTAGTATTTATAAAAATCGTTGCAAAGCGCCACTACAACCCATTTAGAAAATCCGTTCAGGATGGTGCGGATTATCGCACATTCTCTGGCTTAGTAGTGCGAGATTCAGACCTCCGCAAGGAGCATTCGGTCTCGAAAGATTTAAAATATGACATCTTAAGAAAACGAGATTTTTAGAATATTATAGATATATACAAAAATTATTTTCATATAAATATATGTATATGTAACATAAACATATCCATTTTGAAGTATTATAAATATTCCACCTTTTCTACAATATAACAAGAATCAATTTTACACTAAAATACCATGAATTCCATGCAAACCAAATTACAAATAAATGCCACTTATTATGAAAATATGATATTTTCACTAGAAATATCACAATATAAAATCCACATTCATTACAACTCTAAAGACGATCAATAAATACTTTGGGTGTGTTTTGAAAAGTATATAAAAGTATTTTTACATAAACCCCCCTCAAGTTCTATAAATTACACTAAGGACCCTAGTAAACATAGGTTTAAGCGGGACCAATCTCTTGAGCCTCAGGAAGCCGAAGAAGTGGGTGCTTGCCTATTTGAGGTAGACAACTTAATAATGGTGTTATCAATACGGTAATCGTCTTTAAAAAAGACATAAATCATGCCGTCCATGTGCAGCGGTTACCGATAATATCAAAACAATCAGGACTTCAATTTACTTTTCTAATTGTCTGACTCATAATGAGTCTCGTTATAATCTGACTTGAATATGATTCAAGTACAATCTACAATCTTTAATATTACAATTTAACATGACTCCATGAATCCAATTATCAATCTATACAACTTGACTTAACCGAACCATGGATATACATTCCATTTACATGATCCTACGGTTACATCCGTTTACTGATATCATGGTTTCGGTCAGTCAATCAATTATACAATCAATACAATTTGCAAAACAAACAATACAAACAAGACATCTCGGAGTTTAAGGGGTAAATTGGTACGAAAGGTGTTAGAAGTGGCACGAGACAGTAAGACTTAATACACCTAACATGAATCCAGTTGCTGTTGTGGCATAAACGGTTCCTTGTACTTTCATTTGCCTTTAGTCTCTGGCATATAGAGACTCCTCTCGTATACACTGGCATCCTTATATATCAAGCTACAAACAACAGCGTTAACACTAAATACAATATTATAACAATCAAATATAACTTTAAAAGTTACACACTCTCTCTCTGTCTATTCTATTTATCCCTTATCTTTGGGACTTACCGAGCGACCTGTTCGCTGACGACATTCTCTTTCTTTCTTCTTTGAATGTCGTCAGGTGATCTGGACATTCCTGAGATCGAGCCCTCTGCTGAAGACTTGGACCAGTTCAGTGAAGACCCCGACCTCTAGTTCACTGTACACTTTCCATTCAGTACTTTTTCATTTCTGTTATGCCATTGTTTAGGCTTTGTTTTTTTATCAGTTGTATTTACTTTCCATGCATTGTACAGAAAGAATGTGAATAAATAAAGTTGTTGTTTTTAATTATATCTTGTCTTTTGTGCTTTACTTTTATATTGCTTAGATACGCTTAGCGTATTTACTTCACAGTAAATACGTAGCGGCCTCGTCGCGGCTTCTGCCCGTACTGGGAAGCAGGGCGTGACAGATTTTGTTGGCGGCCCATGCAGGCCAGAGCTGTATAGAACCATACTATGTAGTTCTGTTCTGCGTGAATAAACCTAAGAAATATAACACAAGAACCGGCAACTAAAACATTCTTTACAATTCATGTTCCTTGAATCTTACAATTTCATATTCCTTGAATCATATACTTTGAATCTGTCCTAACGTAAATTTTTCATTCAAGGTTATGGATTCCCCAAACAACACCAGCACCAACTTCAACAACACTCCACCACCACTACAAATCACACCTGCCGTCCCTGCTCCGCTCAACGAGCAAACGGTTCTGTTTGAGGAAATCCGAAGCATCCTGATTGGACTGCAGCAGCAGACTGCTATATCAGTGAACCGATCAGAAGCAGAAGCACACGGTATAAAGCGCTCTGCCACCCAAATGGCAAGAGGAGCCTGCCCTACCCAACCTGCAAAACCCAAGAGACAGAAGGAAACAATTAACCAGTCAAGTTCAGCATTTTGCTACTACTGCCGTAGGAATGGACATTTGTGGAAGGACTGTAGGCGCGCAAAAGGTATGTGCCTAGTTTGTGGCGCATCCGATCATAGAATTGGAGATTGTCCCTATAGACGCAACTCAGCTCACACCCCCACCAACTACCCGCAGCGGCCAGCTATCCAAGCTCCTGCAACTCATTCTACACTCCCAGCACCACCTCCACATGGACCACCTCTATCCAGTCATGCATCGATGTACCGGCATACACAGAAAATTGTGCCGAGACGCGAAGCCTCCATCTTAGCAGCCATAGGGGCCAAGACAGTTGACCTAGATAACACTAGTAAGTCTCTCCCACATTTTTTTAAAACCCTTGCACCACCTTGTTATTTTTTTACACACTGTCAGTACTTCAGTGACTAAACTTTCTTGAATCTGTTATACTTTCCTTTTACAAATTTCGAGGACGAAATTTTTATAAGGAGGATAGAATGTAACAACCCTAAATTTCCTATACAAGTTTTTACAAAAAAATTTCAAAATCCATAAAGGGGTATTTATTGCCTGAGCACAAGACTTAAGTAATTAATTAGCAATTTAATTACAAGAAAGAGCTTGTGGCTCATTGGTAATACCTTGCACTGCAGAACCAAGCCACCAGACTTCAAATCCCATACCCCGCATTATTTTTAATATTTATTTGTTTTAAATTTTATAGAAGCCCAACAGTCCATACGAGATAACTCCCAAACTTTCTACTGAACCTGAAAAACTGAAAGTACCAGAGGCTTCACCAGGCGACCCCCCACCTCCCAAGCCCCTGACTTGGCCCGACTCGGCGGAGTCGGCCGGCGCCGCCAGCCGGACTCGGCCGGACGGCCGAGTCGTCAACTGGGAATTTGTGTCTTTTGGCATTCCCCACTCCCCTGCATACTTTAAATCTGCAGACCACTTCCAGAGACCCCATTAACCACCATTTACTCTATTTTTAATGTTTTTTTATATTTTTACATTTTTTATTTAAAACCCTTCATCTACCATAACCCTAGCCTAACCCTATAAATACCACCCCTACCCTCTATCCTCTAACCCCAAAACTCTGAGCCAACTCTCTAAAATTTCCAAGAAACTTGTGTACTTTGAAATCGAGCACGAGGCAAAGCTACGACGAATTTTCTGGCGAACTTCCGACGATCATTCTACGAGCTCCCGGGGACGAAGCGACGCACCGGCGACTCCTCCCATTCCACCTCCCTCTCTTTGTTGTCCTAAATCCGTAAGTCCCCAAATTCTACCACTCTTTTCTTTTCTATAATACGGATTTACAAAACCCGACGGAATCGGAACAAAGCCGATGTCCGATTCGGTTTCTTCATAAAACTTCACTTCTCGTTAATACAATCATGCTTAAACTCTCTCATGTTGACTATTAAATACTAATCAACCAAATTGATCAAGTTTCATTTCATAAAATGATGGCTATTTCACTTTATCGTATTTTTCATTTAAATACCACATTGTTTCAATTAAACATTTAACTTCATTAAACTTGCTATACCTTTAAGTAGACCATGAGATAATGACTTACCTCCTCACACACTCATATGCAACATAATACGGTACTCTCGAAAACTTAGAATACGGGAAAACAAACATTTCATTTAAATACCCTTTACTTAATAAAAAACCATTTCTAAAAGATTTAGTATTGATATATCTTTACAAATAAATAACCTTTGAGCTAATAAAAAAATATCTAGACTCAGCTAAGTAAGAACTATCGCACTCATTAGGACAGAGGAAGGTTGTGGGCATTCAGTCGTTTATCTAAATCTGACTTTGTGGTGCCTAAGCTAGACAAGTGAGAAAGATAACTTTAAAAGGCCCGTCTCACGGTGATTCGTGAGCTGATCCCTCCTTTCTTCACTTGTACTTACCTGGCCACAATTGGCGGTGAAGAGGCGATTTGAGCTATCTTACAACTTGTCGTTTTGGACCAGTTAGGAACAGTCTAGTTGACTTAGAAGACCCTAGAATATAGAATACGGGAAATCAACATCTTTACAAATAAATACATAATTAATATAACCGTTTTTCCTTAATGATTAGTATTTATACAAATCTTTGCAAAGCGCCGCTACAACCCATTTGGGATGGTACGGATTATCGCACATTCTCGGGCTTAGTAGTGCGAGATTCAGACCTCCGCAAGGAGCATTCGGTCTCGAAAGATTTAAAATACGACATCTTAAGAAAACGAGATTTCTAGAATATTATAGATATATACAAAAATTATTTTCATATAAATATATGTATATGTAACATAAACATATCTATTTTTGAAGTATTATAAATATTCCACCTTTTCTACAATATCACAAGAATCAATTTTACACTAAAATACCATGAATTCCATGCAAAACCAATATTACAAATAAATACCACTTATTATGAAAATAGGATATTTTCACTAGAAATATCACAATATAAAATCCACATTCATTACAACTCTAAAGACGATTAATAAATACTTGGGGTGTATTTTGAAAAGTATATAAAAGTATTTTTACATAAAAACCACTTAAGTTCTATAAATTACCCTGAGGACCCTAGTAAACATAGGTTTAAGCGGAACCAATCTCTTGAGCCTCAGGGAGCCGGAGAAGTGGACGATTGCCTATTTGAGGTAGACAACTTAATAATGGTGTTATCAATACGGTAATCGTCTTTGAAAAAGACACAAATCCTGCCGTCCATGTGCAACGGTTACCGATAACATCAAAACAATCAGGACTTCAATTTACTTTTCTAATTGTCTGACTTATAGTGAGTCTCGTTATAATCTGACTTGAATATGATTCAAGTACAATCTACAATCTACTATCTACAATCTTCAATATTACAATTTAACATGACTCCATGAATTCATTTATCAATCTATACAACTTGACTTAACCGAACCATGGATATACATTCCATTTACATGATCCTACGGTTACATCCGTTTACTGATATCATGGTTTCGGTCAGTCAATCAATTATACAATCAATACAATTTGCAAAACAAACAATAGAAACAAGACATCTCGGAGTTTAAGGGGTAGATTGGTACGGAAGGTGTTAGAAGTGGCACGAGACAGTAAGACTTAATACACCTAACATGAATCCAGTTTCTGTTGTACCGTTGCATATAGAGTTCCTTGTACTTTCATTTGCCTTTAGTCTCTGGCATATAGAGACTCCTCTCGTATACACTGGCATCCTTCTGTATCAAACTATAAACAACAGCGTTAACACTAAATACAATATTATAACAATCAAATATAAATTTAAAAGTTACACACACACGCTCTCTCTGTGTATTCTATTTCTCCCTTATCTTTGGGACTTACCGAGCGACCTGTTCGCTGACGACATTCTCTTTCTTTCTTCTTTGAATGTCGTCAGGTGATCTGAACATTCCTGAGATCGAACCCTCTGCTGAAGACTTGGACCAGTTCAGTGAAGACCCCGAGCTCTAGTTCATTGTACACTTTCCATTCAGTACTTTTTCATTTCTGTTATGCCATTGTTTAGGCATTGTTTTTTTTATCAGTTGTATTTACTTTTCATGCATTGTACAGAAAGAATGTGAATAAATAAAGTTGTTGTTTTTAATTATATCTTGTCTCTTGTGCTTTACTTTTATATTGCTTAGATACGCTTAGCGTATTTACTTCACAGTAAATATATAGCGGCCTCGTCGCGTCCTCTTCCCGTACTGGGAAGCGGGGCATGACAAAGGACGATAGTAAGTCGGTCTCGGGTTTTGTCTTTACCCTCAATAGAGGAGCGGTATGTTGGAAGAGTTCCAAACAAGGTACCGTAGCAGACTCGATGATGGAGGTTGATTACATCGCTGCCAACGATGCTGCCAAAAAGGCTGTCTGGATAAAGAAGTCCATTGCTGAACTTGGTGTGGTTCCATCCATTGAGGATCTAATACCCTTGTATTGTGATAACAATGGAGCTGTGGCTTTGGCTTAGGAACCAGGGTCCCATCAACGATCTAGATATATTCTTAGGCGGTATCACCTAATCCGGAAGATAGTTGATCGCCGGGAGATCGAGATCAGGAGAGTTGACACGAAAGATAACACAGCGGATCCACTCACGAAGGCCCTCCCCCAGATGCAACTTGAGAGACTTTTTTGGATGTTGGGTATGCGATACTACAACAACTGGCCTTAGTGAAAGTGGGAGATTGTTAAGAATATGTATGCCCTAGAGGCCATTATTGTATGATATAGTGGATGCTTGGACATATATATAGAGGACTTTCTTGCTCGACATGATAATATGATATCTGGTTGCTCTTTATCTTAACATGTACACTTGTATTATTATACTGTCTCTCTGATACATGTTGATAAAGCCTTTAGAATGTTAGCTTGACTACCAGGACTATGATGCAGATCATACTAGTGTGTGTTGTATAGTCCACAACCACATCCTTTAAGCAGTTTCTAGTCGAGGGAGTATCGAGACATGGCATCGATATTCCAGAGTAGACTAGCATGTACTTTTCTTGAACCTGTATAGGGCGATGGTTGATCGCACATCCATTAGTGTTTGACATCAAAAATTGTACACAGGTGCTCATTAGAGAATGGGTACACCGAACAGGACTCGCCGAGAACTCCTAGTTGGTACCATACTTATCGTCAGATAGAAGTTCTCTGGTGACACTTGTAAAGGTTAGTCTATATACCCGAGATCGTCATAGAGTCTTATGTGGTTCCCACTGTGATTTGATTTCTTCCCTACCACGGCTCAAAGGAGTCATGCAAACAGGTGGATTTTGGGTACAGTCTCGAGTCACATGGAGGCAATGAGCGATAAGAGAGGTTTCATCTCTCCTGGTATAGGGAGTTGATGTTGCGTTATGCTTGATTGGCTATAACAGCAAGTCCCTGGCCAGGGCTGATGAGATTTACTGGTAAGTGTTATCAGTAGTTTCTCGAAAAGTTATAGGCCATATATCGGCATGACTTATCAAATTACTGGGGTATGACGATTCCATCCTTAGATTCGATATGCGACATATCAGACGAAGAGACCGGACTGTACGATAAGTGTTACTTATAGGCTTCATGGGAGTTTGGACAAGTTTGCTTGTTTATCTTCTATTTGCTTAATACCTGGGTATCCGTTACGTTCAGCTAGTATCGCCGATGGCTTGTGGGTATCTGATATGATCATTACCTACTGCTGGCGTATTGACGAGTCTTTAGAGTCCCACAATGAGGTTTCCTAGCTCAAGTGAAACGAAGTAGGTCACATATGTGATATGTGCGGGAGCGTGATTAAAGACGAGTATGTGATACCGTATTTTAATCTTGCGATATTTGATATCGGTTAGGTTATATGTGATATAACCGGATTATTGAATCAAGTGTTGATTCAATGATTTGTTATATGTATATATTTATATTTGATATTTTATGTTGTCGGTTATATATGATATAGCCGAGTTATTGAATCAAGTGTTGATTTGATAAATTGATATACATATAAATGATATTAGTCGGTTATATATGATATAGCCGGATTATTAAATCAAGTGTTGATTTAATAATTTGATATATATATTTATATTTGATATATTAATATATATTAACTAATATTAGCTCACTAATGATTTTCTTCTCTTGATTATATATAATGATATATATATGTATGATATATATTATTTATATATAATATTCTATTGCATCATGCTTGATGATACATAGAACATGTGTGTATGAGACTTACACTAAAGCTAAAGATAATTGTGGTAATTATTTATTAAGAGTAAAATAAAATGAGTGAAAATGAGTATGGCTTAAAATGCTTGTAGAAGCATGTAGAAGACATGACTCATCTCACTAATTTTGTTTTACCCTAGATATTTTATAACCTAACCATTTATTTTTAGCCCATGGTTAATTCTCTCATTATCTTTTGAGATATTTTTTCTTCACCCAAGTGCTTCTTCTTCCTCTCTAGTTTTTCTTGAGTAGGAAAAATAAAAAGAGAAAAGAATTTCTAAAGTGAGCAAAATTTCTACTTCATTAACTTACTCTCATCTAACCCGTTAGATTAAGTTGTTTTCTTCACTAATTCTTTGATTAGTGAAGAGGTAGCTTGAGTTAGAGAAACTTCAAGATGGATCATTTTCGGCATCGAAGATCCATTAGCAAGCTCGTTCTTTTTGTTAGTTATGTATATGCCCTAGAGGGCATTATTGTACATATGATGTATATTATAGTGGATGCTTGGATATATAGAGAGAGGAATTTCTTGCTCGATATGATAGTATGCTATCTGGTTACTCTGTCTTAACATTTTGACTTGTATTGTGTTACTGTCTTGCTCTCACGTGTTGATGAAGCCCTTAGGATGTGTACTTGACTACTAGGACTATGATGGAGATCATACTAGTGGGGCCAGGGTAGTCCACAAGTACATCCTATAATTGTTCCTAGTCGAGGGTGTATCGGGACAGGACATCGATACTCCAGAGTAGACTAGCGTATACGCTTCTTAATCCATATGATGGACGATGGATGATCCCAAATCTATTGGTGTTTGATATCAAAGATGGTATACGGGTGCTCAGTGGAGACTAGGTACACTGAATGGACTCACCGAGAACTCCTAGTTGATATTATACCTATCGTCAGATAGCAGTTCTCTGATGACACTGGTACAGGTTAGTCTGTAGACCCGAGATCGTCATAGAGTCTTGTGTGATTCCCACTGTGCTTTGATTTCCACCTTACCACGTTCAAGAGAACGTGCAAAACGGTGGCTTTTGGGTGCAGTCCCGAATCACATGGAGGCAATGAGCAATAGGAAGGGTTTCGTCTCTCCCGGTATTGGGGGTTGATGTTGCGCTGTACTCGATTGGCTATAACAGGAAGTCCCTGGCCAAGGCTGATATGGAGATCTACCGGTATGTGTTATCAATAGTTTCTTGACCCATTATGAGCTTCATATTGACACGATTTATCGGTTACTGGGGTCTGACGTTTACCACCCCTAGACTGGATATGCGACATATCAGACGAAGAGACCGGACTGTACAGTAGTGTTACTGATTGGATTCGCAGGATTATGTACAGGCTTGCTTGTTGATCTTCTGATCGCTCAATACCCGGGTGACCGTTACGTTTAGCTGACCGCTTGCGGCTTGTGGGTATTTGATATGATCATCACCTACTACCGGCATATTGATGAGTTTTTAGAGTCCTACACAGAGGTTTCCTGGCTAAGGCGAAACGGAGTAGGAGCACATATGTGATATGTGCGGGCTTAAGAATAATACGAGTATGTGATACCGTATTCTATTATCTCGATATGTGATATCGGCCGGTTATATGTGATATAGCCGGGTTATCAGATTAAGTGTTGATTCGATAAAATGATACATATTATATTAGTCGGTTATATGTAATATAGCCGGATTATTAAATCAAGTATTAATTTAATAATTTAATGTATAAATATATATTTGATATATTAAATTACATTAACTAATATTTGCTCACTTAATTGTTTCTTTTTTCTCATTTTTGTGTACACTTTACATATATGTGATATATGTGATATATGTCATGGTTGTTGATACATGCAACATGGGCGTATGAGACTTACACCATGCCTTGGATAAATTAAGGTTTTGCTCATTTAAAGTAATTCAAAATGAATTAAATTTTGTCATGACAAAGAAGCTTGGAGAAGCTAGGGTTTGCCATTGACTTAGTCCACTCGATTTGGATTACTTAAGATATTTATTAATCTTACCATTTATCCTTGACCATGGTTTATTCTCTACAAGAGTTAGTATGAGATATTATCTCATCATAGTTGCTATTCTCACACAATTAATTCACTTGTTCATTTTCTCTCTTCATCTTCTTCCTCATCTCAAAAGCTTTCTAGGGTTTCTGAGGTGATGAATCCTAGTGAGAAAATAAATTCTAAAGTGAGCACAATTACTTACTTAGTTGTAAAGTTATTTATATTTCGATTTCGTATGATTCTCTAGTTAAACATCCTAGGTTAAGGTTCTTTTAGCATGGAAATTTTTTTAATTTGGCATGGATGATGCCACCCGAAACCTTGTTGTCGTGCTGAGGAACCCTACACTTTTCACCAAGTGAAGCCTAAGAAGAGTTCTAGAGACTACTACTTGGAGCTTTAAAAGTGAAGGACTGGTCTACAAAGGTTGTATTCTCTTTTCACTTAGTATAAAACTTGTTTACTTGCTTACTAACCCTAATTCTCTAGTTCGATTCTAGGTTAGTGTAGCTTAGCACTATAGATTTTTTAAAATTGCATACTTGATACTTGTATAAACCTAGTGGTGGAGACACACTTTCACTTAATAGTGGTTGCTCAAGGCATATGACCGGCAAAATTAAAAAGCTTTGCAACCCTATCAAGAGAGGAAGGTGGCATGGTTATCTTTAGAGATGATGGTAAAGATAATATTAAGTTTAATATTACCATCTTAGAAGTTTTTTTTCTTGTTGATGACTTAAAACATAATTTTCTAAGTATTAGTCAATTTTGCGATAAAGGTTTTAAAGTTGTTTTTGATAAAAACTTTGAAAAAGTTCTTGATTCAAAAGATGATGTTATTCTTTATGGAAAAAGAAGTGGTAATATTTATTCTATTGAAACTTGTGATATTTCTAATAAGAATTATGAGTGTTTGAGTGTTGCAGAGGATGATAGTTGGCCATGGTATCGACAGTTTAGACATGCTTCCATGGACCTACTCTCAAGCATCACAAATAAAGACTTGGTCATTGGCATCCCAAATCTCAAATTTGCAAGGGACAAGTTATGTCATGCATGCCAAATGGGAAAGCAATTCAAGAGCTTCTTCAAACCGAAGGTTGTGGTATCGACCTCTAACCCTCTAGAATTAATTCATATGGATTTGTTTGGTTTTTCTAGGACTTTGAGTTTTGGTGGTAAATCATATGCTTTTATGATTGTTAATAATTTTTCAATATTTACTTGGGTGCTTTTTCTTGCCAACAAAAATGATGCTTTTATTGCTTTCAAAACTTTCTTTAACAAAGTGCAAAATAAAAAACAACTTTCTATTGTGAAAATCCGTAGTGATCACGGAGGTGAATTTCAAAATGCGTTTTTCGAAGATTTTTGCAATGATCATGGGGTTAAACATGAATTTTCTTCTCCTAGAACTCCCTAATAAAATGGAGTCGTTGACCGGAAAAATCGATCTCTTTAAGAATAGCTAGGACAATATTAAATGAATATAGTTTACCTCACTATTTTTGGGCCGAAGCGGTTAATACAGCATTGTATATTATAAATAGAGTTGTTATTCGTAAAGAAATTAAGAAAACTCACGAATTATATTTTGGTAGAAAATCCAACATGGGTTATTTTAAAGTTTTTGGAAGCAAATATCATATTTTGAATACCAAATTTTCTCTTGGTAAATTTGATGCAAAAAGTGACTTGGGTATTTTTCTTGGCTACTCTTCCACTAGTAAAGCTTATCGTATTTTTAATAAAACCTTTAATACTATAGAAAAGAGTATGCATGTTAAGTTTGATAAAACTAATTCTTTTGCCAAGAATGTTGTAGTACTTGAGGAAGAAGATGATGAAGTGGTTCGAGCTAACTTAGAGGAACTTGACATCTCAAAGGAAGATTCTAAACAAGAGCCTCCTTCAAGCATAGTAGTTGATGTGGATGATGAATCGGAACCAACCCTACCAAAATATTGAAGAAAAAATAAGAATCATCCACCACTCAAATCATCGGTGATCTGTCAAAAGGGGTAACCACCCATTCTCATAATCCAAATTTCTTTGCTACTATAGCTTTCTTGTCTCATATTGAACCTAAGAATGCTAAAGAAGGTATCATAGATGAGAATTGGATGTGTGTTATGCAAGAGGAGCTTGCCCAATTTGAACGGAACAATGTGTGGATATTGGTTTCTAGGCCTAGTGATAGACACATTATAGATACAAAATGGGTCTTCAAGAACAAACTTGATGAATTTGGTGTGATCACTAGGACAAGGTAAGACTCATAGTACTAAATCACAATCAAGAGGAAGGTATCGATTTCGATGAAACTTTTTCTTCGGTAGCTAGATTAGAAGCGCATTTTACTCTCATATGCATGTTTTAAAGATTTCAAAGTCTATCAAGTGAATGTTAAAAGTACTTTTTTGAATGATGTCCTTGAGGAGGAAGTTTTGTGGAACAACCGCCTGGTTTTCAAGATTTTAAACATTCTAATCATGTTTATAAGTTGCATAAAGATTTGTATGGTTTGAAACAAGCTCCTAGAGCTTAGTATGCTAGATTGTATTCATTTCTTCTTAAAAAAGGTTTTTCAAAGGGCAAGATTGACACGACTCTTTTTATCAAAAAGAAAAATAATGAGATTTTGCTTGTACAAATTTATGTAGATGATATTATTTTTGGATCTACTGATGAATCTTTATACTAGGAATTTGCCCATAGCATGCAAAAAGAGTTTGAAATGAGCATGATGGGTGAACTCAACTATTTTCTTGGACTTCAAATCAAGCAACTCAAGGATGGTATCTTCATAAATGAAGCAAAGTACACAAAGGAGCTAATCAAGAAGTTTGATCTTGAAGATGTAAAGCCAAGTAACACTCCAATGGCCACTACAATAAAGATTTCAAAAGATGAATCCGGAAAGGATGTGGACATCATTAAATATCATGGTATGATTAGTAGTTTACTTTACTTAACCGCTAGTAGACCCGATATAATACTTAGTGTTTGCTTGTGTGCTTGTTTTCAATTGTATCCCAAAGAATCGTAACTAAGTGTGGTGAAAAGAATCTTTAGATATTTTAATTGAACGATTGGTTTAGATTTGTGGTATCCGAAAAATAAAATTTTTGATTTTAAATTTTATTCGGATGCGGACTATGCAAGGAGCCAAATAGACCGTAAGAGCATGAGTGGAACGTGTCAATTTCTTAGAAATTTTCTAGTCTCTTGGTCATCCAAGAAACAAAACTCGATTGCTCTTTCTACGGCCGAAACGGAATATATTACTACGGGTGCTTGTTGTGCTCAAATCTTTTAGATGAAGCATACACTAGAAGATTTTGTTGTGCTTATAAATCGTATCCCTATTCTTTATGATACCACTAGCACGGTGCACATGACTAAAAATGCAAATCAACATAGTCGCACCAAATACATTGATATCCGCTACCATTTTCTTTGTGATTTTCATGAAAAATGGGACATCATTATTGAGCATATACCTACACAACACCAATTGGCCGATATCTTTACCAAATCCCTCGATACTATACGTTTTTCTTATATTAGGGGAGAACTTAATATGTATTCAATTGATTGATGCTGTGCTTAAGTATCATTTTGCCAAAATGGCCTCCGCAACCCTTGTTAGGAGAAACCAATTGTGAATTTGTTGTTTATAACATATCGTAAGATCTAGCGGAGTGTGTTTAGGGCCATCATGGGTTTGACGATACTAAAGATGAGAAAATCCTACTTTGCCTATATCTTTATCTCATCTTTACCACTATATGATATTAGAGCTTATATATATATATATATTGCATATGGTTTTGTTGCATGTATCAATTGCTTTTTGCTTCTTCCTTATACATGCTTGTTGATGTGAGCCCTATACTTGTCATGAAAGTTATTCAAACGTTTAACTTTACTTTTGCTCACATCAACTCCTATTAGTCTTCTATGCATACATTTAGGGGGAGTTATTCAAACATTTGACTTACCTTTTGGTGTACACATATATTTAGGAGGAGTAATTCAAACGTTTTATTTTTTAGGACACACTTTTTGATTATGTCAAAAAGGGGGGGAGTAATAGGTCTTATCAATATATTGAAATTATTCAAACATTTAGCTTTAATATGTTGGCCTTTTTATCGATTATTAAAGTTATTCAAACGTTTAACTTTCAATATATTGATATTTCTTTTAATATTTTGACATCATAAAAAAGGAGGAGATTGATAGCTTATGGATTTTCATAATCCTACTATTTAGTTTTGATGATATTACACAATATTAATAGATATTTACATGTGTTTCATATTGCATATTTCATAACACTGTATATGATCTTGGTCGTGTTTGAGAAAAATTTCAGGATATCAATCGACACAAGCCTATGATGGAGGATGGAGGAAATTGAACTAAAACAACAAATCAATTGGAGGTTGCAGGAAAATGGACTAGAGCTCCTCAATGATCACACTCAAGCTCAAGAAGCTAAGGAGCCAAAATTCCAAGTTTAAAGAATTCAAGAATCGAAGATATCGAAGAAATCAAGAGTTCGAGCTACAAGTGTATTCTTTACGAAATCGATATAAGTACTTCATGGTTTATGAGATTAGCATGAAAAACCTCAAATACATACACTATTGCATGCATGAAACTTTTTAGCAAAACTTAGCAAAAATTTTCATTCAAAACGTTTTTCAATTTCAAGTTCAAAACTTTCTGTGCATTCCTTGTTCAAATGTCTGTCCAAGTCTTATTCAGACGTCTGTATACTATTGAAAAATATGCACAAGTTTTAAAATTTCAGTTTCTTACTTCAGAACAAATGTCTGAAGCTTACCAGAGCAGACGTATGATTGTTCTCTGTGTTTTCATTGTCTTAAAACTTTTGACAGAACAAACGTTTGTCAACGCTTATTCAGACGGCTGGTTGTTCTCTGTGTTTTCATTACCTTAAAAAATTTTGAGAGAACAAACGTCTGAACCTACTTGGCAAAAACGTCTGAAGGTTAAAATGTTTGAAAATCTTTTCTTCTTCAGACGTGTGTTACTTATTCTTCAGACGTGTTTCTGTTCTCTGTATTTTCTTTGGCCATATACTGAAAACCACGACAAACGTCTGAAGTTTTAGACGACAGATGTCTGAAGCAATTTTTGTTTGAAAATATTACTATTACAGAGCATTTAATGGTATAACGGCTAATTTTATTTTGCCTTCAGACGTCTATTCTTTTGCCTGAGGCGTAATAAATGCATGTACTTGAATGTTTTTTGTGTGGGGGGTTTAAAAGGGATTCTTGTGTAGTTATTGCATAATAACGATTTTGATAAATTGCATTCATTTTCTTATGTTCATATCTTAACCCACCAAAAGAAAAAGAAAACACTTGAGATTTAATTGCAAATCAAATACTCTAATGATGTATTCTAGAGCTTTGATTGTAAACTCTTGAGAGAGTATCTTAGATTGTAATCTTCTTCTTCTTCTTCTTCTTCTCTCTTTGTGTTGAATCTCTTGAGTGTTGTAACGACCGTATTTTCTAATACCCAATAAAAAGTCTTTATTTAGTACCAAGTATTTATTTGCGTATTTACTTGATGGAAAAATATTTTTTCTTAATGATTTTATTTTTAAAAGTGATATGAGTAATTATTAAAGCATTTAAATATAATTAAAGGAATTTTCTAAAAGTTATTTATATTTTTCTGGGCTTAAAATATTTTAATTAATGTCTTAAAATGATTTGCATATTTTTATTATGAATTAAAATAATTATTTCGTAATTAAAATGTTTTTAAGGATAAAATTGATTTTTAAATAATTATAATAACTAACTGATATCCTAGATATGTGAATATTATTTAGTTTTAGCCAAAATTATTTTTAAACTAAATATAACAATAAAATATATTTTCTGGAATTTTTCTTATATTTTTCCCATATTTTTCAATATTTTTAACAAATTTTTTTAAAACAAATTAAATTTTATAAATAAACAATTTAGATTTTTATTTATATAAAAAAAATATTACACCAACCTTTATCCTGGACCGTTGGATGGGAGATCTAATGGCCCAGAACGGCTGGCGGCGCCCACATGGTGGGGGACCATGCGAAAATGCATGATCCCTCGCACGGCCACGTGGCGGTGCGGGCGGCGGCTCGTGGGCCGTTGGATTTAGATCCAACGGTCATGATTTAAGGCGGCGGCGGATGAATCATCAGGTAATGATTAGGAATGATTGGAGCACGGATTTTGAGGATTTGACCAGATTTTTGGATTTTATTGTTGGGAAAAAGACCTTATAATTAGAGACCTTTAAACTCTATTTTCTCACAACTTCGAAAATTATGAAAAAAATCCCCGAGCCTTCGTATCGCCGACGCCAACGCTGTGGTTCCACCCAATCATCGAGAAAAAATCCGAGCACGGAGTTATTAAGATTTTAGTGAAAGTATACGCTTTCGACCCATCGACATCCAACTAAAAACAAAAGTAGGATCCGCCTCTCACCACTTGTCTATCACCTTCTTTCCTTTAGTGGTCTTAGTTTCATGTTCTAATCTCCAATCTTATTTCAAAAAGACGTTAAAAATAATTCCGTATGCCTTTTGTGATACCTCCTAAGTATAGATTTGACACATGCTTGAAATAGAATAATTAAATTATCCTTATATGCGTAAATATTGCACCATCGTCTTACATGGAAAATGATATGTTGGATGTTATAACCCATGTGGTATCAATCCATCCTATATGTACACCCACTTACTATGATACCAATAAGATCTCGAAATAGATTACTTCCACAAAATACCCTCATTTTCTTAAAATGTTGTATCTGATTAAAATGCCATATGATATAAGACGATTTGGATAAAATACTTTAGTCACACTAAAACGATACATTTTTATTTGCTCTCTTATCCACTAATTACTTTAGTTTTATTAAAATCCATTTATCTTTGAAAGGGGCAATACTAATCTAAATAATTATATTATGTTTTCCAACTTAACCCCCTTATACTTAGATAGAATATTTTTATATTAATTTTTCTTAGCCTATTAACTAAGATTTAATAAGATACCTTAATAGGGTAATATTTTACATGAAACACATCGTGGTTACTAGACAATCGTTCCTGAAAAGGACACAAATCCTGCTGTCCATGTGCAGTGGTTGTCAATGCGGAGTTGTTATTGTAGAACATCACTTTTAATAAAATACTCTAATTTTTATAGAATAATATTTTACGTAAATATCTCGTGATTGATAGGCAGTCGCCCATGAAAAGGACACAAATCCTGCCGCCCATGTGAAGCGGTTGCCAACACGAACGTATTTCTAAAATGTTACCCCCAAATAAAAACCATAACTTTATAAAATTATTATTTACAATAAAATACCTTAATCCATTCTAAAAGGATACAATTTCATTTAAATACCTTGATCTTTATTAAAAGGCTATTTTTAGCAAAAGCCATAATCTTTATAAATGATATTTTCAAAAGAGAATACCTAAAACTTTATTAAAACATAATTTCAAATAAATACCCTAATCTTTCATTAAAAAGATATTTTCATTAAAATACCATGGGTTTCCCAAAATTATAATTATTCTAAAATATCATGGTTTTCTTATAAACAATAACTACCATTAAATGCCATGATCTTTTTAATTAAGGGTTCGATAAAATATTATGATACACCTTACAGGCTTTAAAATGTAACAAGATAAAATGAGTGGTTGTGGAAGACCATATTAAATGAAATCAATTATTTAAATACAAGTTACAACATACATGACACATGATACGGTTAGGGTTAGAATGCGCGAACCTAGGTATGAAATACTTATAAATGAAGATCCATGCTGGCAGGGTGAACAGTCCAATGTGTGGAAGACTACTAACCCGGATTTCGGGCGAATACTAACCCGATATTCGGGCGAATGCTAACCCTATTTTGAGGGCGAATAATCTAATATGTGGATGACATACAATGTGGAAATTCCATGCCCAGATGATATACGCACTAACTCTAATTCGTAAAAACATTTACACTGAATAACAGGAATGAGTAGTTTGATTAGGCAAGGAGATGCGGAACTCAGATTCCCTTACTACTCGATATGATCCCGGAAAGTGAAATGGTACATTTCACTTCCCCAGTTATTGTTTCGTGGCCACAACAGAATAATCGCGAGTATCCGAACCCTTATTTAACAAACTAATGCAAACTTTTACCTAACATATACCACATATAACATACTTTTATTCATATATCCCTCATACAACATACTCTTATTCACATATACCTTATCCATCATGCCCTTATTTCCATACAACTCATATTCTCATACCTATATACATCATATCTATACATACATATCATACATGTATATATTTGCTCGTTTTTATACATTTACTTCCTTATGAGGCAATCCTACCCGAGTGTAACTCACTGACGGACTTTTCTCTTCTCTTCTCTATCTCTGGAATGTATGTTAGATAAGAATGAGTATTATGACGAGGATCAAGGTGTGGAGCCAACTAATGAAGATTATGCAGACTTGACGACGTAAGATTAGCTAGTTTTAATTTCGTTTGTTACCCACATGTTTAGGGCTTTTGCTTCTTCTTCGATGTAATTAAACCATCTAGTTTATTTTACTCTTCTTTTGGAATGTAATAAAATTTGGTTAATGGAAATAAATTCCTTCTGCTTTTTTTTTTTTTGGTATATATCCTGCATGTTATAGATATTCATACGCTTAACGTAACTGTATTGAATAGACCACCTTCAATACAGTTAGGTTGTGGATCTTTCCATGTCACCCTTCACCTTCTTTTGAGAAGCGGAACGTGACAGGTTTTAGTGGTGTCCCATGCAGGTCCTCAATATACTAAAATGAAACCATTAACTGACATATTATATTTGTGAATCTCCTTCACTTATATCGATTTCATAATTTCCTCATGTTCCTTGTCCTTTCCTTGGCATTCTGCATCCTGAACATGGCCTTCCTTTTCAGGTCATAGCCAATCTTTTGGACGAGGACAACATGTCAGATATCATCTTTGAGTTTACGCTTGGATATTCGGATGATGAAGTATTAGATCCTCAGACATTTATTCTGACAATGAATCGGAGGATGAGGAAGTCGATGTTGCAGCACCGGAGTCTATGATGGCCATTGACTCTGAAGACGAAGAAGAAGAAGATCCTATAGAAGATGAACCTATGGAGGATGATCCTGAAGAGGTGGCTTCCGAAGAAGAAGACCCTATAGAAGTGAAGTTCAAGAATGAGGCCCCAGCTGAGAACGAGTCAAAAGATGAAATTTCGAGTGAGGAGGAACTC